>CM038224.1:52015355-53292100 GCA_021442155.1 Cymbidium sinense | reverse complement strand
TCTCAATGGCATGTTGTTCAAATAATAGGTTCACACTTCATACTGTTATGCCATCGAGAATATAATCAACAAGTGACTCACGAGTTGTTGGGCTACAATGATCACCTACAATAACCCTTTGCTGAGCTCCAACAAATCTCTTGATGAAGAGTTGCTCTAACTTAGCAAATGTCTTTACAACATTGCGCTTTAGCATACCAATCAAAAGAGATACCTGCTATGTTACTGATAAAGAGTCTAAAGAGTAACACATCACTGTCACCTGCGTTGCAACAATTGGCCCTGAAGTGAGTTATATGTTGCCTGATTCCGCCATCAAGCTTTTGAAGGAAGGAGGCATGAAACCCTTGGGATAGATAGCATCAATTCCTCTGGGTAGGGTCTACCCTTTAGAACCGATGATCCACCCCAGGCTTGAGCCAAAGCTTCCCTCACCCGTTGCTCAACCATGGACTTTAGATCTTTTTCATGTATGGAGGTACTTTCCACTACCTTCCTATACAGGCTAGTGCTACCTTGCTCGATGGGAGGTAGAGTCACGACTGGGTCTAAGACATGCAACTCAGTCGACGACATCAATTGTTAGATGAACTAGGGGCTTCTTCAAGCACCTACCGCTAACAAGTCAGAATCATGTGCCATCCTATCAATTTCGCCCTTCTTTTAATCAAGTCGAGGTGATGTGGGCTGATTCTATCCTTGATCAACCTCATCACCTTCCATGGCTGTTGCTCCCTAAGAAGAGAGATCTCTAGTCAACCATGCATACCCCAATCAATCCCCATCAAGTCATCTTGGGATCGAAGGACTCTTCTTCATTAGACTATACCCTAAGATCTCCTTTTCTCCATAAAATAGTGTGCAACTATCTCATCTAAGGATGATCTAACTCGAGGTACAAATAGTTTGACCGAGGTGTGATCGCTATCATGCACCGAGAGGCACCGACCTCATTGGGAGTCAATCACGTGCGGTGTACTCACTAGAATGAATGATATTCACGATTAATATTTATATAATAGGGGTAACAATCTAGGATGATCCTCTACTATATGCACTTGTCATCTAGAATATCTATGATAACCATCACCATTTTGCATCCGGTTGTATGGGTGAGTTGGTGAAGGAATGACCACGATGCTCCGGGGTTACTCCTTTTACACCACTAGGCGAGAAGGTCAGTAGAGCTTCGACCCTACCACAATGGGTGGTGTAGGAGGAGTAGGATCCCTTAGCCATAGCCAGATCACCAACGGGGTACATTTTTCCGGATGCGGCCTTCACGGCCTTAGATGGAATGGGTGATGCCGAAACTTGCATTAGTGATGGCAGATGTGGGGTAGAGCAGTGGGGTGGAGACACCATCAACTCTCTGTGTATAGGAGCTACCCTTCTGTGGTGGCTAGTCCCGTGAGGAGAATACTATCAGTATGGTTCGCGGCGACTGCTGAAAAATCAATCAAAGCGTAGCGGTGAACCTCGTTCCTCTACTAGTAATGTGTGATGTATGGGCCTCAAGGGCCCTCTCTTAATTGATCTACCTCCCTATGCTACGGGGGATAACAAATCAAAGATCAAACTGGATGCCAAACTCAGCATTGCATGCTCACCACCTTGGCATGAATAGAGTAGGCGTAGACCTCTACTCTAGAAACTGCTATAAGTGCACCACGGAGGAGGCGATGAATGGATCCTCGACATCCCTCTGATCGAGAGAGGATGAAACTGGTTTTTCGTAACTAGTGGTGAAGTGATCATGGGAGACTCATCCATTGCAATCCTAGCTGCTACCTCTAGCTCTCTGGCTATCTGAGTATGGAACCATTGGACCATAGGGTTCTTGTTCCTACATTGAGTGTAGGAAGGATGAGAGGGTGAAAGCTAGACCCATACTCAAATGTCAGGGAGGCAAACCCTAAAACCAGGGGAGCCTTACCCTTGAAGGGCACATATGGTAGGGGATCTAGCCCTTGCGGGCAACATATGCAACTCTAGGATGAACCTGGCCATCTTGTTGTGCGATGGGCTAATAGATGAAGTGTGGTACTACCACAACTTTCCTCTTAGTGAGGAGATATCAATCGAGGTAAGTCTAACGATGATTGGTTTACCACCTTCTTCCTGCTATGGTGGGGGAATGCCCTCATAGTGATCACAGCCCCTCAAATCCACGGCCAAATGGATCAAGTGTATGGTCCAAATGGGAAATCACGATCTAAACTAGATCCATGTGGGGAAGGTAAAGACAAATTTTGAGCATTGCATTTATGTAGTAGCTGGCGAAAGCACTTGAAAGATCTGATGAGAAATGAACTTGTATCGATTTCTATCCATAGATTTTAAATTTTGAATTTTGAAAATTTGAACCACATCCAACAACTTGGAAGTGTTAAGTGGGGTTCAAATGATTTGAAGAGATTGATTGAAGAGGAATTTGAATATGAATCCAAACTTCAACAAATTTAGGTATGTTGAAATATGGATTCAAAATTTTGATAGGATGCTTCCATAGGTTCATTGATGTTTTGAATTTGAATTTTTGTGATTTTGAGGACCCTTTCCTTTAACAAATTTGGGTATGTTAAAGTAAGGGTCAAATGATTTTATTTCATTTGAATGTTTTGGAAATTTTACTTAGCAAATTTAGGTATGCTAAGTGAAGTAAAAGTGATTGTTTCTTTTTGAAAATTTGTTTTGATTTTGGAAAATTTTGGAATTCTTACTTAGCAAATTTAGGTATGCTAAGTGAAGAACCCAAGTGTATTTTGTTTAATTTTTGAAAATAGGATCCTTAGCAAATTTAGGTATGCTAAGAAAATCCTAAGTGTTTCATTTGTTTGGAATGTTTTGATTTTTTGAAAAGGGTAGGATCCTTAGCAAATTTGGTATGCTAAGGGGATCCTAAGTGTTTTGTTTTTTTGAAATGATTGAAAGTGGAGATCCAAATTTAGGAAATTTGGTATGCTAAAGATGAAATCTCACTTGGTTTTGTGAAATGGAAATTTCACTTAGCAAATTTGAGTATGCTAAATGAAATTTCAAATGGTGTGTTTAAAATTTTGATTTCATTTTTATTTTGAAAAATGGAAACTTCTCCTTAGCAAATTTGGTATGCTAAGGGAAGAAGTTCCAAAGGTTTTTGGTAAATTTTTGTTTTGGCTTTGGAAACTTTACTTTACAAATTTGAGTATGCTAGGAAGTTCCAAAATATGTTTTTTTTTTAAAAAGTTTTGAATTTTGGATTTGGAAATTTTACTTAACAAATTTGGGTATGTTAAATGAAGTTCCAAATATGTTTTGAAAATTTTGAAAATTTTGGATCTGGAGACTTCACTTAACAAATTTGGGTATGTTAAATGAGGTTCCAAAATGTGCTTTGAAAATTTTTAAAGTATGATTGTTGATTTTGATTTTGGATTTGAAACTTCACTTAGTAAATTTGATTATGCTAAATGAAATTCCAAAATGTGTTTTGAAAAATTTTGAATTTTTGGGATTTGGAGACTTCACTTAACAAATTTGGGTATGCTAAGTGAGGTTCCAAAATGTGCTTAGAAATTTTTTGAAATATGATTTTGATTTTGATTTTAGATTTGGAAATTTCACTTAGCAAATTTGGGTATGTTAAGTGAGGTTCCAAATTGTTTTTTTGAAAATGATTGTTGATTTTTTATTTTGGATTTGGAAACTTCACTTAACAAATTTGGTATGCTAATGAAGTTCAAATGTATGTTTGAAATTTTTTTGAAATATGATTGTTGATTTTGATTTTGGATTTGGAAACTTCACATAACAAATTTAGTTATGTTAAAAGAAATTCCAAAATGTGTTTTGAAAAAAATTTGAATTTTGGGATTTGGAGACTTCTTAACAAATTTGGGTATGTTAAGTGATGTTCCAAAATTGTTTTAATTTTGAATTTTGGGATTTGGATACTTCACTTAACAAATTTGGGTATGTTAAGTGAGGAACCAAAATGTGTTTAGAAATTTTTTGAAATATGTTTGTTAAAGTTTTAATTTTTGAAAAGGGGACTTCCATTCAATAAATTTGGGTATGTAGAATGGAGATCAATTTTATTTTTTTTTTGAAGTCTAAAATTTTTGTGTGTCATTGTTGCATTTTTGAAAGAGAGGAACTCTAACTTAAAACATATGTGGGATATGTTTTGGATTTCTAAATGATTTTATTTTTTTGGGAATGAAATCTTCATTTAATAAATTTTGAGTTTATTAAATGAAGATGTTCATGTTAATGCTTTTGAAAAGTTTAATTTTATTTACAAATGAACTTTTTATTCAATAAGTATGACTGTATTGAAATAGAAAAATTCATGTGTGCTTTTGAAAACTTTTATGATTATGATTATGATTTTTTGGAAAAGTTTATTGTTCATTTTATTTTGAAAATGGCATCTTCATCAAAGTGAATTTGAAAGATGTATATTTATGCTTTTGGAAAATTTTATTAGTTTTTTTTTTGAAAAAATCCCTAGATGTAACAATTATGGGAATTGTTAAATGAAGGTGACAAAATTTTGTGGAAAATATTTTATTAAGTGCATTTTGAAAATGCTTTTGAAAAAAAAGTTCTTTATGGAAGATATTTTATTTTTTTAGGATGAACCTTTCCTTATCATGAAATGATATGGAGGAAGTCTTTAAAGATGTTTCTTTTTTAGATCTTTTCATTTTACCCATTGGAGAACGAGGGGTTTTAAGACCAACAAGGAATGATCCTAAAACCTAAAGATGTTGGCTAACTCAACTCAAGATTGAAATGAGATAAATGCCAATAGAAAGAAGGATAGTCTTGGATTCATACCAAAGTACAAACTCATTATCGATACCCAAAGCGATCATTTACCAAAGATGGAGAGGAACCATCCCAGTAAAAAAATTGTGGTGAATAAATCTATAAGGAGTGCCTTTCAAATCTATGGAGAAAGAAAGAGGAGACCTTATAGAAATTCATCTTGGTAATATCATGAGATCCATAGATGTACTTATTGGTGATCGATATGTCATCAATAGTGTACTATCTGAAAGATAGTCCCTTTAATGGAACCAATCACCTCAATAAGGACTCTAAAGATGATGATGCATATGTACGATTCTTCCCCTACTTTACATGGAAAGTAAAAAGGGGTTTATTTTAAAGCGGGTTCATTAAGTTCCCTTAGGCAAGCCCCATAGTTAATTACATCCTAGGGACATGATCCTTAGGAAAACTCTCGATTAAGGTAAATGATCATTGTATCTTTGAAGATTTTAGGAAGGACTATCGATTGGTTTATGTTTGAAGATCAAATGGGATTGATCAAAAGAGTTATTATCAAGCCAAAATGGAGATAAGTAGGAGATGCTCATGATGCTAGAAACTGTGAGCATCTCAAACTATCCAAATTGGGCTTTACATTTTAGAAATTGATTTAATTTATTTGAGTTTCATTTAGAATTTTTGGGACTTAAGATTCCTTAACACAAGATTAAGGAAATGCTAGAGGTGAGAGGAATTATGCTTATGGCCCCAAGGGAGAAGCAACCTCAGAACCTAAATCTAGAGCTTGGTGAGGGGCGCACAACCTAAATCTAAGGAGAATATGGTTTTCCTCCACAAGAGGACAACCACCCAACGACTTGGACTTACAACCGGGGTGGCCAACTAACTCCTATGATTTTAAATACATGTAAGCAAGTTTTTATGCTTATGCAAAATAGCTAGGAAATTATTATTTAGAAAGAGACTAAGTCCTTAAACTCACTCCCTAAAGAGACTAGATCATGTAAAGGGACATGCTTCAAATGACCTAAAATCTAATGCATTTCAAATTTCATTTTATTTTATTTTTGGACAAATATTTTGATTGAGGCTAATAGGATTTTTATGACTAATGCATGAGAAATCGATTATTGGCCAAAATTAAGGAGGAGGTGAGTTTCCACCATATCTCAGGTCAAGCGGTTCTCAAGGTGGAAGCCCTCAATCAAGAGTGAAATAAGATGCATTTATGCATGATATTATAAAGAAATGCTCATCCAGCTAAGGGGTTTCTAATTCTTTTATCTTGATTTTAATCCTAAGCTTTAGGTGAGGTTATGAGTTATTTAATTTTATTTTGAATTGTTAAGTTGGGTAAAAGATTTATTTTCTCCTAAAGAGCCTAATCCACATCCATACATAAAGCAAGGAAGAAACTAGGAAAATCATGCCACTTAATGCAAAAGCTAAACAAATCATCAATCAATTAATAAAGCTAATCACAAAAAAGAATAAATGATCGTTTATGGTTGGGTACCACCGCACAAACTCGAAAATATCAAACGTGGGTAGCCAAGCTCTACCCATATACAACCCGGATTACAAATGCATTGAATTACATTTTTAAGAAAAGGAATTCATTGTTATGGGGGTCTTCAAGCTTCATTCTTCTTTCTTCTTCTTCTTCTTTCTTTTCTTCTTTTTCTTCTTCTTTGTTCCTCCTTTGGATGGTTGGAAGTAGATGCTCCAAGGCTTCACATGGTGCATAAGATAGATCTTATGACCAATGTTCATCTAATCCCCATAACAAATCATTCCAAAATCTAATTATACAAATTTTTTTGAAAAGAAATTAATAAAGGTTAGTTAAATCACACCACACAAATCCCAAGTATGTATATTATCACCCCACACATGGGTGACTAAGTCCCACATGGATTATGCAAGGGGTATAAGCACCTGCAAGCAAACATTATATTTTTATTTATGATAGCACCCCTTAAGCACAATCCCTAGAAAGTTAGACTAAGCTACCATTCATTCTGAGCATACACCCAACATCCATCTAAAATATATCTAACAAAACATAACATCAAACCATACTAACTAACTAAGAAGTGGCTTAGGCTAATGTGTGTGCTTTGAAGGTTTGTGGTATGCTTAGCTTAGGACTTTAGGTTCAAATTTTCTAAGTGTGAAGACATGTTCAACTTAGAGGAGGGTTTCATTTAAGTTGTTTAATTATTTTGGGTTGGTTTCATTTCATGTTTTGATTTGGTTTTAAGTGAAACCTACAATTAATTACTAAGTTATGAAGAGAGGAAAGAGAAGAGAACTTCTCTTTCCTTCCCTAAGTAATTTCTAAGTAGGTTCATATTTTAGTTTCATTTAGGTGAATGTTTTAATTTAATCTTTTAATTAATCCTAAGTTTAGATAAACTCTAAACAAACCTATTCAAAAGGAAAGGCATTTTAAGATTAAATACAATGAATCAAAATTCACATAACACACATTACTTCACTTTTTTCCAACATATATAACATGCATATGGATGGACCCTAAGCATATCTATACATGCAAATGAGTAGTTAACACACTTTATGATGCATGCTAAGTAATCCATTTAAGAATTTAGAAGTTGAATATGCATGATTTTTTTTAAGTAGAAAAGGTTTTCATTATCAAAATTTCACATACATGCAGTAAGAAAGGCATAAGTGAGTAGCCATTGTTAACCAAGGGTATAAGACCTACTTAGGCTACTTAAAACCTCATAACCTCGGGTTGTCCATACTAATATACCACTTTCCTTAATACAAACATGCATATAAAGAAATGAAATAGAAAAGAATATGCAAAAGTTGTTTAATGGATTCATTTTTTATTTATGCAATTTATGTATGTAAGTGTAGGTAACCCTTCTTAGATGGTAGCATAGGGATGAATAGGATATGAATTAGGTGAGCATTAGGTCCTTTTCAAATGAACACTATGTCACCAAAATTCTATTCAAAACTATACCAACATAGAAAGAAAGGAAACTATACTAAACATACCTTTATAATTCTTCACAGATTTGATATTTCATTTATAAGTTTTGAAAATAATTTGGATTTAGTAGTGATAATAGCCACTCATATTTTACTTTTTGCCAACACATGCACATTTGACATAAAATAAACAATTTCATTTTAAAATTTGAAACATGAAATTATGAATGCATGAAATCACATGACATACAACTTAACATGTTTAGAAAGATCCAAAGCAATGAAAGCATGTAAACAAACTCACTTTACATAAATGCTAAAGACATTCCTTTAGAATAAGAAAATTTAGAATAAATCAAAGTAAATTTCAAGTAATTTTGTTTAGTTTGAAGTTTGATTTAATTTTAAAAGGTGAGATGAGTTTGCTATTCTAACCCATTCACATGTGTTTTATTTTTGTTTAATTTTTAGACAATTAAATCCATTTTTTATGTGTTGATTAGGTTAAGGTATGAATTAAGTAACCCTTTACCTACACCACCTTAAAAGAATTAACTAAATAATTATGAGCCAATGAGATGACATAAAACCCACAAGGAATTTAAATTTGAATGCACCTAATAATGAAAGGCCTAATATTTGGCTCATAATTAAAAGTTAATTAAGCTAAGGGTTTAGCTTAAACATTTCAAAATACCCTTTCACACATATGAATGATTTTGATTTCCTTAATTAAACTTAGGCTATTAAACACCTAAGCATCTACCCAATGGTAGATTAATTAAGTTCTAGAACTTTTTTATAATTTTTAAAATTGATTAAGGGGATAATTAATGAATTAACCCTTAATTAAGAGAGATTAAGGAGAGAAAGGGGTTTAGGAATAGCTTGGGAAATTCCCAAAATTATTCCATAAACCTACTACTTATTGGATCTAACCTTAATCAATCTAATCATGGTAAAACCACTAATCACACCTTAGTACCATAATTACATGAAAGGGTAATTAGGGAATGAAATAATTCAAATTGAGCCCTCAATAAATCTCAAGAAAATTAGGTGGCGAGGTCATCCCCTAGAATGAACCCTAAAAATTTGAGATTAATTGATGACCTAATTAAAGGGTAATTAGCTAATTAAGATTCCTAAAGAAACCAAAATTCAAAGAAAAGAGTAATTCAAAATTCATTGAAAATATTTTAAAATTATTCTAGATAAAATTATCTTTCCATAGCATTGTTCCTTTTATTTTTTTGATTTTTCTATGAAGAGTTATTAATTTTTGAAGTTCTCTAGATTAATTAGAAATTAATTAATCATTTAACTAATCCATGATTAATCTAGCTCACGCGTATGGTGGCGCTTTATACGTGTCTTTGTGAGGGGGAACTTAAGTTACCACCTCATAAAAGCGGCAATAGCTTTTTTCTATCCGATCAAAGATCGGATGACTTCTACCAATGATTTATAAAGGATTGATTTCTAAAACATGTTAAATAATCTCGACCATCCATCTAAAATGATGGATGGATGGATGGTTGAGATGAGCAAGTTCTTCCCTTGAGGGATTATGATCAAGGGATGATCAACTTGATCTAGCATGGAATCACATAAAATTTAACCCACACCATCTAAAGACCAAGGCGGCAAATCAAGGGTGAAAATTCAATAGGTAAAAATTTCTTTCACAAGCTCCACACCACATTGAGTTTAGTGATCAAAATCCATACCTCACGGAGGTGATCGAGATGATGAGGTAGCTTGTTTGTGGAGATGAAGCCTGTTGAAATTCTAGGCCTTGGGATTGAGTGGATCAATGGGTAGATGAACACCACTTCACTTGATTTGCTTTGATTCAATTGAGCTCTTCCTTGATGGGGACTTAAATGGCATGTTTGACTTGATGATGGAGTGTGCAAGAGTAATTAAAAGGAGATCAAGTATGGAGGAAGTTGGCAAATGGATTGAACTCCCCTATTTTGCACTGTGCAAAATTGAGAAATGGAGAATTCAAATCCTATCTAAGAAACTTGGGAAGGCTCTGAGATGTTTGCTTTGGGTTTCTAGGCTCCAATCGATAGTGAGTGAATTAAAATTTCATTGAATTAGGGGGAGTATATCTCCCACTATTGCAACCAGAAGGCCGAACCATTCCTTTCCATTTTGATCCAATTGATTGGGAGGTTGTTTATTTAGTTGCATGGTTGGTTTGATCCCGGGTGGAATGCCAACTCCCATGTGCATCAAATTGAGCTTAGAGGAATTTGAAAACTCAATTTTGAGCTAAGTGGTGGGGTTTGGTCTATGGGTCAAATGGTGACCAAACCCATTGGGTTGGGTGCACACTCATCACTAAGTCCCTTGAGCTTTTAGGAAAGCCTCAGTGATTGTGAAGAGGGTATGACCAAAATACCCATGGCAAAATTTGTTCTATGGCCTAGGGTAGAATGGTCATTTTACTATTTTCACTTTGGGTATGTGGAGAAACTAGGTTTGGCCAAGTTTCATTGATTTGGAATCCATTTGATAGGGTTTGGCTCATGTTGACCCATTTAGGTCAAAATGGGTCAACTTGTCAAGTTGAATAGGTCAAATTGGGTCAAACCAAGGGTTGGTTCAAGTTCATATGACCATTTGAAATGTTTTGGTGCCTTTGGTTTGGTTTAATTTGGTATATATTTGGTTTTGGCTCATATGACTTCATTTAGGTCAAATGGGTCAAGTTGACCTATTTGACCCATTTGACCTATTTGAGGTAAGGGTAAGTTTAGGTTAGGTTAGTCATATGGGTGGATTGGTATCTTTATTTCCAATCAATTTGGGTTAAGTTCAATTTGGTTAGTTCATGGCTCAACATGACCCCTTTAGGTCATGTTGGGTCTCAATAGGTTGGGGTTAGATCTAGTTGGCCAATTGAGGCTTTGGTCAAGTTCACAAGTGATTTGGAATGGACTTGACCCATTGGTTTCAATCAATTTGGCTTAGATCAAGTTTTGACATATTTTGACCTTTAGGTCAAAATGGGTCAGTCAAGTCAGTGGGCCAATTAGGCTAGGTTAGGCTGAAATGTTGGCTTGGTCAAGTTCAAACATAGGTCATGAGTGAACTTTGATCAATGGTTTCAATCAATTTGGCCTATGGTGGAATTTGGCTATGTTAGGTTCATTTTAGGTTAAGTGTTGACTTGGTCAACCCTTAGGTTTGACTTGGTTTGACCCAATTTGATTGATTGATCATCCCATGATGATTGTTAATGAGAGGATATATGAGTTTGGTTCAATCCAATTTGGTTAGGATCAAAGTTGGCTCATAAGGGTACTTTAGGTCACTTTGGGTCAAGTGAGCCTAAGTGGGTCAAATGGCTTGGTCAAAGCTTGATTTGAAGTTGATTGATCTTGTATATGGACTTATGATTGAAATATAAATCCATTTACAAGTGATTTGAAGTCAAATGGATTTTGATCTATTTGAAAATTTCATATTCAAAGGAAGAATATGAAGGGGTTTTGGGTTTGATTTGGGTTTTGATTGAGTGATTGAAGTTTAGATTTATATATGAGCTCATGATTGTAAGATTGATTGAACCATGGGAGAAAATCAAGGATTTGGCTTGATTTGAAAATGATTTGGCTAAGTTCAAGATTTTGGCTTGAAAGGCTTAGATTTGATTTTGAGTGGATTTGAGTTTGATTTTGGAATTGTTTTGATTGTTTGAATTTATATTTCATTTATATGAATATAAAGAATATAAATTGATCATGAGAAAATTTCAAGAATTTGAAGTGGTTTAATCATGATTTTAATAAATCCATTAAAGAATTTAAAGGATTTAAGAAATTTTAATTTGAAATTTAATTTTTTGAATTGGATTGGATTGATTTATATATGAGAATATAAATGAGAATATAAATAAGTTTTGAGAAAATCCCATGAGTTTGAAATGGTTTGATCAAAGTTTAGGTTAAATCCATTAATGGAAAATTAAGGGATTTAAGGGAATTTCAAGGATTTTAAATTTGGGATTTATTTTTTTGCCTTTGATTTGATTGATTTATATTTATATTCCATTTATATATGAGAATAAAAATGAGAATATAAATAAGTTTTGAGAAAATCCCATGAATTTAAATTGATTTGATCAAGGTTTAGAGTTGATTTTGGCTAAGTCCTTTAATGGAAAATTAAAGGGACTTAAGAAAATTTTCATGAATTGATTTGGAATTTTGAGTTTGATTTGATGGTTTGAATTTATATTTCATTTATATATGTGAATATAAATGAGAATATAAAAATTATAGAAAATCTCAAAGATTTGAATAGGTTTTGATCATGATTTTGGTTAAGTTCTTAAGGGAAAAATTAAAGACTTAGGAAATTTTGATGGATTTTGATCATGGATTTCAATCATGGAATTGATTTGAGTTTGCAAAAAATAAAATAGAATTGATTTGGAGTTTGATTTGAAGAAAGGAAAGTAAAGAATGGTTTAAGCTAAGGAATTTTTAACACCCTAAGGCATGACTATTCCTATGGCTAACTCTTCTAAGTCTTCTAGGGCTAAGGGAGTGTCCACCTAATCACTAGATGTGTCTTAAGACTAAGGAACTCTTAAAGTCTAAGAGAAGTCCTATGTCTAAGATGGAGTGGTCGAGAGCTCATTCTAAAATGAGGTCAACCCAATAGGTGTGTGTGATTGACAAGGAACACCATGTATTAGTGTTGACGAAATGATCAACAACAAATATCCTGCACTACAGAAAGAATCTATTTTGACCCAAGGAAAAGAAAGAATCCAGCTTGGTGCAATGTGGCTCTATGTCCAAGACATAGAGAGGGAAGAAATCCACTAAGGGATGAGTGTGAACCTTCCACTAGGAAGCGATTCAAGTCATCTACAAGGAGATGAAAGGTTTGATTTGATTCTCAAAAATTTGATTTTAGGGAAGAGGGTTGATTTGTTTCAAATTTTTATTAAACTTGAATTTTTAGATGAACCTATTGGTTTTGCAATGGGTTGTCTTGAATAAGCCATGGAAGACCAATTTACCAATCCAAAAGGGTAGTCTACTAAACACATAGGGCCAACCAACGGGATGCCTTTTGGTATGCAATACTAGGAAGAAAGCGTAGTTACATCCTCCGGTAACTAGTTGGGGTAATCTATTGGCAAGGCAGATTAAAACCTACTAGTATGAGTGAATGTGGGGACTTAGATCAACTCAAAGATAGTCAAGATTGATTTCATTTTTTTTTTGTTTATTTTGATGGATTCATAGTTTGTGATGAACTATAGGAGGGCCATGGAGCCTAGACCTAACTCAGATTTACTAATTCAAAGGGAGTAGTCTACCAACCACAAGGTAGGACTATCTAACCAAGGAGAAATACCTTTTGGTATACAATGGTCAAGTCTTAAGAAGAAAGCATGGGGACTCACATCTTCTAAGAACAAGGAACCATTGGGGTGATCACTTGCTTTGGTCAACAAATCAATTGAGTGAATCACTGGGGACTTAAATCACTCAAGAATAGTCAAATTAATTTCATTTCTTAAATTTGTTTTGATGGATTCCATCAATTTTGATGGATCAAACTAGAAAGAGCTTATAGAAGCTAGACCTATCTCAGTTACTAAACCAAAGGGAGTAGCTTCTCAGTCGATGGGAGAACTATCCAACCAAAGGAGTGCCTTTCGATTTGCAATGATCAATTGAAGGGAAGAAAGCTCGAGGACTCACATCTTCCGCTAGAAAAGACCACAGGGGTGATCGATTTCTTTGGGCTTTTGAACATTGGTTGCTACAATCATGCTAAAAAGAATGCGTTATAGTTTTACATCTTATAAAGAAGAATGATTGTCGGGGTAACCTGTTTGTGGCAAAAGATTGAACCAAGGACTTCTAAGTGAATTGACCCGATTTATCTCAGTAGGGAAATTCTATAAGTGCACCTAAAGATAGGATGCCTTCTTAGAAGAAGGGGCCCTTTAGGGGCTTGTATTCTTAATCCATAAGAAAAAATTTTATTTATTTGTTTTAGTTTTTTTATTTATTTAATAGTGGCCCTGTTAGTTTGTAAGGGATCAAAGCGAAGGAGCTTATATCACTAGACTATCTGATTCTTGAACCAAGGAGAATATGCATCCTGAATATTTTCCAACCACCGGTGGCTACTAGAAAGGGGGGCGTCCAATCCAAAAGTTACCCGTAGTGTCTAAATGGGTTGTAAAGGACTTGATCCAAATAGAGTGCCCATGGGGATGGGGCTAAGGCTTAATCCAACACCCGAGAAAATGACATGGCTAGTCATAAATTCAATAGGTATTAGGTGTCCAACTCAAGAAAGCATGGACTCATATCGAGTGGTGTACTCGGGTGAGTCATTGTCACATAGAACATCAACCAACTAAGGTGCCCATCAATTTGCAATAATTAGCCTAGGAAAGCTGGGGACTCCTATGGTCCCGACTCTGGGATAGTCTATCTTCAGCTCGATAGGTGATATCCGACTTAGGGCCACTATTGAGTGAATGCCACTTGGGGGGACTTATATCAACTCAAAAGTAGTCAAGAGGAAAGGAGCATTTGGGGGACTTATCCTAAACCTCAAATATACTCAACCTAGTTAGAGCATGATGGCTAGTTCAAGAAGAAAGCGCGGGGACTCACATCTTCTTAAATGAGTCAATCATGAGGTAGCTTCTTGGGCGGTGAAGACTACCATAGTCAAGGTTTTTGGTTTGATGGTCAAGTTAGGAAGAAAGCGTGGGACTGACCACTAGGGTGACATACTAGCGAGGTAGCATGTGGGCGACCTAGACCAACTAATGAGTGAGTGCCATGGGGGCTTGCTCCCACATCAAAATAACTTAAGACAAAAGATTTGTGTTTGTTTGTTGTGTGCATGTGTTAAAAAGGAATAGGGGCCTCACGGACTCTTACACCTACCTTAAAAAATCTTTGGGGAATTATGAAATGATACCATTGATGACAACAAGAATTCCCACTAAGAAAGGATGTGGTTCTCTCACCTAACTTAGTTATGCTAATCAAATAGGATGCCTCTCGGGTTCTCTTACCTATTCTAAAATCGAGATTATGTTTGTGTTGTGAAAGAGGGATAGGATGCACTAGGGACTCTTACACCTACTAAACAATGGTGGATTCAAAGCAATAACACTTCGAAATAAGAGAAGATTTGATGAATGGAATCAAATTTTTGTTCTTTTTATTAATGATTATTTTCAAACAAGTTTTGTTTCATGGGTAATATTTCTTTAGATTGAGCCCATTAATTGGAAGCATCAGGTGTTCCCCTTTATAATCAATAAGTTGATAAGATCCTCCTTGGTAGGCCTTCTCTATGACATAGGGGCCTTTCCAAGTGGGTTCAAACTTTCCTCCCATCTTTCGATGGCTAATTGGTCTCCTTAGGACTAACACAAGTTCTCCTACTGAAAAGACCTAGGGTGGACCAACTTATTGTGAGCTTGAATCATTTTGACCTTGTACAACTCGAGGTTTTGGCACGCCCGTAGGTGACTTTCCTCCAAACCTTTGAGCTCTTCTAACCGCAACTTTGTATTATGCTCTGTAGTGATCTTGTTACCCAATGCTATCCTTAGTGATGAGTTTAACTTTAAGGAAGCGCTTGGACCCATACACTAAGGAAAATGGGGTAGGGAGTTGGAGTTGGTATGTGGTGTAGGCCAAGGCTTCAACCAACTCTCATTCCACTATTGTTTGTTGTCATCAAGAGTCTTCTTGATGTAGATGAGAGTTTTGTTGAATGCTTCTACTAAACCATTAGCTTTGGGGTAGTAGATGGTGGAGTATCTCAATCTATCGTGTCTTAAAATTTGATCTTCATGCTTTTGAATGTACCATTCGGATATAATTTGAGGCACCCGAACCTATATACGATATGGTTCTAAAAATTGAAGCACATGAGTTATGACCTCTCTTTGAGTGGGATGGCAGCCCACTTGGAAAAGTAGTCAGTGATAGCTAAGATGAATCGATGCCCCTTGGAAGAAGGAGGATCGATCGGACCTACAATATTGGTACCCCAACACTCAAATGGCCATGAAGCCAATGTGAGGTGTAGAATGTTGGGTGGTTGGTGGAGGACCACACCGTGTACCTAACACTGATAGCTTCTCTAGTTACGTCCATGCAATCATCATAGAAGACCAATAGTATCCAAATCTTTTGATCTTTGACTTCATCTTTGGACTAGATTGATACATGACAGTCCTCGGTTATAATACCATGGGCTTCATGTTTATCTAAATAACATAAACACATTTGGTCGGTATAAGATCAACAAGAGCATAGGAGAGAGCTCTCTAGTTTTACTTGATGGGCTTGAGATTTCTCTTGAGGTAGTTTATTGGTGTCCAAGTAATCTATGAATTGTTGCCTCCAATCTATCTCCTTGTCCATTTTGGCAATGACAACCTCCCCATCAGAATCAATAATGAATAAGACTTGTATATTTTGGACCCTTATTGAAATGGACTCATCTTCCGGACATGCCAACTCTTTGACAAGTTTCACCAAGGCATCCTACTACATTCTCTGCTTGGGGAACCTTGTAGATGGTGACTTTCAGAATCTAAGCCAACAGCTTCATGGTATACTTGTAGTATTGATGAAGCTTGGGTTTGAGAACCTGATAGGACCCAACTGACGATGACCAACCGAGAATCCCAAAGATGTTGATGCTCGACGATAGTGATGGCTAACTCCAAACCGCAATCAAAGCCTCATACTTATCTTCATTTTTGGTGTAGGAGTTAGAAAGATAGTATGAGAATCTCATCACATTGAGGTTTGAAGTTAGAACTATTCTACCTCGGGGAGAGTAGATCATGGTGCTTCACCTTTAAGAAAAGAAGGACCATCAAAATACATCTCCCATCGAGGTCCCCTCCTAAGTTCATGATTTGTTCATCTGGGAGATCACTAAGAATTAATGGAAGTGGGTGTCTAAGAAATCAAGTTCATCCTTTACCGCACGGAGGGTACAAATGTGATATCAAACTCGAGAGTATCATGGACCAATGAGCCAAACATCAAAGTGTTGGCTGAGGTACAGTGGATTGGTTCTTGAGATCAAGTTCACCTTGTGAGAAAGCATGTATAGTCGTAGCTTCTGAGATGCAAAGATCAAAGCTAGGCAATGTTTCTTAATAGGTGCATAGTTTACTTCAGTAGGGATCAAACAACAGCTGAGGTAGTAGAGTGCACTTTCCTTCCTCTTGTCATTGGCTTGGGCCAACAGAGTACCGAGTGAGTCATCCAATGCAGTAGTGTAAAGGATCAATGGCCCGGATGGGGATGCTAGAACTGGCTTCAGTACTTCTTGATGTCTCAAATGCTGCACTTATCATCCCACTTGAACTTAGCATCCTTTTGACAAGTGATAAGAATGGCTTGCATCTCCGATAAGTTTGAGATAAAGCATCTTAGATACATCCTGAAAGGATCTTAGTTGAGTTAAACTCTTAGAGGTGGCATTTCTAAGATAGCTTTAATCTTTTAGGATCTATTTCTATTCTCCGGTTTGAATAATTTCCGGGACTCAAATACACTTCGTGGGATTCATTTTGAGGTTATATTATCTTAATCATTCAAAAACTACTCTCAAGTCAAAGAGATGGTCTTCCTTTTCTAAACTCTTGACTACTAGATCATCAACGTAGCACTCAACCTGATGATGGATGAGTTCATTGAAGATCTGAGTCATGGCCCATTGGTATGTAGCACCAAAATTTTTAAGGCTGAAAGGCATGACCCTATAATAAAGATTCCAATCGGGTTTCAAAAGTGTTTCTTTCATCTTCAGGAGACATCTTGATTTGGTTATAGCAAGATCCATCCATGAAAGAGAAAATTGCATGAGATGAGGCAATGTCCACCATTAATTCTGGTATAGGAGGAAACTCATCCTTAGGACATGCCTTATTTTAAGTCCCTAAAATCAATGCATATGAATTTGCCATTCTTCTTCTTAACGGGATGACACTAGCTAACCAAGTAGGATATTTTTCTTCCTTGATGAAACCAACATCGATCGCTTTTGACTTCAAAATGACCTGTTATTTTTCTAATTGCATGGTCTAGGAGCTTGCTTAATAGGGTAACGGATCTATTGCTAGCTTATGCTAGGAGATAATCAGCATTTCTTCATAACTCCATGTGAAGTAGTCTTTAAACTCAATCAATAGCCTAACTAAGTCATTGGTTTCTTCTTCATTCAGCAATGAACTGATGTATGTCGGGCGGGGATTTCCTTCTGTCTCGAGGTTGATTTAATTCAGCTTGTCGATTATTGAATAAATCTCCTCTTCAAATTCTGGCGGTGACTCTTTGACTTGAAGATCATCTGAGTCATTTGAAGTTTCTAAACACACATTTTCATAAGAGTTGGGATGTGTGAGAAGAACCTATTACACTCCAAATGGTTAGTAACAACTTGAATAATCATCATCATCGACCCATTATGAATCCTAGTCTTCTTGATTATCCTTCCCCGCCTGTATTGTTCCATAGCTTTTCAAAATATTTGATTGCCAACCATGTGTGAGGAACTAAACCTTTGTATAAGATTTTAAAACACAGAGTAAAGTCAAAAGGTAATTCCATTAATTCTTTAAAGTATCTTCCTCCCTCTACATCAACTTTCTTGAGGAGGATGATCCCAAAAGAACTTCGCTTCATGTCACTAAGACTTAGGACTTCCTTAACTACTAAACCTTCAACTTTCGAGATGTAAGTGAGGTAAGAGCTAAGGTTCCCAACTGCTAATAGTTTCACATAAACCATATTCAATACTTTGCTTTGCTTGGAGGCGTCTATCTCAGATTAAAAGTCACCTCCAATGGAACCCAAGAGGGGTTGTAGACTAATCACATTAGACTCATCCTCTAAGCTAGATTCCAAGTCTATGTGAATAGTAAGGGTACTCTATGAACTAGAACATGACCTCTATTGGCTGAAGGCCAACTAGGGGTCTCCCACCTCTAGAACTACCTCTATTTCTGCCTCTACCTCTACCTGGTGGAGGTTGAGCCATCCTACCCACATATCCATATGATGGAATGAACTGTGGGTGGAATGTGATCTGGATCCCTTCTTCTTCAATTCCCCTTTCTTGCTCACTTGACTTTTCTTTTCTTTTCATTTTCTTTATCTTTTCTTTTGCTTCATTTTCTTTTTTTGTATTTGCATTTGAATTTTGTCCAAGTTCACAGAAAGGGTGTTTGAGGAAGATAATAGGTTCACATCCTCATAAATCTCAACCTCTAATTGAAAATGACTTTTCATCCCCACATGGTACTCAATTCCATCTTTCTAACTTGATGCACTGATGAAGGGAGGATGGAATGATATTGTTCTAATATATCCAAGGCCTACCAAGCAAAGTAGTGAATGAAGTATTTGAATCAATGATGTAGAACTTGGCTTCAGTCTTCTAGTCACCTATCTCCAAAGGTAACACTATAGAACCTAAAGCCCGCTCACCTTGATCATTGAATCCTCTCAACATCATCTATCTCCTGAGTGAGAGATGTCAATCTTCAAATAGGCAAGGGTCTTTAGACTCATAATGTTTACTGATGCACCTGAATCCATGAGAACCCTGGTGAGTCTGAACCTATCCATGTCAACTGTAATGTATAGGGGATGGTTGTGCTCCAAGTCCCCCAGTAGAAGGTCTTCATCTGTGAAGGTGATCCCTTGGGCTTCTTTTGCATAGTGTGCTTTCTCTTCTACAGTAGTCAGCTGAGCTAAGAATATCTTGGGATCAAGGAGGGCCTTGATTAGTGATTCCCTCATCTCTTTGGATAAGACAAGGGCATCATATATGCTTAGCTTAGATGCAACTTTCTAAGATGAGAAAGAACGTTGTAGTCCATCTTCGACTGGTCTTCCACAAGAATATCCAAGGGTGGAGCATCTTATGGAAGGGCTTCTCGATCTTTAGTACCAATGACTTGTTTCCCTCTATCTAGAGATGCTACCCTAGAAGGTAGAACCTTGCCACTATGGAGGTTAACTTCAGTAATCTCTAGAGGTAAAGTGGTGGCAAGTTTTACCTGCACTTCAGGCTCACCTACAACTTCTCCTATGAGACTCTTGGAATCGGATGATTCCAAGTCTATCTCAATAGGTGAATCTATAGTATTCAGAGTTGGAAAGTCCAACTCTGAATAAGAAAGAGGAAGATCAAAATTATTATAGTTAATTAGACTTAAAGAGTTATCGTTAGGAATAGAAGAAGATAACTCATCATAAGAGACATAGATGTAATTAAAATTAGCTTTCTTTTTTAATTTCTTGGAATTATTTGGAGGTACAAAGTAAGTAGTGAGTGAGTAAGGGATTTGATGCCCTTATCTACTGATACAAGAGTTCTACTAGTAGAAGAAATAGAGCTAGCTGAAATGGAAGAAGTCACCGGTGGAAGCTACAACTGAAGGTCGGAGGCTAGACATGGTTGGCTGCTAAGGCTATCCTGGTGACACATGTTGTCAGCTCCCATTTCTTCTAGAGTTGCAAACTTGCAAACCTTCCTTGGTGTTGGAGGTTTGATGACTCAGCACCGCAAGGAAAGCTTCTTGATCTTCTGAATTATTTTCTTAGAGGTTTTGGACAAAGAAATGTCCCAACCTTCTTTGGTTTTGGTAGGATCCCTTGTATCCCCAAGGATTACCCTAATGGAACTCAAAGGTTCTTCCACAAGGTATACCTTTGGGATAACTGTAGCACTAGTTGTGAAACTATGTTCAAGCCAATCCTTGAATGTAAAACAATCCTCCAAAATATGGCCTAGCATATGGTGGTAAGGGCAATCATGACTTTTGCCTACTTCCTCCTCCTAGGCTCGTAAAATCGTTTCTTTAAGAGATTCTTAAAGATTTTCTGATTACCTCCCTCTTAAAAGAATAAGGTTTGTTTAACTTATCTAAAGAGTAGGTGGACTATAGCTACCTAGCGCAATATGCATGCCGCTATTGGTGGTATGGTGAGCGTGGTATGTTGGCCATGGAGGCGATGTGGAGGTCGATGTTGCCTCTGGTGGAAAAGAGGTGGAGGCTGAGGTCATGGTCTCTCGACCGATCTCTAGTTGCTTCCCTTATCAACCTCACACGCTCTGGTTTCTTCTCATAAACCTTTTGGGATTTCTACTTTGGCAACTGATCTGAAAAGGTAACTATTTGGCCTCTCCTTATAGACTAGTCATCTTGTTGATTAGCTTCTCAAATGTCTTTATGGTGAAGCCTTAAGCATGAAGGCGACCGGGCCATGAATATTCTTCAAGAGAATCTCAATGGCATGTTTTTCAGACAACTGCGATTCACACTTCATACTCAAGTTATGCTATCAGAGAATACAATCAATATGTGACTCATCGGAGTACTACTGGGCTATAATGAGATCACCTGGACTAACCCTTTGTTGAGCTCCAGCAAATCTCTTGATGAAGAGTTGCTCTAACTCAGCAAATATCTTTACTGAACTGCTGGACAGTTTAGCATACCAATCAAAAGTGATACCCACTAGACTACTGACAAAGAGTCTAAAGAGTAAAGCATCGCTACCACCTGGGTTGCAATAACTGGCCCTAAAGTGAGCTATATGTTGCCTAGATTTTCACTGTCATCGAAGCTTTTGAAGGAAGGAGGCATGAAATCATTGGGATACTGGATGGCTTCGAATTCCTCTGGGTAGGGTCTACCCTTTGGAATCGATGATCCTCCCCGGGCTTGAGCCAAAGCTTCCTTCACTTGCTGCTCAACCATGGATTTCAATTTTTTTCATGTATGGAGGTACTATCCACTACCTTCCTATACATGCTAGTGCTACCTTGATCAACGGGAGGTAGAGTCTTAACTAGGTCTAAGACATGCATTAGCTTAGGTTGACTGACATCGACTATAATAGGATGAACAGGAGGGGCTTATTTCTATAGCACTGACACTACTGCTCAGAAGTCCTGCAATTGACATGCCATCCTATCAATCTGCTCATCCTTCTACCTTAAGTCAGAGGTGATGGGCTTATTCTGTCTCTTGATCAACCTCATCACCTTCCATGCGCCCCTAAGAAGAGAACCTCTAGTCAACCATGCATATCCCGGAATCCCCATCAAGTCATCTTTGTTGGGATCGGTGACTCTTCTTCATCGACTGCATACCTAAGATTTATTTTTTTCTCCATAAATAATGTGCAACTATATCATCTAAGGATTGATCTAACTCAGTAGGTACAAATAGTTTGGGCTGATCGGTGTGATTGTTATCATGCATTGAGAGGCACCATACCTCACTTAAAATCGGAGTCAATTCTGTGTGGACTGTACTCACTAGATGAATGATACTCTTGATTGATATTGGATGTAATAGGGGTAATAATCCTAAGATGATCCTCTACTACTGCTGCAACTGAATTATCATTTGGAATATCCATGATAAACATCACCATCTGATCCAATGGGGAGTTAGTGAAGGAATGACCATGATGCTCCGGGGTCGCCACTTTTTTTGCACCACCACTGGGGTAGAAAGTCGAGTAAGAGAGCTCGGCCCTACCATAATGGGTGGTGTAGGAGGAGTAAGATCCCTTGGTTGTAGCCGGATCACCAATGGGGTACATTTTTCCCCGGATGCAGTCTTCATGGCATTAGATGGAATGGGTGATGCTGAAACCTGCAATGGTGATGCCGGACGTGGGGTAGAGTGGTGGGGTGGAGACACCACCAACTCTCTATGTACAGGAGTGGCCTCTTATGGTGGCTAGTCCCATGAGAATACGATGGTCGATGGGTAGCATGAAGCGAAAATCAACCAAAGTAAGCGATTGACGCTGAACCTCTCCCTCTACTAGTAATTTGTGATGTGTGGGCCTCACGGGCCCTCTCCTAATAGATCTACCTCCCTATGCTACAGGGGATAATAGAAGATCAATACAACTCGAGCTCAGATCCTTGCCTACAGATGAGAGGCCGACCACCTCCTACCTCCTGAAATTGTCGGGCCATGCACCACTAGAGGAGGTGGAAGATCCTCGGCATCCTCTATATGATCCTAAGAGAGGATGAAACTATTTTGTAACTGGTGAAGTGATCATGGGAGACTCATCCATGGCGACGTCAGCCTCTAGCTCACCGGCTATCCGAGTATGGAACCGTTTGACCATACAGTTCTGGTTCCTACACTGAGTGTGGGTAGGATGAGAGGAGTGCGAGCTAGACCCATTCTCAAATTTTGTGGAGGCAAACCCTGAAACCAAGGGATCCTTACCCTTGAAGGGTACAGTATGGCATGGTGCTAGCTCATAATGGGGCAATATGTGCAACTCTAGGATGAACCAACCTGAGTAATCGATGGAACTACAATCTGTATGTGCTACCAGCTTTCCTCGTGAGGACATATAATGAGGGTAAGACCGATGACTCGCCACCTTCTTCTTGTGGTGAGGGGAATGCCCTAACAAGTGATCCTGGTCCCCTCAAATCCCTGGCTAAAATAGATCAAGTGGGTATGGTCCAAACAAAGGAAATCAGACTGATCTAAAGCAAGGTCCATGCTTGGAGGGAAGGTAAAGACAAACTTTTGAGAACTGGCCATTGCACTAACTTTAGTAAACTGAAACTGAAACTGTACTGACTAAAAAGAATCTACAATGAGAAATGAACTTGTATCAATTTTATGTCTCCATATTTTAAATTTTGAATTTTAAAAATTTGAACCCACATCCAACAACTTGGAAGTGTTAAGTAATAGATTTGAAGAGAATTGATTGAAAGAGGAATTTGAATATGAATCCAAACTTCAACAAATTTAGGTATGTTGAAATATGGATTCAAAATTTTGATAGGATGCTTCCATAGGTTCAATGATGTTTTGAATTTGAATTTTTGTGATTTTGAGGACCCTTTCCTTTAACAAATTTAGGTATGTTAAAGTAAGGGTCAAATGATTTTGTTTCATTTGAATGTTTAGGAAATTTTACTTAGCAAATTTAGGTATGCTAAGTGAAGTAAAAGTGATTATTTCTTTTGAAAATTTGTTTTGATTTTGGAAAAATTTGGAATTCCTACTTAGCAAATTTAGGTATGTTAAGTGAAGAACCCAAGTGTATTTTGTTTAATTTTTGAAAATAGGATCCTTAGCAAATTTAGGTATGCCAAGGGGATCCTAAATGTTTCATTTGTTTGGAATGTTTTGATTTTTGAAAAGGGTAGGATCCTTTAGCAAATTTGGTATGCTAAGGGAATCCTAAGTGTTTTATTTTGTTTGGAATGTTTTGATTGAAAGTGGAGATTCAACTTTAGCAAATTTGGTATGCTAAAGATGAAATCCCACTTGGTTTTGTGAAATGGAAATGTCATTTAGCAAATTTGAGTATGCTAAATGAAATTCCAAATGGTGTGTTTAAAATTTTGATTTCATTTTTGTTTTGAAAAATGGAAATTTCTCCTTTGCAAATTTGGTATGCAAGGAAGAAGTTCCAATAGTGTTTGATAAATTTTTGTTTTGGCTTTGGAAACTTTACTTTGCAAATTTAAGTATGCTAGGTGAAGTTCCAAACTATGTTTTTTTTTTGAAAAGTTTTGAATTTTGGATTTGGAACTTTACTTAACAAATTTGGATATGTTAAATGAAGTTCCAAATATGTTTTGAAAGTTTTGAAAATTTTGAAAATTTTTGGATCTGGAGACTTTACTTAACAAATTTGGGTATGTTAAGTGAGGTTCCAAAATGTGCTTTGAAAATTTTTAAAGTATGTTTGTTGATTTTGATTTTGGATTCACTTAGCAAATTTGGTTATACTAAATGAAATTCCAAAATGTGTTTTGAAAATTTTGAATTTTTGGGATTTGGAGACTTCACTTAATAAATTTGGGTATGTTAAGTGAGGTTTTAAAATGTTCTTTGAAAATTTTTGAAATATGATTATTGATTTTGATTTTGTATTTGAAAATCTCACTTAGAAAATTCGGGTATGTTAAGTGAGGTTTCAAAATGTGCTTTGAAAGTTTTTGAAATATGATTGTTGATTTTGATTTTGGATTTGGAAATCTCACTTAGCAAATTTGGTTATGCTAAATGAAGTTCCAAATGTATCTTTGAAATTTTTTTGAAATATGATTGTTGATTTTGATTTTGGATTTGGAAACTTCACTAAGCAAATTTGGTTTTGCTAAATGAAATTCCAAAATGTGTTTTGAAAAAAATTTGAATTTTGGGATTTAGAGACTTTACTTAACAAATTTGGGTATGTTAAGTGATGTTCCAAAATGTGGTTTTGAAAAATTTTGAATTTTTGGATTTGGAGACTTCACTTAACAAATTTGGGTATGTTAAGTGAGGTTCCAAAATGTGTTTAGAAAATTTTTGAAATATGTTTGTTAAAGTTTTAATTTTTGAAAAGGGGACTTCCATTCAACAAATTGGGTATGTAGAATGGAGATCAATTTTATTTTTGTTTTTGAAGTATGAAATTTTGTGTATGATTGTTACTTTTTTGAAAGAGAGGAACTCCAACTTAAAACATATGTGGGATATGTTTAAGTGGGATTTCCTAAATGATTTTTATTATTATTTGGGAATGAAATCTTCATTTAATAAATTTTGAGTTTATTAAATGAAGATGTTCATGTGTGCTTTTTGAAAAGTTTAATTTTGTTTACAAATGAACTTTCTATTGAATAAGTATGAGTGTATTGAAATAGAAAAATTTATGCATGCTTTTAAAAACTTTTATGATTATGATTGTGATTTTTGGAAAAGATGATTGTTCATTTTATTTTGAAAATGACATCTTCATCAAAGTGAATTGAAAGAAGATGTACATTTATGCTTTTGGAAAATTTTATTAGTTTTATTTTTTGAAAATCCTACATGTAACAATTATGGGAATTGTTAAATGAAGGTGACAAAATTTTGTGGAAAATATTTTATTAAGTGCATTTTTGAAAAGGTGCTTTTGAAAAGCAAAGTTCTTTATGGAAGATTTTATTTATTTTTAGGATGAACCTTTTCTTATCATGAAAGTGATAAGGAGGAAGACTTAAAGATGTTTCTTTTTATTTAGATCTTTTCATTTTACCCATTGGAGAACCCAAAGGGGGTTTTAAGACCAACAAGGAATGCGGTCCTAAAACCATAAAGATGTTGGCTAACTCAACTCAAGAATGAAATGAGCTAAGTGCCAACAGAAAGAAGGATAGTCTTGGATTCATACCAAAGTATAAACCCACTATCGATACTCAAAGACAATGATCATTTACCAAAGATGGAGAGAGGAACCATCCCTAGCAGAGTCGCTAGAAAAAATTTGTGGTGAATAAATCTCTAATAGGGAGTTGCCTTTCAAATCTATAGAGAAAAGAAAGAGGAGACCTTATAGAAATTTTTCTTGGTAAGATGCTACAGAGATCCACAGATGTACTTATTCAGGTGATCAGATACGTCATCAAGGTATAGTGTACTATCTCGAAAGACAGGAGTCACTACCCTTTAATGGAACCAATCACCTTAATAAAAACTCCTAAGGATGATGGGTCTGCATATGGACTAGAGATTCTTCCCCTTCTTTACATGGAAAAGTAAAGCAGGGTTTATTTTAAACTGGATTTGTTAAGTTCCTTATAGGGGCAAGCCCCTATAGTTAATTACATCCTAAGGGATGGGATCCATTAGGAAAACTCTTGATTAAGGTAAATGATCATTATCTTTGAAGATTTTAATAGGGAAATCAATCGATTGGTTTATGTTTGAAGATCAAATGAGATTGATCAAAAGAGGTAGTTATTATCGAAGCCAAAATGGGAGATAAGTAAGAGATGCTCACGATGCTAGGAAAACTAGCGAGTATCTCAAACTATCCTAAAATTGGGCTTTACATTTTAAAAATTGATTTAATTTGATTAAGTTGTATTTTTCATTAGAATTTTAGACTTAAGATTCCTTAACACAAGATTAAGAAAATGCTTAAGAGGTGAGAATTGCTTATGGCCCACAAGGGGAGAAGCAAACTCGAACCTAAATCTAGGGAGCTTGTGAGGTAAGCACAACCTAAATCTAAGGCAAAAGATGGGTAATTGGTTTGCCTCCACAAGAGAGAGGACAAACCACCCGACAGCTTGGACTTACAACCGCTTGTGCCAAACTTCCTACAATTTTAAATACATGTAGGCAAGTCTTTATGCTTATGCAATATAGCTAGGTTGTTATTATTTAGAAAGAGATTAAGTCCTTAAACTCACTCCCTAAAGAGACTAGATCATGTAAAGGGATGTGCTTGAAATGACCTAAATCTAATGCATTTCAAATTTCATTTTATTATTATTTTTGGACAATTATTTTGACTGAGTCTAATAGGATTTTATGACTAATGCATGAGAAATTAGATTATTGGCCAAAATCAATGAGAAGGGAGGAGGTGAGTTTCCACCATGGCTCGTCAAGCTTTCCGCAAAGGTGGAAGCCCTCCAATAAAAAGTGAAATAAGATTCATTTGTGCATGATATTATAAAGAAATTCTCATCCAACTAAGGGGTTGCTAATTCTTTTATCTTGATTTTAATCCTAAGCTTTAGGTGAGGTTATGAGTTGTTTAATTTTATTTTGAGTTATTAAATTGAGTAAAAGATTTATTTTTCCCTAAAGAGCCTAATCCACATCCAAGCCATACATAAAGTATGGAAGAAACTAGGAAAATCATGCCACTTAATGCAAAAAAAAATCATCAATCAATTTATAAAGCTAATCGCAAAAAAAATGAATGGTCATTTGTGGTCGGACACCACCACACAAACCCGAAAATATCAAATGTGGGTAGCTGAGCTCTACCTTTATACAACCCAGATTACAAATGAATTGAATTATAATTTTAAGCAAAGGAATTCATTGTTATGGGGGTCTTCAAGCTTCATTCTTCTTTCTTCTTTTTTCTTTCTTTCTTCTTCTTCTCTTCTTTTCTTCTTTGGTTCTGCCTTTGGATGGTTGGAAGGTAGATGCTCCAAGGCTTCACATGGTGCATAAGATAGGATCTTATGACCAATGTTCATCCTAATCCCCATAATAAATCATTCTAAAATTCTAATTATATAAATTTTTACTTGAAAATGAAAAGTAGAAATATAACTAACACCTGCAAAATAAAAGTTAGTTAAATCACACCACACAAATCCCAAGCATGTATATTGGACTTATCACCCCACACATGGGTGACTAAGTCCACATGGCCTATGGATTATGCAAAGGGGTATAAGCACATGCAAGCAAGAAGCATTTATATTTTTATTTATGATAGCGCCCCTTAAGCACAATCCCCTGCAGAAAAGAATAGTCAGACAAAGCACGTCCTACCATTCATTCTACGAGCATACACCCTAACATCCAGTCTAAAACATATATCACAAAACAAAACATAACATCAAACCATGCATCGACCTAACCTAAGGCTAGAAGAGGTGACTTAGGCTAATGTGTGTGCTTTGAAGGCTTGTGTGGTATGCTTAGCTTAGGACTTTAGGTTCAAATTTTCTAGGTGTAAAAGACATGTTCAACTTAGAGAGGGTTTCATTTAAGTTATTTAATTATTTTGGGTTGGTTTTATTTCATGTTTTATTTTGGTTTAAGTGAAACCTACAATTAATTACTAAGTTATGAAGAGAGGGAAAGAGAAGATAACTTCTCTTTTCTTCCCTAACTTAAGTAATTTCTAAGGTAGGTTCATATTTTAATTTCATTTAGTTGAATGTTTTGATTAAATCTTTTAATTAATCCTAAGTTTAGATAAACTCTAAACAAACCTATTCAAAAGAAAGGCATTTTAAGATTAAATACAATGAATCAAAATTCACATAACACACATTACTTCTTCTTTCCTAACATATATAACATGCATATGGATGGACCCTAAGCATATCTATACATGCAAATGAGAGTAGTTAACACACTTTATGATGCATGCTAAGTAATCCATTTAAGAGAATTTAGAAGTTGAATATGCATGATTCATTTTTAAGTAGAAAAGGTTTTCATTATCAAACATTTCACATACATGCACGAAAGTAAGAAAGGCATAAGTGAGTACAAGCATTTATGTTAAGAGGTGTAAGACCTACTTACTACTAAAGCCTCAACCTGGGTTGTCCAGACTAATATACCACTTTCCTTAAGTACAAACATGCATATAAAGGAAATGAAATAGAAAAGTAATATGAAAAAGTTGTTTAATGGATTCATTTTTGTTTATGCAATTTATGTATGTAAGTGTAGGTGACCCTTCTAATATGGTAGCATATGGATGAATAGGATATGAAATTAGGTGAGCATTAGGTCCTTTTCAAATGAACCTTATGTCTCACCAAAATTCCTATTAAAAACTATACCAACATAGGAAAGAAAGGAAACCAATACTAAGCATACCTTTATAATCCATTTCATGCAAGCTTATAATTAAAATATAAGTAGCACACTTTCAAATTTGATATTTCATTTGTAAGTTTTGAAAATAAATTGGATTTAGTAGTGATAATAGCCACTCCTATTTTACTTTACCTAACACATTCACATTTGACATAAAATAAATTATTTTCATTTTGAAATTTGAAACATGAAATTATGAATGCATGAATCACATGGCATACAACTTAACATGTTGGGAAAGATCCAAAGTAATGAAATCATGTAAACAAACTCACTTTACATAAATCCTAAAGACATTCTTATAGAATAAGAAAATTTAGAATAAATCATAGTGAATTTCAAAGTAATTTTTGTTTAGTTTGAAGTTTGATTTAATTTTAAAAAGGTGAGATGAGTTTGCTAATCCTAACCCATTCCCACATGTGTTTTGCAATTTTGTTTAATTTTTAGACAATTAGATCCATTTTTATGTATTGATTAGGTTAAGGTATGAATTAAGTAACTTAATTAACCCTTACCTACACCACCTTAAAAGAATTAACTAAATAATTATGAGCCAATGAGATGACATAAAACCCACAAGGAATTTAAATTTGCATTGCACTTAATAATGAAAAGGCCTAATGCAATTTGTCTCACAATTAAAAGTTAATTAAGCTAAGGGGTTTAGCTTAAGTAATTCAAAATACCCTTTCACACATATGAATGGGATTTCAATTTTCTTAATTAAACTTAGGCTATTGAACACCTAAGCATCTACCCAATGTAGATTAATTAAGTTTTGGAACTTTTAATAATTTTTGAACATTGATTAAGGGGATAATTAATGAATTAACCCTTAATTAAGAAGAGATTAAGGAGAGAAGAGGGGGTTTAGTGAATAGCTTAGGGGAAATGCCCCAAAATTATCATAAACCTACTAATGGATCAATCTAACCTTAATCAACCTAATCATAAGGTAAAACCACTAATCACATCTTAATTACCCCTTAATTACATGAAGGGGAGATATAGCAATTTCTCCAATTGAGCCCTCAATAAATCTCAAGAAAATTAGAGACAGGTCATCCATAAATGAACCCAGAAATTTGAGATTAATTGATACCTAATTAAAGGGTAATTAGCTAATTAAGATTCCCAAAGAAACCCAAATTTAGAGAAAAGAGTAATTCAAAATCCATTGAAAATATTTTTTAAAATTTTCTAGATGAAATTATCTTTCCATAGGATTTTTCCTTCATTTTTTTTATTTTTCTATGAAGAGTTATTAATTTTTGAAGTTCTCTAGATTAATTAGGAATTAATTAAACACTTAACTAATCTCTAATTAATCTTTAGCTCATGGCACGATGCGAGGCGACGGCAGTCAGCCTCTTTACATGTGCACCGTGAGAACAACTTAAGTTGTCACCTCACAAAGGCGGTGGTGGCACACATGCTTATATCCTTAGTCGTCTGATCAAAGATCAGACAGCTCAGGATCCACCCGCAATTTATAAAGGATAATTGATTTCTAAAATGTGTTAAATAATCTCAACCGTCCATCTAAAATGCACTGATGGATGGCTGAGACGAGCCAAGTTCTTCCCCTTGATCAATAGAGACCGTCCATGATCAAGGGGAAGATCCAAGCTCGATCTAGCATGGAATCACACAAAATTTAACCCACACCATCTAAAGACCAAGAGAGGCAAATCCAACGGTCAAAATTTGATGAGGTGAAATTTCTATCATAAAGTTCGCACACCACATTGAGTTTAGTGATCGAAAAATTCCATATCTCGCTAGAGGTGATCACCAACACTCGAGATCGATGAGGTACCTTCTTCCGTGGAGACAAGCTGCTGAAATTCAGCCTTGGATTGAGTGGATCAATGGGTAGACCAACTCAACTTCACTTAAGCTTTAACTTTGATCCAACTGAGCTCTTCCTTGCTATGTGGAATTCAATCAGAGCTTGGGTAAGTTCGACTTGACCCTCTGATGGAGTGTGCAAGAGTAATTGGAAGGAGATCAATTATGGAGGAAGTTGGCTTATGGATTGAGCCCTTATTTTGCACTGTGAAAAATTGAGAAATGGAGAATTCAAATCCTATCTAAGAAGCTTGGGAAGGCTCTGAGATGGTTGCTTTGGGTTCTAGCTCGAACACGGTGAGTGAAATTTCATTGAATTAGGGGGCGTATATCTCCCCCTGTGCCAATCGGATGGCCGAACCATTCCTTGCCATTTGATCCAATTGACCAGATTGGGAGAATTTTTAGGCTATTTTGAGTGTGCACATGGTCGGTTTGATCCCTTGAGTGGCATGCCAACCTCCCATGTGCATCAAATTGAGCTTAGGAGGGAATTTAAAAACTCAATTTTGAGCTAAGTGGTTGGGTTTGGTCTATGAGTCAATTGGGCTAACCCAAATTGGGTTGGTTTAGTGCACCACTCATCACTAAGTTCCCTTGAGCTTTTAGGAAAGCCTCAAGTGATTGTGAAGAGCGTATGACCAAAATACCCATGGGCTAGGCCAAAATTTGTTCAATGGCCTAAGGGTAGAATGGTCATTTTGCTATTTTTCACTTTGGATATGTTGAGAAACTAGGTTTGGCCAAGTTTCATTGGATTTGGAATCCATTTGATAGGGCTTGGCTCATGTTGACCCATTTAGGTCAAAATAAGTCAACGTCAAGTTGACCAATTGGTCAAATTGGGTCAAACCAAGGTTTGGGTCAAGTTCATATGACCATTTGAAATGTTTTGGTGGCTTTGGTTTGGTTCAATTTGGTATATATTTGATTTTGACTCATATGACTTCATTTAGGTCAAATGGGTCAAGTTGACCTATTTGACCCATTTGACCTATTTGAGGTAGGTCAAGGTTAGGTTAGTCATATGGAGTGGATTGGTATCTTCATTTCTAATCAATTTGGGTTAAGTTCAATTTTGGCTCAACATGACCCCTTTAGGTCATGTTGGGTCTAAGGTCAATTGGGCTAGGTTGGATCTAGTTGGCCAATTGGGGCTTTTGTCAAGTTCCACAAGTGATTTGGAATGGACTTGACCCATTGGTTTCAATCAATTTGGCTTAGATCAAGTTTTGACATATTTTGACCCTTTAGGTCAAAATGGGTCAACTTGGGTCAAGTGGGCCAATTGGGCTAGGTTAGGCTCAAATGTTGGCTTGGTCAAGTTCAAACATAGGTCAAAGTGAACTTTGATCAATGGTTTCAATCAATTTGATATATGGTGTATTTTGCCTATGTTAGGTTTCATTTTATGTTAAGTGTTGACTTGGTCGACCCTTAGGTTTGAGTTGGTTTGACCCAATTTGATTGATTGATCATCCCATGATGATTGTTAATCTTGATGAGAAGGGTATATGAGTTTGGTTCAATCCAATTTGGTGAGGATCAAATGTTTGCTCATAAAAGTACTTTAGGTCACTTTGGGTCAAGTGAGCCTAAGTGGGTCAAATGGCTTAGTCAATGCTTGATTTGAAGTTGATTGATCTTGTATATGGACTTATGATTGAAATATAAATCCATTTACAAGTGATTTGAAGTCAAATGGATTTTGATCCATTTGAAAATTTCATATTCAAAGGAAGAATATGAAGGGGTTTTGAGTTAGATTTTTGATTTGGGTTTTGATTGAGTGGTTGAAGTTTAGATTTATATATGAGCTCATGATTGTAAGACTGATTGAACCATGAGAGAAAATCAATGATTTGGCTTGATTTGAAAATGATTTAGCTAAGTTGAAGATTTTGGCTTGAAAGGCTTAGATTTGATTTTGAGTGGATTTGAGTTTGATTTTTTGGAATTGGTTTTGATTGTTTGAATTTATATTTCATTTATATATATGAATATAAATGAGAATATAAATTGATCATCAGAAAATTTCAAGAATTTGAAGTGGTTTAATCATGATTTAGGATAAATCCATTAAAGGGAATTTAAAGGATTTAAGGAAATTTTTAATTTGAAATTTAATTTTTGAATTGGATTAGATTGATTTATATTTATACTTCATTTATATATGAGAATATAAATGAGTTTTGAGAAAATCCCATGAGTTTGAAATGGTTTGATCAAAGTTTAGGTTAAATCCATTAATGAAAAATTAAGGGATTTAAGGGAATTTCAAGGATTTTAAATTTGGAATTTAATTTTTGCCTTTTATTTGATTGATCTATATTTATATTTTATTTATATATAAGAATATAAATAAGTTTTGAGAAAATCCCATGAATTTGAATTGATTTGATCAGGTTTAGAGTTGATTTTGGCTAAGTCCTTTAATGGAAAATTAAAGGGACATAATAAAATTTTCATGAATTAATTTGGAATTTTAAGTTTGATTTGATGGGTTTGAATTTATATTTCATTTATATATGTGAATATAAATGAAAATATAAAAGGATCATGAGAAAATCTCAAATATTTGAATAGGTTTTGATCATGGTTTTGGTTAAGTCCTTAAGGAAAATTAAGGACTTAGGAATTTTTGATGGATTTTGATCATGGATTTCAATCATGAATTTCAATCATGGAATTGAATCATAGAATTGATTTGAGTTTGGAGAAAATCAAATAGAATTGATTTGGAGTTTGACTTGAAGGAAGGAAAGTGAATGGTTTAAGCTAAGGGTAGGAAATTTTCCTAACACTCCTAAGGCATGACCTTTTCCTATGGCTAACTCTTCTAAGCCTTCTAGGGCTAGGGGAGTGTCCACCTAATCACTAGATGTGTCTTAAGACTAAAGAACTCTTAAAATCTAAGAGAAGTCCTATGTCTAAGATGGAGGGGTTGAGCTCATTCTAAAAATAAGGTCAACAGCCACTAATAAATCCCAAAAATATTTAGGTAGGACTCATCCCACTAATTAAGCTCAAAAAGTTTGGGATTAATAAAAGGAGTAATTAAAAGGTAATTAACAAAATAATACTCCCAATAAAACCTAAATTCAGACAAAAATACTATTCAAAATCTATTGAAATTAATTGTAGAATATTCTATGTTCAATTATCTTTCATATACAATTTATTTCATATTTTGCTGATTTTTCTACACTTAGATATGAATTTTAGAAGATTTGGTGATTAATTAAAATTTATTTAATCCCTAATTATATTATTAATCTCATCGATGCCACGTGTGCCGCTGACGTGACATGCGCTTTACACATGGCACAATGAGATTGGGTATTTAACCCATGACATCATAGCGCCAACGACGGCTTCTGGCGCTTTCTCCTCGGCGATCAAGGATCGGATGGTGAATGGATCTAAGGAAATTATGGATATTATGCTTTTTTAATCTTGATGTCCATCCAAAATGTGCGATGGACGACCAAAGATTCATCCTTTCATGAGCCATGGAGACCGTCCATGTTTGAAACCATGATCATCGATTGAGCTGGTTGAATGAAACTCGACACCATCAACATACAACCTAGATCACATCTAATGGCTAAAATTCTATGGGATTAACATTCACTTTACAAAGCTCCAAACCACACCTAGATTAAGCTCGAAAAATGGCTAACCTCTCAGGCGCTCGATTCCCTTGGAGAATCTTCGCCTGGTTGAGATGAAGCTTTGCTGAAGGTTTGAGCTCTTGAAATTGAGTGGATGCTTCTTGGACCAACTTCCCTTTTCCTTGAGCTCTGTCTTGATCAAGATGGCTCCTCCTTTGCCTTAGGAACTTAGGAAAGAACATCTGAAGATTAGATGAGGGAGTGTGCAAGGAATTGCACTTGTTTTGAGTGTGGAGTGAATTTGGTTTTTGGTGGAGCTCCCCTATTTTCACACCATGAAAATCGAGAAGATGAAGTTTGATTTCACTCTAGGAAGCTTGGGGAGGCTGAGGAATTGCTTCTTTGACTTCCCTAGGTTCAATCGAATTGAGGAATGTTAAGTTTGAAGTGAATTAGGGGGAGTATATCTCCCACTTTGGCAATCGGACGGTCGAATAAGAGCTTGCCATTTTTGATCAATTACCTTGATTTAGTGGGTTAGTTAGGTTGTTAGATGAGTCATTGAATTGGTTTGGCCAGAGGAGTGGAATGGTGAACTCCCCATGTGCTTGAATTGAGTGGAAGCATGATTCCCATGTGGCCATTTCAAAGCATGTGCTCGATTTGCCGATTGGGCTAGGTTGGACTGACCCAAACCTATTGGGTTGGGTTCACCACACTCCCTAGTGTTCACTTGATCCACTAAGAGAGTGCCAAGTGGGTATGAAGAGGATTTGACCAAATTCTAAGTGGAATTGGCCAAAATTTATCCTATGGCCTAGGGGTAAAATGGTCATTTGACCTTGATTTTAGTTTGGGTATGTTTGGTATGATGAAAAAATAAGTTTGGCCAAGTTTCATTAAATTTGGAGTTGGTTTGATGTGATTTGGCTCATGTTGACACATTTAGGTCAAAATGGGTCAACTTGGGTCAAGACAACCAAATGGTCAAATTGGATCAAACTAAGGGGTGGGTCAAGTTCATATGACCATTTGGAATGTGTTGGTGGCTTTGGTTTGATTCAATTTGGTATAGATTTGAGTTTGGCTCAATGTAGTTCATTTAGGTCAAATGGGTCAAGTTGACCAATTTGATCCAATTGACCTATTTGAGCTAGGTCATGGGTAGGTTTAGGTTTGGTTGGTCATATGAAGTGGATTGGTATCTTTGTTTCGATCAATTTTGGTTAAGTTTTAATTTGGCTCAATATGACCCTTTAGGTCAAGTTGGGTTCAAGGTCAATTGAGCTAGGTTAGGTCTAGTTGGCCAATTAAAGCTTTGGTCAAGTTCAACAAGTGATTTAGAATGAACTTGACCCATTGGTTTTAATCAATTTGGCTTAGATCAAGTTTTGACATATTTTGACTTTTTAGGTCAAGTTGGGTCAAATAAGTGGGTAAAATTGCTAGGCTCAAATGTTGACTTGGACAAGTTCAAACATTGATCATGAATGAACTTAGATCATTAGTTTCAATCAATTTGGCCTATGATGGATTTTGGCTATGTTGGGTTTCATTTTGGCTAAGTGTTGATTTGGTCAACCCTTAGGTTTGACTTGGTTTGACCCAATTTGATTGCTTGATCATCTCATGATGATTTTTGATCATGATGAGAGGCATAGATGGGCTTAGTTCAATCCAATTTGGTTAGGATTAGAATTTGGCTCATAAGGGTACTTTAGGTTACGTTGGGTCAAGTGAGCTTAAGTGGGTCAAATGGCTTGGTCAAAGCTTGATTTGAGTTTGATTGAACTCACATATGGACTTATGATTGAAATATAAATCCATTTGCAAGTGGTTTGAAGTCAAATGGGTTCTGATTCATTTGACAATTTAAAGTTCAAAGGGTGAACATGAAATGGATTTTGGCTTGATTTTTGAAATGAGTTTTGAGTAAGTGATTGAAGTTTGTATTTATATTTGGATTCATGATTGAAGGATTGATTGAATCATGAAGAAAAAAAAATCAAGAGTTTGGCTTGATTTGAAATTGATTTGTCTAAGTTCAAGATTTTGACTTGAAAGGCCTAGGTTAGATTTTGATTAAATTTTAATTTGATTTTTAGAGTTGGTTTTGGTTGTTTAAATTTCTATTTCATTTATATATGTAAATATAAATGAGAATATAAATGGGTTATGAGAAAATTTCATGAGTTTGAAGTGATTTGAACATGATCTAGGCTAAGTCCTTAAGAAAAAATCAAAGTGACTTAGGAATGATTTTGAACTAGGAATTTAATTTTGGATTTAGTTTGATTGATTTAAATTTATATTTCATTTATATATGTCAATATAAATGAGAATATAAATGATTTATGAGAAAGTTTCATGAATTTGAATTGATTTAAAGATGATTTAGGCTAAGTCCTTAAGAGAGAAATTAAAGACTTATGAAAGATTTTGAATTTGAATATTGGATTTGATTTGATTGATTTGAATTTATATTTCATTTATATATGTGAATATAAATGAGAATATAAATGATTTATGAGAAAATTTCATGAATTTGAATTTATTTAAGGATGATTTAGACTAAGTCCTTAAGAGGAGATTAAAGGACTTAAGAAGGATTTTGAATTTGGGATTTGAATTTTGGATTTCAATCATGGATTTCAATCATGTGGCATTGATTTGAGTTTATATTTTATTTATGATGTGAATATAAATGAGAATATAAATGATTTATGAGAAAATTTTATGAATTTGAATTGATGTAAAGATGATTTAGGCTAAGTCTTAAGAGGGGATTAAAGGACTTAAGAAAGATTTTGAATTTGGGATTTGAATTTTGGATTTCAATCATGGATTTCAATCATGTGGCATTGGTTTGAGTTTGGAAAAAATCAGTTAAGTTTGAATTGATTTAGGTTTGATGTTTATTTTATTTGGAGTTTGACTTGAAGGAAGGAAGTAAGGAATATGGTTCAAGCTATAGGGTAGGCAGATTTTCCTAACACCCCTAAGGAATGACTTATTCCTATGGCTAACTCTTCTAAGTTTCTAGGGCTAGGTTGAGTGTCCACATAATCACTAGATGTGTCTTAAGGCTAAGGATCTCTTAAAGTCTAAGTGGAGTTCTATGTCTAAGATGGAGGAGTTGAGAGCTCATCCTAAAAATGAGGTCAACATGGGGTTAATTGAATGTTAAGAGATGATCAATGATGGATTTGGAGTTGATTGATAGCTTTGATTGCAATCAATTTGGACTAGATTAACTTTAGCTCATTTGGACTCTTTAGGTCAACTGGGTTGAGTTGGGCTAAATGAACCAATTATTGGAATTGAATGGGTAGGAGTGAATTGGAAAGTTAAATTACGTGTTTAGAATGATCATGAGGCTTGGATTGATTCAATTTAGCTTAGATCACATTAAATTGAACCTTGGCCTTATAGGGTTCAAATGGGTTGACTTGGGTTAAGGGCTAATTAAGTTTAATTAGACTCAATTGGGTTGCAATCAAGGTTCAATTGAAGTTCAAATGAGTTTAGGTGAGTTCAATTTCAATTGGATTTGGTGAATTTTGAATTTAGCCCTCTTAAACCTAAATGGGTTGGATCAGGTCAACTTACCCACTTCACCAAATTGAACTATAATGGCTCAAACTAGGTATAAGGTTGATTGGTCTTATTTGAGGTTTAATTTATGGTCATTTAGTTGGAGTTTGAGAGTTTGATTTAATATGTGGTTTAATTGAGTTTATGGTAGACGGGCTCTATCTATCCTAAGCTGGAGTCTAACCTTAGGATTGAATCCTACGAGTCTTCTAGGCTTAGGGTCGGTGTTCCCCTAACAGCTAGGACTGCCTTAATCCAAGGAAGCCCTTAGTTCTTAGGTAAATTCTAGGTCTAAGGAGGGGATAGTTAACCTAGCTCCATAAGTAAGGTCAATAGTGCCTTTCATGGGTTTTGTTGGAGAAGAAGTAATATATATTTTTAATAAAAATTTTCTTTGATAATAAAACTTAAATGTTTGAATTTTATCTTTTTGAAACTAAATACATCTTGTTACAACTTCATTTGATAAGTCTAACAATTTCTTTGTCTTGATTATTTTAAATTTCTTTATTTTGAGATTAATGATTTACATGTTGCTTTAGTAAATAACTACCATGGTGAATGATGAAAGTCATAATACTTGGATTTGTCTTTTTGAATGATGAAAGTCATAATACTTGGATTTGTCTCCACTGTTTATATTCTTCTATAATTTTGGCCATTTAAGATATTTTAAATTCTAAATCTCAATTATAATATTAGTTCTAGATGTGTTTCATAAAGTATAATTACGAGTCTCATGTTAGATTATGGGGAGTGTGAAGAGACTATAATACTTAAGAGAGCAGTTAAATTATGCATTTTTTAAAATATTACATGTTAAAACTTAAACTTAAAATTTCATAGAAAATTAATTATAAATTAATATGTTGATTTTTAAATCACAAATAAAATAATAACAAGTAGATGAAAGTAAAAGAGATAATAGACAACTGCTTTTTATGAGGTTTAGCCAAACCCCAAACTAGTCTACAATTACACCTAGCCACCTAAGATTGGATTTCACTATCTTAACAAAAATATTTACAACACCGTATTCTCCAATAATGAAGTGAATACAACAACAATAATAATGTACTCTCCTGTAATATGGTGAGTTCAACCTCAATAATAAATTGTAATAAAAATTAAAGTACAAATTATTTATGATTTTGAACACAATAAATTTAAACTTATAGAAATTACTCAGCCAATTTGATGGTCTTACAACACAATTTGATCACCTTATGATAAAAAAATACTTGAATTTTGGCAAATAAGTAGCTCACTAAATTTTATATAAAATGATAATCTAGCTTCTAAAAAAATGAATCATGCAGATGTACATATTTATGCAAATGATCAAATATCATAAACATATTTTCTTAAATACATAATGAAAATTTTATAATTCTTAAAATTAAATTTCAGCAATTATAAAATTTAATTTGATATGATTATGACTAATTTTAGTGAAGCAATGCAAGTGGTATGATTCATTTCACCAAAATTGTATTCCTTCAATTGCAATTTAATTATTTGAGCAAACATAATTAAATTTTAGCAAGGAAATAAAATTATTTTATCAAAAATCAAAGATTTAAATTCAATAATTAATTAATATTTCTTCAAATACCCCTATTACGAATTAAATTTCATCACATAAAATTAATTTATGTTAATATCAATAATTTTAATATAAATAAATTAATTTCAAAAAAAATATTTATTTTCATAAAATCAAGTGCTAAAATTTGATATTTAATGAACATAATTTTTAATATACTTTGATTAATTTAAATTTTAGCACACTAAATATTTTTAAATAGAAATAAAAATTTAACAAAATAAAATACTTTCAATTGAATTTTCAAACACAATCTTTCAAAAATATGATTAACAAATGCTAAGAAGATGTAATGAGTTTTCAATTCAAGTAACAACATTAAATCAGGAGTCACTCTCTTGGAAATATCAAAGTTTGAACAAAATAAATTCAACTAAATAATGATCATGCTTATGCTAATGTTTTCCTCTTAAAATGCTTCAAATAAATTTTGAAACTAAATGAGATGACCATAAAATAAATAACACAAGTGAAATAATTAATTAAATTTTATTTTAATGAGTTGTGTAAGAAAAAAATAGTTTTTTGAAAAGAGAGGAACAATAAAGAAAATATGGAACACAATCTCTTTAATTTCACTACAAACTATTTTAATGTCACCAATACTAAATCACAAAATGTTTAAAGATTTAAGGAGATTTGAAATAGAATGATTGATCTAGGATAAATCAATTGATTAATAATTTTAACAAATGTGAGATTACTTGAAAATTAAGTGCTTTAGAAAAGAATTAATCATTCAAATTTAAATTACAAAAATGAATGTCTGAAGGGAATAAATCTTATTAAAATATTTTTAAAAAAAATTGAAATAAAATACCTCAATCTTTTGAGAAAGACACTTATCTAATAAGAATCAATCTCTAATGTGAAGATCACTTGGAGAACTAATAGAGATTTTTGCAAGAAAGGTCACTCAAGCACAAAGAGCTGAAATTTTCCTTTCCTCTTTAAATGGCTTGATTGTCAGAGAAGAATCAAGGTGTGGCCATCCAAAGAAATACTATGCTTAGTTTATAAAAGTTCATAAGAAAGAAGTTTAATCCAAAAGCTCTAGACAACCATAAAAGATTAAAGAGTGGATATTGAATTCAAAATCAAGATATTTAGTGAATATTTGATTAATAAAACTTAATTCTTTCAAAGATAATTTTGGCCAAGTGTGATGAACTAATGGGGTTGAGTTAATTATGAAAAGAAATGTAAGTAATTATGTAGTAAAATCATATGGTTAATAACAAAAATAATATAAAACTATTTAATCACAAATAAAATAAAATAAAATAAGAACATAAAAAATGATCTGCTATGAATTTCCTATGAATTAATCTTTAATAATAGTTTCATTTGGAAAGATAATTTGGATGCAACTTGAGTTAATTAAATAATGGTATTTATTGAAATTTTAATAATGATAGCAACTAGTAAACTATTATAAATCAACTTAATTTATTTGCATTAAAAATGAGATGTGTGACAAATAATTTTGCACCAATTAGATTGGATGCAAGGTAATTATATAATTTAATGTTTGTGAACTAAAATAATGTGTGCATGGTTTTAAAAATACAAAATTGATAAGAAGGCATCATGATGAACCTAGTGCATTGAGAAACAATTAAATTTTGCCAATAAATTTTATTTCAAGCACATTTGTTATTTTTTTGTTGTTGCAAAATTTGCTTAAGGACCCTAAATCCTATCGAATCTCTTGAATGCTCTTGTTTACCCTAGCTTGTTGAATTTGATAATTTTTCTCAAAATATTCAAAATTAAATCATTAGTGATTCCAAACATAAGTTTGTTATTATCAAACTTCAAAATTGTGAGTCCATGGTCTAATAGGGAGAATATTGTCAATCCCTCAAATGTCTATTCTTTTTTTTAATGAAATTCTACTATAACACTTTTTTGCATATACTTGCCTTTATTATAAGTGTGCTCAAACTATTTTCAATTTACATTGATGGTTTCATAGATAATAATTTATGCTTCTACTCAATGAATAAGGTTATCGTAGGAACAAACCACCTCTCATATTATTGAATAATAAAAGGTCTTGGTTAAAGACATCAAAGAAAAAAGCCTCAATGTAACTCTAGATTAACTCCAAGGATTTTATGAGTTCAGAAAAATATTTGATAATCCTCTTTAAGTTGTTCTCCATTACTTTAGTGAATTCTATAAATAAAGAGGAGTTTTAATCATTTGATTTGTAAAAAATTACTTTGTTAAAAGCTTAGAGAGGTCATTAATAGTGTGTATTATTTCTTTAGGGAGAGAGTATGATGTAATGTCACCTCGACCTTTAAGAGTTGCAAGAAAGATGTTAAATCCAAATCTGTATGTGGATGGAGGAAGAACCTTTGAGATACCTAAGAAATAGAGTTAAGTAGAAAGATTTCTAGCAAGAAGACGAGAGTAGAAAAGTGAAAAAATAATAATAATCATTATTGTTTAGAATATGAGTACAGAATATAGGGGTATAGGGGTTTAAAGTAAGAGCCAAAGCAACCCCCCGGTAAGAAAGAAGTCCCCCTTTTATAATATCAAAGGGTGACCATACATGGAAATATCATATAAGGTAAATTTAGTGCAAGTAAATTCCCGCCTAAGCTGATGACGGTGAGCAAGTATAGGTCTAGCAACTGATGGGAGCTAGTAGCTCATTATCTTGCGAGTATGCGAATAAGGATGGGTAGAGGAGAGTGGTCACATTGTTCTTCCATATAGTTGCAATATACTGCCTAGTTGGATTATGCTTTATCATTTGGTTAGTGTTTCATAAGTCCCTCGGCTTGCGGGGTCAGATCTATCTTATCTTATTGGATGTTTTTTTTGGCAATTATACTTATTCTGGGTTGTCAAGTACACTTTATGCGAGTACACTCATTTTGACATATAGGCTTACTTGACCCTATGTGCTACTTTGGATATACATTTAACTTCCAAATTCTTCTACTTTTTATAGAGGTATCTGTGGTGTTTATTTTTGGATTTTGGATTTCACAGAGATCTTAGGGGGTATTTCTTGAAGTGATCGGGTACATTAAGGAATGATGCACTATCTTGAAAGATAGAAATTGCCACCCTATAATGGACCTAATCACCTAATAAGGACTCCTTAGGCATGATGGGTCTTTGAATGTACTAGAGATCATTCCCCTACTATACATGGAAAGGTAAAGTAGGGTTTATATTAAGTTGATTTTGTTAAGTTCCCTATGGAGGCAAGCCCCCATAGTTAATTACATCCTGAGGAATGAGAATTCCTTAAGAATACTCTCAATTAAAGTAGACAATTAGGATCTCCAAAGATTTCAAGGCTAGACTATCAAAGGATTGGTTGTATTTGAAAAATATATCATGAAAGTTCAAGGAGAAGATTTATTTTTGGAAACCAAAGGGAATAAGTAGAATGCTCATGATACTAGGAGGCCTAGTGAGTATTCCAACATATCCTATGGTTGGGCTTTATATGCTTAAAATTGAATAGATTTATTCATTTGAGTTGAAATTTTATTAGATTGTTAGAGCTTATAATCCAACATTACAAGATTGTGGAAATGCCTAAGAGGTAAGGATTTATGCTTGTAGCCTGAAGGAAACAACAACCTTGAATCCTAAATCTAATGAGTTCTAACACATGTTAGAACACAACATAAATCAAAGCAAAAATGGGTATAAGGTTTACCTCCATAAGAGAGGATAAACCACTCAATTGTTGGACTTACAATTGCCTGGAGTGGCAACTAGCTAACTCCTCCTATGGTTTAAATCCATGTAGTATGGTCATATGAATTTGCAAGATAGTTGGGCTATTATTTAATTGAAAAGAAACTAAGTTCTAAACCCACTCCCTAAAAGGCTAGAGAATGAGTGGTATGAGCATATGACTTAATCTAAATGCAACATATTTATAAATTTTATTCCATTTTGACACTTCATTTGGAAAAAGATTGGGATTTTTATGCCTAAATTCATGATGAAATACAATTATTGGCTAAATCAGCAAGAAGAGGGTGTTCACACCACAAGGGATGCCCTCACAGGTCAAGCATTCCCCTATCGCAAGGAAGATCCTCATATTCAAGGAAGAAGGAATATGATATGCATGACGGGAGACATGCAACCATACAACTAAGGGGTTACTAAATATTTTAATTATCTTATTTAAAACATAGGCTTTATAATGAGGTTATGACTTGATTAAAATTTAATTATGAGTGATTAGTTGGGTAGAAAATTTATTTTATCCTAAGAGCCTACCCCATCCAGTCCACACATTCAAACATCAAACATTAAGAAACTATGAAAATCATGTTATTCTAATGCGCAATCTAATCACAACATCAATTAAACATGTATAAATTGCATAAAAGAATAAAAGATCGGTGTGATCGAGTTCCGCCGTATACCCCAAATAGAGAAAAGATGGGTAGCCGAGCTCTACCCTTAGACAACCCCAATAACAAAATAATACATGCTATGGGGGAGTCTTCTTTTCTTCATTTCTTCATGTCCTCCTTCTCTTCCTTTTGATTTAATTTTCTCCAAAGGCATCATAGGGCACCCTAGAGACTAAGCCTATGTCCTGCTCATCCTAATCCCCACAGCACTAATCATAAATCCTATTACAAAATTATATTTTATAGGAAAAAGTAAATCTAACTATACCTGCAAAATAGAGGTTAACTAAACATACATATATCTCAAGCAGTTATATTTATAATTTGGCCTTAGCACCCTGCACATGGGTAACTGAGCTCACCTGTCCTAACTTAGATTATGCTTAGGGGCATAAGCAAACATGCAAGCAAAACATTTATATTTTATTATTTTTAAAAGCAGCCCCTTTAAGCACAACCCCCTGCAAAAAATAATGTTAGACTATCAACGGTCTAACATCTAGTCTACGAAGCATACACCCTAACATCCAGTCATAAATATTACATCACAAAATAAAACACAACATCAATCATACAATTAGTACATCAACCTAACCTAATTATAGGGTCGGTGACCTAGTATTCTATTGTGTGAAAAGAAGGCTTCTATGGCAAGACTTTACAAGACTTCCTTAGTTTAAGTTTCAATTTGGAGTTTGAATTTGTTTAAAATTTACCATTGGGTGGTTTCAATTCAAATGATTTAGTGATTTATTTTCCATTTTTATTTCACTTTTATTTGGTTAAAGTGATGTTTAGATTTTCAAGAATGAAGAGTAGAATGAATTTCATTTGTAGGTGAAACTCACCCTATTCTACATCCTAACTCCTAAAGAGTCTAACTAAGGTCCTTAAGTATCTTAATTAGCCCATTTGAATTTGTGTAATTTATTTGATTTGATTAATATTTGTTTGATTTGATTAGATTTTAGAATTTGAGTTTGTTTAATCTTCATGTATTTTGATTGATTAATTTTGAATTAGAAGTTTTGATTTAATTAAATTTTGATAACTCAATATCCTCTAAATCAATTTCTAATTTACTTTTTTTTTAGATTTTAATTTAAGATTTTAATTTCATATAATTGATGTCATTCCAATGTCATTTAAAATCATTGATTTTTATTATTTTATTTAAGTTTGATTTAGATTAGTGAATGCATTCCAATTAACTTATGATTTGATTAAACTTCAATATGATTTTTTATTTGAATTTTAATTAAGGGTTTAACTTATTGTTGATATTGATTGGAATTTGGAGATGATTTGATGACTTTAGAGTTTATTTTTAATTTCATGTTTATTTAATTTGATTATGGTTCATTCATTTATAGTTCGATTGGATTAAGTGAGTTGAAAGTTTGTTTCGATTTTAATTGAGTTTGGTTATTTTAATTAGGATTTTATTTTAATCTCATTTGTTTATCATGTTTATTAGAGTTTGGTTTGTATTTGATTAGGAGTATATGTTTTGATTTAACTATTAGGTTGATACATTTAATAGTTGATTAAGTCATCTTATTTAAGTAGGTTGAAATAGATTTAATTTGATTAAGTATTAAATTGATGAGAGTCTATCTTAATTTTAATTTGATTTGATTTGATTTTTGTTTGTTGGGTTTGCTTAGGTTCAATGTGATTATATAATTAGTTTAATTAAGAAGTGCGATTAAATTAATTATTAAATTGAATTAAGATTTGTTTAATTTTTAATTTGGTTTCATATTTGTTTAGATTAATGATGTAATTAATGAGTTAATGATTTGGTGTAAGTTAGAATTTGATTGACATTTAATTGTATTTTAATTAGGTTCAAATTTATGTTTAATTAAGCTTAAGTTTAATATGATTAATTTAATTAACTTAATTAGCTTATTTAAGAGGTGTGATCAAATTAATTAGTAGATTAATTAAGTGTTTGATTTGAGTTTGATTTAAGAATTAGTTTTAATGTGATTTATTTAAATCAATTTGGTTCATTATGATGATGGATTAGTTCATTAAGTTTGCATTAATTAGATGTTTAATTAATTAGATTTGATTATGGATAATTAAATTTTAAATTATTAAATTAATTAAAGATTTGTTTATTTAGAAATTAATGACTTAATTGCCCACATGTGAATGATTTGATTTAATAGATTTAATTAAGTGTTTTATTTGAATTTGAATTGATTAAAGGATTATTATTGTTGTTGTTGTTGTTTGATTAGATTAAGTGAATTAATTGTTTATTTTTATTACAATTAAATTTGATTATTTATGATTGGAGTTTTATTTGATTTCATTCATTTATTATGCTTATTTTATTTTATTTTATACTTTAATTATGAATCTATCATTAATTTAGTTATTAGGTGCATGCATTTAATGGTTAATTAGTTATCTTATTCCTAATGGATTGAATTAGATGTGAGTTAGTTATATATTAATTTGATTAAGTTTACCTTAGCTTTATTTGATTTAAGTTGATTAATGTTAAGTGATTAGCTAGGATGAATTGGATTGTTGATCAATCTGGTTTTTAGTTTATTTAATGATTAATTAATGTTCAATTTATTTTAATTTATTAAGTGATTTTATATGATTAATATTTGATGTTTGATATGGGTTTAATTAAATTAATTTGATTTACATAAAATTTATTAATAACTTTATTATGAGTTTAATTTAAAATTTAATCATTTAATTGAGTTTCATTAATTTAATTAGGTTTAAGTTTATGTTTAATTTAATTTCATTTAAAGATTATGTGATATTTTTTTGATTTGAAGTTTGATTAATGATTACTTAAGTGTTTTTTCATTTCTGATTTTGATTTAACATTTAAATTATTATAAATTATGTTTTAATTAATTTCTTAATTGATTTAATCTTAATCCTAAGTGTTTATTTTAGGTTTATTAAGCTTCAAAAGATCATATTATGTTTCCAAGGATCGTAGATGTTAACTGAAGTGATTTAAGCTATTTTAAAGATTTTTATGATTTTTTGGATTTTTATTAGATTTATTTTATTAAAATAAACATTATGAATTTCAAAGTTTAATATATCCTAATACAAAAGTCCTTCTAGCTTGAAATTTTTATGGTAGGTGTATTTTAACTTTAATTTCAATTCCAAATAATTTCAGAACAATCGATTTGTATTTTTATTTAATTAATGAAATTTAATTTTTACTAAAACTTACATCAAGCTCAAAATACCTAAAATAAATTAGATTTTAGTGTCATTAGATTTCTCTCAGAAAGATGAATCCAACGAGCCCTTATTTGCATTTTTTTTCATTGATCAGTTTAGTTTTTATAAAATTTTGAAATTTTAGGCAATTTACTTAATTTTTGAAATTAGAACACCGCTGATTTTGTCACTTAACCAAGTCAACGCCACATAACATTGACGGGGCAACGAGGTGCCATGCAGCACCACGTGATTGGCTTGTGTGGTACTGACGTGACAAAAGAATAGGAACCCGCGGTTCCACTTGGGATCAGATCAGACCGTCTGATCGCGGATAGGATGGTCCAGATCAAATCGTAATCTGAGGCCTAAACTGCACAAAATCTGGTGCTAATCATAGCCGTTTGTTTCCCCGAATGGGAGACGGATGATGGCAGGATTTTCTTCCTCCCAGGCGATGAAAACCATCGAATGAACAGTGTTTTCACGAGATTTTATGGGCTTTTGTGAAATTGAATGGAATTTTTTTCGATCAGGCTTGAGTACACATCAAATCTCAAAAAAAAACTTTTATTTTTACATTAGGATCATGTAAAATGAAATATGCAAGGGAGATCTAAGGGAATTTCCTAAAATCAAGCAAATATTCTCACAAACAAGCAATTCTATGGCCGGCTATGAGATTTGAAAATCACCTCATTGGAGATGATTTTCGACGGTAGAGATGATTTGAATACACTCTTGGATGTGAGATAAAGCTTTGGAACGAATCTAGACTCTTACCTTACTTTGGATCATCGTAATCATGAACCTCCACCGCACTTCGCCAAAATTCGCTCGAGTTTGAAGATTTTTCAGAGGTAGGGAGAGGGTTGCTCTTATTTGTTGGAGTTCCTAGAGCTCCTCTAATGCAAAAAAGGGATGTGTTTTATGCCTCTTTTCTCCCTCCATTAATGGTGACCGAAAATCACCATTAATGGTGATCAGGAGATGGTTTGTTGACTTTTGACTTAATGGGGCCCACATAGGTCAATTTGGGTCAAATGACCTATTTGCCCCTTTGAACCTCATTTGAATTTATTTTTGAGTTCATTTGTGTTTATGCATTGATTCTATGCTTTTGATTTGATTTAATTTGGTTCAATTTTGATTTAATTTAATTTTATTTAGACTTAAGTGATTTTTGACTTAAAGGGGTTAATTGAGTTAATCAATCTAATTACGTGAGCCCAAGCTCAATAAAATTTCGATGGGTGAGTCACCTTGGGTCTTAAGGCTTAGCCTAATCCTATGGGAAACCCTCCTAAAGCCTCTAGGTTTAGGTTAAGTGTTTACTTAGCCACTAGAAGTGTCCTATAACTAATGAGTTCTTAGTGTCTAGAAGACTCCTAGATCTATAATGGGAAGATTGAACCCTCACTCCAAAAGTGAGGTCAGCAGGTATCTCACAAAAAAAGATTGAAGAACAATTAGTTATAAATATTTAATGATATGAGAAAATTCATGCAATTATTGAGAATCTGCATCACCTTTAAACTGATTCAATTTTTTATCGATTTAGATTCTATAAATGGATCTTTCTTTCTTTATTTATGCTCTCAGCATTCCATTAGTTACTCACTAAAATAAATCTTTTGGCTCCTAAGTGTTTACTCTACAAAACATATTTAAATATAATCTCCATGGATGTAAAGAAACTTCACGATGATATTGATCATACAATTCTATGGGCACACCTTTATAAAAAAGCTAAGAAAGCAAAGAAGTTAAGAGGCTGCTATCATTCTTGTAGCTACAATGAGCATTTTAGTTACTCAACTGCAATAATTGTTACCCTGACTACTCCCTCTGACCCACAAGGAGAGTCTAGCACTCGCCTATCTGAGGAACGAGCTTCTATGGTGAGTGTGCGACCTATGATTGTTCATGAAGAAGAGAAAGGTGGACAAATGCACCATTGATTTGGCATACGAAGGTGATGGTGAGCTAAATGGTTGAGCCACCACCGCAAGGAAGGCCATAGAGAAATGTCTCTGAGTTGAGAGTTATTTTAATTGCATGCAATGAGTCCTCTTTATCTGAGTTTCTCACTTTCTTCTTTGATCATAGCTAAGCATATCTAGTATTCAAGCTTCAATGAAGGATGGTGAGGGACACTCGTGCGGCCCTCCAAGTCATTTCCTTCAACAGTCTAGGTAACTTCATAGAGTTGCTTCACCTTTATATTGGAAATTTCCATGTCTTCTCGTGAGTAGAGAAGAATTTCATTTACTCAAAAGGTGGCTTCCCTTCGAGGATTGAACCCATAGAAAATCTTCTTATTTAAATTCCTCCAATTTTTTGATGAATTTCTTTCTTACTAACAAATGACTCCAACTTTACCACTGACAACATCAGTGTCGTGCGTAGATTTGGCAGAGATTTCTCCTCAACTCGAGGCTACTATCGATGCACCTGTCACCATGACCAACTTCACTTTTATTGACATCATGAAAATAATGGTTGATTTTCCCTCTCCTACTAGTATAGATAGCAATGAGTCTATGAAGGACAAGTCTACTCATCGATCCGAAATGACGTGGAGGAAGATTAATAAGTATTTGTGCGGACTCTTTCAAGGTTGTCACTCTATGAGGGGAGGTCACCCTCTTGAGTCAGGATTTAGACTCCTCCTAGCCGAACATGGGTGAGCTATGAGCAAAATTAGAGATGGAGTCTCAATGATGGAAGTATTTGGAGGCAGAATACTAGCACAACTTTATGACCCTAAGAGATGAGATTTCATTACTTTAGAATCTGGTCAAGTCATGATGTACTTCCCTTTTCCTTTCTAGTGAAAATTTACTATTTGATTATATATGTGAGAAAGGTGGGCTCGCTGAGGATTAGAACTCAAACCCCCATAATAAAATTACAAAAAAGATAATGTATTTAGGGTTATAGCGAGTGTGTTGTATTTTTTTACTAGTAAATAAAGATAAGTATTTTTGCATTTTTCTACTCATGAGTACTATTTAATTTTTATTATTAACCATTAAATGTTTCCTTGTAGCATTAGTTGCTTGAGATATTTGTAAGATTTTGGCACATCTATAACTTCTACCTAGTTTGACTAGTTGTTACTTTATTGCTCTTCTTGAGGTATGTGAGTAGAACTTCTTTGAATATATCTTGATCACTCTTTTATCATCAATGAGTATGTCTCTACTAAAGAAGGCTACTTCATCTTTCCACCAAGCTCAAATCAAGAAAATTTCTGAGTTGGACTCCTCTTTCTTGACCTCTATATTTTACGACACTATGACATGAATTTAAATTTCATAGTGTGAGTAGCCGAGAAGACCAAGCATCTCAACTTAGTGAGGATTCATAAGTTGTGTATTCCTCTCACATATTTCAAGAATGGGTTCTAGCTTTCTCTTCCTTATGAGTTGCAATGACATCCCTGACTTCTTTAGAGTATTGCCCACTTAAGGCCTTCAAAACTTAGTGGAGAGCATCATGAAATTCATCTTGTACTTGCAGGAAGAGGACATCCCATAGAGCTTGGACCTCTTCCATAAAGCATTCATGGTGAAGGACTACTAGGATAGGACCATTCAATTTTCAACAATTTTTCTAAATTCATGGTCTATAGAATAAGGTGTAGAATTGGCACTCACATATTTTATTTGTAAAGAGCACATTGAAGTAGCCAGTATTGACCATCCCTCTTCCCTACCAATCGAGTAAGGCCACAAGCTCGATAAGCCAACTATGCAAGAGGAGGAGGAGGAGGAGGAGGTAATGGAGAGGCTAGAGGGTCACATCTTGAATGTCTCTCTTTACCTTCGCTTTAGTAAGGTTTACACTATCTTCATTAAATTCCCTTTCCTTTCTACTTGTTTGTCCTTTTATACTTTTGGAGACTTGTTCCATTAAAATTTTCTTCTTGTTTACTCGCAGGAGAGACAACTCTCACTGCCCTCGAGCTTAGCCCTGAAGTACTCTAATTTCTTGACGAAGGTGAGTGCTAGATGGGAGAGAGAGCAACCAATTGCAAGGACCTAACCTCTCTTAAGGTAGGTGAGGAGGAATAAGAAAGGGAGTTGAGTACAACTCCCAAGAAGTCAGAAAATGAGCTGTGAGCTTTATTCCTCCAAGTCGCTAGTAAAGCAACAAGTCTATGGAAAAGGAAGAGGAGCAAGGCTTAGAGAATAATTTTACTATGAACTTATGTTAGATCATGCACGAAGTTTGCGAGCTTGACTCTTCCATCTTCACAAGGACCTTGACCATCTTTTAAGTGACCTTTCTAATGCTCGTCTTCCACATGTTGTCATGACTATTCATATGATAGCATGACAATTGACATGGGAGGTATGTTCCAAGTTTCTTGGGAAGAGGAAGGAGACTTATGAAAGTAAGTCCCAGCTGGCGAGTAAAAGAAGAGAATGTCAACTCCCAAGCCAAGTAGAGGGATTTTCTAGTTGAGGTTGCTCACCAAGAAAAGAAGAAGGAGAGGGTGACCATGTGGCTTACTCGCCTTGTACAGGCTGTTGACCTCACTTTTGGAGTGAGCTCTCAACTTCCTCATCATAGATCTAAGACTCTTATAGACACTAAGAGTTTCTTACTCTGAAGACACTTTTAGTGATTAGTGAACACTTAACCTAACCCTAGAGACTTAGAAGAGTTAGCCAAAGGAATAGGTTGTGCCTTAGGGATTTAGGCGGACTTGCCTACACAATAACCTAAACCAAATCCTTGCTTCCTTCTTCCAAACAAAATCTCAAATTCAAATTCAAATTCCAAAATCAATTTTAACTATCAAATGATTGAAACCCATGATTAAATTTAACCTCCAAATCCCTTCCTAAGCCCTTTAATTTTAGCCTTAACCAAATTCAAATCAAGTCCAATCTAATTGATTTCCTCAATTATTAAGTCCAAATTCCAAAATCTTCTTGAAATATGAGCCACCTTCATATGCTTAGGCAAATCAAATTTGGTTGATTTCTTCATAAATCAACCATTCTTCATTTATATTCCCAAATATAAATGAAATCCAAATTCAAATAATTCCAAATCCAATCAAAATAAATCAAGCCAAATCAATACCCAAGTCAAGCCCATGTTGACCCTTTTGGCTTGAAATTATCATATGAACCAAAACCCATTTGGCTCCAAACCACTTGTAATTGGATTTATATTTCAATCCTAGGCTCTTGTGTGAGTTCAACTAAACTTGAATCAAGCCATGATCAAGCCAATTGACCCATCTAGGTCCACCTGACCCAAAGTGACCTAAGAGGACCCTTTTGAGCCAAGTTCTAATCAAACCCAAATTAGATTTAACCAAGCCTACCCAAACCTTCAATCATGACCAATAATCATCCTAGGGTGATCAATTTCATTGAATTAGGTCAAACCAAGTCAAACCTAGCCTTTGACCAAGTCAACATTTAACCCAAATGAAACCCAAACTAACCAAAATCCATCATATACCAAATTGATTAAAACCATTGACTCAAACTCATCCACAATCAATGATTGAACATGACCAAATCATCAATTGAGCCAAACCAAGTCCAATTGACCATTTGACCTAAGTTGACCCAAATTGGCCTAAAAGGCTAAAATAGGTCAAATCATGATTTGATCCAAATTGATTGCAATCAATGGCCCAAGTTCATTCCAAATCACTTATTGAACTTGACCAAAGCCATAATTGAGCCCAAGTTAACCAATTGGTCAACTTGACCCAACCTAGCCCAAATTGACCTAAAAATTTAAATTGGCCAAAATTCAAATTAAATCTAAATTAAACCAAACTAAATCCTACAATCATTTTTAATTGACCAATTGAACTTGACTCAACACTTAACCCAACCCAATTTGACCCTTTTAAACCTAAATGAGTCAAATCCAAACCTAGGGGAAACCAACTCAAACTAATTGAACCAAAACATCCCAAATCATCATATGAATCTAACACATGCCTTGGTTTGACCCAATTTGACCAATTGGTCAACCCAACCCAACCTAGCCTAAATTGAACCCATTTGATCAATCTAAGCCAAATCACTCAAATGAAATTTATGGAACCTTACGGGCTGATCTAACTCAACTTGACCTTACCCTAGGTTAGCCCAAAACCTCACCAAAAGCTAAGTGGGCCCCACCCAAGGGGATTAACCATCAAACCATGAGATTTAAGCTTCAAAGCTAATGGATCTAAGCCAAATCAATGCTCCCATCCCCATGGTAGCCCCTTAGCACTCAATAGAACATCACCTGACCCACCTAATCCACTTTAGGTCAGCCATGGACCTTTAGGAAGTGAGTTGACTCACCTCCAACTCAAATCGAGCACCCTATGGATCCATGCTTTGCAACTCTTGCACAATAGATATATGGTAGCCTCCCATCACTTCTCCCATCCCTGGCATGCAACCTAAACTTGATGGAGACAAATTTGATGGTCGGACAGACACCGTGTGCCGCCCATCCTTCTATGGATTGAGGGGTACCCCCTCAATTCTTGATTTGGAATGCATTCAAACACTTTGAGGCCCGAAGGAATTTTGAAACCTCAGAGAGCGATTCTAAGCTTTCTTGAGCATTCCAAAATTTGAATTTCCCATTCGTGTAAGGCCAAAATATGGGAGGAAAATCTCGATCCATACTCCCCATGTTTTGCAATCAAACTCAAATTCCTCTTACCCACACTCTCACCACACTCCATTGAAGCCAAATGAGTCATTTCCTGAGCTCCCAAGTGGCTGGAGGTGTGACTTCAATCGAAGCTCGAGGCTCCTATGTGCATGAGGTGATCAACTGAGCATTCTACACCAAATCAAGCCGGATTTCTTCAACAGGGCTTCATCTCTACTAGACAAACTTACATCCATTGATCCCGACCGTCGGTGTAAGCTCTAACGAGGTAATTCCTCAAAACTATAGCTATAAAAAAATCATGCTTGGTATTTGTTTGAAGAGAATTTGAATCCCATGTGAATTTGACCATTGGATGTGCATCTCCCTCCTTCAATGTGGGATCGCTTTGATCCCAACTGAGCTGTGAGCGATGGAATGGGAAAGATGGATGGTGCCATTTTCACCACTCGTTAAGGAGGAAGATCATGCACCATCCGTTCCATGTGATTGGAATGGACGACTGTGATTAGATCATGGTAGATCTCTACTATTTTCTCCCTTAACCTATGGATCAAATCGTGGTCGTCCGATCTTAGATCAGAGGGTCTAGGGGAAAACCGCATCTGCCATCGACTGAGTTAGTGCATGGATGTGAAAATGTTAATAACCAATCCCGTCTCACCACATGGAAAGCACGCCGCATCAGCCGCCATGTGGCCTCATGGATTAGCAACGTAATTCATTTTTATTAAGTCTGAAACTTATAAAATTCATAACTAATTGTAGAAAAATCCAAAAAATGCAAACTTTGGCTCATTTTAAAGGTATCTCAAAGTAGAATCTAAGAAAATTATTTTTTATTGATTTTGAATTGTAATTTTGGCTTAATTAAGGTTTAATTAGAAATATAATTAGCTTAATTATCCCTTAATTAAGCATCTAATTAATCTCAAATTTTTTGTGGATGTTTAGAGGATGACCTCTACCTCTTTTATTTTTTTGGGATTTTATTGGTTGCTTAATTAGAGAAATCAAATGATTAAGCCTTAATCATTCTCTTAATTTAATTAGTGATAATTAGTGAATGAACAATGGTTTAATTAATTATTTAAGCCTAATTACCTCTGTGGAACAGTAAGAGAACTTAGGGAGTGTAATTGGAATATTTTTCCTAATTCATTTCCTAGATTTCCTTCACTTTTGAAATTAAATTAATTGATGATTAATGAGGTAATTAATTGCTTAATTAATTAATTAATTTCTAAGATAAAAATTAGTGCCTAATTGAGTGTTTGAATTAACTTAAGGATTAAAGATTGAGGCCTTATCCTTAATCCCTCTCCCTAAATTAATTTCATCATCCTAATCAAAATATAATCAAAGATTTCAATCAACTAATTAACTAGGTTGATTTAACTCAATCTAAAATCCAATTCATACCTAAGCAACCTTTAATTGATCTTGGATAGCTCTTTGGTTGTTCAATAACCCAAGGTGAGAGATAATGAAATTATGGTTAGCTTACATGTGTGAGAAAACTGTAAAAGTAGTTAAGTGAGATTGCTCATGCCTAATTAACTATTAATCATGAGCCAATTACATTAGATCCCATTCATTTCTTAGGAGCAATGCAAATTTACTTTTCATGTGGTTGCATATCATATTGGCTCATCATTAATTAGTTAATTAACTTAAGGTGATATAGGTAAGGGTTAATTAATTCACTTAATTCATACCTTAACCTAATTAAAACATAAAATCAACCTAAATATTCTTCATTAAACCAATTTAATTCACATATGGGGAATTGGATTAGGATTACCAAACCTCTTTCATATTTTCTAAATCAAATCAAACTCGAAGTTAAAAATGTCTTTAAAGAATTTTGGTTTATTTTAAATAACCTTATTTAATATGATTATCCTTAGGAGTTAACTGGGATGAATGAGATCATGTGCTTATATTCATTTATTTCTTTCCAATCATGTTAAATATTGTTTTCCATGTGAAATCATGCATTCATTTCTTTTGAAATTAATTAAATGAAATGGTTTATTCTATGTCAAATTGCATGTGTTGACTTAAATTAAAAATAGGTGTGGCTATTATTACTATTAAATCAAAAACTATTTTCTAAAGCCCATAAATCAATTATAATATATGAAGTCATGTTAATTACAAGTATCTATAAGTTTGTATGTGTTGATAATATAAGGTATGTAATATGAAGTTCTCTTTGCTTACCTTACATGGATTTACATGAGATTTACAATCATATAGTTCATTTGAAAGAAACACAAAATTTGACTAGATCTATTCCTATGTATCCCCATGTTACAACTTAGGAAGAATTTCATATCACATATGTAAATCATGTAATCAAATAAAATGTGACCTCTTGCATGGCTTCTCATTCTCATGATTCTTTTTATACATTCATATGTATATAAAAAAGTGTATATTATTTGAACATCCGGGAGGTTTAAGTAGCCCTAAGTAGGTCTTGTACCTTACGCCCTTAGTGTAGAATAATGGTGAAGTACTCACTTAAATCTCTTATACATATGAATGTGTGATATAACCATTGAATAAGAAACATGAATCAAGTAAATCAAAAATATAATTTTTGCATGGGTTTTCCTATCCTTGTAGTTGTTTATACATCTATATGTATCTAAGAAAAGTGGTATATTAGTCTGGACACCAAGGATATGAGGCTTTAAGTAGCCCTAAGTAAGTCTTGTACTTTACGCCCCTGGTGCAGAACAATGGTGACATACTCACTTAAAATTTTATATATGTGAATGTGTACTTAACTAATGGATGAAAAATTCTTCACTTCTATTAAAAAGATATGCATTCATAATTTAATCAAATAAAATTTGTATATTCTAAAGATACTTCTTTGCATTCATCATTTAAGTGTGCTAAGAGGCAAATTGCATGCATAATTATGTCTAGGATTTAATCATATGCATGATGTACATGATGGAAAGAAATGAAAGAATATGTGTTATATGATACTAATTCATTCTAATTAATGTTAAGATGTCTTTCTTATTCAATAAGGTCATTTAGAGTGAACCTAAACTTAGGGTTAATCAAAACATGTAATAAGCCATTCACTAAAGGGAATTGATCAACTTGCTTTAGAAGTGACTTAAGGTAGGGATGAAAGAAGGGTCTCCTCCCTTTCTTCTCTTTATAACACTTAGTTGTTTTGTGTATGTCAAATGAAATAAAAGAAAATATTAAGTAAAATCTTCAAATCAATTAAATCACTTAAAGAGAAATCAACCCTTTATAAATTAAATCCTTCACACTTGGCAAAGTTATAACTCTAAAGCCTAGTTAGGACATACCACACAAGCCTTGATGCACATATTTTAGACTAAGTCATCACTTCTAGCTTTTTGTTAGGGTGGTGCATGGTTTGATGTATGCTTATTTTGTGATGTATTATAATAAACTAGATGTTAGGGTGTATGTGTGTAGTCTAGATGTTAGGCTGTTATTAGCCTAATCATGTTTTTTGTAGGGGGTCATGCTTAAGGGGCCTCTGTAATAAAAATATAAATTCTTTTGTAGTGCAGGTTGCTTATACCCCTTAAGCATTACCCAAGTTAGGACAGGCGGGCTTGGTTACCCATGTGTGGGGTGCTAAGTCCATATTATTCATATAAATGCTTGGGTTGTATGGTGTGTTTAGCTAACATCTCTTTTGTAGGTGTAGCTAGATTTACTTTCCTTTTTTTAATATAATTTTGCATTAGGATTAGGATAAGTGTTATGGGGGATTAAGATGAGCATTGGTTATAAGACCAAGTCTTACATACCATGTGATGCCTTTGGAGCAAGCACATCTAAATCAAGACAAAAGGAAGAAAGAAATGGATTAATTTAAATGAAGAAATCAAAGAAGAAAAAAGAAAAGAAGAAAGAATGAAGAATGAAGACCCCCCCTATAATTCATCATTTGTAATTATAATTATTCTTTCATTATGACGGGATGTACGTAGAGCTTCGACTAATATATTTCTTTTGAGTTGAGTGGGTACTGATCGCATACCTCTTACTCTTTTGCAATAGCTTTATAAAATTTTTTGATATTTTGTTTATCTTGTACATTAGAAAAAGCATGCCTCTTCATAGTTTATTTATGATTAGTGATTATTGTATGGCCTGGATGCGATTAAGCTACTGGGATAAAAATTAATTTTTCTACCCAAACTAATAACTCATAACTAAATCTCTAAAATAACTCATAACCTGATAAAATCCTAGGCATTAAATCAAGATAATAAAATATTTAACAACCTCTTAGCTAAATGTTGTATGTTTAATATCATGCATAATCATCTTATTTCACTCTTGTTAAGAGAGGGCTTCCATATTTTCCAGATAGAAATGGGCTTAACTTTTAAGAGCTATGATGGAAGAACACCTCTTTTTATTTTGATTTGGCCCAAATAATCAACTTCTCATGCATTTAAGCATACAAAATCCTATAGCTTGTGTCAAAATAAAGAGTCCCAAATTAAGTAAAATTTGATAAGAATTCGCATTAGATTAAGTCATTATTCATACCTCTTATGCTCTAATCTCTGAGGGAGTGGGTTTAAGGACTTAATTTATTTCTTAAATAAATAACAACCTAACCATCATGTCAAACATATGACTTGACCACATGGTTTTAAAAGGAGGAGTTAGTCCACTGTGGTGATAAGTCCAAAGTGGTGATTTATCCTCTCTTATGGAGATAAACCATATACTGACTTTCACATTAGATTTAGGTCGTGCTTTGGCCTCACCAAAGCTCCCTAGATTTAGGATTTGAGGTTGTCATTTCCCTCTTGGGCTACATGCATAATCCTCATCTCTTAGGCATCCTAACAATCTTGTGTTGTTAGAATATATGTCCTAGCTCTCTAATTAAATTTCAAATCAAACATGTAATTTCTTCTTAATCTCAAACATATAAAGCCCAACCATAGGATAGATTAGAATGCTCACTAGGCTTCCTAGTATCATGAGCATTCCCTACTCATCCCTTTTGGCTTCGATGATAAATCTCTTCTTTCGATCTATCCCATTTGATCTTCCAAATATAACCAATTTATTGATAGTCCTATCTTTGAATTCTTTGGAGATAATAATTATCTACTTTAATCGAGAGTATTCCTAAAGAATTCACCTTCCTTTGGATGTAATTAACTATGGGAGCTTGCCCCATAAGGAACTTTAGAACCCAGTTTAAATAAACCCTACTATATTCATCCATGTAAAGTAGGGGAAACATCTCTAGTATAGTGGAAGACCCATCATGCCTTAGGAGTCCTTATTAGGTGATTAAGTCCATCGTAGGGTTGTGACTTCTATCTTTTGAGATAGTACATTATTTTTGATGTCGTACCTGATCATCTCAATAAGTACATCCTTAGATCTATGTGGTGTCCCCCTTACATATACACACAACACACATACTAAAAAAATAAACACCGCGAAGGTGAAGTGAGAATTGGAAGAGGAACACTCTTATTGGTTGGAAGAGTTTCATAGAGAAAGCCAAGTTTGTTGGGTTTCTCGATTCTGAGGAGTTCTAAAGATATTGTAGCAAAAGTTCAAGGATGGTGCCAACATTGTTATCATTAAGTTGGTGAAACATAGTCAATCTTAATGCAAGTTCTTGGACTTCTCAAATGTACTCACACTCTTAGACTTAGATGATGATGATGAGAGTAGTTTGAGTTAACACATCCTTTCCTCCTCTATTTCCCTATAATAAAATCCTTTTTTTTTTTGCAAGTAGGATGCTTGTATCTTACTCGTTAACTATATAAATATGTTATATGAAATGAAAATCACAATTACAATTCTAATCAAGTTTACTTATCTAAATAATAGCTAGATTTATTTTTGTTGAGTCTTTTTGAATGAATGTTTTATTATTGATTTGATACTCACTAGTCGATGTGTGAAGGGCCCTGTTGATAACATAGATTATTTGAATCACTGATTAATAGAAGCTTCTATGAGTGGTCACTTTAGCATTGCAAGCTCATGTATACTCGCTAGATTAATACATGTTCACTAATATGTAAGCAAACTCGCTTATGATGCTGGCTATTTGAGAAAATCTTCCCTCGGTAGTCATAGCTAATCTATGTATATTGGTAAAGATGATGCTCACTTGTTTAAATGAATCAACTCATAACTTGGAATATTTTGAGCTATTAACAATAGATGCACTTTCCTAAATGGTCACTTTAGTATCATGAGTTTAAATATTCTCATCAAATTGATACTCATTTCTTGATGCATGAATAATTTTGCATGACTTTGGATAATTTATATAGTTTTATTATGTATTAGTCATCCTTGTTAAAGGTTAGTCTTAACTCTTCAATTTGGAGAATTGATCTTTTCTTAGTCACCGATTTCATGGGATGCCAGTCTTATAAGATAATCACCAATCTTACAGAGTATTGATCTTTTCAGTTGCCAATTAGAAGAGTTGGTCATTTTTAAGTTTAGTTGCTGGCCTCACGGGGTGTTAGTCTTACACTATAGTTTCCAATTGCATAAAGCATTAGTATTTTTAAGTTTAGTTTGACCTTAAGGGGTGTCTATCTTACACTATAGTTATCAACTATATAGAGTGTTGTTATTTCGGGATTTCGGTCTTACACTATAGTCACCAACCATACAGGATGTTCATCTTTTTTAGCTTTGTTGCTGATCTCACGGGGCATCAGTCTTATACTAAGTCTCGAGGATAGATTGCTAGACTAGTCTTCTCGGGCCAAGAATACCATGCCAAGTATTTGGGTCTCCTACTCGAATTTTTGCTACTTACCGAGTGAGACTTTTTCTTGGTCCATAGTTGGCATATTGAGTATCCTAAGTCATCACACAACTCCTTAAGTATTCTTCCATTAAGTTTTTCCTTTGCTCGATATAAACTTTTTTCAGACCAATAATGGTGTGCCAAGTACTCTATTATCTTACTCAAGCTTTCACTGCTCACCAATCTTGGGCTAAAAATTTCTTACCTAGTATCCTAAGTCATACACAACCCCCTGAGTATAAGTTTCACTATTTAACATTCGAGTAGGCCCCTTTGGAAACTATTATTATCCTGCTAGTTAACTCATTTAAGGAACAAAATATATAAAACTTCATTCTTGAAAATTAAAAGACACATGATACTTAAAATTAGTAAAATGAGTATAAATAATAAGAATTTTCCCATAAGGATAAAACTTCTTTAGATCTCTAGTGTTGCATATCCTTATTATGTCTTCGCTATAATGAGATTATAGTTAGTATGAGCAAGGACTAATTTTCTCTTTGATTATGAAAGGCCCACCCTAATTATGACCAAGTTTGCTCAAAACATTATGTCGAGCAGTTGCATCTACTTTCTTCAGCATGAGGTTGCTACCTTTGAAATGCTTCTCCTTCACATAGTAGTTGTAGTACTTGGCCATCTGCCTTTTTGGTTTTCTTGCCTCAGTGATGACTCAATTCCAAGTAATTCAAGCATATCGAGTGTATTGTCTATATTGTCTGAGTTAACTTAAATCCACTTGTCATCTCCATCTCCTATTCTTTCCATTGTTCAAACCTTTTGACTTTGCATTTCATACTCAGCCAGCATGATGACTTCTTTGGGCAATGTAAATGGTGACTGTCTAGTGACATTAGTGGAGTTTTCATGAGTATCAAGAGTATTATGGGTATTTCTACCCACTTAGCCTTTGTGCATTTGATCTTTTCTTGAGCAGGTTGAGTATCTTCTTATTAGCAGCCTCCACTTGTTCATTACTCAGTGGTTGATGTACTAATGTGAATTTTAGCTTGATTCCTTGAAACTCACAGAATTACTTTAGGCCCTTTCCCTCTAACAGTAATTTCTTCTCTCCAATGGAGAATTTTATGGCTATATGATACGTCGACACCATTTTTCTGAATGTGTCAAGTAGAGGTCAACCAACGATAACGTTATAAGTAATAGGGGCCTTTATCACTATGAGGTTGGCCATGGCTGTAAACTACTTCTTACCCTCCCCCCAACTGATGAGGAGAGTAATCATTGCCCTAGTATCTTTGCGCTCTCTGAGAAACCATACTGTGGTCTTCTAGTGGGCATGAGTTTAAAATTTGCTAGCCTAGTTGGTCAATGACTAATTTAAAGATGATATTGACTGAACTTCCCATGTCAATCAAAATTTTCCCTACCTAATAGTTGGCAATCTAGGTTGTCACCACAATTGTGTCATTATTAGGATTCCCAATAACGGGTCTATCCCTTTTGAAAAACTCACTAGCACGAAGGTAGTAGAGGGTGCTTGCATCATGGCTGTTGATGTTACTTCTCTAGATCATAGCCTTTCCATACTTTCCTTCATAGAGGACTTTCCATCGCTCCCAAAGATAGTGGCTTTGACTTTAGCAATGTGAACATTATGTGCGGGTATAGGCTTATTACAAGCTTCAACAACTTCTTTGTCTTTCCTCCTGATAAACTCATTGAGCTTTTTTTCTTTATTAACTCATTCACTAAACTATTCAAATTGAGACACTCTTTAGTTTTGTATCCATAATCATGGTGATAAGCACAACACCTTAACCGATCATGTATTCCATCAGCCTTCATGGGTGGCGATCGCTTAAAATAATCTTTATTCTTGATCACCTCTATAAGCTCTACCATTGATACTCTCGAAAGAGTCAATAGGGTTTTGTATAATCACTTGATCACTTATACAGACCTCTCCTTAGTACTTTTGGTTGACTCCATTTATATGTTCTCCGCTTTTGATACCCTTCCCTAGATAGTTGTTCTGAAGGCCTATTGTGAGTCCTTTATCTTGGTCAATGATACTGGTTGGACTATTTTATTATACTCTTCAGCATTAATATGATTGTTCATTAGCTCCAGTAGTTTAGAAAGTGTCTTAGGTCATTGGAGTCTCAAGTCATACCTAAAGGGCCCTTCCTTTAAACCCCGAGCGAGTACTACATGAGCGACTACTGGTTCTAGATCTTTGACTCAGCATCTCTCGCTAGAAATGAGTGATGAACTTCATTAGGGAATCACCAGGCTCTTATTTGATGTGTAGAAGAGCTTGAGAACTTTCAATGGCTTCTGATTTTCAGTGGCTTTGCAAATTGCATGGCAACATCTACATAATTTTGGAAAATAATGTAATGAATTCTAAATGAAGGCATGAGAACCACCTGAAGGTCAACTCTTTTGAAAGTGGTGAAGAAGAGTTAGCATTTCATTACGCCTAAATTTAGCAGCAATGTTGTCCACTCGAAGTGGGCTATATGGTTGGTGGGGTCTATCCAACCTTTGTAGGTTTCAAGATATGGGATTTTGAAATCTATGAGGTAGGCAGTCTCCTGCAATCTTCAGAGAAAGCATTGGTTGGCTATAGATACTTCTTTGACACACTCTCTTCTTCACTAGTGTCGTAGGATTCATCCTCAATCAGAATTTTAGTGGATGGGACTAAGGACCTTAGATGGGTGTTTATTTTCTTGCCAAGCTTGCGAGTAGCTAATCCTATGGATCCTTCATTCTCCATTTATTTGGGATCTTCATGGTGTGGTTTCTAATGACCCTTTCATAAGGTTAGTGATCCTGTCCTCCATGTCCTATAAATCTTACTAAGCTGCAAATTATTGATTGTTTTTTTCCATGTTTGCCAAGTGATCTCACATAAAAGGACTTGTTTCACTGTATACCTTCTCATCCTCATCCATGCTCACTACACATAAAAAGATGTTGAATCCAAATCTTTCTATAGATGGAGGAAGAACTTTTTGAGATATTTTAGAAATAGGGTTAGATAAAAAGATTCCTAGCACGAAGACATGAGAGTTGAAAACTAAAAAATAATAATCTTTATTGCTCAAAATACAACTATAAAATATAAGAGTCTAGAATGAGAGCCAAAAGGTCCCCCTTTATCAAGGGGTGACCATACATGGAAAGATCATATAATGTAAATTCACTACAACCAAATTCACAACAAAACTGATGATGAGAGAGTATAGGTCCACAACTAATGCGAGCAAGTAGTTTGTTATCTTATGAGTATGCTAATAAGGATGGGCAAAGGAGAGTGGCCATTGTTCTTCCATATAGTCACCAGATGATGATGAGTTGGATTATGCTTTATCATTGGGTTACTGTTCTCTAAGCCCCTCAGCTCGTTAAGCCAAATCAATCTTTTCTTGTCAGACATTCCTTCCGATGGGTATACTTGTTTTGGGTTGTCAAGCACCTTTTATGCAAGCACACTCGTCTTAATATATATGCTCCCTTAGGCTTGTCATTTTCTTTGGGTATACGAAATACTTGACAAAGGATAACATCTAAAGCTTATTGAATTTGTATTATTATCATCTAGGCTCTATTGTCCAAAATGACGGTGAAATAAATGGAGATATTATTTGTAGAATTCAAGTTGGCTGGTTGAAGTGGAGGAATGTATCTAGCCTGTTGTGTGAAAGAAGAGTATCGCTTAGACTTATGGGAAAATTTTATAAGATGGTGGTAAGACCTATAATGATTTATGGTATAAAATGTTGGCTAGTGAAAGAGAAGCATAAGACTAGTAGAGATGTGGATGCTTAGGTGGATGGGTGGCTTTACTCTTAGAGATAAAATGAGAAATGAGTATGTTTGGGAAAAGGTAGGAGTAGCTCTAGTGGCGGATAAGATTAGAGAGAGTTGCCTTAGATAGTTTGACTGCATAAAGCGTCGGCCATCCGATGACCTGATTAGGAAAGTAGATGTATTAGATTTTCCTTATATTAAGAGAGGTAGAGATAGACCTAAAAATACTTGGTTAAGATGTATAAAAATGACCTTAGTTTATTACAATTAAATGAGAATTTGAGACATAATAGGACACAATGGAGAAGAAGGATTCATGTAGCCGACCCCACATAGTTGGATAAAGGTTCGTTGTTGTTGTAGAGTGAAGATTGTTGAAAACTATAGTGAATGAAAGATTAGTTCTTCCCCAAAAAATTATTTAAGGACAAGGTGTTAAAGCTCATCTCTTATGACATTATGGGATATGATAGTAAAGAGTGATTGAACTACATAAGAAGTAACAAGATGAATGACATCAAATTGATTAATTCTAATTTACTTTTGATTTTTTGGTGGGTGATTTCCATCATGGTGTGAAGAGACCCTCTATTGCCTAACTTTAATTATGAGTTGGAGGATTTGAGCATAATACTCCTCCATTTATGTATATATACTTCCAAAGTTAAAATTGGATTATCTTCGTCAGCTGGATGATAATTTTTTTTTTCAATCATTAGAAAATTTTATTAGGAGTTACTTCTCATAGATGGCGCTTAATAATTTCATGTTAGAAAATTTGTGGCAGTAGCATAAAATAATTTTTGTTTACTTTACACAAAAATTTAGCATACAAAAAGATTATAGAGAATAATTTAGAAAGCATCAAATTTTTTATGTGAAAAAAATCTAAAAAGAGAAAAAATCACATAGGTTGACATTGCTAAGATAATATGCTACATTAATGACGTTACATAATTATATTAGAGAAGATGGTGTTATAAAGTTGTTAATTGTATAGAAAATTATGTAACAACATCCTAGAAATAATAAAGCTGCAATAGTCATATGGTGGTGGATTGGTGGTCAGTGATGTTTATTGGATAGGCTTCTTGAAGATTTAATAGATGATTGGGTGCCTTGGCACTTTCACTTATAGTTGTGCCCAAGCACATAATTTTAATGTTGAGCAATATATTAGAGAGAGAGAGAGAGAGAGAGAGAGAGAGAGAGTTCTACCTCTCCTAGATTGAAGCTAGGTACTCGACCAAGTGCTTAACTCGGTGCTAATATAAATTTGACCTATTCAAGAATTCAATTAACTCAAGATCACTAAGATATTTGAATACTGAAAGAATGATTTATGATTAAAAGGATCAAAATAAGCTTTCGATAGAGTGTTTTGAGATTTGGGATGAAGTTACCAAAATTCCCCTACTATTATAGGACAAATGCCTACCATCACCAACATGGCTGATATCAGCATGCCTTCTTATTATTACTTGATTCTTTTATATAGAGAACAAAGGAACAAATCATTAGAAGTTCTTAGACTAATAACTTTGATACCTCAATATTCTTCTATTTCCACCTTGAAAGCTTATTCTTGAATGTAAATAGTCAGGAATTTGCTCGTGGACCACAACAACTATTTTGCTTTCTTCAATTTTTATTTTTATTTTTTTTTTTGGAATAGACAACTGTTTTGTTTCTTGTAAAAATTTAGTAGCCTATGATGACATCTCACAAATAATTAAGTAATGATGACTTTGTGTTATCATCATAGTTAATGTTATACACAATCTCGAACTAGTTTTCATTAAACAAACTTAAATCCCACCTGCTAAATATGCATTCGGACTCCGACAGAAGTTTCTTTTTTATCACTTTAATAAACAAGCCAGTTCCTTCAGCATAAAGCAAAGTTACTTTGCCAATTTCCCAACCCTACATTTCCGTTAAATTTGCATGCTTTCAGGTCCACATAATCCATATAGGACCAACTGCCTTGTTAGATCTCTTTTCCCGTTTCATGAAAAGAGAGGACATGCATGCGCTCTTGCCAACCTCTCAAGGCATATGGTCTAAGCAATCAAACTAGAATACTGAAAACCACTATTTTCGATATAGAAATTCTTGCAAGCAAATTTAAGTTTTTTTTTTTTTTTTGGTTTTATTTGAAATCATTTGCCAATTCGAATCTAACCCAATTATGTTGATGAATGAATTGAGAAAATATAATTCATATTCAACGTAATAGAAATCAAACGTTAACAATCATGAAAGATCTCGCTAACCATTAAATAAGTCATAACATTTCAATTGATAATTTTAACTTTAGAAAAAGTTGATTTTAATTTTATAATGTACTTTGTGCAGAATTTAACATTGGTATTATCCATATTGAGTTGTCTTACACACACAACTTAATTTCAAGTTTGTACTGACAGGAACATAAATCGTTCTAATCATTATTGGTGGTCGACTCTTTTAACACAGCCTAAAAATATTTTTATGTCAAATTGATTTCTTTACATAAAATACTCATCCACAACTTAAGTCCAACCAAACATAAGATTTCAGCTAGTTCCAAACATAAATTTAATATGAGAGATTCAATCCAAAATACTAACAATCTTTTAAATCTTTATCACATAAACTAATTAAAGCGACAGTTACTCCACGTTTCCTGGATATTTATCACCACCACGTCGTTCTGTCATATAACACTAATTTCTGATTTACATAACTTAAAGAGGCTGTCTTCGAAGGTATAGCATGCAATGCAAGACATTGTAGAGGCGAACATGTATAATACGCCCAAACAACCACTTCCTTTCAGTACCAGTAATTCAGTTTACGTGCAGAACAACTCTAAGGCTGCATTATAAAAAAATGTGGGTTCCATACATTGCATTTTCACTTCTTTTCCCACTCTTTGCTCAACTCAGCCCTATATGTACAGCTCATTTCATTAAGACATTTAAATCAATACTCTCTCTCTCTCTCTTCATCTTCAAATATGTAGAGAAAGATAAAGAGCAATGCTTGAATTATCAGCAATGTCATCCTCCGCAGGTCTCTTGTATTGGCGACTACTCTCCTTTTTCATAGGATATTAAGAAATGCCACTTCCATTCCTTTGAGCAAAACTGAACTCTCCGAGGCGAAGGAGATGCATTGACGGTGGCTGTCAATGTGAGGGGAATTGAGCTTTCCTGGTCCGATTTGAATTTTTATGTTTATTTATCCGTTAAGTTGCAGTTTATCAGTTGAGGTTGATTTGATGGTTTCTGTAATTATATCTATATTGGCGACTAGTCTCCATTTTCATAGAATATTAAGAAATGCCACTTCCATTCCTTTGAGCAAAACGGTACTCTCCGAGGCGAAGGAGATGCATTGACGGTGGCTGTCAATGTGAGGGGAATTGAGCTTTCCTGGTCCGATTTGAATTTTTATGTTTATTTATCCATTAAGTTGCAGTTTATCAGTTGAGGTTGATTTGATGGTTTCTGTAATTATATATATATATATATATATATATATATATATATATATATATATATATATATATATATATATATATATATATAGATAATCGAACTTCTATTTAAAAGTTCCCTTAGATTCTCAATTTGACTCACTTATTTCACCAAATAAAATTATCAAATATATATTAAATATTATAAAACTCATGCATGAATTAAGTTAGAAGTTCGGTTAAGTTTTTCAAAAAAATCTTTTCTCAGTCAATCATAATCTTCCATTAATAATAACTTCAAATGCATACATTTTATAAATGAGAAATCGTCTTAAAAAATGCACTTACTTGTTTAATAAATACTCTTTGCCCCCATAAGAATGAAAAAAAATTGAAAATTCCATTTCTTGCATATTAGGAAGACAAATCACTATAATATAGAAAAAACAAGTCAAATTAAAATTTTAGTGAGGTTGAATCTTTTACTTGATATTACATTACATGTGTATGAGCTTTGATTCCAATTGTAAATATTCTTTTCATAATATGCTAATTCAAAATTTTTTGTTATAATACATAATTTTTTCATTGCATGATGCTTTGTCCAGCACTTGGGACGATAGAACTATCCGATCCAACACTGTTGGATTTTCGTTCCTCCAACTACAGTAAACTAATGTGAGCCGGAATTAAGACAAATTTACTAACTCCTGAGATCAGGTTACACATTGAAGAAATGAAGTAAAACAATATTATAAATTTGTTCAAAATTTTAAAAACTGCATGGTGTTCTCATTTTTAAGCAGTGGATTAGGATTAATGTGCAAGGCACCTAAATTTAATATTTGAGAGCTTAAATTTTCAACTAAGAGATCTTGTATTTAAATTTTTATATATGCATTATATATATGAATTTGCAATTAAATTCATTTAATTGTCCCTCCAAAAAAATCAAGATTAATTATATTATAATTGATCTTCGGTCTCTCTGCAAGAGCTGGCTAACTTTAAGGAGAAGGAAAATAGGCAGGTTCTTAGCTTTTTACTATAATTGCATGTGCAATGTGAGCGTACTCTGATGTCAGCAGATGCCGTTGTTCGTGAAGGACGGAAACCAAAAGGTGCTTTAATTAACATGCATGCATGGTTGGGCTGCCCCACGTTATGCAGTAATTTGCTAGTTTAGTTATTGTGCGTTAAGTGCACATTAATAGGATTAAAACAATTTATAGGAAAATAAAATAATCAATAATAATAATAATAATAATAATAATAATAATAATAATAATAATAATAATAATAATAACATACTGCACTTCTAAGGCAAAAAAACCTAGAAAAAGTATTCATTTTACATATATTAATTGCTTCTTTGAGTAGCCAGTGTAACATTGTAGTTTTGCTCTAGAACGGTCTGTTTTGCAATTTACATTATTTAGCATAGATAGCATATGGGACAACCATCAAAGGGTAATACATCAAAATTGAATAGTGCATCAGTTGTGATGCACATAGGCAAGCAGAGAAATAGAAAGGGGAAGAAAGAGATTATTCGATTAGGATTGTTGTGTTGTTCCATACATTCACTACTATTTAAATAACCACTAATAGAATTATTAAGCTTATAACATATAGTAAAACACTAATGAAATATAGCTAGACTTCAACTAATAAAGTACTAAATTGCCATGATAGATGAACCTTGGCTTACAATGTAGCTGTCTGATTTGTTAAATAGTTAATACACATATTCTCCTTCACTTTAATGGTACTCAACTCAAATTCTTATGTTGAAACATCATGTAGAGAGTGATATTAATGAATATCAAAAACATTGAAAGCGGGAAAATGTTTAATTTTGGTAGGAAGGCAATAACATATGCTTTATCATTAAATTTTTTTAGCTATTGGAAATGGTCTGAACTTGTGAGGTGTCAACACTTTAAGTACCCATTAGAAATCATTCCTTTCGAAGGTAGCTCAGAATGAGATCACCTTTGATGGAAAGCTTTAACTTTTAACTCTTATTAGCTTATTATATGTAGGACTAAGCATTAGCTAAGTATATCTACATGACTACATTTTCTACAATATTTCTACATGTTTTAGGAATAATAGCCTAGTTTTTTATATGATCAAGAGTCCTGGTATAAACAATGTTGAATAAAGAGTTGACTGTAAACAGATTCACATACCATAGAATTTCAGCCAAATTTAGCTTCGCTAAGCACTTCATCCCACTACTTTGGTTGATCCCTCACCAACTATTAAATCATATTAGTAAGTGTATGACTTTTAGTTTACCCATCAATTTGTAGATGATATATAGAACTCACCCAAAGTTTGGTGTGTAATATGTTCCATAACCCTCACCAAAAGAAAGTGATAAACCTTGCATCTTTATTTGAAAAAAGGATTTGTGAAATCCCATGTAAACGAATGATGCCTATGAAAAAATATTTGGGTCACATTGAGAGCATAAAATACTTTCTATTTAGTGATAATATGCGAATTTTTAAAAGTGAACTACATTGATCGTGATAGAATCAAACTCTCTTTTAGTTTTAAGAGATCCAAAATAAAATCTAAGCTCAAGCCTTCCCAAATTGTCTCTAGCAAAGTCAACAACTTATAAAGACTTGTTTTTTTCTTGGTTCCTTTGCACAATTGGCTTATTGAGCATCATTCTATGTAATGAAAAACATCAAGAGAAAGATTTGGATAGTAACATCTAGCTTGTAACTATGTGGGCAGCCAATCGACCATCACGCTCTTCTTTAAATATTAAAAATTTGAAGAGATGTATTGGGAATACAAATCTAAATACCTTTGAATAAAATTTTTTTCTTTATCAAATATTATACAAAATGAGTATATAATGTTTCTAAAGGTATACAATCCTCTTCTATTTCATATTAAATACACAATGTTTCTAAAGGTTTAATACCTCATACAATAGTTGTATAAAAGTATTGCTTGTGTTACATAATTCAAATGGTAAAACTCTCCACTCGTTTAATCCTTCCCTTTTCTTGAATATTATCTTCCACTCACCTCTATAACGCATCTAGATTTAAAGACAACCACACAAGTTTATTTTGTAGATCCTATTCAATTTGATAATAATACCACTTTCAATCAAGTTCCATGTATGTAATCACACAAAATTTTAGAAGAAAAGCTTGATATAAATGTAATACTCTTTAAATTTAGTTCTTTTTAATCTACCAGATAATATATATCTTAACTTTGTTCATTTACTCTCTATTCTATATGCACTGGCACACCAATCATACAAAACCTCTTCATCAAATTGCTAAAAATAGGCTAAGACAACATGGCATGAATTCATATTAATTGCATCAGATAGAACCTTACAACTATATTGCTTGCTTATGGAGAAAATATATTTACACATACAAATGATTAACACATAAATTCACATTATTACCCAACTATTTTTTATATAACTAAGGGTGCTTCATGGTTTTTTTTTTTTTATGATGTTTCTTTATGATCTTTAATGATATTATATTTTTACTACATCCAATGTCCATAAAAAGTTAGAAGACTTTCTAATTAATTTTCTAATAAGTATGAATATGGCTTGCCCTTGAGTTTCAAAATTTTATCTTGGAGTAAGAGAAACCTTCATTAATATACAAAAGTAAAACTTTTTATCATCACTATAAACGTCCACAATATCATCATCTAATTCCAACACTCTAAAATGGTTTCAATTTTTATTTCCCCTTTATGATTTTGTAATTTTATTCTATTTTGGTCTTCATTCAATTGGTAGTCAGGTTGGAAACATTTGAAACATTTGGACAACCTTGGCTTATTATTATAATTACTATTACTAATTGTTAGTTTAAGATGTCTTTTGGCTTAACTACCATAGGGTTAGCAACACTATTTTATTTTTGAAATGAATTTAATTTATTTGGTGAATGATAGCAAGCTATTTCTTGCATGAATGTAGTAACTCCATTACAGTTCTAATTAGACTTTGGTTGCTTACATTGTTATAATTCACTATTATAAATAAAATTAATTTCTTAAGAAAGCAATAAAATTGAATTCATTTCTAATTTTTATTGAATGGGTTCTTTCGATCTTATAGTATGTCGTCTACTTATTATTTGGTTTCATTCAATTTGTAATAAGACTAAAGCCATATTTTTTCTTATATTAGTGCTTACTTTCCAATCTTCTTGAACACCTTTGATATAGCAAGCAAAGCATTTGTTGGTAACCAAATGCAGGAATGGCTTTGTATTAGTTTCTTCATCCTCTTCCCGCTCTTCACAAAATAGAAGCTAGCCTTATTAATTCTAATTTTTAGTTAGCTGAATCAGTGATGCTTATGCCTTCCCTTTACTTGATAGAGGACATACTTCTCTTGTTTCTTAAATCACATATTAATGCACTAAAAAAAGTGCTTCAATAGCTAATTCCCAATCTAAATAGTCTTTAATATGCAAATGCCCATCAAAATAGGATATATTTGCTTTTACTTTTAACTCTTTAATACTTTTTAAACAACCATCAATATGATTAATAAGCTAATAAATTAAAGTAAAAATATTAATGATAAATAATTAGTCTTCAAATAATAAAAAAACTAAATTGTTAAATGGATGAATCTAGGTTTGTCATGTAGCTTTTTGATCTACCAAATGGTGATTACACCAAATGTGATCTTCACATAAATAATTAGCATGTAATTCATTTCAAAATGGATTGAAATACCATGACTTGTTTGCTAAATCTATTAGTTTTAGTAAACTATTACAACTAAAAAAATGAGTGGATTTTATGACTTTATTAGAAGCATAGACTTTGACAAACATAGCATGGAATACACATGGAGTTTTAAATATCTAGTCAACTCAAGCTTATTTAAAAAATTTCTTTCTATTTTAACTATTTCCTCTCCATTAAGATCTCTTAATAAAATGCATTGAAGTCATTATCTCCCATAAACATTAATATGCTTTTTTTTTGTAGATCCAAGTGTCAAATAAATGTGTGATCACTTGTTAATTAGAAAATATAATAATAAAGTTAATGTGTGACATGGCATTAAAAATATCTCTCTCACTATAAATATGTTAACAAATTAAATAAAATATATTATTTAATCATTTTGATTAATGTTCTTAAAGAATCTATGGAGCTAATTTGATAGTTAGATTATTTTTTTACTATCTTATATATTTTATTTTTTACTGAGTCACTGAGGCATATGATATGTTTTTCACTTCATGTTATTTTCCAATTTCTTATATTTTGGCATTATATGGTGAGCCTTATGGACTGTACTACCATGTCAATTTTATTTTATTAACATAAGCAATGAGATAGCCTAACCTTTCATCTTTAGCTTAACCTAAATTTGTTTTTTTTACCCATTCTATCAACTCATAAATAAAAATCACCAAAGTTGACTTTCATATAGCTATTTTGACTTGCTATCTCAACATCCTTGGCACCATAACTAGCTTCTCCTTTTCTATCTTTGCAATAAAAGTGTTGGATCATAGATTGAACATATAAAAAAAATGGACCTTATTTGTGAGACTCGCTTGGAGAGGCCAAGAAAAAGGAGAAAGCGAGATAACAGTGTAGAAGCTCGAGTGAGCAGACTAGAGAAAACTTGAAAAATCCTTTTATTATTAATTAAAATAATACAAAAAATAAAATAAAATATGAACTCAAATCCAAATAATTATGGTCAATGTCTCCTATCCTCGTATTTATAGGACTAAGGAGCCATAAGAATGAGTAAATCAAAAATAGTAAAACTTACTATTACAAATGCAATGGTATAGTACAACCAGAAATATGATGCTTGGAATGACAGAAGGCAACGTTCTGTTAATGTGGTATTCTATGAGTGGCAACTCAGTTAGTCTTGAGTTAAGGAAATGTTCACTAGATGAGTCATCATTGAGTTGTACATTTAGTAGATTAGTTGATGAGTTTCCCAATTAACTATCTTTAGTGGGTAGTTTGGAGAAGTATGTCTGTTGAGCTGTGATAATATTTTCTAGTGGAGTGGTAGGTTCCTTTTTGAAAGCACCACCTTGTCTAGCTTGATTTGTTAGTTGATGGGTGACATGTGACTTTGTTTGGGCAGAGCTTCTTGATAGACTAACTGACCTAAGTTTGTCTTAGGTATACATTTAGTTTTTGATTCTCTCACTCCTTAAAGATATAAATTATAAAATGTTAATAGAATTAGTAAATAAAATAAATCATTATAATATAGAAAAAGAAAAAAATGTATTTATTATTTTATGAGCATCATTTGAGAAGTGTGTGCTAGCACCTTTCTTATTTGATTATTGATGTGATAGATGAGATGTTTTTGGCCTAAAAATTATGTTGTCATTAAAATTATTAGCTTATTTAATTTTCTTCCCATTCTTATTAATGGTTAGTGTTTTCATCTTAAAATAGTTTTTATTACTAATCTAGTGTGTGATATTGATAATTAATGACTTTGGAAGTCCTTATTATGGAAGTGTAATGAGATAGCTTCTAAACTTGAGGTTAATTTGCTTTCCTTATATAGGTATCTTTATCCTCCACTACACATTTTATTATTATTAGCTAATATTTAAAATTATTTTTTTACTTATAGATAAAGTTGGTGAGTAATTTTAATTTGCTTATGGAGGTTGGCTTATTATTAACCTTTATAGAAGGTAAGCCTTAAAATTCTTGATGAGTTTATTTCTATGAAGTTTGCATATTATTGGCCCAATGAACCTAGGAGCCACTTAGTAATAAGAAAGTTCCTAGGTTGAGAGTTGGGTGGGTGGATGATTTTTTGATCTTACAATGAGTTTTTGAGTATAGTATGACCAACCTAGTGGAGTGACTCATTATTATGTTGTTTAGTATATTGGATATGGAGTTTCCTCTTCTTAGTGCATCATTATATTCCATAGTGGTCACTTTAATTATGAAGAGAGGAGAGGTGATGAGCTCTTTTTTTGCTCAAATCCATAAGTGGAAGTGCTTATGACCCAAGAAGGGTGGGCATCTCTTCAAAGAAATGGAAAGCTCTGTGTGACCTCTTCTTTAATATGAGTTGAGACTTCTCCTTCTTATGAGAAAGTGTAATGACTAATGAATGCTTAGTCACAACCAATCTTGGAGTTGAGTAAAAAGGGTTGAGCAAAAAAAAGCTCTCATGCATTGGAGACTAAAGTCACAATCTTGTAGGTTGAGGTCCTTAGCCTAAAATTGAGAGTGGTGTCCTTACAATAAGCCTTAAGTGCAACCTCAACTAAATAGGTAGAGTTTATAAGTTGGGAGTTATTAGATCTACATGTTATGTCTGATGCATCTTGCTACCAAGTCAATTTAACAAAGTCCTCTTGGTTCATGGCAGGCACAAGTTTGCCCTACGTTGGCTAATAACAAGATCCTAGGAGTGGTTGGTTAAAGTCATTAAATTATAGGTCAAGGTGGTTAGCCAACTAAGAGTGGTCTCACTATAGCATGCCATAAGTGTGACCTCAAATGGAGAGTGTAAGTTAGTATGCAGGGATATGCTAAAGCTTCTTATAAAGTTCATGATATCATATTGCTAAGACTATATACCCAACATGTGTGGCTACATTTAGTAAGTGCTCATTGATGATGAAAGGCCAACAATGGAACACCTAATAGTGCAAAACAAAATATGTACAAGTAAGTCATGCACCCATGAAGACTCTCTTTAGGCAAAATAATGATGACAAAAGATTATCCTAGTTTGAAAATTAATCCAATGAGTAGCCTCATATGAGAAGACTCCCCTTAAGCGGGGCAAACTAGAGAACAAACTAGTCAAGGCAGGTGGTGTTCAATAATCTACCAAATTAATAAAAGTAGACCCACATAGTGATTGCTACTAGATACACATCAAACAAATTATCTCACCAACACTGACAATAAGATCTTTGAACTAATCACTCATCATATAACACTCACCCCAACTTGAGAGTTATAATTTTTTATGTAATCGACTTAGTTGATGTATACTTTTCTTATGTACTCACCTCTCAACCTAATAAAAAAAATTTTTGAGGAGGGATCTTTTATGGTATTCCTAGATTTTTAGTACAAGTACTTTCTCTATACTACATCTTTGAGAGGGAGAGGGAGAGAGCTTTGTACTTAGATTTTCCAATTTAGTGAATTTTTTCATACTTATGCCTTTGTGTCTTTACTTTACTACTCTTCTATTATTTTGCTTGGTTTGGGCCCTTCTTACAAGTTCTTAAGAGATTCTAGGTTACAAATATAACATTCATGACCTATTTCTATGGTAATTTAAGCTTCATAGTGTGACTCACTAATGAAGATGACAGTTCGCAAAATATATCATAGTGAGTTATTCATCTCATATGAGAACTTTGAGTTAAGCTAAGATTCTCATTATGCTCAGAGCTAATGGTGGCCTAGTGAATATGTTCAAAATTTGGAAAAGTAGATTTTTATTTGTTATGTCATTGATAGGATGACCTATGCCACTAGGCCAATCCTTTTTCAAAAGTAGACAGTAGTCATACATGAATTTCTTAAGGGGAATGAAAGTATATCAAAATTAACATAATATGCATTCAACATTGATTGTAATTAGGGAATTTTATTATGCATTCAACCATAAGGGACCAAGATAAGTCATTTTAGTTAAGGAATTTTATTATGAATAATTACTTTAGATAGTGGATTTGACAAGAAACACACCAATGAAAAAACGTAAAAAAAAGTGAAAAAAATAAAATTTGAATTACTCATCAATGCATCCCTCATAATAAGGATCACCAAATCCTCCTTTAAGGTTGATCAGCCACCAATTCTAACTCCAAAGAATTTGCTTCCCAAATTTCATTCAAAACATCATTAAGTCTAGCTTAACACAAAGCATAAGAGTTTTATATGTCTTACACACATCTAAATTGACACTTAGAGACAATGGTTGAGAGTTAGAGACTGACCATTCAGAACCTTAACTTCTCCCTCCTTTAGTTATCATACCATTAATTGAATTAAATTATAACTAAATAAATGAATAATTAATTAATTAATTTTAATTAAGCAATTATATTACTTAATATGACACTAAATGATACATTTGATACATGGATTTCATAAACAATATAATATATATAGAAGATCTAGAAAAGTAAAGCTAACAAAATAATACATTTCTAATTAATTCAAATTCTTAAAGCTTTAATTTTCTCCAATGGCTTTCTACTTCTTCTAATAAAACCTTTATTTTTGTCCTTAAATTTCTTTGTTTGAGCTCTTGTGATTAGACTTTCTTGTGCCACACTAAGTAAGAACTTATGACTCCCATCTTGCCAATACCACTAGTAATGCAATAAAAATTAGAGATTGTAATTACTTGTCATTAGTTTAGGAGAACTAAGATTCAATTCTTTTATTGAGGTTGATCATCACTGTAATGAATGCATAGTCTATGTGGTGGCAGGTTGCTTACAATCTTCACCAACAGTTTAGGATAACGCTTAAACATTTAGGTATGTCAAAAGTATAAGGTTGTAAAATAATCATGTCATTGTGTGAAGAGGCTAACCTCCACATGAGAGGAAAGAGGGCTCAAAGAGATGGACAAATAAAAATAAAATCATTATTAAACTCACCCATCTTGAAGAATAATAATATTAGTGATAAACTAAGTTCCAACATAAGAAAGCCATTTGATCTAATTTTCTAAACATATAATAATTTGAGATGCTCCTCACATATAAGTTTGAAGAAGGAATCAAATTATGCCTTAAGAAGTTAGTTATTAGTGACCAACTTAATAGTCAGATCTTAGATGTAAACAACTTCTATGAATTGTTATTGAATTCTAATAAAAGTGATGGGGCTAGTGTTGAATGCTAACTCTTTTTTTGTACCTATGTAAGACGTACACTTATAATAATTATATATATGTAATGAAATGAAATTTTTATACTTGTATTACTTTCTCTTATGTAATTCTATTGAAAAATGAAATAGAAGAACTTTCTTTGAACTTATCTTATTTGGTTAGTTCATTTATACACTTATGTTATTTTTATACTTTTTGTTTATTAAACTTTTATACTAAGTAGATGCTCCATTTTGTAAGTACTCATCAATAGTTAAGCTAATGTTGTGCATTTGTGGTTGTTTTCAATGTACTTGGAAATATTTGTAATTATGTATATACTTGGCAAAATTGGTATTAATGATGTTTGTAGTTCATGGTACTTAGACTTGTAATGTGTACTCAGAGGTACATGTAGTTGTACTATTACAAGATGTTTATTAATTTTTTAGGTGTACTCTTAGTCTTTCTGGGCATTCACCTAAGCTTGTTAATATTAGTATTGATCTTATGAGCCCCATTACTTAGGAAATTGATTTTGATGATAATAAGCATATGATTGGACGGAGCTAATAGATTATTTTAAATATTTTAGGAAGCTAACTAGAGTTTGTGTGCTCAATTAGACTTGGAAAGCCAAAATCAGCTAGACTAGGGCAGTTTGAAAATCTTCTTAGTTTTTCAATAATAAGACAAATAAGAATCCAAGCATAAAAAATATTGGCTTAAATATTTTCATATCATTTATTTGAATTCTTGTATATTTTTTTATATTTTAATTGAATGATTATTTAAATTATTCTTTGAATTATCCTTTTTGGATAATTTGAGTACTTGCATGAGATAAACCTTATTCATTACTATTTAAAGTGAGTGAAATTTATTTTATAGTCCATTAAGTTAGTTACATGCTTGGATGAATTTTTTATCCATTTATTTTAGCATAAGAATTATTTATTCTATCAATATCAAAAGTATTCTTTTTCTCTCCTATCCTTTATTTTTTCTCTCTTAGCAATAATCTTCATTTATTTTTTTCTTATTTTGGCAAAATTCCTCATCGATTTTGGCATGAGAAATATTATGGGATTTATTCTAATTATACTCATATCATTTTTCCATATTTAATGAATTTTTAAATTCAAATTTGTTTGAATTTGAATAATTTTGAGATTAAATTGTATTTCACCATGATATTCTATTTTAATCATTTTTAGTATATGTTGGCCGACCCCTAATGCATTTTAATTTCATTATAATTGAATTTATTTAAATTAATTTAGGATTTATTCAATTTCAAATTTAATCAGATCTTAAATTAATTGCATTTTCTATTTTTTTATTTTTCCATTAATGGAAAATAGACCCCTTTATTTTTAAAAATTAATTAATTTAATTTATGTAATTATTTCAAAAGATTGTTAATTGATTTTAATTAATTTATATTAGGTAATTTCATTGATTGGAGATTGATCCTATTTTAGAAATCATCTTGGCCAAAATTTTTATTGAATTTATATTATTGGATATTACTTATATGTCTTTCCCAATCATTTTAGCTAATTAATCTATCTTATTATTTTCATGGACAATGATTGAAACCATTTAGGAGTTCTTTTGGCCATCCCATGTAATTTTAAATTTAAATTTAAATTATTTTAAAACCTTTCCTTAATTGGTTATTTCGTTTGATGGATTTATTTTATTTATGTTATTTGCTATATATTCCTTCTTTTCTTAGGCGTAGCTGACCACATTTATCTTTGATTTAATTTAAATTTAGAATATTATAATGTGCCTAATTATTTGAAATCAAATTTTTGCCAAAGTTGATTTTCCCTCCTAATTAATTTGACTTGGCCAAATTTCACATGAGCAATTTTATCATGAGGGTTGCCTAATTTATTTAAGAAATATCTTTCCCTCTCATATCTCTCTTGTTTGGCTAAATTTCAATCATTCAAATTTGAATTTATTTTCACGTGATCATTTATTTAAACTCAAACTCTTTCTATATTTATTTCCCTTCTACTTTTTCCTTGTCTTTCCTTCATGTTTTAGCCGAACCCTTCTTGGACCTTGGTTTATTTAAGGAGGTTGTGTCTTAGATACTTCTCTTCTTAATCTTATCCACCTTGGACAACCTCTTGATGGTTGCATTCATGGAGTGACTCTTAGATCCATTATGCAAAACCTCTCCTCTATTGATTGCTTCCCTTTGGCCGAAAGCTATCTTAGAGAAAACTTGAAGAGCAAGTACTTAAGTTCATCTCCTCTCTTCTTAAATTCATCTACATTTAAGTGGAGACCATATTCAAAATTTTTAAGTCTTCAAAAGCTCATATTCATAAGGACTTGAGAGTAAGAAATTTGTTTACATTTCAATTCGTTAAATTTTGGTTTTATTCGTTTGAGTTGGCTGAAAGGATTCATGTGTTTTATTGTAAAAGTGTCTCTAATTTCTTTTCATTCATCTTTGAGTGATTTAATAGTTGTACTTTATGGTTTAATTGAATTGACAACATAAAGGTTTTTTTACAAATATTAGTTTTCATATTTAAATATCTTAACCATTTACTTTTGTGCAAGTATTTTTAAAGTTTATTTTTTAGTCATACATCTTATGATAAGATTTTATTCAAGGGGACTTTATTACCATTAAACATTTATAAAGAATATAATATAAGCCTAACTTATTTCCTTTCTTACTTGTTATAATATTATTTAGTAGATTTTGAGCACAAAATTATTTTTAAATTTGAGATTTAGATATTCAAATTATAATTTTTTCTTGTTATTTTTAAATATTTTAAGATTGTACTTGCCTGTTATAGGAAAGTATGATGTAGAAAAATATGGAGTTGTTTAATATCTATGTAGAAAAATAGAAAGATTGGTTAATCTTTTATTGAATTTTAGAATAAATATTTTTACAAGTAATCTTCACATATCTTTATTTTTATTGCATTTGGGTTGGTTGGTTGCTTTGATCTTTAATTGAAATAATTCACATGCTTTTTTTAATTAACTTTTCTACAAAACTAAATTCTTAAGTTCTAATTTGAATTTTTTTTAATCACCCAATTCACTTCCCCCCATAGGTGCTATAGCTCCTTAGCAATTAGAAACTCACGTGCTATTCATTGCAAATCTTTTTACAATAGGGGAGTCATTTCTATAGGGAAATAACCATCATCTTTGTTGTACTTCACCTTATTCTAGGTTTGTAGTCTTTATTTGGTTGCTCATCTAGATTTGCTAGCTAAGAGAAACTCCCACACTACCCCATTATGCATCTTATCATAAAGGGGGAGTTGTTTCATTATGGCTAAATTAGATAAAGTTTTTTTTATTGAATTTTAGAATAAATATCTGCAAGTAATCTAAGTATTTAAGTAGTGGCCCTCTCATTTAGGGCCACTAATTTGAATGTTCAACAATAGAAGAATGCATTGCATGAAAGTAACAAAATGGATCTACCTTCTTAGCTTTGTGCCTATGAGATCTTTTTTTGATAGACTTTTTAGTATTATTGCTTTTAATATTCTTGAGGTTTCACTTTTGGTTGATACTCAAGTCAAATAGCTTCACATTTATGTACACAACATTACCTGAAGTTAGCAAGCTTTAGATAATGGTAGGTAACATTAAATTTAAATGGTTTAATTATGATTACTTGCCCATAGGTTGTGAGTTTCCTGAGTGTGAATAAGAATGGTTGAGTTGATGCCATGAAAGGCAAATAGTTTCTAGCTTTCCAAGTAGACGGGGCATGTTCCCCTTGTCCTTAATGAGTTATTTTTCAATTTTTTTATTATTATTTGCTAAGAATTTTTGATATTGTATTTTCTAAATATTTTAATAAATAATGGAAGAATTTGTATAAGTAAAATAATAAATTACAGAAGTGAAAAAGAAATATTCGATATGGATAAAAATAATTTGAGGTCATAGCCATTCCATTTTCTTGATACCTATTTTTATAATTTGTCTACAATTTGTAAACACCTAAGACAACTTGCTTCTTATTGTTATAAAGACCATTCCATGTCAACTTAGGTTTGTTAAGTGCCATTTGGTGAGATTCTGCATCCACTTTCATGAACATTAAGTTTCTTGGGTGAAAGGCCTTTTGCTTTACATTAGCATTGTAGTACATTGCAATTGTCCTCTTAATCTCTTCTTGCCTCAGTTAAGATTGTGTTTTTAATTTTTCCAACAAGTCTAGCACTATCTCCATGACTTCATTATTTCTTTCCACTAAGCAATGCTTTCTTCATAGTTGGTGACTACCATAACTCCCAAACTTTATGGTTGAAGGCCCCATTTCATGAGATAAGGCCATTGGAGTTTGACCAATTGTCCTAATCACCCATAAGATTGAGGATAGTTCCTCCACCAATTTTCCATTAGCTCCTTCAATCTTCCACTCAATAAGTTGATGTTCCACTTGCTCAATACATATACTTGACTATTTGTCTGTGGGTAGTGTACCAAGTTGAATTTTAGGTAAATTTCTTAAGAATGGTAAGATTCTTTGAGATGCTTATTATAAAATTATGGTTCATTATCTACTATGATCATCATTAAGAACTTATATCAATAGATGAAGTTAGACAAGATAAAATTGTAAACAATTATGTCATGATCTTGACAAGTTAATTTACTTTCACCCACTTTATGAAATAGTACATCATGAATAAAATGGAATTTTCTTTGATAGTTAATTAGTGGTAAAGAGCCAACTATGTTTATTCCTCATATGCCAAATAATAATGGACAAGATGTGTGGTAGCATGTGTAATGTTTGTAATTATATATGTGTATCCAAGGTAGCGGACAAGCCCAAGTGACCTGATGAATCTAAGTACCAAGACAAGACTTACCATAAAGGATACTTGACAACAAAGGCTATTAGAATAAGCATACACTGGAAGGTGTGTTTGACAAAAGAAGACAACCTGAACTAGTAAGTTAAGGAGTTAAAAAATAATGACCCAGAGAATGAAGTATGCATCAACTCGCTAGCAGCAAGAAAATACTCAAAGTAACATAGAGACTGCTCCAGTACTTGCTTGATGAGGGGCTACTGCCTTTACTACTTAACATATCATGTATATCCATCATTAGCTTGGGCAAGAATCCATTTGTACCCAATTTATATATCTTCCATCAACTTGGGAAAGAATCCACTTGCACTTGATTTACCTTATATGTACTTTCTAATTGTGATCATCCCTTGATTTTTATAAAAGGGGAACTCATCTCTTATAAGGGACCATCTTTTCTCTCTCTAGGCCCCTAGTCTTTCTACTTTGATCTTGAAGAATTTAGATTACTATTTCTTTAACATTTCATTACTCTCTTGTCTTCCTGCATGTAATATTTTTTTTATCTAACCTTATTTCCCAAGTATATCAAAAAGTTCCTCCTACATCCATAGATAGATTTTGGTCCAACATCCTTTTAGATGTGGTGAGCATGGATGAGGATTAAAACAAAAGCTAAATTCAAAGTGAAGTAGAACTTTCAACATGAGATCATTCAGTAGACATGGAGTTGAATGTCTAATAATTCATGACACAACAAGATTTGTGAGATATGGATGATAGAATTACTTGCATTGTGTAGGAGACCTTAAGGAAAACATACCATGAATAACCAAGAGAAAAAGAGAAGAAAGGATCCACTAGATTGAGTACTCATGGAGATTAGGGAGAAAGAAGAAACCCATTTATGGTCTTTAGCCTTTATCCATTTATGATTTCCAACTCTGATGATTACTCCTATGACACAAGCAAAGAAGGGATGTGTCAAAGAAGAAGTCTCAGCCAACAAATACTTTCTCCATGAAGATTGATGAAACATGCCCTCCTCACAGGCTCAAGATCCTATATCTTGAATTATATAAAGGTTAGTGATCTCACTGACCATATAACATATTTTGAGTAAACAACATCACTATTAGACTTGGATGATGTGATGAAGTGCTAAATTTCCTTCACAACTTTCAAAGAGTCCCTCTTCAAGTAGTTCTTATGCCTTCCTTTGAGAGTAATAACATCATTTGATAACTTCAAAAGAATGTTTTCTATGCAATTTGCTAGCACACAAAAGCTATTGAAAAGTTTTCAAGCTCTCTTGTAAATGAGATAGAAACTTGGCAAGTCCCTAAAGAAGTTCATCACTCACTTCAATGGGAGATGTTTGAAGTTAAAACCTAAAACATGCATTCATCTAAGCAACACTCAATCAAGGTTTGGAGGAGGGCCATTTAGATATGCATTTGGGCTCCAACAACCCAAGACACTCGTCAAGTTACTGGAGTTGGCGAACCATGTCAATGATGAAGAATATAATGAGGTGGTCCAACCATCATCATTGGTACTCACTAAAGAGGCCTTTGGAATGATTACCTTGAAAATGATACCAAAGATGAAGAATGTATAAGAAAAGGAAAATAGAAGCAAGAAAATGCATTATCAAGGAGCCAACTATGCACAACCCACTCTAGAAACTCCTCTTAGTGTGTTAATGCTTGAGCTTATGGAGGCAATTCAGAATAAAGATTATTTCAAATGCCCTCCACCTATGAAAGCTGATGGAGTGCACGATCGATCAAGAGATTGCATTTATCATTATGACCTTGGCCACAACACTAAGGAGTGTTGCCATTTGAAAAGTTTAGTCAATAAGTTGATAAGGCATGAAAGCTCAAAGAGTTCATTAGGAGGAAAGATAAAGATGTCCTAAAAGCTAGCAACAAGCTTGTACCTATGCACACTATTCATATTACCAGAGTCATACCAACTATGTTTGGAGGTGATGGAGAGTCCTCCAAAAAGGTGAGTATGAAAAGGTAGTGGATTTGAAAAGTAATCTCGGCCAGCCAAGATATGAGCACACTTTACTACTATCGTGCCAGCGTGTTTTTCAAAAAGGGATAAACTAGTTATTAAGAATCCCTACAATACGTGATTGTGTTGACAACCTTGAACAATAACTACCAGGTAGGAAATATTTTGATAGAGGCCCCTAATCTTCAGATGATCTCTACTCAACACATTCAGAGCGATGGTGTCAATCTATCATGTATCCATCAAATTCCTTATTAGAGAAGAAGAGTTTACTATTAGAGAAACTTCAATCTTGCATGTACTACTTGAGAGCCATTGGTGGGTCAAGTGAAGAACATGAGGTGATATAGCTGGATATTGTGTGGATTGGAATCAAAGTCCTTAAAAAGATAGAGGAAATTTCAACTAGATAAGGTAATGGGTGAGTTATATGGGTCAGCTCAGTTTTTTTTGAGCATAAAAAACCATCATCCAAACTCTCTTGGACAATTTATATGTATTAACTTAGACAATAGTAGAAATATCAAGCATGGGCATCAAAATTACTTGTCATCACTTGAACATTCATATGGACATAACCCGTCAAGCAAAAAATGAGAATAATAATAGCTATACTCATCAAACCTTTTAAGGAGGAGGTCACTAAGTTGCTCGAGGCTAACTTCATTAAAGAGATTTAATACCAAGAATTAGTGTCTAGTGTGGTAATTGTGCGAAAGTTAGGTGGCAAATGAAGAATGTGTATGACTTGACTAGCCTAAACTTAGCATGTCTAAAAGATGGTATCCTTTCCCATGAATAGATGAGCATGGACTTAGTAGCTAAATTCTCAGTGCTAAGTTTTCTAGACATATTCTTAGGATACGTCAAATTTAAATGTAGCCTATAGACTCGAGGAAATGAATTTCATTACTACTAAAGGATTATACTAGTACAAAGTTATGCCCTTCAGGCCAAAAAATGCAGGGTAACTTAATAAAGACTACCAGATTAAGTATTTTAAGAAGAGAAGGGGAGAAAAATGAAAGTCTATGTGAATGACCAACTAGTCAAAAGTAAGTCACCAATGTAGCACATCCAAGATCTTGAAGAGACATTTTCCACACTTAAAAGGTATAATATGCATCATAACTCTTTGAAATGCATTTTTGGTGTACGAGCAGAAAGTTTCTAGGGTTTTCATTATACCTGATGGGATAAAGGCAAATCTAGATAAAGTGAAGGATATACTTGACATGTCCTCACCCAAAATGAAAAATAAGAAGTATAATGGATTACTTAGTGAGTAGTAGATTTGAAATGCTCTTCTCAAAGGCAGGGGAGTGACACTCACCATTTTAAGGTTCTCAAAGGAGTGAAGAAGTTCGAATGGACTCTACATATGAAAAGCCTTTAATGATTTGAGGACTCTACTCGCATCACCTCATTTGTTGTAGAGCCGAAATAAGTGAGAAGTCTTATTACTATACTTAGAGTGGGAGAAGACTCAATTAGTTCAATCCTAATTAGAAAAGAAAGTGGAAAATAAATGTTCATTTATTATGTTAATAAATCTCAATGAGGTATTGAGTTAACTACCCACTTATGGAGAAGCTCACATTTACACTAATCACATTGGCTAAGTGACTATGACCATACTACCATGTGCACATTTATGAGGTTGTCATTGATAACCTCTCAAATATGTACTCACTAATCCTGATTATTGAAATGTTCTTTAGAGTTGAGTGAGTTTGACATATAATACTTTCCTTAAGCTATGATTAAGACCTAAGCACTCACAGATTTCCTCGTAGACTTTAGTGGCTCTTAGGATATTCTCATCAACCTAGAATAGTTGTGGTGACTATAAATGTTGTTTATTCCAATGAACCAACTATGAGGAAGGAATAGTGCTAAAATGTCGAGCAAAAATTACAATAACATAATCAATAAAATTTGGCTTCAAGGTGATAAATAATTTAGTTGAGTATGAAGCTTTACTTATCGGGCTAAAAGTCACTAGAGTGCTTTGAACTGCGCATGCAGTAGTTCACTTAGATTCATAAATTATGGTGAGATAAGTAAATAGAGAATATGAAGTTCAAGATGAATCTTTGATAAAATACTTAAAGTAAAAGCAGAGATTTAGGAACTAGAATATTTTATGATCGAGCAAATTCCTAGAGAAAAAAACTAACTCATTGATCTACTATCCTAAGCTAGTGGACTTGGGGAGCACATGATCATTCTACACGAAACCAAGTACAAAAGAAAAGAGCTAATGCAAGTTGATCATGAATACTTGTAAAGCGAGGTCATCCTCATCAAGGATTACTTATAGATCAACATAATTGAAGAAATGTAAAGGACTTGAGGAGATTCATATTCAAACAAGCCTAATATTTATTAATATGAGGAGAGTTATTTTGAAGGTCTATGACCTCACTCAACCTTAGATGTGTGAGAGAATTAAAATAAAGAAAAGTTCTTGAGGAAATACATTTTGGTGAATGCAGCTGGCATTCAAGGGGAAGGAGGAGTATTTTTGACCCACACTCATAAAAGGATATAGAAGAGTTTACAAAGAGATGTACATAATGCAAAAGTTTATAGCACTCTAGCAATCACAACCTTTATAACTCATCATCAATCCTTGGCCATTCACTATTTGGGGGATGGATTTGATAGGTACCTTGTTCATCACTAGCGGCAGCAAAAGTTAATCTTAGTCTTGATTAAATATTTCAATAAGTGGATAGAGGAAAAACCACTGGTAAAGATCAACTTCTCAGGTAATAAAAAATTTTATTTGGATCTATAGATATGGTTTACTAGTGGTGATCATCACTGAAAATGAGCCTCAATTCATTAAGAGAGGCCTAAATAATTTCTATGAGTCCAAATGCATTAAGCTAAAATTCAAATCAGTATACCACTTGTAGAGTAACAAACAAGTGGAGGTTGCAAATAAGAAGATCCTCAATTTTGCAAGGAAAAGGTCAAAGGAACTAAGGCTAAATGGGTAGACATATTATCTATTGTATGCTAGGTGCTCAGAATGACTCCCACTATTATAATAGGATACTCACCATTCACATAATCACATGGGCGATTCCATCCAATTGAGAATGAAAGTTCAGAGTTAAAGAGTCCTAACAATGTAAAGGATGGAAGCGAAGATGGCAAGTGGAGTAAATAAACTTATAGGCTATAGAGATAACCTTGACATGCTCGAAGAACTTATAATCAAATCATCATTAAGACAAGAGGATATGAAAATGAAAATGGCTAATATTGAATTCAAAATTGTTTGTGGATGAAGGAAGAACATTTTGAGATACCTAGAAAGTAGAGTTAGATAGAAATATCGAGGAAAATCTAAAGTAGAAAAGTGTAGGGAAAATAATAATCTTTATTGCTTAAAATTTGAGTATAAAGGGTTGGCATCAAGAGAGAGCCAAATGGTCCTCACATAAAAAAGGAGTTTCCCTTTTATAATACTAAGGGGTGACTATACATAAAAACTACATATAAGATAATTCTAGTACAAATGAATTCCCACCTCAATTGATGGAAGTATGCATGTGAATGAGTATAGATCTATCAATTAATGGGGGTGAGTTGCCCATCATCGAGTGAGTATGTGAGTTAAGATGGGACTAAGTAGAGCAATTGACTCATTACTTTGAGTGGTTTCTTGATGTCAACAAGTTGATTCATGATTTTTCCTCAAGTTATTATTTTTTAAGTACTTGGTTCATAGGATTAAGTTGATCTATCTTTATTGAACATATCTTCTGGTGAATATACTTATTTTTATTATTGAGTACCCTTTATATGAGGACACTTATCCTAATAAATAGACTCTCTTGGGCCTACAAGCTATTTGGGGTATACATTTAGCTCCTCTATTCTTTCCTCCTTATAGAGGTACCTCATAAAAACAATAGAAAAATGAGCATAATGATTATATAAACATTTAATGATCTAAGAAAATTTATGCAATTACTGAGAGGTCACAAGGCCTTTTCTCTAATCCAATTTTTTGATACATTAGTGGCTATAAATGGATCTTTTCTTTCTTCTTTAATGTGCTCTTCAAGTACTCACTCAGATAAACCTTTTGACTTCTAAGGGTAGAGTTTGTAAATCTTACTAAAACATAATTTCCATGGACGCTAAGAGACCTCATGATGACATTGATCTTATGACTTTATGTGTAAGCCTTCATAAAAGGTTGAGATAGTGAAGAATTTAGAAGTGGTCTCTACCATTCTCATGGTTGCGATGAGCATCTGAGCTCATCCAATAGTAGCAACTATGGCTTCAACCACTTCCTCAAACTTGCAAGGAGAATCTAGCACTCTCCTAATTGAATAATGGGTCTATGGTGAGTGTGCGATTTGTGATTATCCTTAGAAAAGAGGTACCTTTAATTTGGTGTAGGAAGGTGTTGGTGAGCCAAATGGTTGGACTAGCCACCATGAAGGAAACTGTGGAGGAATGCCTTATTGAGGTGAGATTTACCTATAATCACATACTGTGAGTCTTTTTCATCCACATATCTAACTTTCTTCTTTGATCTCAACTAAGCGTGACTAGCATTCAAGCCTCAACAAAGAAAAGTTGGGGCACTCACCAGCCCTTCAAGTTATTTCTCTGATAGTCCAGGTAATCTCATAAAATTACTTCACCTTTCCATGGATAATTTGCTCAATCATTTCCTAAGTAGAGAGGAATTCCACTTACTCAATAGATGGCTTCCCTTCCTAAGGATTGGACCTATAGAAAATCCCCTCATTGAAACTCCTTTTCAAGTTTTGAATGAATTCTTTCTTGCTGAAAATCTATAATTATATCTGTACTATAGACTAAATTGATGGCACCACATGAACTTGGAAGAGAGTTCATGTCAGATAGGAGTGACCAACAAAACTTCCATTGCTATGACAAGCTTCACCTCTACTGACATCAGGAAAATGATGGTTAGTTTTCCCTCTCCTACTCATAGAGATAGTGGTGAGCCCGTGAAGGGTGAGTGTACTCGATGACTAGGGAATAACTTGGAGGAAGAATAGTGAGTATTCACAAACTCCTCTGAGGTTGCAACTCTATGAGAGGTTGCCCTCTTCAAAGAAGCACTAAACTGAGCCTAGTGGGACATAGGCAAGCTGCGATCAAAATTATAGCTAGAGTCACAGTGGTAGTAGTCCTTGGAGGTAAATAAGAAAGAGAGCTCAATGTGTGTATGTTTCATTTTAATTTGAAAAACATGCAATGATATGATCTTTATATGAAGTACTTGAAATAAATGATTCTTAGAAAATATTTTCACAGGATGAAATGATGATTTGAAAGTATGAACTTAAAATAACTTTATGACAACGTGCTATAATAAATAATAACTTTTAAAGAACTTGCACAAAGAAAACTACAAAGATCATGAATATAAAAACTATGAACTTTGTAAAAGCATAAAAGATGTGATCATATAAATTAATGACAAGATGAAGTATTCAAATCTCTTGGAAACTGATTGAAAAGAACTTCAAAAAAATTTTCAATAATGTTAATTGTAATTCTTTTCAATCACATCACATCATAACATTAAAAATCAAAAGCATCAATGATTGAGGCAACTTGAAACAATCTTATTCATGTATTTTTGATGAATGAAGATGTGAGCACAAGATTTAAAGATAATGAAGAAGATCCCTCCTTGAATATGGTTGAAGATGTGAAGACGAAAGAAGTGAATGTGAGCACTTGAACACCAAGAAATGGTCTTGCAAGAGTTTGGCCAAGACAATATTTTGCTAGAGAGTTAAGTCATGAAATCAACTCCTTAAATAGAGTTTAGTCCATGAAAATTTCGTCCAAGGCAAGAAGAAACAAGTGGGAAAAAAGAAGAGGGAAAATAAATATGGAAGGGAATTAATTCAAATAATCAATTTTAAAATTAAATTTAATGAATTCAAGTAAGCATGGGACGTTCAACCATAGATAAACTTTAATTTATAAAAAAATCAATTATGAAAGAGATTTGAAATAAATTTAATAATTTAAATCAAATAATCTTTATTATATGGGATAGTTCCTTAGATTAACCAATCTCCAATTAATGATATTCAATCAATTAGTAATCAAGAATGGTTAATTAATAAGGAATTTAAAATTTAAAACTTTTTATTTTAATAAAAATAGATTTTGGTGGGCCAACTAAATATTACCAAAAATAAAAGATCAAAAAATAGAATGTTCACTAAAGTCTAAGCCATTTAATTATAAATTTGAATTAAATCAAATTAACTTAATAAAACTTAATTATATCAATTAGAATAAATAGGGGGTTGGCTTAAGCATTCCCCCATTTATAATACCAAGGGGTGACCATAAATGGAAAGTACCCATAAAGTTGATCAAGTTCAAGTAAATTCTAACCTAAGTTGATGATGGTATGAATGTGAGCAATTATAGATTTGCTAGTTCCCACCTAGCCATAATTAAGTTAGTTCTCTAAATTTTGCCAAATTTGAACAAATCTTATAGGATGATCATGATTATAATGTATGCTTATCCATTTGTGTTAGTCTTTAGTTTCCAAGATTAAATTGATTAATACAAATTATGCTTAATTTGATTAATTATACAACATAATTTTATTTGGTAATTACTTGATTTTAATCCAAAATTTGTGAGATTTAAATTTTGGAGAATTTTTTCTTAGTATGTTTGTAGTATATATTGTGATCATACAAGATGAACAAATAAGGAGCTGAATTTTTAGTTTGTACTATTTGTATAATGTGATCCTTGATGTACAATATAAATAGTGATGGTCGATGGGATGATCATATCGTTGATAGTCCCTAACCCTATAAAGTCAAATTTGTTGTATAGTATGATTGGACTAATTTTTTTGAAATTTCTTTTGTTTTAATTTTTTTATTTAACTCTCTCCCTATAAACATCTCTTATGGGGAGCTTAACTAATGGTTCAAATATGAGAAATCTCAAAAGATGCTCAAGGAAGAGTGTTTAGAATAAGAGAAAGTAGGGAGATTTCTCTCTTCCTCTTTTACTTTAAGGACTTGTGTCTTGGTAAGGTTGCTTATTTATCTTGGTTGTTCTTCTATTGCAACTTGGTTTTAACTCTTATGCTTTAACTTAACATTCTATTCTAGTTGAATTTTCTTATTCATCTTTGTGTCCAACCACTTTTTTTATTTCTTTTAACTCTCTAGTACATTTCTTTGTAATTGGATTATTACTTTTATTCTATTAAGATTCTCTCTCATTGATCAATAAAGGTTTTATTTGATATTTTGTTTAAAAAATTTTAAAAGCATGTCAATTCACCCTCCTTCTTGGGTGATTCAACTCTTATAATTAGTATCATAGTGGTTTTTTTTTGTTTCATAGTCTAGTAAGCAGAAATAGATTTGGTAATGACACATTTAGGAAATGAAAACACCATGGAAGGGTACTTTATTAACCAGCCACCTCTCTTTGATATATGTCAACTTTCATTCAATCAATTGATTTTCAAATATGGAATATGATTGAAGTTAGATATTCAACTCTACACGATGTTGTCAATGGAAAACAAATTAAAATGTCATTTAATTTATGGTCATTATAAGAGAGAAAATTAGCCCAATTAAATTCAAAATGTTTAAACTATTTTTTGTGCTTTAATTTCTAAAAATTACATGCATGTTTTCACTTATAAAACTAGTTATATAATTTGTGAAAATTGTGCGCTACATATGAAGGGACTAATGAGGTTAAATAATTTTGAATCAACATGCTCTTACATGATTATGAACTTTTCTTATGTTACCTCATGAGTCAATTTTTGAAATGTACACATGTTTCAAAAAATCATTATTTTATTGCATGCTTTGGGAAAAGAATTTACTAATGCTAAAAATGTTAATAAAATTCTACATTGCTTAACTGAATCATTAGATGCCAAGGTTACTACTATCTTCGAATCTAAAGATTTATTTGTTCATTCTATTGATTACTTATTTGGCTCTCTTATTTCTTATGAAAAAAAAATTCTATAAAGAAATACTGATGTATCATTAAGATGATTGCCTTTAAAGCTAATATTTCTAATTATAATGAAGAAGATAATAGCAATGAAGATAATGATGCTACACTTATAGCTAAGAAGTTTAGAAACTTATTAAAGATATAAGGAAGACATTTGATCAAAGAAAAATGAAAGGTTGAACTAAGAATTCTTCAAAGATTATTGATCTAATTTGCTATAATTGTAAAAAAAATAGGCCACAACAAATGGGAATGCCCTCTGCTAAAAAACTCCAATCAAAAAAAAAAAGAAAGAAAGAAAAGAAGATGGCAATGAAAAGAAGGGCAAGAGGAAGAATCAATGTACATTCTAGACCAACTAAGATTCACTCTTATAAAGAAGAAACCATTAAAAAGCCACAAATCTTTATTCGATGGCTAAAAGTGATTTTCATGATTATGATGATGAACAAATAAGTAATCTTCATTATAATGAACTTATGAGTATTTGTGAGGAATTATATGCTGCATGCATCTATTTGAAAAAAATATTTGATTATAAAGAAATACTTTTCTTTGTTGGAAAATAAGTAAAGCTCACTTCTACAAGAACGTAAATAATTAAAAAATGATAACAAAAAATTAATTAAAAAATGATAATAAAGAAATTAGAAATTCAAAACCTTGAAAGGAACATGACTTATTTGAAAAAATTGCATTTTTGAATGTGCAAATGGAAACATGAAAACGAAAATTACAATTTATCAAAAGAACACATTACTAAGAAATGAAAATTTAAAGCTAAGAACATCAAGCATTCATTCTCTAATATTTGTTGCTTTTCTTGTGGCTTGTTTGTAAATATTGCTAATATATGGATACATCATCACATTCAAACCCAACATAAGCATGGATTCTAAAAATTTTCATATCTAGCTTATTTTAAAATGTATGGAACCCAAGTAAATCTAGGTTCCTAAAATTTTAACCTAAATCTATTTTACAGATATGCCTTCACTGAGAGTCCATTGGAGGTATATGGTATTTGGTGCTTAAGACATAAGACTGAGACAAAAGCAAATTGATCTGTTTGGATCTCAGAAGTAGAGGAAATGTCACCATTTGAGACAACTTGTAAAGTAATTAGGTCATCATTAGTGTTAAATTTTTTTTAAACATTGAAAAGGTCTTTCTTGTTGACTATTTGTAACACAATCTACCTAACATTAGGTAGTTATATGATAAGGACTTTAATGTCAAATTTTAAAATAAACATAATACTTGATTGATTTAAATGGAAAAATTATTTTAGAAAGTGTTAGGAGTAACAACATTTACAAGAATGATCTTGATAACATAAGTTATTCTTGGTTGTCTATTTAAAGTCCACACTATATGAGTCATGGTTGTATCATCGGAAACCATGTCATGCCAATAAGCAAACAATTAGAAAGATTAGACATGCTGACTTGGTTGGAGCAATACCTAGATTAGATATTTCTTATGATCATTTGTATGATGCTTGTCTACATGATAATCGAACAAAAACTTCTTTTAAATCCATATTATACACAATCACTTCATGACCTTTAGAAATTCTTCATAAAGATTTATTTGGACCTATCATCACCACTAACTTAGATAGGGGGTTTATAGGGGGTAGTAGGCATCGTATAAATTTGATATTATTGATGATTTTTAAAAATTTATGTGGGTAAGATTTTTTTATAGAAAAAGAACCCTTTTCTAAACATAAGATCTTTAAAAATTGGTTGTAGCATTGTATCTATTTTAGTGATAATGGTGTGAATTTAAAAATGATAAATTTAAAGTTTTTTTTTAAAGATACAAAGATAGAGCATAACTTTTCAAACCCAAGTAGAAAAAAAAAATAGAACATTTATAGAAGTTCCTAGATCCATGCTTAGTGAATATAAGCTCCATAAATACTTTGGATTGATGTGGTTAATCCTGCATGCTATGTATTGAATTGAGCAAACATTAGATCAAAGCTAAATGAAATCTCTTATATGCTTTTGAAAGGTAAGACTCTAAATCTATCTCATTGGCATGTTTTTGAGTGTAAATGTTTTATGTTAAATATTAGAAAGAATAACTTGAGAAAGTTTGATTCTAAATTAATGAGGGGATTTTTTTAGAATACTCTTTTATAGAAAAGCTTATAGAATCACAAAAATAGAACCTTGCTGGTAGAGGAGTCAGTGAATGCTATTTTTGTCAAATCTATTATTCCTTCACCATCTAGAGAGTCTATGGATGAGAATGATTTAATATCTAAAATTAAGATTTGGGTTTGAAAAAGATGAGGAAGTGAGGGGGAGTTTACCTAGAGAGTAGAAATATTTAGTGAGTCATCCCCATGAATTAATCATAAGGGACCCGTCAATAGCTGTCAAGATTAAAAATAGCCTTAAAGAAGAAGTTAATCATACAACTTGGATTTTTTTGGTTGAACCCACTAATAAAGAAGATGCAATATTTAACAAAGTTTGGTTTTCAGAAATACATGAAGAATTAAATCAATTTTCTAAAAATAATGCTCAAGAATTACTAGCTAGAAGCTCATCTCAAAGTATGATTGAAACAAAGTGAGTTTTCAAAATAAATTAAATGACATAGAAGTAATTGTTAGAAATAAAGAAGGCTTGTGGTTGAAGGTTTTAATCCAATAGAAGTAATTAATTTTGAGAAAACATTTCAACCTATTACTTGTTTGGAAGCTATTTGATTGTTACTTGCATTTGCTTGCTTTAAAGGTTTTAAATTATTTTACATGAATTTTAAAAGTGTCTTTTTGAATTGTGGAATAGAATAAGATGTGTTTGTTGAACAACCACATGTATTTGAAAGCTCATTCTATCTAGATTATTTTTATAAATGGAAAAGGACTTTATATTGTTTGAAATAGGAGCTTCATGCTTAATATGATAGACTTAGCTATTTTATTTTTTAAAAAAATTTATTTTTTAGTATGTTGACACTACTTTGTTCATAAGCAAATTAATTCTGATATTCTTCTTATTCAAATTAATATTTATGATATGCTTTTTGGGTCTACTAACTCTCTATTATGTTAAGTTTTTTTTAAGACTAATAAGCAAAATTTTAAAATAACCATGTCGAGTGAGCTTGCTTGCTTTTTTAGAATGTTAAAAAATATATAAAAAGGTACATTCTCAAGTTAATCTAAGTATACAAAAGAGCTGATCCAATGGTTGGGATTGGAAGGATGTAATAACAAAAATGCCCCCATGAGCCCTATCACTTAGTTAGGCAAGTATCCAATAAGTATGTCTTGAACCTAAGAAATTTCTTGGGATGATGAGCTCTTTACTTAACTTGATTGTTAGTAGACCTAATGTCATATATAGTGTATGTGAAAATAAACTTTTGATATTTTATTGGTACACCAAATTTAGAAATTTGGAGCCCTTGTCAGAGTGCTACTATTAATCTTATTAGATATTTTGATTCTGATTTTGGAGGGATAGGAAAAGCACTTATGGTATGTGTCAATTTGTAAGCCACTACTATTCTCTTAATCCAATAGAAAACAAAATTCTATCATTTTTAACTATTGAATTTGAATACATTACTATTGAAAGTTATGTTGCCCAAAGTCATATGGTTGAAGCAACAATGCTTGGATCTTGGTCTACAGGTAAGTACATTTCTTATTTTTGGGTAATAATACTAGTGCTATTTGCATAACTAAAAGTCACATACATCAATCATGTACCATACACATAGATGTTTAGTATCACTTCATTATAGATCATGTTTTAAAAATAAATGCTGATATTCAATCCATCAACACAAAAAATCAATTAGTTAATAGTTTCACAAAAGCCCTTTTAATAGGTTTATCTCTCTTAGATCATGGTTAGGTGTGATAGATTTTTATGATCAGGCTTTGTGGTGTTTTAATTTAGAGTCATAGGGACACCACATAGATATTAGGGGGTACTTATTCAAATGACCAAGTATGGAATCTAAAGAATGGTGTATTATCTCAAAAGATAGAAACATCACCCTATAATGGACACAATCACCTAATAAGAACTCCTAAGGTATATGGGTCTACACATATAACAGAGATCATTCCCCCACTTTAAATGGATAAGTAAAGTGGGGTTTATTTTATGCCAAGTTCTTTAGTTTCCTATGGAAGCAAGCTCCCATAGTTAATTACATCCTAGGAAATGGGAATTCCCTAAGATTCCATAAGAACACTCTCAATTAAAGTAGTCAATTAATGTCTCGAAAGATTTCAAAGTTAGGTAATAAAGTATTGGTAATTTTTAAAAGCAACGGAAGAGCTCAAATAGAAAGAGTTCTTAGTGGATTCCAAAGGGAGAGAAGTAGGAAGCACACATGATACTAGAAATCCTAGTGAGTACTCCTACCCTATAGTGATGCTTTACATTATTGAAAGAGAGAAAATTATTTATTTGAGTTGAAATTTTATTAGGATGCTAGGTCTTAGATTCTAACACAATATTTTAAAAATGCCTAAGAGGTGAGGACTTATCCTCATAGCTTGAGAGATACAAGCAGCCTCTGAACCAATATCTAAGGCACTCTAGCGCAAGCTAAGAGCTTGACCTAATTCAACTCAGGAAAGTGGGATATATTGGTTCACTTCTACTAAGGAAACCGAACCCATCTTGACTCTTTTGAACTTACAACCGCTTGAAGTAGCTTCCAACAAACACCTACTATGATTTCAAAATTATGTGGTTTCATCATATGTTAATGTAAGATAGCTAGGATACAATTAATTAAAAAGAAATCTAAAATTTTAAACTCACTCCCTAGGAGACTTAATCATGTTTGGCATGAAGGCATGACTTAAGCTAATGCAATAAAATTTACATATTTTATTTCATTTTGATTCATTATTTTGGACTAAAGCTTGGATAATTTCTACCTAAATGCATGATGAAAGTAGGTTATGGGCTAAATCAAAGAAAAGGTGTTCTCCACTACAAGGGACTCCCCTCATAGGTAAAACCATCCCCTATTGTGCAAGAATGGAGATCCCCTACTTTCAAGAGTGAAATAATAAGATATGCATGATGTGATAACATAAACATTTAGCTAAAGGGTAGCTAAATCTTTTACTTATCTTGATTATAAACTTAAGTTTTAAATGAGGTTATGAGTTGATTAAGATTTTAATTATAAGTTATTAATGAGGGTAGAAATTTAATTTTATCCTAAAGAGCTTACCACATCCAGGGGTCACATCAAATCATCACATCACACTTTAAGAAACCTATAAATGAAATCATAATATTTCTATTTCACAATCAAACATTTAAATTTCATAAAATAATAAAAGGTCGATGCGGCCGGGTACTACCTTACACCACAGAAAAGAAAAGAAGTTGGGTAGCCAAGCTCTACCCTTATACAACCTAGATTATAATTACATTTTACAAATAAATTAAATATTATGGGGGTCTTGAATTCTTATTCTTCTTCCCTTCTTTGATTGGCTTGCTCTAGGCTTCATAAGGCCTCTTGGGTCTTTGCCTTCTAGCTACTATTCATCCTAAACCCCACTAATCCTAATCCTATTACAAAATTATAATTTTATAAGAAAAATAACTTTAACTACACCTACAAAATGGATGTTAGCTAAACAAACATACAAACCAATCAATTATATTTCATATATTTTGACTTAGCACCCTACACTTGAGTAACAAAGCCCACTTGTCCTAATTAGATTATGCTTAAGAACTTAAGGAGCATCTAAAAAAAATCATATTTTTGTATTTTATTATTACAATGGTCCCTTGAACATAATCCCCTGCAAAAATATTATTAGGCTAATAACACAACACATCCAGTCAATGCACAAGAAATCCTAACATCCAATCTAAAATATTATATCAAAAACAAAATATATCATCACAATAAATAATGTCCTAACCTAATATTGAGATCGATGACTTAGTATTCTAAAGTGTGTGTTGACGCTAGACTGTGGTATGTCCTAATTAGATTATAGAGTTAGAGTTTTCTAATGAGTGAGCATTCAAGTTACCCATGAGGGGTGATTGCATTTAAATTCATTTATTGTCCTTGATTGGATTTTAAATTATGCATATTTTGTTTATTTTTTATTTAAAGTTTAATATTATAAACTGAAAAAGAGAGTTAACTCTCTTTATTCCTTAACCTAGGTTAGTTTCAAAAGAATATATTTTTGTGATTTTTGAACCTTCATAATGGAACATTTGCAAATCTTAATTAATTCTATATTTTGATTTAGCTTAATGAATTTTGTTTAGACATGGAAGGGCCTTAAGGTTAAATGAATCTAAGTCACTATCAAATGATAAAGTTTTATCACTTCAATTTCATTATCAATAACATTCCTAGTTCATTTCATATATATATTTTTATCTAATATGTATACATGCATCGCTTATATGTTTTTGGTTTTATACACTCGATATATGAGCATGCATGAATTTGATAGCAAAAGAATTTCACTTCACATTTGAACACATATATACATGTATAAGAAACTATGCAAGTATGTGTCATTATTGAATAAGGGAAGTGAGATTATTTAAGATCCCCTTGGGTCTACTTAAAGCCTAATATTTTTGGGATGTCCAAACTATATACATTCTAATTCAAATACATATACACATGTATAAATGTAAAGATGAAACCATGAAAAGTTGCAAGTTATTATCTTTTAATCATGAAAAGATATGTTAGCTCCATGTTTATGTTTCCTCATTTATGACAAATGTTAATGTTATAAGTATCAAGCTATGATTCAAATCACTTAATTAATAGTTAGCTCATAAATTTAAAATAATTTAGGATTTATTAGTGATAATAACCACATCATATATTTATACTTGTCCAACTCATGCAATTAAATGCAACATGTCCTTTTGAATTTAAAACATGAATATATGAAACATATGGCATGCATATTTATGGTAATTGAAATATAGTGATTAAACATTATTAAATGACATATTTAGATTTATTAAGACCTAAGGGGGAATTATACTAAATAAATGTTCCTTAAACTTAATGAAACCTTCTTTAGGATATGATTTTTATGTTTTGAGTTATTTAATCCTAAAGAGGAGAAACAAGAATTAAGTTATAACCCACACCCATGTTAGTTAACTAATGAGTTCAAAGAGAGGTTACATGAAGTTTAGAGGTTGTTAAGTTTGGTTTATTAATAAATCACATAATTAGCATCCCAAAAGTCCCTTAATTTAATTAACTATTAAACAAAGGCCCATGAAACATGATGATGCAATTAAAAATAAAATTAGCAATGTCCTAAAGATTCGAATGCAATTAGAGACATGCTTAAATAATTAATTAAATTAAGAGGATTGAATTAATTACTTTCATGATTTCCCAAACCTATGGAAATCATAATTTAATTAAAACCCTTATATGGGGAGGATTATACTCTCCTGCTCAATTGAACCAAGGCTTGGGATTGGTTCAGCCTTTGGTAGCCGTCCGACTGAAGTTGGTGGTCAAAGGTGATAATGGACTGATGAGGTGGAGATCCTTTAGTGGCCAAGTGAATTTAGTGGGATGCCATGGAGTGTACACTCTCATTAGATGGATAATGGCTAGCCAAGGGTAATGCTACCTCACTTGTCCATGGATTGAACCCAATAGCTTTGGGTTTGGTTGGGTGAGTGGTCATATGCCCAAAGAAGTCCAAAGGTGGATGCCAAGGGTAGAGGAGTGGAGAGCGCTTCTTAATGGGGTTTTTTTTATTTATAGAGCATCCCAACCTAGTTCACCATGGGTTGGGTCCACTTGGGTAGGTCAATGGGGATTTAAGTGAGTCATGCCAAGTTTGGTTGGGTTTGGCTCAATTTGATCAATGTAGGTCAAATTGGGTTCACTTGGGCTAGGTTAACCATTTGATCAAATTGGGACAAGAGGGGACTTGTGTTATGTTCCATTGGTCATTTGGAATGAGTTGGTGCAATTGGTTTGGTCCAATTTAAATTAGATTTGGATTTGGTTCATGTGAGTTCAATTGGGTGAAATGAGCTAAGTTGACCAATTTGATCAAATTGGTCAAATTTTTTGGGTGAGGGGTTGGTTCATGTTCAATTGGTCATTTGAGGTTGGTTGTAGGTGTTGGTTTGAATTGATTTAGATTAGGTTGTGATTTGATCATTTAGATCAAATCAGGTCAAACAAGTCAATTGGATTGGTTTGACCAAATTAGCTTCAATTGGTGATTGGATCATGTTCAATACTCAATTAGTGATGGATGGAAAGCATTAGTTGTAATCAATTTAGGTTAGGACATGATTTGGCCTAATTTGACCCTTTAGGTCAAATTGGGATAACTTGGGTTAATAGGCCAAATTGGCATGGCCTAGTCCAATGAATTACAAGTGAGTGATCAATGATGGTCTACAATCATTAAAGATTCCATTGAACAACTTGATTTGGTCCAATTGAAGTTTGATTGAAGTTTGATCCAATTGAGCTATTTAGGTCAACCTAGGTTAAATTGTTTAATTTAATGGATTTGGTTTAATTCAAGTTATATAAAGGTGGGAATGCATCCAATGATGAATTTAAAGTTGATTGATGGCTTTGATTGCAATTGATTTGGGTTAGATTGGGTTTTGACTTATTTGAACATTTTAAGTCAAATGCGTCGACTTGGGTCAACTTGATTCAATTGGATTAATTGATTTGATTGAATTGATTGAGATAAGTTTTGATGTCTAATTGAGTGTTTAGGAATGATCAAGAAGTTTAGGTTAGGTTTGATTTGCTTGAATCAAGTTGAATAGGATTTTGGTCATATAAATTTAATAGGTTAACTTGAGTTAGAGCCTAAGTTGGTTTTGGCTTGGAGATTGGATAAGATTCAATCAAGTTCAATTGAATTCAAATGAGTTTGAGAATATTAGGTTTCAAATATGGTAGTTGGGTATTTGGTTTGGTCTTCATAAATGCAGAGATGTTAGGTTCAATCACTTACCATTTTTATCCAAGTTGAACCAAGATTGGTCAAATTGAGCCTAGATCGAATTGGTTTATTTTATTTATTTATTTTTTTGCTTGGAGCTTAGATTATAATCATTTGGTTTGGAGTAGGTTAGTTAGTTGACCATGAAATTTGGTTGAGTCTTAGGTTAGATGAGGCTTCACCTCCCTAAGGTAAGTTCTAGTTCTAGGGATGTACCCTACGAGTCTCGAGGCTTAGGTTTGGTGTTCTCTTAATCACTAGAAGTGTCCTAGTACTAGGGAAGTCTTAGTGTCTAGAAGAATCCTAAGTATAGGATGAGGGTAGTCAACCTCACACCAAAAGTGAGGTCAACAAACTTGTGTTTTCTTCTATTTTAGTTTAGTATTTTATGTTCATATTCATTTCTTACATCATTTTTTTATTTATTTTTATATTCTTTCTTTTCATTTTAATAATTCTCTTTATTTTCTTTCATTTTTTTATATTTTATTTTTTTTGGTTTTTTCATCATACATCTATTTTATTTCTATTATATTTTATTTTCTTTCATTCTATTTTATTTTACTTTTATTTATTAATGCATTCTTATTTAATTTTTTCCATGCATATTTTTATTTTGTTCGAGATTGTTCTTTCTATCTCTTTTATTTTTCAATTTGGGAACAAAATAAAATTACTACAATTATACTATATTATTTGTCTATTTTAGATTGTCAAAAAATCCTAGTTGATTGACTGAATGATTCACCATAAAATAGATTGTATTGTACTATCCATGATCATATTATACAATATGGTTACAATGATTCACCTAGTCAAACTATTTGTTGTTCTATATGTTGGAATGATTAATGATACTTAATTATATTGTAATACTAACTTGATCAATATAACCATTTTGATGACCATTACGTTGATCTAAATCATACTATATGATTGAATCAATCAAATATAACTATCTTGGTGACTTTAGGGATGATCTAAATCTTACTATATAAGCATCTTGTAGTACTATATGATTTAACAAAACTTTTTAAATTGGCCCTCATTCTTCATTCTTTCTCACAAATTTTCTTTTCTCCTTTTCTTCTCACATTGTTGCTTTAGTTTTTGTGTGTAAGAATTCTTCAAATGGATATCAAGAGAGTACACGATAACAAGCAAGAGAATCATTTTTGATCTATTGACGAAGAGGTGGCATACATAAAGTACAAAGAGTGGGATAATCGACTCAATGCTGCTCATTCAAGATAAGTTGTCTTTCCCTCTTTGACATTTTTTTAAGAACATATCTTTAGTTCTTAATTTCTCTAGCCTACACATTTCATTTTTAATTCATTTTCAATTTTTTTTTTGTAAATCTCATCATCAACTATGACCATACTTTCCTTTAATTTAGAATTTCTGGTAGGAAAAACCCATTATTGATGTTGATTTACATGAGTACCTTCACATCTATAATTTTCGTCATTTTCATATACTATTTCAAATGTTCCTACCTACAACTAGTCTTTTATCAATTTGGTCATTTGAGACTCAGCCATATAGTAACACCAACCCCTAGTCAGTGGTCTTATGCTGAATGCTCATGTTATCCAATATGTGCTTGGGCACATTATCATTCCTAAAGCTGGGGACAAAATCAATATCACACGCCTTCTAGTCCTTAGTGCAACATTAAACATTGTATGGGTCATGCAAAAATAGATGACAATGGAAAGAAGGCGTGTGATATTGATTTTGTCCCCAGCTTTAGGAATGATAATGTGCCCAAATATTGATAATGAGCATTAAGATACCCGACTAGAACATTATCATTCCTAACTTTTTTTTCCTTTTCCTTCTCACATGTATAATAGTTTGTACAATTTATATTTTTTCATTTGATGTACTCCCTACTTTCATAGCTAGTTTGTCTTATACTTGATATTATGCTATCTTTGTTGCATTAGCATATTTATTATTTCTATTTAATTATTGTTTTTCTCTTTTTTGTTATATTCTATGAATTACAAGTTATTGTAATATTATTTTTGAGTTCTTTGCTACATGCTTATAATCAAGCATTATTTAGAATTCAAAATCAATGTAATAGAAATATGAATAATTAATCTTACAAAACACCATAAAATTTTTCTATGATGATTTGTATAACTATTTATAAGAGAATTTTCATGTGTAAATCATAAATTTTCATTACTCTATTTTTAGATTTTGTAATAAATTAAATTGTGCATAATGTTAGTGTGAATGTATGATATTGTAAATTGCATAATGATTCAAGTAAGGGAATAGTCAGACTTAGATGCACAAACTTGGATAAAAGCCTAATAACAAAAATTAAAAAAAATCTCCAAAGCCAATAAGTATTTAAAAAATCTCTAGAGCGGGGAAGTATTAAAAAAAATCTTAAAGTGGGGAAGTATCAAAAATTAAGGCTTCCTTAGTTTATCATTAAGTGACCCTTCATAGTAGTTGTTTGCCTGCTTGAATCTTGTAATACTATATCTATTCATCCAAATGATATTTAAGCAATAGTTTATTTTTGTTACAAATATATCTAGAAAATTTGTAAATTAATTAATGTTATTTATAGAAATTATAAAGTATAATTAACAAAAGTGTTGCATTTAAGTAGAAAATTTCAAGGTTTGTAGGTAATAGTTAGTGAACCGTATCATATGATTATTGTTTATGTGTTAAGATTATTTTAATGAAAACTCTACTTAAGTTTTATTCCCAAAATATGCATACTATCACTAGTGTTTGCATGACTTATTTTCCTTTTACTTCAATCCTTTTCAATTTGTCAAAATGGGGAGAAGATAAGTGTTTTGGTTTGTTTCATTAGCTTGTCTTGATTTGAAACGTCTTTTGCTTCCTTTGGCATATTTATGCATTCTTTCATTCATTGCATGCTTTCTTTTTTGATATAAATGGATGTGGTGGTATCTCATCTTTTTTGTTATTTATTAAACTCTCAAAACCTAAAGAAATGTATTTTCCATCATAAAAAAATGGGAGATTGTTAACCCCATGGGTCTTTACATAATATTCTAAGTTTTGATGGTTAAAAATATTTTTGGTCGAACAATTATTTTCATTGATTAGTTATATGTGTAGGTTGTGGTAAGCTTTCAATGTAGAAATTATACTTAAGCAACCTATTCAAGATTCATGATGAGATCTTGAATAATGGTTGATTTTCAAAAGATTGATCAAGAAAGAGCTCATGAAGACTACAAATGGGGAACAATGGATGTTAAATTTTTTTGCTATCATGCTTATTTTTTATATTTTATCTTCATGTATTTGGCATGTGAATGATGAAAAAAACTAAACACACACACACATTGAATAGAAAATATGATAAAATTTTTAATAACAAATGTACTATATGATCCATATCATATTTGTTGATTGTCTATATTTGTTAATTTATTTCACCCATCATAATTAAGTAGGTTCTATAAAATTTTTCAAATTTGAACTAATCATTCTATATGATTATCCTTTTTTGTCAATCGTTTCAACCATTAAGATTAAGTTAGTTATTTACAAATTAAGCTAATTAAATTGATCATACAATATGAAGATAATCATACTATATAATTTTATTTGGTAATTACCAAATTTTATAATCCAAAATTTGTGGGATTCTATTTTTGGAGAATTTATCCTTAATATGTTTATATTGTAGGATGTCATCTTATAGAACAAACAAGTATAGAGCATAATTTTTAATTTATACAATTCATATAGTACAATCTTTGGTCATACAATATGAGTCCTATGGGATGATTATATCATTCAGAGTCCCTAACCCTAGAGAAATGACATAACCTTATAGTATGATGTTGAATCAGATAGTAGGATTGAGCTAATTTTTCCAAAATAAAATTTTTAATTTTTTATTCTACTCTCTTTTTCTAAATACCTCTTATAGGGAGTCTGACTAATAGCTTGAACATAAATAATCTTAAAGAAGGCTTAAAAAAAGAATGTTTAGCTTAAGAGAAAGTTGGGGAGATTTCTCTCTTCCTCTTTTCCCTTAATGACTTATGTGTTGGTAAAGTTACACTTTCATCTTAGTTGTTCTTCTTTCACCTTGTCTTTGAGTTTTGTGTTTTAACTTAAAATTTTCCTGTAGTTAAGAATTTGTGTTAAATTTTTATTTTACAAAATTTTAATTTATACCTTCGAGAGAAAGTGGCATCTTTCTTGCCTTGAAGGAAAAGGGGAGCAAATGTATGGTTTCCTTATTTAGGCTTGTTATGCCAAAAGAAAGTTAGTGAATTTTTAGAGGAGATCTAGAGAGTCAATATAGGTAAATTAGACCAAACCATTATAAACCTTTGTGTCCTTTTTCTCTTCTTCTTTTACCTTTTCTACTCTTTTCTTTATGTTTAGATTGTTAGTTTATTTTATTAAGTCTTATTCACAGATTAATAAAGTTATGATTTAATTTTTATGAACTTTTTAAAAGCACATTAATTCACCCCCATCTTGGGTATGGCAATTCTTACATTTTCACCTAACATGAATGATCTTACTCTCAAACCAGCTTAACTTATGTTTTTGGATTTGATCAATGTGTGTGTGTGTGTGTGTGCGCACAAGTGGAGTTTGCGAGGGAGATCAAAATTAGGAGATCAAGCAGAATGATATATAACAAAAAGAGGACTTTTTGGTGCACTCTTTTCTTTTACACTTTCCTTTTCTTTATATTTTTCAATACATCCTACACATATTTATGTTTTACTTTCTAAAAAATTGAACTAAGTGAGTGAACTCTGAATTTATGTGAACTTTTTGGATGTTTGTGTTGTATTAAACTTTGTTTGTGGATCAATATAAAAAAATTATTTGAGTTTTTAATAAATATGGTATTTTTTTCTCCATGATTCATTTGCTTATGATTTGGCCAATTACAATGTTAAAATGAAGTGTGATCTAGAGATATTGATGAAGCCTTAGAAGAACAATTAGAAAATGTTGACTATACACCTAGTATATCTTACCATTTCATTTGATGAGAACAAACCTTGTATAGTAAGAACTAATTATCTCTTTGAACGATAAATTATTCACATTAATAATTATGAATGTCATTCTTAATTTAGATTTATTGATGATATATATATATATATATATATATATATATATATATATATATATATATATATATATATGATGCTACTAATCAAGTTAAATCCAAGTGTACAGGAAAATTCTTTAACTCTAGGTTCTTCAATCAATTTAGAATGCTAAAGCTATTGGACATGAACTAAGTAGGAATTTTTCTAGGATTAACTATATTAAAGCAAATGAAAAGCTCACTAAAATAAAATAAACCATTTATCCATTTTAAAATAATTTATTTGATAATTATTCATAAAGTCTACATTTGATATTTACAATTATTCTTCAAATTATTCATTTTGGATAATGTGAACTAAATACATAAACTTTGTTCCATTTATTATGCTTCCATGCAACTTAAATTAAGTTCACATTTCATTAAATAAATCTCATGCTTAGGCATGTTCATTATCCATTTATTCAATGCATGAATCTAATTTAACCAAAAATTATTTAAGGTATTATTTTTCTCTCTCTTATTGTCCTAGTCTTCCCTATCCTATCCTATCTCTCATCCTAAACCATTTTGGCTGAATGTTTTCATGATTATTTGTAAATAAATTATTTAAGAGCTATTCAAATTATTTTCATAATTTTTCCATCTTTTTCTAAATTAAAAAAAATTCATTTATTTGAATCTTTAATTTGAATTATTTTGAATTCAAATTAAATATTCTCTTGTTTACATGTGCAAATTTGAACTTATCTCTTTATGGAATATTTTGTGGCTGATAATATGATACTATAATTGATTTAACTTGAATTAATTTCATTTTATTTTAGTTAATTTAAATCTACTTAAAATAATCTATGGAATTATATTCTTTCCTTATATATAAATTCTATTTTTGGAAACATCCTTTGACCTACCATATCTTTATTTAAATTCAAATTAATCTCTAAATGAAATCTATTTTAAACTCTCCTAAGATCTGATCCATCATCATTTAATTTGAATTAAGCACATTAAAATAAATCTAATATATTTTTGGAATGTAGCTTGGCTAAAATTCTCAATATTCCAATGGATTTAATTTATAATGCTATAGAATAATATCTTTCCTTCTTTCATTCAATCAATTTTAATTGATTAAATATTCCATAATATTGCATTGAATACTAATTGAATACCATCATGGAAACCTCCTTGGCTGACCCTAGCACATGCTTAATTAAATTAATCAAAATTTGAATTAATTCTTTTTTTACTTAGTTAATTAATTGGAATCATGATATATAAGCAATTTTTTTAAACTCACATCTCTTTTCTCTCTCTTGGCCAACCCTCATATTCATTAATTTCTTAATTACATTAGAGATCTTGTAATGTGATGATTTGATTCAAATGGAATCTCTATCCAAATTAAATTTCTTTTCATATCCTCTTGGCCGATTTTCTTCATCATGCTAAATTTATTTAATTTAATTGATTCAAATTGAATTAGTTACTAATTAACTTTCCCTCTTCTTCACCTTGGCCTAATCCTTATCATGGTTGAAATTCAATTTGTTCATTCAAATCAAACCTTCTTTCCAAATTGAATTCCCTCTTTCACTTGGCCAAATTTACCCTCATGCAAATTTAAATTAATTTTTTGATTGGCTTAAGTTAAACTACTTCCTAAAGTGTTATTCATCCTATTTTTCTTCTTCTTGGATGACCCCCCTTGATTCCCTTCTTATTTATAATGCTCTTAAGACTAGGTTACTCTCTCTTAGATCTTTCTCTAGTGGCTGAACCCTTGCTAAATTTTTTCTTGGAGATTTCTCTTAGTGAATAATGTGCTAAAATCTTCATCATCCTTCCTCCTCCTTCCTAGAAGTGATTTCTTTGAAGATTATGCAAAAGAAGTTGAAAGAGTAGTGCAAGTCCTTTTGGTCAAAAGCTATTCAAGGTTCCTTTAATTTAATTTTTGTTATTCATGTGTGTTGACCTTGATCTTTTCTTAGCTTAAGGTTTCTTATAGTGTGGTCAATTCATTTTATGCTTAACTAATCTATTCATACATTTTTTTTCAAATAGGCTGAAAGCTTTGATTGTGTTTGGATGAAGTTTTGTGCTTGCAAGTCTTTCTCTCTTCTTTATTCTGACATATCCTTAAGTGAGATTAATTTTGTGTTGATTTCATAAAGAACTCTTGCGGGTAGCAAGTGTTCTATTCTTTAAATTGTCTCATATGTTGCATATGTCACAGTTCCTTTCAAAGAGACTTCAATTGAGTTTATGTGCTTTAATATTGCATATTCATTTGATCTTTTCAAAACTCAAGTCTCCATATAAAAATTGATTGGTTTAGTTTTTAAACCATTATTGTTCCACACTTTAGATCATCAAGTAAATCAATTTGATTTCAAGTTCTTATAATTCTCTTCAACCATTTTAAAGACTCGCTTGTATCATATACATCTTTTATGTTTAATCATTGCTTTTAGCTTTAAATACAAATTAAAGTGAGCTCTTTTCTTACTTTTTCTTTCACTTGCCTTAACATTGTTGTAATTAGGGTGTGAGAGAAAAATACTTTTAAATTGAGAGTTAGATACTTTGATATTCCTCTTTCTTGTTTTCTTATTGAGTTGTACTTTCCTGTAAAGAAAGTATGGTGTTGGGTTGCTTGTTAAAGAAAGTGATGTTGGGTTATATTTGCCCATTAAGGGAAGTATGGTGTTGGGTTGTACTTTCCTATGAAGAAGAGTACTGGATTTGTTATAATCTCAACTTTGATTTAGTGAATTTCTAGCTTGGGTGGCTAGGCATGGATGTAGGTTAATTTTTGGGGTTTGGCCAAACCACATAAAAATCTCTGTGTTCTCTTTCTTTAATTTCTACACTTTACATTTCTACTATTGTTAATTATTTTTTTTCCTTTAAAGGTTTATCATTAAATATTTAAGTTTTCTACAAAAGTTTAAAATTAAGTTTTCTAAAATTATTTTAAATTTATTATGCACCTATTTTTGATAAAACAAATTTTGATATATGGAAAGTTAGATTCTTATGGTTTTTATGATGTATTGATTCCATAATGTTATATATTTATTTAAATGGTAGCTTATCTTCTATTTCAGAAAGTGATTTGGTTATTTTATATGAAAAGATAATTTCATATCTTTCTTATTTATTATCTCATAAATCTAGAAAGATATACTTGATGCTCTCACTTTATTATATAGCTGTGATTGTAAGACATGTGAGAAGAATTTTTTTCAGAAAAAGAATATTCTTATTGAGAATTCCATAAAATTAAATTCAAAGCCCCAAGTGAATGCCTTTGGTTCTAAAATAGTAATTAGAGAAATAAAAAAAAAACAAAGGAAAGGATAATAAGAAGATTTTAAACAAAGTCTTATAGTGCTTATAGAAAAAGAAGAAAAAGAGCTACCAACTACATCCCTCATGTCAACCACCCAAAGTTTTATTTCTCAAACTATTTTGAGGATGACCCTGAGGTAAACAATTTATCTTATGAAGGGTTATTTAATGTCTTTAATGAATTAGTGGATGGTTATAATAAATTGAAAAAGACATACATTTCCATAAAAGAAAATTTATAAGTTTTAAAGTAAATCTTGACACTTTGATGAAAGAAAATGAGTCACTTTTAATAGATACTCAAAATTCTCAAGATATGATTTGTTTACTTGATAATGAAGTATCATTATTATGTACCAAAGGTAATGATTTTATAAGTGATTTATCTAGCACTTCTACATCTTGTTATCATGATGAGCTTATTTCCAAAATAAAATTTTTTTAGAAGATGAAAAGAAAGTATTACAAAAAGAGTTATTATCTAGAAATAAAGTTGAACATGATTTAGATATTGAGATGAAAAATTTAAAAGTTGAGAATACTAATATTAGAAATAAATTAAATGACATATCTTTATCTTCTACAAGTTTTAGTTGCTCACATGTTACATTCAAATCCATCCATGTCTTATAAGCAATATTCATGTTATTCACATGCTTTAAATGATTGTACATCTTACAAGAATGTTAATTCATTCTCTAGAATTAAATCTAGAAGTTATAATTCATTTATGCATGGTTTTCCAAATGTTACTTATACTTATTATTGTAGGCAAGGTCATGTTCCATATGTTTGTTCATTTAGGAGATCCATGCAATTAAATGCTTTATCTTCATACATTTGGATTTCTAAGAAAACTAGTATGCATTTCCATCATTTACTTATGCAAGTATTTATAATTCTACTAATGATAAACTATGTAAGCTTGCTTGGATACCAAAATATAGAAAATGAGATTATATTTTAGGTTTTTTTTCATGGAGGACGGTGAAGATAAGTCATTAATTCAGGTATACAAAAACAAAATTAAATTATGAAGGTATATGAGAAGAAATGGTATGAAGTAAAGTATTTTGTATTGTTCATTAATACCTTTCATACATATATTTAGGCCCTTAGATTAGTTATGTTTCATTCAAGCTTAACTAATCTATATAAGCTTCATGTTCTATTTTCTATGAATGAATAGGTTTCAAAACATAACATGAAAATATTCTTGTAAAATCTATGAATTTCACATATTATTTGGTTTATTATGACTTTAACATTTTCATAGATTTAATGAGTTTTATAATGTTTTACCAATGAATGATTTTATTTATCATGATTTGGATTCATATTTTAAATTATATAAATTCATGATAAGTAAATTTAGTTGCTTATCCTATGTACATATTTTAATCTTTGAACTAGATTAGTTCTTAGTTTTGAAGATAAAATGATTTACATAATTGATATTTACAATTTTATATGTGATTTGATCTCTTATGCCCCCAACCCCTCAACAAAGTATAATTTTTATTAGTTTATTGATATTATAAAACTTATTCAACATATGTTGTGTGATCCATATCTCAATATGCTTAATTTGAAACTCATCATTCCTTTATATAGTGCATGATTATTAATTTACCTTAGCTTAAGTTAAAATAAAAATAGATATGATTTAGAAATTAGCTTTTATACATAAATTTGGAATAAATATGAAATTAGATTTATTAATCATTTTTGCATGATTAGAAATTCACTTGTAATATCTATCTTCATCATTCATGCAAGTCCATAATTTTTAGCCTTTATTCTTCAATTAAAATATGTTACAATTACATTTGATTTGATGAGAAGATAATTTTGTAACCTTAAGTTGTCATTTCATTCAAAGTATTGTTCATTTTAATGAATAAATGTGGAATATCAAAGTGCTTCAAATTTTGCTAAAATTTTATTCTAGAGACATGTTTATATCTATCTTATTCTTAATTATATATTTTCATAACATACAACATTTTTATTCATTTATATTTTTTAAAGTTAGTTTCAAATAAAATTATTACATTTTAGTTTACATTAAATAAGGGGGAATATCAAGCATGTTAATCTTTAATTATTTTATTCTCTCATGCTTATATTTAGTCTTGTACTTAATTAAGGGGGAGAATTTTATTGATATAACCAACTTCTATTGTATTGTGAACCTTTTGATGATTCAAAATGGGGATAAATATTGATGTTGGTGTATATCATAAGTGATGTTGATTAGACTTTTAATTTTTGACATAAGCATTTAGTGAGGGGGAGAAATATCTTTATTATTATAATTACCCTTCACTGCAACGTTAGTTTATCATCATCAAATTGGGGAGATTTATTGACCTCATTGGGATAAGGTTAATATCATTCTGAAACCAATAATTAGGATGTTCTAATCTCAAATAGGAATCTCTTAATTCAACGCTTAGGACACTATACCTAGTGACCTAGGGCATCATCTTTGGGTTTGATCTAACTTAATTGGTAGGTGGAATGAACCCAAATTTCAAATTTGGATTAACTCAAATCAAATCCAAATAAATCAAAATAAAATAAAATTAAAATAAGAAAATCAAATCCAAAGTCAAATCTTGTCAACTCATTTGACATAGGTTTGACTTAGGTGGGTCCCACAAAGTTAAAGGTCAACCCACCAAGAATTTTACCAAATTAAATCATTCAAAGTGTTCCAAATGATCAAATAAACATGATTAATCACAAATCTAAAAAAAATTAAATTCATTTAGGCCTTAATTGGGTTCATTAGACCACTTAGTCTAAAATAACCCTAAATGGATCCTATTGGGCTCAAACCCAAATCAAATTGAAATAAACTCAATTTGATTGCTCAAAATAATTTGGAAAAGATAATCAAACACAATTCAACCCACTATTGGGTCTAATTTGGTTACATTGGTCATTGGACCCAAATGAAACCCAAACTTGACCCATTAAGCCCACTTTGGGTTAAATGGGTTCAAATTAAAATCCAATTAAAATTAAATGAAATCAATTACTCCACATCATCTCACATGTGATCAAACATGATTGGAGTCCAAACAAAATCTAATTGAGTCAAATTGGTCATTTGAACTTAATTGGAACCAAACTTAACCCATTTAAGATGAATGGGTTAAAATGAAATGAAATTCGATAGAAATTCAAAATTAAATGAATTAATTAAATCAAAACTCATTCAATCATCAATCAAAGATGATTAAATATTAAATTAAAGAGGATTAAACTAAAATCGAACACCTTAGATCCAAATAGTGGGTTTTGATTCAAATTCCCAATTCAAGTCAAATTGGGTCTAAAACTAAAATCAAATCCATTTGAGATTAAGTTGGACAACCACCTATTAGTCCAAAGACTTTAATACTGATGCCATCAACCATAAAGAATTGAATTCAAAAGAAAAATAAAATAAAATTGAAAATGCATAGGAAGAAGGCAAGTCTCACTTTTCCTCTTCCATATGCCTCATCACACCTCTTTTCCAAGCAAGAGGGATGATGGTTGTCATCAATTGAAGGCCATCAAGCAAACCAAGTAAAAGAGAATCTGCTTTCTCCTTCTCCAAGGTAAGAAGCCATGAGAAGAGAAAAAGAAGAAGAAGAAGAAGAAGAAGGAAGGAAATGAAGGCTCAATCAAGCATAAAAAATAGGCCGGAAGCCATCCCCTTCACCCAATATTCATCCAAACATATTGACAAGGACAAGGGGGGTTGAATCCACCCCTTGGTCGGCATTACACCACCGGTTGGTGAATTTTGACCACCAAAAATCCCATAAAAGAAGCTCTCAGCCACCCATAGAAAGACGGGAGGGGAGCCCATTATGTCCCCCTTTTCATTCCAAAATGACCACCAAGGCAAGAAATGAAGATCCAGACCCTTCCCCCAGCATCTCGCCACTGACACGCCAGGGAATGGATGAGAACCGAACACCCTCTAATGGTGAAATCAAAAGAATAGGTATCTCATCAAATTGAAGCTACCAACATGTTCTTGAGGTTAAGGAGAGCTCAAACGAATCGCCACCCCGACTCATTGCCTCAAGAGCGAAAATGATTACCTCAAAAAGTCGAGCTAATTTTAGCCTAGGGAGGCAAGCAACCAAACTTCATCCACATGTTCGCCGGGTGAGATGAACCTAATGAAGTCAATCTCATCCTGGTGATCGTTGAAATCCAGGTATGCTTCCTCTCCAATCTTCTAGTCATCAGTTTTTGAGCTTTTTGAAGGGAATTTGATCCCCAATTGGATCCAATTATATAGATGGGTCCTAAATCAATCACTGATTGATTTGGGATCAAAATTTCGATGCAAATCATTGGCATAATTAGGAAAAATAGATGGACGACATCCATCTCGCAGGTGAGCCACGAGAGTAAATCTGGACTATCCGATCATTCTATTCGTAATGGATGGCCTTGATCTAAGAACATGGCTTGATTTAAATTCCTAAGGAACTATAGAGTTAATCCAGACCATCCAATCTTTGATCGAACGGTCCACGATCATCCTGCGTAGCACCGCTTTTGACACGAATGCCACGCGGGATCCGCATGGCCCACTTGCGCTGCACCATGTGGCGGTGGAACCACGGGGACTGCCACATCCCATTGTCTTAAAATGGCTAAATCCCCTTTAAAATTAGTTAAAAAATGACTAAAAATAATAAAAAATTCCAAAATTCATAAAAAGTAAATATAAATCCAAAAAAAAAATGCAAACTTGGGCTCAATGGATTCATCTTGATGAGAGGAACCATAAAAATTAAAATACCCAATTAATTTTGGGTAAGTAAGCCTTAATTTGGGTTTAATTAAACTCCATTAAACCTTAATTAATCTCAAACCATTAATCAAATTGAAATGAAACTTTGGGAAACTCAAATTGATGTTAAAACACAACTTAGGTAAAATTGTCATGAATTATTGCAATGTAACTCATGAGAAATGAAATTTCAAATGAAACCTCAATTTTAATCGAATAAATCAATATTAAATGAATTAATTAATGAAAATGAATCAAACAACCTTAAATCAACTTAATGAATCTTAATGAACATTAAAATACTAATGAAACTCATCCAAACTTAATAAATCAAATTGGCTTAATTAAGTAATTAATTAAATTAAATAATTCAAATAATTAACCATTACTTAATTAAATCATAATAAATCAACCAAATGTCCACAAATTATGAAGAAACCCTCTTTAGAAACATCATTCAGAGAGTAATCAATAAAAAATGAAATCCCTAAATAACCTTCATGAAATTAGGCTAAATTTGGGTTTTAATAAAATGATTAAAACCTTAATTACACCATAATTATGAATATAATCAAGATGAAACTTTGGAAACATGAAACTAGCATGTAATCCCACTTGTCATAAAAATTTTAATCCCAATTGATCTTTAGATTGAGAATTGTTGAATTTCTGAATTCCTAAGTCAATATTAATCAAATAATGAATAAAGAAAATTCATTAATCTAATAATTTATAATTAAACAACCTCAATCAAATAAAATGAAATCAAACCTTAACCTAAATACTCTAAGTTAACATGAATCAAGCTAAATGAAACCAACATAACCTAATCCAAAACATTAATACAAATGAAATGAAATAAACCAAATGAAACAAATGAAATAAATAAATGAAATAAATAAATGAAATGAAATGAACAAAAACAAATGAAATTCACAAATTAAATCAATTTCAATAAAATCAAATTAAAATCAAACCAAATAATAATCAAATCAAAATAATTTTTCAAAAAAATGAAACATCAATCCAAATTCAAACAAAATAAATGAAATCAAAATAAGATACTTAAAGATCTTAGTTAAATATTTGGGATGGATTTTAATCTTAGGATGAAGACTTCATTTCATTTGGAGTTAGGATGTAGAATAGGTGAGTTCCATATAAAAGTGGAATCCATTCTACTCTTTATTCTTGAAAACCTAAACACCACTTTAACCAAATAAAGTGAAATAAAAGTGAAAATAAATCACTAAATCATTTGAATTGAAACCACTCAAAGGTAAAATTCAAACAAATTCAAACTCCAACTTAAAACTTAAACTAAAGAGGCATAACAAAGTCTTGCTACACAAGTCTATTCTCTTCACACACTAGATCATTAGGTCATAGACCCTAGACTTACGTTAGGTCGTTTGGTGATTCTTTATGATTCCTTATGATGTGCTTTGATATGATGTGCTTCACATGTCTTTACGGTATACGATTTTAGACTGCATGTCTAGGATTGTTTGCTCATTAGAATGGATGGTAGGACATTCTTTGTAGATCTAATATTATCTTATGCGGGGGGCTATGCTAAAAGAGATTGCTATCATAAATAAAATAAAAAAGATGCTTCTTGCAAGTATGCTTAAATCCTTAAACATAGCCCATAGGATAGGTGGGCTTGGCAAGCAACTAATGCTAAACCCATATGTTTGTGAAATATAACTGTTGTGTGCTATTTGTATTTTGCAAACATTTGTTTTATATGGCTTAGAATAAATTTTGAAATCAAAATATAAATTTGATCTTAGAATTAAGTTATGATCTATGAGGTCATGGATTAGCAGGAGCTAAACCTACTAAAAGATAGGTGTAGTGGTCCCCTGTGAAGTCCAATGGATGACCTTGAAGAAGGAGACTATCCTGGAAAGAAGACCCATAGATCTAGACTTGTAGTTCTAGGCCAGGCTGTATAAGGGCAGAGCTCAGCTGACCATTTGCCTTTTCTTTCAGGGTGTATAGCCGAACCCGGCTGCATTAGCCTTTTTCTTAAATTAAATTGGCTTGATTTATTTTTGGGTGCACAATAGAATCAACCTGCTTTTCTAGGTTTCTTTATGTATTGTGCTTTCCAATGAATGAATGCCTGGATGATTAGGCTAATAGGAAAAATTAAATTCTATACCCAACTTAAATCTAAACAACTAAAAAAAACTAAAGAAAACTTAAAACCTAACATAAACTAATTCCTTAGGCAAAACATAAAATTAATTATAAACTATCAGGTTTTGAAACCATGAAATTATATTGCTCCAATACTTGAATTGGGCAACTTCTCCAATTGCACATAAGGGGCATCTCACATGTGAGGATGGCCACCTTCTTGGGAAACTTGCCTTTTATTATTAATTTGGTCCATAACCATTTCCAATTCCATGGCATTATGCATAAAAATGCATACCCAAGACCTCAAATAAATCTTGAATCAAAACATTTAAAAATCTAAAAAATATTCATTAGTTAGATGCATTTCATACCCTACATGATTCTAGTGATTAAGGAGTGAGTCTAGGTTCATAGATTTCTTTCTTAAAAATATAACAGCCCAGCCATCTTGCATTCATGAGACTTAGCATCATGAATTTAAAATACGCTTAGGTGGTGTTAGCTGGCAGTCCTCTCTAGGAGGGTTGTAAGTCCTGAATAGTCAAAGATAGGTTTGTTCCTTCAAGTGAAAGGAATGGTCAATAATTTCTAAAATAGAATTATGTTGAGCATCTGATATATGTCAGAAGCACCTATAGACTAGGTTCTGTAGCATCCTTTTTAAGAATAATTCTTCAATCCTATGTGTTTCTATAGCCTTGTGCTGCTAGAATCTATGTCCTAGACTTCTAAGTAAATGTGCACTCAAAATCTAAATTAAATTCAAAAACTTAAAGCCCAATTATAGGACAGTTGAAATTCTTACTAGGCATCCCAGTATTAATAGGCCTTTCCTACTTCATCTTGTTTGGCCTCTAAAAGAACTCTCTTCAATTTGAACCAATCCCAATTAAAATTAGAAAAGTCAATCCTGAAAATCAACTTTGAAATCCTCAAAAATAGCAACTCATTTCATTTAATCAAGAGTATTCTTAGGAAGAGACCCTTCTTAAGATGTAATTAACTATAGATGCTTGCCTCTATAGGGAACCATGAACTCAATTTAAATTAAACTCTGTTCTACCTTCCATGTAGTTCAAGGGAAAAATCTCTGGTACACAAAAGACCCAAGAGCCTTAGAAGTCTTTTATTAAATGATTGAATCCATTATAGAAAACATGTTTATATTTTGAGATAATATGTTTATTCCTTAATGATGCATTTGATTATCTAAATAAGAAATTCCTAAACTCTATGTGGTGTCATAAATTTTCCTCACAAATTGTTGACTATACATTTGGTTTATTTCACCTTGATTTGATGATAACAAACCTTGTGTAATAAGAACTATTTATTTTTTGGAATGACAAATTATTCACATTTATCATTATGAATGCATTTTTAATTTAGATTTATATTGATGATAAATATATACATTTTTTATTCTACTAATCAAGTTAAATCCAAGTGTGTAGAAAATTTCTTTAACTCTATGTTCTTCGGTAATTCAAAATGTTAAAGCTATTGGATATGAACTCAATGGGAATTTTTCTAGGATTAAATATACTAAGGAAAATGAAAAGCTCATTAAAATAAAATAAATCATTCATTCACTTCAAAATAATTTATTTGAGAATTATTTATAAATTCTATTTCATAGTTACAATTATTCTTCAAATTATTCATTTTGGATAATGTTAACTAAATGCATAAACTTTGTTTCATTTATTGTGCTTCTATGCAACTTAAATTAGGTTCACATTTCAGTAAATTATTTTCATCCTCAAGCATGTTCATTATCCATTTATTCAATGCATGAATCTTGATTAACCAAAAATTATTCAAGGTATTATTTTTCTCTCTCTATCCTATCTCAAATCCTAAACCCTTTTGGCCGAATTTTTTTATGATTATTTGTAAAATAAATTATGAGAGACCCATTCAAATTGTTTTCATAATTATTCCATCTTTTTCTAAGTTAAAAAAGTTCATTTTTTGAATCTTTAATTTGAATTATTTTGAATTCAAATTAAATATTCTCGTGCTTACATGTGAAAATTTGAACTTAGCTCTTTATGGAATGTTTTGTGGCTAATCATATGTTACTATAATTGATTTAATTTTAATTAATTTCATTTTATTTTAGACAATTCAAATTTATTTAAAATAAGCCATGAAATTATATTCTTTCCTTATATATAAATTCTATTTTTGGAAACATCCTTTGACCAACCATACATTTATTCAAATTCAAATTAATCTCTTAATGAAATCTGATTTAAGCTCTGCTAAGATCTGATTCATTATCATTATTTAATTTGAATTAATCACTTTAAAATAAATCTAATATATTTTAGGAATGTAACTTGGCCGAAATTTTCATTATTCTAATTAATTTAATTTATAATGCTCTAGAATAATATCTTTCCTTCTATCATTCAATAAATTTTAATTGATTGAATATTCCATGATATTGCATTGAATACTAATTGAATACCATCATGGAAAACTCCTGACCCCATCCTATGCTTAATTAAATTAATCAAAATTTGAAGTAATTCCTTTTTACTTAGTTGATTAATTGGAATCATGATATATATACAATTTTTTTAAATTCACCTCTCTTTTCTCTCTCTTGACTGACCCTCAAGTTCATTAATTTTCTAATTACATTAGAGATCTTGACATGTGATGATTTGGTTCAATTTGAATCTCTATCCAAATTAATTTTCCCTCCATATCCTCTTTGGTAGATTTTCTTCATCATGCTAAATTAATTTAATTTAATTGATTCAAACTGAATCACTTACTAATTAAAATTTCCCTCTTATTTTCCTTGGCCTAAATTTTTATCATGCAAGTTGAAATTTAATTTAGTTGATTAAAATCAAACCTTCTTTCCAAATATAATTTCCTTCCTCTTTCACTTCGCCGAATTTACCCTCACGCAAATTAATTTTAATTTTTATTGGATTAAGTTAAATTACTTCCTAAAGTGTTTTCCATCCCATTTTCCCTCTTCTTGGCCGACCCCCCTTGATTCCCTTCCATATATAATTCTCTTACGACTAAGTTACTCTCTCTTGGATCTTTCTCTAGTGGCCGAACCCTTGCTAAATTTTTTCTTGGAGATTTCCCTTGGTGAATCAAGTGCTAACATCTTCATCATCCTTCCTCTTCCTTTCTATAAATGATTGCTTTGAAAATTGTTCAAAAGAAGTTGAAGGTGTGGTTCAAGTCCTTTTGGCCAAAAGCTATTCAAGGTTTCTTTAATTTAATTTTGCTATTCATCTGTGTTGACCTTGATCTTTTTCTTGGCTAAAGGTTTCTTATAGTGTGGTCAATTTGTTTTATGCTTAAATAATTTATTCATACATTTTCTTCAAGTTGGATAAAAGCTTTGATTGTGTTTTGATAATGTATTGTGCTTGCAAATCTTTCTCTCTTTTATATTCTTACATATCCTTAAGTTAGATTAATTTTGTGTTGATTCTTTCATAAATAACTCTTGTGGGAAGCAAGTTTTCTATTCTTTAAATTATCTTATTTTTTTTGCATAGGTGATAGTTCCTTTCAAAGAGACTTCAATTGAGTTTATGTGCTTTAATATTGCATTGCCTCGCAACGCCTGTCAAGAAGGTGATTCAAAAGGCTGGCAGTTTGATAGACTCATTTAACATAAAAAGATTAAAAAGTTGATCAGTCACAACATTATACCCCAACACTTTGGTGCTACATAAATTCTTAACATGCCTTTTGTACACTATCAATTATTTAATTAATATTGTAAATATAACTTTTGATAGGAATAGAAACCACGTTGACTAGTTGGCTAGTGCCTAGGTGTTGCATACAGAGCGTGATGCTATACCTCACAAATTAGGGCAAAGAGGCTAGCGCTTTAGTGTTGCTGAAGCAATGCCGCAGCACTAGGTATTGTTTATATATAGGATCCATAAGGAGCTAAATTTTTCATTCCAAATCCTTGTTCTTCATATCCTCTTGAACACTTTATTTTAGAAATTCACCAACCTAGAAAGCTAAAATGATCAAGTATGTAAACAAGAATAAGAAGAGAGCATCCACGAGGGACTCCAATTGCTTTATCAACAGAGGTAAAAGAGAGGTACTAGCACACTTTGATTTACAAACATCTCATTTTAGAGAGGGGACTCCACAATCTAAGTAGAAGTGTGAAAGAATTATCAATGAGTGAGGTTGGAAACATTTCACCTACGATAATAAAGCATGCATTGTCTCTATGGTGCGAGTTCTTCACCAATATGAAGGAGGGTATTTAGGCCATATCCATCATTGTGATGCTACTTTTGTAGCACCTAGGCATTGGGCTTAAATTTTTCTTTTATTTTTTATTTAAAATTTTTCTATTACAACATAAAATACACTTAAAAAATGCACATCTTAACATATAAAAATATGATTAAGGCATTTTAGTTATATAAAAATTTCATAATTTTAACACTTATTAGTAAGCACCACAGAGAATACCACATGTAAATCCAATTATAACATTATAATTACATATAGGGTCAATAATTAAGATTTTATTAATTACTCATAATCTACTATAAGCCTTATTCAAGCTAGGGGTGGTCTATCAGAACTAATTATTAAGTGAGAAATAACATGGTAATTATTTGTATGGACATTTAGGAATTATCTTACCCACTATGGAGGCTCAAGGACTATGTTGCTAAAAGCTTGCACTATGTTATGTAGTGCCATAAATGAGTTCCAATCACTAATGTAACTTCTTAATTATAATTTTTAGTAACCTACTTTTGAATATTCTAATGTCTTTTCATAACTTATAATAAGGGGAAGGGGAAAATGGGCCACCTTCAACATTAATATATATTAAAGGAGGTTATGGAAATTTTGTCTACAGAAAATCAAGGGGTTTACATCAAGATGAAAACTAACCAATATCAGAATGAATGCATACCAAAAAACATGATTAATTTTATTTGAGCCAAAAGTGATAGAAATTTTGAAGCACAAATATTAAATTATGGGTCCTATTAATGTTTAAATTACATCTAATAAATATGATATAATTTAGCATCACTATCAAGAAATCTATTGGTAGGAGTTCAATTCAGATCTTCTAGTTGGAAAGGTTAAAATATTAAATTAATCTACAACTTTTTAGTTCCTCATGAACTTCTTATTCATCAGCTTATGCTAGTAGTATTATAATTCATGGACAATAACTATAGTTACTAATAAGAGAATTACTAAATATATTATTGGCCATTTGATTAATAACCTTATGAGTTAAAGTACTACAATTCATGGAAAATATCTACAATTATTGATAAGAGAATTTACTAAATATATTATAGGCCATTTGATTAATAACCTTATGGGTCCTATTAATGTTTTAAATTACATCTAATAAATATGATATAATTTAGAATCACTATGGAGGATACTATTGGTTGGAGTCCAATTCATATCTTATAGTTTGAAAGGTTAAAGGACTAAATTAATCTACAATTTCTTAGTTCCTCTTGAACTTCTTATTCAGTGGCTTATGTTAGTTACTACAATTTATGGACAATAATTATAGTTATTGATAAGAGAATTTATTAAATATATTATTGGCCATTTGATTAATAACATTATGAGTTAAAACTTATGTATAAAACAAATTAAGTTTTAGATGTAAAATATTTTATTAATTTTGAACACATAATTTATTATAATTTTAGGCATTGAAAATGTGAAGATGATTTGCACATACTTTCATAGTTAAAATTAAAAATAATTAAATATATTAATAAATAGCATTGAAAAATCTAGAACAAGTTATATTGTTTGATCAAATATCATACTATATGATTAAGTTCAATTTAAGATTAAATCAAATTAAATAACTTAATGAGTTAACTATTTATTCAATAAATAAAAATTAATCATAAGATTGTGTTATATGATAGACATTGTAAAGTGTTATATAATATATTATTATATATTAATTAGGATCACTTTTCATTAATTATTTTAAATAAAATTAAAGCTCATCATTTTGCTTTGTCAATTATCTAAATTAATTAAACTAGCCACATGCTTTAAATCAATCATTATTTATGATAAAAAGTTAATTGATCATATATTATGATCAAGATCACATGTAAGTTTAACTATTAGTTAAAATTTAAATTTTGAATCAACAATAATTGAATGGGAGGCTAATGATTATTGTTATTGTAATATTATGACTATTATATTAGTTTTAAGAGTAATTAAATAGTAATCCTAAGAAATAGAATTTTAGGCATGGAAGTTCAAATCCTACACCATGTCATCTTTCTCCTACAAATCTTACATTCCTATGTTTGAATTTTTGGCTTTTAAGAGCTTCATTTATTATTTTTATATAGAGACCTTGGATTTCAAAAAATTATTCTATCAAGAAGTTAATTACCTAATGGGTGGAGTTGCAAGTAATCAATTTTAGCAATAAAGTGAAAGTTATTTGTCTAGTTGATTATGTTAGGAGTGTTATACTTCTTGTTTTGATCATATGTGCCTCTATGACCTATGAAGGAGAATGGTTACCACATCATTTAGTAGCAAATAATAGAATAGTAGAAAATGTTGAAAAGAAGAGTCAAGAAGTGAATGTAAGCATGTTGGTGGTTAAACTATAATACATCATTCTAGATTCATTTTCCTTATTGCACTTTTAAATTTCCTTGGTTCATTAGCAATATCTCTTTTGATTTTGCTCTAAGATATTGATTTTAGGTGATGATTAACTTAAATTGATTAACTGGGAAAAAATAAATTAATTCTTTTTATGAAACTTGTAATATTACCTCTATTATGAGATAAAATGTAAGGAAAATCAATTCATATAGTGTATGTGGTAGTTTAATTTTAGGAAAATAATTTTTTCTTTCTTTAAATATGTTAGGAAATAATTTATAACAAAACTTTTAATGGATTAAATGTATTTTCTTGAAATATCCAATTCACTTTCGATAATGCATAGTATTTAATATTATGGAATGTGATTTCATTATTATTCTTCATCTATAAAAGATGGTTTTGTTTAGCTTATCCAAATTTAAATGTGATAGTAGATTTTGCTAATTTTATTCTAAATTATAGTTGACCAAGTTTTTTGGATCATCCTTTTACCTAGAGCAAGAATAGGCTTAGGTAATGATTAGATTAGATTCTTTTTAAGTCATATTAAAGTAATCTATGTTTTTCTAAGGTTGAAAATCTAAGCACTACTTCTTCTAATCTTGCTTTGTTACCATAATTGGTAGTAGAAAAGTCTTTAATAGTATTCCCCTTCAGTTTTCAAACTATGTGGTTTAACCCCTTCATAGCATACATTTATATTAATTACCCTACTCAAATAATTGACTTGAATCACTTTAATGGCATGAATTTATTTTGGATAACAATTGGCTTAAAATATATCCTTGGAATTACAATAACTACTTGCTTTTGGTAACATATTCATTACCATTATATATGCATACAAGCTTGTCATTTAAAATGAAGAAAACTTATGAAACGTCAATTAAAAGATGATAGAAAAGATTAATTTAATGCCATAAGTAATCTTTTTGATTAAATGTCATAGAAGTAGCTCTCTAAAAGTAAAAGTCTAGTCTTAAACATTTATTTTATGCGGTTGTAATATGTCAAAGGCATGCCGATAGCTTGTATTATTTAATTAGATTATAAATTAATTCAACATCCTATTGTAAAGTTTGTTGTTAAAATATTATCTACAAACTTGTTATCATCAAGGCTTATGAAAGATTGCATTTTCAACGCCATGACATTTAAACAATCTAACTTAGACCTTATCAACGATATTAAAATTTTGTGATTTTGGAAACATTATTAATGCTTCTACTAATTTAATAATTAAAATACTTTAGGGGTCTCATAAAAGGAGATATTATTTCCCACCTTTAATTTATCCTTGATGTGGAGTACATCTTAAAGGGCTTTGAATATCTATCTTAGACATATCATTCCCTTTATTATGCATGTCTAAGAAATTTCCAACATAAGTTTTGTTGATAATTTTATCATTTTTAATGGAAATATTTTTAAAGTTAAGCTCTTGAGAAGGTTTATCTCTTCTTTATAAATTTTATGACTATTTTATTAACCATAGAATAATTCAGCACTTGCAAATCACTAGAAATAAAATTCAGAAAGAGAAAATTAATTCCTACACCATGTCATCATTATCCTTCAAGTCTTACATCCTCAAGTTTGGAATGTTAGCTTTCAAGAGATATGTTTGCAATTTTTTATAAAGAGATCTTATACAAAAAATTATTTTTGCAAAGAAATTAATTAAGTATTTGGTTGTGTTATCAAAGAAAATTTAACACCTTAAAGTTAATGTTAATTACCTATCTAATTATATTGGGGGTGGCATACTTTTTCCATTGATTAGGACCATCAGCCATGTATGAAGAAGAATAGTTACCCCACCTTGTATTAACAAAGGAGAAAATAGTAGAAATTTGTCAAAAGAATATTCAATCAGTGGATATAAGTCTATTAATGTACAAACTAGAATACATCATACTTTTAAACTATTTTGGCATTTTTACTTATATCTCTTACTGATATATTTTATTGAGCTCTAAGATACTTGTTGCATGTGTGACTGAATTTAGATGACTATTTGAGAAAAAACATAAATTATTTCTTTTATTAAACTCATAATATTACTTATATTTAAAGAGAAAGTGATGACATCGTAAAGCATTTAGTGTACTAATAACTTAATTTCTAGAAATAATTATTTTGCTCTCTTACATTGAATCAATAAATATTTTTTTCTTAAAATATCTAATTCACCTCCCTTTAATATTTAATATTATGGAAGGTGTTGAATCCAAATTTGTCCATAGAGTGAACTAAAATCTTCTTAGGTACTTAAAAAATAAAGTTAAAATAGAGAACTAGATAATAAAAGCAATTTAAGAAATATTACAAATTTTATTATTCAAAAAAGATCTCAACATGAAACAATTTTTTTTAGAGTTTAGCCTCCCCTAAGAAGAAAAGAAAAAAAAGGTCCCCTCGCCCCCCTTTTGCAAAGACCCATTCTAAATGTTAACAGGTGGGCCATTACATATGATAAGTACATGATCACTCAGAAAAAAATGCCTTTGAAAATCTTTGCAATTTTATTGGGATGTTTAGTGAGTTAATTTTTTGTGAGGCAGATTGATGTATATTCAACAAGATTTCCCCTAACATTATGTAAGGGTTTATTTAGATCAGGTTATACTTCCTATAAATATAAGGCATTCATAGTTAATTACCACTCTTACCATAATAGGACATATCACTCTTGATTAAGGTTGGAAATAAACTTAAGTCTTTGATATAAACTAGTGTTTGGGATGTGGTGTGGATGATTATTTAAAGGAAATAAGAGGGTAATCATGATCAATATCACATGGTTCCATTGTCTGGACTACCAATATTCTAGTCAACTAACATCAGAGGGCTACTAATCATAATGTCTAAGGAGTCTAATTAGCATCCATGGGTTGCCTCATTTTAGATGTCACCAGTCGACCAAATTGGTTGTGTAAGTGTTATTATGTAGCTATTTATTGAACTAAAGCTAAACTTAATTTATAAGTTTATCCAATAATTCAATAGGGTATGAGTTACAGATATATAGAGCTTACATCCATTGAAATGCTAGAATTATAGGGGTGTTCACATGGAGAATGAATAATAGACTTGGCTTACATTCATAAAAAAGCTAGAATTATAGGTGTTCACATGGGGAATGAAAAGGTTAGACATACATCCCTTTGGAATGCTAAAATTAGAAGTGTTCACCTGATAAATGACTAAATTAGAATTACATCCCATTAGAATGCTAGAATTATAGGGGTGTTTGCATGGTGAACGAATAATAGAATCTTATATCCATAAGAAAGCCAGTTAGATTGAGGTTATGTTTGCATAGAAAATATAGATTGTGTTTAGGTTGCTCTTGCATTACAAGAACAAGTTTGACTTACATATATTAGAAAACCATTATATTATATTTAAATTCCTTTGGAATTCCAATTAGATTTAGATGTTCACATAACAAATGAAAAGATTGGACATACATCCCTTTGGAATGCTAGTAGGATTTAGATGTTCGTGTAACAAATGAAAAGGTTAGACTTACATCACTTTGGAATGCCATATAGATTTTAATGTTCACATAGTGAACAAAAAGATTAGACTTACAACCATTTGGAATGCTAAATAGAGATTAAATGTTTGTGTAATGAACAAAAATGTTGGACTTACATTCTTTTGGAATGCTAGTTAATGTTTAAATGTTCATTTAACGAATGAAAAGGTTGGACTTACATCCCTTTAGAATGTCATTTAGGGTTTAAATGTTCATATAGTGAACACAAAGGTTAGACTTACATCCCTTTGGAATGCCATATAGATTTCAATGTTCGCTTAGAGAACATGAAGATTAGACTTACATCCCTTTAGAATGCCAAATATGGTTTAAATATTCATGTAACAAATGAAAAGCTTGGAATTGCATTACTTTAGAATGCTAGTTAGGGTTTAAATATTCATATAGTGAACATAAAGGTTAGACTTACATCCCTTTAGAATTCCATATTGATTCTAATGTTTGCATAACGAATGAGAAGACTGGACTTACATCCTTGTAGAATGTCAAAATTGGTTTAAATGTTCATGTAATGAATGAAAAGTTTTGACTTACATCCCTTTGGAATGCTAGTTAGGGTTTAAATGCTCAAGTAACAAATGAAAGGTTGGACTTACATCTCTTTGGAATGCCAGTTAGGAGAAAAATATTCACATAATGAACAAAAAGGTTGGACTTACATCCCTTTGGAATGAAATATAGATTTTAATGTTCATATAGCGAGCAAGAAGTTTGGACTTACCTCCCTTTGGAATATCGAATAGGCTTTAAATGTTAGTGTAATGAATGAAAAGGTTGGACTTACATCACTTTGGAATGCAAGTTAGGGTTTAAATATTCATGTAATGAATGAAAATGTTGGACATACATCCTTATGGAATGCCATATAGATTTTGATGTTCACATAATGAATGTGAAGTTTGGACTTACATCCCTTTGGAATGCCAAATAGAGTTTAAGTATTTGTGTAATGAATGAAAAGGTTGGACTTACATCCATTTGGAATTCTAGTAGGATATAAATGTTGCGTTAATGAACAAAAATGTTGAACTTACATCACTTTGGAATGCCATATAGATTTCAATGTTTGCATAGTGAATGGAAGATTGAACTTACATCCCTTTGGAATGTCAATAAGTTTAAATTTTATAAAATGAATGAAAAGGTTACACTAACATCCTTTTAAAATGCCAATTAGTGTTTAAGTATTCATTTAAAGAATGAAAAGGTTGGACCAATTAGGTTTAAATGTTCACATAGTGAACGTAAAGGTTGGAGTTACATCCCTTTGGAATGTTAAATATGGTTTAAATGTTCATGTAATGAACTAAAATATTGGACTTACATCCCTTTGGAATGCCAGTTAGTGTTTAAATGTTTGTATATCAAAAGGTTGGACTTACATCCTTTTGGAATTCCATATAGATTTTGATGTTCGCATAGTGAACAAGATGATTAGACTTACATCCCTTTGGAATGTTAATGTTCATGTAATGAAAGAAAATATTTGACTTACATCCTTTTAGAATGCTAGTTAGGGTTTAAATGTTCACATAGTGAATGAAATGGTTGGACTTACATCCTTTTGGAATGCCATATAGATTTTGATTTTTGCATAGTGAATGAGAAGACTGGACTTACATCCTTTTGGAATGATAAATAAGGTTTAAATGTTCATGTAACATACTAAAATGTTGGACTTACATCCCTTTGGAATGCCAACTAAGGTTTAAATGTATGCTAAGTGAATGAAAAAGTTGGACATACATCCCTTGGGAATGCTAGTTAGGGTTTAAATGTCACATAGTGAACATAAAGGTTGGACTTACATCCTTTTGAAATGCCATATAGATTTTGATGTTCACATAGATAACGAGAAGATTAGACTTACATCCCTTTGGAATGCTAGGGTTTAAATGTTTGTGAAATGAATGAAAATGTTAGACTTACATCCCATTGGAATGCTAGTTAGGGTTTAAATGTTCACGTAGTGAATGAAAAGGTTGGACATACATCTCTTTGGAATGCCTAATAGGGTTTAAATGTTCATGTAATGAATGAAAAGGATGGACTTACATCCCTTTTGAGTGCTAGTTATGGTTTTAATGTTCATGTAACAAATGAAAAGGTTGGGCTTACATCTTTTTGGAATGTCAGTAAGTTGTTTGCATAACGAATAAATAGATTATTGATTTTCATTCTTAGGAGACAGTGCCTCAGCACTGGAGAAGTAGCATTATAGTGCTAGTGTTGGCAAGTTAGATTAATGGCACCTAGCATTCAACACCTCGATGATGGTATGTTAGCATCCCAACACCGAAAGATAAAAATCTAGGCCTCAAATCTAGAGGAGGAAATGGTTCAGTGCAAAAAATAGGCATTATGGTGTTTAGGTTCATAAAATATAATTGAAAGTAGATTGATTGTTTAACCAGCATCGAAGCACTACTAAGGATAGTGTTGTAAATAGGGATTATTGTCCTTATTACTTGAGAAGATATTGTTATTGTGCTAGGAGGTAGCATCAAGGCACATGTCATAGTACCTTGATGCCATATGTTGATGATATGAAGCAGAGCTCTAGATGTCTAGACCCGAGAGCTTAGTGCCTCAACACCACTAAATGGAAAACTTTTCTTTAAGAAAATTTTCTTGTATAGTTTGATGGCTCCCATAAAAGTTTTGTAGCATAATGACTTAGTAATGTTAGGTTTCAATAATTTTTAGTGCAACACGCACTCATCTCCCTTGTTTCAGATTTAAGATCAATGGAAGGAGAATTTTCATCTCACGTCAAACCCAAGTTTGATGGTAAAGGTCTTCACATTTAAGTTAATTTTAATTTTAATAGAGTTTCATCTTATCAACATCTAATATTTGTAATTAATATAATCGTGCTCTTCTCCTTTGCTGAAGATCAAAGATCGATGGAGGGAGGATTATCATCTCGTACTAGATCAAAATCAAAGGTGTAGGTCTTCATAAATTTTCTCTGGGGAAAGAAATCAATTACATAAAAGATACTAAGGTTTCATATTTTTCTTGAAATCAACATTTACAAAAGCCTTTTCTTTTGGTTTCTCATTATCTCATGTGAGAAAGAGATTCTTCATGCAAGAGGAGGTTACAACAAAGGGAACGATGGTGAAGAGTGGCTGGAGAGAGTGCTAGAGAGAGTGTGAAGAGTGTGGAGTAGAGTGTGAAGTGGTTGGAGAGAGTGTGCGTGGGTCATCCTTCCCTCTTATAAGAACTAGTTTCTTAATTGCTCCAACTTTTCTTTGGGCGGTTATCGCTGACGGGGATGGCTGTTAGTGGGAGTGGTTAAGGTTTCTGATTCCTCCACTTTTTTGCTTTTTTTTATTTTTTTTCAATAGCCAATAAATTATCCCCTAATGAGTTTTTCATGTCAATTAGACATGATGCATTGATTTATTTTTCTTTGTTTATTAATGATTTTATTTTAGAAACTTAAAGAAAAAAGGAGAGTGAATAATCATAACATTCATATATCATGCAATAATAAAGGCATATTCGCTAAAAGAATTTTCAACTACAAGTAATTGTTCTAAATTTTCTAATATAAAGAGAATTAGTATGGGAACGATAAGCCATAATAGCCTGCCTCCCTTGTGAATCATGGAGATGATGAAAGGTGGCTTCCTGGTCATGGACTAATGAAGGAAGGATTCACTTAAGTTAAGACACCTGAGCATCCATCTGTGAACTATCTTCTTCTATAGCTGTGATGGATTGTCTCACCATAAATCTCCTCTCTAATATATATTATCTTCTCTATTGTAAATCTATCTTTTTACATATATATCAAGAAGCTTGATCAATACTCTAGAGAGCTCTCTCTAATATGATCTCAAGGCTCTGAGGCTGTGCTCGAGATCATAGCAGGCTAGAGAAACTTGATGTGAACTAGTACTGAGCAAAGTCTCTACATTAATGAGTGTATCTGATAAGAGCTCCTGGTAAGTAGTGCATAATGAGAATAATCTAAACTCAACATCTTAGCATAGGGACTCTCATAACTATAACTCTCCTACTTCAAGTACCAAAGTGGCAACATAATCTAATAAAGAGTTTGCCTCCACATATAAATTAGACAAGTCAGTCAAAACTTTTAAGTCCACACTTAGAAGTAAGTGACATAGTGCTGTCACTATATGGCATAAGCTCTTTGAAGAGCTATAATGTGATGATCCTAAAGGTTTAGAGTGTATCCTAGAGATGAAGCATGAAATTTCTAAACTATATAAGCACCTTTGAGTTATATTCTTCAAACTAGAAGTGGGGTGGCTATCTATACAAGAGTCAAGATTTGTTGATGAATCATCTTAGGTGGCACTCACTATCACCCAAGTTGAGTCTAACAAGAGTGACTCACAACTAGTCATCAAAGCCCCTGATTCCTCTATACATGTATCCTCCCTAATATGCATATGGAATCATTGATAGACTCAATAGAATGACAAATTGGGGAAGTCACACTAGTAACTATTGATAATATCAAAGTGACATCACTCTCTATCTGCTCTATTGATGGTTCAACCATTATTGGTGGAGATGGAGCATAATCAACTGACAGAGGAATGCGAGTATCCCTACTAGCTCTCATATGAATAGGTGAAGGCTCTCAATGATGCTTTCTACCACTATCCCGAATATCTAATGACTCTTAAAAGATGAGCTATGTAGAGGAACATAAGTGTTGTGTCGATGTAGCTCTCCCAAGTCTATAACTGTATATGTGGATGCATAGCTCTAAAAAGAAAGAGAAAGTATGATGAATTCATAGTAGCCATAAGTAACTAACTTCTATGTTAACCTCTATTGGGGCTATACAGAAACAAGAACTAGTCTCTAATCGGAATAGGAAGTCACAGGCCATGGATGCTACCTCCAAATGAACAAATAGTGATAATGCCCCAAATGAATGAATGTTGTTCATAAAGTATACCATCTATACTATCAATTCTTTGTTGTATCCCTCTAAAATCATCGGCTCATAACGATGGTTATAAAGTCAAGTATGTCTCAATCTAATGAGATATTCTAAAATGCATCTATACCTTGACTTTGATAATAATAAGGGTTTACCTCTATCAATAATAGAATCCATGAATCTCTATCTTAAGCTCTAAGTAGGAAAGCTAAAAAAAAGATGATCTATGAATAATCTAAAGCAGTTTATCATGCGTGCTAGACAAATATAAATATCCCGATTTAATCTTTATCTAAAGTGACTATAGGTCTACTCAATAACATAATTAATGAAAAATACTGCTCTCTAAATTAGGGAGGTGTCTCAAGACAGTTGAAAGCTCCAAAAATATGTGTGTGAATCTATCCATGTAAATAATGGCAAAGAGCTTCTACATTGTAGTGGTGTGAGTTAGAGATGGCACGCATTTTGCCTAATCCATGGAATAGGTAGGGTAATGCTAGTGCAATCCTCTCACCATGAGCAAGTAAACTAGCCATCAAGAGAGTAAAAGCATAGAAGAGTCTGTTGCACCAGGTAACAAAAAATAGCATAGCCACATGGAAATGAAGGAAACTAAAGCCAATTCTTCATTAATGCCTCATGTTAAAATATGTCTAGAATTGGCTCCCTTTTTAAGCTCAAATCAAGTGTTGAAAGACTTCTTAGATGAATGAAAACTAATGAAAAATTTATCATCCAAGCACATAAAATGAGGAAAATATGTTGTTGAAAACTCTCAGACCACGTATCTAGAGTAATAGCACCACATCATCTATGGCTTGTTCTCCACTCTATGAAGAGTCTCTGATAGTGAGCTAGAGCATGATGAAAACTAGAAGAATATATATGACTCCCCCTCCTTGATTGGTCAACTGATTGACATTGAAAGATCTCATGATCTGGAGGGATGCACTCCTCATATGGAGGGTTAAAATAGAGATGCATGTTATATCCTATATATCTACCAAAGTAACTATCATCTTGTGTGGACTAATCTAGCAAGTATTTATGGCCTTATTCCACTTTTCTGCTATGCCACGGATCCAAGTGAAAGAAATATTTCTATAATCAAAGAGTGATGCATTGATTGCATGATATATGGTAGCTCTCCTAAGATTATTGCCATAGATCTACAAATGATGGTGAGCCCAATATATAGCAACTAGTAGCTGACAAAGGTGTATCAACACTGACTTTGTGTCCTAATCTTCTACCTCATAATGTAATATGTGGTAACCCAAAGTTAGATCATACTTGTAGAAGGAGCACTATCTAAATTTTGTTGGAGTACATCTTGATTTCCAAAACTAAGGTGATCTATAACTTGCCCCAATGGAACATCATGACTATGTCTCAGTTTTAAGTTAATCACCCAATTAGAAGGATTGTGTCTCGATGGAAGTTATGATTCAAAGGGTAGAATGGAAGTTGATTGAGCAAATGAATACTCAATAATGCATATCATCTGGCCTTTTCAAATTAAACATTATAGTAAATCTAAGAAAATAGAAGCATATAAATTTTATAAAAAAATATCTTAAAAAGGCAATAATATTTGAATTTATAAATGAGCTACACTTGTGTTCTTTTTTTTCAAATATTTCTATTTATATTCAATCCCTTATAAACCTGTTGAATTTGGATTTGTATTTACACCCATCCCTTTTGGGCTCATTAGGTATGTTAGGACTTAGATTCAGTCCATTTTGACATGTTGAATTTAGGTGTGTTACCTAGATTTGGCCCATTTGGGCATGATGGATCTAGATTCAGATTTAAACCTAGTTCCTTTGGGTTTAGATTCAACCCTTTGGACATGTTGGATGCATATTTGTATTTATATTTGACCCATTGGGCATGTTGAATTTAATTTTGTATTTAGATCTAGCCCCTTTGAACATGATGAATCTAATTTGGATAAGGATCCAATCCTTTTGGAAACAATAAATCAAATTTTAAGTTAGATCTAGCCCCTTTAGACATGATGAATCAAAATTTTAAACATAGATTTATCCCCTTTGAACAAGATGAATTTAATTTTTTATTTATATCTGCCCCTTTGTATATGATGGATCTAATTTTGGGTTTAGATTTAGTCCCTTTAGACATGATGGATCTAAATTTGGGTTTTGATCTAACACCTTTGGGCATGTTGGGTCTAAACCTTCAATTTAGATTTAGCCCATTTAGGGCATATTGAATCTAAGTTTAGATTTCTTTGATTTGATGGAGTTTCTCTTTGATAGAGAATTTTCCTTCCATTTCAAGGTGTATGAAATTACCCTTATTGATATGGGAATTTCGCTTTAGAATGAAAATATTCTTCTCAAACTCAAATGTAGATAATGATTTATCATTTTGGCCAATCGATTTAGAGTCAAATTTGAATTTTGTGTTTTTAAAGCATAACACCTTCAATAGTTATGCATAATATATTTGAGATATTCTCATTTATAAGGGGCATAAACTTTACACATTTTGAATCAATGAGCTCATAAGCTCCCCCCTTCATATACTTTTTTGAGAATGTAAGGTCCTTCCTAATTTGGGTCGAACTTTCCACCAACTTATTGATGGGGATTTATAGGCCTTTCACATACCAGTACTACTTCACATTTTTTGAAGCTTCTTAAATGAATCATATGGTCATGAGCTCATGTCATCCTTGCTCTATACATTTCTAGATTTTACTGGGCTTATAGCTAACCTTCATCTAAAGATTCAAGCTCATCAAGTCATATTTGAATGCTTTTCTCCATTATAAGTCTATTTTGGAATACAGTATGAAGCGAGGATAATTTTACTTCAGGAGGAAGTATGGCTTCTACTCCAATGACTAATAAATATGGTGTTTCTTGTATAGTAGTTTTGTCTATGGTGTGATATATCCATAAGGTTGTTGTTAATTTCTCATGCCATTCTTATTTATTTTTATAGAGAATTTTCTTAAGAAGTTTAACAAATATCTTATTAAATGCTTCTACATGACCATTAGCTCTTGGATTATATATTGAAGAATATCACCAATCTATCTTATATTTATCAATGAAGTAATAAATTTTGATATTCTTGAAGGCAATGTCATTATCATATATGATTCATCGAGGTACTCCAAACTAGTAGATGATGTGATCTTGAAAGAATTTCATTACATTATCGACTTTAACTTCTCTTAAAGTAATTATCTATGCCCATTTTGAGAAGTAATCAGTGACAACCCAAATGAATTGATGCCCTCGCATGATAGAGGGTCTATTAGACTGATTATATAAGTTCCCCAACTTTCAAATGACCAAGATGCCACTGTTGAATGTAAGGCATTAGGTGGTCATACAACATGTCTGCATGTATTTGACATTGATGACATCTTTTGACATATTTAATGTAGTCTTAAACCATGCTGGGCTAGTAATGTCCTATTCATTTGATTTTAATTTCATCTTAGGACCAGATTATTGTGGACCACACAACCCTTCATGAACTTCAACCATTACCATCTTGGCTTCATCTAGTCTTAGCATCGTAATCATAGTCAAATGAGTGACAATATAATGTGTCATTCACAAGAGCATATCATAATGCTATTTATAAAATTTGATGAGCTATTGACTTATCTTTTGGTAATTCACCACCATTAAGATAGGTAATTAATGGCTCTCGCCAATCATCTTCTTCAACTATTATTAAAATCTCTCAATTTTCTTTAGCTTTAAAAGCTTGAAAATGGATTGGTGCTAATACTAGTTTGCTTTGGACTATTATTATAATTAGTTCTCCTTGAGGGCTTGTCATTTTTTAGCTAATTTAGCTAATGCATTAGCATGACCATTTTCATAATGTAACACCCTTTAATTATTACTTCAAGGATTTGTTTTAGGAGTTCTAAAACATGCTTATGATAAAGCACTAATTTGGTCTTGTATATTTTGAAAGTCCTTATTATTTGTAGGATTATGAGTTGAGAATCTCCAAAAACATAAAGTTTCTTGATTTTCATATTAATTGCTAGTTCTAGGCCCATAATTAATACTTAAAATTCAACTTCATTCTCGGTTTGAGGTTCAGTTAGGTTATATGAATATCAATGTATACCACCTTATGGTGTAATAAAGATTAAACTAATTCTCACATATACTATAGGTAATCTTGGTGGGTTACCTGGCTTTGTTGATGAAGCTCCATTAAAGTAAATCTTTCATTCTAATGATTGCTGAACTTCATTCACTTCAAAGATCTGCTTGTTAGGTAATTCACGCTAAGTGGAGAATCTATGGTCAAAGGATGAGCGGCTAGAAAGTCAGCCAAAGCTTGCCCTTTTATAGCTTTTCATGGGACATATGTTATGCCAAATTGGAGTAAAAGACTGCCCATTTAGTTAAGAAACCCGTTAAAGTAGGCCTATTCATTAAGAATCTGAGAAGGTCAACTTTGGATATCAAAGTTATTTTATGTGATAACATGAAGTGACATAATTTTTTAGTAGCGAATATTAATTGTAAACATTACTTCTCAATAGGCGAATATCTTATTTTTAGCCCCATTAAACATCAGTTTATATAGTATAGCATTTTATTTTCCTTCTTTATTATTTTGAGTTAATAGAGCTCTAAGCAATTCCTTTAGGGCTATTGTATATAATATCAATAGCTTTCCCATTATTAGTGTTCCCAAAATTGGGGGATGTAATAAATATTTTTTTTATTCTTTTGAATGCTTCTTGACAAGCATCATCCCATACAAAAGATGCATTCTTTTTCATCAATCAAGCAAAAGGTTACATCTGGCCGAGAAATTAAAAATGAACCTTCTAATACAAGCTTATTTCTACTGTAGTTAATGTAGTTGCTTCAAGGTCTTAGACAATGGCCTCTCTATTATTACTTTGATTTTAAATGGATCAAATTCAATTTCACAATAGAGCATAATAAAGCCTAGAAATTTTTGAAAAGTCACGCCAAAAGCACATTTCAAGGGATTCTTTTGTAGGTTGAAACTTCAAATTTGATCGAATACAACTTTAAATCCTTTATGTGCTTGTCTTGAGATTTTCTTTTATAACAAAATCACTAATATAAAATTCTACATACTTATGTATTATATCAACAAAAATGTGGGTTATTTCCCTTTGGTATGTAGCACCAACATTTTCAAACCAAATGGGATCAATTTATAGTAATAAATTCCAATAGGTGTACGTAAGAATGTGTGTTACTTATCTTTCTTAGTCATCTTAATTTGATTGTAGCCTAATAAATCATCCATAAAGGAGAACATGTCATGATTTGATGTTTTGCCTACTATGAGTTTTGCATTAGGTAATGGAAAGTCATCTTTTGGGCATGCTTTACTTAAATCCTAAAAATAATGTAGACTTGTATCCATTCATTATTTTTTATTGGGATAATATTGGTAATCTGATTAGCATATTTCTCTTCTCGGATGAATCCTACTTCAATAAAATTCTTGATTTGATATTTGGGAACCCTTATTAGAGAAAAATGGGTTACTTATTTTATTATAACACTATTATTAGCTCCTTCATTTCTTTGGCTAGTTGAGGCTTTCTTAGGTTGATAAAGTAACAACTCTTCTTCATCATCCTCAGTGTCACTACCAGGTGGTGAATTACTTTAGATTGTTTTGATTCATTAGTTTCTTTTCTCTTTGAATCATCATCTCTCAGTAGTGCCTTAATAGGTGGAGCCATTTGCTTTTGGGCACTGACTTCTCCCACTTTCTTAGGAATAAAGCACTTGGCATCATCATAGATCATGATTTTATGTATCAAAAATGATTCATATCACCATCAATTTGACACTCTTGCCATTTTAATATATTTCATAAATTTATGGAGAGTTGAAGGCACTATGCCATATTCATGAATTCATGGCCTACCAAAGAGTGCTTTGTATGGAACACTAGCTTCAATCACATGGAATTTAGCTTATGTATATAGTTTTCTAAAGAATATGGGCACAACAATGGATCCTAAAGTTTTTTGTCCTTGTTCATTAAATGATCGTCAAAATACTATACTTTTATCAATATAATGAGCATTCAAAGCTAATGTTCTGAGTATTTTAGCTGTTAAAAGATTGATTGTAGCACTTGGGTCGATCAATATTTTCTTATACAGGTGGAATTACTATAAACTATGATATAAAGGGGTCGATTATATTTGGTTGTCCCTAATAATAGGTCATCATTATTGAATATGATGGATGCTAATTTTTGAGAGGTTAAGTCTTATTTTATTCTCTCTTTAGCAAAGAATGCTTCATATTTTTTAAGATTTTGCAAGGCTTTAATTAATGTCTCACGTATGTCATTAGATAACATACATGCATTGTTGATACTTAATAAAGTTGATAACTTGCATAAATATTCCAAAACATTATAATCCAACTTATTTTAGTAGGCTTTTGAGGTTTAACTAGGGGTGGGGGTAAGTCTTCCACTCTTTAACTAGATTTTAGTTATTTATTTTGTGCAATCTTCTTTATCAGAGAAATTTTTTAACTTATGTTCATCCTCAAAATTTTTAGAACTTTCAAAACTCTTAGAACTACTCCCTTGTTTAGGACATAACTTCTTTGAGCCCAGTTTAGCCTTCCTTTTGATTGGCTTTTCTTTTGTAAAGCATAGCTCTTTCTTAGAGTTAGTTAATGTTACAATCTCATAACATGATTCTTTTGGGGTTGATAATTATCTTTATCAAAATTTTCTCATATGTTTCTGACTCAGCAAGTTTCTTTTGAAACCTCTTCTTCAGGATTTTTATGTTAAGTTGTAAGTGGAACATATATTCCTTCAACTTTATTGGCCTTCAGGGAGGCTTCTCATACTCATCCAAAGAATCAATCAACTTTTGTATCTTAAATTTTAGTTTATGAGGTTTCTTGTTTTTCCTTAATTTACAAGATTTTGATGTTGGTGGTTGACCAACCTTTACCTGGTTCCATTATATAAAAATTTCCTTGGGCAAAGCATTCTTGGATCAATTTTAGTTTCTAATGAATTCTTCCACTGAATGCCTTTTATGGCTAGAAAAATGTTAATCATTATTATAGTCTTCTTTGAGATGAAGGTCTCCCAATTACTTCATTCTTCTAGCTATGGTGCATTGCCTTTATTATTATTATTTATATTCTATATTTTGACTGGCTTGCCATATTTGTCATTTGCATCTTCATTTAGGGGTACTATAATAACATTCTCCTTCTCCTTTTTAGGATATACCAATATGTTATCAGATAAGGTGAGCTCCCCATTTTGATTGGTCCTCTCTACCATATCTTTGAAGATGAAAAAATCATTAATTGGGTGACATATAAATCTATGGTATGGATAATAGTTAGGATTGTTAACTTTGTCTACTTGGTTAGATCGATATGGATCTAGCAATTGTAATCTAAACTTTAAGGAATGCTAAACAATTTTAGCAATACAATCTCTTTTAAATGAATTCTACCTAGTCTGCATTTCTCTTGGAGGGTAGAACCTTTTTCCTTATCCTCCATTGGCTTTGTTGGTTGATGTGAGGTTGTTGCACCTCCATTTCCTTTTTTATCACCAATAAATGTAAATGTTGCATTCACATCACTCTTCTTTAAATCATGTTACTTAGATTTTCCTTTCCCAAGAGAATTATTCTTATAACCCATATTAAGGCCTTTTTATTTGGGTAGCCTCTCAAACTTCACTACACAATCCAATAGTTCTTGGAATATATTAATCATGGCCATGGATAAGTATGGAGCCAATTGATGATCAATATTCCCCATTAGGAGTTCTTGCATGCTTTTATGTGAGTTTTTGGTAACATTTCATGCTTAGATTTCTCCATCTGGTAATATATTTTGTGACACTCTCATCCTTTCTTTTCAAAGGTGAGATATGTGATTATCACTTTCTTGGTTATTACTGCAAATATCTTGATGAATAGTCTTTCTAACTCAATCAAGTTTTTTATTGAGTCATTGTGTAACTCAGCGTATCAATCAAAATTTGTGTTGGGTAAGACTGCTGATGAATTATCGTAGTAAGGCATCATTTCTCCTAATACTTCCATAAGTAGCTTTAAATTGGGTTGAGTGTTGCCATAGATTTTTTGTGCCTGAAAAGGTGTTAATTTTTGGTACAATGTACCCTTTTAGGGTATTTCACTTAATCATATTAAGTTAGGTATTGTTGACCTTTTCCAACTAATTGTTTAACAGTCTCTCAAGTAATGATAGCTTTGATTTTTTGGTTAATGAGATCTTCCACTTGGGATTTGGTAATTCATCTCTACATGAGTACTTAGTGTAACTTCTCATAGAGGTTGTTATCTTTGCATTGAAGCTTTGGTGTTGGGTGAGGCCATGCCCTACTTTAGCTTAAATTGATAAATTGAGGAAGGCACTTGCTAATGTTGGAGTTGACCAAACAATTCTTTCATTAGCTCCATTCATCTCATAAAGATTATTATTAAGTTTGCCAATATCTTGGTCTCTTCTTTAGAGTTGGGAACCCATCTGTCATTATAACTTTGTTACAATATCACTTAGTTCTTAAGTTTCTTCAATTTCTATTTGAGTTTCACCTTCAGGCACTTGCTGACTTGGGCCCTCTTCCTATTTCATAAATGTGTATCAACCATGTGAATAACCTCAACTTCCATGCAATTAATCGATCTTTTTATTATTTTGGAAGTTAGGAACTTTTTGTTCTTCATCAATTAAAAAGTCATCATATTCCTTAAATTATTGATTGTTCGCATCATTAGCCATTAACTAACTATTTTTAGATTGATGTTTATAATTGATGATATACTATTTAGCCTTTTCCACATCTTGAAGAGCTTGCTCATATTGATTTGTTTCATTTTTAATGACTTGAGGTTCTTTAGCTACCAAATTGATTGGGACCTCCAGTGGTCGACCTCTATGAATGCATCCTAGATATCACACCATAGTATTCACCTGATTGTTTAAAATGGGTTGATTGTTATTTTCCTTTTTCACGAAGGTTGTTGAAACCTTCCAACAACTGACCACTTAGTACTTTTAGACTGAATGGCTCATTATCGGTGCTCACCAACTAATAGACTCTTAGGTCTTAAGTTTCACTCAATGTGGACTTGATATCTTTCGATATTTCTACCTCTTTTAGAGTAGACATTTCTTGGATTGGTCACTTGGCTTACCAGTTTCTTAAATCTTCTATTTTTAAGAACCTTCAAAACTTTATAGATTTTAGAAGAGACTGTTTCTTCCTTCCTTGGCTGTTCTTGCTAGATAGGTTGTATGTGTTTATCATAGAAGGACTTCTTTATATCTTCTTTAAGGCTATTCTTTTGACCCATCTGAGTAGTTTAAAATTATTATTGGTGGATATATTTGCTTTAACTAGAGATTCATACTTTCATTTGTAATGAATAGGCAATCTGTCAACTTTGTGAAAAGCCTTTTACTTTCTTCAAGCTCATATGGATATTTTAGCCCTAGAAAGATGCTTCATGATTATGCTTGCTAGGAGTAAAAGCAGTACCTTATGAAATGGTAGGCTCCTTTAATAGACTATTGAGTGGGTCAATAATGATAGATTTTAATTTGGGCTCAATGACTATCTTATCTTTAATAAGCATTATTAAAACTGCTTTTGATAGCTTATCAAAAATAGAACTTCTTTTTGAAGTTGAGTTCCTTCCCAGATTAAATAAGGCCTTAGCATCTAGCTTCATTGATAATGATTACGTTCATTTTTTTTATTTTTCATGGTAGCTTCTTAAATGCTTTTTACATTCCATTGACATCAGTGACGGGCTTGGTCATAAGTCCAGTAGGTGCAAACTGTACAACTTCAAAAATTATTCCAAATTGGAAGGTGGCTCTAGCAAAATCAGTGTTGATCACAACCTAACAAAATCTAACAGTAGATCCCTCTCCTAACTTAACAGTCATCATATTTGTTAGGTTTTCCATTGACATTTTCACATTTGATCGTGAAGTCAAAGTTTAGTTCAACTTGATTTTAGGAACATAAACTTTTGAAAAGAAAATTTATTGATAAAACTTTTATATTTAATGATATCATATTTGTTTAAAGCCAGATACTCTAACAGATGTTTTAATTTTCCAACTAGAGATGGAGAGAAGTAATCTCAAGTGGAGTACCAAAAATCTGATTGCTGGAAAAATGCCTTTGAAAATCTCCACCATCATTATTTTGATGTTTATGGAATTCATTATTCATGAGGAAGATTGATGTATATTCAACTAGATTTCTTTTAATATTATGTTAGATTTATTTAGATATGGGTTCTACTTCTTATGAATGCAAGCATCCATAATTAATTACCCCATTTAGTACAATAAAAGATTACTCTTGATTAGGGTTGGAAATAAACATAAGTTTCTAATATAATCCAGTGTCTAGTGGTATGGTGTGGATGACTATTTAAAGAAAATAGGAGGGCAGTCTCAATCAAGATCCCATGGTCTGTCATATTGAGACTGTCATTATTTTAGTCTACTAACATCGAGGGTTAATAACCATAATGTCCATGGAGTCTTATTAGCAACCATGGTTGCCTCATTTCATATGTCCCCAGTAGACCGATTGGTTGTCTAGGTGTTAGTGTGTAGTTTTTTATTGAATTAAGGATAAAATTGAATTATAGGTTTATCCAATAATTAAATAGAGTATGCATTGTAGATATATATAGGGCTTACATCCATTAGAATGCTAGAATTATATGGGTGTTTGCATGGAGAATGAATGATAGACTAGGCTTACAACTATAAGAAAGCCAAAATTATAGGTTTTTGCATGGAAAATGAAAAGGTTGGACTTACATCTCTTTGGAATTCCAAAATTAAAAATGTTCACTTGGTGAACAAATAGATTGGATTTACATCCTTTTGGAATGCTAGAATTATAAGGGTGTTCGCATGGAAAATGTTCACTTTGTTCCTTGTGAAGGTGGCTCACAAAAATGATAAAAGATTGAAAATAAATAATTAACTTCAAATATTCATAAATCTTAAAAAACGAATTTTTTTCATCATTACTATCACATAACTTTTGATGTGGTTCTTTCTTTTGCCTAGTACCTCGAGCTATAAAAAGAAGCTTGGCCCCTAGAGTACTTTATTCCTTATTTGCATGTCACTGGATCAATATTTTCCCCATTTTGTAGTGTTTTCTTTTAGAGATAAACATAATTGCTCATCTGGACTTCAAGAGGCCTCTCAGTGATATTGGCACTTTTGAACTCTAAGTAAGTCTTCATAAAAAGATGTAGATAAATAAAAGATAAGTCAAAGTTGTGTCTATTTCTTAAGCTAAGATGACTACTTCAACCAGCCTTACACATGTAGATATTGCTACTCGAGCCAATAGTGGCACTGAGGATTCGTAAGTGGAGGTGAATGTGCAATCTCTTTTAATGGAGAGTGTGCCTATTATGATGGAGCTACATCCATTTTGGTTGTGGAGGTGACGCCGAGTGTTCAAAAAGAGGAAGATGTTGCCCCCACATTCTACACAAAATGTTATATCAAGTAGGTTGGCATAAACCAATTCTACAAAGATGGTTGTGGGTGAGTGTCATGTTGAGGTGGGATTCACCTTATTAGATGTTCAAGTCTTTCTTAGTATCATATCTTAGTTTTTTGTTATTACAACATAGTGTGATGAGTGTTCAAGTGTTGGTGGAAGGCAATAATAGGCACTCACCAGCTCCCTAGATTATTTCTCTTAGCTCTCCAAGCAACTTCAAAAATATTATTCACCTCACCATGTGGTGAACTACTATGGCATCATTCGAATGATGAGGCAATTTGTTCACACTAGTTTTGGCTTCCTTTCCTAAGGATCTTTCCCTTAACTGATCGACTCTTTAAAATCCCCTTATATGCATTTAATGTATTTATTTCTAATCATGCAAGTGTAACTTAGTACCTTTCTCATTCCAATTGGAATCGAGTCCTCTCTTAGGAAATGACCCACTCCCTCAACAAAAGACAACTATGACACCCGCCTTATTATCCACTAAAATGATCGGGTTCACTTTGGCAAAAAATCAGGAAATGCTATCAGGTTTTGCTTCTTCTAATCATTGAGATAATGGTGAGTCTAAGAAAAATGAGTCCTCTCACCCAGAGGATGGAGATGTAGAAATGGAGCCACAAGCCCAACCAAGTTTGTTGATTTACAAAGGAGAGTCACTTTCTTGGAGGAGAGTGCAAATTCATTGAGGCAAGAATTGAACAAACTTTGAATGATGCTAGAACCCAAGTTGTAGTGGAGGTAAGTTGTGGAAGTAGATTCACAATGGAGTTTGATGGTCATGAAAGCTAAGGTGACTTCAGTACAGCCCTCGATTTAGTCGAGTGGGTGTCTTCTCTCTAAGCGTGCCAACTTCATGTTTGATTATTTGTTTAATAAGGGGCACTCATTAAGAAATGACACTCAAACTTATTATAGGAAAACTTAAGAGATAATGTAAAGAGGGGCGAGCAAATTGTTGACCTCATTTATAGATGAGTTTAACATCATTTCTTAAATTAGTAATTATGACACCTAATCCTAGATTAGGAGCCTCCTAATTAAGCACAAAAAACACTACACCTAGTGACCTAGTGCATCCTCTTTGGATTAGATCTAACCTAATGGGTTTAGGTAGACTCTATCCAAAACTCAAACATAAATTAAATCAAACATATTTCACTTTAAAATTAGATTCATTGAATTTAAAGCAAGGTGATTAACCAAATTACCCTATTTAAGCTCAAAATTAATTAAATCCAAAAGAAATTCAAATAAAATCAAAACAAATCCAAATAAACAAAAACAAATAAATGAAATCAAATCCAAATGAAGGTCAATTAATGGTCAACCCTTTTTGCAAAGGGTTTGACTTATGTGGGTCCCACCAAGTCAAGGGTCAACGCACCAAAATTTGACCAATAAATCATTCCAAATAGTTAAATGATAATATATTCATGTTTAAACATGAATTTAAGAGAATATAAATCCAATGAGGCCTTAATTAGACTAAATAAGTCATTTGACCTAAATAAGCCTAAATGGACTCTATTGAATTCAAATTCAAATCAAATCAAAATTAACCAAAATTAATTTTATAAAGTCACTTAAGAATGACTAATAAACATAAATCAACTAATCATTAGGTCCAATTTGTCCAATATAGACATTTGACCTAAATGAACCCAAACTTAAACCAAACACATTAAGCTTAAATGGACCAAATTATGTTTTAAACCCCATGTAAATGGAATTGAATGATCTAATCCATTCCTAAATGATTGGATCATCATAATTAAAAGCAAATGCATTGTAGTTGAGCCAAGCACACGATTTGACTTAATTCAATTCAACCCAACCTACTTAATCTAATAATGGGTTAAACATGAGGTAAGCAAATCATAAACTTCAAATCCCATTAAAATTTTTGATTAACAACATCTTAAATGGTTAGATAGATCTAATTAAAGTATGAATTTAATGGTAATCAAGCAAATGAATCAATCCAAAGCAACCTACACAAAAGAATTTTCAAATGACTCCAAAAGAACCCAAGCTTGAACCAAACATCTTGAAACCCATCCAAACCAATCTTAAGAGGGGTTAAGGCTGACTGACAGCAAGCTTAAGCAATTTAATCAATCCCAACAAAATCCAAAATAAGGTAATATGCCATGGCAAGAAAGAGGTGTATGAAACTAAATTCAACTCCCCAATCTCCTCATTCTTTTTACTCATCCATCTCAACATCTCTAGATTTGTGAGGCAGTCAAACACCCTTGGAGCTAGCCTCTAAAGGTGTCAATCTCCATGGCCGACTAAGAGAGGGAGGAAAAGGATAGAAGGGCTTTTGGCCTCTAATAGCAAGAGGAGAAAGAGACCATCATCATGCCAAATTAAACATTTCATCACCATCTACTACTGAAATAAAGTTGAGAGCAACCTGTCCCCGACCCCAAAACTGCCAGCAAGCCAAAAAATAATCAAGCTCCCTAGAATCCATCCTTGCTTTGGTCCATAGATGATCTAAGTGGAGCTAACTCAATTCATTCTTCCCAAAGGCTCATCGCATTATTCTGAAGCTAACCAAGTGAACCCCATCACCTGAGATCACCACAGGCAGCGCACCAAACCCGACCTCCTTTCATTTTAGCTTTGGTCTTTGAAAACCCCTATAGAACCGAAACATTTGAGCGGTCGATCTTCAATCTAATAGCCCAAATCAAAACCATGTGCATCACCATTATAATGTGGGATCCCGTGGATCCGACATGGATGAATGACATGGCATCGATGCATTTAAATGAAAATATTGGGGTTTTTTATTTTAGAAATGCAAAAAAAATGGTAAAACTTTAAAAACTTATAATAAATCAAATATTAAGCCAAAAAACCAAAATAAAAGCTTCATGGATTCATTTCAATGAGAGGAATCCATTAAATTAAAATCTCCAATTAATTTTTGGGTAATTTTGATATAATTTGACTTTAAATGAAAATAATCAAACTTAAATTAATTCTAATCCATTAATCGTAATGATTTGAAACTTTGGGAGAAATGAAATTAAGATTAAAATATACTTCAGAGAATTTTTTTAATGATTTATTTCAAAATAAATTTAAAGATAAGGAATTTTCAATTTCCAAACTTAATTTAAATGAAATAAATAAATATTAATCAAAGGAAATTATGAAAATTCATGAAAATATTCTAAATAATCATAAAAAATCCTAATGATCTTAAAAATACTATTAAACACTCTAAAACTTAGTAAAACATAAAATCACTTAATTTAATAATTAATTGGATCAATTAATGAAATTAACTAACTGAGCTTAGGAAAATCATATTAAATCAACCAAAATTTCAAAATTACAAATAAACTTTCTATGGAAACATCTTCTAGAGAAGAATGTTGGAAAAAATAAAACCCCTAAGTGATTGCCTTTAAATTAAACTTAATTTAGTTTTTAATAAAATAATTAAAACCTTAATTAAACCTAAGTTATACATATTATCAATATGAAATTTTAGGAAAATCAAACTAGCGAAGAATCCCATTTGGCATAAACATTTCAAGACTAATTGATACAGTGGGAGTTATTGAATTTCTATGTCCCTAGGTGAATTTACATGAAATTAAATCAAAAAATTATAAAAAATATAAAACTTTGCAAAATCAATTTATTACATTTCAATTAACTTTGGACCACTCAAAAGAAATTGTTTAACCCTCTAATGTTAATAAAATCAATTGAATATATATTAAAAAAACTTAATGAAGTGATTAAAAGAATGAAATTTAATAATCACTTTTAACCAATTAGGATTAAAGTTAGCCAACAAATTTTAGATCTAAATATGAACTTCATTAACATATAAATCCTCTCAATTCATTCAACTTGAGTGAACAAAACAATCCTAAGATATTAACACATGAATTAAGTAAGTTAATTATATTTATATAATTTCAAACTTAGAAAATTGAATTCTTAATATATAATGAACTAACCTAAATCAACAAATGGAATCATAAGTTGAAGCCAATGAAATTAATCCAAACTTCATAATGAAATGAAATGATTATATTAATGTGAATAAAATCAAATTATTTTGAAAACATATAAGTATAAATGCATTAGGAAATTAAAATTTGATGACTTATTTAAGTAATGAAATAAATAAATGGAACTAAAGAAAATCAAAACAAAACCTAAATAATTAATTAGAGATTATCCAAATAAAGCAAATAAAGTATAAAATTGAAATATAATAAAGTGATGACATCAAAATTAAGATTGAATATTAAATTCATTTAAGTTAATGAACATCAATAAACACAAACATAAAACAAATATATAATGAACATAAACTAAACATAAACATAAACATAAAAAACATTAATCAATAAATAAAGTTATCATAAAATCATAATTAAATGGATAAAAAATGAAAATGAAAGCTAAACCAAAGTAAATTACAATAACATAAACATTAATATAATAAATGAACTTGATTAATCTAAGTTAAATGAATGAATAAAATCAAATTACAAAACTAAAACTATAAACTTAAAGTGAAAACCAATTCAAGTTAAATTATGATAAATGAACCTTAATTGAACTTAATTGAAGAAACATACCTTAAAAAATAAACTAATTCTAGATAAATAAAATTAAATAAATGAAAAGAAGAATTCAAAATAAACAAAATTAAAACATACATTGATATAAACTCAAACTAAATCCAAAGGAGGTTAATTAAGATACATAGGATCTTAGTTAAACCTTTGGAATGAGCCTTCATCTTAGGGTGAAGGCTTCAATCTATTAGGATTTAAGATGTTGAATAGAATGGGTTCCACTTAAAATAAAACTTTTTGTATTCTTCATTCTTGAAAACTTGATATTATCTTATTATAAAATGCACATAAAAAGAAAATAAAATTACAAATCACTTAAATTAAAACCACCTGTGGTATATTAAACCAATTTTAAAACTAAAAGATATTAAAAAAATATTTTTATTATAATTAGCAACATATGGTATATAGTCTAGACATTCGAGATCGTAGGGCCACTGGTTTGAAGGAGATCTTGATACCTCAAATCTCTCATATAATAATGACATATACCTATGAAATAAATTTATGAAAATTAAAAAAATTTGAAAATCAAATTAAATTAAATATTGGAAACCCAAATGAAACTTGAATCTAAAAAGGCCTAGCAAAGTCTTGCCACACAAACCCATTTCTTCATACACTAGATTATTTGGTCATGGTCCTTATACTTAGGTTAGGTTGCTTTGTGATAATTTTGTGTTATGATGTGTTTTTCTTATTTGTGATGTATTATTTTAGACTAGGAGGCTAGGATTGTTTGTCATCAGTCTAGATGGATTGTAGGACATGTTTTGTTAGAACTAATGCCATCTTCTACTGGAGGCTGTGCTAAATAGGGACTGCCATCATAAATTATATATAAATACTATTTTCTTATAGGTATGCTTAAGTTTCTAAGCATAGCCCAATAGGATAGGTGGGCTTAGAAAGCAACTAATGCTAAGCCTGTATGCTTGTAAACATAACTACTATTTTTTTTTTGCATTTTCCTAACATTTATTTTGTAGGGCTTAGGATTTATTATTGAAATTTAAAATGTAATTTTATGCTTAGAATTAGGTTAAGATCTATGAGATCTAGGAATAGTAGGAGTTGACCCTACCAACAGATGGGTGTAGAGGTCCCTTGTGAAGCCAATGGAGGTCCTGAAGAAGGAGATGATCCTAGAAAGAAGACCCCCATATATCTAAACTTGTTGTTCTAAGCTGGTCTGTATAATGGGAGAGCTCAGTTGCCAATTTTTCTCTTTCTTCTCAGGGTGTACAATGGTACCTGACCGCATTGGCCTATTCTTTAATTTAAATTAGCTTGACTTATTTTGAGTGCCCAATAGAATCAACCTACTTTTTTAGATTTATTTATGTGTCATATGATGAATGCATGGATGATAAGCTTTTAGAATAATTAAATTTTATACCTAATTTAAATATGATCAACTTAAACAAAAAATAAATAAATTCAAAACTTCATATAAATTATAGTCCTAGAAATAACTTAAAATTAACTAGAAATAACTAACTTTTGCAAATCATACTAGCATATTATTCTAACTTCATGAATTTGGTGCTTCACCCATTGAACATAAGGGGCATCTGACTTTTAATGATAACCGCCTTCCTAGGGAAGTCTATCATCTCTTCCTAATTAGGCCCATGACCACTTCTAATTGCATGTCATTTAAGCATAAAATGCATACCCCAAATCTTTAAATGAATTATGAGTCAAAACATCTAAAAGGTGGAAAATGTTGCATTAGTTGGGTGCATATCATACCTTACATGATCCTAGGAATTAGGGAGAGTCTAGGTTCTTAGATTCTTTCCTAAAATACAACAGCCTACCATTTTACATACATAAGACTTAACATCATGGATTTAAAATTTGCATAGGTGGTGTTAGCTAGTAGCCCTTCCAAGCGAGTTATTAGTTCAGAAGAGTCAGAGATAAGGTTTTTTTTCCTCTAATAAAAAAATAACCCATAATTCCCAAATATTACATTAGGTTGAGCTTCTAACTTGTGTTGGAAGCACTTATAGACTTAGGTTTTGAAGCTTCCTACTAAAGTAAGTCTTTAATCCTATGCATTTATATAGTCTTATGCTACTAGAATATAAGTCCAAGATTTCTAATAAAATTTTAACTCAAAATTTAATTTAAATTCTAAAATTTAATGCCCAATAACATGACATTTGAAATGATTATTGGGCATCCCAGTATCAATAGGCATTTCTACTTAATCTCGATTGGCTTCCAAAAATTACTCTTTCCACTTTACAGTGTTCCCAATTGAATTTTCCAAATAACATTTCCTCTAGAAACCAACTTAGAAATCCATAGAAATATTAGCCTATTTCTTTAATCAAGAGTTTTCTTAGGAAGAGATCCTCCATTCCTAAGATGTAATTAACTATAAGGCTTACTCTTATAGTGAACCATGAACCAAGTTTAAAAATAATCCCTACTTTACTTCCTTATGTAATCAAGGGAAAACTCTTTGTTATATTAAAGACCCATTAGCCTTGAAGTTTTTTATTAAATAATCAAATCCATTATATGATAATATGTTTATATTTCTAGATAATATATTTATTTCTTAATGACACATTTGATATTCCAAATAAGAAATTCATAAGTTCTATATGGTGTCACAAATTTTTCCCAAAGAGATTTTTTCTAGCAACTCCGCTAGGGACTGGTTCCTCTTTCCATCTTTAAAAATAGGCAATTATTTCTATATATCGATAATGTACTTGGGTTTTCATGAGTCAAGATTGTCTTTCTTTCAATCAATATATCTGAATTTCATCCTTGGTAGAGTATATTAAACATCAATTAAAAGTGAGTATAAAACTATCCCACTTGTTGAAATCAAGTGTGATTGTTCTACAACTCTTGTATTTTTAGAAAAATAAAATATCTTAGCCATAAAAAATTGGCTAAAAATTTCAAATGGGTCAAGAGTTTTTTTTCTTTTGACTACATTATGATTAATTTTAATTATGACTTACTTAAAATTATCATTTTTGCAAATATAAAATGGTTAGAAAACTCATCTATGCCACTATGTGCGGGATTAGCTTTTCCATGGACAGTAATAGGTTAACTAATGGCTCTGTTATCAAGTTTGGAGCTAGATTTGAGAACTTAAACATTACAATTAATGGAGTGACATTAGCTCTTGCTAGTGAGGCACCTGCTAAAAATAAATAGCCTATTTTGGAATTCTCTAGTGCACTTCATTCTACCCCTACTGAAGGAAGGAAGGTTGCTACTTAGATCACTAAGATGGTCTAGATGTGTATTGCTTATAAAAAAATCAAGTTTCCCACTCCAAAGGCATTGCCTACTCCTTTCCTTTATAGTACTTTCAAAATAAGTTCCACTTTTGAGCCCCAAAATTGACCAAAAGTCAAAAGAAGAATGGGGGTAGAAGGCTTAGGAGGATAGCCCTTAGGGAAATAAAATGAAGAGAAATGCTAGAAAATTGGCCAAGGTGAGGGATAAATATAGCCTTCATGACACTTCTCCTTATTTAGAAGGTAGTAGATATCACCCTCTTTCTATAGCCCAGGGAGAGGAGGATGTATCTAAGATAGTGAGTTCTCCACCTCGTCCCTTTATTCATGAAAGTAAGAAAAATTTTAAGATGCTAAATAGAGAAACACATAGTAAGCTATGCCAGATCCTCCATTGGGTTCTTAGACCCTCATCTTACACTAAGGAAGAGTTACTCAGGGATATGAAGGATCAGACTTCTAGAAGTCTTAAAAGAGAAATTCTAGGAAGACCTGCCACTTCCCAGAATCAAGGGAAGGGGAAGGTGGCTATTCCTATTAGAAGAAAACCTTCATATCTTGTGCCTATTGTACCAGATCGATACCACCATATGGGAAAATCACTAACTTGGCATAGAGATTAATTGGCTATTTCAAAGAAAGACAAACCTTTCCTAAAACATAAGAAAGTTTAGGTTAGGAAGGTTCTGTTAGCCCCTGACTCTAGAGTTCCTTCACCACCACCATCACTTGAGAGAGACATAGCACATCACTAAGCCTATTATAGATAAGCCTTCATCATCATCACCTTCACCAAGGCCTTGAGCTGAAGGGTCATCATCATCTCATATTTTTAGTAGGAGAATAGAGTTCCTTCATCTCTCTTTATGATAGAGAGATTACAAATGAATAACACATTGGCTTGGGAGCCACTCTTGATATAGAGGAAGTCCTTGCTATCAAGAGGTTCTAATGGGTGAAGCATCTGAGGCAAAACCCATGGATTTAGGAGTTGATTCTGATGTCATCCTTAATAGTAGCAGTGTTCCATTTCATTTGATAGAGGAAGAAATGGAGAACATTATAAATGAGGATGTTGAAAATGAAAAAAATAAAAACAATTTAAATTTTTTGATTTAGAATAGGATGATTTACTTGACGATGATTGAAGGTTGCCTGTAGCACATATCTATATGGTAGATATAAGAGTGTCAATGAGTGAGTAGGATGAGACACAAGAAAATCCTATAACTGATGCTACTCAACAACTGATCCTTCAACTACAAAAGAAGGATGATCATATTGCTATGATATAAAAGAGGATGGAAGAAATGATTGCTACCATGCAATCACTCCAAAGCATGATCCCTGCCTCTTCACACCCTCATCTTGTAGAACAACCTGAAGTAATGCATCCCACTGAGGTGACAAGGCTCAGTTTATAGGAATATCATCAAGAGCGCAAGGTGGCAGATGATATTCCCCTTACAACTGACTTGAAGTCTTTAGTGGAACAATAAGTCAAAGAAGCTTTGGCATAGTCATGAGGTACAACCTTAGTTCCAAAGGGTAGACCATACCTTGCGGAATAAGATTCTATTCCATATTCTAAGGATTTGTACCTCCTTCTATTAAAATATTTGATGGAACTAGTAACCCTAAATGGCATTTGGCACATTTTTAAACAAACTACTATAATACTAGGGGTAGCGATGTGTTACTATTCAGGTAACTTTTTTAGCAGTTTGATGGGATTTGGCTTCGATTGGTATGTAGAATTACCAAATGGTTCAGCGCGCACTGTCACTAAACTAGAAAATATGTTTGTGAAAAGATTCACTAGTATCCAACACCACATCACTGTGGGAGACTTAGTGCTAGAAAAGAAAAAGCCTGGTGAGTCCATAGTGGATTCTATTTTGAGATAGAGAATCCTCAGTCTTAAGTATGAGCCACAATTATAGGAGCAGTACATTGTTGAGATCCTCCTCTGAAATATTGATGGTCCCGTGGATTTCTTGCTAAAAGGCTTTATAATCAAAACCTTTGAAAAACTCTTAAACAAAGCCATTAGCCTGCAAGAAGAGGCTCCTAAGATGACGTTCCTATATGAACACTCTTCTATAAAGTAATTAAAACCCAAGAAGCTTTTAGAAAAGAAAGTAAACAATGTCTCTATAGTGGACAAAAGAAAGGCCCCCAGTCAAATGCAGGCAAAGCTGCCTTTGTCCTTTAGGCCACCACAACAGAAAGTATTGCCTTCCTCTAAGAAAATTCCAACCAGTACTTTTAGTGAAAGAATAAAATAAGCTTATTCTTTCAGAAGAGAGGCACTGAGAAAGATTTTCATGAATTTGAAAAAGAGGCTAGATTTCAAATTACCCGATCCAAAGAGGCTAGAGAAGTTAGCAAGGTGAATGACCCTAACTATTGTTCATACCACCAAATGTTAGGGCACATTATTGAAGACTATTTCACCTTCAAAGACTGGCTCAAAAGGAACTATAAAAAGGAGCTGGTGATAATTCCAAAAGAATACCTTTTGGACCCAGGCCCCATTAAGGTAATTACAGGTGATTCAACTTCTTCTACTTTTTATTGTTCAAATGAATGGGATATAGTCTTATCCCATTCTTCTAAAAAATATTTAATTAAAATTTTTAAAAATGTAATGCAAGATTTGATGAAGACCTAGAGGAAGATCATCCAAATTAATCCATCAGAGTCTGGAGAGTTAGTTTCACCTTGACCCTATTCAACATCTTCAGCTACTTAGATGACTAAAGAGAGTGTTGAGTGCATGACATCTTCTATTCATGATATAGTTTTGTATGATAATGATGGAAAGGCTAAGCCTTACACACGTTTATTATTATGTACTCATTTTAAGGAAATAAATAGAAAGTTCACCTCCAAATGTGTTTCTTACATTTATGATATAAATGATTAAAGTGTTATTGAAAACATAAAAAAGAAAAATATCATTAAGAAAATTTTCATTATGATGTGTTTTATGAACCAGGGTCAGACGTTGATCATCCTATGGATGATTGACAATGCAATCCTGCTACCATTGAGATAGAATTATTAGACTCTGGCAATGTCTAGAAAAGGACATGATGGATGAGGGCTAGGGTGATACAACCCCTAGATATGCCACTAATGTGATACTCTATAGTTGTAAGGTTTTGCCACCTCATCTATCTCCTCCTTCTAAAGATAAAGAGAATCAAATTGTTGATGAAAGCTTAGAGCCTTTATAATAAGAGGCACTAGTCAAGCCAACTGCTCCTAAGGTCAACAACAACATCTTAGACCATCTTAGGAGACTTCCTACTTGGCTAAGTATCTATGATGCCCTTGTTCTATCAAAAGAAATGAGGGAATCATTAGTACAAGCATTACTTGACCTAGAGATATGCCTAACTAGGTTGCAGCAACTTCCTTAGATGAAGCTTTCTACTTTAAGGAGATTCCAGGTTACTTTCTTTGATGAGGATCTACTTTTAGGGACCACTGATCACAACCGAGCTCCTTTATATTTTTTTTCAAAGTGGGAAACATCAGGTTCTTAAGAGTTCTAGTAGACCCTGGTGCTTTAATCAATATTAGAAAATCTAGAACATTATCATTCCTAAAAATTGATACTAAAAGACTTAGCCCAAATAAGATATAATTGAGAGGCTTTAATGAAACGGGAAAAAGCTTTAGGCTCAATCACACTATTATTGAAACCATAGACTCATCCCACCATAAATGAATTATCCTCTGATTGAAAAGTTTTATTTAGCTTTAGTTTTTTCCACACAAAAACTAAGCCATTACATGCTTTCTCATAAAGTAAATTTGATTTCAATAGTGAATCCTTTACAATATCTTATGACCCGCCCGACGTTGTCTGGATGTTTAACACATTGGTCTATGATCTTATTGCAGTTTGAGATCATGTTTATTCCTCTTCATGTTGTAAAAGGTTGTCATAGCTGACATCTTAGAAGCACATCCTCTACCTAAGGGTTCTCCTTTAAATGATGATCTTCTAGATGAATAGATCATGACATTATAGGAAGAACCTAATGCCACTTGGAAATTATATTTTGATGGCGCAACATTATTAAAGAAAAATAAAGAATTAAATTCTTCTATCTTCAGAAGGTAGGGATTGGATTTATTTTATAACTCTAGACAAAGGAATGATGTGATATTCTTATCATTTGTCTAAGCCCCATATAAATAATGAAGCTAAATATGAGGCTCTTATAAATGGCCTATAGTTAGCAATCCTTATAGATATTAAAATATTAAGATCTTTAGGGACTCCTAATTGATTATTAACTAAGTGAGTGGTATCTATAAGGTTTTGCACCCCAAGCTTTTTAGCTATTATCAATACACGATGAAATTGCTTGAAAAACATTTCATTCATAACTCTATATAGAACCTCTTATAGAGATAATTTTATAGCATATACTTTGGCTAAACTTGCTAAAGAAATCACATGTCTTGAAAATAAATCTATATCTATAGAAATTAAGAATCAACAAGTTATATCCCTTATATATTTAGATTACATGAATAGATAAATATAAATGCAAAGGGTAGCCACCTTTGCTGAAAGTCAAGAAGAGAATGACTAGAGGCAACCATTCATTGACTATTTAAATGAGGGGAGACTCCTTAAAGACAAGTCATTAGAAAATCAAATTAAGAAATGTGCCTTATCTTATGCATTCATTGATAATTTATTGTATCATAGGTCATATGATCAAATGTGGATATGATGTTTAGATAAACAAGAAGCCCAAAAGATCATAATTGAGGTATATTCTGGATTGTGTGGCACTCACCAATCTAGACCTAAAATGAAATTAAAAATTAAAAAACTTGGATATTTTTGGCCTTTGATGTTAAATGACTATGTGGCTCATGATAATTTGGTACATTCTAGAACTTTCCAAGTAGGAGACTTGGTCTTGGTTCTTAAACGGCCAATTTTAGCTCATCGCAGGATAGGCAACAAATTTGAGCCAACTTGGGAAGGACTATTCGTGGTGGAAAAAAGATTATAAAAGAGTTTCTTATAAATTGATATTTGTAATGGTGAATGTCCAATGCCACCTATAAATGGAAATTACCTAAAGAAATATTATGTATAGGTTGTACTTCAATTTCAAAAGCGAGCATCAATAAAATCTTTGTATCTTTGTGAATTATCTAGATACAAATATTGTTTTATTTTCTTAAATTCTATGAAATAATTTATAAATTTGTGTAGATCTTTTTGAATTTTTTGATGCATAACTTGTACATTTTTATAAGTTGGGATTAAGCCCATCTGTGGCACCCTTTTTATAAAAATTGCTTGGGTTTGGAATAAGCTTCTCATGGCACCATTCTTTTTATTCAAAAGATAATATTAAGTCACTAAGACCCCTTTCTTGTGAGTTATACTATTTAGGTTAAGATCAATTCAAAAGACCCTTTCTTGTTAATAAAAATTAATGTTAGGAATAAGTCATCAAAACCTCTTTCCTTCCCTTCAACTATTTAAGTTGGATTAAGCCATTAAATGCCCCATCTCAATAGTTAACCATAGAGGAGTAAGTCTCTTCGTAGGCACCCTTAAAGAAGACAAGCATATGAATAAGTCACTAAGACCCATTTTCTTTTCAAATAGGCTATCTAGGTTAGGATCAAGTCATCAAAGACCCCTTTCCTACTAGACAAAATTTTTTGGCTTATGAACAAGTCACTAAGACCCCTCTTCCTTATTATTGCTACTCAAGAAGGAATTAAGCTATTCAATACCCATTTTTAATAGCTAATCAGCTAGGAGTAAGTCCCTTAGTAAGCATCCTAGTAAGAAAATTTGGGATAGGATTAAGTCATTATGACCCGTTTCCTTTTCAAGCTAATTTAGGTTGGAATTAAGCCATTGAAGGCCATTTCCTATTAGTTGAACTTCACTAGATTAGGATTTAAGTCTTTATGACCCCTTTTCTAGCTTAAGAAAAAAGAAATTAAGGAGTGGAAATAAGTCATTGAAGAATTAAGAATTAAGTCTATGTGACCCCTACATATTAGCCAAAATCTAAATGATTAGGGATTAAGCTATTGAAAGCCTCTCTTCCATAACTTAGCTATTTTGGTTGGAATTAAGGCCTTAAAGACCGCATTCCTAATAGCTAACTAGATAAGAATAAATTCTAAAGTGGTATTTTTTCTAATTAAAATTCACATAGTTAAGATGGGAGTAAGTATCGATAGTCGCATCCTTTCTAGGAAAATATCTCTAAAGAGTTTATGTTAGGATTAGATTCCTCATTAAGTCTTTTCCTAATGGAATCCCTACCATTCTTGAAACTTTATGGATTTGAGTTTTTAATAATAAATCATTTTAAACCAAAACAAATTTAAGCATGTTTTTGCCTATCTTTCACAATTAAACTCATAATAAAATATGAATCAAAACCAAATCTGAATTCCAAAATCAAACTTAAACTCTTCCAAGCTTATGCTTGTGATTTTTTGTTGACTAGTTTAGTCAACACCAATATATGTAATGTACTTTGGTTAATCCACTACACATAGAGGGGGTCTATTTGTTGACCTCATTTTTGAATGAGGTTAACATTATTTCTAAAACCACATATTAGGACACTTGATCATAGATTAGGAGCCTCTAATTAAGTACTTATGACACTTTATTTAGTGACCTAGTACATCCTTCTAGGATTTGACCTAACCTAATGGGATTAGGTAGATCCAAACCCAACCCAAATTTAAACAAACAATTGGCCTAAACACATTCAAAATGAGAACCTAAATCCAATTGAGCTTGAGCTAAGGAAAGTTGGATGGCTAACCCAACCATCCTACTTAAGCTCAAAACCACTCAAATCCAAAAAAAAAAATGAAATCAAAACAAGATCAAACCAAGCTAAATTAAATGCATAAAATGTGTGACATGAATATGAATGGAATCAAATGAAATGAAAAGTCAAAGGTAGTCAACCATTGAACATAGGTTGACTCATGTGGGTCTGTCCAAGTCAAAGGTCAACTTAGAATTATTTGACCAAACAAAATCATTCTAAAGGTTCCAAATAATAAAATAAACATGTTCAAATATGAATTAAAAGCAAGATAAAACCAATAAAAACTTAATTCGGCTAACGAGACCAATTGATCTAAATGAGCCTAAATGGACTTTATTGAATTCAAATATAAATTAAATTGAAATCAACCCACATTAATTATCTAAAATCATTTAAAATTCCTTATTACACATAAATTAACCAATTATTAGGATTAATTTGACTAATATGGTCTTTTGACCTAGTTAGACCAATGTTAATCCATTAAGCCCAAATTAGGTCAATGTGAGCTATAAACCCAAAATAAATGAAATTCAATTAACTTAAATCATTCCAAATACTTGGAACAACACAATTGAAAATAAAATACATTACAACTGAGTCAAGAAGTTCATTTAACTCAGTTGGATTTAGCCAAATCCATTTGATCCATAATGGGTTAAGTACTGAAGCAAGCAAGTAAACACTTCCAAATTTCATGAAGCCCACTAATTGGAGACATCATAAATGATTAAATGAATATAGTTGAAGCATAAATCTAGAATTAATACAATTAATGGAAGAGGCTATTCGAAGTTAAGAGGGAAAATTTCTAAAGTGGCATAAATCAAAATGTTTGAATCAACCTAGGCTAATCAATTTGAAACACATATAAACTCATTCTAAGATGTGTTTAAGTGAATGGAAGTCAAGATTAAGTGAAGAAAATTAGCTCAAGTCCACCCAGGAAAAGGAACATTCCATGGTGATGAAATAAGGTGCTTGGAGACCAACTCCTCACCCAATTTGTTCCCTCATCTTATTTACTTTAGACTCTTCCAATTAACTATCCACCCCTTGGAGGTAGCACCCAAGGGTGGCAATCACCTTGGCTGGCCATGGTGGGCTACCCTTAAGCTATATCTCTCAGCCAAGAGTGGAAAACTAAAGAGAGTGATTATCAAGTGAGTTTGAGTCTTCCATCACATTCCTCAAGTGAAACAAAGGAGAGCGCACCCATTCCCCCATTCCCACATCGACAAGTCAATGTTGATCAAAGCCACTGAAAAATGGATGTACCTTGGTCCATAGGACGATCCATGGGGAGGAAATTCAATTCATCCTTCCCAGAGCTTCACTAGGTTTCCATGATGCTTTTCAAATCACCCCATTGCCAGAGATTGCTATCGATGAGGTACAAAATCCAACCGACCCCTTAAGCATTCAATTTTGGTCCTTTCATATTAAACTCAACCTCAACTAAGATCAAGCCATATAGATGCATTCCATTTGAGTCCATGATGGATTTGTAATTAAAATTGAATGATTTCATCAGCTAAATCATTAGAAATCATCTCAGATCGATGAAAGACCTTCATCTTTCGCTATCATTTAAGGAGATATAATCTCCACTTTATGTTCCTTTTGCCAGGAATGGATGGTTTTGATCTTACTGTATGAAATGATTTAATCCCTATAGGAAACAACGGGATGATTTGAACCATTCAATCTTTGATCGGATGACCTAGATCAAACTGCATACGCCAAAATAACGTGGGATCCATGTAGATCTTGCATGGCCTAATTAGATGCCGCTACGTGTAGATTGGTTAAGTCGATGCATCATTAATTTTCCATTAGACTTCTGCACCATGACCACATTTGATTTCTATTCAGGGTATTTGACTTCTCTGATGAAGTCAACCTCCAATAACTTGGCAACCTTGATCTTTTAAAATAAAAAATTCTCAAATTTATGGTTTAAATAAATATTGAAAAATATCAAAAGATTAAAAATATTAGAAAATAAATAATCATCTAAAAACTATAAATAAAGGCTCTATGGATTCATCTCATTGAGAGGAATCCATTTAATCTAAAATCCCCAATTAATTTTAGGTAATTTTGGGCTAATTTAATTTTAAATAAAAATAATGAAACTTAAATTAAACTCAAACCACTCATCCAATTAATTTGAAACTTTGGGGAAAAGAAGATAGAGTAAAACCACATCTTAGACAAAATTTCCATGATTTATTGTAAAGTAAATCTAAAGATATGGAATTTTGAACATTAAACCCTAATTTTGACAAAATAAATTAATATTAAATAATATAAATCATGAAAAAAATATGAAAATAACTTAAATCATTATAATAACCCATAATGAACCTAAATACCTCATAAAACTCCTTGAAATTCAATAAACCATAAAATGGCCTAATTTATAATTAATTGAATTAATTAATTTAATTAAGTAATTTTAAATTAAGAAAATCATAATAGATCAACTAAAACTCCAAAATTATAACTGAATGCTCTATGGATGCATCTTCTAGAGAGTAATTTAAGAAAAATAAAACACTTAAATTATTTCTTTCTATTTTAAGCTTAATTTAGGTTTTATTAAAATAATTAAAACTTTAATTAACCCTAAATTATACATCTAATTAGGATGAAACTTTAGAAAACTTAAATTGGTAAGGTCTTCACTTTAAAATTTCTAGCCCAATTGACCTTTGGATATGATGTTATTAAATTTCCAATCCATAGGCCAATAAAATTGAAATAATAATTAAAAAAAATCATGGAAATTATAAAAAAAATCATAAAATCAGTTTAAAACATGATTTTTAAAATCAAAACACTTAAAGAAAATTTTCCAACCCCTTGAAGTTAAAGGACTTGATTAATCATAAACTTAAGGTTTAATAAAATATTTAAAGAATATGAAATTTTAATTAAACCCTAAATCAACAATTTATCAAATTTATAATGAACCAATTAATCAATTGAAATGCAAAATTAATTAATCTTTGAATTTCATACTTAAGCATGGAATTCATTGAATTATTTGAATTCATTTAAGTTAATAAACAACATAGTTCTACGTGTTAATGAAAATTAAAAACACTAATTAAATTAATCAAATTAATCGAATATCCCTAAACTATAGTAACTTGAAATGACTTAGTTTTAAGTTGAAAACCACAAAGTAGTTCCATAGTTTCTTAGGATTGGCAAAGAAAATTCTATATTAATAAATTAAACCAAGTTTTGAACCTTAATGCTTAATGTTACATTAACCTTAATTTGAATAAGAAATCATAAAATATAAGATAATGAACCTTTTAATTAATGAAATCAAGACTTTCCAAAAATTGATTGAAATTAATTAAATCAACTTATCTAAATCATATATAAATGAAATCATCACTTAAAATAAATTAAGTTAACTTACTCAAACTCATCAACAAAACATAATGAAATGTCTAAATGAAATTAATTAAAATCAAATAAACCTAAATAATAAATTAAGAGTACATAAGTGAATAAATCATGAAATTGAAATATAATTGATCATTTAAAAAATAAAATCAAAACCAAGTTTGAATTAAGATATTAACTTAAATAAATTAATTCATTCAAACTAATAAGCACTAATAAACATAAACATAAACATTAATAAAATAAATAAAGTTAATCCAAAATAAAAAAACCAAATAATTAAATGAAAATAAAATCAAAATAAAAGAACTATAATAAAAAATTAAGTCTCTAAATTTCATGAATTCTAAACTTTAAAACATTGGAAAATGAATTAAACTAAATGAACATTAAATTTAATCATGATTAAACCCTTAAGTAAGGATGAAGGAAATACTTTAAACCTTAACCAAATGTTTTAATCTGAATATCATTAACTAAAAATTCTAACTTAAAAAAAAGGGAGAGGTGAAGCATGAATTAAATTCAACCACTCAAATAAATTCAAAAGAGATTAATTAAGATATTTAAGATATTAGTTAGGCCCTTAGAATGAATCTTCATCTTAAGATGAATATCTCATTTTACTAGACTTAGGATGTTCGATAAAATGGGCTCCACCCAAAATAAAATATATTTTAGTCTTCATTCTTGAAAATTTAAATTCCACTCTAACATAAAAGAAAATTAAAAATAGAAATAAAATCATGAATCAATTAAATTACTTATATTGAAACCACCCATGGAAAATTAAACCAAATTTATAAATAAAAGAAATTAGAAGAATAAAAGAACAAATTTTTATAATTATCAAACATATGGTATATAGTTTGGATACGAGTTCGGGGCTACTTGTTCAAAGGAGGTCTTGATACTTGGAACCTCTAGTTTAACAATGGCATGTGCCTATGAAGGGAAATTATGAAAATTGAAAACCTCAAAATCAAATTAAATTAAACTTTGGAAACCCAAACTGAAACTTGAACTTAAAATACCTAGATAAGTCTTACCATTCAAACTCTTCCCTCACATATTTGGTTATTAGATCACAAACCCTAGACTTTAAATAAATCTGTGATGTGAAATGAAATGTTTTTTTCTATTTTGTGGTGTACTATTTAGACTGGATGGCTAAGATTGTTTGCTCACTAGTCTGGATATTAGGATGCTCCTTTTAGGCTAACACTATTTTCTACAAGGGGCTATGCTTAAAGGGACCACTATCATAAAATTAAATAAATATTTTTTCTTGTAGGTATGCTTAAGTCTAAGCATAGCCCAATGGGATAGGTGGGGTTCGTAAGAAACTAATGCTAAGTATGTGTGCAAATATAACTGCTAGTGTGGTATGTGTACTTTTTAATATCTATTTTGTAAGGTTTATGGATTTTAATTTGGAAATTTTAAGTATAATTTGAGCTTAGAATTATGTTAGGATCTATGGGGCCTAGGAATAACTTGAGCTAACCTTACTAACTAGTGGTCCCTTGTGAACCCTATGGAGGTCCCTAAAGAAGGAGATCCTATAGAAAGAATCCCATATGTCAAGACTTTTAGTTCTAGGATGGGTTGTACAAGTGTAGATTTTGGCTACCCATTTTTCTCTTTCTTCTAGGGATAACAATGATAGCTTGCTACATTGGCTTGTTTATTAATAAAATTTGGTGTGATTTATTTTAGGTGTGCAATAGAATTAACATGCTTTTCTAGGTTCCTTTTTGTGTTATTTGTATGATGAATGCTTGAATGTTAGGCTCTAAAAAAACTAAGTTTTCTACCCAACTTAAATCTAAATTACTTGAACAAAATTAAATAAAGTCATAACTTCACACATAAATTGAAGCTTTAGGAATAACTTAAAAGCAATTAAAAATAACTAGCTTTTGCAAACCATGCTCACATATTATTCTAACTCCTTAAATTGGGTGCTTCACTCATTGCACTTAAGGGGTATCTAACCTTTAAGGATGACCACCTTCTTGGGGAGGTGTGCCTTCTTATTTTGATTGTCCCATGACCATTTCTAATTACATCTCATTATAAGAAAAAATTTCATACCCTAAAAGCCTTAAATGAATTAGGAGTCAAAATGTTTAAAAGCTAAAAATTTTGCATTAGTTAGGTGTATATCATATCTAACACGATCTTAAAAATTAGGGAGTGAGTTTAGAATGTAACAGCCTATCCATCTTGCATAACTTAAAGACTAACATTATGTATTTAAAAATTTGATTAAGCGGTGTTACCTGGCAACCCATTCAGGTGGGTATATAAGTCCAGAAGAGCCAGAGATAGGTTCCTTTTCTTAAGTGATAGAAAGAGCCAATAATTCTCAAAGGTTAAACTAGGTTGAGGCTCTAACTTATGTTAAAAGCAATTATAGACTTAAGTTTTGAAGCATCTTTCTAGAAATAATTCTTCAACTGTAGCCATTTTTATAGTCTTGTGCTTGTGCTGTTATAATCTAAGTCCTAGATTTCTAATAAATTATCAATTAAAATCCTAATAAATTTTATCATAAAAAATATAAAGCCCAATGGTAGGATGGTTGAAATCTACTGAGTATTCCAATATCTATAGGAATTTCTTTCTTTATCCCATTTGTCCTCAAAATGAACTCTCTTCCCTTTGAAGTGTTCCCTTTTGAAATTGTAATTTAACCATCCTTTGGATCCAACTTTGAAATCCATAGAAATAAGAGCCAATTTCTTTAATCGAGAGTATTCCTAAGAAAAGATCCTCATTCCTTAGATGTAATTATCTATACAGGCTTGCCTTTATAGGGAACTATGATCACAATATAAAATAAACCTTATCTTACATTTTTATGTAGTTTAAGTAAAGAATCCCTGAAATATTAAAAGACCCATTAGCCTTAGGAGTCCATATTTAAGTGAGAAAATCCATTATAGGATAACATATTTATCTATCGAGATAATATATTTATTCTTTAATGATGAATTTGATTACCTAAATAAGATAATCTTAAAATCTATGTGGTGTAATAAACTTTTTTTATAGTTTGAAATAGAAAGAATGAATAGTCACGATTCTATTTTTCTTATCCATAGTGATGACCAATCATCATCTGCTTTTCAAGATTAATTATCAGCGATATACATAATGAAATTACAAGTTTTAATTACAAAATGATAAGGGCATGATTTCTAATGGATCTATATGATTTGATCGATCCTAGGGCTAACTTTGCTCATAAATGACCAATACCAAATTAAAAAAGGTCAGTTTCAGCCATACCTCATCGGCGTGGGGTCTCGATGGTGGTTTGCATTTTGAAATCACCCGGGGAGTGAGACAAAGCTTTTATAGGAGAATTGAGCTTTGCCACCCTCTATATCATTGTGGAGATGGATGTCCATCATAGGTCATCAGAATTTGGTGTTGGGAATGATCAGGAAATCTTGGGTGGAGGAAGTTATGTTTAAGTTTGATTTTACTTGGACAAGGTGATGGAGTTAAAGGAAGAAAAAAATTGATGTCCTCTTGTGTTTCTAATCTTGGCTTAGAGGTCTCCTTATTAGCTTTCATGGAGGTCACCAGCCATAGGGAGTTGCATTATGATCATGAGGCTAAAGGTAGTGAGCAAGTCAAAATTACCATTTGAATCTCTAAACCAGATTTCACACATAGAAGGTGTTTTGGAGGGATTAGGAAGGATGAAGCTTGGTTTGGACTCTTCCTCACCATCGCATATTCCTTTGCCTTTGGAGTGACTTGAGACCTCATTAGACTCTTTAATCTTGGTTATTAATTACTTTAGATTCACCAGAGTGAGTTTAAGTGAATTCCAATGTGATTAAATTGAGTTTGAGTTAAAATTCTTATATTTCATCGATTTGGTTTTAATTTTACTTGGATTGGGTTAAGTGTGATCAATGCTCGTTATTCGTCATTTTGGATTAATGATTAGCTATCTAAATCATGCATAGAATGAGTCATAAGTCAAAAAAAACTTTTTTGAATTAGGTTTAGATTCAAATGCCTTGAATTAGTTCACTTAGGCATCTTTTAGCATAGTTTAATTTATTCCATTTTATAGATTGGATTTAGATTTAAGTTTTAATTGTATTTATTTAATCAATTATGATTTTTTAAATAGATGGGTGTTATAAGATTTGTGTTTGATTTTGATTTTTTTTTCAAGTTAACCCATTTTGTTTTCAATGGGTTAGATTAAATTTAATTTAGTCAAATGATCAATTTGAATAAATGAAATTAAGTTAAGACCTAATTATGTTTGATCATTCTCATTGAATAAATATGAGTCTTTAGAATGATTTAATTTGGTTAAATTTTGGTGATTTAGCTTTCGATTTGGTGGGGTCCACATAGGTCAACCTTAGGTCAAATGATTGACCATCTAAACCCTCATTTCAATTTATTTTTAATTTTATTTATATTCATTCATTGAATTTTTTGCTTTTTATTTAATTTAATTTAATTTGTTTTGAATTTATTTGAATTTCTTTGAGTTTAGGTATTTTTGGGCATAAATAGGATAATTGGGTTAACCACCCTAATTATCTAGGTCTAAGCTCAATTAGATTTAGATTTCAACTATGATGTACTTGATTTAATCATTTGTTTAAATTTGAGTTTGGTTTAGGATCACCTAATTCAATTAGGTTAAATCAAATCCTAGAGGGGTTCACTAGGATAGCCTATGCTTTAAGGTATTGAGTTTAATTTATTTGTTTTATTTTGGTTTTGATTTGTTTACACATGGTCACTAAGTACAGTGTCCTGAGTGTTTAATTAGGAAATCAATAATCTAATATTAAGTATCCTAATTATTAAAATTGAAAATGATGTCAACCTCATCCAAAAATGAGGTCAACAAACCATAAATTACTTATTTCTTGCTTGGATGAGTCCAAGGTCTCCTTTAAGAAAATGACCTCTTCTCACATAGCAATGAGCTCTGATTAGTCAGTGAGCATCTGTGGGTCCTTCTCTACATCAATACTCGATAAATTAGAAGGTTGGCCCTTTGCATACTCGCCAATATCTTGAAGAGTAAAAGAAGAAAAACTCATCAACTTCTCTAATGTCTATAGAAGTGAAGCTGGTCACCATAGTAGAAGATAGGGTAGGAACCTCGATGACTACCTTTGGTGGATATAAATCCTATCCCAAAATCATACTCAACACAACCAAGTTGGTCGGGGTAAAGAGATCAAAAGTTGAATATGGAATTTCATTGATGGGATTTGCTAAAAGCTAGAACCTTAGAAATGGGAGGCACCACTCAAGAGAATAGAATTCCTCATCATTTGGATCATGACCTAGCAAATCATTCATGGTAAGATGATTCAATTTTATAGAACTATCTACACTTTAGAAGATAAAATTTAAGGGGTTGGTGAGTGCTCCTCATCACCTTCAACTGACACCTGTACACAGGTCATGCTTAGTTGTAACTATAAAAATTTTATTTGGAACACCATGAAGATCTTGAGGGTTCTTATTAAAGTAATCAAATAAGTCAATAATAGATAAATATATTATCTTAAAAGATAAGCATATTGCCCTATAATGAATTTGATTACTTAATAAGGACTCTTAAGGCTGATGGGTCTTCGATGTATTAGAGATTTTTCTCCTAAACTACATGGAGAAGTAGAATAGAATTTATTTTAGTGCAGGGTTCACAGTCCCCTGTAAGGAAAATACTCTATAGTTAATTACATCTTAGAAGAAAGACAACTCCTCTTGAGAGTACTCCTAATTAAAGAAACTAATTTTTATCTCTATGGATTTTAAAGTTTATCTTAAAAGAAAGTTTAATTTGGAAATTCAAAAGAGAAGTCTTTAAGGAGGAAGAGTTCTTTTCACAAGCCAATTAAGAATAAGGAGAAAATTCTTTTAGATATTGGGAGGCCCGGTAAGCATTTCAACTATCATATTATTGGGCTTTACATTTTTGAAATTGAAATTATTGAGATTCTGAGTTAACATTTTATTAGAAATTTAGGACTTATATTTTGTCAACACATAACTACAAAAATGCCTAGTGGTTTAAGACTTACTCCAATAGGATGTTTCAAAACTTAAGTCTAAAAATGCTTCTGACATAAGTCAAAAACTCGACCTAAGTCCTTCTTCTTACATGAGAAAATAAATATATCCCTGACTCTTTTGGACTTATTTCCTCCCGAAAGGAGTAACTAGCTAACACCTCTTGAGTGATTTGAAACCATGATTTTAGTCTTATGTATGCAAGATAGTTAGGTTGTTGCATTTTAGGAAGGAATCCAAGAACTTAAACTCACTTCCAATCCCTAAGATAATGTTGGGTATGATATGAATCTAACTAATACAATAAATTTTATCTTTTATATTTTTGACTCATGATTCATTTTAAGGCCTTGTGTATGCAATTTATGCCTACAATGATATGAAATTAGAAGCTGCCATGGAACAAATCAAAAGGAGAAGGCACACTTCCCCTAAGATGGATGGTCATTCTCAAATGTCAGATGCTCCCTTATGTGCAATGGGTGAAGCTCAATTTAAGAGGAATGAACAATATGTTATTATATTTTGTAAAAGCTAATTATTTTTAGTTACTTTTAAATTGTACCTAAGGCTTTTATTAAAATGTAGTTATCAGTATCTTTTATTTTATGTTTGAGTTAATTAATTTAATAGGGTAAAAATTTAATTTTTTATTGGAACCTAATGTTCTAGGTATTCATCATAGAAAGCGTATCATAGAAAGAAACTTAGAAAAAGCATGTTGTTCTATTATGCACCTCAAAATAAATCAAGCTAAATTCAAATTAAATTAAATAGGCCGATGTAGTTGGGTACCACTATACACCCTGGAAGACAAAGAAAATGGCCAGCCGAGCTCTACCCTTATACATCCTGATTTAGAACTAAAAGTTTTGATCTATTGGAGTCTTCCCCCAAGTTTGTCATTTTCTTCATGGACCTCCACAGGCTTCATAGGAGACCACCAACTAGTAAAGTTAGCTCTTACTACTCTTAGACCCCATAAATCTAAACCTATGTCTAGGCTTAAATTACATTTTTAGAATTTCAAAATAAATTACTAACCCTTGCAAAACAAATATTAGGAAAACACATAGTACATCAGGAATTTATATTTCAAACATATGGGCTTGACATTAGTTGCTTCAAGCCCACCTATCCTATTAGGCTATATTTAGGGACTTAAGAGCACCTGAAAGAAAACAATATTTATTTTATTTTTATTACATCAGTCCATTTAAGCATAACTGCTTATATAAAATAGTATTAGTCTAAAAAGAACATCCTACCATCCATACTAGCGAGCAAACAATTCTAGCCATCCAATCTAAAATAATACACCAAAAAATAAGAAAACATCACTTCACATCACATAATCGCAGATCATCAACCTAACCTAACTTTAGGGTCGATAGCATAATAATCTAGTGTGTGGAGGAGGGGTTTGTGCGGTATGACTATATTAGGCCTTTTAAGTTCAAGTTTTTATTTAAGTTTCAAAGTTTGTTTAATTTATTATTGGGGGGTTTCAATTTAAATGATTTAATTAGTTTGTAACTTCATTTTCATTTTTAAGTTTATTGAAAGTAGAATATAGATTTTAAAGAATGAAGAATAAAATAAGTATCAGTTTGGATGGAACCCATTCTAATCATCATCCTAAATCCTATTAGAATGAAATCTTCACCTTGAGGTGAAAATTCATTATAGTGGTCAAACTAAGACCTCAAGTATCTTAATTAACCTCTTAAAATCATTTGAAAGGCTTATTTGAATTTAAATTGATATTTGTATGACTTGATAAGACTTTAAGTTCATAATTAATACTTAGTTCTTATATTTCATCATTTTATGGAAAGTTGTTTATAGATTCTTTATTCTTTTTATTTAAAATTTATTCAAATTGATTAATATAATTTGACTTAATCAATTAATAATTTAGGTTTTGTTGATTTTTAATTATTGATTCTCTTTTGATTTAATTAATATTTTTAATAAAATTAAATTTATTGAATTTAATTCATTTTATTTGACTTGATCATTTGTTTTAAGTTTATTAATTTTTAATATAATTCATCTTAACTTAGTTTTAACTTTCTTCCTTTAGAATTTCATTAAATTTCATATGATTTATGTTTTTCAATCATAATTTTTATAAATTGGGATTATGTTTAACCTTATGATTCCATTTATTTGATTGAAGAATAATTATCTTGTTATATATGTTTTAATTCAAGTTATTTGGTTTGATTAATTTAATTTACTAAGTTAGTTAATGAAAATATTCAATAGTATAAATGATCAAATTTAATTATAATGACTTTACTCAAATTAACTTAAGTTTAATCTTACTTTAAATTTCTTGTTAAATTTAGTTAATCATTTCATTACATTCAAATTTCATGACCTGAGGTATTCATTAATTAATACAATTTTAATTCATTATTTGAATTAATTGTAATAGAATTTCATATGCTAAAGTTTTATTATTTAATTAAATCTCTTAAAATAATGTTTTATTTATCAATTTCAACCTAATAAACATAAGAAATAAATTACTTTAGACACCAACCCTAGCTCAGGCCATTCCATACTTTTAGGTTATTTAGGTTAAATTGATTTAATTAATCATTTTATTTATTTATTTATTTTATATGTGGAATTTTTTTCATTCATTAACTTAAATGGATTTAAGGAATTTCATATTAATAAATTCCATATTTGGGCATGAAATGAGAGGTTAATTAACTTTGGCTTTCAATTAAATAATTGGTTTATTATAATTTTATTAATTTCATAATTCTAGGTTTAGATAATTTCTTTTATGTTTAATTATTCCATAAGCCCTAATATATAATTAATTGAATCCCTTAACTTCAGAGGGTTAAGAAAATTTTCTTAGGTGTTATGATGTTAATGATAATGATTTAGATTGATTTTATAAATTTTTATAATTTATGTAATTTTTTGTATTTATAATCTCATTTAAATTGACCTAGGGATTTGAAATTCAACAACTTCTAATCTAGAGATCATTTGGCTTTGAAATTTTTATGGTAAGTAGGGTTCTTTGCCAGTTTAAATTTTCTAAATTTTCATCTTAATCACATGTAAAATTTAGAATTAATTAGGGTCTTAGTTATTTTAGTAAAACTTAAATTAGATAGAATTAATTAGGGGTTTTAATTTTTTTTTAAAATTCTCCTCTCTAAGATGAATCTATTGAGGGTTTATTTAGATTTGTTAGAGTTTTAGATAATTTATTATGATTTTTTAAATTGTAGATAAATTAATTAGATTAATTAATTGAATTAATTACCTAATTAGGTCATTTTGGGATTTATTAAGGTTAAAGAGTTCTAATGATTTTCTTAGATTTATTAAGGGTCATTATAATGATTTGAGTTGACTTATATTTTTCCATAATTTTATTATTTTATTATTATTTTATTTTATTAAATTAAATATTTATAATTGAAAATTTCATATCTTGGAATTTATCTTCCATTAAATCCTAAGAAATTTACCTAAGATCTATTTTAATATTAATTTTAATTCCCAAAGTTTCAAATTGATTGGATTAATGATTTAAGTTTAATTTAGGTTTGATTATTTTAAATTAAACCCAAATTAACTCAAAATTATGTAATAAAAATTGAGAATTTTAGGTTTTAAGGATTCTTCTCATTAAGATGAATCTATATAGCCTATATTTGTATTTTTTTATTGAGTATTTTATTTTCTATAATTTTTTGAAATATTTTTAGGGTTTTCTATAATGTTTAAAATATAGAAAACCAAAATTTTTGTTTTAAAATGGTCAACACCATTTACCACTGATGTAGCACCATTACACATGGTGATGTGTGATTGGATTAATGGATCTATGTAGATCCAACATAAAATGTGGTGGCCATGCAGGATTCATTATGACTGTTTGATCTTGGATCATGGTCATGATTTCACCATGTTTCTTATGTAGGACAGAAGGTGGAGATTTCATCTCCTCCATGATGGAAGCCGAATGCTATTCATCAAATCAACATAATTTTGGTGATCTAGTTAGGAGAATCACTCGATTTCAATAGTAAATCCATCAAGACCTAATCTAGAATGCATTTATATGGTTTTATCTTACTTGAGATAAAATTATCTTCACAAAGGACCAAACCAAACTAAAGGGGTGTTAGTTTTAAGGCATACCTTATTGGCATCAATCCTTGGTGGCGGGGATGCTTAAAACATCTTTATGGGCATGCGACAAACCTCTAGGTAAATGGAATTAAATTACCTCCTCACCAATTATTGTGGAGGTCAAGCTCCTCCTATTCTTCAGTAGGTCTTGCTAAAATTTGGCTTGCCACCAGCATGGAAATCGAGGAAGGGGTTGGTTCTTCTTCATTTCACTTGGGGAATGTGTGTGTGATGTTAAAATGTAAGAGAAGGTCTCCCTTTCGCCTTTCATATGTGGTCAAGAGCTATACTATTGAAATTATAAAAATGGATTGGCCATGGTGATTGCCACCCTTGGAGGCTAGCTCCAAGAGGTGGTTAATTGATTGGGAACAATTCAAATCAGTTATGATGAGTGGAGGTGGAATAGAGGAAGTATCATAAGCTTTGGCTTCATAAATGGGGTTTATGGAATTTTCTTCTTCCCATGATCCACATCATCTTCCATGGCACCTCTTAGCTTCATGAGACCACCTTAACACTTCTTTGGGCTACCAATTGACTGATTAAATTAAACCATGGTGAGCTTAAAAGGTTAAGCTAAGCTTATTTGGTTTGAATTTAGTATTGCATTTGATTTAATGCCAAATTACTTTAAGTGATTTTGATTCTCTTTATTTTGATTAATTATTTTGTATTTAAATCACTAGTGATTTCTACTAAATTTTGGAAGTCAATTGATTCATGTTAAGGAGGATTTGATAATGGCTTTCGACTAGGTTTAGCTATTTTGACTTGAATGGGTCAAATTGAGTTTAACTTGATCAAATGACCAATTTGGCTTAATTAAAAATTATTTAGATTTTAATTATGTTTCCTCAACTATTTGAGATGATTTAGATTAATTAATTTTATTTCATTTAAGGTTAATTTTGAAGTTAAACCCACTTTGACCCAAATTGGGCTTAATGGGTTAGCATGGGTTCAATTGGGTCAAATGACCAAATTGAGCATATTAAACCCAATAATTGGTTGAATGATGTTTAATTATGATTTCAAATGATTTTGGACATTTTATTTAAATTAATGTTGATTTAATTTGAGTTTAAGTTTCATAAGGTCCATTTAGGCTCACTTTGATCAAGTGATCTAATTAATCCAATTAAGGCCATTATTGGATTTATATTATTTAGATTTATGTTAAAACATGTTTATTAATGTTTATTTGATGATTTTGAGCCTTTGGAATGATTTAATTTGGTCAAATTTTGGGGTTGACCTTTGACCTAGTGGGACTCACATAAGTCAACTCTATGTCTAATGGTTGACCATCTTTGACCTTCATTTGAATTAAATTTTGATTTAATTTATATTTATGTAATGAATTTATGCTTTTCATTTGATTTAGGTTTTATTTATTTTTATTTTATTTGAATTTCTTTAGGTGTAGGTGGTTTTGAGTTTAGGTAGGTTAATTGAGTTGACCAGCTCAATTATCTTAATCTAAACTCAATTAAATTTCAATTTCAAATTGAAAGTGTTTTATTTATATGTTTGTTAAATCTTATTAAAATTGTGATTGCTTTGAATTTACCTAATCCAATTTAAATTGGGTTAGGTCAAATCCTAAAGGATGTTATTTTAGGATGTTTGACTTTTAGGTTTGATTTTTATTTTATGTTCACCCAATCCAAACCATTTGGGTTAGTTTAAATCATAGAAGGATTCATTAGGTCACCAAATATATTTTCTAAGTGCCTGGAAGCTCCTAATATAGGATTAGGTGTCCTATTTACTAGTTTTAGAAATGATGTTAGCCTCATCCAAAATGAGGTCAATAGTAACAAATGTAGAAAACTTATAAATGACATGGAACCCAAAGTACAAGATGAAAGTGAGTCTCTCCTAAACTAGATAGTTGTCTATAATCACCCTCATAGTAGCTGTCCCCATTAAACAGCTCACAATCACCATCCTGTGTGAATTAAGGGATCTCATCTTCTTCCACTCTCTGAGCACTCAAGGGGTGTGTAGATATAGGAATCACTTACACACCATCAACTAGATGAGTTCTTGGCTCCCCTATTGGTCCTAGGTGGCTTCTAAAGCCAAAGTAATATTGGTCTCACAAATAGGGAGGGTAAACTCATCTCATCCATGGAAGCGGTAGCGACCTCCTCAAACTTCCTAGCTATTTTACCTTTTTTTTGAAGGCTGGCATTGAGCGTAGTAGAGTTGATGTCACCACGTGGTCTCTTGGCATCCATGGTAGTTAAATGTGGCTTTTTCACAAATCTAACAATATAAGTGAGAAGACTTGGTAGAGTGAGTAACACGATAGATCGAGGAAAGTGATAAGAGGTGATATGGTTTCAATTTATAGCCATTGGGGGGCTAGACACAATAATAAAAGAGACCTAGTCAAAAGGCAATGTGACTCTTCATAATTGTAAGAAATCTTTTATCTCTTCCCTTTTTTTATTAAATTCTTATATCTCATTGGTCTTTTTATTCTTTTGTACTTTTTTGTGAGTTGCCTCTCCAAGTAGCAAAATAATCAAGAAGCTAAATGTATATACAAATGAGAAAAATGAATAAGGCTAGACCTCCTGGTGGGGTAATGTTAAAATGAACCCACGTCTGCAAAGGAATAACCTCTCATTTTGCCCCAAGTGTGGGTGGCTAAGAAGAACTCAAAGCATATATTTCCAAATCAAGTGATGAACATACATGGCCCACAAGCAAGTAAATAAAGAAAATTTAAATAGCGATCATTTAATGACCCAACCTCAATTAATGGGTCAACATGGATGGCAACCTACCTGCAATTAGCCCTCAAGATCGCTTCTTTCTTAAGCATACTCACCTTAAGTCAGGACGAACTCTAACATATACTCAACCTATCTAATATATACTTACCATATGTAATATCTCCCCTTAACGTATAGAAGTGGGGCACTCCTCCATTAGAGAGATTTTTTGCTCTTTTCTCTAGACCCTAGCCTTTGTACTCAAATTAAGAAGAAAATTAAATTCATTTGTTCTCTTTTCTCTATTCTTATTTACATTATTTTACTTGATTTTTTAGGTATCTCAAGAGGATCCTTCTCAAAGACAAATTTGGATTCAACAGTGGAGCCTACCTCTCTTTCACCATGTCTTCTTAGTGAAGGGCCATCAAGATGGGACCATTTAGTTCTTGATGGTCCTATTAAGGATCTAACCTTATCACCATAGTATCAAACAAGGTGAGGAAATGTCTCTTAGAGCTCTACTTTGTCAAGAACTTGGTAGGGTGGATAGTGTTGGCCATTCCCCTTCCTTTTTCTATAAACAAAGTGACACTTCTTAAAGTAAGTGTTGTGTTTAAGAAGGTCTTGAAGGTAGTGATGGATTGGACATTGAACATTCATTACTATCTTTATTTTAGCAAGGTCTGACCTTTCCTATGGTACGTTCTTTGTTATTTTCCATGGATTTTATGTTAATGATCAGCTTGCACATTTTTATCTCTATGATATTTTGTTTATAGGGATGATGCTTTTTCATCTATTCCACTTTATCCATCCCTCAGTTGTCTAGTTCCATAAGGAAAATGGGGTGAAGAAGATGGTGGAGAGTCAACTTCTACTATGATGGTTGATGATGCATGGCTAAGTATAACTCCATAGAAGTCCAGAAAAAGGAGAGCAAGTTGTATCCCATGAGATCATTCGAAGGTGAGAACAAAATGAATGGAAGAGTCAGAGGAACAACATGATGTTAGCAACTTTACTCTAGATTTGTTCCAAGTTGATCAATGAGGCCTTTGAGCTTGGGCAAAAGATTTTTTTTAAGTGTTGGAATCACTTCTCAAAGACACTCCCATTGGTTGACTGCCCTTCACCATGATGACAACTCAAGCTATCACATGGAAGTTTAGTTAGGAGGAAGGACTTATCCATAGTGAGGCAGAACTTGCAACCATGATGGGTGAGCTTGCACCTTCAAATACCAAGTTTTCCAAACTCCATGAGGTAGCAAGGTCGAAAGAAGAAGAGAAAGATTGTGTGGTCTTGGAGTTGACTCACCTTGCTAAGGAGAAGAAAAATTTGGAAGAAGAAATCTTTAGCCACACCGAGAAGTTTCAGTAGAAAGAGGTTGAGTTTCCATGTTTCCTTGATTCTTATGAGTACAATAATTTTATCCAACAAAAAATTAAGGTGGGCACTAATTTCATAATCGCTAAATTAGTGAAGCATGAATTGTTGAAGGTCAAGCTCTTAGAGAGAAATAATGAGGTAGTGCTAGTTAGTTTCTTTTTTCTATAAATTTTCTTATATGCAAGTGAAGGGATGTACATTATACTCACATCTTTGTAACTCATTTTAAAAATAAAATTCTTTTTACACTTCTGTTTGTTGAGTATTTCTTACAAATGTATTTGCTCAAATGGTGGTGTTACATACACTCACTATGTATTTATCTAAGATGTGTTGAGAAATAACCACTTTTTTCTTCTCATCATTCTGTAAAATCTCTTACCAAGTATTTGAATGATACAAGTACTAACTGTGGGGCAGTAGATTCTTTTTTTTATTCTTGATCTTGAGAAGTGTTGGGTAAGTACTTCTAGCCACAAACTATGGAGAGTTGGTTTTTTTAGTTGCCAAGTATGAAGAATTGATCATTTTACCTACAAACCATGGTGATTTGGTCTCTTTAGTTGCCAACCATGGAAAGTTAGACTTTTTAGTTACCAAGTATGGTGAGTTAGTCTTTTTAGTTGCCAACCCTGGAGAGTTGGCCATTTCTAATTACCAACTATGTAGAATTGGTCTTTTTAATTTCCAATCATGGTGAGTTGGTCATTTTAATTTCCAACCATAGAGAGTTGATCATTTTAATTTCCAACGTTGGAGAGTTGTTTTTTTAGTTGCAAACCATGGTGAGTTGGTCTTTTTAATTGCCAACTATGGAGAGTTTATCTTTTTAGTTACCAACCATAGCGAGATAATCTTTTAAATACTATAAAATAATTTAGATGAGCATTCATAATTTTACCTTGAGGATTGTCTACTCAACTATGGCATTCTTGGGCTAAGAATGGCCCCCTAGGCTTTTAGCTTCTCTAACCCTTTTCTAGGCCAAGCATTTTACTTGGTCCAAAAATGGCACACTGAGCCCTCTAAGTCTTCACATGGCTCCTTGAGTGTTTGTATCATTTTAAGAGTTTCTTTATTGACCTTGGTTTTGTTGGGAAAAGAATGGCACACCTAGTTTAGTTTCTCTGCTTGGGCTTCAAGTCACTAGAAGGACCTTTTCTTGGACCAAAAATGGCACATCAAGCATCTTAAGTTTCCAAGTAGCTCTCTAAGTGTTTATATTATACTCATTGAACATTATCGGCACTCCTTCGAGTAATGAAATGGGTAAAAAGGTGTTATTTTTATTGGGCAAACTTGAAAACTTTATTTTCTTATATTCATGTCTTAATAATTAAGAAAAAATGAAATACAAAAGATACATTTTATCCCAGGGATAAAATTTTTAAAGTCATTAGCATTCCAATTGCGAGGCACATCCTATCATTTTTAGGCCTGCAACTAGTATGCTCCAAAACTAACTTAGTATTTAATGATGTAAGGATTGTTCATGTATGGTCCAGTTTTCCTAATTTGTGGGGCTATTGCATCTACTTTCTTCAACACTAAGTTGACAACTTTGAAGTGTTTCTCTTTATCATCATTGTAGTATTTTGCCATTCATACCTTTATCTCTTAACTTAATGATGTTTGATTCTTAATTCTTTGAGCATATTAAGTATCTTCCATTATCTTAGAATTCACCCTCTTGTACTATTTTGCTTATCCTTTTGGTCATTAAGACTCTTTGGCTGTGAAGTTAATTCTTAACCATTAACACATCTTTTGTCTTGTGTGATAATACTAATGTTGCATGTCTAGTTGAGGTAGTTAGAGTCATTTTTAAACCTTAGACCATGATGGGTAGTTTGTCCATCCATTTTAACTTAGCACCCTTTGGTTTCTTTTTTTTAATATGTTGAGAATCTTCTTATTCACTCTTAGCTGTGGTGGGTATGGATGATGCCAAAAACTAAGAGTTAAATATAAAATGAAGCATGACATTGAACACAGAATCACTCAATAGAAATGGAGCTAGATACCCAACAATTCACCACTTAATGGGACTTAGAAGAGATGGAAGATAAAATCACTTGTCAGGGCAAGCAACCATGAAAATAGCCAATCACAAGCCATGGTTGATATATAATGAAGGATCATTAAGATTTGTGATGTGCCAAATAGGCTGAGTAAGAAGAGAATTATCTAGAAGTATCAGCTTGGATAATGATCTTATCACTCAAGCGAAGAGGATGACATGTTTAAAGAGCGGGTTACTCCTATGAACACCTTCTTCACAAAGATCACTCAAGCTCTCTTTCTAGATAGGTTTAAAATAACACTTTTGAAATCATATTAAGGTTGAATATATCTAATGGACCACATTTCCTATTTTGAGTTAACAATGTCACTTTTAGACCTAGAAGTTACAATGAAATATTCCCTTTTTTATCACCTTCAAAAAATTGGTCATTTGATGGTTCTTGTGCCTCCCACTAGGGGTCATAACCACATTCTCTGACTTTAAGAAGATGTTCACCGCAAAATGTGCAAGTGTTCAGAAGTTGTTTAAGAGTTCCCAGGCTCTCCTTCAAATGAGGAAAGAGCATGGTGAGTCCCTAAAGAAGTTTATCACTCACTTTTAGTGAGAGATACTAGAAGTTAAAGATTTGATACCCATGGTGGCTTAGGCCGCACTTACCGAAGGTTTGAAACAAGAAAAATTCAAGTATGTCCTCAAGCTCCAATAACTTAAGACACTCACTGAATTGCTTGAGATGGCGAAAAATCATGTAAATGCTAAGGAGTATAATGAAGTCTCTCAGCCAACCCCAACAACTATCTCTAAAGACTCATCGAAGTGACTACATTTGGAATGGTCACTTGGAGATAAATTTTTAGCATGGAGACAAGATAAAAAAGGTGGTGGAAGGAAACCCATAACTCGCTACTAAGGAAACAAGTACTCACAACTTTCCATAGTGACTCCACTAAGGGTGTCGATGTCCAAGTTGGTGGAAGCCATATAAAATAATGATTTCTTCAAAAGGCCACCACCAATGAAGATAGATAGTGCTTGTGATCACTCAAGATATTACACCTACTATAAAGGCCATGGGCATGATAAAGAGGAATGCACCATTTAGAATTCCTGAATTAATGAAGTGATACTCAAAGAATTCACTAAAAGAAAAGACAAAGAAGTCATCGAGACACGTAATGAACTCATCCCGGCACATGCCATCCAGATCATTGAAATAGTACTTACCATCTTTGAGGGAGATAGAGATTCTTCATGAGAGCTTGAAATGACTATGGTCTAGAGATGTCAACTTGGTAGTCATGGATGGCATGCATTCCCACACCTTTATAGTCTTTATAACTTTCTCAAAAAAAGATAGACCCTCCATGGGTAACCTTTTAAATGGGGCAATCATCGTTATGATGTTGATCAATAATTACCAAATTTAGAGTATATTAATTGACATAGGTAGCTCGATCAACATTATCTTCAAATCTATTTTTGATAATAAGGCTTGCTGAGTTCCAAACTCACCTCTATGGGAGGACCAATATTTAGATTTTTAGGAGTGAGGAGAGAGGCACTCTGGAATAATCACTCTCCCCTAACTTGGGTGATAAATGAAAAATAGTATATGGTGATGGTTGACTTCATTATTGTGGAAGTACTATCTATCTACAATGCCATCTTTGGCTAACAACTGCTCAACACATTCAAAGTAATGGTGTTCCCCTACCACATTGCTATCAAGTTCATTACGAAGGATAAAGAAATCATAATTAGGGTAGTAGGTGAGTTTGGTGAAGAGGATGAAGTTCTTTAATTGGATATTGCACATATTGGAATACAAGTTCTTGAGGAGCTAGAGGAAGTACCAAACTCTGGCAAACATAAGCAAGTCCCTAGGATCAGCTCAACTTTTTTGCCTCAAACATAGTGAAGCCCTCATTCAAATCCTTTAAGAAGATATCAATGTCTTTGCCTAGATTTCCACCAAAATATCAGGTATCAACATCAATGTCACATATCACTGCCTCAATGTTCACAAATACTTTCGGTCCTTGAAGCAAAAAATAAAGAAGACTGCAATTTTACTCATTGAACCATCAAAGAAAGGCCGCCAAGTTACTTAAAGCTAACTTCATTAGAGAAGTTCAATACCCTAAATAGGTCTCAAATATTTTCATGGTGTAGAAGTCAAATAAGAAATGTAGAATGTGCATTGGCTTCACCAACTTCTCATGCCCAAAAGATGGATACATCATTCCTCAAATTGACTCCATACTTGACTAAGTGGTAGGATACTTTGTGATGAGTTTTTTAGATGCATTATCTAGGTATCACTAAATTAAATTGCATCAAACTAACATAGTGAATACATTCTTTACTATAGGGGAAGAAATTTATTGCTACAAATTAATGCTCTTCAAACTCAAAATGTAGAGTGACTTACTAAGGGATGGTAGATTGAGTATTCAAAGAGACAAAAAAAAAGAAGAAATGTGGAAGTCTATGTTATAACTTGTTGGTCAAAAGCTCATCCCCTACACAACATATTAAAGATTTCAAGGTGACCTTCTCCACTTTGAAAAATATAACATGCTCCTAACCCCTTGAAATGCACTTTTGGTGTCAAGTCTAGTGAATTTTTAAGATTCTCATCACACTTGAAGGAATAAAGGTTAATCTAGACAAAGTGAAAGCCATAATCGAGATGCCTTTGTTGAGAATGATAAAAGAGGTGCTTGACTCATGGGGTGAGTCACCAAATTATATCAATTTATTTCTAAAGCTCAAGAATGTTGCATGCCATTCTTCAAGGTTCATATGGTAGCCAAGAAGTTTGAATGGACCTGATCAATCTAAAAAAAACACATTTGAGGATACTTTTATCATCTTTATTGAGATGGATAGAAGTATGTTCTTTATGAGGTAGATTGATATATATTCAACCAAATTTCTCCCAAGATTATGTTAAGGTTTTTTTTAGATCTGAGTTCTACTTCTTATGAATGTAAGCCTTCATAGTTAATTACCCCTCTTACCATAATAAGAGAGCACTCTCAATTAACATTAGAAACAAACATATGTTGCTGATATGAATTTGTGTCTAGTGATATGTGTAGTATGGCATAGATGACTATTTAAGGGGAATAAGAGAATTGTCTTGATCAAGATCCCATTATTCTATCATTCTAGGACTATATTATTCTAGTCTTCCAACATCAAAAGGCTAGTTGTAATGTCTAGGGAGTCTGATTAGCAGCCATGGGTTACCTTATTCTAGATATTCTAAGTAGACCAAAGTTTTAGTGTAGGGGTGTTTGCTTGGAAAATGTATATATTGGACTTACATCCCTTGGAATTCCAATTGGATGTTATGCTTGCATTGCAAGAATTGGTCAAAATTACATCAATTATAAAGCTGGCACATTGGACTTACATCCCTTTGGAATGCTGGTAGGGTGTTATTCCTGCATTACAAGCATGGGTTGTGCTTATATCGATTAGAAACTTAGCAATTTGGACTTACATCCCTTTGGAATTCCAGTAGGGTGTTATGCTTATTTTACAAGCATAGGTCAGACATATATCGATTAATAAGCAAACAAATTGGACTTACATCTGTTTGGAATGTTAGTAGGGTTTATATTTTAGCATAGCAAACAAAAGGTTTGGACTTACATCTCTTTTGAATTCCATAATTCTACAGGTTGTTTGCATGACAAATATATAAATTGAACTTACAACCATTTTGAATGCCACATAGATATAGACTGTTCATACAGAAAATGAATAGATTGGATTTACATCCCTTTTAAATTTCAGATTTATATAGGTGTTCAGGTGAATGAATTATAAGTAATTCGCATGGCATACATATATATGTTGCTTTTGGGGATGGCGCCTCAGCACTGGAAGTATGGCACCTTGGTGCTTTGAAAGAGAGCCCTTAGGTGGTGTAGATAATAGTTGTTGGAATTATTATTTGGAACACCATGACTTCGATATTGGGGTACTTATTTAGATAAAAAAAATAATTAGTAAAAGATAAATATATTATCTTGAAAGATAAACATATTACGTTATAATGGATTTAATCACTTAATAAAAATAATTAGTCATGGTGTTCCAAATAATTAAATCCATTATAACATAATATGTTTATCTTTCGAAAGTGTAGTTATTACTTTTTTTTATTAAAGTGTAGTTGTGAGTTTTTTTATTTTATGTTTCAATTGTTTAAGTTTAAAGTGGTAAAAAACTTAATTATTTCTAAGAGCCTAACATTCCAGGCATTTCATCATTGAAAGCATAACGAGAAAGAAACCTAGAAACACATGCTTTTTATATTACACACCCTAAAATAAATCAAGACAATTTGAATTAATAAAATAGGCCGGTGAGGTTGGGTACCACTATACACCTTGAAAGAAAAGAAAATTAGTAGTTGAGCTCTACCCTTGTACAACCTAGCATAACTAAAAGTTTGATCTATGAGGGTCTTTTTCCAAGATTGTCACCTTTTTCAAGGACCTCCACGAGCTTCACCAAGGACCACCAAGTCATAAAGTTAGCTCATGTTATTCCTAGACCCCATATATCTTATCCCAATTATAGGATTAAATTACATTTTGAAATTTCAAAATAAAATTCTAATTATTGCAACACAAATGTTAAGAAATGTACACAGCACACCAATAGTTTATATTTCAAACATATGGGCTTAGCATTAGTTACATGCCAAGCCCACCAATTTTAATGGGCTATGCTTAGGGACTTAAGCAGCACATGCAAGAAAACATCATTTATAATATTTTTTATTACAGCGGTCTCTTTAAGCATCAACCCCTATAGAAAATTGTATTATCCTAAAAAAGAACCCCTATCATCCATACCAACAGGAAAACAATTATAACCATCTAGTCTAAAACATTACACAACAAAAATAAGAAAATTCATCACATCACAAAACATCATAGATCATTAGCCTAACCTAAGTCTAAGGTTTAACCTAATAATCTAGTGTGTGAGAAAGGGGTTTATGTGGTATGGCATTACTATGCCTTTTAAGTTCACATTTTGGATTAATTTAAAATTTAATCTTTTAATTTTCATAATTTTGCTTCATAGGTTTGTTCATTGTTAAATTAAAATTTTAAGGTATCAAGATCTCTTTGGGGATGGTACTTTATTTTATAAACCAAGTGATAGTTATGAAAAGAGTTACTTTTATTTTATTTATTTTATTTTATTCTTAGAATTTATTTGATTTTCCATTGGGTGGTTTCAATTTAAGTTATTTAATTTATTTATTTTTTGCATAAAGATGAAAATTTTATTGATTACTAGAAGATTATAGTAATCCAAAAAGATAGAAAGGAAGAGGGTGGTTACAAGTGTTTTGTTCTAATGTATGGGAGGCCTAACTTGTCACTATGTACAAGTATGCTTAGCTCTTTGCTAGCATATTTAGAGGATGAGAGGATTTGATGTTGTGCTCCATGTCTGCAAGTAGTTCAGTAGGTCTATTACTTTCCCTCCATATATGGGAGCAAGAGATTTTAAGGTTCATTCTTAGCTTATTAATATCTTTGAGGAGCTTAATAATGAAGAAAGGGGGATATTACATTTGATCTTCATTCAGGATTTGTATGAGAGGTAATGAGTTTGATTCAATCCAGTGGTTGAGGTGGGGCTTTCTTGAAGCAAGGAGGAGAGCAAGATGAAGTGCTGTAGTTTCAGCATGAAGAGCTGAAAGAGCCATTTAAGGCATGGAGTAGAAGTAGATATAGTCGCAATTAAAGTTTTTGAATATGCCATTGATTCCAACATTATTGTTTTTGGTATTAAAGCGGCCATCTATATTAATTTTGATGTAGTATTGGTTCGGCTTCTTCTAGAAGACAAGATTGCAGGTTGGCAGTTGGTAGTTGGCTATGTTCACATATTTGTTTTTTTTGTTCAGAGATTCTCCCATTTCCATTAGTTGAAAGTGGGATTTGATCTCGAGAGCAATAAATTCAACATTGATGTTAGAAGTAATATGCTTGAGATCAATTCAAGCAGTGCAAATGAACCAAAGGATGATAAGGATTACATTAAAATTTTGGAGGGAAACTTGTATGTTGTGTGATTTGATTTGTCTAATAGTTGAACCAAGTTGAAGAGAGCATCACCATTATGGTCTTTTGTTTGTTTAGAAAAGATATGCCATATAGTTTTGCTAAATTTTCAATGGATGAAGGTATGAAAGAGATCTTCCTCTTCTTCCTTGCATAAATGACATCTTGAGGGAAGTTTAAGGCCTTTAAGTTTGAGGATATCATCAAGGGGAAGAAAGTGGTGAAAGAGTCTCCAAGAAAAAAAGGCTATTGAGGGTCAAATATTTGGGTTCCAAATAGCATTCCCTTAAGGAACAGAGTTGGTGTCTTTCCACCAAATTGAAAGGAGGATCTTGTGGGCTGAGTTATGTGTGGAAATTCCTTTGATCATCAATGTGTCTTTTATTTTAATGTTAGGAAAGCTACAAATTTTGCTACAAATTTGGGGTGGGAGAATAGCTTGCAGTTTATGCATATCCCAATCAGCATTTAACCATAAATTTAATAGATCAAGTCTAAACAGGCCTGGAATCAACAAATTCCAAGTAGAGGGGTTCCTCCCCAAACCAATGATCATTCTAAATGTCAATGCAACCAATTCCCTAAGTCCCAAAAGATGAGGTCTTCGGCTTCTTCCTTATGTTGTAGCAAACTTCTTCAAATGGATAAATCAGAAGGCTTTAATATGGCTATCATTGGATGAGAGTCTTTGTAGTATTTTCCTAACATCTATTTGTCCCATAGTGATTTGTTCTCCTTGAGCTTTATCCATAATTTGCATATATTATCTTAGATATTATCTTTAATGGATTTAAAGCCCAAAACACATTTATTAACCAGTTTACAAAAGTTTTCTAGTTGGTCCAATGGGTGGACTTGTGGTTGTGACTCCATATAAATCTATTAAGCATTCTTTCAATTATCTTTGGATCAGTTTTGGAATTATGGTGTTTATTTTGGATATGTTGGGTGGACACCACGTATATCTTAGGGGGTACTTATTAAAGTGTTTGGGTATGACATTAAGGAATGATGTACTATCTTGAGAGATGAAAATATCACCCTATAATGGACCCAATCACCTAACAAGGACTCCTAAGGCATGATGGGTCTTCGTATGTAGCAGAGATTCTTCCCTACTTTACATGGAAAAGTAAAGTAGGTTTATTTTATTTCAGGTTCTTAAGTTCCCTATAGTGGAAAGCCTCCATAGTTAATTACATCCTAGGAAATGAAATTTCTAAGAATACTCTCGATTAAAGTAGGCAATTATTATCTCAAAAGATTTCAAAGTTAAGACTATCAAATTATTAGTATTTTTAGAAGATCAAATGAGATTATTCAATCAGAAAGAATAATTTTAGAATCCAAAGGAAATAAGTGGGAAATGCTCATGAAACTGAGAAGCTTAGTGATCATTCCAACCTATCCTATGGTGAAGCTTTATATGTTTGAAAGTAAGGATGATTTATCTATTTGAATTTAAATTTTATTAGATTGCTAGGGCTTATAATCCGTCAACACAAGATTGAAGAAATGCCTAAGAGGTGAGGATTTATGCTTGTAGCCCGAAGGAAACTAGCTACTTCATATCCTAAATCTAAGGAGCTTTAGCACAAGCTAAAGCATGATCTAAATCTAAGTGAAGGGTGGACATAAGCATTCATCTCCATAAGAGAGGATAAACTCACTCAACTTTGGACTTACAACCACCTAGAGTGGACTGCCAGCTAGCACCTTCTACAATTCAAAACCATGTAGTTTGATCTTATGTAATTACAAGATGGCTAGACTTGTTATTTAATTTGGAAAGAAACTAAAGTCTTAAACCCACTCCCTAAGAGACTAGAGCATGAGTGGTATGAGCATATGACTTAGTCTACAAATGCAAAACTTTACAATTTTTATTTCTTTTGGACATATAATTTTGGACAAAAGCTTTGGGATTTTTATGCCTAAATGCATGAAGAAAATTTATTATTGGCCAAATTAAGAGAGAAAGAGAGTGAAGCTCCATCATGAGGGGTTGTTCTCATTGGTCAAGAAATCCCTATAGTGCATGAATGGAGACCCTCATTTAGCATGAGTGATTCAAGATGGTATGCATGAGGTTAGACATACAACATACAACTAAGGGGTTGCTAAATCTTTTAATTATCTTGATTAAAGCCTAAGCTTTATGATGAGGTTGTGATTTTTTTTCAAAATTTGGTTATGAGTTATTAATTGGCTAGAAAAATTATTTTTATTCTAAGAGTCTACCGCATCTAGGCCGCACATTAAAACATTAAACATGAAGAACTATGAAAAGAATGCAATCATATTGCACAATCTAAATATAACATCAATCAATTTTATAGACTACTCCAAAAGAATAAAAGGTCGGTGCAGTTGGGTACCACTGTACACCCCAAAAAAGAGAGAAGATGGGTGGCCAAGCTCTACCCTTATACAACCCAGAATATAAAAAAATAATTATAATCAGAATTTGATTACTTGCTATGGGGTGCTTCTTTTCTTAATTTCTTCATATCCTTCTTCACTTATATTTGACTTGATTATGTTCTAAAGGCATCACAGGGCATCCCAGGACTAAGCCTTCTAGGCACTACTCATCCTAATCCCCCATAACACTAATCCTAACTGCTATTGAAAATTATGTTTTATGGAAAGTAAATCTAACTATATTTGCAAAATAGAGGGTAATTAAGCATATATTAAATCTGAAGCAGTTATATTTTATAATTTAGACTTAGCACCTTACACATGGGTAACCAAGCCCACTTGTCCAAACTTGGATTATGCTTAGGGGTATAAGCAACCTACAAAGAGAATATTTATATTTATTTTCAGTAACCCACTTAAGGATAATCCCCTGCAGAAAATATGATTAGGCTAAAAATGGCCTAACATCCAGTCTAGTAAACATACACCCTAACATCCATTCTAAAATATTACATCACGAAATAAAACATACATCACACATACTCCTTCTAACTTAGGACTAGAAGTGGAAGCTTAATTCTAGTGTGTGTGCTAATGCCTTGGTGGTATGTATTAACTAAGCATTAAAGTTATAATATTTTAAATTTTGGAAAAGTTTAATTTAACCATAAAGATTGGTTTCATTTCAAGTGGTTTAGTTGATTTGTGAATTTTAATCTGTGTTTTGGTTTGTTTCATATGATTTAAACTTAGCATCTAAGTGTTATAAAGAGAAGAAAGGGGCTTACCCTCTTCATCCCTACCTTAAGACACTTTCTAAAGCACATTAATTTGATTTAGTTCTCTTTTAGTGAATGGCTTATTAAATATTTTATTAATCCTAAGTTTAATTTAACTTAAATGATCCTATCCAAGATGAAAGGCATCTTAAGATTAAAGTAGTTGGATTACCATCACATAACACATGTTATACCATTCCTTCCCATCACATATTAACATGCATATGATTTAATCCTTAACATACTTATACATACAACAAATGTTTTGGCACACTTAATGATGGATGAATGCATACATTTGGAATTTATATTCTTGTTTGATTTAATTATTTAGAAATGTAAGTAAAGCACTATCCAAATTTTATTACCAAATTACATAAGAATAAAATTAGATAAGTATGAGCCTTTGTTAACCAGAGAAGTGAGGTAATCAAATGGCCTCCTTGGTGCTACTTAAAGTCCTAGTATTCCAGGGATGTCTAGACTATATACTTATCTTCATTCAAATATATGTGAATTTATATATGAATCATAAGAAAGAGAGCACTAACTTACATATAATGTATTTTAATGACTTAGGTGATTATGGATGTATTCATTTTTGATAGAAAAGAGGATTATCATTCTTTAATTAAACACACATATACATGTATAAAAGATGTAAGTAAGTACGTGCCATTGTTAATAGGGGAAGTAGGTAATTAAACGACCTCCTTGGGGCTACTTAAAGCCTTGTATTCCTGGGATGTCTATATTATATACTTTCTATATCAAATACATACACATGTATACATAATTAGAAGAATGAAAATCATGCAAAGATTGTATTTAGTTTAGTTGAATTATTTATGCATATGAGTTAAAGCTCTATCAAAATTATAACAAAAAAAACATATGAATGAAATTAAATGAGTATGTTCCTTTGTTAACTACAGAATTGAGGTAATCAAATGACTTCCTTGGGGCTACTTAAAGCCTCGTATTCTTGGGATGTCCAGACTATATACCCATTACCATTCAAACCTATGCAAATCTATACATGAATCATAAGAAAGAGAGCTTCACTTCACATACTTATGGTATAAGCACATGCAACTCTTATATATATCCATAACTATTATCATTCCAAAGATTATTATTAATTTAGAAACTTTGAATAATAAATTTGGATTTAATTGTGATAATAGCCACACATACAGTAAGTTAAGTCAACACATGCAAGCTTACATAAATAAATTCTATTTGATTCTATTAAACTTGAAAAAGATGAATGTATGAAACCACAAGATATACAACATTTAAAGTAATTGGAAAAGAATAGCCAAACGTTCTCGTACGAGTCAGCGATGAGCCCTTTCATGACTAGAAAGAAAAGTTACTATCATTGACTCATCCTTTCTATGCTTCTATATGGAAACATGTAATTCATACAACCACACTAATTCTTAAGGACAATGACATCAAATAAAATTACTTGAAGAAAATCAAAGCTAATTATTAATTTGATTTTTAGATTCATATTAGACTTAAAAAGGAAAGATTATCATTTTATGTTTTAATCCTATTTGCATGTTGGTAATCATGATTTATTTAAGTATAATTAGATAAATTTTATGAATTTATTAAGTTAAGTCATTAAGCAAATAATTTGGTTACCCTTTCCTATGCTTCCTTAATTTGACTAATCATTTAATCATGAGCCACAAATGACATGAACATGTGAGAAAATATAATTACAATGCTCCTAAGGGACCTAACATGTGAGAAAATATAATTGCAATGCTCCTAAGGGACCTAATGCAATTGGCTCATAATTAAAGATTAACTAAGTTAAAGAATCTAGTTAAGTAATTTTATGATTTTCTCACACTTATTGGTTATCATAATTTCCTTAAATGGTCTTTATGTTATTAAAAAATTAAAGAGGTACCATTAATCTTATTGTTAATTATCTGATGTGATTAAAATTTCAAATTTATTTGATTTAACAATTTAATTGATTAATTAAGCACTTGATTAATTCCCATATTAAATAATTTTTCTAATGAAATTAATTTCAAAGAATGATTTAGAAAGAAGTCCTAATCACTTTCTCTCATCATCTCACCATTATTAAGTGATTAATGTGCCTTAATCAATTAATGTTTGCTATTTAGAACATTAATTAATCATTACATTAATTAAAAGTTGTAATTAAAGTTTGAACATCACATTCCTAATTACCTAGGCAATAAATTCCAATAAAATCATGGGAGGCAGAGGTCATCCCACTAAATCAACACACCAAGTTTAGAATTAATTTCCCAAGTAATAAGGGCTTAATTAAGCTAATTAAGTGCATATTCAAACCCCAATAAAGCTTTAATTACTATTAAAAACCAAATGGAAATAATTTTAATAAATTTTCTTCTATTTTACCTTTCTAATGAGTATTTATTTGTATTTTTTATTTTCTTATAATTAGTTATGAATTTTCAAAGTTTCAACCATTAAAATGGATTATTAACCCTTAATTAAGTTTAATCCCATTGGCACCATGTAGACAGCTGATGTACCAGTGCTTTCCATGTAGTGTCGTGGGATTGGTTATTTAAATCATCCGCAAAGACGATGTGTGGTGGTGAATGTTTTATCTCACCGTCCGATCTAAGATCGACGGTGGGATCTCAGCTAAGGGAATAAATCAAATTAAATCTATCAAAAAATTATGGCCATCCATTCCAATCACATAGAATGGATTGTGGATGATCCGTCCCCTAGTGATGGAATAGACACCGTATACCTTCCTCCACTAGATTCAAGCTCATTGAAGCTTGTGAGGGCTCGGATTGATCCCACACATTTACAAAAGAAATCCTAGGGGATGTAATGATGAATTTTGCATGACAATAACATTTTCTTCAAGAAGGCCTAAAATAATTTAAGAAAAACTCATCTTGCTGGAATTTACCTTGCAAGAGTTTCAGGCTAGTGGCTAACCGATCGAGGTAGCTTTTCCTTTAAGAGGCAAAACCTGTTGAGAAGATGACACCTTGTTTTCTCACCGGTGACTCTACATATCAACTACCACCGGAATCCTCATTGAAGTTAGGCTAGGATGGGATTGCTCAAGGGAAGGTTCATTTCACCTCGCTAGAGCTTGGTGATGTGTGGGAAGAGTTAATTAAAGAGTGGTTGAGTTTTGAGGAAGTTTGATGGAGCAAAGCCTTATCCTATCTAGTATTGGTGTTTTTCGGTGATGGGGAGTCTTGGGAAGCTTGGAGGAATGCTTGAGGAGGTCATCTCTGAGTGCTCTAGCTCTGAGGATGTCCAAGTGCTCGAATTGAATCAAAATGAGGGGGGTGGTGTATACCCCTTCCTCCATTGGATCAGATAGATGGGATTATTTCTACCATTTGAAGCTATCCGCCACCGTAGGAGGCCAAAGATGACATGAATGAGCTTAGGTGGCTCGGTTTGAGTGGAGGAAGGTCTGAGGTGGCTGCCTTGAAGTGTCTCCATCTCCTTTGGATGAGCTAATGAGGGGAGGTGGGTTAACTTATCTCCCTTTGTCCAAGGGTTGACCTAACCCCTTTGGTCAGGTTAGCCACATAGCCAAGGGTCTATTTTGAGCTTTAGGTGCTTGCTAAGTGCAAATGAGGGTTGTTGACCACCTAATTTTGGATATTGTCCTATATGAGAGGCTTTACCCATTAGGAAATGGGTCAACTTAGGTCCAAAGTGGGTTGGGTTTGATTTGGGCTGACCCAAGGTGACCCAAGGATGGGTCATGCAAAATTTCAATGGGTTTGGCTCAATTTGACCCATACAGGTCAAATTAGGCTAGGTTGGTCAAGTTAACATATTGGTCAACTTGGGTCAAACTAAGGGTTTATTCAAGTTCAAATGAGTATTTTGAGTATTTTGGTTTAATTGGTTGAGTTTAATTTGGCTTGGATTTAGATTTGACTCATTTGAGTTCATATGGGTAAAATAGGTCAAGTTGACAAGTTTGGCCAAATTGGCCAAATTGGCTTGGGTATGGCATTGGTTCATATTCAATTGATCATTTGAAGATGATTGTAGGCTTTGTTTTCAATAAATTTGGATTTAAGAATGATTTAGACCAAATTGACCCTTTAGGTCAATTTTGGCTAGTTAGGTCAATTGGGTCCAATTGGTCAAATTGGATTCAATCAAAGCTTTGATCATGTTCAATAATCAATTAGAAATAGATTTGATCATTGGTTGTAATCAATTTGGGTTGGTTTTGATTTCACCCAATTTGGCCCTTTAGGTCAAATTAGGTCAACTTGGGTCAAGAGGGCCAATTTGGTTTGGTTTGGCTCAATTGGTGGTCAAGCCATGTTCAAGGATTTATTTTAGGTCATTGGATTCAATTAATTTAGCTTCGGATGAGATTTGGTTCATTTGTCTCAAGTAGGTTAATTGGGTTGATTTGGTCAAATGACCAAATTGACTTGGTTTGACCCAATTGATGGCAATTTATCAATCAAGGATGATCAATAATTATCATAGGAGGTTTTGATGGTTTTGTTCAATCCAATTTGGGTTAGATTGAGATTTGGTTCAAATAGGTCCTTTAGGGTCACTTTGGGTCAAATGGACCTAATGGGTCAAGTGAATTGGTTTTGGGTTGAATTGAGTTGAGTTGAGTTTAGATATTGATTTGGGATTAGTTTATAACTTTGGTTGCAAGGGATTTGGGTTTAATTGATTTTGGTTCACTTGAATATTTTAGGTAAAATGGGTTAGGTTGATTGAATTGATTATATGTTGATTGATTTGATTGTAGATTTTGGTATGATTTGGAATGATAATAAAAGGACTGAATTGATTTTCAGAAAATCAATTGAACTTGGTTTGGATTGAAGGTTTTGACTAAGTCCAAAGGGTTGAATCATGGGTTTAGGTTTAGATCATTTGAATTTGGTTTTGATTTTAGAGTTTGGATTTTGATTTGAATTGAGATTCAATTGGATTTGGTTGTATAAATTTGAGGCTGGATTTTGGCTAAGGAAATAAGCATGGTATTCATTTAAGCCATAAGCTAGGTAGGTTTAACTAACTCTTAAGGCTTAGCCAAATCTAATGGCTAATCCTTCTAAGTCTCTAAGTTTAAGTTAAGTGTTCACTTAGCCACTAGAAGTGGCTTATGACTAAGAAGCCCTTAGTTTTAGAAGACCCCTAGATCTAGGATGGAAGAGTTGAATCCTCACTCCAAAAGTGAGGTCAACAAAAGGACCCCAATAGGTGTGGTGTAACTGAGAAGGTACACCGCACGTATTGGTGTTAGCTGAGATGATCAACAATGTCCAAAAGGATTTCACGCACTAACGAAGACTATCTATACCTAAACCAAGATGTAGGTAGAATCACGATCTTAGTGCAATGCAACTCATCTTATGCTAAAGGCATAAGAGAGAGGAAAAATTCACTGCTGATTGAGATTTGATTGAATATATTTGATTTAATTTAGGAGGGATCCATGGGGATAAAGATTTGATTGAATTTTTTTTAAATCGTTTGACTTATGAAAGGTGAATCTGTTAGGATACAAGTTCTGGTTTGTGTGATTTGGTTCATTGATTTAATTTGGGGGCATGTCCACTAGGGATCAAGATTGGATTTATTTTGATTTGATTTGTGTTTTGTTGGTTGATTTGGTTAGATATGTTGACTAAATTCCACAAGGGAAGTAAGTTTGGGTTTGCTCCACTAAGGGAGATTAATTTTGATTTGATGTTTAATTTAGAGGCATGTCCACTAAGGGATACAAGCCTGGTTGAATTTATCTTTATTGATTTAACTCCACGGGGGAGATGAGTTTGAATTATTTTAATTTTGCTCCAGGGAGATTGATTTGATTGATTATGGACCCTATCTGTGTGTGACAAACCCACTAAAAAGGGGCTATGGAAGCCTAGACCCATCTTAGATTTACCAATCTAAAGAGGTAGTCTACCAGCTGAAGGGTGAGACTATCCAACCTAAGGGTTACCTTTTGGTGTGTAACGACTGTGTTAGGAAGAAAGCTGGGGTGAATTGCTGGTAGCACAATAAATCAAACTTTACCTAGGAGACTACTGAGTGAGTACCACTAGGGATCTTACCTCAACTCAAGGGTAGTCAACATAATTTTATTTGATTTCATTTGATTTAATTTGTTTGATTTAGTATGGACGCCATTGTATGATGGACCGCACTAAGAAGGGGCTATATAAACCTGGCCTATCTCAAATTTACCCATCCAAAGTGGTAGGCTACTAGCAGAGGGGTGAGGCTATCCAACCTAAGAGGCTGCCTTTCGATGTGTAATGACTGTGCTAGGAAGAAATCGAACCCGACCTAGGGCGACTACTAAGTGAATGCCGCTAGGGATCTTATCTCAACTCAAGAGTAGTCAATGTGATTCTAATAGAGATTTTTGTTAACACTGCCCTAAAGATAGGATGCCTGCTTAGGAAAAGATACCAGTAAGGGTGTACTTGTAATCCACAAGTGAATATATATTTTATTTATTTGTTTAAATGTTTATGTGGACCCTATTGGTGTACGAGGGACCACACTGATAAGGAGCCATGGGGGCTTGGACCTATCTAGATTTACTAGACCAAGGGAGAGTCTGCATATACGTAGTACAGAGTTCCAACCACATGGGTGGTTACTAAGAAAGGGGAACTATCCAATCTGATAGTAACCCGGTAATGTCTAAATGGGGTCACAAAGGATGTGATCCAAATAGAGTGCCCATAGGGGAGGTGCCTCTAGGGGCGTTATCTTGACCCCTGAAAAAGAAAGCCTATAGGTATACAGTTGCTAACTCAAGGAGAAATCATGGGACATACATCTACCATGAGTGGTGTATCCACCGGGTAGGTCACTATCAGCATAGAGAATACCAACCAACCTATGGTGCACATCAATGTGATGATCAATATAGGAAGAAAGCATAGGATACTTACATCTTCATAGATGGATCCAGCAGGATTGTCTGCCATTGGCTAGAAAGGTACTATCTGACCTAGGATAACTACTAAGAGAAGAATCCCAAAGAAGGACTGGATCTAAACTTGAAGTAGTTAGGAGGAAAGGAGCCTCTGGGGGACTTAAATTAATCCTCAAAGGTAAACTCAATCCAGTCAATGTTCTGCTGCTAGTTCAAGAAGAAAGTGCAGGGACTTACATCTTCTTAAACAAAGTCAACAAAAGGTAGCTTATCAGCTATGCAATAAGGCATACCATACTAACAGGGTGCTTATCAGTGTGTAGTGGTTATGCTAGAAAAAAAAGCATAGGAGACTTACATCTCTTAAGCATGAGACCACTGGGGAGACACACTAGCTAGGTAGTAAATCAAACTCGACCTAGAGTAGCTACTGAGTGAGGGCTGTTATCTAAACTCAAAGTAGCCTAGATAAAGGATTTGTGCTTGTTTTATTTTTTTGTGCATATTATATTTGTGTTGTGCTAATAATGGATAGGAAGCCACATGGATTTTCTTACACCTACCCTAAAACACACCACAAAGGATTCACAGATGGAAGTGCATTTAATTCAAAGAGATTGAATTTGAAATGAAATTTTATTGATGATAATTATTTTATACATGATTTTATGGATAATATTTATTTAGGTAGATCCCATTGATTGGAAGCATCGAGTGCTCTCTATTATGGTTGATGAGCTGATAAGATCCTCTTTGGTATGCCTTCTCTATGACAAAAGGGTCTTCCCAAGTGGGTTCAAACTTGCCTCCCATCTTGCGACGGGCAAAAATTGGTCTCCTTAGAACTAAAATAAGCTCTGCTACTTGGAAAGCTTTAGGGCGGACCAACTTATTGTGAGCTTGAATCATTTTAACTTTATATAACTCGAGATTTTGGTATTTTAAGATCCTCATAAGCGTCTCTCCTCCAAACCTTGAGCTATAATCGCAACTTAGCATTTGCTCTATTGATCTACCCACTATATCTTTAGTGATGGGGTTGGACTTTTAATGGTAGAATGGCTTCGAACCCATACACTAAGGAGGAAGGAGTAGACTGAGTTGGGTTCTGTAGGTGGTGTGGTAAGCCCACAAAGCTTCAACTAACTGCTCATTCTACTATCATTTATTATCATCGAGTGTTATCTTGAGTATTTGGATGAGAGTTTTGTTGAAAGTTTCTACTAAACCATTCACTCTCGGATAGTAGATGGTAGAGTATCTCCAATCTATGTTGTGTCTTTAAGCAAAGATGTTGATTTTGATGCTCTTGAATGTAGTACCATTATCAGATATAATTTGATGGGGTACTCTGAATCTATATGACATGATTCTTGAAAAACTGGAGCACATGCTGAGCTTTTACCTCTCTGAGCAGAATCACCTCCTCCAATTTGGAAAAGTTATCAGTAACAGCGAGGATAAATCGATGACCCTTGGAAGAAGGAGGATCAATCAACTACCATATTGTACTCCAACACTGAATGGAAAGGCTAATGTTGGATGTAGAATATTGGGTGGTTGGTGTAGGACCACTCCGTGTACTTGACATTGATGTCATCACCTAGCTATGTCCATGTAATTTGTAATCATCGACAGCCAATAATATCCGAGTCTCTTGATTTTGGCTTTCATCTTGGGAGCAAATTGGTGAGCTCTATATAATCCTAAATTTACCTCGATCGCGATCTTATGGGCTTTGTGCTTGTCTAAACAACATAACCATATATGATCGAAGGATCGCCAATATAATACACCAACCACGAGGGCATAAGAAAGTGTCATTTGCTTCATCTGATGTGTCTAGGACTTCTCTTGAGGTAGTTTGCCTTTATTTAGGTAATCAATAAATGGTTGCCTCCAATCCAGCTCTTCTTTTTGGCAATTTTAGGGTTTAGGACCAATGTGCCTGAATCTACTCCAAATGCACACTTAAAGAGATTCATTTTGAGGTTAAATTATCTTAGTCATTTGAAAACTACTCTCAAGTTAAAGAAATGGTATTCATTTTCTTTACTCTTGACCATGAGATCATCGATGTAGCATTCAACTTGGTGATGAATGTGTTCATCGAAGATCCAAGTCATGGCACGCTGGTACGTGGCACCAACATTTTTAAGACCGAAAGGCATGACCTCATAACAATAGATTCTGATTGGGGTTCTAATGGCGGTATTTTTCTCATCTTCAGAGGCCATCTTTATTTGATTGTATCTAGATGAACAATCCATTAAAGAGAAGATTACATGAGATAAGGCAATGTCCACCATCAGTTCTAGTATTGGTAGTGAAAATTCATCTTTTGGACATGCCTTATTAAGATACTTAAAATTGACACATATGTAAATTTGGTCATTCTTATTCTTAACTAGGACACTAGCCAACTTGGGGGGGTATTTTTCCTCTGATGAAACCAGCATCGATTAATTTCTTGACTTTAGAAATGACATGTTATTCAATATCTAATCGCATGCATCTAGGAGCTTGCTTGATAGGATTAGCATTAGACTGTATTGCCAGCTTATGGACCCTACGTCAGGAGCCAATCTGGGCATCTCTTCATAACTCCATGAAAAATAGTTCTTAAACTCAATGAGTAGCCTAATTAAGTCATTGGTTTCAGTTTCATTCAACAAGGAACTGATATATGTTGGGCTTGGGCTGTTTTCAGTTCCCAAGTTGATTTATTTGAGTTTGTCGATGGTTGATTTGATTTCTTCTTCAAACTCTGGCAATGCATCTTTGACTTGGAAATCATCTAGGTCATCTGAAGTTTCTAAGCACACCTCTTTATATGAGTTAATGTGATTTGAAAAGAACTTATCATATTCCAAATGATTGGTGATGACTAAGTAATATAATCATCAACTGGGCATAATGGGCCAAAGCCTAGTCCTGGACTTGATTCAGAGCTTTTGCATTTGTTGTTTCATATCCTTTTAAAGTAATTTGACTAGTGCTTAGACCATGTATGCAAAATTAAACTTTTCTTTGCTAAATTTAGAATACATGGTGAGTACCAATCAAAAGGTAATTTTATTAATTCTTTTTATGAATCATCCTCAAGTTCTACATCAACTTCTTGACTTAAGAGTGATGCTTGAGGATAGAACCTGTCAATCTTTGCAGTTGTGGATGATTTAGGGGCTTCCTTAACTAACCTCAACTTTTTGTGAGGAAAGTAGAGTTAGAGCTAAGATTCCCAACTGATGCCTAACAATTTCAAATAATGATGACTAGGATACACTTATGCTTTGCTTATAAATTTAGCCTTCATCACTTTCTAGCTCGAGTGTCACCTCCAATGGGATATGTTGTTTGGAAGAGCTGGTCGGTGTGCTAACCATATAAGACTCATCCTCTGAAAAAGATTTTAATTCTATATGGATGGGTGTGTACGGTACTGGGACAAATCTTACATGGTATGGAGGTCTTCCACCCCTGGGACTACCTCTAGACTTGCCTCTTCCTCATCTTTGTGGAGGTTGGATCATCCTCCCCACTTGTTCGAATGGAGTAATGAACTATGGGTGGAATCGAATCTCAAACTCTACTTACTCCCTAACGTCTTCTTCACTCCCTTTTCTTTTCTGTTTCATTTTCTTTTTTTTTCTTTTTCTTTTTTTTTTTCCTTTTTCTACCACATGGGGATTTTGACTAAGCTCACAAGAATAGACTTTTTTGTTTTGGGGGAGGTAGTAAGTTGCATCCTCATATATCCCGACCTCTTGAACTGGAAAGAGCTTGAAATCTCCTTTAACATAATACTTGATTCCACATCTTAGGAACTTCATGCACTAATGTAAAGACAATGGAACCATGTTGTTCTCATGTATCCACGGTCTCCCAAGCAAAGCATTGAAAGATGTATCTTAGTCAATTATGTGAAACTTGGCTTCAGTCTTCTAATCATCTATCTCTAGTGACAACACTATAGACCCTAAGGCCCTCTCACCTTATTCATTGAATCCTTTCAACATCATCCTCTCCTTTTGGAGTTTAGAGATGTCAATCCTCAAGTAGGCAAGGGTTCTATAGACTCATAATGTTGACTGATGCACCAAGGTCCACCAGAACTCTGGAGAGCCTTAATCTATCAACATCCATTATAACGTAAAGAGAATAGTTGTGCTTTATTGTTCTTAACAGTATATCTTCATCGCTAAATGTAACTCTAGGATCTTTTGAATGGCATGCTTCCTCTCCAGTAGCGGTCAGCTAAGCTAACCATATCTCTAGATCAAAAGAGGCTTTGATTAGAGATTAGCTCATCTCTTTGGATAAGGCAAGGGCATCGTATATGTTTAACTTAGCTGATAATTTTCTAAGATGAGCAAGAATGTTGTAATCAACTTTGGTCCTCCATAAGCATATCCATAGGTGGAGCATCTTGTGAAGGGACTATCTGCTTACTAGAACCATTGACTTGTTTACCCTTATCCTGAGGTGCTATCTTAGGAGTTATAACTTTTCCGCATGAGGTTGACTTCAATGACTTTTTGGAATGATGAGTTTGTGAAAAGTTCTACTTGCTCATCGGGTATACCTAAAGCTTATGCTAAAGGATCCTTAGAGTCGGATGACTCTAAGTCAATCTCAAGAGGTGAACCTGAATGATTTAGAGAAGGGAAATTCATCTTTGAATCTGATAGGAATGGATTAAAACTATTTGAGCTATTATTAATTTGACTTTGAGAGCTTTTTAAAAGAATGAAACTAGGAGAATAAGAAGTAGAAAGAATGTAAGTGGAATTGATCTTCTTCATTTATTTCTTTAATTTCGAAGGAGGTACATAATAGAAATTAAGTAAGAAAAGTGAGGGATTTGGTGCCCTCATTCATAGATACAATGCTTTGCTAGAGGTGGAGGAGCTAGTAGACTGGTAGTAGCAATGGTGGAAGAAGTGCTAAACTCAGATGGTGATTGTGCTACTGATCTATCCCAGCAAGTGAGGTAGGTTGCTATTGTTGGGCTTCCACCTTCCCTGAGTTGTCCTTCACAACTAGCAAAACTTCCTTGGTGTTGGAGGTTTGAGCGGCCTCAGGCACTGCAGAGAAAGTTTCTTGATTTTAAAAATGATCTTTTTAGAGGTTCAGGATAAGAAAATATCCCAACCTTCTTTTGTCTTAAGAGGATTGGAAGTATCCCCAAGGATTACTCTAATAGAACAAGATGGTTGATTCTACTAAGTATTTCTTAGGGATGATTATAGCTCATGACTTATAGCTATGCTTAAGACAATCCTTGAATCATGTTGGTTTACGATGAATTATACTGAGTAGAGGCCATGAAGGCCTAACTATGTGGCCTAACATGTGGCTGTAGGGGCACTAGCTAGGATCATCACTCCTGTCCACTTCCTCCGGCTTCATAGGTTTGAGTAGCTAGAAATCAGGATTCTTCAAGAGATTCTTGAAGATTTTCCTGACTACCTCTCTCTTGAATGAGTATGGATTGCTTATTTTTATAACAAGCGTAGGTGGAAAGTAGCTACGAGGTGGTGGATATGGATTGCATACTATTAGAATGTAGGCTATGGCCATTATGAGGGTGGTGGTGACCGGTAGGTGGAAGAGGAGGTGGCAATGGAGGCTGCTGAAATATGGGCCTCTCAAATTGAACTCTTGTCGGCTGCTTCCCCTTATCCACTGACACAACTATCCTATTCTCAAATACCTTTTGAGGCTTGGGCTTAGATGACTATTCTGAAAGGGTATCTATTTGGCTTCCTCATGTATGTTAGCCACCTTGGTAATTAGCTCCTCAAATGTCTTTATGGTGAATCCCTTAAGCATGAAGGCAACTGGGCCATGGATATTCTTGAGTAGAATCCCAATGGCATGCTGCTCTTGCAGTTGTAGTTCACATTTCATACTCAGGTTGTGCCATCTGAGAATGTAATCAACAAGGGACTTGTTGGATTTTATTTCTCTACAACGAGATCACCTACAATTACCATTTGTTAAGCTCCTACAAATATCTTAATGAAGAGATGCTCTAACTCTGCAAAGGTCTTCACTGAACAAATGGGTAGTTTGACATACCAATCAAATGCAACACCTGCTAAGCCATTGACAAAGAGGCAGAAAGAAGTGCATCACTGCCACTTGCATTGTAATAACTGGCCATGAAGTGTGCTATATGCTTTGGGTTTCCACTACCATAAAAAATCTTGAAGAAATGTGATATAAAACCCTTGGGGTATTGAACTACATCAAATTCCTCTAAGGTCTACCCTTTGGAATAGATGAGCTTCCCCAGGCTTGCGCCAATGCTTTCTTAACCTACTGCTCTACCATCTACTTTATATCCTTTTCTTGGATGGAGTTACTATGGTGACCTTCCTATGCAAGCTATTTGTGTTGTCATCCATGGGAGTGGTGATTTAGGGTATGAACTAGCTTAGACCGATTGGCCACCATGGGGGAAGGCTGTGAAACTAGGGCTTGGTTCTACAAGGCTAGAACTACTGTCATTAACTCCTCTAACTACTTTTCCATCCTACCAATCTGATCATTCCTTGTATTTGATTTATTGGAGGAGGTGTTGAGTTGAGTGATATGTGTCGCCTTCCTCAACTACAGCACTTTCCTGGCTATGTTGATCTCTTTGCAGGGATCATCAGGATTGAACCATATGGACTTCAGCTAAGTCATCCAACATGTCATCCTCATCGGGATCAAAATTAACTCTACTCTCTTTCTGATCAGACTAATCACTCCCAACTATTTTCCTCACCGCAGCATGATAGTCCTCCAGAATGTCATCTAATGAATGGTCATCTACTAGACCCTACTCTACTGAAACATAGGCTAGCTGATGACTGACCACTGGACTGAGCTGTGAAGAATCTATGCATTGAATACTCTCAATGGGTGGAGTGCACTCCCTGACTGGCTCAACTATCATGGGGACTACCTCGGTATCCCCTCCCCTCTCCTCATCCAGCTATTGTGGTAATGTGATCATGACACTCTTGGGTTGCCACTCCTTCACCACAGTTGAGATGAAAGATTGAAAGGGAGCACTCACCTCAATGGGAGAGATGGAGTGGGATCTCTTGGCCAGACTGTGAAGGTGGATGATGAGTGGAGTGGTGTGATGGTGGGGACATCCGCCTCGGAGATCTCCTCACTGTAATAAAGACAATGTAGTCAGAATGATTGATTCTATCAACTCATTGATCAGAAAAATCCATCAAATTGGAGGCTGCTGACTGCCTGGCAAACCTCCTCTCACTGCTCCGCTTGGCAGAACTTGCCTCGGTCTCTCTCTCTATGTATTTGATCCCTAAAACTCCTAGGGATCAGTTTCCTCAAATCATGTAAAGTATCAGGCTCTGAGCATGTGGGCCTCTGAACTTGAAGAATAGACCGTAGGCTAGCATAGGGCTTCCTCCTCTCCCTAGCTGGTGTCTCATACTCTACAGGCGATGGGGGTAATGTAGAAATCTTGTGATAGTCCTCCTCTCCTTTGAAGCTGAAAAGTGGTGAAACCTACTACCACCCAAGAATGGAGAGGTCTCATGAGGGGAACCCTCCTCACCAACATGGGAGGCTTCATCTACCTCCATGGCACTCATGATGCCGCTTGATCTTGTGGTTCTTGTTGTGGAGTTGCATTTTGGTGAGCGGGGAAGAACAAAAATTAGAACTAATCTTGAAAGTGGGGGAGACTATCTTAGAATCTAAGATAGCCTTCCACTTCAAAATAGGGGGAACCATGGAGGCGGTACTAGCCCGTGCTTAAACTGCAGTAGGGCGACTGATTGTACTGGCACTAGCACTAGCACTTGTGTGTTTGGCACTAACACAGGTGTGGGAACCATAATGGCCTTCCTCTTCAGAGAGAGGAACTCAGAATCAGAAAGCACATCAAACTGGAGAACTTGCTTCTTGCCTGCCACCTCCTCTCGACTGACAATAGTGAGGGTAGGTCCCTCACAAGTGACCTTGAATTTCTCGAATCCAAGGCCAAACTTGATGACAGAGGTACTGCTGAGTATGTCCTAATCTAGGACCAAATCCATACTAGAGATAAAGGAAAAGATCAGCTTGCCGAAAGACATGGTGATGAACTGACTGAAGGAAAGAAGGAAGGAGAACTGGTATCTCTGCTGCACTGTTGGAAAAGAGAACCGAATTAGACCCTTGCTTGAATGTTGACTTGAATTGTTGATTTGAATTTTGAGTTAGAACCCTCATTTAACAAATTTAGGTATGTTAAAGGGTTTCAATTATGTGTTGGAGAGATTTGGGAAATTTGGAGGAGAGACTTCATTGAATTTGATGTTGAGTTTGATTTTGATTTTGGAACCCACATTTAGCAAATTTAGGTATGTTGAGTGGGGTTCAATCCACATATGAGAGATTTGTTTATGTTGATTGTATTGATTCATTTTTATTTGTTGGAACCCTCATTTAAAAAATTTGGGTATGTTAAATGGGATTCAATTATATGTTGGGGTGATTTTGAAAATTTGGATTGTTGTTTCTTTTGTTTGAGTTTAGTTTTAATTTTGATTTTAAGATGTAATCCCCATTTACAAAATTTAGGTATGCTAAATGGGGTTCTAATTGTATGTTTGAAAATTTTGGAGGCTTTTGTTTAGTTTGATATGATGTTTGATTATATGTTGATTTTGATGTTGATTTGGATTTGAAAATGGAACTCTTATTTAACAAAGTTAGGTATGTTAAATGGAGTCCAATTTTATGTTGATTGTTGTTTGTTGATGTGTGATTTTGTTTTGATTTTGAAAATAAGACTCTCATTTAACAAATTTGTGTATGTTAAATGGAGTTAATGTTTTTTGAAAATATTTTGACAATTTTGAAGAAGGATTTATTTGTTGTATGTTAATTTTGATTTTAAAAGAGGGACTCTCATTTAACAAATTTGGGTATGTTAAATGGAGTTGGTTAATTTTGTTTAAAAATGGGTATTGATGTATTTGAAGTAAATATTTATTGTTGTTGTTTGATTTAATTGTGATTTTGTGTTGGAATCCTCATTCAACAAATTTAGGTATGTTGAATGAGATTCAATAATTTTATTTAGAAAAAGGGTTTGAAAATTTTTGAAGAAAATATTTTACTTTTGTTTTATTTGACTTTTATTTTAAAAGAGAACCTTCACTTAACAAATTTTATTATGTTAAGTGGGGTTCAAGTAATTTTGTTTAGAAAAGGCATTTGAAAATTTTTTGTAAAAGGATTTCATTTATTTTTCTTTGGATGTTATGAGAATTTTCATAAATATGAGATGAATCTTGCTTCACCAAGCTAGTGGTAAGAGGTTCTAAATTTTATTTGGCTTATGTTTGGTCATTATCTTTCTTTAGTTAATTTATTATTACCTATCGGGGGACCCAATAGGGGTTTTAAGACCTACATGGGAGTGAGGTCCTAAAACTTAAAGGATGTTAGCTACCTTTGCCTAAGGATGAAATAAACAAAGTGCCAACAGAAAGAAAGATAACCTTGGGCTTATATAAAATATAAGTCCACTATCGATGCTTGGATATAATAATTGTCTACTAAAGATGGAGAGAGGAACATTCCCTAGTGGAGTCGCCAGAAAAATCTGTGATGTTTATTTTGGATGCCCAGGGTGGACACCACGCAGTCTTAGGGGGGTACTTATTGAAGTGTTCAGGTATGACATTAAGGAATGATGTACTATCTCGAGAGATGAAAACTACACCCTACAATGAATCCAATCACCTAACAAGGACTCCTAAGGCATGATGGGTCTTCGTATGTACCATAGATTCTTTCCCTACTTTACATGGAAAAGTAAAGTAGGGCTTATTTTATGTGGTTCTTAAGTTCCCTATGGAGGCAAGCCTCCATAGTTAATTACATCCTAAGAAATAAAATTTTCTAAGAATACTCTCGATTAAAGTTTGCAATTATTGTCTCCAAAGATTTCAAAGTTAAGGCTATCAAATGAATTATATTTTTAGAAGATCCCATTATCAATCAGAAAGACTTATTTTAGAATCCAAAGGAAAATAAGTGGGAAATGCTCATGAAACTATGAAGCTTAGTGAGAATTCTAGCCTATCCTATGGTGAGGCTTTAGTTTAAAAGTGAGATGATTTATTTGTTTGAATTGAAATTGTATTAGATTGCTAGGGTTGATAATCCATCAACATAAGATTGAAGAAATGACTAAGAGGTGAGGATTTATGCTTATTGCCTGAAGGAAACTAACTACCTTGAATCCAAAATCTAGGGAGCTTTAGCATAAGCTAAAGCACAACCTAAATCTAAGTGAAGGTTGGACATAAGGGTTCATCTCCACAAGAGAGGATAAACTCATCCAACTTCTAGACTTACAACCTGGAGTGGCCGCCAACTAACACCTCCTATGATTCAAAACCATGTAGTCTAGTCTTATATAATTTCAATATGGCTAGACTTGTTATTTAATTTGGAAAGAAACTAAAGTCCTAAACCCACTCCCTAAGAGACTAGAGCATGAGTGGTATGAGCATATGACTTCCCACTTCATAATTTTTATTTCATTTTGACACAGCATCTTGGACAAAGGTTTTGGGAATTTTATTCCTAAATGCATGAATAAAATTGATTATTGGCCAAATCAAGAGAGAAAGAGTGTGAAGCTCCATCATGAGGGGTTGCCTCATAAATGAAGGAGTCCCTATAGTGCCAGAATGGAGGCCCTTATTTAGCTAGAGTGATTCAAGATGGTATGGATGATGTTAGATATACAACAAAAAACTAAAGGGTTGTTAAATCTTTTAATTATCTTGATTAGATTTTAAGCTTTATGATAAGGTTGTGAATTTTTTAAAAATTTGGTTATGAGTTATTAATTGGATAGAAAAATTATTTTATCCTAAGAGCCTGCCGCATCTAGGTCACATAGTAAATCATCAAACATGAAGAAACTATGAAAAGGATGCAATCCTATTGAGCAATCTAATCATAACATCAATCAATTTTATAGATTACTATAAAAGAATAAAAGGTCAGTGCGGTCGGGTACCACTGTACACCCTAGAAAAGAGAGAAGATGGGTAGCGAACTCTACCCTTATATAATCCAGAATATTCAAAAATAATTACAATCAGAATTTGAATACATGCTATGGGGGTCTTTTTTTCTTAATTTCTTCATGTCCTCCTTCACTTCTTTTTGAATTGATTATGCTCTAAAGGCATCACAGGGCACCCAGGTAAGCCTTGACCCACTACTCATCCTAATCCCCATAGCACTAATTCTAACTACTATTGTAAAATTACATTTTATAGAAAGTAAATCTAACTATATACAAAATAGAGGGTAGCTAAGAATATATTAAATCCAAAGTAGTTATATTTTATAATTTGGACTTAGCACCCTACACATTGGTAACCAAGCTCACCTGTCCTAACTTGATTACACTTATGGGTATAAGCAACATGCAAAGAGAATATTTATATTCATTTTTAGCAACCCCCTTAAGCATAATTCCCTACAAAAAATATGAATAGGCTAATAATGGCCTAACATCCAGTCTATGAAACATACACCCTAACATCCAATCTAAAACATTACATCATGAAATAAAAAAACATCAAACATAATCCTTCCTAACTTAGGACTAGAAGTGGCAGCTTAATTCTAGTGTGTGTGCTAATGCCTTATGTGGTATGTCTTAACTAAGCGTTAGAGTTATAATTTTTTAAATTTTGGAAAAGTTTAATTTAACCATGAAGATTGGTTTCATTTCAAGTAGTTTAGTTGATTTATGAATTTTAATCTATGTTTTGGTTTGTGTCATATGATTTAAACTTAGCATCTAAGTGTTATAAGAGAAGAAAGGGGCTTACCCCCTTTCATCCCTATCTTAAGCCACTTTCTAAAGCACATTAATTTGATTTAATTTACTTTTAGTGAATGGATTATTAAATATTATATTAATCCTAAGTTTAGGTTAAATCTAAATGATCCTATCCAATATGAAAGGCATCTTAAGATTAAAGTAGTTGGATTACTATCACATAGCACATGTTATACCATTCCTTCCCATCACATATTAACATGCATATGATTTAATCCTTAACATACTTATGCATACAACATATGTTCTGGCACACTTAATGATGGATGAATGCATACATTTGGAATCTATATTCTTATTTGATTCAATTATTTAGAAATGTAAGTTAAAGCTCTATCCAAATTATATTACCAAATTACATAAGAATGAAATTAGATAAGTAGAGCTTTTGTTAACTAGGGAAGTGAGATAATCAAATGGCCTCCTTGGGGCTACAAAGCCTAGTATTCCAGGATGTCTAGACTATATACTTATATTCATTCAAACATATGTGAATTTATATATGAATCATAAGAAAGAGAGCACTAACTTACATATAATGTATTTTAATGACTTAGAGAGTTATGGATGCATGCATTTTTGATAGAAAAGAAGATTGTCATTCTTTAATTAAACACACATGTATATGTATAAAAGATGTAGCAAGTACGTGCCATTATTAACCACGAAAGTGAGGCAATTAAATGACCTCTTTGGGCTACTTAAGGCCTCATATTTTGAGATGTCCAGACTATGTACTTGCTATCTCAAATATATACACATGTATACATAATTAGAAAAATAAAACCATGAAAGATTGTATTTAGTTTAGTTAAATTATTTATGCATATTAGTTAAAGCTCTATCCAAATTCTAATACCAAATTACATAGGAATGAAATTAAATGAGTACGTGCCTTTGTTAACTAGGGAAGTGAGGTAATCAAATGATCTCTTTGGGGCTACTTAAAGCCTCATATTCTCAGGATGTCTAGACTATATACCCATCACCATTCAAACCTATGTAAATATGTACATGAATCATAAGAAAGAGAGCTTCACTTCACATACTTAAGCTATAAGCACATGCAACTCATATATATATCCATAACTATTATCATTCTAAAGATTATTATTAATTTAGAGACTTTGAAAAATAAATTTGGATTTAATAGTGATAATAGCCACACATATAATAAGTTAGGTCATCACATAGAATCTTACATAAATAAACTCCATTTGATTCATTTAAATTTGAAAAAGATGAATGCATGAAATGACATGACATCAAATTAAATTACTTAAAGAAAATCAAAGCTTCTTATTAATTTGATTTTTAGATTCAAATTAGACATAAAGAGGAAAGATTATCATTTATTATTTTAATTCTATTCCCATGTTGGTAATCTTGATTTGTTTAAGGAAGGATAATTAGATAAATTTTATGAATTGATTAAGTTAAGTCATTAAGCAAATCATTTGATTAACCTTTCCTATGCTTCCTTAATTTAATAAATCATTTAATCATGAGCCATAAATGATATGAACATGTGAGAAAATAAAATTACAATGCTCCTAAGGGACCTAATACAATTGGCTCATAATTAAAGATTAAGTAAGTTAAAGAATCTAATTAAGTACTTTTATAATTTTCCCATACTTATGAGTTAATCATAATTTCCTTAAAGGGCCTTTATGCTATTAAACACATAAAGAGGAACCCTCATTCTCATTGTTAATTATCTGATGTGACTAACATTTCAATTTTATTTGATTTAATGATTTAATTGATTAATTAAATTTCTCTAATGAAATGAATTTAGAAGAATGATTTGGAATGAGGTCCTAATCACTTTCCCTCATCATCTCACTATTAATCAGTAATTAATGAGCCTTAATCAATTAATTTTTATTATTTAGAATATTAATTAATCATTAAATTAATTAAAAGTGGTAATTAAGGTTTGAAACATCAATTTCTCCAATTACCTAAGCAATAAATTCTATGAAAATCATGGGTGGCAGAGGTCATCCCATAAAATCAACACACCAAGTTTAGAATTAATTGCCAAAGTGATTAAGGCTTATAGCTAATTAAGTGCACATTCAAACTCTAATTAATCTTTAATTACTATTCAAAATCAAGTGAAAATAATTTTAATAAAATTTCCTCTATTTTACATTTCCAATGAGTATTTATTTGCATTTTTCTAATTTTTCTATAATTAGTTATGACTTTCCAAAGTTTTAGCCATTAAAATGGTTATTAACCCTTAATTAAGCCTAATCTCGGTGGCGCCATGCAGATCCCTGACATGGCAGTGCTTTCCATGTGGCACTACAGAATTGGTTATTTAAATCATTCGATGCATCGCTAACATGGTGACGGCAAAGTGCTTCCGTCCTCATCGTCCGATCTAAGATTGGATGGTAGGGATTAATCCGGTTCCTAAGAGAATAAATCAAATTAAATCTAATCAAAAAATTATGGCCATCCATTCCAATCATGCAAAATGGATCAATGATTCGTCATCCCCTAAGCTATTAAAGATGGACAATGTCAACCTTCCTCTGCTTGATTTGAGCTCATCGGGCTTATGAGGGCTCGGGATCAATCCCACACGTTCACAAGAGAAAAGGGGAACTAATGGTTGATTTCATATGACATTAACATTTTCTTCAAAAAGGCCTGAAAAAAGGTTAATTTTCCAAAATTTACCTCACTGGAGCTTCGGATCGATGGTTAACCGAATGAGGTAGCTTCACCTTGAAGAGGAGAAGCCCTGATGAGAATATGGTGCCTTGCCTCCTCATCGGTGACTATGTGGATCAACTACCACTGGAATCCTCATCAGAGTTAGGCTAGGATGGGCTTCTAGTGCTCGAATCATTTGGGGGAAGGTTCATTTCACCTCACCGGAGCTCAGTGAATGTGTGTGAAGAGTTAATTAGAGAGGGGTTGAGTTTTGAGGAAGTTGGATGGAGCTAAGCCTTGTCATGTCTCGAGTTGATGTTTTCTGATGGAGAGGCTTAGGAAGCTCGAAGGAATGCTCGGGGAGGTCGTCTCTAGTTCTCTAGCTCTGAGGATGTCCAAGTGCTCAAATTGGATTGAAATGAGGGGGGTATACCCCCTCCTCCCTTGGATTGAATGAATGGGATTTGTTTTGCCATTTGCAACCATTCGACCACCATAACAGTTGGAGATGGCAGGAATGAGCTTAAGTGGCTTGGTTTGAGTGTTGGAAGGTCTAAGGTGGCTGGCTTGAAGTGTCTCCATCTCCTTTGGATGAGCAAATGAGGCAAGGTGGGTTAACTCACCTACCCTTGACCAAGGGATGACCAAACCCCTTTAGATCAAGTTATCCACATAGCCAAGGGTCTATTTTGAGTTTGGGTGGTTGCCAAGTGCAAAGGAGGGTTGTTGACCACCTAATTTTGGATTTTGTCCTACATGGGAGGGTTTACCCATTGGGTAATGGGTCAATTTGGGTACAAAGTGGGTTGGGTTTGTTTGGGCTGACCCAAGGTGACCCAAGGATGGGTTATGCTAAATTTCAATGGCTTTGGGCTTGGTTTGAATGAGTTTGGCTTAATTTGACCCAAATAGGTCAAATTATGCTAGGTTGGGTCAAGTTGACCAATTGGTCAAATGGGTCAAACTTAGGGTTGAGTAAAGTTCAAATGAGTATTTGGAGTGTTTTGGTTCAATTGGTTGGGTTTAATTTGGCTTGGATTTGGATTTGACTCAGTTGAGTTCATATGGGTCAAATAGGTCAAGTTGACCAATTTGGCTAAATTAGTCAAATTAGCTTGGGTTAGGCATTGGTTCATGTTCAATTGATCATTTGAAGATGATTGTAGGCTTTGATTTCAATAAATTTGGATTAAGAATGATTTATACCTAGGTCAATTTGGACTAAATAGGTCAATTGGGTCCAAATAGTCAAATTGGATTCAATCAAGGCTTTGATCATGTTCAATAATCAATTTGAAATGGATTTAAGTCATTGGTTATAATCAATTTGGGTTAGGTTTTGATTTGACCCTATTTGGCCATTTAGGTCATATTGGGTCAACTTGGTTCAAGATGGTCCATTGGGTTTGGTTTGGCTCAATTGATGGTCAAGCCATGTTCAAGGATTGATTCTAGGTTGGTATGAATCATTGGTTTCAATTGATTTGGCTTAGGATGATATTTGGTTCATTTGGCTCTTGTAGGTTAATTGGGTTGATTTGGTCAAATGACTTAATTGACTTGGTTTAACCCAATTGAGGGCAATTGATCAATCAATGATGTTCAACAATCATCATAGGAGGTTTTAGATGGTTTTTTTCAATCCAAATTGGGTTGGATTGAGATTTGGTTCAAATAAGTTCTTTAGGTCACTTTGGGTCAAGTGGACCTAATGGGTGAAGTGAATTGGTTTTGGGATGAATTGAGTTGAGTTGAGTTTAGATATTAATTTGGGATTGGTTTATAGCTTTGGTTGCAATTGATTTGGGTTTAATTGGATTTTGGCTCATTTAAATATTTTAGGTCAAATGAGTTAGGTTAGGTTGATTGATTTGATTTTAGGTTGATTAATTTGATTGTAGATTTTGGTATGGTTTGGAATGATGATAAAGGGATGAATTAATTTTAAGAAAATCAATTAAACTTGGTTTGGATTGAAGGGAATTTTGGCTAAGTCCAAAGGGTTGAATATTGGTTTTAGGTTTAGATCGTTTGGATTTGGTTTTGGTTTTTGAGTTTGGATTTGGATTTGAATTGAGATTCAATTGGATTTGGTTGTATTGATTTGAGGTTGGATTTTGTCTAAGGAAATAGGCATGATCTTGGTTTAAGCCATAGGCTAAGTAGGTTTACTTAACTCTTAAGACATAGCCTAATCCTATGGCTAATCCTCCTAAGTCTCTAGGTTTAGGTTAAGTGTTCACTTAGCCACTAAAGTGTCATATGACTAAGAAGCCCTTAGTGTCTAGAAGACCCCTAGATCCATGATGCAAGAGTTGAATCGTCACTCCAAAAGTGAGGTCAATAGGAATGTGTTGGACTTGGGCAGTATACGAAGGATTGAGTTGAGTATGCTTTTGATAGTGGTAATCCATCCACCAAAAGAGAGAATGGAGTTCTCCCAAGAGTTGATTATGTGCTGCATTTTGTCAATTAGATCATAAAAAAGAGCTGATGTGGCTTTTCGTTCATAAAGCTTGATTCCAAAGTAAGGGAGGAGGAGTTTTGTGTGAGTGAAACTAGTTCTCTCAATGATCCATCTTATTTTAGGTTTGTTGATATGTTTCCCTGTGATAAAGAGACATTTGTTAGTATTTAAAGACATACCAGAGGGTCATGAAGTTCTTTGATGATTTCCAAATGTGTGTTGATTGCTCTTTTATTTCCATTGTTGAAGAGGAGGAAGTCATCAGGAAAGGCCAAATGAGAGATGTTGATGTTTCCAGTAGAGTGATATTTGATGTTCTCGTTCGAAGAAGAGACTTTATTCAATTTTGGAGAGGATGTCAAAGCCAAAATGAAGAGTGTGGGGAATAGCCTTTGGTTGCTGGGAAGAGGCCACTAGTTTGGCCATTAAGAAGAATTTTGTAGTAGTTATTGGAGAGGAGGGTTTCAATAATCAAGAAAAATTTGTTTGAAAACTGTTTAAATTTTAGGGAGTTGAGAAGGAATTCCTAAGAGTATCTAAGGCTTTCTCTATATCAATTTTCATCAATATATTGCCTCCTCTACATTTTTTTGTCAATGTCTTTGATTAGCTCTTGGGCTAAGAGGATGTTTTCAGTAATATTTATCCCTTTGATGAAGGCAGTTTGGTTTGGGGAGATGAGGGTTGGGAGGATTTTCTGAAGTTTGATTGCAATAATTTTGCTAAAAAGTTTGTTGAATAGGTGTTAGGCATATTGGACTGAACTTGTCCAAGGTGTGGCCAATCTTCTCCTTGGGAATTAATATAATGGCTAAAGTGGTGAAATACTTATGGTAGCTCAGGTCAGTGAAAAATGTTTGGCTTTGATTACTTCAAATCTTATGATTTTCAAGCTTTCTGATAAAAAAGACCAGTAAAACCATAAGGAACAATTATTTTATATCCATCAATGGAGTTAAGTGCATTCCAGATCTCTTCCTCATTAGGGGTAGAGGTAAGTTCATCATTGTTGATAGGGACTTTGTCAAAATAAAAAAAAATTCCTATTAAGGAGTGGTGGCCAAGGATAATTCTGGGGGTGGCTAAAGGTTTTGGAGAAGAAGCTACAACACTCTTCCATAATGCCCTCTTGGTGAGTGATCCAGTTACTATCATCATGTTTAATTTCGTTCACCCATTTTTCTTATCTTTTCTTTTTTATGCAAGCATGAAAGAATTTGGAGTTTCTATCCCCTTGTAAGATGTTTTCAATAGCTACTTTCTATCAAAGATAGTATTCTTCTTTGTTGATGAATTGTTGGGGCTCAAGATGAAGATTATTTAGTTGGTCTTCAAGAGTAGAGTATCACAATCATTCATGTGAGAAATCTCTTGCTCAAGTTTTGCTATCATCTCTTTAGTTGTTTTTACCTGATGGTGGATATTTCTAAAAATCTCCTTGCTCCACTTTTTTAGCCCATGAGTAATTCTTATTAAGTATCCAAAGTTGAATCTATGGTTTTGTTTTCACCACCTTGCCAAAGTCTAGTAATGCATTGGATAAAGTTTGGGTGTGAAGTCCACATGTTGAGAAATCTAAAAGGGTTTTATTTTTGCCTAGAGGTGAAGTTGAAGCTAACCAATAAAAGAGAGTGATCTGAAGCAATTCTAGCAAGATGAAGAACTTCCAAATTGCAGAATAAAGAGTGCCATTCTGGGTTAGTGATGACTCCATCCAATCTTTCCCTGATTCTCCCTCTTTTCTAAGTGAAAGGTTTGCCTTTGAAGCTAGCATAAAAAAGGTTAATCTCTTCTATGCATTCAATAAATTTTAAGATAATTGATAAGTTTGGGTTTCTGTCCCACTTTTTTTAGTTGGGCTTGAGATCATATTGAGGTCACCCCCAACAAGCCAAGGGTCTTTAGTTTACAAACTATGTTGTTTCATATCCTCCCAAAGTTCCAATCTCTATTGACAATTACAAGCATCATAAATGATTGAGGCAAAGAAATTGTAGTTAGAATCCTGTAGGTTGAAGTGGAGGAATTGGTTTAGGTCAATGAGTATCTAGATCTAGTATCTTAGTTTAAAGAAGAGCCAAATTTTGTTATTGGAGTTGGTGATGATTGTTGTTGACCTCACTTTTAGAGTGAGCTTTAAACTTCTCCATCTTTGACATTGGACTCCTAGACACTCCTTAGTTCCTTCTAGTGATTAGGTGAACTAATTTAGAGAGAAGAGTTAGCCATAGGAATAGGTTATGCTTTAGGGGTATTAGGAGGACTTTCTTACCTTATATCTTGAACCCAATCCTTGCTTCCTTCTTTCAAACCAAACTTCAAATTCAAATCTCAAATCAATTCCAACTCAATTGATTTTCTTAAATCATAAATCAATTCCAAAACCCAAATTTTAAATCAATTATAACTCAACTAATTTTCTCAAATCATAAATCAATTCCAAATCAAATGATTGAAACCCATGATTGAATTCATATCCTAAAATCTTTCTAAAGCCCTTTGATTTCATCTTATGAACTTAGCTCAAATCAAATCCAAATCACTCCAAACTCAAAAGATTTTCTCATAACCCATTTATATTCTCATTTATATTCATAAATATAAATGAAATATAAATTCAAATAACCAAAACTAAATTCAAAACTCAAATCAAAATCCAGCTTATATCCTTTAAGCCAATTTCTTGGATTTAGCCAAATCATTCTCAAATCAATCCAAATCCTTGGATTCTCTCTTCAAACAATCACTTCTTCAATCACATGCCCAAAAATAAACATAAACTACAATCATCAAACCAAAATCAAACTAACCCAAGTCAATCCCATGTTCATCCTTTTGACTTGAAATTGTCAAATGAACCAAAACCCATTTGACTCCAAACCACTTGCAATTGGATTTAAATTTCCATCATAAGTCCATATGTGAGTTCAACCAAACTTGAATCAAGCCTTGATCAATCCAATTAACCCATTTAGGCTCACTTGGCCCAAAGTGACCCAAAGCACCTTTTTGAGCTAAGTTCTAATCCAACCCAAATTGGATTGAAGTAAGCCCATCCAAACCTCACATTATGATCAACAATCATTCTAGAATGATCAATCACTCAAATTAGGTCAAACCAAGTCAAACTTAGCCTTTGACCAAGTTAACATTTAACACAAATGAAACCTAAATAAGCCAAAATTCACTATAGGCCAAATTGATTGAAACCATTGATAAAAACCAATTCATAATCAATGATTGAACATGACCAAGTCATCAATTGAGCTAAACCAAGCCTAATTGGCCACTTGACCTAAGTTGACCCAATTTGACCTAAAAGGCCAAAATGGGTCAAATCTTGATCTAAGCCAAATTGATTGCAACCAATGGGTCAAATTCATTTTAAATTGATTGTTGAACTTGACCAAAGATTCAATTGACTAATTAGACCCACCTAGCCAATTGACCATGAACCCAACTTGACCTAAAAGGTCAAATCAACTTGAAATCGAACTGAACCAAAATTGATTGAAACCAAAGCTTGTAATATATTTCAAATGATCAACCAAGTCTAAACCAACTCGTGACCTAACCCAATTGGGTCAAATGGGTCAAATTGGTCAACTTGACCCATTTGACCTAAATGAATCTAAATGAACCAAAAGGAAATCTAAACCAAATTAAGACAAACCAATAATATCCATAGGCTCCAAATGATCATTTAAACTTGACCTAACCCATGGTTTGACCCAATTTGACCAATTGGTCAACCTATCCCAATTTGACCCAACTTGAACTAAATGAGTCAAATTGAACCAATTCAAACCTAATGAACTCCAAATCACTTGAAATTTGGCCCAACCCATTTTTGAATCATTTGAAATCTGCCCAAGTCAAAATCATGGCCAAATGACCACTTTGCCCTTAGATCAAAGGGTATCCTATGACCAAATTCACTTTGATATTGTCCATTTATTTCTCAAGGCCACTTGGCATCCTTCTAGTGGTCCACATGGACACCAAGGAGGGTGGTGAACATGACCCAATGAGCTTGGGTCAGACATGACCCAAGCCAAGGACAAATGACCACTCTCCTTCACATGGGCATCCACATGCACTCACCTAACACATGGGCATCCACTCTCCTTCACTCCACTACCCAAAATGACCCACATGGGGTGTTTGGTAGCTCAAACCGTGCCTCCAATCCATACCATTGATCAAATTTTGATAGTACTACTATTAATGCATATTATAGTTCATAAAACATAGTGTATAATCAATATCTTTTTTATTGTAATGATCATCTAGATTTTCATGAAGTCCATAGTTTTCTCTCTGATAGAGATGCCAATATTCAATGGAAATGATGGGAGGAAAGAATCATTAACTTTTTTATCATCCTAATGGTAGAGTCTAAGGATTTTCACTATTTTATTTCTGCCACGTTGATGCTCACTCATAATATTAATGATGTGACTAAGGATAGGGTCATTTTTAATTTTACTATTCAAAAGTCTTCTATAATAAATATAAGAGAGATTATTTATTATTCCATTTGTAATATGCTTAGGGGAAATACTACTATAGGATATGATCATCCTTCTCTTATTTATCATTTATGTACTGTGGCAAGTGCATTAGGGGAGCCTGATGAAGAAGTTCTTATTTAAAAGGCTCAACTAACAAAGAGGATAATTGGGGTATTTTGGACAAGGTTTGAATTGGGGAAAGTTGATGTGCCCCACAACCTTGATCCCCATCCTCCATAACCTTAAATGAGAAACTCCAAGAAATTGGAGGAGAAGTTTCATATTTAAGAAAAAGGGTTGGTGAGACTAGCCATAGGTAAGAGGCCTTTGAAAAGAAATTTGTTATCATATGGATCAACAATGAAAATAGTTTTCCTATATAGTTGAGTTTAACTCAACATTAGTTCATATATTTGTAAATTATGGCTTTACGGGTTAGGGTCAAGCACATTTTCCTACAATGCCTTAATATCCACTTTACATGAGCACCCCATTGTCATTGGAAGAAGAAGAAGAGGAAGAGGATGAATATGATTTCTAGTTATTTCACATATTGATGTATTTCTTGTGCATATGTCCTTCTATTTATCATCCGAAAGTTCCAAGATTTAAAATAAAGGATTTTTTCTAACTTTAAATAATATTATAATAGTAGCACCTTGGCATAGAGAATATAGCACCTAGGCGTGCTAGCTTGTAAGACATAAGTTTAAAACTTGAATAGGTCATGTTACAACACCTAAGTTGCTGTATTGTGGCACTCTCAAGATAGAAATTTTTTTATCCTACCCAAGAGTTTAGCACTGCAACGCTTGATATGCAATGCGATTGTACTGGGTAGACAAGACTTAGATTTTGAATTTTGCTAAGGTCGAAATTCCAATTGTCCAAATTCATGAAATTAATGCAGCATTGTAATGCTTAAATGATTGCACCATCTCACTATAACTAGAAGTATTTCTCCTACCAAACCCGAGTGCTTAGTACCTCGACATTGTTTCATCAATGTTTAAGATTTAATATTTTTTTGGAGAAATTTAAAATTTGACAATGCAACACCTTAGTAGTGCTAGATTTCATGATTTTTAGTTTATTAGCACCCTTCTCTCTTTATTTTGATCCAAGATCAATAGAGGAAGGATTTTATTTCACACTAAAACCAATTTTGACATTGGAATAGAATTCATGATGTAACACCTCAGCACTAAAAAAGTAGGGTTATGACACTATTTAAAAGATGTGAAACTAGAGTTTAACACTATGACATTGAGATACAACACCATGGTGCTACAAATAAGGTACCATTCTGAGAGCTTAACATTATGGTGCCAAATATCTAGTACCTCGATGCTACAAAAGTCAAAGATTTTATTCCAGAGAGCTCAACGCCTTGGCACTATACCGATGCGCAACGCCATGGAGTGGGAACTCCATTTTTGTAATCAGATACTTGCAAAATTTAATATTTTTTATGAAAATTTTGTGGCATAATCCTTTTCCATTGCTAGAGTTTTAATATTTAGTGCATACACACTCTTATCCCTTATTATGGATCCAAGATCAATGGAAGGAGGCTTTTTATGCTCATGCTAGAACTAAGTTCAATGGTGGAGGTCTTCAGATTTCAAGATTCTAGAATTTTGGGTCTATGGGCATTCTTTTTAACTCTGGATTCAAAATTGATGGAGATAAGCCTTTTTATTTCTCACTGGATCTAAGATCGATGGTGAAAATCTCTTAAATTTTCTTTTAGAGAGGAAATTACATAAATAAAGCATTTCTATAAATGTTTACCTAAAATTAATGGTAGTAGGCTTCGATCTTATTTCGTGCATGAGGTGAACACTCTCGTGTAATAACAAAAAGCATGTTGTTGAGAGTGTAGGAGACCATGAGAGAGAATAGGGCAAGTGGGTTAGAGGGAGAGTGAAGGAAAAGGTAGAAGAAGAAGAAGAAGAGTAGGGTATTTCTCTTCTTTTTATAAAGGATATCTCACTATTGGGGCAAGTTTTTTACTCTATAACTATTCCCCCAGCTCCCCTTTGTTCAATTATTCCTATTGGGGTAGGAATGATAGTTTTCTTACTTTTAAAAATGAATGTCAACATGACAGCACCTCATCACTGGCATCATAGTGTCACAACACTGTATTATTTAAATAGGTAACCATCAAGGATAGTTTGTTTTTTTTATTCTTTAAGGTGGTGATAATACCAAGGCATAATGATTGTAGTGCTACGGTTCCCTAGGTTAAGATTTCCCCAAGTCAGGATGTTCAAGTTATTTCATTTTTTTTAGATGCAAATAATACCCTAAAGTGTGAGAAGGCTTTCTGCGATCTGAAGTATCTACTCACCTTGACACTTCTATATAAATTCCAAAAGAAGGAGAGACCTTATTATTTTACCTTGCAGCTTAAGAAGATTTTATCAATTTTATTCTCATTAAAGAAGAAAGCAGAGAGTAATGGCTACTTTACTATATCAATAAATGTTTGAGGGGAGCTGAGCTAAACTATTCAATAATGGAAACACTCACACTCGCCCTCAATATTTTAGCATAAAAGCTTCAACCATACTTTTAAGCACACTCAATCTAAGTCATCACCAACAGTCTACTCAAATATGTATTTGCCAAACTATATCATTCTGGGAGGTTATTGAAATGGTCGGTAGAATTGAGTGCATTCAATATATCTTACTTACCCCTAATGGTTGTGGGGAGAATTTTATTACACCATATATATTTTAGGAATTTCAAATATGTCATTAATACATTTATCTTCCTGGGCTATAAAATTCCTGGTTAAGTATCCTATGGCACTAAGAATACATGAGAAAGAAAGACTTTACTAAATTTCTTATATAGGATGTTTAATTTGAAATATGAACACTTAGAAAGAGTTTCCAGAGGCCAATCGGGATTGAGTAGAAAATGCTTATAGATATTAAGATGTCTAGTAAATTTCAACTATGATATCATTGGGCTCTACATTTTTGTGTTTGAATTTAATAAAATTTTAAATTAGCATTTTAATAAAAATCCAAGACTTAGATTCTCACAGCACAAGACTATGGAAATGCCTAATGGTTGAAGACTTATTCTAATAGGATGCTTCAGACCTTAAGTCTATAAAAATAAATGCTTCTGACATAAGTAAGAGAGTCAACCTAATGCAAATTTTTAGAGAATTATCAGTTCTTTTCCTACTAAAAAAAAGAACTTATCTCTGACTCTTCTGGACTTATAACCCGCCAAGAAGGGTTGCCAACTAAAATCACCTAAGCAATTTTCAAAACCATGAGTTCAGTCTTTCGTATGTAAGTTGGTTAGGTTGTGTCATTTAAAATAATGCTAAGAGCCTAACTCACTCCTTATCCCTAAAATAATGTTTAGCATGTTATGCACCTAACTAATGTAATAAATTCTAAATTTTCTAAATTTTGACTCATAATTCATTTTAAAGGTCTTGGGCATGCAATTCATGATTACAATGACATGCATTTAAAAATGGTTGTGGGACAATTAAAAAAGAGAAGGCACACTTCCCCAAGAAGGGTAGTCATCTTCAAGCTCAGATGCCCCCTTATGTGCAATGTGTGAAGTGTTCAATTCAAGAAGAATGAATATTATACTCTCACGATTCTCAAAAGCTTAAATTTTCTAGTTGCTTGTAAGTTGTTCATATGGGCTTTTAATTTAAATGAGATTATGCATTTTTATTTTAAGTTTTAATTCAAGTTCTTCTAAGAATCCTCACTTTTTTCAGAGACCTCCATGGGCTTCATAGGAGACAATAGCTGGTAAAGTCAGCTCCTTCTATTTCTCTATGTCACAAATCTTAACTTAATTCTAGGCTCAAATTATATTTTAAAATTCTAAAATAATTTCCTAATCACTGCAAAACACATATTAAGAAATACCCAAAGCATAATAGCAATTTATATTTTAAACATATGGACTTAGCATTAGTTTCTTACGAAGCCCACCTATATAATTGGGCTATACTTAGGTACTTAAACAACACTTGCAAGTAAATAACATTTTAAAAAAAAATTATATTATAATAGTCCCTTTATGCACAGTCCCCCATAGAAAATAGCATTAGCCTAAAAAGAATACCCTAACATCTAAACTAGCAATCAAAGAATCTTATCCATCTAGTTTAAAATAATGCACCATGAAATAAGGAAAACATCACATCACATAACAAAGAATCACAGGTCATTAGCCTAACCTAAGCTATAGTTAGTGGCCTAATAATCTAGTGTGTGGGGAAAAGACTTATGTGGCATGACTATCCTAGGCCTTATTTTAATTTAAATTTAGTTTGAGTTCAAAATTTATTTAATTTACCATTGAATGGTTTTAATTTAAGTGATTTAATCATTTTATGAGTTTATTTTCATTTTAGGTTTACTTTGTGTTAAGATGAATTTTAGGCAAAGAATAAAGAGTAAAATAAATTCTACTTTGGGGGAAACCCATTTTATTCAACACCCTAAATCTTACTAGAATGAAATCTCCATCTTGAAGTCAAAATATATTATGTGGGTCAAACTAAGAACTTAAGTCTTAATTAACCTCTTTTGAATTTTTCAATGGTTCATTTTAAGTTAGGTTTTATTTGTTTAATATTCAACTCATCTTTTGAAATTTTGTTTTAAATATGGTCAATATTTATTCTTCTTTTATTTCATTTGATTTGATTAATGTTTCTTAATTTATTTATGACTTTTAATTTATAACCTTTAATTAAGGTTTAAAGTGTTTTCTTAAAATCATATATCATGATTAAGTTTAATTTGATGTTCACTTAAAGTTTCTTTTAGTTTTAAGTGATTTCATTCACTTATATTTATGCTTTTTTTTAAAATTATGTAGGATGTGTATAGTTTCATGACTTAGGTGTTTGATTAAATATACATTCAATCTCATATGGTATAATTATTTATCTATTTCATTGAAATTTTATTTGTTTGTTTCATTAATGATATGTTTATGTCTATGTTTACTAACAAGAATGAGTTAACTTAGTTAATTTAAATTAATTTTTTAATTCAAACTTAATTTAGAAATGTTAATATCATCATTCATCATTTAAGTGGTCCATTATCTTTCAATTTCATATCTTAAAAGAATTTGTTAACTCTCGCATTTTTAATTCATCATTTTAGTTAATTTTAATGGAATATTATATATTAAAGTATCATTATTTAATGAAATCTTTTAAAGTAAAGTTTGTGTATTAATAATAACCTTAGAAAATGAACTACTTTGGGCACCAAACCTAACATAGACCATTACAAACTTCTAGCATTTATATTTAGTTAATTTAATTAATCATTTTTATTTTATTTGTATATGGAATTATATTACTCAATAATATTAAATGGGCTTAAGTAACCTTAATATTAATGAATTTCTTATTTGGGTATGAAATTCATAAGTTGATTAGCTTTGATTTTCAATTTATTAATTGGATTGTTATAATTTTATCAACTTAATAATTCAAGATTTAATAAATTTTTATATTTTAATTTATTCCATAAACTTTAAATGCATAACTAATCAAATTCCTTAACTTAAGAGGGTTAAAATTTTTTTCATAAGTGTTATGATGTTAATAAAATATTTTAAGTTGATTTTATAAAGTATTATAATTTCTGTAATATTTTATTTATTATTTGATTTAAATTGACACGAAAATTTGAAATTCTACAACATTCGATCTAGAATCATTTGGATTTAAAATTTTTATGGCACGTGGGGTTCCTTCCCAATTTATTCTCCCTAAAGTTTCATCTTAATCTAATGTATATTTTAAGACTAATTAAGATTTTAAATATTTCAATAAATCATAAATTAAGCTTTAATTAGAAAGAAATAATTATTGATTTTAATTTTTCTTGATTCTTCTCATAAAGGTGAATCTAAAGAGGTTTCATTTGGAATTTTTAGAGTTCTTCTTGATTTATTATGATTTTTTATTTATTTTAGATCAATTAATTGAATTAATTAAATCATTTAATCTTTAATTAAGGTTATTTTGAGTTTATTAAGTTCTAGAAAGTTCTAATAATGTTTTTAGATTCATTAATGTTTATTATAATGGTTTAAGTATTTTATATTTTTCCATAATTTTATTGTATTAATAATAAATAATTTCACTAAATTAAGGCTTATGGCTTAAATTTTTTATATTTTTCATTTTAATTTTAATAAATCTCCAAAATTTTATTTATAGTGTATTTCAACCTTAATTTAAGTCTTTGAAAGTTTCAAAATAACTAGATTAATCATTTGAGTTTAATTTAAGTTTGATTATTTTTAATAAACTCAAATTAGTCCAAAAATACCCAATAAAAATTGTGAATTTTTGGTTTAATTGAATCCTCTCATTGAGATGAAACCAGAGAGCACTTAATTATATTTTTTTCATTGAATATTTTGTTTCATTTATGAATATTTTGAAATTTTTTAGTATTTATTTAATTTTAAAAATTTCGATCCGACATAGTGGGCCTTTTCACATTTCGATTGTGGATTGGTCCACACAGAGCCATGTGGATGATATGTAAACAAGCAGGATAATGTTGGATGAGTTTGAGGCATCCGATCAACAATCGATTAATTTAGATTCGATCTGTGATCCTATGAAGGGATTCAATTAGTAGTGCTTCTAGATCTTAGCCATCCGTTCTAAATAGAGGGAACAGACGATAATGATTTCATCCTCTTCCTTCCACTAGAGAACCAAGATCCATTGGCTCTCCGAAACTGATTTATGGAGATCTAAGTAGTGGGGATGCATGATTTTGATTGCAAAATAATTATGGATTGATTTGCAATTAATCCATATGGTTTGATCTCACTTGGGTCAAATTTATTTCATAAAGTATGAAATTGAGCTAAAAGAGAAGTCAGTCTTGATGCATACCTCTTTGGCATCGATCCTCAATGATGGAAATGATTTGAGCACATTTGTTGGGATGTGGCAAACCTCTAGGTGAAAGGATTTGAGTTGCCTCCTCGCTAATCACTATGAACAAAGCTCCACTTATTCATCGATGAGTTTGATCAATGTCTAACTTGTCGGCGGTGGGAGATCTAGGGAGATTCATTTTTCCTTCTCTTCACTCAGGAATGTGTGTGAATGCTTAGTTTCTTTATGTTCTCTCCTTACCCTCTTTCCCAATGTGGCCAAAAGCCTCTCTTATGGAGAGTTCAAGTGGGAATTGGCTATGGTGACTCTTGCTGGAAGGGGTGGCCAATTGAATGGAGTAAATATAATCCAATTTACTAAAGAGATAAAAGAATATGGAGGAGGAAAGATGAGTTTGACATTGATTTTGCATGTCTTTCTTCCATTGCTCCACATAATCTTTAGCTCTATGGTTTTGGGCTATGTTCTCCACATTTGAACTGAAGTATGATCAGTCCTAATCAGGTTAGGGGTGACCTTTAAGTTAACTTAAGTTCATTTGAGTTGGATTTGGTGATTGAGCTTAATTTAATGTTATTTGAATTTAAATTGATTTGAGTGTTTTGTTTATATTTCTTTTGATTAATTGATTTGAGATTTGATTTTCAATTAATGTTAATTTTCCAATATGTAATTTGGAGTTCAATTGATCCATATTAGGTGAGGGTTTGATATGGTTTGAGCTAGGTTTAGCTCTTTTGACCTAAATGAGTCAAATTGAGTTTTATTGGATCAAATGGCCAATTAGACATAATTAGAATTTATTTGGATTCCAATTTGTTTAGTTAATTCTTTGAGATTATTTAGGTCAATTAATTTCATTTTATTTGAGGTTAATTTTGAATTCAAATCCTCTTTGACCCAAATTAGGCTTTATGGGTCAACATGGGTTTAATTGGGTTAAGTGATCAAATTGGTAAAATTAAACCCAATAATTGATTGAATTATTTTAATGATAATTTTGAAATAATTTTGGACGTTTAATTCCAATTGATTTCAATTTAATTTGAGTTTAGGTTAAATAAGGTCCATTAAGGCTTATTTATATCAAATGATATAATTAGCCCAATTAAGACCTTATCAGACTTAAATTAATTTATATTCATGTTTAAACATGTTAATTTGATAATTTTGACCCTTTGAAATGATTTAATTTGGTCAAACTTTAGTGAATTCATCTTTGACTTTGTGGGGCCCACATAGTCTAATCATAAGTCAAATGGCATGATTAACCATCTTGAACCTCATTTGTATTTATTTTTAGGTTCATTTATGTTCATGCATTAATTTGATGCTTTTTGTTTAGTTTGATTTTATTTGAATTTCTTTGGTGTTAGGTAATTTTGAACTTAAGTAGGCTAATTGGGTTGACCATCACAATGTCTTGGTTCAAGCTCAATTTGATTTTAGATTTTAATTAAAATATATTTTATTTAATCATTTATTTAAATTTGAGTTCAGTTTTGGTTCACCTAATCCTATTGGGTTAGGTCAAATCCTAAAAGGATTCACTAGGTCACCTAGTATAGTGTCCTAAGTGTCTAATCAAGAGGCTCTTAATGTTGGATTAGGTGTCCTAATTACTAAGATTGGAGATGATGTTAAACTCATCTAAATTTGAGGTCAATAATAGTGATTAAAGCTTAAGAACTCATTGACTTCCTCATCAACTTTTGCATCTCACAAGAAATCTCAGCCAATTAAGAGCCATTATAGCAAACATATTTGTATGGTTATTGAGCGAACAAGACATGGGAACTGGCATAGTGCTAAAACACAACAAGAATCACCATGACACAATAAGTAAAATTTAGCTTCAATTTGACAAAAAAAAAACTAATTAGGATACGAAGCTCTACTCTTCAAGCTCAAATTTTCCCATGGACTCAAGACATTACACATTATGGATTATTTAGACTCATCACTAGTGGTGACATAAGTCAATGAAGACTATGAGGTTAGTGATGAGCTCTTGTAAAATACTTGCTCAAAGTCAAAATGGAGATTACGCGATTGGAGTACTTCAAAATTAAAAGATAGCTAGAGACCAAAACTAGCTCGTTATCTTATTGTCCAGTTAGTAGGCTCGAGGGTCACTCCTGCAAAAGAAGTCAATGTAAATAGATAATGAACATTCATAGAGTTGTATTGATCCTATCAAAAAATACCTACAAACTTGGGAGATAGAAGAAACCACAAATTATGTAAGGAGATTCAAAATAAAGGTTGCACAGTATATGCTAATTTGGGCAACTTATTCCAAAGAATAGTGGCTTCTCTTAACATAAATTGTGTATGGGAAATAGAGAAAAGAAAAGTTCTTGAAGAGATATAATTTGGTAACTATGAGCTCCATAGCCAAAATAAAATGGGAGAAAGTACTAGCGAGTAAGATAAGGCAAAGTCTGAAGCCATGGAGGATACACTCAAAATGCTCAATGAATTAATAAATGGAAGCTTCAAGAACTTTGAAGAGGAAAGGTGGAAATGCAAAGAAAGTATGGAAAGGTGCCTTGAAGAGGCTTACTCTTATCCTAGAAAGATTGTATTTAAGAAGACTTATATAAATTTATTAGATTTTAACAACCATTGCATTAGAAAGAAAATAACATCCACTCAAAAGTAGTAAAGAGAAACATAATTTTATTTACCATTATTCTTCTGAAGTTGAGTGCTAATTACATAAAATATTTCTTTAGCTAACATCCATTGATCGTCAATATTGGACGTTCATCATTACAAGGAATCAACTAATAAGTACTTCCGTCATAGACTTTTCTCACTATGAATGGTCCTTCCCAAGTTGGCTCAAATTTGCCTTTGATTTTGTAATGAGCTAAGATTAATCATTTAAGACCCAAGACCAAGTCCCCTACTTGGAAAGTTCTAAGACGGACCAACTTATCATGTGCTTGTGGTATAGTTCAAGGTCTTGTTATGCTTTTAAACATTTTACTTCAAGGCTTTGAGTTTTTCAATCGAAGTTTATGGTTTTAATCTATTATAATACTGTTATTAACTGCTATTCTTAATGAGGATAGTTGTACTTATAATGGAAGAACAACTTCAGTTCCATAAACCAAAGCATATGGTGTAGCTTGAGTTGGTGTCCTATATGTGGTCTAGTAGGCCCATAAGGCTTCAACCAATTTTTCATGCAGTTGGCATTTATTTTCATCACGTATTTTTTTCAAAATTCTTACTAAAATTTTATTGAATGCTTTGACCAATCCATTTACCCTACAATAATAGATGGTCAAATATCTCCAATCAATATATCTATCCATGAAATGTTTAATTTTATGAACTTGATTGATGGGAAATTATCAGATATAATTCAATAATGCCAATTCGATACATGACATTTTTATTAAAGAATTTTAACACATATTATGATTTTACTTTTTTCAGTGGCACTGCTTCAGCCCATTTAAAAAATAATTATTCACGGCTAATATAAAATGATGCCCTTTTGATGAAGAAGGACCAATAGGCCATATGATGTTGGTACGCAAACTCTTAAAAGGCCAAGATGCAATCATAGGGTGTAGTACATTATGAGGCTGATGTAAAACTACACCATGTATCTGGAATTGATGATAATGACATGCAATTTTTATATAATCATTTAACATTGATGGCCAATAATATCCAAGTCTTTTGATTTTGAATTTCATTTTGGGTCTAGATTGTGAGCACTACACAATCCAAAGTTTATCTCAATCATGATCTTACTGGCTTCTTGCCTATCTAAACAGTGTAGCAACATTTGATCGAATGACCTATGGTATAATGCATTATTAATTAGTGTATAGAGTTGACTTTATGAGCCTCCTATTTAATCCAATTAATTTTGATGATAACAAACGTATGCTTGGATGTTCTAATGTATGTTTTATTTGTTTCAAATATATTAAGTGCTAATTACATATCCAATACATCTCACAATATGTTTGATGAAATTGCAAGTATGGAAGAATAAAAGATATATCAAAATGGATAACATGAAGCTCAAGATACAATATTTCAGGTTATGGCATGAATTAATTTGCTCACAACTTAACATGTTATTTTTATTTATTTTAAATAATGATAATGAGGTTAATTTATATAAATCTTTATCTAATTAATATTCAATGCTTCATACATAGCATTTAAATTGTCAAAATAATAAATGATAATTAATTATAACTATTAAGTGTAACTAGTTAATATACTTAATATAATTAAATATTTTAATTTAATTTAAAGGTTATATGATAACTAACTATGATTATCTTTAAATTATATCATAATTTTTAAATATCATATTTCAAAATTAACAAAAATACATGAAATTTTGTATTTCAGCTAAAGTCATTTTATAATCAAGGAATGTAGTTGGAATTTTATCTTTAATAGATTCCTTGGATTATTTCATTTAATTTGATAGGTTACATGACCAACATTTGATTTAAATTGAATTTATTATGATGTTTCAAATAGTAGCTGATTTTAATAATGAATGCATGTTACATGCTTTGAATATATTAAGAGCCATATTTGATCATTTTTGACTTTCCCATGTGACTAGCCAATTTTTGGCTATTTGAATTTAAACTTTATTTAATATAAATCATATTTTTATTAAATTTAAATTATTATATGATAAAATGATGTTAGAATAATATATTTCTTTGAAATAATTTAAAATGACCTTCTTTTATAAATAGTCCTCATTCTCTTCATGAGAGGGTTGCTCATTCAAATTCAAAATCTCTCCTACAAATCTAAGAACTTCCTAGATTTTCCTTCCAAGTGTTCTCCAAATAGTGCAAGATCAAATCCATGGTTTGGAAGCTTCAACATCTTCAACTAAGGAAGCTTTCTCAAATTACTTGAGTTTATTTTTCTTGATCTTAATCTCTTTTAGTTGTTGATACTATTTTCACCATCTATTTGTTCTTTTAAATTTTTACTTTTTGGTGGATTAGTCTTTGAACATCAAAGTTTAAGTTTTTCACATCAAAGTTTCTTCAATTATTATTTTTTTGTGAAAAACTCTGGTGATAGTTTGTAGGATTTATTTCATGTTACTGAAATTTTTATCTTCCTATAAATTTCTTTTGATTTCATGAAATATTTCTTCATTAGCCTTATTTGAAAGATCATTTATTCTTAGATCTATTTTAGAAGTATATTTTAAGCATTTAAAATCAATTTATTGTGTTGAAAATATTTTCATATTTGTTAGATCTCTCTTTTTAATTAAAAGCTTTCTAGTTTACTTAGATATATCATATGCTAACTTTATTTAAGTATTTTATGATCATTTATATTAATTCAAAGCATCATTTTTGTTAAAATAAAATAACTTATTGCTAAAAATTTATAGTATATGTTAGATCTATTATATAAAGTTTCTTTATCAAAATTAAATTTATAAAAAGTTAAATTATTTTATTTGTCACTTATCATTTTATTCCAACTAATATCCTTTGTTTAACTAATTTAATCTTGCTGAAATTTAGTAAAGCTTGTTATTTTTATTGTTTAATAATTAAAAAAATAAGAAGTTTAGTTGTGAGTTAATCATTTTACAAATTATATACATGCATAATATAGTTTCTCATAAACTTAAACTTATTCCTTGTTGAAATTTATTTTATTGTGTAATAGACTGTTGTGAATTTATTTTGAAATCATTGTTATATTACTCTAAAAATTGTAATAACATAAACATCTTAGTAAGATCACTTTAAGATATTTATTTTATTATTTCTTATCAAAATTAAGTGAGCATTCTATCTTGTCAAAATTGTAAGTTGTAAAGTGGTCATTTAGATCACTTTTTGAATTGGATTGCTTGGTATATTTGTGAGGGATATATTTTATCAAAATTTATTATTTTGTATTTTTATTTTTGTACTGTAAAATTTTTATTGGGCTTGTACTATCTCCTTTTGTAGGAGAGTACATGTTATAGGGGTTGTAGTCGCCCCATTATAGAAGAGTATGGTTTGTAAGCTATTTTATATTTATTGGATTCCTAGCCAGGGGTGGCTAGGCATGAACATAGGCTTGTTTGGGGTTTAGCTAAACCACATAAAAATTGTGTACCATTTGATAAAGCCTAAGCTCTTTTATTAGCTTAACATCCAAGAGTTGATCTTTTCACTATGGCACAAGGTTTCCTAAAGGGTTCACTACTAGAGGGACAATCCACTCATAGACCTCCACTTTTAGATAATGTACCATTTGATTATTGGAAAAGTAGTTAGTACATTCTTATGAGGTCAAGATGCAGCATGTGATATATGTTGACACATCAATATCATACACTCATAGTAGAAGTAAATGGCATTAAAGTAGAAATACCTTTTGAGGAATGGACTGTAGTTGAAAGGGAACTTGATGAGTTAAATGCTAGGGCTTGTAATGCTTTACATTATACTTTATTAACCTGATGATTACATGAAAATTTCTATGTTAAGTATAAATAAAAATATGGGATAAATTAATTATAACTTATGAAGGAACTAGTGAAGTTAGAGATGCTCACATAAATAGACTTGTTCATGAACAAGTTATTTCATATGTTTTCTTTTGAATCTATTTCTGATATGTATACTAGATTTATGAAAATAATTAACACATTGAATTCTCTTGGAAAAACATATATGAATCAAGACTTAGTCAATAAGATTCCTAGATGTCTTCCAAAAGAATGGATGCTAAAGCAATAACTATTAGTGAAGCTAGGGATTTATCTACTTATCCACTTGATCAACCTTTGGGTTTTTTGATAGCACATGAATAAGTTATTGCTCAAAGAGATAAGATGGATAACTCAACAAAAAGGGAGAAGGAGAAAGGAAAATTTATTGCATTACAAGTTGATGATAGTGATGAGCATAGCACCTCAAGCTCGGATGGTGATAGTGATGTGGTGGTCATGCTATCCAAAATTCTTGGGAACTTGCTAAGGAAAAAAGAATCAAAGGTATACAAAATCTCAAAACTATAAATTTCAAACTAAGAGATTTCTTGCAGGTGAAGAGAACATTTGCTATGATTGTAAAAAGATTAGACATGTAAGAGGTGATTGTCCAGAACTTGCTGATTCAAAGAAGAAAGAGATTGATGTGGAGAGAAGAAAAAATATGAAGGAGAAAAAGTACCATAAGAAGAAGAAGAAGAAAGCTTTATGGGCCAATCAGATTCAAATGAATCAAGTACTTTCCCATCCGATGAAGAGGTCAACATATGTCTTATGGTACATGGAGAGTCTGACTTAGATTCTCAAAAGGTATGTAATGATATATCTTATGATTAATTAGATGATACTTTTAATGATTTAGTTATTGAATATAAAAAAATTAAAAATAAAATAGAAAACCTTAGAAAAAGAACATAAGGATTTAGATATGCATTTTTGTGAATTAAAAAATGAATGTGATAATCTGAAAAATAAAAATAATTCTTTATTAAATTGTTCCTTACTTGTATGTAAACTTGAAAGAGAGAATATCTTGTTAAAATCAAGATTAGAATCATGTTTGAAATCACAAGTTCATTATAATGCAACATTAAGTAAAACATTTAATAAAAATTATTTGCATCATACACATCCCACTCATATATCTTATAATTATATCATGCTAAGCCATATAAAAACACTAATGTTTGGTGCAACTATTATGGTAGAAAAGGGTATATTTCATTTGATTGCTATGCACATAAATTACAAAACACTAAGCAATCATCTTATGTATGGGTACCAAAAGGTATAAGCACTATACAAACCACACATGCTATCTTGCTTCAAATTTAGAATGTGGACCCAAATATGTTCCAAAGTTAACATGTGATTTTCTTTTGTAGGAATGCCATCAAAGAAAAATCAAAAAAATGTAATTACTTGGACAATGATATTCAGATATGAGGAGATAAGGATAAATTCACAACTTTAGAATCAAGTGATGGAGGATTTGTTACATATGGAGATAATGCAAAGGAAAGATCATTGGCATTGGTTTTATTTGTAAGAATTCTATCGCTTTAGATAAAGTTTTTCTAGTAGAAGAATTAAAACATAATTAAATTTCTATTAGTCAATTATGTGATAAAGGTTTGAATGAAGTATTTCATGCATCATATTGTATTATAAAAAATAATAAAAATGTTTTGTTAGTAGGACAAAGACATAAAAATATATATATGTCATTGATTTAAATAAATTTCATGATGTAAATTTGAATTTACTTATTTTAATAGCACTCATGATGATATATGGTTATGGCATAGGAGACTATGTCATATTAACATACACACACAATAAAATTGCTAAATTTGATATAGTAGTTGGATTGCATAAATTAAATTTTCATTCAAACTATGTTTGTGATGCATGTATTCATGATAAGCATTCTAGAAGTTCATTTAAAGCAAAAAATATTATTTCTATTTCTAGACCTCTAGAGTTGTTGCACATGGATTTATTTGGTCCAATTAGCACCACTAGCTTAGGTGGTAAAATTGATGGTTTTGTGATTATTGATGATTTCTCTAGATATACTTGGGTTTTATTTATCGCTAATAAGGATGATATTTTTGTTGAGTTTAGAAAGTTTTCTAAATATATTCAAAGAGAGCAAGATCTTTTGATTAATAGGGTTCAAACTAATCATGGTGGCGGATTTGAAAATAAATTATTTGAGGATTATTGTGATAAATATAAGATTAAACATAATTTTTCTACACCTAGAACTCTCAAACAAAATGGAGTAGTAGAGAGAAAAATAGAATATTAATTGAATTAAGTAGATCTATGCTTGATGAGTATAAATTGTTAAAATATTTTTGGGTAGAAGCTATAAATAGTACATGTTATGTGATGAATAAAATTATTTTAGACCAATTTTGATGATGACCCCCTATGATTTATTATTATTATTTTTTTTGGAAAGAAGCCTAAGATTGAATAATTTCATGTATTTCAATGTAAATGCTTCATTTTGAATAATGTTAAAGACCTTTAGGTAAGTTTGATTGTAAATCAAATGATGGCATTTTCTTATGATAATCTCTTTCTAGTAGAGCTTATAGAGTTTTCAATAAGAGGAAAATGACTTTAGATGAATCAATACATGTTATTTTTGATGAAAATTTAATTGATCCCATTAAAAATGAAATGCTTAATAAAGATATTGATAATTTTAAGAAAATATCTTTAGAAGATAATGTGGATGATTCATTGCCTAAAGAATGGAAATATAATAAAAATCATCTAAGGGAACTAATCATAGGAAATCCTTCAAAATGAGTTATGACCAGAAGACATAGTAGAGAGATTGCAGATTATTCAATATTTTTTTCTGAGGTTGAACCTAAAAATCTAGAAGAAGCATTAAAAGATAATTTTTGGATTATTGTTATGGAAGAGAAGTTGAATCAATTTGTAAGAAATGATGTTTGGGAATTAGTCTTAAGACCCCAAGATCAAAATGCCATTGGAAAAAATTGGTTCTTTAAGAATAAGCTAGATGACTCAGGTTGTATTATTAGAAATAAAGCTAGGCTAGTTGCACAATAGTACACACAAGTTGAAGGGATAGATTTTGAAGAATCTTTTGCACCCGTAGCAAGACTAGAGGCTATTAGGATACTCCTTGCTTATGCTTGTTTTAGAGATTTTAAACTTTTTTAGATGGATGTCAAGAGTGCATTTTTGAATGGATTTATTGACTAAGATATCTTTGTAGAACAACCACCTAGATTTGAGAGCCTTGATTGTCCAGATCATGTGTATAAATTAAAGAAAGCTCTATATGGTTTAAAATAGGCTCCTTCTACTTGGTATGATAGGTTATGTAACTTTTTGATAAATCATGGATTTAAAAAGGGTAGAGTAGATACCACGTTATTCCTTAAGAGAATAGATGATGATTTGATTATGGTACAAGTGTTTGTAGATGATATATTATTTGGATGTACAAATGAATCTTTGTGCCATAAGTTCTCATCTTTGATCTCTAAAGAGTTTGAAATGAGTATGATGGGAGAACTTAATTTTTTCTTAGGTCTTCAAGTGAAGCAATAAAAAATGGCACATTCATCTATCAAACCAAGTACAAAAATGAATTGCTTAAAAGGTTTGACATGAAAAGATTTAAATATAGTAAAACTCCTATGAGCCCATCTATAAAATTGGATTTAGATGAATCAAGAAAATCTATTGATCAAAAACTTTATAGGAGCATGATAGGTTCACTTTTACACCTTACTACTAGTAGGCCTGATAATATGTTTATTATTTGCTTGTGTGCTTATTTTAGGTCAACCTAAAAGAATCTCATTTAATAGCATTCAAGTGTATTTTTGATATTTGATAGGCACTTCTAGGTTAGGTTTATGGTATCCTAAAATCTTTGTCATGTGATTGCTTATTCTGATGCTAATTTTGTCGGATGCAAAATAGATAGAAAAAAGCACACATGTTTTAAGATCATCCCTTATGTCTTGGTCATCTAGGAAATAAAATTCTATAGCTTTATCCACTATTGAGGCTGAGTACATAGCTATACGTAGTTGTGTTGCTCAGGTCCTTTGGTTAAAGCAATAATTAGAAGGTTTTGGTATTAAGCAAGATCACATTTTAGTTCAGTGTGACAATACTAGTGTTATTAGTTTGACCAAAAATCCTATCCACTCGAAAGCATATAGAAGGTAGAAATTATTTATTAGGGATCATGTTTTGAAAGGTGATGTTAATATTAATTTCATTAGTATCGATTTACAAATTATAGATATTTTTACAAAACCATTACCAGAAGAATGTTTCTGTACTTTAAGGTGCATGCTTGAAATGTTACATCCTAATATTTAAAATTATATGTAGTTTGTTCTCTCTTTTTGATGTTGTCGAAAGGGGAGAAGAGTAAAATGTTGGTTAGTATTAAGTCTATTTCATGCATATATATAGGGGGAGCATCATTATTCATCTCTTGTGAACAAATTTTATTTAATAAAAGAGAAATGTTTTTTTTAAAAAAAACTATGATGAAAGGTCAATTGTACCTTCATCAAAATCAATACTCAACATTAGTTTGTCATCATCAAAAAGGGGGAGATTGTTGGCTTTATGAGCCTCATGTTCAATCCAATTAATTTTGTTGATAACAAACGTATGGTTGGATGTTCTAATGTATATTTTATTTATTTCAGATATATTAATTGCTAATTACATATCCAATATATGTCATAATATGTTTGATGAAATTGCAAATATAAAAGAATAAAAGATAGATAAAAATGGATACCATTAAGCTCAAGATACAATATTTTTGGTTATATGCATTTATAACTATCTTAGAGATTCATATAAGTTCATTAGCATAATAAATTTGCTCACAACTTAACATATTATTTTTATTTATTTTAAATAATGATAATGAATTAATTTATATAAATATTTATCTAATTAACATTCAATGCCATACATAGCATTTAAATTGTCAAAATAATAAATGATAATTAATTATAACTATTGAGTGTAACTAGTTTATATACTTAATATAATTAAATAATTTAATTTAATTTAAATTTATATGATAACTAACATATTTATGATTATATCTAAATTATATTATAATTTTTAAATATTATATTTCAAAAGTTAACAAAAATATATGAAATTTTGTATTTCAGCTAAATTCATTTTATAATCAAGTAACCTAGATTGTATTACATGTCTAATGGATTCCTTGGATTGTTTCCTTTAATTTGAATGGTTACATGACCCACATTTGATTTAAATTGAATTTATTATGATTTTTAAACATTAGCTGAGTTTAATAATGAATGCATGCAACATGCTATGATTATATTAAGTGCCATATTTGATTGTTTTTGACTTGCCCATTGATTAGCCAATTTTTGGTTGTTTGAATTTAATATTTATTTAATATAAATTATATTTTTATTTAATATTAAATTATTATAAGATAAAATGATATTAGAATAATATATTTCTTTAGAATAATTAAAAATGACCTTCTTGCTTATAAATAGCCCTCATTCTCTTCATGAGAGGGTTGCTCATTCAAATTCAAAATCTCTCTAACAAATCTAAGAGAAAACTTCCTAGATTTCCCTTTCAAGTGTTCTCCAAATATTGCAAGATCAAATCCTTGGTTTGGATGCTTCAACATCTTCAACTAAGCAAGCTTTTCTCAAATTACTTGAGTTTGTTTTTCTTGATCTTAATTTCTTTTAGTTATTGATACTATTTTCACCATCTATTTTTTCTTTTAAATTTTTACTTCTTGGTGGATTAGTCTTTGGACATCAAAGTTTAAGTTTTTCACTTCAAAGTTTCTTCAATCATTTTTTTTGTGAAAAACTCTTGTGATAAGTATGTAGGATTTATTTCATCTTGCTGAAATTTTATCTTCCTACAAATTTCTTTTGTATTTTTATATCATTTTCTTATTAGTCATTTATTCTTAGATATATTTTAGAAATATTTTAAGCATTTAAAATTAATTTTTGTGCTAAAAATATTTTCATATTTAATTATCTCTTTTTTTAATTAAAATATTTCTAGTTTGTATCAATTTTTTTAATAAGTGAATTTCATTTGCTAGTATTCAAAATATCATTTGGTTAAAACAAATTTATAAAGTTTTCATTTTATACTAATATCCTTGGTTTAAATAATTTTATCTTGCTTAAATTTAATAAATCTTGCTGTCTTTATTGTTTAATAAATAAGAAAAAAGAAGTTTAATGATGAGTTAATCATTCTTACACAATTATATACATACTTAATATAGTTTCTCTTAAACTTAAACTTATTCCTTGCTGAAATTTATTTTATTGTGTAATAGACTATTGTGAATTTATTTTGAAATCATTTTTATATTAATCTACAAATTGTAATAACATAAACATCTTAGTAAGATCACTTTAAGATATTTATTTTATTATTTCTTATCAAAATTAAATGAGCATTCTATCTTGTCAAAATTGTAAGTTGTAAAGTGATCATTTATAAGTTGTGAGATAAATTTTTGAATTAGCTTGGTATATATGTGAGAGATATATTTTTTTAAAATTTATTATTATATATTTTTCTTTTCGTGTTGTAAAATTTTTATTAAGGTTGTACTTGCCCCTTTGTAGTAGAGTACATGTTGTAGGGGTTGTACTCCCCCTACTATAGGAGAGTACAATTTGTAAGATATTTTTACATTTAGTGGATTCCTAGCCAGGGGTGGCTAGGTGTGGGCGTAGGCCAATTTTTGGGTTTGACCATACCACATAAAAACTGTGCGCCTATTGTCTCTCTTTACTATACTATACTTTTTTTGCTGCATTGAGAATTGTATCTTATCATTATAAAATCAAAAATTAATTTTCTACTAAAAGTTAAAATTTTCAATAATGCCTAAATCACTCACCCCTTTCTTGGGTTTATAGTGAATCACATATAGGACAAGGTATGTTTCTTTATTTGATTTGCTAGTAACTTGTCATCAGTAAGCCTCCCCTTACCTAGCTAATCAATGAATGGTTGCCTCTTGTCACACTCTTCTTGACTTTCAGCAAAGTGGCAATCCTTTGCATTTCTACTTATCTATTCATTTAGTCTAATCTATAGGAGATAGAATTTATTAATTATGGACTTCTATAGAAATAGACTCTTTTTCTGAACATAATTTTTTTTTTGGCAAGCTTAGCTAGAAAAAGGAATTTTCTCAAGTAGTTTCATTATGTATTGGTAACCAATTAAGAGCTTACGATGCAAAACTTATAGGCACTACTCACTTGGTTTATAACAAATTAAGAATCCCCGTAGATTTTTATATTCTCTAGCTCTGACCCAATTATCAGAGCTTCATATTAAACTTCATTATTTGTGCAAGGTTTAGCTAGATGATAAGAATATCACATCATTCCTTTAGAGTTAAGATAATTAACCCAATCTTTGCCTTCCCTAGGATAGATGATTATAATTATTTATTTATTTTTTTGATGATGCTGCACCATCAAAATATAATTTCTAGGTGGCATTAGGTTAACATTATAATTTCATAATCTGCTCATTTGGAAGATCATCATTTAAAGGGGAACTTGGGTAGAGAATGTGTTACTAAGAAGTCAGCTATGACTTGCCCTTTTACAGCACGAAGGGGGATAAAGGTAATCTCAAATTATAATAAAATTATCGACCAATGTGCTAGACATCTATACAATGTTGGGTGGGTCATAAGATACTGCAATGGATTTACTCTTGAAATAAAATTTACTTTATGAGAAAGCATGTAGTGTTTTACTTTCTAAATAAACTAAGCCCAAATAATACTTTTCAATAGGCAAATAATTCATTTTCATAGAAACAAGTCTTCAGCTTGGATAATAAAGAGACATTTATTTCCCTTCTTCATTAACTTGGGCTAATAAAGCCCCAAGTGATTCATCCAAAGCCATGGTGTATAAAAACAATGGATTTCCTAGAATCAACAGCCAAACATAAGGGATTTTCAAACAGATTTCAAACATGTTAGGGCATTTTTCATCCCAAATAAATTTGGAATCCTTCTTTATTAATGTCATAAATGGTTGACATATTCTTGATAAGTTTGATATGAACCTCCTTAAATATGAGCCTTCCCTGGAATGATTTTAACTATGTAAGACTCCTAGGTGGAGACATTTCTATAATAGCTTTTATCCTTTCTGGATTGATTTCTATTCCACGATGCCTCACTATAAACCTAAAATTTTTCCCAAATGTCACTCTAAAAGCACACTTTAATGAGTTCATTTCATGTTATGGTGGCACAACTGCTCAAAAATGATCCATAAATCATATAGATGATTTTCTTTTTCTTTACTTTTGATGACTAGATCATAGATATAACATTCAACTTGATTGTGAATTAAGTTGTGAAAGATTCTAGTCATGGCCCTTTGATAAGTTGCCTCAACATTTTTAAATTGAATGACATGACTATATAATAGAATATCCCTATAAGAGTTCTGAATGCCATATGTTTCTCATTCTTTGGAGCCATCTTTATTTGGTTATATCTAGATGATCCATCTATGAATGAAAAGATCTCATGCGAAGAGGCTATGTCCACCAAAAGTTCTGGTATTGGCAATGGGAACTCATCTTTAGGACAAGCCTGATTCAAGTCTTAAAAGTTAAAGTAAATATGTATTTGACCATTCTTTTTCTTTACGGGGACTATGCTAGCTAGCCAATATGTGTAGTATACTCTGGATAGTCCACTACATATATTGGAGATCCATTTATTGACCTCATTTTTGGATGAGGTTAACATCATTTCTGGAAGTAGTAATTAAGAATCTCCTAATTAGGCACTAAGGGTACTACACCTAGTAACCTAGTGCATCCTTTTTGGGGTTTAGTTTAACCTAATGGGCTTAAGTGAAGTCAACCCAAACCTCAAACAAAAAATAAACCTCTAAATCAAAACACACACGACTTGAAATCTAAATTTAATTAAGCTTAGATTAAGGTTTAATTTGGGAAATTAAACTTAATTACCTTATTTAAGCTGAAAATCACCTGCTTCAAAGAAGTGAAGGAATATAGATTACTTGCTCAATAATGATATCACTCACTCTTCAAAGAGAGTTATAATGAATTTTTGACTACCTATAATGAAATCACATTTATAGATGTGGTAAGTAATGCTTAGTAATAGGGATGTCATATCGAACATTAAATGCATAAATAATTACAAGGATCTTGCAAACATCTAAAATGATGCATATAAAGAAATAATAATAATTATAGAACTTCTACTCGTAGCCACTAAATATGGATTAACATTGAACAGAAGAAAATACAAGTATAAGAAAATTTTTCTTAAAACATTTATTATAGAAAACTAAATTACAAACACACTCAATGTGACCCTAGTATTATTTTTTGACCTATTTTATAATGAAATCAAGTGTCATTCCTCACCAAGATATTTTATTTCCCACATGTAATCAAACATGAAGTTGCATCGATACTAAAAGGAAAGGAATCCTTCAACTTCATTGAGCATTAATGAGAGGTCAACTCGGCCTTCATGATCTCCAAGCTTTAAAACTCAACCTTGATGACCTACCTTCACTGCGACTCCACCTCTAGTAGGGACTTGAGCTCACCCATCTCCTGCCTCGATGAGCTCCAGTCTTTCTCCAAAAAGGAAACTATCATTTATAGGTTTGCAAGCATGGTCAAGTCAGCAAGCACTATTGGCTCATTCTCCACATTTTTCTCATCCAGGGAAGCAAACTTATTCATCTCAAAATCCCCACAACACAAACATAAAAAGAGATGAAGATGAACCGTAGTACTACTCTTAAGAATATTATAGATATAATTATAAATTATCTTCCCTACATGCATAGTAAAGCCCTTTTGAATTGCAAAATTTAAAATTGCTTACCTCGCTAATATTTTCAGTGGGCATTAGCTTGGTAGAATTGAAATGATGCCCAGCTTTGGTCTCAGTAGTGAGGTCGGTAATAAGAAAATTAATAATTTTTTCTTATGAACTTTTCTACTAGATGTTAGAATTTCTAATAGTGAGAAAATTAAGGATTTCATCAAAGTTGGGATGATCATTATAATAAAAAGAATATTGATTATATTCTAGATTCGATAAACCCTAATATGTTTTAATAGTTGTACTGTCAAAACTTATTAATTTTCCCTGAACAAAAACTTGATTATTTTGGTGCTCCTTTGTGTTGGCGAAGAACTCCTACACCATAGTGATGACACCAAATTTATTATTGTAGTATAGCTTCTTCCATCCTCATTCAACAATGATACTCTCCACATGCCCACTCAGATTAAAGAAACTCCACTCTAGGATGAGATGCTTGTGTATAAGGACATGGTGATACCTCTTTTGGCCTTCTAAACTAACAAATATATTAGAATCATTGATAGCTACCCTCTTCTTACCCTTGTTGAGGAACTTTACCTACATTATGGCATTTCAAAAGAGGAAAATATAAGCTATGAGGGAGAGAAAGAGGGGGGTGAGAGAGAGAGAGAGAGAGAGAGCTTTGAGAATGAAAATATAAAATATAAAAAGGGGCCTAATTACAATTTGGCAGCACTACCTTCTTTGACATGCTAACCTCTGGGTTCTAGAATAATGTCCAAGCATTGTGACATTCACATGCAATGTCACTTCACTAGTCAGCTCGTCATGTCAGTTACCATGCTAATTAAAAGAACAATGTATTACCATTAAATTTGAAACTGAAAAAGCACATCAAACATTGATTTGGTGATGCGGCACTTTGACACCGTGCTACAATGCTGGTTAGAAAATTATGTCTTGTCCATTTAAAGTACCTTTCCATCTGCTAGTTTTCTAAAGTGACCTTCGACTGGTACTGTGGTGCCAAATGATTAGTGACAAGGTGCTGGTCAGCAAGTCAACTTGAATAAATTAAAATAAGCCTTAAATGATATAGCATTGTATGCACAACATTAAGGCACTAATCTTATGCTCTTAAGGCACAAATACCTACCTGATGATAGCTACAATGCTACCCATGATAGTGCCACACACTACATGTTTAGTGCCACGATGCTATACTAAAACATAATAAAATAAATTTGAACTACCTACTTGGACTTTAGCATAATAACAATTGCCTAAGTGCCATGTTAAGGATGCTTCACAGGTTAATATATAATAAGTTTGAATCACATCTATATGCATGGATTGAAAGAGAATCTTTCAATTTCAATAAAAAATTATAAAACACTTGCATGGGCCCTGGCATAATAATAAATGTCTAAATGTCATGTCTAAGGATGCAATGCAGGTTAACATATACAAAATTTGAATTGCATGTATACGTACAAATTTGAAGGTAAACTTTTAATTTTAATAAAATATTATAAAAAATATACACATGGGCCTCGGCATTATAATAATTTCCTAAGTTCTATGTCTGGGGATGCTTCATGGGTTAATATTCCCTGTTGGGTCTTATGACCAGATCTAGGTCATCAAAACTAAATCATTCACCAATGATAGTCATGTTGATCATAAAATTTATTCGGAGGGGATATGTTTAAATTGGATGAAATTTATTGTAACTTAAAATAAACAATCATCCACCCATCTATCATCATTTATCAAAATGATAAGCTAAGAAAATTTGCTCATGAAAGAATAATATCAAATTAAATATGTAGCTATGTTCAGACTCAACTAATCTCATGCTAGTAAGGATGTGACATGTGTCCTCTATAAGCATAGTTTTGCCACCAAATGGCACCTCATGAAATGCATATATGACTAGAACTCTCTGACCGGGTGGCTTGGCATCCATATAGCTCCACTATATTTTGGTCACAATAATAGCCTGTATGCTCCCTAAATGGTATCACTCCTTAAGCTATGAATTATAGAATATATTTGATAGGCAAATGCCTTCTGCTAGCTAAGGTCAATTTAAATTTACCACCTTAGATAAATATCACCCCAAGTCTATAAGAACACCTTGGATGATGCAACTCATGGCTGCTGATGAGGATTCTTCGATTAGGAATTAGTTCCCTAGTTAATTAGACTAAGGACCATGACATGATGATGAAATCATGAGATCTTGATCGGGCGCGTTATCATTCCCCAAAATACTCTTTAAGTTAGATGATAGTCATTTATGCCATATTACGCACCCTTAAAACCAATGCATATTAGATAAGATATGTTTATTTTCCAATCTTAACCGAGAGTGCTCTCTTACTATGGTAAGAGGGGTAATTAACTATGAATGCTTGCATTTATAGGAAGTGGGACCAAGATCTATATAAACACTAATGTAATGTTAGGGTAAATCTAGTTGAATAAATATCAATCTGCCTTATGAAAAATATACTTTTACCCATCTCAATAAAGATGGCAAAAAGCATCCTCAAAAGTTTTTTTTATGAGCGATCATATTTCTGGCGACTCCGTTAGAGATCACTTCTCTCTCTCCATCTCTAGTTGGAAAATTTAAAATATGGTGTCATCATAGACTTTAATATCAGAGTATATTATTTTATAAAAGCTTATGTTCTTAAAGTCTAGTAGAACCTAACTTTAGATCTATGACTAGGTGCATCAAATGATAAACATCAAGAATATGATGACTGTTAAGCTCAGTGAAAGATCCACAGTAAGGTTCCCTCAAGCCATAATCAATGTTGGTTCTGTTGGGGCTACTCTTCAATTCAGAATAATTCTAGAGGTTGTCCATTTTCTACTAGTTGGATCCATTACTAAGCCCATAGTCAAGGGCACTAGAATCCTAAAGGCATTCAACAAAAGAAAGATGCCAAATATAATCATTCCAAATGTGCCCAACCCTAAAGCCATGAACTCAAAAAGGGCTTCCGTCTATGATAGACTTTCAATGGCAATGCTAGCTACTTATGTTGAGAATAAGATGGCCATTAGGCCTAAATTGAAGTCCATTATTATCAAGCGAATCAGTAGTGCATCAAGGGAACATACTACCCCACATGATGCTACCTTTACTCCATGCTTGCATGACCATGAAGCATCTTCCTCAAGCACCAAAATGTCTAGGACTCATATAAAATATACTGCTGGTCACAGAACTATTGGATTGCCCATTAATGTCGAACAACAACATGACCCACTGGTGGAGGCAAATATACTCACCAGCAATAACTTTGATCTGCTCGATGGGTCAAAAGAAATAGCTCAGGAGGAGCAAGAAAGACATTTTTCTCAAATAAACATATACATCTCAGTCCATAAAGTCAACCATGAAAGGAAGAATTCATCTCCTTTAAAATTTATAAGGTTCTCAAGGCTTTCAGAATTAGAAACCTTTAGGAAAGAATAAAGAAGTTGTTGAACCAAGTCACCAACCCAACAAATTCCTACCCTAAAAGAGGTGGAAATATTCAAAAATATCATGCCCATTTAAACCATGACTTAAAGTCTATAGGCACTATAGTTAGCCTTAGGAAGAAAGACACTAAGTGGTCAGTTGTTAGATGGTTTCGGCAATCACCGATAAATTTGATGAACACCAGGGTGTGACATCTAGGATATATTCATAGAGATCCACTACTGGAAGGTCCCGATGATTTGTGTACCAAAAAAATCCCAAGTCATCAATGATACCAACCCCCCAATATGATGAAGGAATAATTTCTCTTATCATCAATTGGAAACGTCGATCCAAAAAGAGCCAGCCAGTGGATGATGACATGAATGTCCAATTTTTTTGGGAAGATGAAGATCTCCTAGCTAATGAAGAATAACAAAAGTTTAAACTCCAAAATAATGAAGATATGGATCACATGGAGATCGAAGTTATTTATATGGTTGACATGCATCTATGAAATAAAGGCATAGTACCTAAAAGGAAAATCAAGAAAAACAACAAGAGAACCTAAGTCACAAAAAGCTTAGAAGCGATGCTCAAGTAGAAATGGAAGTGACTGAAGAGTTAACATACATTATAAAAAGGTTACAATAGTAGATGGGTTCCCAACTTCAAAGAAGAGATTAAGAAATTAGCCAACTTAGCAATCAGTTCAATGTGATGAGTGAGTTGATGAAAGAGTTATTTAGTTAACTTAAACAACTGCAACATAGTAGAGACCTCCATGAAATTCTCCAAAAACTGATTAATCTGATAGTTGAAATGGGAGGCATACAAAATGTTGTTTCTAATCTATCAATAGGAACAACACAAAGGCAGGAACTTCCAAAAGAAGCTATAATGAACATTTATCAAGAAGCTGATGTTATCACTAAATCCTAAATGGAAGATCTCATCAGTCGAAAGGTCAAAGCAATGATAGCTTCAAAAATAATCAAGTAATTAATTGGAAAAGGCCAACCATATCTAGCCAAATACGACCAAGTACAGTACCTTAAAGGGTATGTTGTACTGAAGTTTAATACCTTTTCAGGCATGGAGAACCAGCGAGAACACTTAGCGCAATTTAAAGCATCATGTAAAAATACCATAGAAAATGATGCTCTATTGTTATGATAATTTGTTGGCAGCCTTACACACACAACTATAAAATGGTATGTCGTGTTACCTAATGACTCAGTAAAAACCTTCACCAAGCTTGAAACACTTTTCATCAAGAGATTTGTAGGAGCTACAAAGAAAGTAATAATTGCATATCTCACCTTGAAAAAGAGAAGGAAAGACAAGAGTGTTACCAAGTATATTACTAAATAGAGAAAACTAAGCATGAGATGTGACCAACAACTCACAAGAAAGCATGTTGTAGAACTCCTCATAGGGAACATTGACTATTAAATGGCCCCATTACTACCATTAACATTTCAAAATTCTTGGATCAGCCAAAGGTTTCCCAAATAAAAAAGGGCTTCGATTATAATAATAATAATAACCTCTTTGGAAAAGGAAAACAACCAAAGTCTGGTGACTCAAAAAGGAATGAAGTGAATATAACATTCACATTCATAGTGGAATAAGAGAGTAAATGGAGGTAACCTCAAAACTAGTGGCATCCTCACGACCAACAATAAAGCCAGTAGAGGAAAGAAAAAAAGTGCTTACCCTCCAACAGAAAATGACTAAATAGTACTCATTCAAAAGAGAATGTATTGCTAAAATTTTTAAGCACACTCTAAAACTGAGGTAGACCAAGTGGACAAAGCTAATGATCCTAACTATTGCTCATTTCATAGGCTTATACGCCACCCAATTGAAGATTCTTTTGTCTTCAAAGATTGGGTAAAAAAGAGTGATCATAATGGAGAGCTCACTTTATCAGACACTATACTAATACATCATAAAAAAGAAAAAGGTAAGAGTTGTTACAACTTACCCAATCCAGGATGCAAATAACAAAAGTGTTGAGCCAGCTTGAACTCAGAATGTTAAAAATGATTAGGGAAAAACCCAACTAACACAAGAAGAAGATGAACATGGTTGGGAGACTTTCATCTCAAAGAAAACAAAAGGAATGATCAATATTATTTGAACAATAGAAGGTATTTTTTGGAAGAATTATTTAGAGCCGACCAAAAATGATGTTCCCCGATAGGGGGCAATTTTTATACAATATGAAATAGCCCAAAATTAATTAGTCTTTTTCATCAAAGCCCCTTAAATCAATAAAAAAGGAGGATTCAAAAGCTAAAGTATAAAACTCAAAAGATGATCGACTCTTTAGAGGAATACGAATAGCCTCCTCGAAGGCCAATTAAGCTAGAAGAATACATGGCTCATTTAACGTTTGACATGGAAGAACTTGAACAAGAAATTCTGAAATAAATGTATCGCCATAAATAAATGTGATTAGACTAACTCAGAAAAAAAATACAAGAAAAAAACTATAAAGGGAAGAGTTAAGTCAGCTTAAAAAATCTAAATAAAGCGATGAAGCTAAATCTTAAATCTTTGAAAATTTTGAAAGGGCACATGATTTAGAGTCTTCTTTTGAAATAGAAGAACAAATAAAAGAAGTAATCCAAGTGCAGTTAAGAAGTGGAAAAAGAATTCCTTGACCTCTGTAATGGAAAGTTAGTGATAAAGGCAAAGAAATTCAAGTAAATAAAAATGCCTTACTGCCACCACCAGCTAAACCTCAAAAGTCTACCAAAATAAGGGTAGACTATAATGTTTTGGTGCATTTATGCAAGCTCCCTACTTTATTAAGTATCTACGATACTCTCATGTTGTCCAAAAATATACATGAGACATTAATCAAATCCATGCAAACCCAGAATAATATGAAACACTTTTGTTGCAAAAAAAAATTGAAAGAGGACTTAACCTCTCAAAAGTCAACAACCATCACATTCAATAAGAATGACTAGCTATCAGGGACAACTGAACATAATTTAGCCCTTTATGTTATAGCTAAAAGCAACACTATTTGAATTAAAAGGATATTGATTGATTCAGGCACTTCATTCAATCTTTTAATTATTAAAACACTATGAGCACTAGCTTTAAATGCTCACGACTTGGATAAAGGTACAATATTCCTACAAGGATTGATGAACAAGGACAACAAACCTTAGGGTCTCTCATCCTACCCGTATGCTTCAGGAAATTATACACATATGCTACATTCCATGTGATCGTAACCCAAGTTGCTTAGAAAGCACTCCTTGGTAGGCTATAGATTCATGAATATGACCTAGTACCTACAATTCTTCATCAATGTATGAGTATATTCAAAATGGTGAAGAGCATTGAATTGATGGTGACAAAATCCATTCTTGATGCATGAAATCAAGATCTATGATGATGACAAGTACTTCATGCCTAAGAAGGTAGAGAAAGTCAAAGCTTTAAAACAAATGACTCCACTTATCAATCTAATACTAAAATCCATCACTCAAAGGGTAAAAGTACTAATACATCAAAGTAGTCCAAAGTAATTCTTCATCTTTGAAGTGATATTAAAGACAATGAAGATAAGTTAGTACTTTATCAACCTAAGCAAAACTCAGCTATCCAAAAGATAGAAGAAGTTAGTACTAGTAAGGTGATAAAGCAATTAGAGGAAACTCATGTTTCTCTAATAAGGGTACTCGAATCCCAAATCTCCAGCAAGGCTATGAGAATAACTACAGTGCCAAAAGCACAAATAAAAGCCTTAATAGATTCAAGAAGTAAGGATATAGAATAGCTAAAAGATTTCATTGTCTCCCTTAAAAGAGGCTATAATGAACATGTGATTCTCTTCAACAACATAAAAGAATGAACCATAAATCCCATGCAAATGTTATTGGGAGAAGAATATTTTGAGGGAGAAGATATTTTATTAAAATACTTCTCACCAGCTCTAAAGAAACGGTTAAAAACAACATTCATCCTATACAATCAAGCATACAAGCTCGGTTGTCTAAGAGGCTTTGGCAAGGGGATAATACTCAAAATCCTATAGGATATGAAAACTTACCACATGGGAATTAGAATATATTGCTTTGACATCTTCCTCAATGAACTAATGCTATGCAATATCTTATAAAGAGGAAGACCCTATGGAAACTATAGAAAAATAAAAGAATGTTTCAAATGTGGATATACTTGAAGAAGAACTAATTAGTGACCTCAAAGAGGCCCAAAAGAATTTAATGAAAGCAATCAATCCACCATTGATGAACTCTAGAAAATTAACCTGGGTACTAAAGAAGCGCTAGACCGACTTTTGTTAGTACCAACCTCAAGTTAGAAAAGTTGGAGGAATTAAAAGCACTACTCTGTGAATATAAAGATTATTTTGCTTAGAATTATAATGAAATGTCAGGCTTGTCGCCAGATGTGGCCATACATAAACATGCCATTAAGCCTAATGTACAACCTATAAAGCAAACACCAAGGTGAATGTAATTAGAAATCAAAGGCAAGTAATTGCTAAAACCAAAAAGCTTATTGAAGCTGGATTTATCTAGGAAGAAAAGTATCTAGGTTGATAATATTTTCCCAATAAGAAAATAGAATAAACAAATTCGTGATTACATTAATTTCCAAGACTTAAACAAAACATGTCCAAAAGATGAGTTCCTATTGCCTAATACAAAACTCATGGTAGATAATACTTTAAGCTATAATATGTTATCTTTCATGGATGGATCATTGGGATATAATCAAATTTAAATGGCTCTAGAGGATGACAAGCATACATTCTTTTGCACACCAATCGACATATGTTGCTATAAAATGAATCCATTTGGCTTAAAAAATTCTAGTGCTACATACCAAAGGGAAATTAATGACATCTTTGATGGCCTCATACATAGATATGTGGAATGTTATGTCAATGATTTGGTTGTCAAAAGAAAAAAAATCAAAATGAGCACATAAATGACTATAGAGTTGTAGTCGATAGAATTTGAAGTTTCAACTTAAAGATGAATCCATTGAAATAAGCTTTTGGTGTGACTTTTAAAAAATTCCTAGACTTTGTTGTGCAACATAGATAGATTCAAATTGACCTCACTAAAATAAAAGCTATAATAAAATTCTAGCTCCTATGACCTTAAAGAAATTATGCTTATTATAAGGTAAATTGGCTTACATTAGAAGATTTATTCTAATCTTTCAGGAAGATGTCAACCTATTGCTTGACTAATGAGAAAAAGATGAACCTTTGATATGGGACGATACTTATCAAAAAGCATTTGACATCATAAAATAATATCTATTACATCCTCCAATTATGGCAGCACTAATAACAAGAAAGCTATTGATATTATATATGTCATAGAAGAATCCTTAGGAGCTCTAATAGCACAAAATGATAAAGAAGGGAAGGAAAATGATGTGTACTATATTAGTCAATGTCTAATAAGAGCTAAAATAAAAATATTAATTTATTTAGAAGCAGTGCCTAGCATTGATATTTACTACTCAAAACTGACACTATATGTTATCACATAAGATAATATTAATATCTAAACACAACCCTCTTAAAATCTTGATGACTAGACCTACCTTAACTGATCTCTTAGCTAAATGGGTAGTTATATTACTTCAATTCAATATAACATATGTCTTGCAAAAATCTATAAAAGGATAAGCTTTGGTTGACTTTCTAGCTTGTCATCTATACCAGCAAATTCTCCACTCAACAATGAATTACCTAATGAACAAATCTTTGAAGTGGAAGAAGCTCAACAACAATCAAAATGGGAATATCCATTAGAATGGAAACTCTACTTTGATGGAGCTTTATTAATAAAGCTAGCTAAACTGCTTAGTTTACCTACACACATGTCAGAATTGGCTTAATATTTATAATAATGCAAGGGGGTATTCTTTGATATTCATATAGTTTGAAGGAACCTCAAACCAATAATGAGGCTGAATATGAAGCATTAATTGTGGGTATAGAGTGAGAAATTAACCTAAAAATTAAGAAACATCATCTTTACGAAGATTCCCAACTCATAATCCAACAAATAATCGGGTCTTTCAAGATAAACAAACCTAAGCTAACACTTTGCCATAAGTTTGTCCTGGATCTTCTTAAACAAATCCTTGAAGTGACAATTACAAGGGCATCAAATTGAGAAAATGGAAAAGCTGATGCATTAATTAAATTAACTAAAGAAATGATAGACTTTCAGGGAGAGCCAACTACAATAATAATCCAAAGCAGGATAGCATTGATACCGACCCTCATGTAAGCTTTTGAAGCTAAAGAAAGCCAAGAAACCTTTATGATAATAGAAAAAAAAGACTAGTGAGAACCATTAATCACTTATCTTAAAAGAGGTGGATTTCTAAAGGATAAATTAGAAACATCAAATTTCATAAAGAGTGTTGTGATATACTCTTATGAATGATATATTATATCGACCCTTATTCAACTGAATATGGTTGTGATGTTTAAGACTAGATGAAGCCAAGATAGTAATAGCTGAAGTCCATGAAGGATTATGTGGTGCACAATAATCTAGGCCTAAAATAAAAATAAAAATTAAATGAATGAGATATTATTTGCCCTGCATGGTTCAATATTATATTGAGCATGCTAAAAAGTATCATCAGTGTCAAATTCATGTAGACACATTGCACTGACCACCTAATGTTTTACACCCAACAGTAGCATCGTGGCCATTTGAAAGTTATGAAATTGATATAATAATAAATCCTTTATCATCTAAGGGACATCACTTCATTCTAGCCACTATTGATTACTTATCAAAATTGGTAGAATAAATCCCATTAAGAGAAGTAAGACGACAATAGTAAAATTCTTTCAAGATCACATCATATATCGATTCGAAGTACCTCAAAGAATTATATCAGCTAATGGCACAGCCTTCAAGAATGGAAAAATATATCACTTCATTGAGAAATATAAGATAGATTGGTGATATTTTTCAATATATAATCTAAGAGCCAATGGTCTTGTAGAAGCATTCAGCAAAATGTTGGTAAAACTTCTCAATGAAATTCTCTCTAAAAAAAAAGATTGGCATGATAAATTGATGGAATCATTATGGGCATACCATACCACATACAAAACTGCTACCCAAGCAACGCTAGAAACACTATTACCTCTTGAAGTAGAACTACTTTCACTTCGCATAACAATTCAAAATGAGCTTGCAATGGAGGAAAATGTCCAAATACAACTCAAAGAGCTTGAAACTCTAAATGAAATGTGACTACAAGCCCAACAAAGTCTACAAATATATAGAGCAAGAATAACCATAGCTCATAATTGCATGGTTTGCCAAATAAGCTTCAAAGTAGGTGAACTAGTACTAGTATGAAGAAGGCCCATCATTCCACATCAATGAGTTGGTGGAGAATTCAATCCAAATTTGGAGGACTTTATATTATCAAAAAATTATACGAAGGTGGAGCTTATCAGCTTATCAATGCAAAAGGCATCAGACCTGTGCCCCCCTATAAATTGATAATATCTTAAAAGATATTATGCATAACTATAAAAGAAATGTTTGTTGACCTCATTATTGGATGAGGTTAACATTATTTCTAAAATTAGTAATTAGGATACCTAATCTTAGATTAGGAATCTCATAATTAGGCTAAGGGTAGTACACCTTGTAACCTAATGCATCCTTTTTGGAGATTAGTTTAATCTAATGAGCTTAAGTGATATCAACCTAAACCTCAAACAAAAAAATAAACCTCAAAATCAAAACATATAACTAATGTGGGCCCACCAAGTCAAAGGTCAAACAACAAAAATTTGACTAGATGAAATCATTCTAAATAGATTGAATGATAATATATTTATGTTTAAACTTGAATTTTGAAAAAAAAAATATAAATTCAATGAGGCCTTAATTAGGATAAATAGGTCATTTGACCTAAATTGTCCTAAATAGACCCTATTAGATTCAAATTCAAATCAAACCAAAAAAACCAAAATAATTGTATAAAATCACTTAGGAATTATTAATAAACGTAAATATACTAATAATTTGTCTCAATTTTCCCAATATAGACATTTGACCTAAATGAACCCAAACCTAACCCAATAAGCCTAAATGGACCAAATTGGGTTTTAAACCCCATGCAAATAGAATTGAATGATCCAATCCATCCCAAAATGCTTGGATCAACATAATTAAAAAGAAAATGCATTATCATTAAGCCAAGCACACAATTTGACTAGATTCAATTCAACCCAACCTACCTAATCCAATAATGGGTTAAACATAAGCTAAGCATATCATAAACTTCAAATCCCATTAAAATCTTCGCTTAACAACATCTTAAATGATTAAATTGATCAAATTGAAGTATCAATTCAATGTTAATCAACCAATTGGACCAAGCTAAGTCAACCCACATAGAAGAATTTTCAAATAACACCTTTTGAACCCAAGCTTGAACCAAATGCCTTGCAACACATCTAAACCCATTCTATGATGGGTTAAGGGTGATTGACAGACAATCTTAAGCAACCTAATCAAGTCCAAGTCAATCAAAAATAAAGTAACATGCCATGGAAAGAAGGAGATGCATGAAGAAAAGGATTCATCATCCAAAATTAATTCACTATCCTTATTCTTCCATCTCGGCCTCTGCAGTGTGGGTGATCACCCTTGGAACTAGCCTTCGAGGGTGGAAATCACCCTTGCCAACCAAGATAGGGAAGAAAGGCATAAATAAGCTTCGACCTTTTATGGAAAAAAAAGAGAGAAATCATCTTTGCCTAATAAGCATTCCATCACCTTTCATGAGTGAAATGAAGTTGAGTGCAACATTTCGACCGACGTTGGCAAGCCAAAAAATGACCAAGCTCGCTAAAATTCATCTATGCTTTGATGCATAGGTTAATCTAAGGGGAGGAAACTTAAGTTCTTCTTCTCAGAGGCTCGTTGCACCATTTTGAAGATAACCAAGTCAGCCCTAATGCCTAAGATCGTGGTCTTCTAGGTACGTACCAAACCTAACCTCCTATACTTTCAATTTTGGTCCTTTATGAAGAAAACTTGATCTCAAGGGAGATCAAGCCATATAAATTTGATACATATAAGATCTTGATGGTTTTGGAAGTAAAATCAAATGATTGGATCACCAGAAATTATTTTGATGAGCAGTCTTAGCTTTCAGCATCATTGAGGGAGGTGAAATCTCTGCCATTTATTCCATTCATTAGGAATGGATGGCCAAGATTTAATCGAACCATATGATTAAACTCCTATAGGAGATCACAGATTGATTAGAGCCATTCAAACTTTGATGGATGGCCAAAAATAAATTATGTTCCACCACCGTTTTAATGCGAGATCCACGTTGATCCTTTGGACGAGTGGTGCAACATAGTTAAATATGAAGTTTGGGAATTTTTTGTATTTAAAATTATAAAAAAAATGGTTAAAACTTAAAAAAATTATAATAAATCAAATATTAAGCCAAAAATCCAAATAAGGGCTCTATCAATTCATCTCAATGAGAGGAATCCATTAAACCTAAAAACCTTAATTTTTGTGGGGGTAATTTTGGATTGATTTGGCTTTAAATGTAAATATTTTAACATAAATTATACTTAATCCATTAATTTTAATAATTTGAAACTTTGGAGAAATGAAATTAAGGTTAAAATACACTTCAGAGAAATTTTTTATGGTTTATTTCAAAATAAATTTAAAGATGATGAATTATCAATTTCAAAACTTAATTTTAATAAAATAAGGAAATATTAATTAAAAGAAATTATGGAAAATCATGGAAATAATCTAATCCTCATAACAAACCCTAATGACCTTAAACATAATATTGAAACTCTCTAAAACTCATTAAACACAAAATCACCTAATTTAATGATTAATTAAATTAATTAATTCAAATAATCAACCTGAACTTAGAAAAATTATAATAATGAACCAAATTTTCAAAATTTTCAAATAAACCTTCTATAGAAACATCTTACTTAGAGAAATCTAGGAAAAATAAAACCCTCTAAGTGATTCCATTTAAATTAAGCTTAATTTAGATTTTAATAAAATAATTAAAACCTTAATTAAACTCAAATTATACATCTGATTAAGTTGAAATTTAAGGTAAATCCAATTAGCAAAGAATCTCATTTTGTCATTAAAATTTCAGGGCTAATTGAACTCTTGAGTGGAATTTATTGAATTTCCAAGTCCTTGGGTCAATTTATAAGAAATATTAAATTAAAAAATTATAAAAATTATAAAACTTCACAAACCCAACTTAGAACATTTCAATTAACTTCATATCACTCAAAGAAAATTGTTTAACCCTCTGATGTTAAGAAAATAAATTAATTATATATTTAAAGAAACTTAATGAAGTGATTAAAGGAATGAAATTTAATTAAAGAATCACTTTTAACCAATTAGGATTAAAGTTAGCCAATAAATTTTGGATCAAAATATGTATTTCATTGACATATAAATCTTCTCAACTCATTCAACTTGTGTGAATAATATAGTCCTCAAGCATTAACAAATATAATCAAATTAATTAATTATGCTTACATAATTTGAAACTTAGAGAATTAAACCCATAACTTATAATGAACTAACCTAAACCAATAAATCAAATCATAAGTTGAAGTAATGGAACTAATTCAAACTTCATAATGTAATCCTAATGAAATAATTATATGAATGTAATTAAAATCAAATAACTCATTAAGTGAAAACATATAAGTAAATGCATTATGAAATTAAAATGTGATGAATTATTTAAATAATGAAATTAAACTAAAATGTAAAACATTAATCTAAGTTACTAAACCTAAAATAAACATAAAGCAAATATATAATGAACATGGATTAAATAAAAAATAAATATAGAACAAACATATAATAAACATTAACCAACAAATAAAATTAACCTAAGACCAAAACTTAAATGAATAAGAAATTGAATTAAAATAATAATATAAAACAAAATCCATAATAAGAAAAATATAATAAATCTAAATAAAGTAAACATATTGTGGAAATCAAATTAAAAATTAAATCAAAGTAAATTACAATAATATAAACACTAACGTATTAAATAAATCTAATCAATCTAAGTTAAATGAATAATACAAATCAAATAAATGAAGTAAATATAATCAAATGAATTAAATAAAATAAAATTATAAAACCTAAACTATAATAAAAAATGAATTTGACTTAAAGTGAAAACCAATTCAAATGAATTTATAATAAAGGAACTTTAATTGAGCTTGATTGAAGAAACATGCCTTAAAGAAACAAACTAAATCAAGATGTAAAAAAAAGGAATAAAATAAAAACAAAATTAAAGTATTCATTAAATTAAACTCAACTCACAATAAATCATTTAAAGGAATCCAAAAGAAGCTAGCTAAGATGCCTAAAATCTTAGATAAACCCTTTAGAATGAATCCTCTTTTAGGATGAAGATTTCATTCTATTAGGACATATGATGTTGAATACAATGGGTTCCACCCAAAATGGGACTTATTATATTCTTCATTCTTCAAAAATTAATTTCATCTTAACATAAAATGCACCTAAAATGAAAATAAAATTACAAATCATTAAATCACTTAATTTGAAACCACCTATGGTAAACTAAACTAATTTTAAGACTAAAAGAAGTTAAAAGAATTAAACCAAAAATTTTCATAATTAACAATATATGGTATATAGTCTTGACATCCAGGTCCGCAGGCTCTTGGTGCGAAGAGGTCTTGATACCTCAATCTCTGATGATCAATGATTGCTTATAAAGTGAAATTATAAAATTTTAAAATTCTCAAAATCAAATTAAATTCAATATTGAAATCCAAATTAAAACTTTAACTTAAATAGACCTAATACAGTCTTACCACACAAGCCCATTTTTTTTGACACACTAGATTATTAATTCATAGACCTTAGACTTAGGTTAAATCGTATGTGATGTTTTCTTTTATTTTGTGGTGGATTATTTTAGGCTGGATGTCAGGATTGTTTACTCAATAGACTAGATGGCAGAACGTTCTTTCTAGAACTAATGCCATTTTTTAGAGGGCATGTGCTAAAAGGGACCGTCATAATAAATATTATATAAATATTATTTTCTTACAGCTATGCTTATGTCCCTAAGTATAGCTCAATAGGATAGGTGTTCTTGGAAAGAAATTAATGCTAAGTACCTATATTTGTAAATATAACTACTAGTGTGTTGTTGGTATTTCTTGAAATTTATTTTGCAGGGCTCAGGAATTTTTTTTGAATTATAAATGTAAGCTGAACTTAGAATTAGGTCAGGATCTATGATTTTTAGGAATATTAGAAGCTGACCCTACTAACAAATGGTTGTAGAGGTCCTGTGATGCCTAATAGAGGTCTTTGAAGAAGGAGATGATCCTAGAGGAAAACCCATAGATCTAGACTTGTAGTTCTAGGCCAGGCTATATGAGGCCAAAGTTAGTTGCCCATTTTTCTTTTTCTTCCTAGGGTGTATGGTGATACTCGGCCGTAACGGCCTATTCTTTAATATAAATTTAGCTTGATTTACTTTGGGTGTGCAATAGAATCAACTTGCTTTTATAAGCTTATTTCTATGTTTTTTTATGTATGCCTCGATGTTAGGCTCTTAGAAAAAATAAAATTTTAACCCAACCTAAATCTAAACAACTTAAACAAAGTAAAGAAATTTAAAACTTCTCATATAAATTAAAGCCCTAGGAATAACTTAAAATCAACTAGAAATAACTAACTTTTGTAAAATATACTAGCATATTGTTCTAACCTTATGAATTTGGCACTTCACCCATTACGCATAAGGGGCATTTGACCTTTGAGGTTGACCACTTTCCTAGGGAAGTTTGTTTTCTCTTCTTGATTTGGCCCATGACCACTTTTAATTGCACATCATGAAGGTTTAAATTGCATACCCCAAGACCTTAAATGAATCATGAGTCAAAATATCTAAAAGTTGGAAAATGGTGCATTAGTTAGGTGCATATCATACCCTACATGATCTTAAGAATTAAGGAGTAAGTCTAGTTTCTTAGATGATTTCCTAAAGCAACAACCCAACCATTTAGCATACATGGGACTTGACATCATGGATTTAAAATTTGCTTAGGTGGGGTTAGTTGGTAGGCTTCCAGATGGATTATAAGTTCAGAAGAGTTAGGGGTAGGTTCATTCCCTCAAATGAGAGGAATGGATAGTAATTCTTGAAAGTTAAACTAGGTTAAGGATTTGATTTATGTTAGAAGCAATTATAGATGTAGGTTCTAAAGCATCATCCTCGTTATAAGTCTTCATCCTTAAGTATTTTTGCAGTATTATGCTACTAGAATATAAATCTTTGATTTCTAATAAAATGTCAACTAAAAATTCTATTAAATTCCAAAATTTAAATCCCAATGAAAGGGTAGTTGAAATTCTTACTAAGCATCACATTATAGGCATTTCTTACTTAACCCCGATTGACTTCCAAAAGAACTCTTTTCACTTTGGATCATTCCCTTTTGAAATTTTAAATTATCATTTTCTTTTAAAACAAACTTTAAAATCCATAGAAATAATAGCTTATTTCTTTAATTGAGAGTTTTCTTAGGAAGATGTCCTCCATTCATAAGATGTAATTAACTATGAGGGTTTTCCCTTATAAGGAACCATGAACCTAGTTTAAAATAAACCTCGTTCTACTTCATTATGTAGTTCAGGTGAAAACTCTTTAGTATATTAAAGATCTATTAGCTTTAGGAGTCTTTTATTAAATGATCAAATCCATTATAGGATGACATGTTTATCTTCTAAAATAATATGATTATTCCTTAATGATGAGTTTGATCATCCAAATAAGAAATTCCTAAATTCTATTTTTTCACAAATTTTCCCCATAGAGATATTTACTAGCCACTCCACTAGGGAATGATTCATCTCTACATCTTTAGAAATAGGCTATATATATATATATATATATATATATATATATATATATATATATATATATATATATATATATATATATATATATATATATATATATATATTATTTATCAATGGTCAAGATTGTCTTCCTTTCCATTAGATATCTCTCCATTTCATCCTTGGTTATTCAACATTTACTAAAAATAAAGGGTATAGAACTATCCCACTAGTTGATATCAAGTGAGATAGTTATATGACTCATGTATTTTAAAAAATAAATAAATAATAAATATCTTTCAAAGTAAAATTCCTAGTCATAAAAAAATTGGGTAAAATTTTTTAATGGGTCAAAAGCTTTTCTTTTGACTACATTATGATTATTGTCAATTATGATTTACTTATAATTTTATTTTGCAAGTAGAAAATTATTGTACTCCTCATCTTTGCTGCCACATATGGGATCAATTTCTCTATAGACAACAAAAGGTTAGCTGATTGCTTGTTATTAAGTTCGGAGTAGTATTTGAAAACTTGAACATTACAGGTAATGGTATTACTTTGGCTCGTGTTAGTGAAGTGGTTATGAAAGATAAACAACCTATTCTAGAGTTCTCTAGTGTACCCAGTTCTACCCCTACCATTGGTAGGGAAGGTACTACTGAGGTTACTGAGAGGCTTTAAGTAGGTCCACCCTTAAAAAAAATCAAGTTTCCTATTATAGAGGCATTACTTGTTACTTTCTTTCTAGTACTTTTGAGGTAGGGTCCACCTTTAAGCCCCTCAGATGACCAAAAGCCAAAAGAAAAATAGGGGTAGGAGGCAAGCCCTTAGAGAACAAAATTAATATGAGGCAATAAAAATAAAACTAGCTAGGGTGAGTGATGGATATACCCTCCTAGATACTTCCCCTCTCTTAGGTTGTAGTAGATTCTACTCTTTCTTTATAGCCAAGGGAGAGGAGGATGTGTTGACCTCATTTTTGGATGAGGTTAATAACACTCCCAAAGACAATAATTAGGATACCTAATCTTAGATTAGGAATCTCCTAATTAAGCACATAGGGCACTATACTTAGTGACCTTCTATGCCCTCTTTGGATTGATCTAACTTAATGGGTTTAGTTAGATTCAACCAAAATCTCCAACCTAAATTTAAAATTAATTAATCTTAGATTAAGGTTTAACTAGGGAACTAAACTTAATTACCTTAATTAAGCTAGGAATCATATGAACCTAAGGAAATTCAAATTAAATCCAAATAAACCAAAATCAAATGAAATTAAAACATGAAATCATGACATGAAATTAAATAAATCTAAATCCAAACCAAAGGTTAGAAGTTGCTCAACCCTTTTGACATGGGTTTGACTTATGTGGGTCCCAACAAGTCAAAGGTCAACCCACCAAAATTTGATCAAATAAAATAATTCCAAAGAGTTTGGATGATGATATGAACATACTTAAAACATGAATTTAAAAGAATATTAGTCCAATGTGGCTTTACTTAGGATAATTAGGTCATTTGACCTAAATGGGCCTAAATGGGTCTTATTGAGTTCAAACTTAAATCAAACTCAAACCAACCCAAATCAATTATCCAAAATCATTTGAAAATGATTATTGAACAGAAACCAACCCATGATTGGGTCCAATTTGGCCAATTTGATCATTTGAACCAAATGAACCCAAACTTAACCCATTAAGCCCAATTTGGGTCAAATGAGTTCAAATTATAATAGAATTGAAATTAAATAAAACCAATCATGCTAAATCATCTCACATATGTGACTAAACATAATTGGAGTGTGAAGATAACTTAATTGAGTTAAAAATGGCCACTTGACCTAAATGGATTCACACTTAACCCAAATTTAACTCATGAAACCAAAATGGGCCAAATTGAATTTCAAACTTTAAATAAATGAAATTTTTTTATTTAATGCTTCTCAAATTTCTTGTATTAACCCAATTGAAAATCAAATACATTATAATTGAGCCAAATAAATCATTAGATTCAATTAGGTTCAACCCAAATTCATATGAATTAAGAGACAAAGTAAGCAATCCATGAACTTTAAAATTCTTAAAACCTTAGTTAGAGAGTTCATTAATTATTGAATGAACATAACCCAAGCATTGAAAAAAGGCTAATCCATCAGTAAAGCAACTTAGATCAAGCTACTTGAAAAATATTTAAGTGGCATTGTGGTGTTTATTTTTGGGGTGTGGGACACCACACAGATCTTAGGTGATACTTATTGAAGTGATCTGGTTTCACATTAAGGAATGATGTACCATCTCAAAAGATAGAAATCACCACCCTATAATGGACCTAGTCTCCTAATAAGGACTCCTAAGGCATGATGGGTCTTCAAATATACCAGAGATATTTCCCCTATTTTACATGGAAAAGTAAAGTAGGGTTTATTTTAAGTTGGGTTTGTTAAGTTCCCTATGGACGCAAGCCCCCATAGTTAATTACATCCTAAGGAATAGGAATTTCTTAAGAATACTCTCGATTAAAGTAGACAATTAGGGTCTCCAAAGATTTCAAGGTTAAGACTATCAAAGGATTGGCTATTTTAGAAAATCAAATGGGATAGATCAAGGAGAAAACTTATTTTTGGAATCCAAAGGGAGAAAGTAGGAAATGTTCATGATACTAGGAAGCCTAGTGAGCATTTCAATCTACCCTGTAGTTAGGCTTTATATTTTTGAAATTGAAGAGAGTTAATTATTTGAGTTGACATTTTATTAGATTGCTAGGGCTTATGATTCCACAATATAAGATTGTGAAAATGCCTAAGAGGTGAGGAGTTATTCTTGTAGCCCAAAGGAAACAGCTATCTCAGATTCCTAAACTAAGGAGCCTTGGTACAAAAAAAGGCACGACCTAAATCTAAAGGGAAAATGGGTATATGGTTTACCTCCACAAGAGAGAATAAACCGCCCGACTGTTGGACTTATTACCGCCTGGAGTGGTAGCTAGCTAACTCCTCCTATACTTTAAAACCATGTAGGCAAGTCTTATGCTTTGCAAGATGGCTAGGCTGTTGTTCATTTAGAAAGGAAACTAAGTCCTTAGACTCTCCCTCTAGAGCATGAGTGGTATGAATCCATGACTTAATCTAATGCAAATTTTTTCAAATTTATTTGATTCTTTTGAACTTTTATATTTGACTATGGGATTTTGTATGCTTAAATGCATGAGAATATTATAAATCAAGAGAGAGAAGGGGTGTCATCCACCAAAGGCTCTCTTAGGTTAAGCCTTGATTCTCTAGCAAGGATGGAAGCCCCCTCTTAACAAGAGTGGAAGGATATGACATGCATGATATTATACATTCCTTCATCCAGCTAAGGGGTTACTAAAAATTTTATTATCTTGATTTAATTCTTAGGCTTTTATGTGAGGTTATGAGTTGTTTTAGAATTTTAGTTATGAATTATTAATTGGGGTAGAAAAATTAATTTTATCCTAAGAGCCTACCGCATCCAGGCCACACATTCAAACAACAATCATAAAGAAACTATGAAAAGCATGCTATTCTAATGCACAATCTAAACACAACATCAAATAATTTTATAGACTACCAAAAAAGAATAAAAGGTCAGTGCGGTCAGGTTCCACCATACACCCCAAAAAAAGAAAAAAAAAGGTAACCGAGCTCTACCTTTATACAACCCGGATTATAAAAATAATATATATGCTATGGGGGTCTTCTTTTCTTCATTTCTTTATTCTCTTTCTTTTGATTTGATTTGTTCCAAAGGCATCACAGGGCATCCTAGGGACTAAGCCTTCTGGCCACTACTCATCCTAATCCCCATAACACCAATCCTAATTCCTAATGCAAAATTACATCAAAAATAGAAAATTAAATCTAGCTACACCTGTAAAATAAATGTTATCTAAACACACCACACATGGGTAACCAAGCCCACATGTCCTAACATGGGTTATGCTTACGGGCTAAGTGACCTGCATAGCAAAAGTACTTATATTTTTATTAAGCACAACCCCCAACAAAAAATATGATTAGGCTAATAATGGCCTAACATCCACTCTACAAAACATACACCCTAACATCCAATCTGAAACATTGCATCATAAAACAAAACACAACATCATACATACAGCGCCCTAACTTAGCACTAGAAGTGGTGACTTAGCATTCTAATGTGTGTGCTTAAGGCTTGTGTGATAAGTCTTTACTAGGCTTTTTTAGTTTAAGTTTCAATTTTGAGTTTGAATTTAAATTTTACCTTTGGGTGATTTCAATTTAAATGATTTAATGATTTACTTTTCATTTTATTTCAGTTTTATTTGGTTGAAATAATGTTTAGGTTCTCAAGAATGAAGAGTAGGATGAATTCCATCGTAGATGAACTCACTTGATCTACATCCTAATTCTAAGGAATCTAATATCCTTAAGTATCTTAATTAGCCATTTGGATTGTATTTATTTATTTATTTGACTTGATTTAGGATTTAGAATTTGAGTTTGTTTAAGTATTTGATTGATTGATTTTGGATTAGATGTTTTAGTTTAATTGCATCTTGATAATTCAATATCCTTAATATCTAATGAAGTTTAAGTTTGTTTAGGTTCATGTGTTTTTGGTTGATTAATTTAATTAAGAAGTGTATTTATGTTAATTATAAAGGTTTGTTTAATTTTCAATTTGGTTTCATATTTGTTTAGACTAATGATGTAATTAATGATTTAATGGTTTACGTTTAATTTAAGTTTTGGTTAGTATTTAATTGCATTTTGATTGATTAAACTTAAGTTTAATGTGATTAATTTGATTAACTTAATTATTTTATTTAATAGGTGTGATTAAATTAATCAGTAGATTAATTAAGTTTTTGATTTGGATTAATTTTAATGTGATTTATAAAATTCATTTAATTTATTAAGATGGTGTATTAATTTATTAAGTTTTCATTAATTAGATGTTTGATTAATTAAGTTTGATTAAGGGTCAATTAAAATTATTAGATTAATTAAGAGTTTATTTAATTAGAGATTAATGAATTAACAATTTAGGTTTAATTTAGGTTTTGATGTTAATTGCATCTTAATTATATTTGATTTAGTTTAGGTTTAATTTGATTAATTTGATTAACTTAATTAGTTTACTTGAGGGGTGTGATAATTAAATTTAATTAGGGGTTTGATTTAAGCTTAATTTTAGAGGAAGCTTTAATGTAACTTATTTAAATTAGTTTGATTAATTAAGGTGATGGATTAATTTATTAAGTTTGCATTAATTAGATGTTTGACTAATTGAGTTTGATTAAGGGTAATTAAATTTTTAAATCATTAAATTAATTAAGGGTTTGTTTAATTAGAGATTAATGACTTAATTTCTTACATGTGACTGATTTGGTCCAGTTAAGTATTTTCCTTAAGTTTGATTTGATGAAAGGATTATTGTTATTACCATCATTGTTATTAAGTGAATTAATTGTTTATTTCATTTCAATTAAGTTTGATTATTTATGATTAGAGTTTTATTTGATTTGATTCATTTGTTATGTTTGTTTGATTTCATTAACATGTTTGATTTAGTTATTAGGTTGAAATATTTATTAGTTAATTAATTAGCTTATTCCAAATGGATGTGATTTAATCATATGTTAATTAAGTTTACTTTAATTTTATTTAGTTTAATTCAATTAATATCAAATGATTAAAGTTTCCTAAATTTGTTAGATTTTGGGTTTGATTTAAGATTTAATCTTTTAATTGAGTTTTATTAACCTAAATATGTTTAATCATATTTAATTTAATCTCCTTTATGATGATATTTTTCTGATTTGAGGTTTGATTAATATTTATTTAAGTGTTATTTCATTTATGATTTTGATTTAATATTTAAATTGTTTTAAATTATATTTTAATTAACTCCTTAATTGATTAAACTCTAATCTTAAGTATTTATTTGGGGTTCATTAAGATTCAGAAGATCACATGATTTTCTTAAGAGTCCTAGATGTCAATTGAAGTGATTTAAGCCATTTTGAAGATTTTTGTAAATTTCTGAATTTTTTATTTAATTTATTTTATTAAAATGGATAATCTAAACTTCAAAATTTAATTTCTCCCAACCTATAGGTATGTCTTAACTTTACTTTTATTCTCTGAAAATTTCAACGTAATCTTACTTATATTTTTTGTTTAATTAATGGAATATTATTTTCACTAAAACTCAAATTAAGCTCACAATACTGAAAAATTTGATTTGTTGGATTCTCTAAAGATGAATCCAACGAGTCATTTTGTAATTTTGGTTAAATATTTTATTTTATGAATTTTTGAATTTTATGATTTAAATTATTATTATTATTTTTTTATATAAAAAAAAGAAATACGTATGTTTGGTGAAGAAAATAATACCGCTCGCTCGTTGATCATATCGACGCTGCATCAGACCGGATCGCAAAGATCGCGTGATCGGTCGTCCGCGAACTCGCGACGGGATCGCCAGACGCGAATTCATGATTGAAGGCGATCGCATCATCCGTGATCGACATCATGATCAGCAATCTCAAGGCCCGATCATGATCCACCGATCAGACCCACCAATGGATATTTTGGAAAAAAATGATGAGGTTTCTAAGCCAAAACTTGTCCAAATGGACCCATTTTGTCGCACCAAAAAAAAATTCTATTTTTAATTGGGATGATTTAAAATAAAATGCGATTATCTAGGAAATTCTAAAATTAAAGAAAATTAATATAAAACATGAAATCTAAGGTCGCTTTGATGAAATTTACCTCACCGGGATGATTTTCTGAGGTGAAGATGAAAACTCAGGTATGTGAGAAAGCTTTGGAGTGATCTTAGCCCTTGGCTCCCTTTGAAATGCCACCTTCTCCACCGTCACCTCAAAGAGCAATTATTGTATTTTGAGCTCAAAATGGCTCAAAGAGTGGGGATGGGTTCCTTTTGCTTTGGGAGCTTTTGGGTTGAATTGGTGGGAGCAAGAGATCTAAAGCCTCATCTCCCTCCTTTATAATGGCCAAAAATTCAATATTTTTTTGAATTTTTGCTCCAAATTGATTGTCATCTTATTGGGGTTAGGATGGATGATGATTGATTGAAGGACTTTGGATTTTGCTCCAAAGTCCTCTCTTGTCATATGATCGATTTATTCAATACAAATGTTGGGAGGAGTTAAGTGCATGTGATGGGAGAATTAAATGAGTTTGGGTGGAATCCTATGTGGGGGAGGATCCATGAAGGATTTAAATGGGTTGGGTTGGTTTTGGACTGATCCCAAATGGGTTTGGGTCGGTTTGATCAGCCAATGGGTTTTGGCTTGGTTTGGATTTGGCCCAATTTGGTCATATGGGTCATTTTGAGTCAATTGACCCATTTGACCAAAATTGGCCAAATTAGCTTGGTTATGGGTTGATTCATGTTCAATTACTAATTGAAGATGAATGTGGTCTTTGGTTTGAATTAATTTGGATTTAGATTGACCCAATCTTTAGGCCAATTTCTAGTCAATTGATCAAACCATTGATTGATTAAATTGGGTTTAATTATAGTTTTGGTTAAGTTCAATAATCAATTTGGAATGAACTTGTGCCCTTGGTTGCAATCAATTTGGGTTAGATCATGATTTGACCCGATTTGGTCCTTTAGGCCAATTTGGGTCAATTTGGATCAAATGGCCAATTAGGCTTGGTTTGGCCCAATTGATTGCAATTGATCATCCTAGGGTGATCAACAATCATGGTGGAAGATTTTGGTGAGCTTGGTTCAATCCAATTTTGGTTGTATTAGAAGTTGGCTCAAATGGGTCCTTTAGGTCACTTTGGGTCAAGTTGACCTAAGTGGGTCAATTGGTTTGATTTTGGTTTGATTCGAGTTTAGTTGAACTTATATACAAAGCTAGATTGGAATATAAATTCAATAATCAATTTGGAGTCTAAGAGATTTTGGCTCATTTAAAATTTTCAAGTCAAAAGGCTAAGTTTGAATTGTTGGTTTTGATTTGATTTGATGATTGTACATTTATATATTTGGGTAAATAATTGAATGAATGATTGATTCAAGAGAAAATTCATTGGTTTTGACTTGATTTGGATAGAATTTGGCTAAGTCCAAAGAATTGGCTTAAAAGGTTTAAATTGAGTTTGGATTTGATTTTCAATATAGTTTTGGTCATTTGAATTTGGATTTTATTTACATTTGTGAATATAAATGAAGAAATAATTGATTTATAAAGAGATCAATTGAGTTTGATTTGATTTAAGGGAATTTTTGGCTAAACTTATGAATATGGTTCATATGGCTTAGGAAGGGGTTTTAGGATTTTAATTTAATTTTGGGTTTCAATCATTTAGAGTCAAATTTTGAAACTAGATTTGGAATTTGAATTTGAATTTGAGATTTGATTTGAGAATTGAGTCTGATTTGAGAAAGTGTATCTAGATTGGGTTTAGGGATAGGTAATTTCCTTAAACCCTAAGGCATAGAATCTTATAACAAAACTTCTAAGTCTCTAGGCCAGTTAGGTGTTCACCTAATTACTAGAAGTGTCTTATGACTAAGGAGTTCTTAGTGTCTAGAAGAGTCTTAAGTTTAAGATGAGGAGGTGAAAAGCTCACTCCAAAAGTGAGATCAACAAAAGGACCACCAATAGTTTCGGTGTAACTGACAAGGCACACGCATTATTGGCATTGACCAAATGATCCCGTAAGATTGCAACAAACAACAAAAGTGATTATACCTAGACCCGAAAGGTAGATAGAATCATGATCTTAGGGCAATGCAACTCTCTTTATGCCAACGGAAAAAGAGAGAAAGAATGAATCCACTAGAGATTGAGTACATGAACCTTCCTTTAGGGAAACATGTTCAAGTTATCGATATGGATGAGTATGAATATGATTTGTTTGAGTGTATCTTGGATAAGAATTTAATTGATTTTAATTTGTTTGATACCCACTAGGTTGGTTTAATTTGTTATGGCTCCAGGGAGAAGGGTTGTAGATTAAGGGCATATCCACCAGGGTTGTGCACTGACGAATTTGTTTGATTTAGATCTAAGCTCCACTAGAGGCTAATTTGATTTGTGCCTCACCGGGAGAAATTTGGTTTGTTTGATATAATTTGACTCCATTGGAGGTTCAAATTTATTTTGTTGGATATCGGTGCTTACTAAGAAAGTGTGGGACTTACATCTTCCAAAGTAGGGATCAATTTGATTTGTGATGCAACAAATTCTCACCTAGGGTGACTATTTGTAATGCCACTGGACTCATATCACTCAAGAATAGTCAATATTAATTTAATTTTTTATGGACCATGTGTGATGGATCTACACTAAGAAGGAGCTAATATCGCCTGACCTATCTTAAGTTTACAATCCAAAGGATAGTACCGTTAGGTAGAATAACCAACCTGGGGTGCCTTTTCGATTGCAATGGTCAAGTTAGAAGAAAAGTGCGAGGACTTACATCTTCCAACAAGGAATCAGGGTGATCGATCACTTGTGCAATAAAGACAGACTGCAATGATCGTGCAAATGTGTAATAGACTTATATCTTTCAAAGCAGGTAACTTGGCATCAACAAGTTGAACGACTAATGACTCGAGTGAGCTGGGGTCTTACCTCAACTCAAGAGTAGTCTTGATGATTAATTTGATTTGATTTGATTTAATTTAATTTTATGTTGTGTACCTTGTGGCGATGGACCCATTCGAGAAGGAGATATATGTCGCCTTGACCTCTGATTTACAAGTCCAAAGGGGTAGTCTACCGGTAGACTATCGACTAAGGGTTGCCTTTCGCAGTGCAACTATACAGAAGAAAGCATGTAGACTTACATCTTCCAAAGTAGGGATCATTGGGGTGATCTGATGGCAACAGATCAATCCCAACCTAGGGAGACTATTTGAGCGAATTCCACTATAGACTCATATCAACTCAAGAATAGTCAGAATTAAATTAATTTTAGGTGGACCATGTTGGTGTGCAATGGATCTACTAAGAAAGAGCCAATATCAGCCTAGACCTATCTTAGGTTTATAAATCCAAAGGGATAGTCTACCGTTGGTAGAACTAACCAACCTAAGGGGTTTTCGGTTTGCAATGGTCAAGTAGAAGAAAGCACGGGACTTACATCTTCCTAAACAAGGAACCACCGGGTGACGCTTTTGCACAAATGGGTGACCTGGTCGCCCATCGGAGCAATGATCGTGCTGGAAAGAATGCGTAATAGACTTATATCTTTCAAAGTAAAGATGACCACCAGGGTAACTTGTTGGTGGCACAACAAGTTGAACCCGACCAAGGCTACTAAGAGAGTCACCCGGGACTTATCTCAACTCAAAGTCAGAAATTCAGGGAACATTGCCCTAAAGATAGGATGCCCACTTGGGAAAGGGGCCATTGGGGGCTTGAATTCCTAATCTCTAAGTGAATTACTTTTGTTTATTTTCTTAGTTTTTTTTAACGTGGATCTCATTGGTTTGCAAGGGATCAAACTGAGAAGGAGCTTATACCAGCCTAGACCTATCTCATATTTATTGAACCAAGGGAGAATCATCCTAAACAAATTCTCCAACCATGAAGAGGGGACCCTAATCCAAAGTAACGGGTAGTCTAAATGTGGTCTCAAAGGATGTGATCCAAATAGAATGCCCTAGGAAGGGGAAAGGGGCTTCATCCAACACCGGAGAAATGACATGGATAGTCATATATCACATAGGTATTCGTGGCCAACTCATGGAGAATGCATGACACATCTCAAGAGTGGTGTATCCACCGGTGAGTCCGCGATAGCAAACATCAACCAACCTATGTTAGTTTGCAATCAGAAAGAAGGCATACATCTCTAAAGTGAACCATGTTGGGATAGTCTCTTCGACAAGTGCCATATGACTTTGGGTGACTACTGAGTGAATGCCATTAGGGACTTATCAACTCAAACGTAGTCAAGGAAAGGAGCCGGGGACTACCCTAAACCTCAAATATATTGTACTTCGTTCCAGTTACGTATTGCTATGAGCTGATCAGTTTGCTTTAGACATCCATTTGACCTAGGCATTGTGGTGAGGTGCCCTGAGGGCTTGCTCTCACATCAAAATAGCGAAAGAAAGATATGTGTGTTTGTGCTTTATATGAAGGAATAGGATGCCATTGGGGACTCTTACACCTAAACCTTGAAACTCGATATTAGTGGTGGCTAGTTCAAGAAGAAAGCACTGGGACTCACATCTTCTTAAACAAAGCCAACACAAGGTAGTTCACTGGCAGGGTAGTGAAGACTACCAAACTAGCAAGGCGCTCATAGGTGTGCAATGGTCAAATTAGGAAGAAAGTGCGGAGACTCACATCCTCCAACAAATGACCACTGGGGTGATCGATTGCTTTAGGCAACAAATCGAACCTAGCCTAGAGAAGCTAATGAGTGAGTGCCACAGAGGGCTTGCTCTCACATCAAAATAGCCTGAAAGAAAGATATGTATGTTTGTGCTTGATGTGAATGAATAGGATGCCACTAGGGTACTCTTACACCTACCCTAAAAATATTATGGAGGATTCATAAGCAAAAGATATTTCTAAAATAGAAGAAATGAAATTTGAGATGAAAAGAAAGTTTATTTATAATTATTTTCAAACAAAATTTATGGATAGTATTTCTTTAAGTAGAGTCTATTGATTGGAAGCATCGGGCACTCTCCTTTATAATTTATGAGTTGGTAAGACCCTCCTTGGTAGGCCTTCTCTATGGCATAAGGCCTTCCCAAGTGGGTTCAAACCTCCAATCTTTGATGAAATAATTGGTCTCCTTAGAACTAAAACAAGCTCTCCTACTTGAAAAGTTCTAGTGGACCAACTTATTATGAGCTTGAATCATCTTGACTTTCTTTGTATAACTCAAGGTTTTGGCATGCAGTGCGTCTCCTCCAAACCTTTGAGCTCTTCCAACCATAACTTGGCATTCTATTCCATTCTGATTTTGCTACCCACGGCTATCCTTAGTTATGGGAGCTAAACTTCTAATGGTATAATGGCTTTGGACCCATACACTTAAGAGAATGGGATAGATTGAGTTGGAGTTCTATATGCAGTACGGTAAGCCCATAAAGCTTCAACCAACTGTTCATGCTATCATCATTTGTTTTCATATAGTATCTTCTTCAGTATTTGAATGAGGGTTTTGTTGAAGGCTTCTGTTAACCCATTTTCCCTTGGGTAGTAGATGGTAGAATATCTCTCTATCTTTGTGTCTGAGCAAAATTTGATTTTAGTGCTCTTGAATGCACCATTATCGATATAATTTGTCAGAACCTATATATGATATGGTTCTTGAAAAATTGGAGCACATGCTGAGTTGTGACCTCTCTAAGTGGGATTGTCTCTGCCCACTTAGAAAAGTAGTCAGTGGCAGCTAGAATGAATCGATGACCTTTGGAAGAAGGAGGATCGATCGGACCCACAATATTAGTACCCCAACACTCAAATGGCCATGAGGCTAATGTAGGATGTAGAATGTTGGGAGGTTGATGTAGGACCACACCATGTACCTGACATTGGTGGCATCTCCTAGCTACGTCCATGTAGTTTGTGATCATTGAAGGCTAGTAGTATCCTAGTCTCTTGATCTTGACTTTCATCTTCGGACCGTATTGATGTGCTCCACATAACCATGAGTGTACCTCAATCATGATCCTACAGGCTTCGTATTTGTCCAAACAACATAACCACATATGATCAAAGGACTTTTGGTATAAGGTACCGCCTACAAGAGTATAGGAAAGAGCTCTCTGCTTGACCTGGTGTGCCAGTGATTTCTCTTGAGGTAGTTTGCCTATATTTAAATAATCTATGAATGGTTGCCTCCAATCACTCCTCGTCCTTTTAATGGCAACCTCCCCTTCAAGAGAGAATCTCTTGATGAGTTATCAATAAGGGATAAGACTTGTCTATTTTGGACCCTTATTGGAATGGACTCATCTTACATGCTCTTTGGCAAGCTTAGCTGTGCACATCTTGTGTTCTCTCCTCGAGGAATCTTGTAGATGGTAACCTCTAGAATTTGGGCCAACATCTCCATAATATACTTGTGGTAATGATAGAGCTTAGGATTTAGAATCTTATAAGTCCCAGCGATTTGGTTGATGACAAACTGAGAATCCCCAAAGATGTTGATACTCTAGATGCATAGTGTAATGACTAACTCCAGACTGGCAATTAGAGCCTCATATTCAACTTCATTTTGGTGCATGGATTGGACAGATGATATGAGAATCTCATCACATTGCGGTCTAGAGTTAGGAGAATTATTCCTACCCCTGCCTTCCCTAGGATAGTAAATTATAACTCTTCTCCTCTTTGAGAGGAAGCTGCACCATCAAAGTACATCTCCCAGCGGTGAGCACTAGTACCCCCTAAGTTCATGATTTATTCATTAGGGAGATTATCATTAAGCGGAGAATCAATAGGGAGTGGATGTGTTGCTAAGAAATCCACAAGTGCTTATCCTTTTATAGCAAGAGGAATGAATGTCAAACTTAGATAAAATTATGGACCAACATGCCAACCGGCCCGTGATAAGGTATGCGTGTCATGAGATATTAGTTGACTCTAGAGATCAAGTTCACCTTATGAGAAATCATGTAGTGTCGTAGCTTTTGGGATGCAAAGATTAAAGCTAGGCAGTGCTTTTCAATAGGTGGATAGTTTGCCTCAACAAGGATTAGACGATGACTGAGATAATAGAGAGCATTCTCCTTTCTTTCGTCATTGGTTTGAGCCAATAAAGCACCAAGTGAGTCATCTAATGCAGTAGTGTATAATATGAGCAGCTTGCCTGGGATAGGGGCTGCTAGGACTGGCGGCATCATCAGATATTGCTTGATGTCTTCAAAAGCATGCTGGTACTTATCATCCCATTTAAACTTGGCATCTTTTTTGATAAGTGTTGAGAATGATTGGCATCTTCCTGATAAGTTGGAAATGAAGCATCTTAGATACGGCAACTGCCCTTAGAATGACCTGAGTTGTGTTAAGATTTTTTGGGGTGGAATTTCTAATATTGCTTTGATCTTTTTCGAATCAATTTCAATTCCCCAGGGTCAGACAACAAACCCAAGAAATTTCCCTGAAGCTACTCTGAATGCACACTTGAAGGGGTTCATTTTGAGGTTGTATTATCTTAACTATTCGAAAACTACTCTCAAGTCAAAGAGATGGTCTTCCTTTTCTTTGCTTTTGATAATGAGATCATCGACGTAGCATTCAACTTGATGATGAATGAGTTCATCGAAGATTCAATTCATGGCCCACTGATATGTGGCACGCATATTTTAAGGCGAAAGGCATGACCTTATAATAATATATTCGATCGGGTTCAAAAGGCGTGTTTCTTTCATCCTGGCCATCTTAATTTGGTTGTAGCGATGACCCATCCATAAGGAGAATATAGCATGAGATGAGGCAATGTCCACCATTAATTCTGGTATAGGAAGTGGGAATTCATCCTTAGGACATGCTTTATTTAGATCCCTAAAATCAATGCATATGTGAATTTGGCCATTCTTTTTCTTAACTGGGATGACACTGGCCAACCAGGTAGGATATTTTTCTTCCCTAATAAAGCCAGCATCGATCAGTTTCTTGATTTCATAAGTGACTTGTTCAATGTCTAATCGCATGCGTCTAAGAGCCTATTTGATAGGGTTAGCATTAGGTTCTATTACTAGTTTATGGACTGCTATGTCAGGAGATAGACCGGGCATCTCTTCATAACTCCATGTAAAGCAATCCTTAAACTCAATCAATAGCTTCACTAAATCATTGGTTTCTTTTTCATTCAATACATAACTGATATATGTTGGACGTGGATCTTCTTCAGTTCCTAGGTTGATTTCTTTGAGCTTATCGATAGTTGATCTGATCTCCTCTTCGAACTCTAGCGATGCATCCTTGACTTCAAAGTCATTTGGATCATCTAAAGTTTCTAAGCACACCTCCTCATATGAGTTAGCATGATTTGAAAAGAACCTATAAGATTCCAAATGATTGGTGATGACTAAGTACTAATCGTCATCATCAACTGGACCCACTAAATTGAATCCTAGTCCCGGTCTTGATTGTGAATGTCTGCATTTGTTATCCCATAACCTTTCAAAGTAATCTGACCTGTGTTTAGACCAAGCATGGAATTAATCCTTTCTTTGCTAAATTAAGAACACAAGGCAAATACCAATCAAAAGGTAATTCTATTAAATCTTTATATGAATCATCCTCAAGTTCTACATCAGCTTCTTGACTTGAGGATGATGCTCCAAGAAAGAACTTTTACACCTTTACATTTGTGGAAGACTTAGGGGCTTCCTTAACTACCAAACCCTCAACTTTTTGTGAGGAAAGTGGGTTAGAGCTAAAGTTCCCAACTGATGCTTCAATGTTTCACACATAGACTCAGATACACTTATGCTTTGCTTAGGATCCCAGTCTTCATTGTTGTCTGGCTCAACTGTCACTTGCATGGAGATCAGCTATCTAGAAGTGCTAGCTAGTGTACTAATCATATATGACTCATCATCTAAACTAGATTCTAAGTCTATATAGATAGTAGGTGTAGTCCTGGTAGTAGGGACATAACTCTTATTGGATGGCCAATAAAGAGGTCTTCCATCTCTAGGCATGTCTCTGGATCTGCCTCTTCCTCTGCCTGGTGGAGGTCTAGTCATTCTACCTATATGTTCGAATGGAGTAACGAACTGTGGGTGGAATTTAATGTTAGGCTCTACTTTCTCCTCCAAGTATATTTCTCACTTCCTTTTATTTTCTTTCTCATTTCCTTTTTCTTTTCTTTTTTTCTTTTTCTTTTTCTTTTTCCTTCTCTTTTTCTTTAACTTTTGAACTTTTGCCAAGTTCATGAGAATAGACTTGTTGATTTTGAGGGAGATAGTAGGTCACATCCTCATATATTCTGACCTCATGAACTGTGAATGGCTTAAGATCTCCTTTGATGCAGTATTTAATCTCACCTCTCATGAACTTCATGCATTGATGTAGAGAGGATGGAACCACATTGTTCTCATGTATCCATGATCTCTTAAGCAAAGTATTAAAAGATGTATCTGAGTCTATAATATGAAACTTGGCAGTAGTCTTCCAATCATCTACTTATAATGGCAATACTATAGAGCCTAAAGCCCTCTCACCTTTTTCATTGAATCCTCTCAACATCATCCTCTCTTTTGAAAGTTTGGAGATGTCAATCCTCAAGTAAGCCTAGGGTTTTTAGACTCATAATATTCACTGATGCACCCTGGTTGACAAGAACTCTGGATATCCTGTATCTTCCAATATCCACTGTAATGTAAATGGGGCAGTTGTGCTTGGTCGTCCCTAGAAGCAAGTCTTCATCATTGAATGTAACTCCTAGAGTATCCTATGAACTATGAGCCTCCTCTTAGTAGCGGTCAGCTGGGCTAAGCATATCTCCGGATCAAGAAGAGCCTTGATTAGAGATTCCCTCATCTCTTTGGATAAGATAAGGGGTCATATATTCTTAACTTAGCTGGCAGCTTTCTAAGATGTGCTAGGACATTATAGTCAACCTTGGCTTGATCCTCCATAAGCATATCCATGGGTGGAGCATCTTGTGGAGAGGCTATTTCCTCTTTAGAACCAATGATTTGGTCACCCTTATCCTGAGGTGCCACCCTAGGAGGTAGAACTTCAGTGACCTCTTGGAATGATGAATTTGTAGGAAGTTCTACCTTCTCATCAGTGTACCTACAACTTATCCTATGGAATCATCAGAGTCAGATGACTCCAAATCATTCTTAATGGGTGAACCCGAATGATTAAAGAATGGAAAATCTATTTCTAAATCAAAAGAGGAATGATTGGAACTAGAGTCATCATTATTATTTTGTAGACTTGAAGAGTTTTTGAGAGGAATAAAATCTAGAGTATCAGAAGTGGACAAGATGTAAGTCAAAGCTTTCTTCATTGATTTCTTCTTAGATGGAGGTATATAATAGAAATATAATAAAGTAAGTGGGGAAAGGGGTATAGTGCCCTTGTCCGCTGATACAATGCTTCTACTGGCGAGAGAGGAGCTAGTGGAGGAAGAAGTAGTAGCTGTAATGGTGGGTGGAGTGCTAGACTCGGATGGTGGTTGTGCTACTATGCTATCCCTGGCAAGTAAAGTAGGCTGCTGCTGCTGCTGGGTTGACACCTTCTTCAAGTTATCTTTGCAACTTGAAAACCTTCATTGGTGTTGGAGGTTTAAGTTACTTCAGGCACCTATAAAGAAAGCTTCTTGATCTTAGAGACCACTTTTTTTAGAGGTTCGGGATAAGGCAATATCCCAACCTTCTTTTTTCTTAAGAGGAGTGTATCCCTTTCCTTTGAGTAAGTTGTTGCTTGATTTTATCTTTTGATCTTGAGTGAACCCACATTTCAATAATTTTGGTTATGTTGAATGGGGTTCAAATTGCATGGAGAGATTTGTAGAATTGAAGGAGAAGTTTGCCATTAGATTTTGATTTTGAACCCATACTCAACTGATTTAGGTAGGTTGGACGGGGTTCTAAAATTTGAGGAGAGATTTTCATAGAGATATTTGTGTTTTGTGCATCTTGTTTGAAAATATTGATAGTTTGAAAGACCTCACTTAGCAAATTTGGGCATGCTAAGAAGAGGTTTGATTGTGTGTTTGAAATACTTTTGCTTGTGAATATTCGATTGTGTGATATTTTGATTTGAAAGTGGGGCTTCTTACTTAACAAATTTGGTATGTTAAGTGGAGGTCACATGTGTTTGATTTGTGCTTGATGATGAGACTTTCACTTAACAAATTTGGTATGCTAAGTGAAAGATAAATGTGATTGTGAGATAAATTTGCTTTTCTTTGAAGATGGGAGTCCCACTTAACAAATTTGGTATGTTAAGTGAAAGCCTCAAATTTGTTTGAGATATATTTATTTTTCTTTGAGAATGAGACTCTCACTTAACAAATTTGGTATGTTAAGTGAAAGCTCAAGTGTGGTTTGACATAAAAAAATTGGATCCTTATTTAACAAATTTGGTATGTTAAAATAGGGATCAAATATGTGTTGAAAAGAGACTCTCACTTAACAAATTTGGTATGTTAAGTGAAAGTCAAATATGTTATGATTTTGATAATGAAACTCTCACTTAACAAATTTGGTATGCTAAGTGAAAGTCAAATGTGCTTATGATTTTTTTTAAAGAAACTCTCACATAACAAATTTGGTATGTTAAGTGAAAGTTAAATGTGTTTTATGATTTTGAAAATGAAACTCACTTAACAAATTTGGTATGTTAAGTGAAAGTCAAATGTGTTTATGATTTTTTGAAAATGAAACTCTCACTTAACAAATTTGGTATGTTAAGTGAAAGTCAAATGTGTTTATGATTTTTTTTTTTAAAATGAAACTCTCACTTAACAAATTTGGTATATTAAGTGAAAGTCAAATGTGTTTATGATTTTTGAAAATGAAACTCTCACTTAACAAATTTGGTATGTTAAGTGAAAGTCAAATGTGTTTATGATTTTTTGAAAATGAAACTCTCACTTAACAAATTTGGTATGTTAAGTGAAAGTCAAATGTTTTTATGATTTTGAAAATGAAACTCTCACTTTAACAAATTTTATGTTAAGTGAAAGTTAAATGTGTTTATGATTTTGAAAATGAAACTTTCTTAACAAATTTGGTATGTTAAGCAAAAGTCAAATGTGTTTATGATTTTTGAAAATGAAACTCTCACTTAACAAATTTGGTATGTTAAGTGAAAGTCAAATGTGTTTATGATTTTATGAAAATCAAACTCTCACTTAACAAATTTTGTATGTTAAGTGAAAGTCAAATGTGTTTATGATTTTTTTTATAGAAAAGGAAACTCTCACTTAACAAATTTGGTATGTTAGGTAAAAGTCAAATTTGTTTATGATTTTTGAAAGAAAATGAACTTATTTAACAAACTTGGGTATGCTAAATGGAGTTCAATTTGTCCTTATGATTTTAAAAAATAGGGGGTTCTCATTCGACATACTTGGACATGTCAAATGAGCTCCCAATGTATTTTGAAGTCCAAGACTTTGGCAAGAAGGAGTTTTATCAGACAAATACAAATAAAGTTCAATTTGCTCTACCTTCTCCAAGGGAAGGGGAACTCCCATTTGACAAATTTGGGCATGTCAAGTGGAGGGTTCAAATATGTATGGTTTATTGCTTTTCGAAAAGAAGGGAAACTTCAACTCTAGCACATGTGAAGTATGCTAAGTGGAGCTTCAATTTTTATATCATGATTTTATTCAAAAATAGAATCTCCATCCAACAAATTTGAGTGTGTGGGATGGGGATAGATATTTCCCAAAGAAAATGTGCTTTTGAAAAATACTTTAAAAATTGTTGATTTTGATTTTTAAAAAGGAACCTCCTTGTAACAATCATAGGATTTGTTAAATGAGGTTTACTTATATTTATTTTGTGAAAATTTCTTGCAAACTTTTGTGTACAGATCTCTTATTATATGGATTTTGAAAAGTGCTTATGGAAAGACATGTTATTTTGCAGAAGGGTTTTAATTTATTATTGTTCATGGGATGAACCTTGCTTCACCATCAGGATGATGAAGAGGTTCTTAATTTTGTCCATCTTCTTTATTTGATTAGTTTTAATTTTCACCTATTGGGGAACCCAATAGGGATTTTAAGACCTACACGGAGTGAGGTCCTAAAACCTAAAGAATATTGGCGAGCTTTTCTTAAGGGTGAAATAAGCTAAGTGCCAATGGAAAGAATAATAGTCTCGGGCCTATATAAAATATAAGTCCACTATCGATGCTTGGAGACAATAATTATCTACTAAAGACGGAGAGAGGAACTATCCCCAGTGGAGTCGCCAGAAAAATATATGGTGTTTATTTTTCGGGTATGGGACACCCCGCAGATCTTAGGTGGTACTTATTGAAGTGATCGGGTTCGACATTAAGGAATGATGTACTATCTCAAAAGATATAAATCACCACCCTATAATGGACCTAATAACCTAATAAGGACTCCTAAGGCATGATGGGTCTTCGAATATACCAGAGATCTTTCCCCCACTTTACATGGAAAACTAAAGTAGGGTTTATTTTAAGCTGGGTTCATTAAGTTCCCTATGGAGGAAAGCCCCCATAGTTAATTACATCCTAAGGAATGGGAATTCCTTAAGAATACTCTCGATTAAAGTAGACAATTAGGGTCTCCAAAGATTTCAAGGTTAAGACTATCAAAGGATAGGCTATTTTAGAAAATCAAATGGGATAGATCAAGGAGAAGACTAGGAAATGCTCATGATACTAGGAAGCCTAGTGAGCATTCCAATCTACCCAGTAGTTGGGCTTTATATTTTTGAAATTGAAGAGAGTTAATTATTTGAGTTAACATTTTATTAGATTACTAGGGCTTATAATTCTACAATATAAGATTATAGAAATGCTTAAGAGGTGAGAATTTATGCTTGTAGCCTGAAGGAAATAGCTACTTTAGATTCCTAAACTAAGAAGCCTTGGTACAAAATAAAGGCACGACCTAAATCGAGAATGGGCATATGGTTTACCTCCACAAGAGAGAATAAAACAACCTGGACTTATTACCTGGGTGGCGCAGTAACTCCTCCTACACTTTAAATCCATGTAGGCAAGTCTTATGCTTTGCAAGATGGCTAGGATATTGTTCATTTAGAAAGGAAACTAAGTCCTTAGACTCACTCCCTAAGAGACTAGAGCACAAGTGGTATGAATCCATGACTTAATCTAATGTAAATTTTATCAAATTTATTTAATTCATTTGGACTTTTTGTTTTGACTCAGGCTATGGGATTTTGTATGCATAAATGCATGAGATTTTGATTATGGGCCAAATCAAGGGAGAAAGGGGTGTCATCCACCAAAGGCTCTCATAGGTTAAGCCTTGATTCTCTGGCAATGATGGAATCCCCCTCTTAATAAGAGTGGAAGAATATGACATGCATGATATACATTCATTCATCTAGCTAAGGGGTCATAATTCCAAGCAAAGAAATCTTTATATTCATAAAGTAAATTAATTAACACATAGGAATTTTTTGGACCTAATGGAGAACTTATAAAAGTTGGTCGTGGGTCTTCCGCGGTTCTTAAGTTAATTTACCTCAATTCATTGATAGTGGACTTTATTTCTTCTTTAAGTTCTTGGGGTACATTTTGAATTGAATAATCATCTTGATTATCTAATATTTTAAGATAGAATTATTCCAAGGAATTGGATGAACTCTCAAAAAGTTGATCAGATTCCACATGATTATTTATCTTTAAGTTATACTCATTATCATTTAAAGGTCCAATGGTATCAAACTCAATGCTAGCCTTAAACTTTAATATTTTTTATATTTGTTGCCCCATAAGCTATACATTCATTGGGTTGTATCTTTGGGCCAAGCATAAGGGATTAAATCATGTTTAGTTTTATTTTTAACACAATCAAGATATTAGTCAAAAGAAAGTTCTATTACTTCATTAGAAGATGAATCTTCAAGATTTACATCAACTTTTGAGCCTGAAGATTCAATTATAAAAAATTTTTTGATAACTTTTCAACCTCTCCTAATGGGTTAGAGGCCACTTTGTCTTCTAATTCTAAAATTTTATGTTGAAATAAGGGAATTTAAGTCAAAGTGTCCACATACTTTTTTAATATCTCAGAAGTAGATGATTTAAGTTCATCTTTAGATACTTGAGTTTGCTCTTCATCACTATCAAATTCTAATGATACTTAAAACTTTATTAAGGCATCATTTTGATTTGAATCTTTATTAGAGCTAGATTCTAAATTAATTTAAATTATAGGAGGTTCTTTTCATTGACTTTTCTTTTCCTCCTTTTTTTTCTCCATTTTTTTAGTTGTTTTGATGTCTTCTTTTATTCTCTTTGATGCTTTAATAATGCTATATCTCATATAATCAGTCATTTGACTTTTAGGCATATAATAAGCATCATCATAAAGCTCAATTTCATGAATAAAAAATGATTGTATATCTCCCTTTAAAAATTCTACTCCATCTCTTATAAATTTAATACATTGGTGGAGTGATGAACAAACTATTTTATACTCATGCATCCAAGGTTTACCTAAAAGAGCATTAAATTGAATCAATAACATGAAATTTTTCTTCATTTTAAAATCTATATATTTCTAAAGATAGTGTGATTGAACTCAAAGCCTTTTATTTTATTTTATTAAACCCTTTAATAACATTTTATTAGAACTAAGTTTTTACGTGGCGATTTGTAAATAATGCTGACTGAAGTGCTAAGATCAATAAGGACTCTGGATAATTTATAATTTTCCACCTTGACTAAAATGTAGAAGTGTCGTTTATGGTTAATAGTCCCAAAAAAATAGATCTTAATCAAAGAAAGTTTCTCAAGGGACTTCTTTAAAATAACAAACCTCATCAAAGAAAGTTATTGCTAGCTATATAATGCTTATTTCTAAGCCAAGTAATTCCTTAACTAATAATTCCCTTATTTATTTAGATAGAATAAGGGCATCATAAATATTTAATCTAACAGGTAACTTTCTAAGATGGGCTAACATGTTGTAGTCAACTGTAAGAGCAGCTGCTTCAACTACTAGATCATTTTATAAAGGTTTAAGGCATTGGTCAATAATTTATTTCCCTTTGTCCTTGGAGGAATGTAAGTGAGGTGATAGGGCCTTCCCATTGTAGAGATTAACTTTAGTAATATCTCCTAATTTGGAAGCAGCATGTACCTTATTGCCACTGATGTGCTTTCCAAGGATTGATCAAATTTGAGAACTTTATTTCTATATTAATAGGATCTCCCTGCAAATCATCCATAGAAATATCATATTCTAATTTTATTTAATAAAACATGTTGCATTCACTATGAAAATGATTTACTTCATTTTTTTCTTTCCAAATTAATTCACATCACAATCATTAGAGACAACAAAAGCATAATAAATTTATTTTTCAACACACTTTTTATTCAAATTCTTAAAATATGTACATAAAGATAAAGGGACATAAGTATTTGCCTTTCCATCCTTATTGTACAACACTCTATCTGATACAGCTTTCATCCCTCTTTCACCACTCTCTTCAAACTTTTGAACATCTTACTATGCTAAATGCAATTGAGAAGGAATTATCTTTGACATCAACAGATCAACCTAGATGATCATCTTTCAAGTCCTCAAATGATCCTACATATAATTTTTAATTTTTTTTCATCAAATAGTTTTAGAAGAGTGGGATAAAGATATATCCCAATCATCTGAAAGGGGATTATCTTCAAATGAAGAGGTAGAAGATTCACTTATAATCACCATAATGGACCCCTACCTAGTGTCCATAAGGTAGTCTTTAGGAATAACCATCATTCCTTCCTTGTAATTCTTTTCATGATAATCTTTAACGGTGAAGCATTCTTCAATGGTATGGCTTAACATTCAATGATATGGACATTAGTTCGAGTCATTAACCTTGTTGTCTTCTTCTAGCTTATTTGGATTAGGAAACTTGAAATGTGGCTTTTTTCCAAATTTTTAAATAATTTCATTATGGCCTCTCTTGAAAGAATATGCATGATTCAATCTTTCATAGAGAGGTCTTACAATGTGTTTTTTAGGTGGTACTGATTATTATTGTTGTGGTTTTTTGAGGCAGAGGTCGCTCTACTTGGACTTGGATTGGAGCCTTTACCTTGTCCTCTATAGAAACAATACATGCTCTCTTTTATAGCACTTGTCTAGCTTTAGAAGACTCTGTGGTAGATTGGTCTCTTAAGAATGAGATCCTTTTGAAGGCTATAAGCTTTACTTAATAGATTTTCAAAGGTCTTAATAGTAAAGCCTTTCTACAAAAAACATTAAGATCATGGATATTCTGGATAAAGATTTCCACAACATGTTATTCTTGTAACTGAGGTTCACATTTAAGGCTAAAAATCCTCCATCTAAGAATATAGTCTATAAGAGACTCATCGAGTTTTTATTTTTCAACAATGAAGTCCCCAACTGTGACATGATGCTAGGTACCGGTAAATTGCTTTATAAATAGATTTTCAAGTTTAATGAATGTTTAAACTGAACTATTTAGCAAATTTGTGTACCAGCCAAAGGCAATTCTAGTTAGAATACTAAAAAACTGCCTAAACTATAAAGAATCACTTCCTCCAATAATAGAGCAACTTTTCTCGAAAGTGAGCTAAATGCTGTTTAGGATTGTTCCATCAAATACCTTGAAAGTAAGGGGTACAAATCCATTAGGATAAGGCACATAGTCATATTCCTTGGGCTAAGGTCTACTTTTTGGAATTAATGTCATACCACAAGATTGTACCAATGTCTCTTTCACTTGGTGTTCAACCAATAGTTTTAAGTTAGTTTTGGAAAATACATCTTCTGTTATTTAATGCTCTTCATGAATATCCCCTAAATTAAGCTTCTTATCATCTGTCAGGTGAGAATCTTCTTGTTCTTCTAGCAAATGAGGGTAAGAAGTGGTAAGAATTTGGCTTTTGAGTGATAACATTGCAGCCATCATCTCTTTGATTTTTCTTTCCATTCTTATGATTTGGCCAGCCTTCTTTTGTAACTAAAAGATTAATTTTTTGGTATAAAAAGGTGTAAGGCCCTTTTTTATAACATCTTGAGCTTCCACTTATTTTTTTCTTGGATGCTCTTGTATTTACCATGAAGATATGGGCTACTAGTAGCTATGATTCTTCATCTAAAATGCAATTCTAATCTAAGTCAAAACTTCCTTGAATTCTCTTTATTCTTATTTTTCTTCATCCACTTCCATAATGGTTTACATTTCTTCTTTAGTTAGATGAATTGGCTCACTATTACTATCAATGACTATTTCAAATTCTTCATTTGTTTCTACATCAATAGGTTTGGGTTCAAATGTTTCTATTTTATGGCTTTCTTGAATAGCAAGAATTTCTTCTTTAATCTAAGTGGCTCTCAAACCAAGGTTTCTATTATTTAAAATCTCTATATTTTAAGGGGATGGATTAAGGAAATCCATTCCTCCTATATAATATTGAGAAGATGATGATATGCCCTCAGTTTAAAGCCTACATAATGATGATGATAACCTTTCTTTAGAGGCCCAACAACTGTGGATCCTTTCGGATGTGATAGTGTTGGTAAAGGAAGTGAGTGTGGCTCTGGCTCTATGGCCAATAAGATTTTTTATACATAGATTTTCTTATGCTCCCTCCTAGGAATGTACATATATCTCCTTGTATTAGCTAGATCACTTCTATGCCAAGTTAATGATCTTCCTGGATGGTGATACTGATCAGATACAATAGGTGTGGGTCGATAAGGTCATCTTTTATCTTATAAGACTTCCTTTCTTTTCCCTTATTTTGGGCAGTCATGACTTCCCCTAGAATTTCCTTTTTAAGTTTTTTGGAAACTTTTCCCTTTATAACCCTAAGAAACTCTTCTTTTGTGTAACTAGAAGACCCAATAGTTTTATGAAGGACTTGTCACATCCTATCATGGGTTACATTGTTAAACAACTTAACTCTTCTTATTTTAATAAATGAAAGGATGAGGTGGAGAACTCATTATTCTAAACACATCTTTCTCTTCCTAAGCTGAAGAAAGAGGATGAAACCTACTTTCACCCAAAAGAGGAGAAATATCTTGAAGGGTATACCCCTCCCTCCTAACTTTTTCAATCAGTAAGAGCTCACTTTGCTTTCTCTCTTTATGCTTGTCTTCTAATTCTACTATTCCTATTTATCTTTTGACTCTTAGTCATTAGGGGAGGCTTAGAAGTGGAGGCTAATTCAAAAGTGCTAAGAAAAGATAGAGCAGGTGTCTTTTCAGTATGCAGTTTAACTTTCTTTAAAATAGGACCCATCTAAACTCTCTCAATAGTTTTCATAGTTACCTCCCTGCCAACAACAGGAGTGTTATAGGTTACCTTGGAGAATTCTAAGATGGGATTCTTGCCCAGAATAGTTGTATTGTTAAAATGATCAAAAGTCACTCTATAAGCAATGATGTTTAGGTCTTCTAAACCAGCTCAAAATTTTATTATGGGGCTATCAATTAATTTGCCACTAGCAATAGAGAAGTTAATCCTAAAAGTAGCAGTGAAGATAAGTTGTCCAAACATTTTTCTATTTCAAGTAATAGAATTATATAAGTTATAATAAACATTAAATAAAACAACAAAGTCAAAAATCTTTTGACCTCTTAAAATATTTTTAGCCATTTTTATTATGGCTGGAATTTAAAAAATTTAGTTTGAAAGTTAAAATGTATAAATTATAAGACCCACTTATTTATTTTCAATAAATATGAAAGTTCTATAATTTATTAAATGGATGTTGGGTAAGCTCTACCAAGGATGAAATGAAGTGCTACCCAATGGAAAGATAGATAGTCTTAACTACCGATTCATATCTAGGTAAAAATGAAGTCTTAAAGATGGAGAGAGGAACCATATCCCACCATGGTCATCAAAAAAATCTATGGATAAAATTTATGACACCATGTTGATTTCAAGAATTTTTCATTTAGGTAATTAAATACAATATTAAAGGATAAAATATCATCTTAGGAGGAAGAAAATCACCTTATAATGGATTTGATTACTTAATAGATGACTCATAAAATAGATGGGCCTATGATATTCCAAAAATTCTTCCCCTAAATTATATGATCAAATAGAACAGGGTTTATTTTATTGCAGGATTCTTAGTTCCCTAAAAGGACAAGCCCCTATAGTTAATTACAACTTAAGAAAGAAATATTTTATTAAAAAAACTCTCAATTAAAAGAATTAATTTTTACCTCTATATGGATTTCAAAGATTTTCTTAAAAAAATGGTTTATTTGAAAATTCAAAAAGGGAACACTTCAAAGAGGAAGAGTTTTTTTCAGAAGCCAATAATGAATGAGCAGGAAATGCTTTTAGATACTACTAAGTCTAGTGAGCATTTCAACTATCCTAGTGTTAGGTTTTACATTTTAAAATAAAAATTATTTAAGAATCTGAGTTGATATTTTATTTAAAATCTAGGACTTAGATTTTGAAAGTATAAGATGGCAAAAACACCTAGGATTGAAAACTTATTTTCATATCAAATGAGATGCTTCAGAACTTACTTCTAAAAGTGATTTTAGCATATATTATAAGCTTGACTTAGTCTAATCCTTCAAAATTATGGGTATTCATCTCACTTGAGAATGAAAACTTATCCATGACTCTTCTGGATTTACTTCACCTAAGAGGGGTTGCTAGCTAACACCACCTAAACAATTTTAAACCCATGATTCCAATCTTATGAATACAAGATAGCTTGGCTATTATATTTTGGAATAGAATCTAAGAGCCTAAACTCACTCTCTAACCTTAAGATAGTTATTCATATGCTATGGACCTAACTAATGCAAAAAAATTCATTTTTTATGAATTTTGACACATAATTTCATTTTAAGATTTTTGGTATGCAAATCATGCTTAAGATGAGATGTAGTTACAAACAAGTCATAAGTCAAATCAATAAGATAATGTACACTTCTCCATGAAGGGTGGTCATCCTCACAAGTTAGATGCCCCCTTTTGTGTAATCAGTAAAGATCCTAATTCAAGAAGTATGAGAAAATATGCTTGCATGGTTTATGAAATCTTATTATTTATAGTCACTTTTATTTATTTATGCCCAAGGTTTCAATTAAGTGGGGTTATGAGTTTTTTATTTATGTTTAAGTTATTTTAATTCAAATGGGTAGAAAATTTAGTTTTTTTAAGAGCCTAACATTTCCAGACTTCATCATAACACAATAATTATAGAAATAAACTTTTGAAAAGTTTGCAATTCTACTACACACCTCAAAATAAATCAAGCCAAATTTAATTAAATAAATAGGCCAGTGCAGCCATATTTAAAATATTCCTTATTTTTGATGGCTTATACTAATTTGGCCATCAACACTCTTAAAGGAGTTTCCAAAGTTAGTTGTGAGTATTCAGCTCCTTGATAGAAATTCATGGGGTTTCTAAAATCTTAGCCTAAGTGCAGGTGGTTTGGATTGTCTTCTTTTATTTAATCTTCATGCTTGAAACTATCTCTGAGAGACTGCTCCAAAGATGACCTCTTTATTATGTCCTTTGTGTGCACCAGTGGTGCCAGCTGACTGACTTGATTATATTCCTCCAAGCTGCACCTAAACGGTCCCTCTCTCAAGCCTTGAGTGAGTGCAGCCTGGGCCACTGCAAGTTCCAAGTCTTTAATTTCCAGTATTTTTTATGGAATATGAGTGATGAACTTCTTTAAAGATTTGCTATATTCTTATCTTATTTGTTGAAGATCTTGGGAAGTCTTCAACAATTTTTGAGTTCTAGTGAATTATGTGGTGATCATTCTCTTAAAATTAGCGAATGAGATTATGACACCTATTAGGAAATGAGAGAACCACCTAAAGGCTGACACTTCAAAGGTCGTAATGAAAATAAAACACTTCATTACATTATCTAAATCCAATAATGATGTTGTTGACTCAAAGTATGCTATTTGATCCTTCAATTTTGTTCAACCTTTATATAATTCTTAATGTAGAATTTTGAACCTATGTAGGGGGTGAGCTTGCGATCATCATGGAGAAAGCATTAGTTGGATTTTCTTGCTCCTCTATATGTCTTCTTCTTCACTTATTTAGTATGAATCATCAATTAGGCTTAGAATTTTACATACTTCTCTTCTCACTTGGTGAGCTTAGCAAGCTGCTGATCTTGAAGATCCCTCATTTTCTTTGACCTTGGCTTTTTTGTGGTTGACTTTCTCCATAATTTCTTGTACTAAGCAAGTGATTCTATCTTTTATATCCCTCAAGTATTATTACATGATGAATTATTGAGTATTCTACTCTGTGCCTGGTGAATGATTTCAAGTTCAGTGTTCTACTTTACTTTGAATCTAATTTATAGTTCTCAACCTTATCCATGCTCACTAAACCTTAAAAATGTTGAATCCAAATTTGTTCATGGAGTGAAGCAAAACCTTTTGTGATACTTGGGAAAAAAATAAAAAATAGAGCAGTAGGAAATAAAATAAGAATAAGAAATTTCTCATACTTTATTATTCCATCATGATTTAGTATATGTAGTAAAGGCCCTAACATCCCAAAGAGAAGAAGAGAAGAGGAAAAAGTCCCCCTTCCCCTTTGAAAGGATCCCTTCCAATAATAGTAGGAGAAGAAATTATAAATAGTAAGTACATATAAGGTGAACTTGCCCTGACATGAGGTGAGTGCTCTTTAATGAATGGTTAGTTTTATGGACCATTGGAGTGAGCAGCCTACTAGTTACTTTAATGTGCGACTACTCTTACATAGCAATTTATAATGTAAAGGTTCGGTTGTTGAACTTTGATCATTTAGACTGTTTAGTCTTCCTTAGTCACTCGCCAGCCACGGGTGAGTCTATATATATAATCAATTTCTATACTTCATTCTTTGAGTTTTCTTATTGGACCCACCTTGTGTCCAGCGAGTCTTCATTATTATCTTTCTTCTATAGAATTGGTCTTGTTCTGATAATTGCTTACTATGAAGGCTAGTCTAATATCTTTTTTGTATGTCCAACTATACTAGCACGCTAGAATATCTTCTGCAGCATGTCATCACTGTAACAAAGGTGATTTAAATACAAAAGCTTGAAGAACAAAACAAACGCCTGGACTAGCGACTAGCTAAGCAAGACTAGAAAACATAAATGGCTAAAGTTCAATGAGCTTATCATGGCATACTAAAGGTAGGGGGGAGGTGAAAATTTTTTTTCTCTTTTCTCTTCTAGGAGTTCTAGAATCTTTACTACTTAAATTTAAACTTGTGGAATAATAAAATAAGAATTCTTTTTACACTTCTTTATATTTCTATTTTTACTTCTTTATATTTCTATTACTCTATTTTTTTTCTAACCTTTCCTTCCAAAGTATCTCAAAGGTTCTATCTCACTCCATGGAGAGATTTGGATTTAACATCCTTTTAGGTGTAGTGAGCACGGATGAGGCCAAGAGATAAGAAATCATTGAACGGGCATAAAGTAGAATGCCCAGCAATTTGCTATGTAGTAGAATTTGAGAGACATAGAATATAAAATCACTCACCCAGTGCAGGCAACTATGGAGAAAAAATCACAAAGAACCAAAGGCTAAGGATAATGAGGGATCCTCAGCATCGATAACTCGTTGGGCACCAAGCAAGAGAACTTTTGGAAACCCCTAGCTTAGATGATAAGTCACAATATGCTAGTGAAGAAGAAGAGTATGGAAAATAGGCCAACCTGACCAATGCCTTTTTCATGAAGATCACGGAGGCTTGCCCTTTACATAGGTTCAAAATCTCACACTATGAATCATATAAAGGGTGAACGGACCTGACTAATTGCATAACATATTTTGAGACAACATCATTATTGGACTGGATAACATGATGAATTGCATCTTTTCTTCACCACCTTCAAATAGTGGACCCTTAGATGGTTCTCACATCTCTAAGTAGGGGTTATTACCTCATTTATGGATTTAAAAAGAATATTTGATAAATAATTTTCTAGTGCTCAAAAGCCCCTAAAGAGTTCCCAAGCTCTTTTATATATGAGAGAAGAGCATGATGAATAATTAATGAAGTTCATCACTCACTTTCAATGAGAGATTCTAAAAATTGAGGACTTCAAACCCATGGTAGCCCAAGCCACACTTTCTCAAGGCATAAGAGAAGGACCCTTCAGAGGTGCCCTTAGACTTCAATAGGCCAAAAAACTCATCAAATAACCATGTGAACCCTAAAAATTATAATGATGTCCTCAAGCCGATGCCTGACTTGTACAAAGGATTCGATGAAGGGATCATTTTTAGAGCAATCACTTGGAGATAGGTATCGAGTATGAATACAAGATAAGGGAAGGTAACTTGAAGCACCTACACTTATGAGAGATTTCAAAAATCCCATGGCTATTTATCAAAGAGCCAAATACTCACAATCCACTTTGACAACTCCTTTAATGGTGTCGATGGTCGAGTTAGTAGAAGCCATTCAGAATAAAGATTATTTTAAATGGCCACTACCTTCGAAGGCCTATGGGGTTTGTGATCGATCAAGGTATTGTGCATATCATCACAACCATGGGCATGACACTAATGAATGCATCACCTAAGGAGCTTAAATGAAGAGTTAATAAAAGTTAGGAAACTCAAAGAAATCACTATATAAAAGAATAAAAAATCACTAAAATGGGCAACAAGCCCACCCCAACACACTTGATCTATATTCCAGGAGTTATGGATACTATTTTTGGAGTTGGGGGAGAAATCTCGAGGAAAGTAAGCCTTAAATGATTGGGATCTATGGATGTTAACTAGGTGGCTTTGGTGCATGTGTCGCATATCTCTATAAAAGATTTTTTGAGGAAGATAAACCTGCCATTAGTAATACTTGCAATGATGTAGTCATCATCATAATGGTACTTGTTAATTATCAAATTGTGAGTATATTAATCGACATTAGGAGCTCAATCAATATTATCTTCAAATTCATCTTTGATAAACTAGGGCTGGTGAGTTTTAGGCTCAACTCCACAAGAGAACTGCCATATGGCTTCTCAGGTGAAAGAAAAGATGAAAGAGGCGATTACTCTCCCTATAACTCAAGGGAAGACAAAAGTTATTCACAACAATGGCCAACCTCATTATAGTAAAGGCTCTTGCCACTTAAAACACCATCTTTGGCCAGCCACTACTCAACAAGTTCATAGTAGTAGTCTTGACATGTCATTTTAACATCAAATTTCTTATAGGAGGCAAGGAAATCACTCTCTAGAAAAAATTGAATCATTCTAGTACCTACTACTTGAGAGTCATAGGTAGGTTAGGTAAAGAAGATGAAGTTTTATAATTGGATGTCATGCGAACCAGAGTCAGAGTTCTTGAAGAAATAGAAGAGATCCATATCGCAGAAGACCTCAGGCAAGTTCTCAAAGTTAGCTCAACTTTTTTCTCTGATATAAGAAAGCACTTATTTGAACTCTTTTAGATGACCTAAATGTATTCACCTGGACCATAGCAAAATTATTGAGTATTAATATCAATGTCACTTATCATCAACTTAATGTCAATATAGGTGTCTAGCTAATAAAGAAAAAAAAGAGAGAAAGAATGTAGCACTGCTCACCAGGGCCATTAAAGAGGAAGTCATTAAGAACCTTGAAACCAACCTTATTAAAGAAGTCTAATACTCAAAATGGGTGTCCAATATGGTAATGGTGCAAAATTCAAGTGGAAACTAGATAATTTGTTTTGAATTCACTAATTTAAACTTGACATGTCTGAAAGATGGATACCCTCTACACTAAATAGCTACTCTCATCAACTTGATAGTTAGCTTTTTGGTAATGAGCTTCCTGGATGCATTTTCATGGTACCATCAAATACAAATGCATCTCATCGAATGGAAAAAAAAGACATTTTTTATGTCTAAATAAGAACTCTATTATTATAGAGTAATGCTTTCTGAGCTCAAGAACACATGGATGACTTATCAGAGGTTAGTAAATCAAGTGTTCAAGGAGCAAAACTAGAGAAATGTGGAAGTTTATGTCAACAACTTGCTAGTTAATTGTAAGTTTCCCAATCAACACATTCAAGACCTAAAAGAAAAAAAATTCACTTTGAAGAAGTACAACATGTGGTTTAACCGCTTATAGTATACTTTCGGTGTTGAGTCTAGCAAATTCTTGGGATATATAATCACTCAAAAGCGTCTGGTGATTCCAGGTAAAGTAAAGATAATATTTGTGTCCTCACCCAAAATAATGAAAGAGGTGTTACGACTAATAGGTTAAGTCACCATATTAAACAAATTGATCCTAAGGTAGGGGATTTCTACTCATAGTTCTTCAAAAATTTTTTGGGGAGCTAAAAGATTTGAGTGGACCCTAAAATGTGAGAAAGTTTTTTGTAAACTACAAAATCTACTCGCTTCACAATTTCTACTATAGTGCCCAATGAAGGAGAAACCCAGTTGTTAAACTTAAGGGTTGAAGAAGACTTAGTCAATTCTATTCTTATTAGGGAGGAAAATGAAAAAGCAATGGTTTATCTACTACATCAATAAATCTATATGATGTGTAAGTAAATTATCCCATCATATGTCTACTTGCACTCACACTAATTTTCTCCGCATGGCGACTCCGACCATACTTTTAAACACATTCAATATAAGTCATCATAGATAATCTCAACTTTATTGACTAAATTGGAATATTTATTGACCTCAGTTTTGGAGTGAAGATTAATCCTTCCCATCTTAGATCTTGGAGCCTTCCACACACTTGGACTTCCTTAGTGCTAGGAAACTTCTAGTGACTAAGGGAACATTAAACTTTATCCTAGAGATTTAAATGGCATCACCTTAAGCCTAGAGTTTACCTTAGGATAATTAGGTTTTACCTACTGTAAGGCCTGAACCAAGACTCATACTTATCCACTCATACAAACATAAGTTCATGTAGATGGAGCTAAACTAACCTCAAACCTATTCAATTAATCTTAGGTGAATTGGGTATTCTAATCTAAGCTCCAAGCTAAATTAACTTGACTTTAACCCAGGTTAACCCCACCACAATTCTATAACTCCATTCAAAACCATTCAAGCAAGAGAAACTCAATTTGACTTTCTCAATTGCTCTGATTATTCAATAGATCATTCCAATCCCATCCAACACTTGCAATCAAGTTAATTGAACCAAGAGAAATTGATCAACCCAAGTTAGCCCATTTGACCTAAATGGTTCAAATGATCCAAAACCTAATTAAGTCCAAATTAATTTCATTGGAAGCCACCAATCAACCTCAAATTTATCATTGAACACATCCCAACCACCCATAACCCCAATTGGTCCAAGTTGACTTGACCAAGCCACTTAACCGAAAGTGACATAAAATGAGTAATTTAGCCAAACTCCAATTAAACTCCCATTGGATCAAATCAAACCATCCAATCCCTTTATTGATGATTGTAGGTCATTATTAAACACTCCACTACAATCAATTGAACCTAACCAAGCCAGTTTAGCCTCTTGACCCAAGTTGACTCAATTTGACCTAAAGGGTTAAATTGAACCAAATCAAACCTTAGACCAAATTGGTTGAAACCAATGATACCAACCAATCATCAATTCAATATTAAACATGATCCAACCTTCAATTGGACCCAATTTGGTCAACCAAACTCAATTTGCCTACTTAGCCCAATTTGACCTAAAGGGTCAAATTGAACCAAATTACTCCATAATTCAAATTAACTCTTCCAATCAATTCTAAATGGCTAATTTAACATAGACCTAACCCATACTAAAGTCAATATGGCCAAATTGGTCAACATGACCCATTTGACCCAAATTGAGCCATATGAGCAAAATCCAAATCTAACCCAAATTGAATCAAACCAATTGCACTCATTTACTCTAAATTACCAATTAAACTTACCCAAGTCATCGCTTTGACCCAATTTGGTTAAAGTGACAACTTAACCAAACTTAACCATTTGACCTATATGGGTCAAATTGAGCCAAACCCTACCAAACTAAGCTCAAACCTAACCAAGTTTGGCATCCATTCTTGGGTCACCATGGGCCTACCCAAGTGGGCCCAACCCATGGTGAACCCATTTTGGATCAAAGCCACTAAACTAATCCACCTAAATAAGATAAAACCCATTTTGGTGGGTTCTCTAACCCCTTACCCCATGGCAGCCACCTTTGGCTCTTCTTGGAATAGAGGACCATTGACCCAACCTTACCCAAAGCTATTGGGCTCAACCTTTGGCCAAGAGAGGTGAATTCACCCATGGGCAAACATTGGTCCACCTAAGGAAGAGTGTATACCTCATGCCACTTCTCCTAGCCTCTCATCCCACCCCAGAAGTTGTGCCATCTCAGCCACCTACTCGGTGGTGGCTATGAAGGGAATCCCAACCTTGGTTCAATTTGGAGGAGAGTACTCTTCCCCATCCATTCAAACTCAACATAGAGCTTCCTTAAAGTATTCTGCATAATTCAAGACCTTCTTCCGATCTCCCCTTACACTCCGCATGTGACTCTGTCGATCTAGAGCTCCATCCATCCAAACTTCTCAAATCTTCCAAACTCAAATTAACTCTTCCCACACCTTCACCTCACTCCGGTGAGCCAAAATGAATCAATTTCCTAGTGATTCGACCACCAGAAGACATCCCCAAGACCCTTTCGGTGGCATTTGGCTATGGTCGATGAGAGGAGGCTCAATATTTTCTCAGTAGGGCTTCATCTCTTTAAAATGAGACTACATATTTTGGTGGATTGTCAGTCTGTTGCTCTGGTGAGTTAAAAATTCAACAATCGTAGTCTTGGCCTCTAGGTGTTAGTCTTTTTTGAATTGAATCATGTTTTTATGCGATCTTCACCATCAGATCTCCTTAGATTCATTCCCTGATCATTTTGGAGTCAATTTCACAATCAAATGAGCTTGAATCGAGTGGCTGAAGACTAACGGTGTTCATCTTTCAATGCTCACGTGATGATAGATCAGCGACCATACGTTATGTGATTTGAATGGATAACCATGATTAATCATGTTAAAAATATGAATTTAATCTCTTTAAAATCATGGGATTTATCTCAATCATTCAATCTAAGATCAAATTGCCAAGATGAAATTACATCCACAGTGGAGTTATGTTAGATGATTTATGGCCATCGTGGTGCTGCGTGGAAAGCCTGGCCACATTTGCATCTGCATGGCACCGACGATTTAAAGGATTAATTAAGATTTAAAAATATAATTAAATGGCCAGAACTGCAAAGAAATCATAACTAATTAGAGAAAATCCAAAAATAATAAATAAAATCATTTTAGAAGGTTATATAGAGGAGAATTTAACAAAATTAAAATCCCTAATTAATACCTAATGAATAGTGCTTAATTAAGGTTTGAATCTCAAGCTAATTACCGTAATTAAGGCCAAATTACTTGGTTAGTTAATTCCAAATTTAGTAGGATGATTTTATGGGATGTCCTCTCCCTCCCATAATTTTCTTGGAATTATTTTCCATGTAGTTTAAATATTTTGGAATTTTAACCAGATTTACCCTCTCTAATTAATTAAATAATTATTAGAATTGGTGAATAGTATAAATTAAATAATTAATGTTAGTTAAATAATGTAAATGGTGGATATGATGAGAGGAATAACTAGGGCCCCTTTTCTTAATTATTTTTTCTAATATCCTTTCTTTAAATGGTTAATTAACATGTTTAATGATTAAGGAATTATTAAGAAAAATTAATAAATAAAAATCAAAAGTTGATTTTCAATGTAATCTATTAATCCCTTTATGTGTTTAATAGAATAAAGTCAATGAAAAATTATGATTATTTCATTGGTGTGGGAAAATTATAAGAGTATTTAACTTAGATTATTTTCTTAGTTAATTTAATTAATTCTTAAGCATGAGCCTTATTACATTAGAAACCTATAGATACATTCTTGATTTTACTTTCCCAAAGCATATCATTGAAGTGATAAAGTAGTTAATTAAGTTAGAGAAGCTTACGGAAGGAAAATTAAGTCGATGTGCTTAATGGATTGAACCTAATCAACTCATAAAATCTATTTAATTTCTTTCTTTAATGTGTTAAATCACCAACATAGGTTGGAGTATATCTTAAGTATCGTTTCTCCTCTTTAGCTTTTAACAACTTAAACATCAAAATCAAATCTTATCAGAACTTTGGTTAGTGTTAAGGAATGTTTATTTGGATTGATTGCCCTTTTGATTAAATGTAATTGAGTATGTTATATGACAATATTTAATTACTTCTTTTCAATTATTATAAAAGTGCATGCCATTTGTTTCATATATTCATGTTTTTTAAAAAGAAAGAGAATTAAAAGAATATGATTGCATTTAAGTTGCATGTGTTGGATAAGTGTTATTATATGGTGTGGCTATTATCAATAATAAATATCAAATTATTTTTGAAATAATAAGTTAATAATGAATAAAAAAGGGGGTGAAATTTAAGTTAATGTTTGTTATGAATACTTAATGAAGTTTCCATTTAGTTATAACTTAAAGATAAAGAATTATTTTATCTTTATGTTTCATGTGTATGTTTACATGTATTTGTAACTATATAGTCTAGACATCCCACAGAATATGAGGCTTTAAGTAGCCCAAAGGAGGTCTTAGATAACCTTACTTGGTTTAATAATGACATGTACTTGCTTAATTTTGTTTATGTGTATACATGTGCTAGAATTTGGGATAAAGCTTTATTTTTCATAACATTAAACTTTACATGAATAAAGAATATGTTTTTACATAACCCTTGCATGATTTTATTTCTATGCTTGTGGATATGTTCACATGTATTTGAATTGGAAAGTATATAGTCTGGACATTCGAGAATATGAGGCTTTAAGTAGTGCAAAGGAGGTCTTAGATAATCTCACCACCCTGATTTAATAATGGTACATAATTGCTTAAATGTTTAATACATGTTTGCATATGCTTACCTATTAAATGAAATATTTCTTTCTTCAAATTCATGCATTAATGATCATCAAATGTGCAAAATATGAGTAAAATATGTATATATATATATATATATATATATATATATATATATATATATATATATATATATAATAAATCAAAAATTTTAAAAAATTTAAAAATGAAAGAGTGTGTATGCTATTGATAATGAAATGAAGTAGTGGAATGTTACTCATGTGATGGTGACTTAATCTCATTAACCCTAAGATGCCTTTCATGTTTGAATAAGGTTCTTTAAAACTAATCTAAACTTAGGTTTAATAAAATGTTCATAAGTGGTTCACTAAAGAAACCAATGCTATGATGATATAATTTTAGAAAATAACTTAGGGTAGGGATGAAGAGATCAAACTTCTTTCTTCTCTTTATAATAATTAGATGTTAAGTAGGTATTAAATAAAATAAGAAAGTGTAAATTAAAATCAATGACTTTGTTAAATATTTGAAGTGAAACCATACATAATAATTAATTTAAATGATTATAAAACTTTACACAATCATACTTCTAAAGTTTAATCAAGACACACCACACTAAGCCTTTATACACACATTAGAATGCTAAGTCATTGATTCTAGTGTTAAGTTAGGCTGTTGTATGTTAGGATTATTTGTGTGTAGATTGGATGTTAGGTAGTTAGTAGCCTAATGATGTTTTAATATAGGGGATTTTGCTAAAGGGGCCACTATAATAATAAATAAATATAAATCTTCTTGCTTGCAAGGGCTGCTTATGCCCTAAGCATAATCCAATTAGGACAGGTGGGCTTGGCTACCAAAGTGCAGGGTGTTAAGTCCAAATATGTGGAACATAATTACTTGACTTGTATGTTAGTTTAACTAACATCTATTTTGCAGGTGTAGTTAGATTTCATTTTTCATAAATATGTAATTTTTGTAATAGGATTAAAATTTGTGTTGTGGGGTTTAGGATGAGTAGTGGCTATAAGGCAAAGGCCTGGTAGGCGTTATGAAGCCTGGAGCAAACAGATCTAAGAAAAAGAAAGAAAAAGTGCAAGATTGAAGACTTATGAAGGTAGAGCTCTACTACAAACCTCTTTTTTGGGTGTACTGGTACCGATTGGCCTCTTATTATTTTATGAAATTCAAATGTTTGATTATTGTGTTTAGTTTGTGCAATAGAAATGGCATGCTTTTCATAAGTTTCTTAAAGTGTAATGATTTGATGTGTGGCATGGATGTGGTAGGCTCTTCAGAACAAAATTAAATTTTATATCCTCACTAAATAACTCATAGCTAAATTTTAATACAACTCATAACCTCATTTTAAAGCCTAGGTTCATAATCAAGATAATAAAAGATTTAGTAACCCATTAACTGAGTGATTGTATGCTCCAATAATATGCATATCATATTGTGTCACTCTCCAACAACATGCATATCATATTATGTCACTCTTGAATAGGGAGAGTCTCCATTCTTACATGATAAAGGATATGCTTGACTATATCCCTTGTAGTGGAGAACACTATTGATTTAGTGACAATTTCATCATTGAGTGCATGTAGGGAGAACACCTCCTCTAGTTGATTTAGCCCATGACTTAATTTCATCATGTAAATAGGCATGATTGTCCTAAGCTTTGGTCCAAAATGAATGTGTCAAAATAATTCAAAATTTATAAATTTTAACTTTATTCTAAGTCATGCTTATCTATTCTCTTAGGGAGTGAGTTTAGGACTTTAGCTTCCTTCTTAATTAAATAATAACCTATCTATCTTGCATCTACATAAGACTAACCTACATAGTTTTAAAGCATAGGAGGTGTTAGTAGCCACTCCAGGCAGTTATAAGTCTAGAAGAGTTGGGATGTGTCTATTCTCTCTTGTAGTGGTAAACCATTATATCTCATTTTCCCATTTAGACTTAGGTCATGCTTCTAGCTTGTGCTAAGGCATTTTAGATTTAGGTTCTAAGGCTACTTATTTCCTTCAGGCTATAAGTATAAGTCCTCACCTCTTAGGCATTAACACAATCTTGTGTTATCAGACTATAAGCCTAAGCATTCTAATAAGATTCAAACTTAAACAAAAGTAAATTCTCTCTTCCATATATATATATATATATATATATATATATATATATGGAAGAGAGAATTTTAGAGCATCCACTAGGCTTCGTAGTATCTTGGGTACTCCCTACTTATTTTCCTATGGAATGTGTAAATAAGTCTTTCTATTTGAACTTTTTCACTTGATTTTTGATAATTACCTAATACTTTGATAGTCTAGCTTTGAAATATTTAGAAATATTTATTAACTACTTTAATCGAGAGTGTTCTTAGAAAAGACCCATTTTCTAAGATGTAATTAATTATGGAAACTTGCTTCCATAAGTAACTAAAGAATGTGGCATAAATTAAACCTATTTTACTTCTCCATGTAAAGTAGAGGAAAGATCTCTGATATATACATAAACCAATCTGCTTTAGGAGTCCTTATTAGGTGATTAGGTTTATTATAGGGTGATGTTTATATATTCCAAGATAGTACATCATACCTTAATGTCAACCTGATCACTTCAAGAAGTACCTACTAAGATTTCAGTGGTGTCCCTGCAGCTCCAAATTAAAACACCATAGATTTTTCTAGTGACTCCACAGGGGAGTGTTCCTCTCCATCTTTAATAGTTAAGCATTATCTCCAAAACATCAATAGTGGACTAATATTTTTTTGCGTAAGTCCAAGACTATCATTCCTTTCATTGGGCACCTTATCTATTTCATTCTTTGATAAGTGTGGCCAACATCCTTTAGGTTTTAGGACCTCACTCTAGTAGGTCCTATTACCCCACAAATAGGTAAGAAGAATCGATCAAAGAAGTTGTCTAAATAAATTAAATAAACTCAATCTAAAATTTTAAGAACCTCTTCCCACTAGCATGGCAACGTAAGGTTCATCCAACATCATCAAAATACATTTGAGCTCACTTTAGGTGAAGTTCAAACTAAACAAAATATTCTTACTTAAAATTACAAATCTCTTTAATACATATATGAACCCCATCTAACATAACCAAATTTGTTAAATGAGGGTTTCAATTCAAAATCAAATCAAAAGAATAATTGCTAAAATAATGTCTATACCTATGCATTTTTTTTCTCTAGCAATAAAGAGGAAAGCCCCAACCCTTTTTCCTTCAAACACTCAATCACCATGTATTTTGGAAAGCTCATCTTCTCATTCTCTTCAGGTGTGAATTTGGCCATGGATCAAGCCATACTCATCCCATTCCAAGTCATCAAGTTTGGCTGTGGGTTTGAGAACTTCAAAGTTACTTATGATGGTCCTACCCTCAGTATAATAAGTAAGGAGGAGGTGGCTAACAAGAAGCCACTTCTACAATTTGATCTCTAGTTAAATATGAGTTCCCATCATTGAAGAGGAAAGCCTTAGAGGTTCCCATGCCATGAGTACCACTTGTGCTTGCCATAGTTTCTACTGGGACTAGTACCGCCTCTATCGTAGACTAGTCCTTAAGAGAAAGTTAGACCTAACATCTAAGATTGTTTCTCCCACCTTCAGGGTCAGTTCTAGCTCCCATGTACCATTGACCAAGACTCACTACCGCAACAAGAATAAAAAGATTAAGAGGTACTATGAGCTCATGGCTAAGGAGGTTAAGGAAGCCTCCCATGTAGCTGAAAAGGGGTCCATTCTTGAGACCTCTCCTATTCTTGGTGGTAGTAAGTTTTACCCCCTCTCACTGCAAAAGGAGAGGTGGATGTGAGAAAGAGAGAAGCATCACCCCCATGACCCGTAGAGTATGAGACACATAATAGGGAGATGAGGAAGCCCTATGCTGGTCTAAGGTATACTTAGGATAGTACAGAGAGTCCATAGATGATTTGAGCCTGTCACCATTCATGAACTGAGAAAAGTGATCCCTAGGAGTGTGAGGGATCAAATTTATAGAGTGAATGCCATAGAGGCCAAGGTTGTTACCCAAGTGGGCAAGAGAGATAGGGAGGAGGTAGACATTGGCCTCGATTAATGACCACCGACGATGAGATAACATATCCAATCATTCAGACTGGATAATCCTTACTGGTTCTAGTGGAAGAGGAGACCTTCGGTGGAGAGGCAATCAATTTCATCACCACCACATTTCTCAACTCACTGACCACCATTGCTAGTCATGTCCCATCATCTAAAGTACCTGCCAAGTACCATAAGTCAACATCCAAAGAAAATTCTTCCCTTGTGATATGACTATGTCCCAAGGACTACACTCCATCCACTTTACTAGTTGATGTGAGGCCAAATTCTCCTGCTTGACCTCCCACCCTAGTAGAGAGGAAGAAGTGGCAGCCCAAGAGCATCGTAGTTGCTCCACCACCACATCCAAAAGAAGAGGAAGAAAGGAATGTTGGGTTGACTCCTATGACTATCGAACTAGTCGTAACTAGCACCCCTCTTGTCCAAAACATATAGTGCATCACCTCTTCAGGATAAAGTCCAGTGGCAAATCATCACCCAATATATGTCTAGCAGTCTCGGGTAGAGTGGATGAGTCATTGGATGAGATATTAGAGAATTATCATGCTATGATCAGGCAAATAGTTGGTGATGACCATTCCTACTAAGAGGAGGGTATGATAAACTTCAATGTCGATGAAGATGACCTTTTAGATGATACCACTGATGTCCACATGGTTGATACCCGAGGATCCTTGCATAGAGAATAGCCTAGCCAAGAAGCTCAGGGCATTGTAGTTGAGGAAGGTGAGGCATCAGATGCCTTCTCTAACAAATCAAACTCAAGGATAATCAAATTAATATAATGGAGAAGAGAGTAGAGGAGTTGATGGTAGTTGTGTTGGCATTGTAGAATCAAGCACTTATCCCTCACCCACTTCTATGGAGGCCAATAGAACTGAGTTGGTACATATATTAGACCGTTCTAATAGCACTACTTCGATGGATGAGGATACCATACCCTGCATAGGAAGACAACCAATAGCACTCCATGCATCAGAAAGACATCAAGTAGATGGTAGAACAGTAAGTGAAGAAAACATTGGAGTAAGCTAAAAGGGGCTCATTGTTTCTAAAGGGTAGACCTTACAAGGAGGGGTTCGATGTAGTTCAATACTCCAAAGGTTTTGTGCCACCATCCTTCAAGGTATTCGATGGTAGTGGGAACCCTAGGCAGCATATAGTACACTTCAGGGCCAGTTGTTGTAACGCCGATGGTAGTGATGCCCTACTATTTAGGTAGTTTGTCAGTAGCCTTTTGAGGTCTCCTTTAATTGGTCTGAACTGCCCAATGATTCAATGAAGTATTTTGCAGAGTTAAAGCAACTTTTTATCAAAAGATTCATAGCAGCTCAGTAGATAGTGACTGTAGGAGACCTCATTATAGAAAAACAAAAATTCAATGAGTCCCTTGTTGATTATATTCTCAACTGGTGAAACCTAAGTTTAAAATATGAACCAAAACTATAGGAGCAGCATGCCATTAAAATTTTTCTCAAGAATATTCATGACCCGGTCACCTTCATGCATAAGGGCTTTACTATTAAGATATTTGAGAAGTTAATTAGCAAGGTGGCTAATCTACCAGACAAGCCAAACAGTTGCTCTTCTTAGACCAATCAACTAACCCTAATCCATAAAAAGGGTTTGAGAAGATGCTAGGGATGGTAGTTGTAGTGGACAAAAGGTGAGAGCACAGTTCAAGAGGCCCAGAGCTCAATAGCCTCCACTCACACCTCCTCTTCCACTACCTCAGCCCATGAAGGCTGACTCAGCAGCCTACATAGTAGTGATATCAATATTCACCTCCAGATAGCTATTATCCACCTACTCTTGTTGATAAACTCAACAAGCCATATTCATTCAAGAGGGAGGTAGTTAGGAAAATCTTTAAGAACCACCTTAAAAAGCTTGATTTTCAGCTACCCGAGCCTAGAAAGTCAAAGGACGTTGTAGGATTGATGATTCTAATTACTGCCCTACCACCACATGGTAGACCATGTCTTAGAGGATTTCTTTACATTCAAAAATTGGCATGAGCATAGCTACAAGTCAAGAGCCATAGTGATCCCAAAAGAATACCTAGTTGAACAACCTTCTGGTTCCATTAAAGTATTCTTTGGGGAAACATTCGATCCTCTTAAGAGAAAGAAGGTTGGGACATCTCTTTATTCCATACCTCTAAAAATATCATTTCTAATATCAAGAAACTTTCTCTACATGTGCCTGATTCAGCCCTAACCTCCAATAGTAAGGAAGGTCTACCAGTTGAGGGACAACTCAAGGAAGGTGGAAGCCCAGTAGCAGTATCAACCACTACATGCTCGAGATAGATTTATAGCACCATCACCATCCGAGTCTAGCATTTTCTCTCCAACCATTACATTTACCACATCTACTAGCTCCATTGCCATCAGTAGGAGTGTTGTATCTTTAAATGAGGGCACCAAGCCACTCACACTACTTACTTTGCTTGGCTTTTATCATGTACCTCCAAAATTGAAGAAATCAATGAACAAGAATAATTTCAGTTGCATTATATCTACTTTTGAAGATCTCAATGACTTCATTCCTATTGATAGATATCCAAGTCATAATAAAAATAATTTAAATCATTTTAATCAATTCCATTTTGAGTCAAAAATAGATTGTTATTTTTGAATCTCTAGGGTTCATCACTTGAGATAAATTTGGAGTCATCCAACTCGATGATCCTTTAGAAGAAGTTGTAGATATACCCGATGAGCAGGTATAACTTTTCACAACCTCCTCCTCATAAGAAGTCATTGAAGTTAATCTTCATTGTGGCAAAGTTCTACCTCCTATGATAGCACCTCAAGATAATCCAGTGAGCTAATAGCCCCTCCATAAGATGGTTAGCCCTTAAATATGCTTGCGTAGGACTAACCTAAAGTTGACTTTAATGCCTTAACAGATCTTAGAAAATTATTAACTATGTTAATCATATATGATGCCCTTATTTTATTCAACAAAATGAGGGAGTCACTAATCAAAGCTTTGGTTGACCCAAAAATGCTTAGCTAAATTGGTCGCTACTAATCCAACTTAAGAGAGGCATGTTTTTCAAAAGAAGTCCAATGAGTCACACGCTTAGATGAAGACCTACTTCTAGGGACAATTGAGCACAACCTTCCCCTTTATATCATGATAGGTGTTGGCAAGTTTAGGTTATCCAGAGTGTTGGTTTATCTGAGTGCATCAATGAACATTATAAATTTAAGAACCCTTGCCTACTTGAGGACAACATCTCTAAACTTTAATCTGAGAAGATGATGTTGAAAGGATTCAACAAACAAGGTGTGAGGCCCTAAGGCTCCATAATGTTGCCTTCAAAAATAGATGATTGGAAGACTAAAGCCAAGTTTCACATAATAGATGATGATACATCTTCTAATGCTTTGTTAGGGTGACCCTAGATTCATGAGAACAACATAGTTCCATCTTCCTTACTTTAGTGAATCAAGTTCATTATAGATGGGATTGAATATTATGTCAAAATTGATCTCAAACCATTTGCAATACATGAGGTCAGGATTATCTGGATGCAGCCAATTACCTTCCTAAGAACCAAAATGTCTTCTCTCATGAACTTAATCAAAATGAAAAAGAAAAGAAAGAAGAAGAAAGAATATAAAAAGAAAAAAGATGAAAAGGAAAAGAAAAGGGAGCAAGAAGAAGTAATTAGGTAGAAAATAAAGACCCGTGATTAGATTCCACCTACAGTTTGTCACCCCATTCGAACAAGTAGAGAGGATTACCTGACTTCCACTCGAACGAGGAAGACAAAAATCTAAAGGGAGTCCGAGAAGTGGGTGACCTCTGTACCTACCACCTACCGGAGGTTCATCCCAGCATCCAAGAGTACACCTACCATCTACATAGACTTAGAATCTAGCTCAGAGGATGAGTCATATGTAGTGAGCACACCAGCTACCTCTCTACATCAGCAGACTCCATTGAAAGTGACACTAGAGCCCGATAGTGATGAAGACTGGGTCCCCAAGCAAAGTACAAGTGTATCTGAGTCTTATATATATGAAACTATCGACAACATGTGGGTGCTTTAGCTCTAACACCACTTTCTAAAAAAGTTGAGGGTTTGGTAATAAAGGAGGCTCCCAAAACATATGCAAATGCTAAACCTTAAAGGTTTTACCTAGGGGAAACATTCTCAAGCCTAGAAGTTGATGTAGATCTTGAGGATAAAATGTTCAAAGAATTAATAGAATTATTGTTTGATTGGTACTCACCTTGTATCCTTAATTTAGCAAATAAAGGTTTAATTCACATACCTGGTCTAAGCATAGGTTAGAATACTTCAAAAAATTATGGGACAATAAATTCAAGAACTCTCAAATAAGACTCAGACTAGGCTTTGGTATAGTAGGCCTGGTGAACGATGATGATTACTACTTGGTCACCACCAATCATTTGGAATCTGATGGGTTCTTCTCAAATCACATTAACTCATATGAAGAGGTGTGTTTAAAAACTTCGCATGATCTAGATGATCTCCAAGTCAAAGATGCACCCATAAAATTCAAAGAAGAAATCAACTCAACCATCAATGAACTTTGAGATCATCTGAGTTTAAGGATTGCTTTGCATGGAGTTACAAAGAAATGCTTGGAGTAGCTTCTGAAGTAGCAGTTTATAAGCTAGCGATACAGCCTAACATTAACCCATCAACCAAGCTCCTAGGCACATGACATTGAACAAGAGGTAATTTCTGAAGTGAAAAAATTGATCGATGTTTGTTTCATCCAGGAGGACAAGTACCCCACTTGGTTGGCTAGCATCATCCTGGTTAAGAAGAAAAATGGCCAGGCATATGCGTCAAATTTAGGGATCTTAACAAGGCATCTCCGAAAGATGAATTTTTACTATCAATACAGGAACTAATGGTGGGCATCCTCTCATTTCACGTAGTCTTCTCTTTCATGGACGGTTCATTTGGATACAACCAAATAGAAATAGCACCTTAAGATGAAAGAAACACTGCTTTTAGAACCCCGATCGAAATTTATTATTATACGGTCATGCCTTTTGGGCTCAAAAATGCTGGCAGCGGGTCATGACTCGAATTTTTGATGAACTCATTCACCACCAAGTCAAATGCTATGCCAACAATCTCATGGTCAAAAGTAAAGAAAAAAAAGACCATCTCTTTAACTTTAGAGTAGTTTTTGAGTTGTTAAGATAATATAACCTTAAAATGAACCCTCTGAAGTGTGCATTCAGAGTACAGGGAAGTTTCTAGGGTTCATTGTCCAACACCGTAAGATTTAGATCGATCCACAGAAGATCAAAGAGATATTGGAAATTCCACCCCTAAAAAGTCTAGCCTAACTCAGATCATTCTAAGAGAGTTTAGCATATCTAAGATGCTTTATATCCAACCTATCATACAGATGTGAACCATTCTCAGCACTATTCAAGAAAGATGATAAGTTCTAGTGGGATGACAAATGCCAACATGCATTTAAAAGTATCAAGCAGTATCTTATGATACTACCAGCCCTAGCCACCTTTATTCTAGGTAAAGCCCTCGTACTCTATACTACTACATTAGATAACTCCCTTGGAACTTTATTGGCCCAATACAATGATGAAGAAAAAGAGAATGCACTCTATTATCTTGGTCATCATCTGATACCTACTAAGGTGAACTATCCACCCATTAAGAAGCATTTCCTAACTTTGATCTTCACATCCGAGAAGCTATGGCATTATATGCTCTCCCACAAAGTGAACTTGATTTCTAGAGTCAATCCATTATAATATCTCAAGACAGTTGATGCTATCCAAATGGTTGAAATGATGGTACATGATTTTATCATAGTTTGACATCACATTCATAACCCTCTGTGCAGTGAAAGGACAAGCACTTGAGGACTTCCAAGTAGCACATCCACTTCCTGTAAATTCTCCACTAAGTGATGATCTTCCTGATAAATAATTCATGAATTTAGGGAATGCAAACATTCACCATTTGGAGATGTACTTTGATGGTGTGGCTTCCTCCCCCCAAAGAGGAGAAGAACCATAATCTACACTCCAGTGAGGCAGGGGTAGTCCTACTCACTGCACATGATATGATGAGATTCTCATACCATTTCATCCAACCATGCACCAACAACGAAGTTGAAAAGAAAGCTCTGATCACTGGTATGGATTTAGCCATCTCATTAGGCATCCAAAGTATCAGTATATTTGGGGATTCACAGCTAGTTGTCAACCAAATTGCTAGGTCCTACAAGGTCCTAAAGCCCAAACTCCATCACTACCATAAGTACACCATGGATTACTAGCCCAAATCCCAGAGGTTACAATTTATGAGGTTCCCTAAGGAGAAAATGTTGTAGCTGATGCCTTGCCAAACTCACCAATGAATTAGCATGTCTAGAAGATGAGTCCATATCAATAGAGGTTCACAATAGACTAGTTCAGTTTATTATTGATGTTGAACTCATCCACAAATATGCTCTTGAAGGGGAGGTTGTTAATGCTAAAAAGGATGAAGACCTAGATTGGAGGCAACCCTTCATTTATTATTTGAGTAAAGAAAATTATCTCAAGAGAAATCTCAAGCCCATTAAGTAAAGCAGAGGGCACTCTCCTACACCTTGATTGACGGTGTCTTATACCAATGATATTTCGATCATATGGTTACATTATTTAGACAAAATGTGAAGCCTATAAGGTTATGACCGAGGTGCACTCAAGACTATGTGAGGCTCATCAATGTCCCAAGATGAAACCAAAATTAAGATACTTGGGCATTATTGGATGACGATGATCATATATTACATAGATGTAAGTGAAGCGTTGCCAACAATGTAAAGTACATGGAGTGGAGCTACACCAACTACCCAACATTTTACATCCAACTTTAGCTTCATGGCCATTTGAGTGTTGGGGTACCAACATAGTGGGTCCAATTGATCCTCCCTCATCCAATGGCCATCAGTTCATTCTAGTAGCTACAGACTATTTCTCTAAGTGGGCAAAGGCAATTTCACTCAGTGAAATCAAAGCTCAGCATGTGCTCCAATTTTAAGAATCATATCGTAGATTTAGAGTACCACGAATCATATCTGATAATAGTATCACTTTTAAAAGCATCAAGATTAATAACTTCACTTGAAGACACAATACTAATTGGAGGTACTCTATCATCTACTATCCATGGGTTGAATGGTTTAGCGGAAGCCTTCAACAAAACTCTCATCCAAATACTCAAGAAAATTCTTGATGAAAATAAATGATAGCACAAACAATTAGTTAAAGCTTTATGGGCTTACCGCACTACCTACAAAACTCCAACACAACCTACACCATTCTCCTTAGTGCATGGGTCTGAAGCCATTCTATCCTTAGAGGTTTATCCGCCATCATTAAGGATAGCTATGGGGGTAAAATCATAACTGAGCAAAATGCTAAACTGTAGTTGGAAAAACTCAAAGGTTTTGAGGGGAGAGAATTGCGAGCATGTTAGAATCTCGAGTTATATAAAGATCGAATGGTTCAAGTTCATAACAAGTTTTCCACCATAAAGCTTTTCGAGTTGGAGAGCTTTTCTTAGTTCTAAAGAGATCAATTATGGCTCATGGCATGATTGGAGGCAAGTTTGAACCTAATTGGGAAGGCCCTTTCACCGTAGAAAAGGCCTACAAAGGTGGCTCCTATCAACTGATCAGCCATAAAGGTGAATGCCCAATGCTTCCGATCAACAAGCTTTACTTAAAAAAATATTACGCATAAATAATGTCCCAAATGACTTTTCCATCAATAAATATTTCATTTTAACGAGTTATTCTCAAAGTTAAAATGTTTTCAATTACCAAAATCTTGATGTGTTTAGGGTAGGTGTATGAGAACCCGAGCGACATCCTAACCCTTACTTGCATAATACAAATACATAATCACATACAAACACAAACAAATCAAACACAAATCCAACCACCTCGGACTACTTTAAGTTGAGATAAGACTCCCAACAGCCCTCACTTAGTAACTACTCTAGGTCGGGTTCAATTCACCACTTAGCCTGTGAATCACCCCATCAGTTTCTTTTGCCTAGAAAGATGTGAGCCCCTATGTTTTCTTTTCCACTTGACTATTGCAAACCAATGAACCCATTTTGTCAGCTCGATGTACTTTTACTACACAGCTAGTAAGTCACCTTGATAGATAATCATGTTCTTGGAGATATGAGTCCCGAGCTTTCTCCTTGAGCTGACTATCATATATTGACTGGGTTTGAGTACATACATCTGAGGGTTAGGGTAAGACCCCTAGTGGCTCCTCTCCCTCTTGACTACTTCAAGCTCGGGTTGAGTCCTCCTTTATGACTCCCTACTTAGTAGTCATCCTAGGGTGTCTGTCTAGCCAATAATAGACTATCCCGGTTAGTTCTGCTTAGAAAGATGTGAGTACTCGATGCTTTCTTCCTAGATTGATCATCATAAATTTATGGGAACCTTATGTTGGCTAGTGTTCACCTTACTAATGGCAACCCACCCAACGGATAACACCACTCAAGTAGATGTGAGTCCCTGCACTTTCTCCCTGAGTTGACCACTATATACCTACATGCTTTATATATTTTAGAGGGTTAAGATAAGAACCCCAAAGGCACTTTCCTTATGGGTATTCTATTTGGATCACATCATCATGACCCCCTAGACATGACCCAAGTTACTGCTAGATTGGATAGTTCTCCTTTCTTAATAGTCACCTCTTTGGTTGGAAGTTTTGTACTGCGAATGTACAGACTATCCCTTAGATTAATAAATTTGACAAAGACCAAAGTCCCCATGGCTCCTTAGTATGGCCCATCACAAACCAATAAGGTCCATGCTAAATAAACAAACACAAACAAAATAATATTTCTTGTGGATTAGGACAAGGCCCCCAACGATACCTCTTCCCAAATAGAGATATTATATTCTCGGGCAGTGTCAACAAAACTCCCTATAGGATTAACCTTCACTACAACAAGCTAAGTAAGATCACAAATAGCTCTCACTTAGTAGTTATCATAGGTCCGGTTCAGATTGTTGTACAATTGGGAAGTTACCCGTGGTTGATTCCTCCTTAAAAGATGTGATTCCCCAAGCTTTCTTCCTAGTTCAACCATCGCAAATCGATGGGCAACCCTTAGGTTGGATAACCTCTACTATACGGCCGGCAGACTGTCTCTTTGAGTCAATAAGCCTAAGGTAAGTACAAGCCTTTATATCCCTTCTTTAGTATGACTCATCTCAAACCAAATGGGTCTATTTCCATATATTTGGGGTTAGGATCATACCCTCAGGGCCCCTTTACCTAGCGACTATTTTAGGATTGGATCAAGTCATTACAGCCCCTCTCTAGTAGTTGGCACTTTATGTTGAGTGGTATCTTCCTATGGATGGGAGAACTACTCCTTTAGGCTAGCAAATCTAAGGCAATCTAGGCTCTGTATCCTCTTCTTAGTGTGTCCCATCATAAACCAACAGAGTCCATATCTATTTGGCAATCAAATATAAATTAAAATCAGCATGAATTACTAAATTCAAACAAAATTCACCAGCTTAACTAATTAACCAAACTAAATCAATCAAATTAAACCAAATTCAATCCAAATCTCACTCATCTTTAATAATGTCCTCATTCGTGCCCTTGGTATAATTCAATCCCCAACAAAATTACCTTTGTATATTTAACACAAAGACTAACTTTAAACAATCATTCTTAACAAATCTTTATTCATAGCATGACTCGAGCCCTAGTAGGATCCTTTTTTGTGCCCTTAGCATGAAACCAAACTATGAATAAAAAAACCAAATGCAGACAATCCTCCTCCCATGCCCTGGCATGGAATGAAGCAAACTGAATTACATTAAGATCTAAGTTTCTTTTATAGCTCTATTTAGGTATGAATAGCCTTCATTGATGTTCATGACCTTCTCAAATGTTTTTTATCATCTTGGTCAACACCAATATAGGCGGTGTGCCTTGTCAGTTACACCTCACCTATTAGGGATCCTTTTGTTGGCCTTACTTTTGGAATGAGGATTAATCCTTCCCATTATTGATCTAGGAGAATTCAAGACACTTGGACTTCCTTAGTGCTAGGACACTTCTTGTGACTAAGGGAACACTAAACTTCATTCTAAAGACCTATAGAACAAAACCCTAAGCCTAGAGTCTACCTTAGGACAAATAGTTTCACCTACCCTAAGGCCTAAACCAAGACTCATACTCATCCACTCATCCAAACTTAAGTTCATGTAGATGGACCTAAACCAACCTCAAACATATTCAATTAATCTTAATTAAATTGGACTTTTTAATCTAAGCTCCAAGCCAAATTAACTTGGATAGTAACCCAAGTTAACCCCACCACAATTCTATAACCCTATTCAAACCCATTCAAGCAAACTAAACTGAATTTGATTTTCTCAATTACTCTAATTATTTAATAGATCATTCCAAGCCCTCCAACACTTGGAATCAAGCCAATTGAACCAAAGGAATTTGATCAATCCAAGTTCACCCATTTGACCTAAAGGATTCAAATGAGCCAAAACCTAATTAAGCCAAATTCAATTGCAATCAAAGCCACCAATCAACCTTAAATTTATCATTTAACACATCCCAACCACCCATAACCCCGAGAGCATTCTGCATAGTCTTAGACGTTCTCCTGAGCTCCTCGTGCACTCCATCGCTAGTGAGACCCGCTCCTTATCGGACTTCAAGAGCTCTATCTATCCAAACTTTTTAAATCTCCACCAAACTTAAATTAACTCTTCCCACAAATTACCTCACTTTAGTGAGCCAAAATGAATTATTTCATGAGTAATTTGACCACTGATGTCCCAAGACCAACTCCTGCAAGATTTGTAGTGGCATTTCCTCCAGAGATTGATTTGCAGGGAGGTAGCTAGAGATCTTCACAATAGGGCTTTATCTCTTCAAGCCGAAGCTACTTCTATCAATGGACTACTGGTCTATAGCTCTAGTGAGGTAAAAATTTGGCAATCATAGTCTCATCCTCTAGGTGTTGGTCTTTTTGATGTGAATCATGTTTTCGTGCGATCTCCATCGTAAGATCTTGTAGATTCATTCCCTAATCATTTTGGAGTCAATTTCACCATCAAATGAGCTTCGATGAGCTATGATCGAGTGATGGAAGACTGACACTGTTCATCTTTCAGCTCTCATGGGATGACAGATCACCGATAGTCTATCCTGTGTGATTAGAATGGACAGCTGTGATTAATCATGTTATAAATTTTATTTAATCACTTTGAAATCACGGGATTAATCTCAACCATTTGATCAGAGATTGAACAGCTGAGGCAAAAACTACATCCACCGCCGCTAAGTTAACTCCTGCATCAGACAATTTAAGTGGCCAATACTATGGCACCATATGGAAAGCATGGTCACATCAACATCCGCATGGCACTGATAGTTTAAAGAATCAATTAAGGTTTAAAAATATAATTAAATGGCTATTACTTCAAAAAAACATAATAATTGTAGAAAAATCCAAAAAAAATGAAAATAAACCCATTTTGGAAAGGCTAGATAGAGGATAATTTAAAATATATAATCTAATTAATACCTAATGATCAATGCTTAATTAATGATTAAAGCTTAGGCTAATTAATTTAATTAATGCCAAATTACTTCATTAATTAATTTAAAATTGGTGGGATGATTCTATGGGATGTCCTCTGCCTCCCATAATTTTCTTGGAATTATTTGCCATATAGTTTAAAGATTTTGGAAATTCCAACCCTAATTGTTCTCTTTAATTAATTAAATGATTATTAAAATTGGTGAACAATAGAAATTAAACAATTAATGTTAATTAACCAATATAAGCAGAGGATATGATGAGAGGAATAATTAGGGCCCATTTTCGTAATTATTTTTCCAAATATCCTTCCTTAAAAGGGTCAATTAACATGTTCAATGATTAAGAAATAATTAATAAAATTAATGATAAATTAAAAATAAAAATCAAAAGTTGATTTGGATAATTCAAATGTAATCTATTAATCCCTCTATGTGTTTAATAGCATAAGTCATTAAAGAAATTATGATTATTCCATTGGTGTGGGAAAATCATAAGAGTATTAAACTTAGATTCTTTTTTCTTTAATTTAATTAATGTTTAAGCATGAGCCTAATTGCATTAGACTTCTTTAGGTGCATTGCTGATTTTACTTTCCCAAAGCATATCATTGAAGGCTTATGATCAAGTATTTAATTAAATTAAAGAAGCTTTGAGAAAGGAAATTAAGTTAATGTGCTTAGTGCATTGAACCTAATCAACTCATAAAATCTATTTAATTTCTTTCTTTAAATATGTCAAATCATTGACATGGGATGGGGTAAATCTTAAGTATCATTTCTTATCTTTAGGTTTTAATAACTTAAACATTAAAATTAAATCTTATAAGAACTTTGGTTAGTGTTAAGGAATGTTTATTTGGCTTGATTGTCCTTAAAATTCAATGTAATCGAGTATGTTATATGAAAACATTTAATTACTTCTTTTCAATTATTATAAATGTACATGCCATTTGTTTCATATATTCATATTTTTTTAAAAAAAAGAGAATTAAAAGAATATGATTGCATTTAAGTTGCATGTGTTAGATAAGTGTTATTATATGGTGTGGCTATTTTCACTAATAAATCTCAAATTATTTTTAAAATTATAAGTTAATAATGAATAAAAAAGGGTGTGAAATTTAAGTTAATGTTTGTTATGAGTACTTAATGAAGTTTCCATTTAGTTGTAACTTAAAGATAGTAAAGAATTATTTTATCCTTATGTTTCATGTGTATGTTTACATGTATTTGAATTGCCAAGTATATAGTCTAGACATCCATGAATATGAGGCTTTAAGTAGCCCCAAGGAGGTCTTAGATAATTTCACTTTCATGGTTTAACAATGGCACATACTTGTTTAATTTCGTTTATTTGTATACATGTGCTAGAATTTGGGATAAAGCTTTTCTTTTCATATCATTAAACATTACATGAATAAATAATCTACTTTTACAAAAACCTTGCATGATTTTATTCTTATGCTTGTGGATATGTTCACATGTATTTGAATTGGAAAGTATATAGTCTAAACATTTGAGAATATGAGGCTTTAAGTAGCCCGAATGAGGTCCTAGATAATCTCACCACCCTCATTTAATAATGGTAAATAATTACATAAATGTTTAATACATGTTTGCATATGATTAGCTATGAAATGGAATATTTCTTTCCTATCAAATTTATGCATTAATGATCATCATTAAATGTGCCAAATATGTGTGTATGTGTGTGTGTATATATACATATATAATCAAATTTAAAAAAATGAAAAAAAATGAATGAGTGTGTATGCTATGCTATTGATAATGAAAAGTAGTGGAATGGAATGTTTCTCATGTGATGGTGACTCTATTAAGAGGCAATGGCACCCAAGATGGGGTGGGGAGGGGGTGAATTGTGTTTTTAAAAAATAATTTTAGAAAATTTAATTTTAAAATTTTGTATAAAACTTAAATTTTTAATGATAAAGCTATAGAGAAATAAAATAACAATCAATAACAGTATAGAAAAGTAACATAGAAAAAATAAGGAAAGAGAACACAGAGATTTTTATGTGGTTTGGGTAAACCCCAAAATTGGCCTACGCCAACGCTTAGCAACCAAAGCTAGGAATTCAATAAGTCAAAATGAGATTACAACAAATCTCCCCTACTCTCCTTCATGGGAAAGTAGAACCCAACACCTACTTTCCTTAATGGGTGAGTACAACCCAAGAACGTACTTGCCTTAATGGGAAAGCCCAACCCAACATACTTTTCTTAATGTGCAAGTACAACCCAAGAATGTACTTTCCTTAATGGGCTAGCATAACCTAATAATGTACATTTCTTAATGGGCAAGTGCAACCCAACAATAAAATGAGAAAAAAGAGAAAGAAGGATCTAACTTTTAATTTTAAAATAATTTTGTTCTCACAATCCAACTACAACAATATTAAGGTAAGTAAATTCAAAGGAATGAAAGATAGCTCACTTTAATTGAAATTTAAATTTGCACAATAATTAAACTCAAAATATATATATGATGTAAATGAATCTTTAAAATATTTGATGTGAATATGATAACCTGAAATCAAGGAGATTTAATTTATGATTTGAAATATGGCACAATAATGATTTGAAACTTGAATCAATTACTTGTTAGAAAGATACTTAGAGTTTTCCAAAAAATCAAATGAAAATGAAATCTTAAATCACATAAACTCAAATGAATTCTCTTTTTAAAGAAATTATTATTTATGTAAAAGATGAGACAATTTAGAAGTAATAGAACTTGTTACTCACAAGTATTTCATATGAAATAATCACAAAGACAAGAATAATGAAGAGAAATAAAGTTGCAATAATACACTTTAATTCATCAACCACAAAGCTTTTGGCCAACATGAGAAAGTATAGAAATATATAAGTTAAGAATAAAACAAGTTGACCAAATGTCTTAGCATGATATATGGTCGGTCAAAAAGGAAGTTTCCATGATGGATTCAATTAGTATTTAATGCAATATCATGGAATATTCAATCAATTCATCTTGATTAATTGAATGAAGGAAAGAGATAACATACAAGATTTATTTAATAAAATCCAAGAAATATTCAAAAATTTGGCTTATTTTAATGTACTTAATTCAAATTAAATGATGATGGATTAGATCTTAAGAGAGTTTAAATCAATTTTCATTAAGATATTAATTTGAATTTGAATAAAGATATAGTTGGCCAAAGGAGGTTTCCAAAAATAGAATTTATATAAAAGGAAAGAAGATAAATCCATGGCTTATTTTAATTGAATTTGAATTAACTAGAATTAAGTCAAATTAAATCAACTGGAATAGCATATGATCAGCATAACATTCCATAAATGGGAGAGTTCAAATTTGCATATGTAATGAAAGGAATATTCAATTTGAATTCAAAAATAATTCAAATTAAAGATTCAACTAAATGATTTTTTAAATTTAGAAAAATATGGGATTTTTATGGAAATAATTTGAATAACTTTGACACAATTTATTTAGCAAATAATCAAGGAAAACAATTTGGCCAAAATGGTTTAGGATGAGAGATGCGATAGTATAATGGACTTGGATAATAGAAGAGAGAAAAATAATACCTTGAATAATTTTTTGTTAATTTAGATTCAAGCATTGAATAAATGGATAATGAACATGTCTAAGCATGAAAATAATTTAATAAAATGTGAACTTAATTTAAGTTACATGGAAGCACAATAAATGAAACAAAGTTTATGCATTTAGTCCACATTATCCAAAATGAATAATTTGAGGAATAATTGTAAATAGGAAATGTAGAATTTATGAATAATTCCAAAATAATTTATTTTGAAATGAATTTTATTTTATTGCACTTTTCAATTGCCTTAATATAGTTAATCCCAAAAAAATTCCCACCCAATTCATGTCCAATAGCTTTAGCATTCTAAATTGACTGAAAAATCTAGATTTAAAGAATTTTTCTACGCACTTGGATTTAACTTGATTAGTAGCATAAAATATAAATTAGTTCTTATTACACAAGGTTTGTTATTATCGAATCAAATGGTGAGATACACAACGTGTATAGTTAACAGAATCCTTCTCATTGGCCCTTAGATGTCTTTCATGTTTGAATAGGTTCCTTAAAACTAATCTAAACTTAGGTTTAATAAATTTTTCATAAGTGGATCACTATGGAAACTAAAGCCATGATGATAAACCTTTAGAGAATAACTTGGGTAGGGATGAAAGGGTCAAGATTCTTTCATCTCTTTATAATAATTAGATGTTAAGTATGTATTAAATAAAATAAGAAAGTATAAATTAAAATTAGTCAATTTTAAAAAAAATTGAAGTCAAACCATCCGTAATGATTAATTTAAATGATTGTAAAACTTTAGACAATAATATTTCTAAAGTTTAATCAAGACACCACACTAAGCTTTAGTGCACACATTAGAATGCTATGTCATCAATTCTAGTGTTAAGTTAGGTCAGTGTATGTTATGATGATGTGTTTTATTTTATGATGTAATATTTTAGGCTAAATGTTAAGATTGATTGTATGTAGACTGGATGTTAGGTCATTAGTTGCCTAATGATATTTTATGTAGGAGATTGTACTAAAGGGGTAGCTATAATAATAAATAAATATAAATGTTCTTGCTTGCATCTGCTACTTATGCCCCTAAGCATAATTCAATTAGGATAGGTGGGCTTGGCTACCTAGGTGCAGGGTGATAACTCCAAATATGTGGAATAAAATTGCTCATCTTGTATGTTTGTTTAACTAATATCTATTTTCAGGTGTAGTTAGATTTCATTTTTCATAAATATGTACTTTTTTAAATAGGATTAGGATTAGGATTAGTGCTATGGTGTTTAGGATCATCAATAGAAGGCAAAGGCCTAGGAGGCCCTGTGGAGCCTAGAATAAATAGATCAAGGAAAGAAAGAAAAGCACTAGATTGAAGACCCCCATAGCATTCATTTCATTTATAAAATTCAATTGTAATCCAGGTTGTGTAAGGGTAGAGCTCAGCTACCCAACTTTTTTTTTTCTTTTCTGGGGTGTATTATAGTACCCGACTACATCAACCTCTTATTCTTTTATGAAATTTAAATGTTTGATTATTATGTTTAGTTTGTGCAATAAATGGTATACTTTTCATAGGTTTCTTAAAGTGAGATGATTTGATGTGTGGTCTGGATGTAGTAGGTTCTTTAGGATAAAATTAAATTTTCTATCCTCACTAAATAACTCAAAACTAAATTTTAATATAACTCATAACATCATTTTAAAGCCTAAGTTTTTAATCAAGATAATAAAATATTTAGTAACCCCTTAGCTGAATGTATGCTCTAATAACATGCATATTATATTGTGTCACTCTTGAATAGGGAGGGTCTCCATTCTTCCATGATAGGGGATATGCTTGACCTTTGAGAGCAATCCCTTGTAGCGGAGAACACCTCCTCTAATTGATTTATTCCATGAATTAATTTCTTCATGCATATAAACATGATTGTCCTAAGCCTTGGTCCAAAATGCATGCATTAAAATAATCCAAAATTTGTAAATTTTTAACATTAGTCTCAATCATGCTTGCATACCAAACATTATCTAGTCTCTTAGGGTGTGAGTTTAAGACTTTAGCTTCCTTCCTAATTAAATAATAGCCTAGCTATCTTGAAGATACATAAGACCATCCTATATGGTTTTAAAGTGTAGTAGGGGTTAGCTTGCAGGCACTCTAGGAGGATGTATCTATTCTCTCTTATGAAGGTAAGTCATTATATCCCATTTTCTTGATTAGACTTGTTCGTGCTTCTACATTGTGCTAAAGTATTTTAGATTTAGGTTTTGAGGCCACTATTTTCCTTTTGACTATGAGTATAAGTCCTCACCTCTTAGGCATTTTCATAATCTTGTGTTATCAGACTATAAGCCCTAACATTCTAATGAGATTCAAATTTAAAAAAAAGTAAATTCTCTCTTCTAAAAAAAATATAAAGCCTCATCATTGGGTAGATCGGAGCACCCACTAGGTTCCTAGTCTCTTAGGTACTCCCTATTTATCTTGTTATAGAATCTATAAATAATTCTTTCTATTTGAACTTTCCCACTTGATTTCTGGAAAGTACCTAATCCTTTGATAATCTAGCTTTAAAATCTTTGGAGATACTTATTGACTATTTTAATTGAGAGTGTTCTTAGGAATTGCCCATTTCTTAAGATGTAATTAACTATGGAAGCTTGCTTTTATATGGAACTAAAGAACCCAACATAAAATAAATCTTGCTTTACTTCTATATGCAAAGTAAGGGAAATATCTCTAGTATATACGTAGACTCATCTACCTTAGGAGTCTTTATTAGGTGATTACGTTCATTATATGATGATGTTTCTATCTTTTGAGATGGTACATCATACCTTAATGTCACATCTGATCACTTCAATAAGAGTCCCCTAAGATCTGCTTGGTGTCCCTATGGCTTCAAATTAAAATACCACAACATTCTAGGAGATTAATAAAATGTTTCATTAATTTAGTGAGTTCAATATCTCTTACTTGCCTAGACAACAATCAATGCCCCAACACTTACCAAATTTCTCATTAATTTTGAAGTTCTCATTGTGTCTTGATTAACCCATGACCTTTATGGAGATCATACATAGATGGGTCCTCAAAATATCAAGGCATGGGAGTTGGTATGGTGTTCAAAAGCTCAGCAATGATAAGTATAATGTAGCAAGCCATGTTTGATTTTAAATCAATGAATAACCAACTAGAATATGAAGGCCAACTCATTTATTCACTTAAGGTCTTAGAGATTTGTATATTATGGCATAATGAGACTCACAACTAATAGTAAGGCAAGTTAATAAGGACTATGAGATCAAGGATGAGTCATTATAAAGGTACTTACTCAAGGTGAAAGAAAAATTAGGCAATTGAAATACTTCAAGACTTAGTAGACATCTTGAGAGGAGAGCCAACTCACCAATCTTCTATCCATGACAATTAGACTCATGGAGCACACCATCAAATGACTCACCTAACCAAGCATAGAAGAATAAGAGTTGATTCAACTAGAGTATGAACACTCACTTGGATAGGTTGATCCAATTAAAAGATATTTATACATTAGGAAGAATGAAGAAACTGCTAAATACATGAGGAGATTTAGGATAAGGACCATTTAATACTTCTTAATTAGGGGATAAGTTATTTCAAAGATTAACAACTTCACTTAACTTCAGATGTGTACTAGAGGCCAAACAAAATAGGGTCCATAAAAAAGTACACTTAGGAAAATGTGGTAGTCATTCAAAAACAAAAAGCACTAGCCCATAAAATTTTGAGGTTGAGAAATTTATGATACACACTGGGAAGGACATAGGGGAATACATCATGATGTATGTGTAGTGACAAAAGTTCACTCCACTTCAATAATAGCCACCACAACCTCTACCACCTATTTCAAGCCCTTGGCCTTTTGCTATTTGAGGGTTAAACTTATGCCCTTGCCAATAGCTAATGGCCAAAGAAAGTTCATTCTCATCATAATTGTCTAGCTCAACAAGTAGATTGAGGAAAATCCACTCGCCAAGATAACCACCCAAGTAATTCAAAAAAAATTTGGACTTACATTATTTATAAGTGCGAGCTGCCCATATCAATTATCAAAGATAATGGGCCATAGTTTATCAATAAGGGGCTAAGATACTTTTATGAATCTCGAGTATAGCTAAAGTTCACTTCAGTTCATTTTTCATAGAGCAATGGCTAGGTAGAAGCAACTAATAAGAAGATCCTCAACTTGCTAAAGAAGAAGGTGGAAGGCACCAAAACCAAATGGGTTGATGCATTACTTGTAATGTTCTAGTCCCTTAGGATCCCTCTTACAAACCAAACGGGGAACTCACCATTTACATTATCATATGGAGAAAAATCCATTCTACTTGTCGAGTATAAGCTCCACATCCAAAAGGTATTAGCAATAGAAAAGTTGGGGGATAACACTGATAAGTGGGAGAAGGTGAATTATAAAATAATGGATCTCACACTCGACATGCTTGAAGAATTGATGCTTGGAAGCATCACTAAGATAAGAGAAAATAAAGAGGTGAATAGCCTGGTACTATAATTCCATGTGAAAGAGAAACATTTCAAGGGAAATAACTTAGTGTTGAAGAAAGTTGATGAAGTAGCTCGACAGAATGTCTTAAGTAAACTATCCCACACATGGGAAATACCTTACATTATCAAAAATCAAGTTGTACCAATGAATATCAATTGTTGACACATCAAATATCTCAAAAAATGTTATCCCTGAAGCAAGTAGTATCATTTGTATTTATATTTTCTTGTTATCATTTTTATTAATATGAAGTTATGCCCTACAAAGTTTGTACTCCTTTTCACTTAGATTACTACCTTACCGATTGATGAGAAAGATTAATCATACTCAAAGAGATGCATCACAACTCAGGGTACTTGACGTGCCACTTTTGGCCTAGGAAAAAGAGTTGCACTTGCCAAGCTACTAAGGTAAGGGGTGAGAAACTTAAGAACTTAGTGTAATATTCATGAATACCTTGGGAGTAATTAATTTTTCCAAAATTTTATAAAATCAAAAAAAGAAAAGAGCAACACTCTATGTGATTGAAGAATCAAGTTTGATATTAACACCCCAAGAGGTCACTGACTACTAACTAAAAGCCAACTCCTCATAGTTGGAAATCAAAAAATTTGACACTCTATGTAGTTGGTGACTCAAGTATGAGACCAATACCCTGAAATTAATGATTATTGACTAAAATACCAACTCCTTATAGTTGGCAACCAAAAAGACCAACATTCTGTGCAGCTCAAGTGTAAGACCGGCGCATTGAGAGGTCGATGACTATTAGCTAAAAGACCAACCTCTCATAGTTGGCAAACAAAAAAGACCATCACTCCATATAATTGGTGAACCAAGTGTAAGACTGACACCTTTAGAGGTTAATGTCTACTGAGACTAACTCTCCATAGTTGGCAATCAAAAAAGGCCAACTCTCCATAGTTGGAAATCAAAAAGACTAACTCTCTGGAGTTAGCAATCAAAAAAAAGAAAGAGACTAACTCACCATTATCGATAAAGCTAGGATCGATCCTCATGGATTGGCAATGGAAATCATCAAACTCATCAAAATTGGAACTACGAATGGGCAATTTTCTACAATCATCAATCAATCACAACTAGAAGTCAACATCCATAATTTTACTAAGTCACAAATAAAATATTCATACATCCAGTATGAATAAGTTCCTACTAAACCTAGCAAGTCTTCACAAAGACACAACTCCCATATTCATTCAAGTAAAAACACTTACAACATATAAGGTACTCAACAAAAAGAAGAAATTTGTGGCTTTCATTCATAAGAAAATCTTTACAAATGTGCAAGTGTGAGATGCATATTCTCTCTTAACTACTAAAAAAAAGGAGAGATGGTCAACTTTTGTTGCCGTCATCATCATCTTCATGAAAATTTGAAAGGGTGAGTACATTGGAGAAAAATAAAAACTTTGTGTGCAACTAACCATACCTCACTAACTTTGCAATGATAAAGTCAACACCCACATTGAATTATTTCCACAAAATCCTTATACTCATCAGAATTAAAGAAACCTATGAACTTATCTTCCTTGTTATGAAATTCCTTAGTCTAATAAGAGAGCTCATCTTCTAACTCCACTTCACCTCAACAAGGCCAGTCAGCTATAGGACCACTTTATTTTTCTCCTCCTCCTATTGAGTCACCTCCACCTAAAGCTTTGAGAATTGGTCCTTGGAGGATTGGAGCTCATCCTTCACTAGTGTCAGTTCAACCCTTGCTATGGATAAGGCTTTCCTCTTAATAAAAAACTTTATATAGATCTTCAAAGTATAATGCCACCCTATCATTTGGGCAATCAAGATGGAAAAGGAAATTAACTATTAGGAGTCTTCTCAAGAAGCACCACATCAAGGTCTTTAAAATAAATCACTTGCCTGAGCTCAAAGGCCTAACTAGTTGGCTTGGACATGCTTGGAGTATAATTTTCATTAGCATACTCCTCCTCCTTCTCTTTCTCTTCCACTTCTTTGGCTCACTTTACTTATACTTCTTGTGACATCAGAATTCAAACTCTCCACTCTTTTCTTTGACTTCCTAGGAGCTATGCTTGGCCTAGCCTCATCGACAGACTATAGTGAGAGTTGAATCCTCCTCACTCTCTTTGCAATTGTCTTCCTCTAAGAATTGAACCGATGAGATTGAGTTGAGGAAGAATGGAAGTCATGTCCCTATAAGTAAGTGTATATAATTTAGAAGGGTGAGTTAAAAGGTACATATAAAAGCTATAAAAGATGATAATATTTGTACTATGGAAGATAATAGAGACTCAATCAAAATGGAGATAGTGAAGGATACTCAAACTCATCTATCACTTTCTCCAAAACCTCCATCACAAGAACATCTAACCTAGTGCAGTCGCCTTTCTCACTAGAAATGGAGCAAGGATGGTTGGTACCAGCCATGGTTATTAGCTCTTAATAAATAAGAACTTTAATAGTCATTTTCTCACTTTATTTGTCAGGCCATGAGTTTTCATCATTACTACCAAAACTTGAAGTCCCATCTTGGTGTCTCTTCACTAAGAGAACCTGAAATAGGTTTAGGCTCCATGACAACTACAGTTCCTATAGATATAAGATGAAGGTGGTGATGTTCACCATCAAATTTAGTAGAACTTGGGCCAAGTCGACTCCATAAGAATGAGAATATCCACCCACTTTCAAGGAAGAGGGAGCCAAAGACAGTATAAAAAATGATCGATGGGAATACAGCTCATTTGATCAAACCAAGTTAAAACACTCACCTTTATCAGCCACTCACACTATAAAGTATAAATGACTATGATAGTGGTCGATGAAGACATAATCTAGTCGAGGATTGAAGTCAAGCACCCCTTTAGCCTCACCCTTCATGAACGAGTATGTTGCTTTCCTCAGAATCACCATTTATGTCAATCATAAGGATATCACTTTAATGGTAGAGAGTAATGTGACCTATTCACTAAGACAGGATGCTTACTCGCTTGAAAGGTGTAATAATGATTCAACCACCCATGGTAAGAATGAATTTATAAATGCAAAAGGTGAGGCTCAAAAAATATAGAGATCACATCAAGTGTTAAATGGAGAAATCATTACTAAAATTTGTGAAAATCTCAAGTGGTATAAGACATGACAAAGATAATGTAGATCTTCCACTCATACCCTAACAGGAAAATAAACTAATCAAGAGAAGTGATGAGTAGAAAAGAATTACACCTTACTATTAAAAATAAAAAGAATAGTTACAACACACTCACTAGGTCTGATATACATTAGTTTTTTACGTTGCTTTGTAAGGGGATTTGAGTGCCATTTCTCACCAAGCCTGCTCTTATCACACTTATAGTCAAATAAAAATTAGCAACTAAAATGTAGATAGTAGTCCCTTGTGACTTGATAGAGCATTGGAGCAGAGTCAAGTCAGCCCTCAGGGTAACAAAATTTTTTTGGGACTCTACCTCCATAGCTTGCCTCAACTATGACTCCATTTCTAGTAGTGACCGAAGCTCACTTAACTCTTGCTTCAATGTCTACAAGTCTTCCTCCATAAGAGTGATCCTCCTCTACAAGTGACAAGCGTAGATGGATTAGTGAGCATCTATGACTCTCTCAACATTTCCTTTGGGTAAGAAGACTCATCCTACACAGACTTCACTATATTGACAAGAAGGTGGACAAAAACTTGCAAACATCTCCTAAATGTCCACCAAATTAAAGTTGGTTCTTAAATAAAAGAAAGGGCTAGTGCTTTAGTGATCACTATGGAAAAAATTTATGACACCACATAGATTTTAGAAATTTCTTATTTGTATGATCAAATGCATCATTAAGGAGTACACATATTATCTCATAATCTAAACATGTTATCTTATAATGGATTCGATCATTTAATAAAAGACTCCTAAGGCTAATGGATCATTAATGTACCAAAGAGTTTTCCCCTGAACTATATTGAAATAAAATAATGTTTATTTTAAACTAGGTTCATGTTTGTGTATATGGGCAAGCCTTTATAGTTAATTACATCTTATAAATGAAGAATCTCTTCTAATAATACTCTTAATTAAAGAAATAAGTTATATTTCTATGGATTTCTAAGCTAGTTTCCAATGAAATGATATTTTGGAATTTCAATTAGGAATAATCCAAAGTTAAAGACTTATATTTGGAAACCAATTAGGATTAAGTAGAAAATTCCTATTGATATTAGGATGCCCAATAGAAATTTTAACTATCCTATCATTAGGCTTTAAGTTTTGAGAGTTTAATTTCAATTTTGAGTTAACATTTTATTAAAAATCTAGGACTTAGATTCTATTAGTACAAGACTATAGAAATGCCTAGAGTTGAAGACTTACTCTAATAGAATGCTTCATAACCTAAGTCTATAAGTGCTTCTAATACAAATCAAAGGTTTGACCTAGTATCACTTTTGAGAATTATTGGTCATTCCTCTTATTTGAGGGAATAAACCTATCCATGACTTTTTGACTTATAACCCGTCTCAAGGGGCTAACACCACCTAAGTGCATTTTAAATCCATGATGCCAAATCTCATGCATACAAGTTGGCTAGGTTATTATATTTTAGGAAATAATATAAAAACCTAAACACATTCCCTAATCCCTAGGATCATGTAGGATATGTTATGTACTTAATTAATGCACATTTTCCAACTTTTAAACATTTTGACTCATATTTTATTTAAGGTTTTAGGGTATGCATTTTATGTCTAAATGATATGCAATTAGAAGTGGTCATGGGCCAAATCAATAAGAGAAGACAGACTTCCCTAAGAAGGTGGTCATCCTCATAGATCAGATGCCTTTTATCTGCAATGGGTGAAGTGTCCAATTCAAAAGTTTTGAATAATATGCTAGCATTGTTCATAAAAGCTAATTATTTATAGTTGATTTAAAGTTATTCCTACGACTTTAGTTAATGTGAAGTTTTGAGTTTCTTTATTTTTTTATTTTAGTTGATTAGATTTAGGTTGGATATAAAATTTAGTTTTTCCTAAGAGCCTAATCATCTAGGAATCCATCACAGAAAACATAGCATAGAAAAAAACCTAGAAAACCATATTGATTCTATTATGCACTCAAAATAAATCAAGCCATTTTAAATTAAAGAATAGGTGAATGTGGTGAGGTACCATTGTACACCATGAAAGAATGAGAAAATAGACAGTCAAGGCCTACCCTTATAGAGCCCAACATAGAACTATAAGTTTAGATCTATGGGGCTCTTCTTTCTAGGATCATCTCTTTCTTTAGGTACCTCTATTAGGTTTCATAAAGGACCTCTACACCCATCTACTGGTAGAGTCAACTCTTGCTAATCTTAGACCACATAAATACTAACCTAATTTTAAGCTCAATTTTACATTTCAAATTCAAAAATAAATCTTAAGCCCTACAAAATAGATGTCAGAAGAAATACAAACAACACACAATAGTTATATTTTATAAATATATAGGCTTAGCTAGCCACTTGCCAAGCCCACCTATTTTATTGGGCTATGCTTAAAGACTTAAACATACCTACAAGAATACAATATTTATATGTTTTTACGATGGTGGTCCCTTTTAGCACAGCCCCCTACAAAAGACAATATTAATTCTAAAAATATCATCCGACAATCTAGTCTAACAATAAACAATCCTAGACATGCAGTCTAAAATAGTACACCAAAATAAGAAAAATACATCATTGAATATCATAGAATGACCTAACCTAAGTCTAGGGTCAATGACCTAATGATCTAGGGCAAGACATTTTTAGGCTTCTTTAGTGAAGTTTCAATTTAAGTTTTATTTTTTTTAATTTAATTTGATTTTTATACTTTTTAATTTTCATAATTCAGCTTCATAGTACATGTCATTGTTATACCAAAGATTCAAGGTATCATCCTTCTTTCAAACTAGTAGCCCTACGATCTTGGGTGTCCATACTATATACCATATATTGCTAATTATAATTTTTTTAATTCTTTTAACTTCTTTTAGTTTTAAAACTAGTTTAATTTACCATGAGTGGTTTCAATTTAAGTAATTTAATGATTTAATAATTTTATTTTTATTTCTAAATTTATTTTTATCTTAAAGTGAAGTTTAATTTTTCAAGAATGAAGAATAAATATATTCCATTTTGGGTGGAACCCATTATATTCAACATCCTAAATCCTAATAGAATGAAACCCTCATCCTAAGATGAAGATTCACTTTATAAGTCTAACTAAAATGCTAAGTATCTTAATTAATTCTTTTAAATTCATTTAGATGATTTGATTTGAATTAAGTTTGTAATTTTAATTCTTTTGAAATTTGATTCTTCTTATAATTTCATTTTGATTTATTTTTAATTCCTTTTGTTAATGTTTATATCTGATATTTAGTTTTATATAATGTGTGTTCATTATGTCAACCAAACATATTTAAGTTAATGTATTTCACTCTTTTCCATTTTGTTCATTAGTATTGTTATGTTTTAGTTTAGGTTAAACCTTTATGTTTGATTTTATTTAACCTTATGTTTTATCTTTCATATTTATGTTTCATTATGTTATATTCATTTTATTTTTTTTATTTTTGTTCATTTAATTTTAGGATGATTTGGTTTACTTATTACATTTGGTTATATTTATCATGTTTATTTTCCAAGTTAATTTCATTTGTTTATTTTGTTGATATTTATTAACTTAAGTGAACTTACATTCAATCTTAAGTTTAATATTATTCAATTTACTATGTCTCAATTTTATAACCCATTTGTATAATTTGTATTATCTTGAATTGATTAATCAAATTTTATATTTTTTGTTTGATCTCTCTTATTTCAATTTATTTATTTCATTAATTTTTCTAATGCTTATTAATGAACTTAGATTAAGATAGTTGATTCCAAGTTTTAATTTCATATATTATGGAATAGTTCAATTCATTTCAATTAACTTAAAGGGAATGATAATTACATTATTTAAATAAAGTTTTTTATGAGTTGGTATAATGTGATTACCCTTATCAACCATGATCTAAGAAGTTTAAGTGAAGGTTAATTTTTTATTTGTACTAAACTTACAATAAGTTACTTTAACTCTTATGTTATTTTAAGTTTAGTCAAACTTATTCTTATTATGTTTGTTCACATTTACATTTATAGCCACTTATTCCTTAATATAAATGGCCTTAATGTATTCATATGTTGATAGATTACAAAGTTCAAAAGTTAGTGAATTTTATATTCCAATTTATCAATGGGTTTATCATGGTTTAATTGATTATTAATTTTGGAATGTAATCAAATTCCATTTTCAATTGTTCTTAATCCTTAGCTTACGTTTAATTAAGTTTCTTTACTTTCAAATTGTTTCAATATTTTTACTAAAGTGTTGTGATGTTCATTATGATGTTTTCAGTTTCTATTATAGGTTTATCTGGTGTTATAGTGCCAAGCACTTGGTTCTTGATATTATCTTTAGTGTGCTATAGTGCTAAACCTAATTTTCATAATTTTAAAATAGCACAATAGCATTGTTCACATAGCACCAAGGTGCTTTATCTTAAAATGCCCATTTTTCACCATTGAACTTGGATTTGGCGTGAAATAATACCCTCGCTCTATCGATCTTGGATCCAAAAAAGAGAAGAGTGCTAATGCACTAAAAAATTATAAAAACTAATGCTGCTATGGCATTATGCAGCCAATTTTTTTTTTCAAAAAAATTATTGAATCTTAGACATTAATGAAACAGTGTCTTAGGGCTATAAATTTAACGCTAAGGCATTGTGTCCTAAGAAAAGTTAAGTTTAAGCAGGCATCTCATAGCACCATGACACTAGTATCCTAATGCCGAGGCATTGTGTTCTCAGAATTGAAACCCAAGTGATAATATTAAGGTATTTATATCCTAATCTAAATTATACCCATAACACCATAGTGCATACAAGTAGAGTGTCAAGGCACTTAGTCCTCAAGAAAATTAAGGCATCTCATAGTGCCATGGCGCTAGAATCCCAGTGCTGAAGCACTGTGTTAACACACTCAATTGATAATATTAAGACATTCACAACATAATTCAAATTATACCCACAACATTATGGCACAATTAATATAGCATCAAGGCACTGAGCTCTTGGGTTTCTAAATCAATCATTTTAGCTTAACAACAAGGCGCTAGTTTACTAGGGCTGAGGTGTTGAGCCCATGATGTTGAGCAAAAAAAATTATTCTTAAAAAGTTTTTAAATTTTTTAACATTTCATAGTAATAAATATGAAAGGGTAGAAATGAAGATACAATTTATTAAATTTAAAAAAAGCTATTATAAAAATTATTACAATAAAAAAAGAGTGGGAGAAATTAGTAGTCATAATCATTCTCCTCTTCTGTTTCTAGCTTCGGCGAGTTAGTTACATAAGGGGGATATTGAGGTGCCACATGAAAAGAAGACTAACTTTGATCCCCAAGATTAGAATTTTTAAACTTATGGACTAGTGCTATATTGAACTAGGGCATATAAGAAAATTTTTTATTGATGATCCATGTGATAATCAATTTTTTTTTCTAAATCTCGTTGCCTGCAGCTACTCTCACCTACCTTTATCCTTAAATTTGAGATTTGCTTGTTTAAGGGTTTAGAGGATTGGGGTTGAGGTCGTGGGGCATGTGAGCTCTCCCCCACTTCATACCTTGAACCAAACCCTTCAATAAGTCTTTTTGTTAGAAAAGGCTTTTGAATAAGAACATCTTCATTCAGCTCCCCTAATGTAGCCCCCACTATGCATAAATAATTGATAGGAGATGGATGATCATAGCCTACAGTAGTACTACCCCTAAGTATATTACAAATAGAATTATAAATATTCTTCCCTATATTAATTGTAAAGCTATTTTGAATTATAAAATTTAAAATGGCCTATCCTTGGTCACATCACTGATATTACTAATGGGCATTAGTTTGGTAGAAATGAAATAGTACCAAGCCTTAGATTCTACCATTAGGCTAGTGGCAGGAAAGTTAATAATCCTTTCCTCCCTCTATTTTCACTACATGTTGGCATTTCTACCAGTGATAAAACCAACAATTTCATCAAAATCTGGGTGCTCATTATAATAGGAAAGATATTGATTATAAGCCATATTTGGAAATACCTAATATGCATTGATGGCGTGTTATCAAAACTCACTAGTTTTCCCTGAATGAAAACTTTATTATTCTAATGTTCCTTCACATTGGTGAAGAACTCTCCTCCACATGAATGATGTAAGAGCGCTTTTGTAGGCCAGCTTCACCCAGCTACATTCATTTATCACCCCTTCTAGTTTCTCACTTGGGTTGTAGAAGCTCCTTTCTGGGTTGAGATGCTTGTGAATGAGGGCATACTGATACCTCCCTTTAGATTTCAAACTAAGAAACTTATTATCCCCACTCAAACTCTCCCTCCTCTTGCTAACAAGCATCTTGAGCAGCATGATTTCATTGATTTAGAAGAAAGCCAAGAAGGAAGTTAAGAGATCTTTAGAGAAAAGAACTTCAAAATAAAAATCTTCACAGCCCTAGGCTTCTATTTATACACTAGACCTCAGTGCCACATCTGAGTGTCGGGCACTTGGCTCTCAGGTTCTATAATAGGGAACTAGTGCTACGATGCTCAAATGTAGTGTCAAGGTGCTAGTCAACTGGTCAAGTCAGCTACTGTGATAATCAAAAAGAGTATACATTATCATTAATTTTATAACCAAAAAGTATGTCAAACAGTGATGCAGCACCACAGTGATCTGACATAGCGATGGTAAAAAAGTTTATCCTTTATCTTTTAAAGCACATGTCCATCTATCAGCATTTATATACCAACCTTTGATTAGCGATGTGGCGCCATATGGTTAGCACTAAGGTGATGGTCAATTGGTCAACCTTGATAAACTAAGCTAAACAAATCCAATATTAAACACTGTAATGCTATGTTTGTAGCACCGAAGTACTGATCCTTTACTTTTTTAAAAAAAGACAAATATCTACCCTAGAATACTGCAGTACTAATCACTTGACGCCAAGGCATCATTTGACAGCACCATAGCGCTAGGGCTAAGGTGCTATATTCCCAGTGCCAAGGTACTATTTTAATAAACACATAGGTTCCATATTTTCAATGTTGATGCTTAATAAAAATAAATCAAAAACAATTGCATGTGCCCCGACACATGTATTAAAATCTAAATTAAATGTTTGAGGATGCTGCATAGGTTAATGTTTTAGTTAGATCTCATGATTGGGTCCAGGACAACAAAACCTAAACATTTCCTAGTGATGGTAATGTTGATTGTAAAATTCATCTAAAAGGAATATGTTCAAATTTAATGAAGTTCATCATTTAAAATAATTTAAAATAAATAATCATCCACCAATCTATTATTATTTGTTAAAGATGGTAGCTTAGAAAACTTTTCTCACAAATAGCTAATATCAAATCAAATATATCTTTGGTCATACTTTAATAGTCTCATGTCAGTAAAGACATGGCCTATGTCATTTATTTGCATGGTTTTATTACTAAATGACACCACATGAAATGGAGATATGATCAAAACCCTATGACCTGGTGTCTTGGCTTCTATGTAGCTCCAGTATATTTTAGTCATGATAATAGCCCGTATGCTAAATGGCTTCACTTTCTGAGCAATGAGTCATGGAATATATCTAATAAGAAAAATTCTTTCTATTAGCTAAGGTTGACTAAAAATTTTGTCACCTTAGACAAATACCACTCCAGGTCTACAAGAACACCTTAGACAATATGACTTATGATTGCTGACAAGGATTCTTTGATCAGGAACTATTTTCTCTAGCTAAGTAGACTAGGGACCATGACAGTTCAGAACAACAGTACCATGGGATCTTGATCGTACATGTCATCATCCCCCTACAATATACACTTAAAGTTAAATAATAGTCACTTATGTCATAATACGCACATAAATAGATGCCAATGCATATTAGAGAGATATGTTTGTTTCCAACCTTAATCAAGAGTGCTCTCTTACTACGATAAGAGGGATAATTAATTATGAATGCTTGCATTCATAGAAGTAGAACCTTAGATTTAAATAAACCCTAAAGTAATGTTAAGGAAAACTAGTTGAATATATATCAATCTTCCTCACAAAAAGTATACTTCTACCCATCTCATCAAAGATGGACGAGATCATCCTCAAAGGTGTTATTTTCTGAGCAATCAACTTTGTAGTGACTCCACTGGGGATCACTTCTCTCTTCATATCAAGTTAGAAAAATCAAAATATATGGTGTCATCATAGACTTAAATAAAGTGTTATAATCTTTTAAAATCTTATGATCTACAACTAGGTTTGTCAAATGGCAAACATCAAGATTATGATGATTGTCAAGCTCAATAAGGGATCCACGGTATGATTCCCTCAAGCCATAATAAACACTAGTTATGCTAGAGCTAGTCTCCAGTTTGGAACAATTTTAGAGGTTGTCTAATTTCTATCCACTTGACCTATCACTAAGCCCATAAGCAAGGGAACTGAAATGCCAAAGGAATTCAACAAAGGAAAGAGGTCGAACGGAATCACTTCGAATGAGCCCAGCCTTAAATCCCTTAACTCAAAGAGGGGTTCCATCGTTGATAGGCTTTCAAAGGTAATGCTAACTACCCCTACAGAGGATAAGATGACTATCAGGCCCAAGTTGAATTCCATTATCATCAATCCACTCAACTGTGCATTAAGGGAGAATGCTACCCCATAAGATACTACCTTTACTCTAGATAAGCATGACACAAAGCTTCTTCCTCGGGCACCAAAATTTTTAGGAGGGATTGCAAGAAATATAATGTTGATCGCAGAGCTGTCGGATGGTTTGTTCATGTCAAAAAACAACATGACCCACTAGCGAAAATAAATATACCCATCAATAACAACTTCAATTTGTTCTAATAGGTTGAAAGAAATAGCTGAAGAGGAGCTTTATAGAAATCATTCTAGGATATACATACACATCCCATTCCATAGAATCAACCACGGAAGGAAGAGATCATCTCCTACAAAATCTACAATTTGAAGGCTGTTAGAAATAGAAAACTTTAGTGGAGAATCAAGAAGTTGGTGAGCCAGGTCACCAACCCAATAAATTCAAACCTAGAAGTGGTTGGAATATTTAAAAATATCATGCCCATTTACTATATGACTTAGAGTCTACGAGCACTATAGTTGGTGAGCACTGACAACGAGCCTTTAGATATAATGAAACTAAGTTGCCAATTGTTGGAAAGTCCCAGTAATTCCCCTAAAAAATAGTATATCATTTATAAGTGAACACAAGAGTGTGACATTTAGGATGCATTCTAAAAGATCCACTACTAGAAGGTCCCGATTGATTTGGGTTCCAAAAGAATCTCAAATCATCAAAGATGAGACATAAGCCAACTCCACAACATGATGAATGAATCAAATCTCCTATCAATAATTAGAAATGCCGATTTGAAAAAAAAGTCAGCTAGTAGATGATGAGAAAGATAATCCACTTTTCTAGGAAATGAAGATTTCCCAACCAATGAAGAGCAATCAATCCCGGATCTCCAAAATAATGATGATATTGATCACATGGAAGTTGAAGTAGCTCGTATGGTTGACACACATTTACGAAAGATAAACGTGGCACTCAAACAATAAAATAAGGTACACATTCTAATAGAACCTTGCTAAAATTTTGTTAGTTCTCATAAGATTGGCTTTTTTTGCTATCTTGGAACCACTTGTTAGCACCCAAAACTTACCAAAGATCAATAGAAGATTCCCCCACTTTAACATCATTTCTAATGTCAGCAATAATGTCAATTTTTCTAGAAATCTAGTTTTCAAGTCCAAGTTCTTATTGATGCCAATTAGTATCTCCATATTCACATTCAAGATGAAAATATTAGCATTTTTGCAATAATTATTTATGCTACTTATAATCATCAAAGAGGAAGGAACTTTGGAATGACATAAAACACATAAGCTACCAAACTACTTGGCCTTGGATTGTTGGTGGAGATCTCAACATGATTACTTTCCCATCAAAAAAATATGGAAGAAATCCTATGAAATATATCACTTTAGAATTTGTTGAATACGTTGAGGATGCAAATCTCTTTGATGCTAATTTTTGTGGTACACCTTTCACTTCGAGGAGGGGGAGGGTTTGGGAAAGACTTGATAGAGTCCTTACCAACTCTGCTTGGCTTTCTTCCTTCTACTCTCTAAGGGTTTAGAACCTTGCTAAAATTTTGTCTGCCCTCTCCTCTTCTAATTAGCCTCAATAAAATTCCTAAACCAAAATACACTCCATTCAGATTTCTTAATGTGTGGACCACACACCCTGACTTTCTCAACTACATTTTTAAAATTGGAATGATGTGGAGCACCCCAATTCACCTTTGGAAACTGCATGAAATCATCACCCATGCCCTCAAGAAGTGGAACATTGAAGTCTTTAGAAACATCCATCTAAAGATCAAAACTATTGAAGACCAAATTATTAGCATTGAACATGAATTAGCTAATTTATATGCACAAAATGCAACCTAACTTGAACACTAGCATGAAAAACATCAAATTGAACTACAAACATACATAGACAGAGAAGAGAATCTACTCAGGCAAAAGCTTTCACTAAGAACTTACTTCAGGGGGACAAAAATTCCAAGTTTTTTCATGTTTATATTAGGAAGAAGGAGGAGAAATGGGTACCTAAGATAAAAGGCTCAAATTACAATTTGATCATTAACCAAGATGACATATTGGAAGATTGTAACAACTACTTCATTCATTCCCTCAACCACCCAATTATTAATAATCCAACCTAGCAACATTGCAACACCTTCTTTGAATTTGAGAAGGTGACATTAAATAATGAGGAACTTTCCTCCATCCCTCTAGAGAAGGAGATTTGGGAAGCTCTAAACTTAGTGGATGGCAACAAAGTAGTTAGCCCTAATGGATTTATAGCCCTTTCACATGGCACATTGTGAAGAATGATGTTACAAAGGCCATCCAATCTTTCATCAAAGGTTAGAACTGCCACAACTTCTTCTCCACTTTAGCCATTATTTTGATTCCTAAGGAATAAAATAGTCCCACATGAGATAAATTCAGGCTTATATACTTAACCTTTGTCATTGATAATATTATCAGCAAAATCACTACTAATAGACTTCAAAAACTTCTACCAACTCTTATTTCTTCAAACCAGGCTACATTTGTTAATGGAAGGAACATAATTGACAAGATAATTTCTTGCTCAAGAACTTGTCAAAGGCTTAAAAATAAAAATTGAGAGGGGGAAACTTAACCATGAAAATTGATATCAACAAAGCCTTTAACACTATTAGTTGGAACATTCTCCTCACCAACTAAAAGAGAGGGGATTCTTTGACCTACTTTTGCAACCTAGTGGAAAGACTCCTTACAAAAACCCACTACAAAATTCTTCTCAATGGGCAATCATTTAGTTTCTTCCAAGCTAATAGAGGTGTCAAACAGGTGACTCCTTTCCCCTACTCTATTCATCTTAGCAGTAGACCACCTCTCAAGAAAACTCAACAAAGTTATTTCCAATGAGAACCTTAATTTCAAAAGTATTAGGAAGTTAAACATCTCCCACCTGGGCTTTGCTAACGTCCTCCTTCTATTTAGTTGTGGGAGAAAATAAGAAATCAACACCTACAGGTCTATCATCAAAGACTTTACAATCCTTTCAAGTATGAATTTAAACACTAACAAATGATACTTTGTGACAAGAAAACATATCAGCAATACCAAGATAAATTGGATCAAAGAAAAGATTAGATTTACACATTCACATTTACCACTTACCTATCTTGGTATTAAACTATACAAAGGCAAACTAACATCTCCATTGTTCTATGATCTAACTTAAAAGATTCAGCATAGAATTAACTTTTGGGAACACTCTTTCTTGTCCTTTGGAGGAAGGATAACTTTAGTTAAAAGTATCCTTAACTCCATCCCCTTTTACACTACCCAAGTCCAACAAATCTCCAAGACCACTCAACTAAAGATTGAGAGAATGCTCAATAGATTTATTTGGAGCCATAAATATATCTCCATTGGTCTAGCTAGAAGAAATTAAGCAAACTGACTAGTAGATGGGGATTCAGAATAATTAAAGATAATATCAAGGGCAATGAAATTAAATTATGGATTAGATTTAGAGAAAATAAATCACTTTGGGCTAAATTCATGCATAAAAATACAATCCCAATTTGCATCCAATGTCAGTTAAGATGAAACAATCAGATTCTGCAACCTGGAAACAAATGCTGAAACATAGAGCAAAAGCTGAGAACTTACTATTTTGGGATTTAGGTGATGAGAATATTGACTTTTGGAATGATCATTGGTTTGGTGAAGAACCACTCTTCTACAAGAATACTTATCACAAACTAATTCAACCATAGAAAACCAATGAGTTCTAGATAGATTCCAAATAGAATAAAAGCAGAGACATACCTCCCTGTGGACACTTGCAAGATAATTTATAAAATTTTAATTCAAGACTACAAGAAAGACAACCATATTATAAAAGGCCATTCCAACTATTCATCCATTCATAAAACCATCTATAATAGTTGGTGAAAGGACACCAAGCCTACCCCCTGGGGTCGTGTGATTTGGAACTCCTCACTCAAGCCATCTATTTCTTTTTTCTGCTAGAGACTATTCCATATGTTCATTCCTATGGATGATATCCTTAAGCTTAAAAGATTAAAGTTGCATTCCATATGCCTACTATGTTGAGAAGAAGAAGTGAGTTTATTACATTTCTTTATACATTGCAAGTTCAGCAAAAGAATTTGGGAAGCATTTGCAAAACTTTGACAAATTGGCATTCATAACATCCCCACCTCACTATAGGAATTACTAGTGAATTAGTAGATTAAAATTCTGGGGAATAGCAAGCATCTGAATACAGTCTTCATTACCTTCTAGTTTATATGGATATCATGAAATGAATAAAAGCACAATGATCTCAAGTAATCTCCTTAAGCCTAATGATGATCAAAGCCTATTTACAGAAGGTTCAGCATTTTGAAACTGCCAAGAAGAACTGCCTTAGTGATCAACATAAAGACTCAAATAGAAAAGGACCCAACAACCAAAGAAATCTACACATATGGAAATTAGTTCATTGGCAAAAACCTTTTGATAACACCATTAAGATCAATATTGATGGGAGTTATGATTCAATTATTCAGAAAGCTAGTATTGGTGGAATTTTTAGGGATATGAAAGGTAGTTATCTTCTCCATTTCTCCATGCCTTATCCAGCTATGTCCCCTCTACACGTTGAAGTTGTTTTATTATGCTCTTCAATTTGCTTAGGAATCCAAGTTTTAATTATTGGATTAATCGGATTCACTAGCTCTTATTCATCTACTTATGGAAGGTAAACCCCACCCACCTTGTTTCATCATCAACACTCTCAAATTTATTAGATGTCTAATGAAGACACTCTATATCTCATTTACCATGCTGATTTATTTGACAAACGAGGCTCCATAACACAATAATTTGTTGACTCCATGAGCCCCATCTCATATGAGATTGATTTTGATGATAATAAACATATGTTAAAATGCTACTAATCAAGTTAAATTCAAGTGTGCAAAAGAAATTCTTCAGCTCCTGGATCTTTAGTTATATCAAATTGCTAAAGCTACTGGACATGAACTGGGTAGGAATTTTTCTATGAATTACTATATTAAGAAAAAAAAGCTCAATAAATTAAAATACATTATTCTTTCTTTTTAGATTAATTATTTTAAAATTATTTATATTTTTCTATATCTTAATATTGCAATTATTCATTAATCTATCCATTTTGGTTAGTATGAACTAACTGCATGAAATAAGTTTCATTAAATGTGTGGTCAAGCCAAATAAATTATGTTTAAACTTTATTAAATCATTTCCATATCATTCATAATTTTTATTCATAACTTTTAGTGCATGAAAATTGAATTATCCCAAAATTATCTTTTTTTTCTCTCTATTATTCTTTCTTCACTTTCTTATTATCATTTTCATCTTAGCATTATTTTGGCCAAATTTTTTTAATGAATTTTGTGTAATAAATTGTGTGAAATTCATTAAAAATATTTCCATATTATTTTCCTCATTTTTAATATTTTAAAACTCATTTATTTGAATTTTTAATTTGAATTATTTCTAAATTATTCTTTAATTCAAACTTCTTCATGCATGATATGTACTTTCTAAATCAAATCAAATTTTAATGGAATATGTTGAAAGTCCCAAGAATGATTAACTATGATTATTTAGAGCCTAATTAATCTATTTCAAGCTATTTTAGATTTAAATTCAAACCAGCCCTCCTTTCAAAATAATTCCTTTCCTTTTTCCAATTTGACCTATTATAGGAAAGTTTAAGGGAGGCTGTCACAATACTTTAAATTTACTAAAATTTTATAATATTTAAACATTAAATAAGTATTTAAAGTAATAAAATTTGATCTAAATTGATTCATGCATTATTTTAAGAATTTCCTATTTTAGGAAACTCATTTTGGCCCAAATCCTTGAATGGATTTTTCATGGATTTATTTTATTTTAAATTTTCTCCTTCATATCTAAACTTCCATGGCTAAATTTTCTATGGGAATTATTCTATCCTTAGACATGAATCACATAGCATACAATCCATATTGGGTTTAAACAAATTTGTAAAGGAGCCTATGGAAGATCTCTTTGGCCAAGCCCTTCTCCTTTGAATTTGAAATTAAAATTGATGCCAAATCAATTTCCCTCTCATTAGATGAGTTTTTTGCCAACCTAGACTCCTCTCTCATCTATTTAAGAGCCTTGTTTCAACTTTAAAAAGGTTCAAAAAGTTAAAAACTCTCTCTTTCTCTCTTGCTCACTCTTGGCCGATTCTTACTAAAGCATCTCTTGGAGATTTTTTATGATTCAAGTGCAAGCATTCCTCATTATTCTCCTATTTCCTTTGAACATTTATTTGACTTGAATATTAATTGGAAAAGTGAAGGTTTGGTGTGTTTCCAACCTTGGCCAAAAACATCAATTCCTTGGAGTTCATTTTCTAAAGTGCTAAGTTCTTAAACTTCTATTTCTTCTTGGCTTTGAAGTTTACAAGGTTATGTAAATTTTCATGTGTTCATTCATTACATAATCTTTAGATTTTGTTTTGCCAAGAACAAATATAAGAAGATCAATTTGTGTGGACTTAACTACTTGATAATCTTTGAATTTCTTGTTTGGCCTAAAGTTAACTTAAGGAAATCAATTTATTTTGGGCTTAATCATTGAATATTCCTTTTGTTTTTTGTTTGGATGAAGCCTTTTAAAGTTTTTTTATTTTCTAAGTGCTTAATCAGTTGAATATCCATTGTTTATCTCTTTGGCTTAAAGTTTAATATAGGTTGGTTAAATTTGATTGTGCTTAACATCTTATTTCATCTCTTTCTCCATTTGTTCAACCACATCACATCTTCCATAAATTATTTTTTGTTTGTTGATTACTTGTATTCGATTGGTTTATGCATATGTTATGTGATAGCTTTCATGTGATATAATTCAAATCCTTATTCAAGTGATTGTTGAGTTGTTCCAATTGGGCATACATTTGTCATTTGAATAAAAGTCAGCTTGTGTGAAAAAAAATTCAAAGTAAAGTGTTGGTGATTGCATTTTAGTTAGCATTTCAAAGTCATTCAAGAAAATCATTTCAAAATTTTTAAAGATCATTCAAGCAACACTGTGTTACTTAATTGCATTAAATATTTGATTGAAGATCTTGTTTTAATTTTATTTAAAATTAAAGTGAGCTCTATTTTTCAATAATATTCAATTACATTAATATTAGTATTGATTGGGTTGTAAGTGCAAAAATATTTTAAAATGTAGAGTTATACTTGTAATCTTTCTATTTGCCTTGTCTTGATTTCCTGTTGGGTTGTAGTAGCCTGTTAAAGAGAGTATGTGTTAGGTTATACTAGCCCGTTAAGGAGGGTATGTGTTGGGTTATACTTGCCCGTGAAGGAGAGTATGGGAGATTCATTGTAATCTCAACTTTGGTTTAATGAATTCCTAGTTTGGGTGGCTAGGCATGGACATAGGTTGGTTTTGTTTCCACGTAAAAATTTTTGTGTTCTCTTTCTTTACTTTTAAGCACCTTACTTTTCTATTATTATTTTTTTTGTTACTTCATTTCACTAAAGCATTATTATTAAATATTTAAGTCTTGTGTAAAAGATAAAATTTATTTTTAAAACCTAATTCAACCCCTTTCAACCCCCCCCTCGTAGGTGTTATAGCTAAGTAACACAATTCAACTGCTCTAAAACACCTGACAGAGACCTATACTTGTGCATAGTGATAATTTGAATATGCCCTACCTCAAAACTAAAATTTTGTAATCTTTTCATTTATGTTATCACCTTACTTTTCTTCATACCATTTTGGATTACTTGTACTTTTAAGTAATCAATTAAATACCTACTTTCATGGAAAAAAAATAAAAAAATTAAGAAGCTTCATGTTTATGGAGATTCTCAACTTATAGGTAGATAAATCATTAGGATGATCAAGATAAATAAACCTAAATTGGTACTTTTTCATAAGCACATCTTGGAACTTCTAAACATATCCTTGAAGTAATTTATTAAAGGGTGTCACCTTAAGATAATAGAAAGTTGATGCATTAGCTAAATTTGCTAAAGAAATGATAGACCCTCAAGGAGAGCCAATAATAATAATAGTCCAAAGCTGACTAGACTTGGCACAAACCCTCTTGCAAGCCTTTAAAGCTAAAGAGAATCGAGAGATATCAATAATGATAGAAGAACATGATTAACGAGAATCATTCATCATATTGCCAAAGTATAAATCAAAGGCTCATCAAATTTCACAAAGAGCTCTATGATATGCTCTTGTGAATGATACATTATATTGGCAATCATTTTACCAAATATGGTTACAATGCCTGGATCAGATAAAGCAAAGATGTTGATGGTTGAAGTCCATGAAGGATCGTATGGTGCACCCCAATCTGATCCTAAAATAAAAATTAAAATCAAATGAATGGAATATTATTGGCTCAATATGGTTCAAGATTACATTGAACATGCTAAAAGATGTCATCAGTGCCAAATACATGCAGACATGTTGCATCAACCACCTAATAATTCACATCCAACAGTAGCCTCTTGACCATTCAAAAGTTGGGGAACCAATATAATAAGCCCAATAGATCCTCCATCATCTGGGGGACATCATTTCATATTAGCTACAACTGATTACTTCTCTAAATGGGTAGAAGAAATCCCATTAAAACAAGTTAAAGTAAATAATATGGTTAAATTTTTTTGAGATCATATCACATACCAATTTTTAGTACCTTGAAGAATTATATTCGATAATATCACCTTCAAGAATGCCAAAGTTTATCACTTCATTGGAAAATACAATATAGATTGGTGATATTCTTCAATATATAATCCAAGAGCAATGGTCTTATAGAGCATTCAATAAAATGTTGACCATACTTCTTAAGAAAATTCTCTCTAAAAATAAAATACAATGGCACAATAAATTAATAGAAGCCTTGTAGCATACCGTAATACTTATAAAAAGGCTACATAAGCAACACTGTACTCCCTAGTCTTCAAATCAGAAGCAATACTTCCTCTAGAAATAGAGCTACCTTCATTCAAAATGAACTTACAATGAAAGAAAGTGTCCAGATATAACTCAAAGAGCTATAAGCTCTCAATGAAGTGCAACTACAAGCCCAACAAAATCTAGAAATATATAAAGTAAGGATGACCTGAGCTCATGATCGCATTGTTTGTTCAAGAAGCTTCAAAGTAGGTGAACTTGTGCTAGTATGCAGAAGGCCCATCATTCCACGTCGACGAGTTGGTGGAAAATTTAACCCAAATTAGGAAGGTCCATATATTGTTGAAAAAGTATACAAAGAAGGAGCTTATTCATCTAATTGAAAGGAATAAAACATATGCCCCCTATAAATGGATAATATTTTAAGATATATTATACATGACTATTAAAAGTGTTATGTGCGGAGAAACTTTATGACACCACATAGAATTTAGGAATTTCTTATTTAGATGATCAAATATGTCATTAAGGAATAAGCATATTATCTCTAAAAAATAAACATGTTTTCTTATAATGGATTGATCATTTCAATAAAAGACTCCTAAGGCTAATGGATCTTTCAAGTACCAAAGATTTTTCCTCTTAACTACATGGAAGGTAGAAAAGGGTTTAATTTTAAATTGGATTCATGGTTCCCTATAGAGGCAAGCCACTATAGTTAATTACATCTTAAGAGGGGTCTCTTCCTAAGAATACTCTTGATTAAAGAAATAAATTATTATCTCTAAGGATTTTTAAGATGGTTTTCAAAATTGATTTTTTGAAATTTTCAATTGGGAATGATCAAATTGGAGAGAGTTCTTTTCAGGAGTCAATTGGGATGAAGTAAGAAATGCCTATTGATACTAGGATACCCAATAGGAATTTCAATTATCCTATACTAGGGATTTAAATTTAGAATTTAATTTAGATTTTGAGTTGAAATTTTCTTAAAAATCTAGGACTTAGATTCTAGCAGTACAAGACTGCAGAAATGCCTAGGGTTGAAGACTTATTCTTAAAAGGATGCTTCAAAACCTAGTCTACAGGTGCTTCTGATACATGTCAGATACTTCAACTTAGTTCTATTTTGAGAATTATTGGTCATTCCTCTCACTAAGGGAACTAACCTATCACTGACTCTTTTGGACTTACAACCTGCCTAGAGAGGGCTACTAACACTAACTATGCACATTTTAAATTCATGATGCCAAGTCTTATGAATGCAAGATGGCAGGGCTATTGTATTTTCAAGAAAATAATCTATGAACCTAGACTTACTCCTTAATCCCTAAGATAATGTAGGGTATCAAATGCATCTAACTAATGCATAATTTTCAAATTTTATAAATTTTGACTCAAGAATTATTTTAGGCCATGGTATGTATTTTATGCCTAATGTCATGCAATTAGAAATGGTTATGGGCTAAATCAATATAAAGGCTTCCCCAAGAAGGAGGTCATCCTTATAGGATAGATGCCCCATTATGTGCAATGGGTGAAGTTGCCCAATTCAAGGAATGGATGCATTATGATTTCATGATTTCAAACTTAATTATTTATAATTGATTTTATGTTATGCCTAAGGCTTTAGTTTATGAAGTTTTGAGTTGTATTTATTTTATGTTTCAATTGGTTAAGTTTAATTGGGTAGAAAATTTAGTTTTCTCCTATTAGCCTAATCATCTAGGCATTCATTCATAGGAAAGCACAACATAAAAGAAACTTAAAAAAGTAGGTTGATTCTATTATGCACCCAAAATAGTTCAAGTTAAATTAATTTATAGAAAAATTCCAATGCGACCAAGTACCACTGTACACCCCAGAAGAAAAGTCAAATGGACAGCCGAGCTCTTCCCTTATACAACCCAGCCTAGAACTACAAGTATAGATCTATGGGTCTTCTTCCTAGAATAATCTCCTTCTTTAGGGACATCCATTGGGCTCCACAAGGGAGCACTGCACCATCTCCTAGTAGGGTTAGCTTCTGCTAATCCTAGACCCCATAACTTAATTCTAGCTCAAATTTACATTTTAAAATTCAAAAAGAAATCATAAGTCCTATAAAATAAATGTTAGGAAATACAAACAACACATAAACATTATATTTTACAAACATACGAGCATACATTAGTTGCTTGCCAACCCCACCTGTCCTATGGACTATGTTAAGGGATTTCTTAGCACCTCTAAGCAAACAATAATTTTATAATATATTTATTTATGATAGTAATCCCTTTAACACAGTCCCCTATAGAAAATAGAGTTGATTCTAGAAAGAATGTCCTACCATCCAGTCTAACGAGCAAACAAGCATAGGCATTCAGTCTAAAGCAATCCACCACACAGACATGTGAAGCACAGCATATCACAACACATTACAAAGAACTATAAAAGAATCACAGAATGATCTAACCTAAATCTAGGGTATGTGACCTAAATGATCTAGTGTGTAGAAGATAGGCTTATGTGGTAGGTCTTTACTAAGCCTCTTTTAGTTCAAGTTTTGATTTACGGTTTAAGTTTGTTTGAATTTTACCTTTAGGTGTTTTCAATTCAAATGATTTAGTGAGTTAATTTCATTTTTATTTCCACTTTATTTGATTAAAGTGTTTTAGATTTTTGAGAATGAAGAATATAATGGATTCCATTTTTGGATGAAACTCACTCTTTTCAACATCCTAGCTTCTAATAGAATGAAATCCTCATCCTAAGATGAAGATTCATCCTAAAGATCTAACTAAGATCCTTAAGTATCTTAATTAATCTTTTTTATTTCATTTAGTTTGTTTGGATTTGAATTGATGTTTTCTTTCCTTTTTATTTGATTCTTATTTTAGTTTTTAATTCATTTGATTTTAAGTTATTTCATTTGATCTTTTTGATTTATTTCATTTGATTTAATTTGAATTAGATTATTTAATTAGATTTTATTTTATTTGATTTTGTTTGAATTAGTTCATTTGGTTTATATTAATCTTTTGGATTAAATCATGTTGATTTCATTTAGTGTAATTTATGTTAACCTAAAGCACTTAGGTTAAGGTTTTCATTCATTTGATTTGATTCATTGGAGATGTAAGGATTCATTAAGAGTTGGTGATTTAAGTTTTAATATTTGATTTCATTATTTATTTCATTAATTTAAGGTTTAATTTCATTAGTCCTTAAGCTTGAAATTATTTAATCCTTTGACTTAGGCTATATGGAGGACTACCTTAAGTATTTTTTATGTTTGATTAAGATTAGTTCAATTTATTTCATGATTTACTAAATTAATGGATTTTCTTATTTATTATTTATTTAATATTGATCTAGGAATTTGAAAGTTTGACAACTCCTAATCCAAAGATCAATTGGGTTTCAAATTTTTATTGAAAGTGGGGTTACATGTCAATTTCATGTTTCCAAAGTTTCATCTTGATTAGATTTATAATTTGGGTGTAATTAACATTTTAATTATTTCATTAAAATCTAAATTATGCCTAATTAAATGAAATGCATTTAGGGGTTTCATTTTTCATTGATTCCTTACTAAAATATGTTTCTAATGAGGGTTCATTCATAATTTTTGGACATTTGGTTGATTTGTAATGATTTAATTAAATTCTAAATTATTATTTGATTTAATTAATTCAATTAATTTCTTAATTAATTCAATTAATTACTTAATTCATTTAATTAATTACTTAATTAATTTAATTTGAGGTTTATTAAGTTTAACTAAGTTCCCTTAATATTTCAATGTTCATTAGAGTTTGTTAGGTTGATTTAAGGTTGTTTGATTCATTTTTATTAATTATTTCATTTTCAATTAATTTATTTATTTAATATGAAGTTTAGAATTTGAATTTTCATTTCCCATAAAATACAGTGAAATAAATTATGGAAAATTTCCACAAGGTGTGTTTAAACCACAATTTAATTTCCCCAAAATTTCAAATCAATTGGATTTGTGGTTTAATTGTATTTATGGTTTAATGGTTTTAAATTAAACCAAAATTAAGGCTAAATACCCAAAATTATTTGGGGATTTTTTATTTTTATAGATTCCACTCATCAAGACCAATCCATAGAGCCCTCATTTATACTTTTTATTTTTATTTATTTTTCTATGATTTTCTAGAAGTTTTAAGAGATTTCAACAATTTGTTTAATTTGAAAATCCTAAATTTCATCTTTAAACCAGTCAGCGCTAACATGGCAGCCCTGCCACATTTTGCATGTTGGTTGGTCCATCCGGACCACGTGGATCCCATGTTAAAAAGGTGGTAGACCCGGATTGATCCATACCATTCAATAAAGTTTGGACGATCCACGATTGATCCACGAGTCCTAAAGGGTTCAAATCGAGTAGTCCGCCTAAATCAGAGTCGTCTATTCCTTTAAGAAGGAATGGACGATGGAGATTGCATCTCCTACTCGAATTGTGTTAACCGAGCAACCATCCATTCAATTTTCTTGATTTTTGATGATCCAAGCAATGAAATCACATGATTTCAAATGCAAAATGATCGTGGAAGGATTACCTATCAATCTAATCAATTTGATCTCCCTTAGGATCAAGTTTCTTCAAAAATGATGAAAATGGAAAGCTTAATGGAAAAATGAGAGTACATTAATGGCAAACATCTGTCAATAGTCTCAGTGACTAAATCCATTCCATTAGCTTCGGAACGATACAAGAACCTTGTGTGCCAAAGGAAACGAGTTGTCTCCCTCCGAATTGCTCCCTAGACCAACATGGGTTTGGTCCGAGGTGGTGTTGGTCATTCTCTGGCCTCCCGACAGCGAGGGAAGTAGGGGAAGATTTGATTTGGCTTGCTTTGACCTCTAGAATGTGTAGGTAGCTTCAATTTGAGGTGAAACCCACTCCCTTGGATTTCACCATTAAAGAGGCCTCAATTTTGCTCTATACGCCACCTTGTCGATGAGATGGCCAGGGAAAGGTCTTGAACATCTCCCCTAGCTCTGGTGAGGATTTTGGAGTGAAAAGGGGGAGGGGTTAGGCTTCCCCTCCCCATTTCCAAAGCTTGGCTGATTCCTTTGCTCTCTTTTTTCTTCTTCTTTTCTTCTTCTCCATCTCTTTTTCCTTCCTTAGGAGAAGCCAACATGTCCTTGGCTTTTGCTTGCTAGGTTTCCTTAATTGAAGGCAGCCTTCTCCCATAAGAGGTGAAGGGAAGAGGTGGTAGAGAGGAAGTTTTTTTCCTTCTTTTCTTTAATTTTCATTTATTCCTTTTTTTTATTTTGTGATTATGGCATTACCTTTATAGTCCCTAGACTAATACATGGCTGCCCATTTTCAAACTCAAGTGGATTTGAGTTTTAAACTTGAACCCATTTGACTTGGTTTGGAAAATTGATCCAACCCAAATGCTTTGATTTAAAATGTTTTGGTTTTAATTTAATCTCTTCATTTTAATGTAATCACATTTGATTGATGATTGATTAAGTTTTGATTCATATTATTTTGAATTGGATTTGAATTAGGTTCAAATTGTTGATGAGTTGTCTTTTGGCTAGGAGGGTCTCACCTTAAGTCAACTAGGTTAGAATAAACCCAAGGAAGATTCCTTAGGGGACCAGGTATAGTGTCATAAGCACTAAATTAGGAGGTTCTTATTTGGAATTAGAACATCCTAATTACTAATTTCAAGTCAATATTAACCTCATCCAAAAATGAGGTCAACATTATGCTTTATAAAGGAAAGAGTCAATATCAATTCCAAATATATCAAACTTAAATGGAAGCTCTTCGTTAGAAGTACGAGAAAAATGTACTCATTTAAAAAGAAAAGTCCCCTATTAATATAGAGTAATTTTATAAGCCTTACAATATAAAAAAATTTTGCTATCAAAGAGAAACTCTCTCTAGTCATGAGCTGTCTTGAATTAAGATCCACCAAGCACAAAGGGGCCAGATTAGATCCAACATGACCAAAGGGGATAGATCTAAATTTAAATTAAAGATACATTATGCCTAAAGCGGGTGAATCATCCATCATGCCTAAAGTGGTCGAATATAAATTTAAAATTAAAATATCCACCATGCCTAAAAGGGCCCGATAAGATCCATCGTTCCCAAAGATTGGATCAAATTCATCATGTCCAAAAGGACTGAATCTAAATTTAAACTAAGATCCATCATGTCTAAATGGACCAAATTTAAATTAAAATTAGATTCATCATGTCCAAAGGGACTAGATCAAATTCATCATGTCCAAAGGGACTAGATTAAAATTTAAATTAGATCCATCATGCCTAAAGGGGGCAGATCAAATCCATCAATGCCTAAAAGGGATGAATATAAATCCAAACCTTAGATTCTATCATATCCAAAAGGGGTCTAAATATAAACTTGGATGTTATATGTTCAAAGAAGGATTAAATTGAAAATAAATTTAAACTCTTTAAAATCAAAGAAGATTGAATCAAAGCACACAAGCATAGCTCATTTACAAATTTAGATATTTTCATAATGCCTTTTTATGCATATTTCTCATATCCGGATTTGCTCTGATTGGCTACGATGTTTACCGGAGATAGCCGGATGCCTACAAAGCCTACTGAGGAGCAGATATGGGCCACTATTGAAGCCTGATCCACATGGCATAACCAGGTTGTAGAAGTGACTATCATGGCATCAGGATATGTTAATGGGTAGGGATATGTTTGAAGATTTATTTGCTCGAACATCATGCATTTTACTTGTAGATTCAAATCTTCTATCAGGTCATGATCCAGTTGATTGGGTGATAAATCTAAAGCTAAGACAGTCATGATATTTTTTCAAAGTGGAATGCAGACCACCTTAGTTTTGGATATTAGGATGTGCTTCAACCAATTATAGATATAGCTCCTTCTATAAGCACAATCAGGATTTCAGGTTATCATATGCTACACCATGAATCAAAGATTAGGACCCAAATTAGTGTTTGGCACCCTTATCAACTGTCAGTGGCTATGTATATTGGGCGCATCATCACCTATAAATGCATGACGACATCCTCAAAAGGGTTGGTATATATCACGTAGTATATGCATCACTTTTACTATAATCACCTTCCATTTACTTAGATCTAGAGCATAGAGCATTGGGATAGGATCACCAATACCTACCGGATTGGCCCACATGATATGATGATTACCTTGGCTGACATGCAATATATAGTAGGTCTCCCTATTGTAGGAATTCCCTATGGGAGTGCATGCATCCAGATCATGAGCTCTTTCAGCATTCGTAACTAGTCAAAGTAAGAGAGGTAGTCATGTATACTCCTTAGTCTCCATCATGGTCTAGCTTACTACCATAAATTATTCAAAGAAAAGATCAAGGTGTAGGTGATGGGGCATAATTACTATAGACACTTTATCTGAGAGTTTCCTTGATGCACCAGTATGTTGAACTCATTTCACATGATTAGAGGATCCATTTGATATGAGATTTCACTTAATTAAAGAGTCATTTAGTGCCAAATTCAATTCAAAAGAAAGAGTTAGTTTTTTATGAATCATAGCACAACATGGATGAGGAGCTATCTTTAGTGGCTTTTATTCCCACTTGGTTATGCAATTTTGTATTTCCATGACATAGTAGACTTTTTTGTCCTTCCACTCTCTTGATGGCTTGCTTGCTTTTTCATGATGAGAGGATAGCACTAGCGCAAGCATCATTAGCCTACTTATATTGTGGATTAGGCAGAGTGAGAATGATGACTGTCTCATAATGTTATGACATAGATGCTCCTTGGCACTACTTACATGGATGGATTCATGCATCAATATTAGGAGCTTTCAGTTATCTTGAGATGCCATCCTATTTTAGAGAGCGCATTTCCCTATGATCATGCAGTTAAACAAAGCTACAGTCACCTTAGATAGAGATCAGATTCAGACCTTCATGTTTGCTCCATCATGCATGATAGATCACTTTCAGATCACTCACAGATCATCCTTTCATAGTATGTCTGCTCAGAGCTTAAGGCAAAAATTCATAGATTCTCTCACTAACAAAGGAATACCATTGCTCGTATCAAGGCCAAGATATAGATGTATGGTAGAATACCTTATTAGGTTGAGACCTGCTTGGCTTATTATAAGAATCATGAGTCTATGATATTGGAGGGATATAATCCCAATAAAGTGGATAGACAGTATGGCCTCTCTTAGGCTATGCTCATATACGGACTACCACATATATTAGATATAACAAATACTCATTCCATGGGGATGTTCCCACTACCTATTTGTTTAGCATCAGCTTCCACAACATGGGACTTTCTTACTTTGCCATAAGGACTGGTTTGAGTTTCTCTGTACCTTCATAGGAGATTTACATAGAAGTTAAGTCACCTATGGCTATTGTGGATTCATCATACATACTTTTACTTCTTGGAGCTAGGCTTGTATATATACAGTCATAGATTAGGGAGAGCCAAACTAGTATGACATTTACATCTCCCCTAACACGTGACTCATGCTTCTTAGAGATTATTAGATGAGTTAGGCAGCAATAAGAAGTGATGACGAAAGGCTTCATTAGCTCAGGAAAGAGATGATAGAGATATTCATGGTCCCATGATAGCTAGTCATAAAATGCATGTAGTAGGGATAGATGAGCCTACTTATATTCCCATCCCACTAATAGTAGGTCGAGCCACCCGAAAAATAGATGAATAGTGATGTCACACTAATATTATCAATAAACACTAGTGCTATTTCCCCAACATCTACTCAACTTATTAGCAGTGAACATATGCATGTTGAAGAAGACCCACACACAAAGGAATATGGCACTCTTATGAATAACCATGAGCCACTCTTGTCAAATTCAACTTGGGTGATAGTGATCCACTCAAGAAGATTCTACAAATATTTATTCCTATGCAAAGAGTCATCATGTTCCTAACTTGAGAGATAGAACTCAAAATCTATCTAGTCTAGAGATCTCATGCTAAGTCTCTAGGACATGCCACTGGTCTTTAGATTCATTACATTGTGGCTCTTCAAAGGTCCTATGCCACATAGTGATGACATTACACCATCTACTTTTGAGTGTTGATTTAGAAGTCTTTCTTGAGCTTTCTAGTTTCTACATGGAAGCAAACTCTTTATTAGATTATGTTTTCTCCTTGGGTCTTGAAGCTAGAGAGCTACAACTTTGGAAATCCTTGTGCAGAGATATTGAGTTTGGGATATTCTCATTACACAGTACCTATCAGGAGGTCTTGTCTTTTCTCATTAGTACATGACCAAGAAGTTGCCCTTAAGGATCTTCAAGAAGCTAGTCTAGTATGGCTTACAAGGCTCATACAACTTTTGTCTATATTAGAGAAATTCAGGCTAAACATTTTAGCTGCAAATTCTTTATATCACTAATATATATATATATGTATATATATATATATATATATATCTATGATCAACGAAAGTTATTAGGGTTTTTTTAAAAGATTATATGTTTTCTCTTCTCATTATATTATTACATATAATCATAAATAAATAAATTCATGAATGCTTCATGTCCAATCGACATGACACATTTTTTTAGGAAATTTTGTTTGCATCTAAAATAGAATGCTGAAATGAATGAAAAATGATAAAATTTATACATCTCAGCCTGGGGGCACCGCAGGGCTACAATCATAGTGATTTGGCATTGTTACCACCCCAAAGAATCTAAAATCTCAAACCACCACTGAAGGTTTCTTGATTAAATGGCATAGTGTCACAGCACAATGATATCAGCACCGAGGCGCTGTCACGAACCTTCAATTTTTAAAATGAAGAAAGACATCATCCCTGCCCAAGCAATAATAACTGCCTAGGGAGCAAGGGGAATGGTTCTAGCAACAAAAAACTGCCCCATGGAAAGAAATTGCCTATAAAAAGGTGAGAGCACCCACCCACCTAACTTCTTCTCTTCCTTTTCCAGTCACTCTTTCTAGTCTTATACCCTCTACAGGTGTGCATTTTGCTACTACAAGAGCAATCTCCCATCTACTCAATGTGAAAGATTTATAGAAATGTTCTTTTACACAAATTTTCTTTTTGAAAAGTAAAATTAAAAGGGTTCCACCATCAATCTTAAGTCAAGTGAGAAAATAAGCAGATCTCCGTCGATCTTGGATCTGGAGTTGAAGAACTCTACTTAAGACTAAAATTTCAAGAATCTTAATTGTTAAAAATACCTCCACCATCGAACTTGGTTCTAGTGCAAGAAGAACACCCTCTCTTCATTGATCTTAGATCCAAAACAAGGGAGAAAAGTGTGTTCTCCCTAAAATACAAAATTCTTTCATTTCTAAGGCATTATGCACTAAATTTTTATAAAAAGCCACTAAAAGCCCTAAGAATTCAACTCAAAATGATATTCTCATCCCATAGATCCACAACAATGAGGTATAGCACCTGGGACTGCGCTCTCTAGAATGAAACTATGAATGCTCTATTCTATAGCATTGAGGAGCCAAAAATATGGCACCACAGCACCATGCTCCCAAGTCTTGATATTATCTTTAATGCATCGTAGAGCTAAACCTAGTTTTCATATCTTTAAAATAGTGCCACAGCGTTGTTCACACAATGTTGAGATGGTTTATCTTGAAATGCCCCTTTCCACCATTGAACTTGGTTTTAGCGTAAATAATAGCCTCCCTCCGTCAATCTTGGATCTAGAAAAAGGGAGAAGAGTGCTAATGCACTAAGAAAATTTTGAAAGCTAGCACTGCTAAGGCGTTAAGCCATCAAAATTTTAATTTTTTTTAAAAAAACTATTGAATATTAGACATCAGTGAAATCATGTCATGGTGTTATAGGTCTAGTGCCATGACACTGTAGGTTTAGTGCCAAGGAACTTTAGGTCCATTGCCAAGGCATTGTTTCCTCAGGAAAATTAAGCTTAGACATGCATCTCAAAGCATCATGAAGCTAATATCCCAATGTGGATGCATTGTGTTCTCAAAATTGAAACTTAAGTGATAATATTAAGATATTTATATGATTATCCAAATTACACCATAGTGCTGTAGCACTACAAGTATAGTGCCAAGGCACTAAGTCCTTAAGAAAATTAAGGCATCTCACAGTGCCATCATGTTGGTATCCCCGACAAGCGTCTGTGTTTCCACACTCAATTGATAATATTAAAATATTCACATCATAATCCAAATTATACCCACAGTATTGTGGCACTACAAATATAGTGTCAAAGCACTGAGCTATCAGATTTCTGAATCAATCATTTTAGCTTAATAGTCTCGAGGTGTTAGTTTACCAGATCAAGGATCTAAGCCCCTAATATTGAGCAAAAAAATTTTATTCTTAAAATTTTTTTTAATCTTAGAGCATTCCATAATGATAAATATAAATGAGAAGAAATAAAAAAACATCTTTATTAAATAAAAAAATTCTATTACAAAAATTATTATAATAAAAAAAGAGATGGGGAAACTAGTAGTCATAATCATCCTCCTCCTCCTCCATTTCTAGCTCTGGTGAGGTAGCTACATAAGGGGATATTAAGTCGTAGGAAAGAAGGCTGACTTGGATCCCCAAGATCATAATTTTCAAACATATGTACTAGTGTTGCATTGAACTAGGTCATATAAGAAAACTACTTTTTTTGATGATCCATGTGATAATCAAATTTTTTTTGAATCCTATTGCCTGCGACTAGTCTCACCCACCTCTCTCCTTAAATCTAAGATTTGCTCATTTAAGGATTTAAAGAATTACAGTCAAGGTTGTAGACATGTGAGCCATCCCCTAATTCATACCTTGAACCAAACCCTTCAATAAGTTTTTTTTATTAGATGAGCCTTTTGAATAAGAACTTCTTCATCAAGCTCTCCTAATGCACCCACTGGAGTGCACAAACCATAGAAAAGAGAGGATGAGCATACCCTATAGTAGTACTACCCCTAAGCATATTACAAATAAAATTATAATTAATCTTCTTTATATCAATTGTAAAGCCTTTTTGAATTGCAAAATTCAAAATGGCTCTATCCTTGGTCACCTAACTGATATTACCAGTGGGCATCAGCTTGGCATAAATGAAATAGTGTTAAGCCGTAATTCTATTGTTAGGCTAGTGGCATGAAAATTAATAATTCTTTCCTCCCATTATTTCAACTGGACATTGGCATTTCTACCAATGAGAGAACTAAGAATTTCATCAAAATATGGGTGCTCATTGTAATAGGAAAGATATTGATCATAAGCCATAATTGATAATTCGTAATATGCATTGATGACAGTGTTATTGAAATTTACCAGTTTTCTTGAACAAAAATTTTATTGTTCTGGTGCTCCTTCATGTTGGCGATGAACTCTCACACCACAGGGATGACATAAGAGCTTCTCTCGTAAGCCAGCTTAACCCAATTACATTCATTGATCACCCGTTCTACTCTCCCACATAGGTTGTAGAAGGACCTTTTTGGGATTAGAAGCTTATGGGTGAGAGCATGTTGATACCTCTCTTCAACTTCCATGCTAATGAACATGTTATCTCACTCAAAGTCACCCTCCTCCTGCTAATAAGATTCTTAAGTAGCATGGTTTCATTGATTTAGAAGAAAGCTAAGAGAGAAAGAGAGCTAAGAGATCTTTAGAGAAAAGAACTACATAATGAAAATCTTTACTTCCCTAGACATTTATTTATAGACCAGGCATAACATCACAGCGCCAAATTAAGGTGTCGAGGCACTAGGCTCTCTACTTCTAAAATAGGGAACCAAGCTACTGCACTCACATGCACTGAAGTACTGATTTTCTAGTCAAGTCAGTTATTATGTCGGTTAAAAAAGTATTCATTACCATTAATTTTATAACTAAATAGCATGTTAGATATTGATGCAGCACCTTGACACTCTAACGCAATGTAGGTCAAAAAGTTTGATAGTGTTCATTTAAAGTGTCTGTTCATCTACCAGCTTTTCTGAACCAACTTTTGACTGGCTCCATGACACCATATGGTTAGCACCGAGGAGCTGGTTAGCTGGTCAACCTGAATAAACTAAGCTAAGCAAATCCAACATTAAGTGTTGCAATACTATGTTTGTACCATAAAGGAGCTGATCCTTTACTTTTTAAAGACATGAATACCTACACTAGAATGCTACAAAGATAAATCAAACACATAACTATCAACACCAAAGAGCTATATTTATATATATGCATTATTTTAATAAACACCTATTTATATTTTCTTGTCAATGCAATAATAAAAAAAAGATCTAAAACACATGTATGTTCCCTAACACATTATTAACCTCATTTTTGGAAAAGGTTAACATCATCTCTATATACTAATCTGTACACTTAATCATAGATTAATCTTGAATAAGTATTTAAAACCATTTTAGTGACTTAAAATTAAATTAAATTCAACCTTAAATTAAATTGAAATTAACCCAAATTGAATATCCAAAATCATTTGTATATCATCATTAAGCATAATTCAATCAATTATTTAGTTTAATTTGATTAATATTGTCATTTGATCCAATTAAACTCAAGTTGACTCATTAAACCTAATTTGGGCCAAAGTGAGTTTGAATTCAAATATACCATCAAGATAAATGAAATTCATTGATCCAAATCTTCCCAAATACTTGGCTAAAACAAAATTAAATGTTAAATAAATTTTTATTAAGTTAAGATGGCAATTTGACTCAATTAGATTCAACTTAACTCATTTATGCCAAAAATGGGTTAAGTTGAAACAAGAAAAAAATTTAATTTCTAATCCCAAGAAACCCACTAATTAGAAACATTATAAATGACTAAATAAACATAACTAAGGTTTAAACCTAGAACCAATCCATCAAATGGAACAAGAGACTAAACCAAAGGAGAAAGATGCCTAAGTAAGATAATTCAAGGTGCTTCAGCTTAAATCTACACTAAGTATGTTAGAATTCACTTAGACTCATTCTAGGTTGAATCTGGAATGATTAACAGCCAAAATTAAGGAGTCCAAGTCCATCCAAAAAAAGTAGAATATATAATGGAGAAATGGGGTGGAGCATAATAATAAATTCTCTACAATCTAAGATATCTTCTTGATTCCTCCTTCTCTCTTTATCCTAACTGCTTTGTCTCCAAGTGTGGTAATCACCATAGGCAAAACCCAACTTGAATTCCTCCCCATGAAACTCTCAACCATATAGGAATAGAAATGGATTGCTTTTACAAGCCATTCTAAGCAATCAAAAATCTTCCCCAATTAAAATGAAGAATAGCACACCTTTGCCCCAATCCCCATGCCACCAGCAAGCCAGAGTTTTACTAGACTTGCTAGAAAATGAAAGGAGCTTGGCCTATAGAACAATCTATGAGGAGGTAATTCAATTTCTTGTACTTAGAGGCTCACCACATCCCCATAAAGCATTCTGAACTATCCCCACCACCAGAGATCACCGTTGATGAGGTATGCCTTGAACTCGACCCTTTTTGCATTCGTTGTTGGTCATTTTCAAAAGAAACTTGAACTCAAGTGAGTTCAAGCTATAGATACAATTTATTTAAGTTCTTGATGGATATTCAATCAAAATCGAGTGATTTTATTAGCTAGATCATAGAAAATCACTTTGATTTAACGAACGATGCTTGATTCTCACCATCAAAAGAGGAAATGGAATCTCTGTCATCCATTTCTTCTATTAAGAATGGACGATCGAGATCTAGTTGGATCTTTGATTTAAATCATCTAAGAAATATCATGATGAATCCAAACCATCCATCTTCGATTAGATGACCTTGATCAAACTACAACCCACTGCCAAAATTATGCGGAATCCATGTGGATCCCATGTGTAAACGAGCCGAGCTTGAGCAATGACTCTTGTTCGGTTCGCCGCTTGAAATTTGCTCTCCGGTTTACCGTTATATCGAAGCAAATGTCTGTTTGTGTTCCTTAACTAAACGAGCTAACGAGCACAACTGTGGAACAACAAGCTTTTTTGACAGAGGATTGAACGTCAAGCATAACAAAAATTTTAACCACTGCCAGCCATTTATATAATATATAAATGTGTTCATATATATATAATAATAATAATAATAATAATAATAATAATAATAATAATAATAATAATAATAATAATAATAATAATAATAATAATAATAATAATAATAATAATAATAATAACAATAGTAATAAATAATAATAATAATAACGAATAAATAATAATAAATAAATAAATAATAATAATAATAATAGAATAAATACAAATAATAGTAATACAATAATAATAATAATAATAATAATAATAATAATAATAATAGTAATAATAATAATAATATAATATAATATAATATAATTTTTTATTTCGAAGAATCGATCGAACACGATCGAACAAATGATTGTTCATGTTGTTCATTTATATATCGAGCTTAAAATGTCACGTCATTTATTAATTTAACGAAATTAACTGACCTAACAACGAGCTTTTTTGATGTAATCCCATGCAGTTGAATTACGCACCATCACATTAGTTCCACATGGCATCGATGTAGATAAGTGGGAAAATATAGATTTTTTTGAAATTAAAAATTACAAAAAATGACTAGATATTCAAAAAATCATATAAAGTAAAATACTCAAAAAAATGCAAATAATGATTCTATGAATTCATCTTAGTGATAGGAATCTATGAAACCTAAAATCCCTAATTTTTATTGGGTATTTTTGGGTTGATTTGAGTTTAAATAAAAATTATCAAACTCAAATTAAACTCAAACTATTAATCCATTTAATTTGAAACTTTAGGAAATTGAAATTAAGGTTAAAACTTACTTAAAAAAAATTTTCATGATTTATTGGAAAGCAAATCAATAGATATGTAGATTTTCATCATAAACTATCAATTTAATTAAATAAATTAGGAAAATCATGGAAAATTATATAATAAACTTTTATGATAATAATAAATTCTAATGAACCTAAACACATTATTAGAACTTTCAAGAATCAAATAAACTCTAAAATAACCTAATTTTTTAACTAATTCAATTAAATGATCTTAGCATCACAAAATCATAATAAATCTTCCAAAACTCCGAAATTTCTAAATTAACCCTCTATGGATCCATCTTTTAGAGGAGAATTTATGATAATTAACATCTTTAATTAATTCCATCTAATTTAACCTAATTTAGGTTTTATTAAAATATTTAATAGCCTCATTAGTCCTAAATTATGCATTTGATTAAGGTGAAACTTTAGGATATTTAAGTTGGCAAAAAAAACCCCATTTGCTATAAAAATTTCAAGGTCAAAAGACCTTTGAATTTGAAGTTGTTGAATTTGAAATCTCTCAATGTAAATGAAATAATAAATCAGAAATTACAAAGGCTATAAAAATTAATAAAATCAACTAACAAACATTTTCATTAACATTAGAAAACCTAAGAAAAATTTCCAACCCATGAAGTTAAGGAATTTAATTAATTATACACTTAGGGTTTAATGAAATAATTAAGAACATAAAATTTAATCAAACTTTAGGTTAATAATTTGTTAAATTATAATGAATTAGTTAATCAATTGAGTTTCAACATTAATCAATCACTAGATCTCACATTTAAAATATGGAATTCATTAATATGAAAGGTCCTTAAATGCACAAATAACATAATTCCAAATATGAATAAAAATGGAATGATTAATTGAAATACATAAATTCAAATATTCTAAAGTACTAAAATAAGCTAGAATTAAGTTGGATGCCTAAACTAGTTCATTTCTTATGCTTCGAAGCCTACCTACGTCATGATTAGTAAACGAAACTCTATCTTAATAAATTAAACAAATAAATGAAGCTTTAACATATAATGTTACATTAAGCCTAATTTAAATAATAAATTAGAACGCATAAGATAATTCCTTAAATGATCAAATCAACACTTCCTAAGAATTAATTGGAACTAATTAAATTAACTTACCCTAATTCATAAACACAAACATTAATGAAATAAATGAATGAAATTATAACTTGAAAGTAATTAAATTAACTTATCCAAATCCATGAACATAACATTAATGAAATTAATTTAGATAAAGAAACCAAATGATTAAAATACACAAGGTCAAATAAACCAATTGATTAAGTAAAATCAAATGAAAAAAATAGATAAGATTAAATATGGAGAAACTGAGTCATAATAAACAATCTAAAACATTAAATAACATAAAACATAAATGAATCAAATAAATTAAACTAATATTAAATTAAATTAATTATGTTAAACATAATCATGATCTAATAACATGAACATTTAATTAAGATTTAAAAATACATTTTAAATTTTAATTAAAGGTCATAAATCAAATTAAAGAAATAGTTAATCAAAATAAAATAAAATAAAATAAAAATTGAAGCCTTCAAAGCATAATGAAATAAAATTAAATCAAATTATATAAATCCTAAACTCTAAAAAGAAAATTAAAGCATTAATCAAACCAAACTCAACATAAAATAAATGAATTCAAAAGAACTTAATTAAGATACTTAGATCTTAGCTTGACCCCCATTAGAATTAATCTTTGTCTTAGGATGAAGATCTCATTTTATTAGGATTTAAAATGTTGAATAGAATGAGTTCCACCTAAAACTGGAATTTATTTTATTCTTCATTCTTGAAAATTAAATTTTATTTTAACATAAAATGGAATTAAAAATGGAAGTAAAATTATAAATTAATTAAATCATTTAAATTGAAACCACCCAATGGAAAATTGAAAAAATTTTAAGAATAAAATAAAATAAATTAAAAAAATGAAAACAAAATTTTTCATAATTAGCAAACATATGATATATAGTATGGACACTCAAGGTCGCAAGGCTACTAGTTCATAGGAGGTCTTGATACCTCGAACTTTTGGTTTAATAATGATATATACCTATGAAGCAAATTGTGAAAAGTGAAAGATCAAATCTCAAATCAAATTAAACCAAACTTTGAAAATCAAATTGAAACTTGAACTTAGAATGCCTAGTAGAGTTATACCAGACAAACCCATTTTCATACATACTAGATCATTAGGTGACCTTAAACTTAGGTTAAGTAAATATTTTATGATATTCTATGATGTGATGTCAAATATTCTTTTTATTTTATGGTGTAATGCTTTAGACTAGATATCTAGAATTGTTTGCCTACTAATCTAGATGGTATGACATTCTTTTAGATCAACAAAGAATTATGCTAAAAGGGACTATCATAATAAGAAAATAAAAAAATGTTATTTGCTTGCAGGTATTCTTAAGTCCCCAAGCATAGCCTAATAGGACAGGTGAGCTTGGCAAGCAACTAATGCTAAGCCTGTATGTTTGCATTATAACTATTGATGTGTTGTGTGTATTTCCTAACTTTAATTTTGCAGGGTTTAAGATTTTTTTAGGAATTTTAAATGTAATTGAGTCTAGAATTAGGCTAAGATCTATGGAGTTTAGAAATTGTAGGAGCTGACCCTACTAGTGCATATTCTCAATGGTCCCCTGTGTAACCCATGGAGGTCATTAAAAAGGTAACTATCCTAAAATAATATCACCATAGATCAAACTTTTAGTTCTAGGTCGGGCTATATAAGGGTAGAGCTCTTTCCTATTTTCCTTTTCTTTTGGGTGTATAGCAATACTTGGCTACATTAGCCTAGTCTATTAATTAATTTGGTTTGATATATTTTTTGTGTGTAATAGAAACAACATGCTTTTCTAAGTTTCTTTCTATGATTGTATTTCTGTGATGAAATGCCTGAAACATTAGGCTCTTGGGAAAAATTAAATTTTCTACCCAACTATATCTAAATAACTCAAACATAAACATAAATAAACTCAACATCTCATGTTTATTAAAGCCCTAGGTACAACTTAAAAGCAACAAGAAATAATTAGCTTTGGTGAAATATGATAGCATAGTGTTTATACTTCTTTAATCGGGCACTTCACTCATTATACCTGAGGGGACATTTAACCTTTAAAGATGACCACCCTTCTTGGGAAATGTGTTCTCTCTTTTAATTTGACCCATAATCTCTTCTAATTGCATAACATTGTAGGCATAAATTGCATACCCATGGCTTTAAATGTATTATAAGTTAAAATTATGTAAAAGATGAAATTTGTTGCATTAGTTAGGTGCATATAATACCTAATAAGATCTTAAGGATATGGAGTGAGTTTAAGCTCTAGTCTCTTTCCTAAATACAATAGCCCATCCATCTTACATAGCATGAAGACTGAACTCATGGATTTAAAAATCATTTAGGTGGTGTTAGCTGGTAGCCCTTCTATGTGAGAGATAAGTCTAGAAGAGTCAAGGATAGGTTCATTTTCTCAAATGAGAGAAAGAGATAATAATTCTCAAAAGTTAAACAAAGTCAAGCTTCTGAGTTATGTTAGAAGCATTTGAAGACATAGGTTCTGAAGTATCCTTCATGGATTAAGTCTTTAACCCTCGATATTTCTACAGTATGCTGCTAAAATTTAAGTCCTAGATTTCTAATAAAATGGCAACTCAAACCCTACTAAATCTTAAAATGGTTGAGAGCCCAATGATAGTTTAGTTTAAATGCCTACTAGGCATCCCAGTATTTATAGGCATTTCTTACTTAATTCTAATTAGTTTCTATAAGAACTATTTCCCCTTTGAAAGCATTCCTTATTGAATTTCTAAATTATCATCCTTTTAAGTCAATCTTTGAAATCCATAGAAATAAAAATCCATTTCTTTAAGGAAGAGTATTCTTAGAAAGAGATCCTTCATTCTTAAGATGTAATTAACTATAAGGCTTGGCCTTATAGAGAACTATGAACCTTGCAACAAAATAAATCCTGTCTTATTTCTCCATGTAGTGCAGGGTGAAAAATCTCTGGTATATCGTAGACCCATTAGCTTTAGGAGTCTTTAGTGAGTAATTGAATCCATTATGGTTATTAGTTTTATCTTTAAATATAATATATTTATCCATTAATGATGTATTTGATTATCAAAATAAGTACCCTCAAGATCTGCGTACTGTTCCAAATTAAAATTTTTATAGATGTTTCAAATGACTCCATTAGGGATCAGTTCCTCCCTCTATCTTTATAAATAGATTTGCATTTCTATATATTAGCAATGTACTTATGTTTTCATGGCTCAAGATTATCTTTCATTTCATGGGTATCTCTCCATTTCATTCTTGGTAGAGTATATTCAACATCACTAAATGGAGTATAGAACTTACCTATTTATTGAAATCAAATAAGGTGGTTCTATAACTTCTACATTTTCAAAAGTAAAACTTTTACTTTAAAAACTCCAGCCATGATAAAAATGGCTAAATTTTCCTAATGGGTCAAAAGTTTTTCTTTGACTACATTATATTAATTGAAGCCAATTATAACTTATTCAATTTTTTGTTTGAAAATAGAAAATAGTAGGGCAACTCATTTTTGTTGTCACATCTAGGATTAGCTACTGTATTGATAACATTAGATTAACTAATGGTTTTGTCATCAAGTTTGGAGCTAGATTTGAAAATTTGAACATTACAGCTAATAAAGAAACTCTTGCTCCTATTTGTCATGTAGCTATTAAAGTCAAACAATCCATTCTAGAGTTTTCTAGTGTACCTACAATACCCCTACCATTGGAAGGAAAGTTACTGCTGAGGTCACTGAAAGGATCCAAACAAGCCATATGCAAAAGAAGATCAAATTACCTGTTATAGAGACATTGACTACTTCCTTCTTTCCTAGCACTTTCATGGGTAGGGTCCACCTCTGAGCCTCCCCAAATGACTAAAAGTGAAAAATAATAGAAGGAGGAGACATAAGACAAGCCCTGAAAGGATGAAAACAAAAAGAAATGATATAAATAAAACTAGATAGGGCAAGAGATGGATATACACTTCTAGATAATTCTCCTCTCTTAGGAGGTAAGATTTCACCCTCTTTCTATAGCCTAGGGAGAGGAGGATGTGTCCTAGATTGTGAGTTTTCTACCTCTTCCTTTCACTTATGAAAGTAAGAAAACTTTAGGCTCATGAATATGGAAACACATGGGAGATTACAACAAAGTCTTCATAGAACTCCTAGGTCCTCCTCTTACACTAAAGAGGAGTTTCTTAGGGTCATGAAGGATCGAATATCTAGAAGCCTTAAGAGAGAAATCTTAGGGAGACCAACCACTTCCCAAAACAAAGAGAAGGGAAATGTGGTCCTCCCAAAAGAAGAAGATCTTATCAACCCATGCCCGTTATACCAAACCATTGTCATAATTCGAGAAGGTCACTAACATGGCATAGAGAGCAACTTGCTAGCTTAGCGAGAGGTAACCTTTCTTGGAAAAGAAAGTAAAAAAGTTTATGTCATAAAAGTTCCATTGGTCCCTGAGCTAAGCATTCCTTCACCACCACCACTAGAGAGAGTACCTATTACCCAACCTATTAAAGAAAAACCTTCATCATCTTTGTTTAAGCTCCAAACTGATGGGTCATCCTCATTCTATACTTCTAAGAAGGAGATAGAGTCTATTCATTTATCTCTTTATAATATGGACATCTTGGATGAAGGACACCTTGGCCTGGGAGCAACTCTAATTGTAGAAGAAGTCCACACTATATATGAAAGTCATGAAAAAGAAGCATTTGATGTGAAACCCATGGACATAGAAGAAGAGTCTAAAATCATCCTTTATAATAACAGTGTTCCACTCCATTTGAAAAAAAGGAGATAGAGACTATTATGAGAGAGAGAGGATGAAAATGAAAAAAAATAAATCAAACTAAACAACAGTTTGACTTAGAGCAAGATGATTTGTTGGAAGATGACTCAGGACTACCTATAGTGCACATTTTTATGGTAGACACAAGGGAATCAAAGAAAGAGCGAGATGTGTCATAAGAGAGTCATGTATCTAATCCTACTAAGAAACTGATTCACCAGTTGCAAAAGAAAGATGATCAGATCTTGAAAATGGAAAGGAAGATGGAAGAGATAACTGTCACTATGCAATCACTCCAAAGATTGATTCCTAGCTCTTTCCAACCTCATTCTTTAGATCATTTAGAAGAATCCCATCCCACAAATGAGAAGAGATTCAGTTTAGAATATCATCAAAAATAATAATAAATGATGTAACTCCTAAAATTGACCTAAAATCTCTCATGGAATAACAGGTAAAGGAGGCATTGCCTCTAGGTGCAACTCTAATTCCAAAAAGTAGACCCTATCCTAAGGAATATGATTCTATACCTTACCCAAAGAGATTTGTGCCCCTTTCATTCAAAGTTTTGATGGGACCCCAAACAACATTTGGCATATTTTTGAGCAAGTTTTATAATGCCAGAGCTAGTGATGCATTGTTGTTTAAGCAATTTGTTAGTAGTTTAACTAAGGTTGCCTTTGACTGGTTTGCAAAGATACCGAATGATTTAGTGCATAATTTTATTGAACTGAAAACGTGTTTGTAAAGCAATTTACTAGCATGCAACACCATGTCATATGGGTGATTTAGTGTTAAAAAGCAAAATCCAATGGAATCTTTTGTTAAATATATCTTGAGAAGGAGGATTCTTAGATTTATGTGTGAGCCTTAATTACAAGTGTAGCATGTTGTTGAAATACTTCTTTAAAACATCCATGGCCCTACAGCCTTTCTATTAAAGGGCTTTACCATTAACACTTTTGAGAAACTATTAAATAAAGTCTCTAGCCTACAAGAAGAATCCCCTAGGATGTCATTCTTAAAAGATCAATCTCTTATAGAACCATCAAAACCTAGAAAGTGCTAGAAAAGAAGGCATGCAATGTCTCTACAGTATACAAGGGAAAAGCCTTAATTTAAGTCCAAGCAGAGTGGCCTCCACCTTACAGTCCATCGCAATAGCACTTATCATCGCCTCCTAAGAAGAATCTCACTAGCCCTTTCACTAAGATAATGAACGAGACTTATTCTTTCAAGAGAGAGGCAGTGAGAAAGATTTTCAAAAAGTTAAAAAGAAGCCAAATTTTAAACTACCTAATTCAAAGAGATTAGAACAAGTTGGCAAGGTGAGTGACCCAAATTATTGTCCATATCATCATATGTTAGGTAACACTATTGAAGACTGATTCACTTTCAAGGACTAGCTTGAAAGAAATTGTAAGAGAGGGCTGGTGATAATTCCCAAAGAATACCTAGTGGACTATGGACAAGGGTACATTAAGGTAATCCATAGGTGAATCTTCCACTTTTCCTAGTTCTTCTCTTATAAAAGAATGAGACATTGCTTTATCCCATTCTTCTAAAAACTATTTATTGAAAAAAAATTAAATATTTCATGTAGGATCAGATGAACAGGAAGAAGATCATCTAGATTGATCCATCAGCATCAAAAGACTTAGTCCCTCCTCTACCTCATTCAGCATAATAAGATGTTCAGATGACTGGAGAGAGTGGTGAGAGAGGAATATTTAATATATAGAGAATTTTGTATGATAAGGATGGAAAGGCTAGGCCTTACATTTCTCTATCTTTATGTACTCATTTCAATAATTTGAATAAAAAGCATATGTCTAAAGGCATTTCTTACATTCTTACCATTTATGATGAACATGCTAAAATAAAGAAAAATAAGAAAATGAATAAGAAAGTTTTCATGCTATTTGTAATGTGTTTTGTGAATTAGTTTCAAATAGTGAGAGTCCTATGGATGATTTGTAAAGAAACCCTATTAGCATAGATAGAACTATTATATTCTAATTAGTCTTTGGAAAAGGATACCAGTGATGAGGGACAAGTTCACACGACCAATGGAGATATCATTGAGGTTAATCTCCATAGTATGAAGGTTTTGCCAACTTGTCTGCCTCCTTCTCCCAAAGACAAAGGCAAATAAATTGTTGATCAAAATTCAGAACCTTTGTAAAAAGATTCGGTAGTAGAGCCAACTATTGCCAAGGTCGACTACAATGTTTTAGCCCATCTTAGAAAACTTCCTACTAGATTAAGCATTTATGATGCCTTTGTTCTATCTAAATAAATGAGAGAGTAATTTGTTCAACATTACTCGACCTAGAGATATGTTTAACCAAACTAGCAGTAACTTCTTCAGATAAGGCTTGCTACTTCAAAGAGATTCCTAGGGTTACTTTCTCTATGAAGATTTTCTTCTAAAAACCATAGATCACAATTGACCCCTTTACATGTTTATCAAAGTGGAGAATATCAGATTATCAAGAGTCCTTATTGATCCTTGTGCCTCAATAAATATTATGAACTTTAAAACACTATCATTTTTAAGGATTGATACAAAAAGGCTTAGTTCGATAAGATGTTATTGGGAGGGGGGTGGTTAATGAAATGGGAGAGGAAGCTTTAGGTTTAATCACTCTATTATTGGAAATAGAAGGATTGAAAACAAAAATAAAGTTCCATATCATCGATTCAAGAACATCCTTAACTGCCCTCTTAGGCAAGCCATGGATACATTAATTTAGGATGGTTCCTTTGTCACTCTACTAATATATTAAGAACACAAAGATGGAGTAGAGTATACTATAAAAGGTGACATACAACCATTCTCATTGACAAGATTGAAGTTTATGAAGATGTTATAATATGCCTAAAAGGAAAATATTTGATTTCGTGAAATTTGGTACTATTAGGGGTCCATTTGTTAACCTCAGTTTTGGATGAGGTTAACATTAATCCTAAATTAATAATTAGGAGCCTCCTAATTAAACACTTAGGACACTATACTATGTGACCTAGTGAATTCTCCTATGATTTAATCTAACCTAATGGAATTAGGTGGATCCAAACCCAACACAAATATAAATAAAGAATTAAGTTAAACACATTCTAATTGAAATCTAAATTTATTTGAGTTTAAAATAAGACAATTGGAGTGGTTAATTCAATTATCCTACTTATGCTCAAAATCACCTAAACTTAAAGAAATTTAAATAAAATCAAAATTAAAATCAAAATCAAATACAATTTAAAAAAATGCATTAGAGTCAATGCAAGAATCAAAATGAACCTAAAACTAAATCCAAATGAAAGCGAAATGAAAGTCAACCATTGAACATAGGGTTGCCTTATGTAGGCCCCACTAAGTCAAAGGTAAACCCACCATAATTTGACCAAATTAAATCATTCCAAATGCTCAAAATCATTAAATGAACAAGTTTAAACATGAAGCAAATAAATAAAAAATCAATAAGGTCTCAAATGGGCTAATTAGACAACTTGGTCTAAATGAGGAAAAATGAACCTTATTACATTAAAATTCAAATTGAAAAGAAATCATTTAAATTGATTGTCCAAAATCATTTGGAAATCATGATTAAATATAATCCAAACAACCAGTAGGTCAAATTTGACCAATTTGGTCATTTGACCCAAATGAGTCCAACTTAACCCATTAAACCCAATTGGGTCAAATGGGTCAAAATTGAAATCAATTCCAAACATATTAAATTAATCACTTCAAATCATTTCACACATGTGATTAAACATGATTGGAGTCTAAACACAACATAATTGAGTCAAATTGGTCATTTGACTCAATTCAACTCAACTTAATCCATTTAAGTCAAAATGAGTCAAATTGAAATAAATCAATTTAAAATCCAAGGAAATTAATCAATTTAAAAAACATCATAAAACATCAAATAAGCATAATTGAAATTGAATTTAAATCTTAAAAGACCATTTGAGCTAGAGAATTCAATTTGACCAATTTAGATCAAAAAATCAAATCTAGCTTAAATCACATTAAACCCTCACATGGCAAGGATCAATTGAACTTCAAATTATCTATAAGATAATTAACAATGATTAAAACTCAAATTTAAATGAAAATAAATACAATTAAAATACTTTAAATTAAGTCAAATACATATGGCATGAACTAGGTTCAATCTTCAAATCTAACTCAAATGGACTTGAGTTTAAACTAAGATTCACCTTAGTATGACTTGACCAACCAACCACCAACCCAAAGGGATGTGGTGGTGATGCCAAAAGCTAAGGGATGCCATATGAGGTGAAATCATAAGGAGATGAGGTGTATCCATTACGAGAAGGTGGGAATCCATACAAAAAAGTAAAATCCCACTTTATCTCCTCCATACCTCATCCACTTCTTCACCATCACTGATTTGGAATTTCTCCAATCAATTGACCACCCCTTGGAGCTAGCATCTAAGGGTGGCCATCACCATAGCAAAAAATAAATTTGACTTCCTCCATGGATTCCAAGTCATGGCTCACGGCTAAGCAAAGAAAAGGAAGGGGGAGACTTCTCTAGAGAGGATCCATTCCAATACACTCACAACAAAAAGAGAGACCAAACCGACCCATTAGCCAATGCCCTTAGCTGCTAGTGGCTAGATTTGGCCACCCTAAACTTCCTTAAATGGCTCTCAGCCATACATGGAAAGAGAGGAAGAAGACTACCTCTAGGAAATTTCAACATCTACACACGTTCCTGAAGTGAAGTGAAGATGAATCGAACCATCCTCCAAATCTCCCACCACTTGCATGCCAAAAAATGGCTAAAACAAGCAGCTAAGCTCTTGGCCAAGATTAGAAAGTTGGTAAATAACCTCCTCAAGCTCAATTCAAGATCCCTATGCATTCCATGGATGGAGGTGACCTCAAACAAACCTTTGCCCAAGCCTCCCACCTCTGGCAAGCTGGAGATCGATCAAACCTAATGGAAAATGGTGGATCTTTGGTCTCCATAGTGATCCATGAGGAGGTAAGCTGAGATTTCTTCACCAAAGGTTTGTTATGTTGAGGCAAAGATGCTTAAAGCATGGTGGCCGCTGAGGATCAATGCGAGTGAGGTATGCTTCAAAATTGACCCCTAAGGCATTTTGGTTTAGTCCTTTGTGAAGTCAAATTGATCTCAAGTGAGATCAAGTCATTTAGATGGGTTGCAAGTTGGTTCTTGATAGATTTGCTGGAAATCATGAGAAATCACATCATAGATTGCTAAAAATTTGCCCCTAATGGCAGATGACTCTTGGTTCTTTGGTGGGAGAAGGAAGATAGGATCTCCACCATTCATTCCTTCTATTAGGATAGATAGCTGAGATCTAGCCATTTGTTTAATTAAATCCCATATAGGATCTATGAGTGAAATTGTAATTGTCTGATTAGAGATCATATGGTCGTAAACCATCTCACATGGCCGCCACTTTTTGAGCTGGATCTGTGCGAATCCAGTTTGCCAATAGCCATGCCATGTGGTAGACACCACCACGTTAGTGAAACGTGCCGACCATTCTAAATAGAAAATTTAGGATCTTTTAGACTTAAAAAATGATAAAAAAAATCACCAAAATTTTAAAAGAATTATAGAAATTAAAATACACATCTAAAAAAATGGAACTAAGGGCTTTATGGATTCATCTAGTGAGGAGAATCCATTAAACCCAAAATTCCTAAATTTTATTAAGTGATTTTATGTTAATTTAAGTTTAAATGAAAATAATCAAACTCAAATTTAACTTAAACCATCAACCCAATTAATTTAAAATGTTAGTGAATTGAAATTAAGGTTAAAACACAACTCAAATAATTATTTTTAGGATTTATTGGAAAGTAAATCCATGGATATGAGATTTTCAAGCTATGAACCTTAATTTAATGAAATTAATTAATATTAATGTCATAAAATTATGGGAAAATATGAAATTAACTCAAATCATCATAATAAAATTTAATGAGTATAAAACATTATTAAAACTCATTAAAAGCTCATAAATCCCAAAATGACCTAATTAAGTACTTAATTTAATTAATTAATTTAATTAAATAGTCTAAATTTTAAAAAATCACAATTAATCAACCAAATTTTTAAAAATTCTAAATGAACTCTATTGATGCATCTTCCATAAAGGAATTCAAGAAAATTAAAATCCCTAATAAGCTCCTTTTAATTTAAGCATAATATAGCTTTTATTAAAGTAATTAAAATTCTAGCTTGTCCTACATTAAATATCTTATTAAGGTGAAACTTTTGGGAACTTAAATTAGAAAGGAACCCTACTTTCCATATAAATTTAAGACCAAATCACCCTTGGATTAGTTGTTGAATTTCCAATCCATAAGTAAATTTAAGTGAAATAATAAAAAAAAAAATCATACAAATTATAAAAAAATCATAAAATCAATTAAAACTAAATTAACATCATAATATTTAAAGAAATTTTAAACTTTCTAAAGTTAAATTTTTTTATTAATTACATACTTAGGGTTTAATGAAATAAAATAAAAATCAAATCTTAATTTGATAAATTCTTAATAAATCAACAAACCAATTGAAATTAAAACTTTTTGACCTAAAATTGAATTATAATATCAACTTAAATGGATTAAGTGGATCACTTAAGCTAATAAAAATAAACATTAATGAATTAAATAAATGAAATCAAGTGAAATTCAAATAAATCAAGTAATTAAAATTCAAAATAATCAAGATAACTCATCCAAATTCATAAATATCAATGAAATGAATAAGTATGATCAAATAAAATGAATGTTTAATTAAATGACAAGAAACACTCTAAAATTTAACCAAAGTGTTATAAACCAAAAGATCATAAACTCTAAACTTTAGATAGAAACATAAAATATTAATTAAATCAAACTCAAATTAAAATAGATCAGCAAATGAATTTAAAAGAAGCTAATCAAGATACTTAGGATATTTGCTTGACCTCCTTGAATGGATGAAAATCCATTCTATTAAGATTTAGGATGTTGAATAGAATGGGTTCCACCCAAAGTGGGACTTATTTCATTCTTCATTCCTTTAAAACTTAAATTTCAACTTTAACATAAAAGAAAACTTAAAATGGAAATATAATTAAAAATCAATTTTAAAACCACCCAATGGTAAATTAAATAAATGTTGAAAACCAAATCAAAACTTGAACCTAAAATGTCTAGTAAAGTCATACCACACAAGCCCATTTCTTCACAGACTAGATTATTAAGTCATCGACCCTAAACTTAGGTTAGGTCGATGATCTGTGATATGATGTGAAATGTTTTACTAATTTTATGTTGTACTATTTTAGACTAGATGGCTAGGATTATTTGCCTACTAATATGTATGGTAGGACATTCTTTTTAGCCTACACCATTTTCTATAGGTATGCTTAAGTCTTTAAGCAAATCCCAATAAGATAGTTGCACTTGGCAAGCAATTAATGCTAATAATGTATGTTTGCAAAAAAAATATTGCTTTTCTAGGTTTCTTTTTGTGATTTATTTTTGTGATGAAATGCTTGGAATGTTAGGCTCCTAGGAAAACTAAATTTTCTAGCCAATTTAAATATATACAACTTGAACACAAAAATAAATAAACTCATAACCTCACATTAATTAAAGCCCTAAGCACAACTTAAAAGAAACTAGAAATAATTTATTTTTATGAAACATGATAGTATATTATTCATTCTCCTTGAATTTGGTACTTCACTCATTACACAAAATGGGGCATCTAACCTTTAAGGATGACCACCCTTCTTGGGGAAGTGTTCCTTCTCTTCTGATTTGGCCCATGATCACTTTTAACTACATATCATTGTAGGCAAAAAATTGCATTCCTATGGCCTTAAATGAATCAAGAGTCAAAACATAAAAAATGAAATTTGTTGCATTATTTAGGTGCATATCATACCTAACATGTTCTTAAGGTTAGGGGGTGAGTTAGATTCTTAAGGTTGGAATGTTAGGCTCCTAGGAAAACTAAATTTTCTAGCTAATCTAAATCTAAATAACTTGAACACAAAAATAAACAAACTCATAACCTCACATTAATTAAAGCCCTAGGCACAACATAAAAGCAACCAAAAATAATTTGTTTTATGAAACATGATAGTATATTATTCATTCTCCTTGAATTGGGTGCTTCACTCATTGCACAATATGGGGAATCTAACCTTTAAAAATTAACACCCTTCTTGGGGAAGTGTGCCTTCTCTTCTGATTTAGCCCATGACCACTTCTAACTGCATATCATTATAGTGAAAAAATTTCATACCTATGGCCTTAAATGAATCAAGAGTCAAAACATAAAAAATAAAATTTGTTGCATTATTTAGGTGCATATCATACCTAACATGTTCTTAAGATTAGGGGGTGAGTTAGGTTCTTAAGGTTGAAATGTTAGGCTCCTGGGAAAATTAAATTTTCTAGCCAATCTAAATCTAAACAACTTGAACAAAAAATAAACAAACTCATAACCTCACATTAATTAAAACCCTAGGCACAACTTAAAAGCAACTAGAAATAATTTATTTTTTGTGAAACATGATAGTATATTATTCATTCTCCTTCAATTTGGTGCTTCACTCATTGCACATAATGGGGCATCTAACCTTTAAAGATGACCACCCTTCTTAGGGAAGTGTGCCTTCTCTTCTGATTTGGCTCATGCTGCATATCATTGTAGGCATAAAATTACATGCTTATGGCCTTAAATGAATCGAGAGTAAAAACATAAAAAATTAAATTTTTGCATTAGTTAGTGCATATCATACCTAACATGTTCTTAAGGTTAAGAGGTGAGTTAGGTTCTTAAGGTTGGAATGTTAGACTCCAGGGAAGATTAATTTTTTAGCCAATCTAAATCTAAATAACTTGAACACAAAAATAAACAAACTCATAACCTCACATTAATTAAAGCCCTAGGCACAACTTAAAAGCAACCATAAATAATTTGTTTTTTGTGAAACATGATAGTATATTATTCATTCTCGTTAAATTGGGTGTTACACTCATTGCACATAATGGGGCATCTAACCTTTAAAGATGACCACCCATCTTGGGGGAGTGTGCCTTCTCTTATGATTTGGCCCATGCAACTTCTAATTGCATATCATTGTAGGTATAAAATTGTATACCTATGGTCTTAAATGAATTGAGAGTCAAAATATAAAAAATAAGATTTGTTGCATTAGTTAGGAGCATATTATACCAAACATGTTCTTAAGTTAGTGGGTGAGTTAAGGTTCTTAGGCTCTTTCCAAAATACAATAATCTAACCATCTTGCATAAATTAAAACTAAACTCATGAATTTAAAATAACTTATGTGGTGTTAGGCAACCCTTCCATGTGGATGATAAGTCTAGAAGAGTCAAGGATAGGTATGTTTTCCTAAGTGAGAGAAAGAATTATAATTGAATTTAGTTAGGTTATGAAGTATTAAATAAGTCTTCAAACCTCTTAGAAGTCCTAGATTTCTAAAGAAAATAACAATTCAAACCCAACTAAATTCAATCTCAAAATTATAAAGCTCAATGGTAGGTTAGTTAAAATGTCTACTAGGCATCCAAATATCTAAAGGAATTTCTTACTTAATCATTAATTAGCCTCCAAAAGAACTCTTTCCCTCTTGAAAGCATTCCCTATTAATTTCTAAATAGTCATCCTTTTAAGAGAAGCTTTGAAATCCATAGAAATAAAAAATCTATTCCTTTAATCTAAGTTTTCTTTTTTTTAGAATAGATTCTTCATTCCTAAGATGTAATTAACTATAGGGGCTTTCCCTTACAAGGAACTGCAAATCATGCAACTAAACAAACTCTATTATACTTCTCCATATAGTTTAGGGGGAAAATCTCAGGTACATCAAAAACTCATAAGCCTTAAGAGTCCCTATTAATTAATCAAATCCATTATAGAAACATATGTTAATCTTTCAAGATAATATACTTTTCCCTTAATGACTTATTTGATTACCTAAATAAATACTCCTAAGATCTACGTGGTGTTCCAAATAAAATTCAAACAATATCAAATAAAAGAAAGAAAGGTGTTATAGAAAATAAAAATAAAGAGAAGAAAGAAAAGGATGGAAAAGAAAACGAAAAAGAACCTCCAATAATTTAAATTAATGTGGATCTAGCTTTGATGAAGATTTCAATCAAAATGATACCTCAATAAAATTTGAAATTTTATTAGAATCAGGTAGTGATGATGACCAAATACAAGCATTAAAGGATGATCCTAATTTATTTACTAATAAAAGTTGAAATGGTATGTAGATACTTTGACTCTAACTCCCTTTTATCAAAAAAAAATTTCATTATTAGAAGTTAAAGTAGCCCCTGACCTTATAGGAGAAGGTAGAAGAGTATCAAAGCTTCATTTTATACCTAGGTCTTCAAGCTCAGAAGTAGATGTAAAGCTTGAAGACCCATCTTCTAATGAAATAATAGAACTCCTATTTGACTAGTATTCTCATTATGATAAAAATGCTACAAAATATGATTTAATTTGACATACTTGCCCCAAAGATATGGCCTAACACATGGAAACCTTATGGAATACCAAAACTAAAAATTTAAATCTAAAGTTAGTGTTGGGTTCGGTATCATTAGACCATTGGATGATAATGAACATTGCTTAATGATAAGAAATCATATGGATTCTAATCAACTTTGTGAAAATATATCTGATTTAAGGGGATTTTATTTTGAAACATTAGATAATTTAATTGATTGCTTACTTCAAAATATGCCACTAGAATTTGAAGAAGAAATAAAATCCACTATTGACGAATTAAGAGAAATCAACTTAGGAACAGAAGAAGTCCTAAGGCCAACTTTTATTAGATCACTTCTAGGCCCAAAAGATTCTGAAGAGTTGATTAACTTACTTTCTAAATAAAAAAGTTACTTTGCATGTGGAATTATGTTGAGATGTCAGGTTTATCTCTAGATGTCGTTGTTGACAATTTAGAGATTAAATCTGATGTAATTTCAAATCAAGCTCTTAAACATATGCACTTAGAAATCAAACAATAAGTGATCATTGAAGTAAAAAAAATTAATTGATGGAGTTTATATGAGAAGAATACTACCCTTCTTGACTAGTAAGCATTATCCTAATAAAGGAAAAGAATGGTCAAATATGCATTTATGTGGACTTTAGAGACCTGAATAAAGCTTGTCTTAAAGATGAGTTTCCATTGCCGATACTAGAACTTATGGTGGACATAGCCTCTTTCATGAAGTCACATTTTTAATGGATAGATGATTTGGGTATAACCAAATAAAGATGGCTCCAAATGATGAAAACCATACTGGTCAAAACTCCTATCATGATATTCTGTTACATGGTCATGCCATTCGATCTCAAAAATGTTAGGGCCACTTTTCAAAGTGCAATGACTACAATATTCAATAATTTATATCATAATCAAGTCAGATGCTACATTGATGATCTAGTCATTAAGAGTAAAATAAATAACATCATTTATATGCCTTATAGATTATCTTCGAACGGTTGTGTCACTATAACTTAAAAATGAACCCCTTAAAGTGTGCTTTTGGAGTAACTTCAAGAAAGTTTTTAGGTTTTGTAGTGAGGTACTACATAATCAAAATTGATCAAGAAAAGATAAAAGCTATTATGGAAATGTGACCACCTAAATGTTTTACACAGTTAAGGTCATTCTAGGGAAGGCTAGCATATTTAATAAGATTTAAATGAAACTTATATGGAAGATGTCAATCATTTGTAATGTTGACAAAAAAAGATTTGAAATTTATCAGGGATGAGAAATTCCCGAGTGCATTTCAAAGCTTAAAATAATATTTCATGAATCCACCTATTTTGGCTACCCCAATTCTAGGAAGTCATTAACCATATATGGCTTAGATGAATCAATTAGAGCTTATTAGCTCAATTTAATGAAGAAGGGAAAGAAAACATCCCTTTATTACCTAAATCGCAAACTCAACCCGATAGAAATAAATTATCCACCTATTGAAAAGCATTGTCCAGCTTTAGTTTTTTTTTTGCTCAGAAACTAAAGCATTACATGCTTTCTCATAAAGTAAATTTGATTTTCATAGTGAATCCTTTATAATGTATAATGACCCGCGACATTGTATAAACATCTAGCACGTTGGTCTATGTTCTTATTGTAATTTGAATCATGTTTATCCCTGTCTATGATATAAAAGGTCAAGTTGTAGTTGACTTCTTAGCAGTACATCCTTTACCCAAGGGTTCTCCTATAAATGATTATCTTCCAAATCAACAGATCATGACTATAGATGAAGAACCTAATGCCACTTAGGAATTATATTTTGATGGTGCAGCATTGTCAAAGAAAAATAAAGAGTAAAATTCTTTTATCCTGGGGAAGGCAGGGATTGGATTGAATTTTATAATTCTAGACAAAGGAATAATCTGATATTCCTATCACTTGACTTATCCTTATATGAATAATAAAGTCCAAATATGAGGCTCTTATAATTGGGTTAAAGTTAGCAATCCTTATGGATATTAAAAAAATTCTTTGAGGATTCTCAGCTAGTTATTAATCAAGTGAGCAAAATCTATAAGGTTTTGCACCTTATGCTTTTCAATTATTACCAATACACAATAAAATTGCTTGACGATATCCCTTTTGTAACTTTGTATAGAATATCATGCAAAGATAATTCTATAACAGATGCTTTAGCTAAGCTTGCCAAAAAAATCATATACCTAGAAAAAGAATCTATATCTATAGAAGTTTAGAATCAACAAGTTTTATCCCCTACAGATATAGATTATATGAATAGAAAATAGAAATACAAAGGGTAGCCACACTTGCTGAAGGTCAAGAAGAATGTGAGTAGAGACATCCATTCATTGACTATTTAAGTGAGGGGAGGCTCCCTAAAGATTAGTCACTAGCAAATCAAATTATGAAATGTACCTTGTCTTATGCATTAATTAATATGTGTTATATTGTACATCATTTTACCAAATGTAGTTGCGTTGTTTGGATAAACTTTATGCCCATAAGATTATGACTGAGGTACCTTTGAGATTGTGTGGTGCTCATCAATTTGGACATAAGATGAAATTAAAAATTAAAAAACTTGGATACTAATGGCCTTTGATGTTAAATGATTGCATGGAAACTACACATCATTATCATCAATGCCAAATACATTGTGTGGTACTACATCAACCTCATAATGTATTACACCCAACTATTGCCTCTTGGCCCTTTGAAAGTTGGGGTACCAACATCATAGGGCCTATTGATCCTTTTTCATTTAAGGGGAATCATTTTATATTAGCTACAATTGATTACTTTTCTAAGTGGGTTGAAGTAATTCTACTAAAAGAGGTGAAAGCATACCATATGCTTAAATTCTTTTAAGAAAATATCATATATCCTTTTGTTGTTCATCACTGAATCATATCCGATAATGGACCATCATTTAAGTTAGCCAAATCAAATCACTTTGGGGCTAAACATAAAATTGATTAGAGATATTCAACCATCTATTACCCAAGGGAAATGAATTGGCCAAACATTTAATAAAATTCTTGTGAGAATTTTGAAAAAGATACTTGATGAAAATAAGCATTGATGGCCTGAAAAGTTGGTTCAAGCCTTATGGGCCTGTCGGACCACATATATGACACCAACTCAATCTACACCATATGCTTTGGTTATGTAACTAAAGTTATTCTTCCATTGAAAGTACAACTACCTTCATTAAGGATAACAATTAATAACAACATTACAATAGATCAAAATCATGAACTTCGACTGGAAGAACTTGAAAGCCTTAAAGGAAAGAATTTAGAAGCCAACAAGACCTTGAAATGTACCAATTGCATATGGCTCAGGCTCATGATAAGTTGGTCCATCCTAGAACTTTCCAAATAGAAAACTTGGTCTTGGTTCTTAAGAAATATTAGCTCATCATAGGATAAGCAAAATTTGAGCCAACCTGGGAAGGACCATTCATGGTGGAAAAAATCTATGAACGAGGCTCTTATCAATTAATTACTTGTAATGGTGAACGTTCAATGCCACCAATAAGTGTACGTTACTTAATAAATATTATGTATATAATGTACTTTAATTTTAAATATGATGATCAATAAAATTATGTCCATCTTTATATCTTTTGCAATTTATTCAGATCAAACATTATCTCTTTTAACTTCTATGTAAACTTTATGTAATTTTCTTAAATCCATTTAATGCACAATCTCTACATTCCTACAAGATGGGAGCAAGCCCATTTATGATACCCTTTCTATAAATCTCTTAGGTTTGGAGCAAGCCTTTCATGACACCATTCCTATTATTCATCAGATTCGATTAATCCATCAAGATCCCATTCCTATTAGTCAAAATTGAGGTTAGGAATAAATCATCAAGACTCCTTTCATCATTTTTAACTATAAAAGTTGGATTAAGCTATTAATGGCCCCATCTTAATAGTTAACTAAAAAGAAGTCCCTTATTAGGCATCCTTTAATTGATAAGGATTGGATTAAGTCACTAGACCTCTTTTGACTAAATAGACAACATGGTTATGATTAAGTCACTAAGACCCCTTTCCTACTAAATAGACTACATGGTTAGGATTAAGTCACCAAGACCGCTTTCCTATTAGTCAAAATTTTGAGGTTTAGGATTAAATCATTAAGACCCCTTCTCCTCCTTCTAACTATTTATGTTGGAATAAGCCACCAAAAGCCCCATCTTAATAGTTAACTAAATAGGAGTAAGTCCTTTAGTAGGCATACTTTTGGAATGACAAGGTTAGGATTAAGTCACCAAGACCGCTTTCCTATTAATCAAAATATTGAGGCGTAGGATTAAGTCTTTAAGGTCCCTTCTCCTCAACATAGCTATTCAAGAAGGAATTAAGCTATTAAAGGCCCCTTCTAATTAGTATAATTTCACTATATAAGGATTTAAATCTTTGTGACTTTTCTAGTTCAAAACAAAAGAAATTAACGAGTGGAATAAGTCAATGAAGGGTCCATTCCTATAGACTACTCAAGTTAGGAATTAAGTCCATGTGAACCCTACCTATTAGTCATAATCTTCAAGTTATGGAAATGAGTCATTGAAGACCCCTTTTCTTCAAGATCAACTAAATTCAAATTCCTCCAAGCTTATGCTTTTGTTCTTCTTAGCTAGATCGATCAACACCAATATGTGGAGTGTACTCTAATTAGTCCACCACACATATTGGAGGTTCATTTGTTGATCTTATTTTGGATAAGGTTAATATCATCTCTAAAGCAATAATTAGGGACACTTAATCTTAGATTAGGAGCCTCCTGATTAAGCACTTATGATACTATGCTTAGTGACCTAGTAAATTCTCTTAGGGTTTGAACCTAAAAAAATGGGATTAAGTGGATCCAAACCCAACCCAAACTTAAAAAATTAATTGACCCAAACACGCTTCAATTGAAAACTAAATCTTATTGAACTTTGACTAAGGTAATTGGGAGGGTTAACCCCCTACTTAAGCTCAAAATCACTTAAACACAAAGAAATTCAAATAAAATCAATATAAATCAAATCAAATAAAAAGCAACCACTACATGAATGGAGTTAAATCAAAATGAAAGTTAAAAGAAAGTCAACCATTGAACATGGAGTTGACTTATGTGGGTCCCACAAGGTCAAAGGTCAACCCACCAAAATGTGAGCAAGTTAGGTCCTTCCAAAGACTTAAAATTATAAAATAAACATGTATAATCATGAGTCACATGAATTTAAAATCAATAAGGCCTCAAATGATTAGACCATTTAGTCTAAATGGACCTAAACTAACCTTACTGAACTTGAACTTAAATTAAATTGAAATTAACCTAAATTGAATATCCAAAATCATTTGGATATTATCATTAAACAAAATTCAATCAATTATTGGGTTTTATTTGACTAATATGGTCATTCAATTTGTGTCAATGTGAGTTCGAATTCAAATATACCATGAAAATAAATAAAATTCATTGATCCAAATCATCCCAAATAGTTGGTTAAAACAAAATTAAAAGCTAAATACATTTTGATTGAGTCAAGATGGTCATTTGACTAAATTGTATTCAACTTAGCTCATTTAAGCCAAAAATGGGTTAAGTTGAAACAAAACAAAAAATCAATTCCAAATCCCATGAAACCTACAAATTAGAAACATTAAAAATAACTAAATAAACATAATAAAGGTATAAACATAGGACCAATCTATCAAATGGAACAAGCTAGACTAAGCCAAAGGAGAAAGACGCCCAAGTAAGATAATTCAATGCATTTGAACTTAAATCTACACTAATTATGTTATAATTCACTTAGACTCATTCTATGGTGAATCTAGAATGATTAACATCCAAAATTAGGGAGTCCAAGTGTTGACCTCATTTTTGAATGAGGTTAACACTTCCTCCAAAGGCATTCATTAGGATGCCTAATCATAAATTAAAAGCCTTTTAACTAAGTACCTAGGTCATCAACATATTGATCTAGTGCACTTTCCTTAGATTAAGCTAACTTAATGGGTTTTGTTGGATTTTATCCAAATCTTCAATCTAAACATACACCACTCTAAATATAAAATTAAGCCTAGGTTAGGATTCAATTAGGGAACTAAACCTAATCACCTTAATTAGGCTTATTACCATATAAACTTAAGAAAATTAAAATAAAACCCAAAATAAATCAAAATAAAATGAAATAAGAAACATGAAATCATGGCATGAAATCAAATGAATCGAAGACCAATCCAAAGGTTAAAGGATTGTCAACCTTTCCACATGGGTTTGACTTAAGTGTCCCTCCAAGTCAAATGTCAACCCATCAAAATTTGACCAAATAAAATCATTTCAAATGATTGGATTGATAATATGAGCACACTTAAACATGAATTTGAATGAATATAAGTCCAATGATGTCTTGATTAAATTAATTAAGCTATTAAACCTAAAAAGGCTTAAATGGATTCTATTGGACTTAAATCCAAATTAAATTCAAATAAATTCAAATCAAATATCCAAATTCCTTTGAATAAGAATGTTGATCTTAAGCCAATCCATTATTAGATCCATATTGATAAATTTGGCCATTTAACTCATATGAACCCAACTTTAACCCATTAAGCCCAACTTGGGTCAAATGGGTTCAAAATGAAATAAAATTGCAATTGTTTAATCCAATGCATTCCAAATTGCTTGGATTAACCCCATTGAAAGTTAAACACATCATGATTAAGCCAAATAAACTATTTGACTTAATTAAAACCCATCCAAATTTAATTACATTAAATGGACTAAACCTAGGTCAAATTCTCCACAAATCTTAAAATCTTAGATACCCTTTTATCCAAAGGTCCATTAATGATGAAATGCACATACATTAAGCATTAAACCAAGACTAATCATTTAATTGGGATGACAGAAATTAAACTAATTCATGGAATAGTTAAGTGCATTAACCCAAAGAGTTTTTAATCCCATCTTTATCCAATCCACCTAGGATGTTAGTAAAACATTCCTAGAACTCATTAATGATGATTCTTAAGCCTTAATCAAGTCTTTTAAGCACCCTTTACATAAATCCAAATCAAAGGATGCCATGACTAGTCAAATGGATGACAAGCCAAATTTCATTTGCATAACCCAATTACCTCTCCACCTCTTCATCTACATAGGTGAATAATGGTTGAGAGGCATGGTAGCTAACTCCCAAAGATTATGGTTAAGTCAGCCGACCAAGAGAGGGAAATAAATAAATTAATACGCACGGCCAAGGAGTGATACAAGCATAGAACAATTCCCAACTACAAATAACCTTCCCATCACCTTTTCAAACTCAAAAAAAGTTGAAACAAACTTTCCCCTACTTCCCTCACTGCAAGGAGGCTTGATAATCACCAATGCCATCGGAATTAAAATTGAAGTTGGTCTAAGGAGCAATCTAGAGAAAAGTAATCCAAATCCCTTGGCACATGAGCTTTTGTACCAATTTAATAGCTATTGGAGTTTACCCCACCGCCAAAGATTGTCGACCAGAGGTATGGCCATTAACGACCTCCAAGCTCTCAACTTTAGTTTTTTTAAGAAAATTTGATCTTAAGTGTAAGATCAAACTACTTAGAAATCCCTTTAATTGTATTCACTAATGATTTCAAAATCAAAATCATGCAATTTTAATGGTCATATGGTCGAAAATCATGTGAAAATGGCAGACGGCTCTCGGCCTCTGCCATCAACATAGAAGATATGACCTTCATCATCCATTCCTTTTAAATGGAATGAACGGTCAAGATTTAGATGGATATTTGATTAAACCAATAAAGGGAACCTCATATTGAATTAGTATCGAATGATCAAGGATCATCCCGTGTGGCATCATTTTGATGCAAATTAAATTCAAATAAAATAGTGAAAAATCTCTAAACATGAAAGACCCATTAGCCTTAAGAGTCTTTTATTAAATGATTGAATCCATTATTAGATAATAGGTTTATCTTTCAAGATAATATGATATTCCTTAATGACATGTTTGATCATTTGAATAAGAAATTCCTAAACTCTATGTCGTGTAATAAATTTTCTCCACAGAGATATTTTTTGGCGACTTCATTGGGGATTGGTTCCTCTCTCCATCTTTAGAAATAAGTTATTATTTCTATAATCGATGATGTACTTGCATTTACATGAGTCAAGATTTCCTTTCATCCAATTGAATTTCTCTCTATTTCACCCTTGGTAGAGTATATTCAGCATAATAAAAGAGAGAATATATAACTATCCCATTCATGGTAATCAAGTGGGATGGTTTTACAATTTTTATATTTTTAAAAGGAAAAATCTTTTGAAGAAAAAAAATTTAGCCATAAATTGGCCAAAATTCTCTAATGGGTTAAAGTCTTTCTTATTACTAAATTTTAGTTATTTTAAATTATTATCCAACAATTCTCATTTAATTTTTTTTTTTTTTTTTGTAAACAAAAATTATTGGACAACTAATCTTTGCCCCTACATTCGGGATAAACTTCTCCATGGATAGTAGCCGACTAGTTGATGGCTCCATCATTAAATTTAGAGATGGTTTTGAAAATTTGAATATCACTGCAAATGGAGTGACTCTTGCTCCTGCTGTTGAGGCAATACTTAAAGACAAGCAACCCATCTGGAATTTTTTAGCACACCTCTTCCTGCTTATTTTGAAAGTAAGAAGGTTACTTAGAGGATCCAGTATGGATTCAGAAGAAAGTAAAGCTACCCACTTCAAAAAGATTGCCTTTTCCATTTCCATCTAGCACTTTTGAGATAAGTTCCACCTCTAAGCCACCGAGATGATGAAGAGTAAAAAAAATAGGGATATAAGGCTTAGGAGGGTAGCCCTCAAGGAAGAAAAATAAAAAAGAAATGCCATATATGGAATTAGCTATGGAGAGGGATGGTTTTACCCTCGAGACACTTCCCCTCTCTTAGGTGGAAGTATATATCATCTTTTGCCTACTGCCAAAGGGGAGGAGGACATGCCCATGATTGCAAGTTCTCCACCTCTCCCCTTTATGTTGAAGAAAAGAAAATTTTCAAGTTGTTGAAAAGAATCTCATGGTATGCTTGTTTAGATCCTTTGGAGGATCCATGAGCCTCCTTATACACTTAGGACAAGTTATTAAGGGCCATGAAGGATCATGCATCGAGATGCCTAGGAAAAGAATTCTTAGGTAGACCTACCACTTCCAATTACAAAAGGAAGGGGAAGGTGGTCATTCCTGATAAAAGGAGGTTTTCTTATCCTGCGCATGTAGTACCAAAGTGATACCATCACCCTGGACACTCATTGACATGGAATAAAGATCATCTTGTTAGTCTAGGGAGTGATAGGGTCTTTCCTAAAATCAAAATAAAAGAGTTTATATCAAGAAGGTAGCTCGAGCCCAAGGTTCCTTCACCATCTTTGTCCATCTACATCTCTAGAAAGACCTGTCTCTAGGCCTACTCCAGATAGGCCTTTACCATCTTCACCTAGGCCTCGAGCTGAAGGGCCCACATTATTTTATGTTTCCAGTAAGAAAATGGATTATCCTAATCTGTCTCCTTATGTTAAGGAGACTATTAATGAGTGTCAGCTTAGCTTAGGAGCCACCCTTGAGGAAGTTCCTTCTCCTCAAGAGCATGAAAAAGGTGAAGGATTTAAAATGAGACCCATGGATATGGGTGATGAATCATATATCATTCTCGATAATAGTGGTACTTCATTTCATCTATCCAAAGAAGAAATAGAGACTATTGTCAAAGAGGATGAAGGAAATGAAAAAAGAAAAAGAATGCATGCATGATTTAGAGTAAGATGATTTCTATATGATGATCCAGGGCTAATTGTAGCTCACATCTACATGGTAGACACTAGATCATCGAAGAGAAAGTAAGATGATACACCAAAAAATCATGTTTTAGATCCTACTCAATAACACATCCTTCAAATGCAAAAGAAGGATGATCAAATTGCATCAATGAAAATGAGGATGGAGGAGATGATTGCCACTATACAATCACTTCGAAGCATGATCCCCTCCTCTTCTTGGTCTCACTAGATTGAGCAATCTGACCTACCACATCCCACTGATGACTTGAGGTTTGGTTTAGAGGAGTACTGCCAAGAGTTAAAGCCTGTCAATAATGTACCCTCCACAACAAAACTAAAATCATTAGTAGAACAACAAGTAAAAGAAGCCCTCATATAGTCATGAGGCACAACTTGGTTCTGAAGGGTAGACTCTATACTAAAGATTATGATTATGTTCCCTACCCCAAAAGATTTTCCACCCCCCCCCCTCCTCTTCCTTTAAAGTATTTGATGAGACTAGGAACCCCAAATAGCATTTGGCTCATTTTTGTACAAGATCTTACAATGCCAGAGGGAGTGATGCATTATTATTTGGCATATAAATACCAGCTTGAGTGGAGTTGCTTTCGATTGGTATGTTGATTTACCCAATGGTTTAGTGCACACTTTCACCAAACTAGAGGATATGTTCATAAAGTGATTCACAGGCACTTAGCACCACATCACTGTAGGTGATCTAGTGGTGAAAAATAAAAGCTTGGTGAATCGCTAGTGGATTATATCTTAAGATTGAGAATCCTGATCTAAAATGTGATCCACAATTAAAAGGGAAGCACATTGTTGAGATTCTTCTTAAGAATAGTCACAGTCATGTTCCCTTCTTATTAAAAGGCTTTACAATCAAGACTTTTGAAAAAATTCTAAACAAAGCCTCAAGCCTACAAGAAGAAGCCCCTAGGATGACCTTCTTAAAAGATCATTCTTTTATAGAACAATCCAAACCTATGAAAGCTTTTAGAAAAGAGAGTAGGCAATGTCTCTATGATGAATAGGGGAAAAGTTCCTATGTAGATACAGTCAGAGCGACCTTTATCTTTCAAACCATCACATCAGCAAATGTCATCATCCCCTAAGAAAATTCTAACTAGCCCATTTTCAAAAAGAATGAACCAGACTTTTTTTTTCAAAAAGAGGACGTCAGAGAATTTTTCAAAAAATTAAAAAAAGCCAGATTTTAACCTCTCAGACCCAAAAGGCTGAAGAAGTTGGAAAGAAAATGATCTTAACTACTGCCCCTATCATCAAATGTTAGGACATACCAATGAAGACTGTTTTACAATCAAAGGCTTGCTTGAAAGAAACTTCAAGAAGGGGTTGGTGATTATTTTGAAGGAATACCATGGGGACCGGACAAGGGTCCATTAAGGTTGTTATAGGCAAATCTTCTTCTAGTATTCTTTCTACATATGAATGGGATGTAGCTTTGTCCTATTCATCAAAAAAATATATGATGAAAAATTTTAAAAATGCTATGCAGGATCAGATGAAGACCCGAAGGAAGATCATCTAGATTTATCCACTGAAGTCTAAAGTACAAGTTCCACCTCTACCCAATTCAACATCTTCAACTACTCAGAAGACTGGAGAGTGTGGTGAAGGAGGGACATCTGTATCTGATAGAATCTTGAATGATAAATATGGAAAGGAAAAACCTTATATGCCTTTATCATTTTGTACTAATTTTGAAAAGATAAATAAAAAGTCCTCCTCTAAAGATGTTTTGTGCATACATGTTATTTTTGCTGAGCATATCATTGAAAATATTGAAAAATAAAGTAATAAAAAAGACGAATCTTATGATGTGTTGTATCAATCAGGATCAGATATTGATATTCATATGGAAGACCTACAAGGTGACATCCTTTCAGTATAAACTTAGAGGTATCAAATTTTGATCAATCCTTAGAGAAGGATGTTTGAGATGAAGATCAGGTTAGCTCAACCCTTGGAGATATTACTGAAGTAAATCTCCATAGTTGAAGAGTTTTACCACCTCGCCTACCTTCTCCTCCAAAGGATAAAGGAAAGCAAATTATGGATCAGAGCTCAAGTCCAGAACCTTCACTTAAAGAAATAGTAGCCAAGCCAAAAGTTCCTAAGGTTGGCTACAACATTTTAGTTCATCTCAAGAAATTTTCTACTAGGTTGAGTATTTATGACACTCTTGTTCTTTCAAAAGAAATGAGAGTCACTAGTACAGGCATTACTTGATCCAGAAATATGCGTAACCCAACTAGTAGTAACTTCCTCAGATGAGGCTTGCTACTTTAAGGAGATCCCAAGAGTTACTTTCTCTGATGAGGATCTACATTTTGGGACCACTAATCATAATTGTCCCATTTACATCTCCATAAAAATAGAAAATATTAGGTTGTCAAGTGTTATGGTAGACCTTGGTGCATCAATCAACATTATGAACTCCAGAACATTATCATTCTTGAAGATTGATACCATAGGGTTAGTTCAAATAAAATATTACTAAAGGGCTTTAATGAAACTGGTGAAAAGCCTTTAGGTTCAATCACTCTATTATTAGAAATATAAGGATTGAAAATTGAAGCTAAGTTTAATATCATAGACTCAGAGACATCTTTAATGCCTTCTTAGGCAGACCCTAGATTCATGAGTACAAAATGGTTCCATCTTCACTCCACCAGTGTATTAAATACACTAGGGATGGAGTATATATTATAAAAGAAACATACAACCATTCTCTATTCATGAGATTGAACTTTATGAAGATGCAGCTTATTACATGCCTAAGAAGCCAAAATATGATTCTATATTATTGAGGCAATAAATAATGCAATAAATGAAAAATATAAAAGAAAGAAAAGGAGGAAAAAAGAAAAGAAAGAGAAAAGATAAATAAAAAAGATAAAGGAACCTCCATTGATTCATATTGACTTGGAATCTAGTTCAACCAAAAAATGCCTTAAGAAGGTTAGATATTACTTTAGAATCAAATAGTGATAAAGAACAAATTAAGGAATTAAAGGATGAACTTGAGCTTTCTACGTTTGAGAAGTTGAAAAGATATGTGGACATTTTGACTTTGACACCTTTTGTTCAAAATAAAATATCTCAATTAGAAGTCAAAGTGACCCTAACTTGTCAAAAGAAGTGGGGAAGTTGTCAAAATTTTATATTGTACCCAAATCTTTAAGCTCATAAATAGATGCAAAGCTTGAAGGTCCACTTTTTAATGAAATAATAGAACTCCCTTTTGACTGGTATTCTGATTGTGTAAAAATTTCTATGAAACATGGTTTTATTACAAATGCTTTGCCTAAAGATACTACCCAATGCATGGAAAACTTATGGAATACAAAACATAAAAATTCACATTCCAAAGTCAGCATTCGGTTTGGTGTCTTTGAATCATTTTATGATATAGAAAATTAATTAATTATAAGCAACCACCAATCAGATCAACTATTTGAAATTCCTTCTAATTCTTTTAAGGAATTATTCATAGAAATAATGAATGAATATGATGATTGCATGCTTCAGAATGCTCCTCCTGAGTATGAGGAAGAAATAAAATCTACCATAGATGAGTTAGAGCAGGTTAACCTAGGAACTTTTGAAGACCCAAAGTTAACTTTCATTAGTACCTTGTTGGGTCTAGAAGATTCTAAATAGTTAATCACTTTACTCATTGAATATAAAGACTTCTTTGCTTGGATTTATGATGAAATGCTAGGCTTATCTCTGGATGTTGATGTACACAAACTAAAGATTAAACCTGATGTCATTCTAGCAAAGAAAGCACCCATGTGAATGCGCCTAGAAATTAAACAACAAGTAATTATTGAAGTAAAGAAATTAATTGAAGTTGGATTTGTGTGAGAAGAACAATATCCTGATTGGCTAGCTAGCATAATCCCTGTGAAGAAAAAGAAAGGTCAAATACGCATTTGTGTTGACTTTAGAGACTTAAATTAAGGCATGTACTAAAGTTGTGTTCCCGTTACCAATGCCAAAACTTATGGTTAACATAGCCTCTTCACATGAGATTTTTTCATTCATGGTTGGATCATCTAGATATAACCATATTATAATGTCACCAAAGGATGAAAAGCATATGATGTTTAGAACTCTTATAATGATTTCTATTGCACGGTCATGCCATTTGGAATCAAAAATGCTGGGGCAACATATTAGAGAGCTATGACTAGAATATTTGATGACTTGATTCATAATCAAGTTGAGTGTTATATTGATGATATGGTCATCAAAAGTAAAATAAAAGAAGATCATTTATATGATTTATGAATCATTTTTGAATGGTTGCACCGCTATAACCTAAAAATGAACCCTTCAAAGTGTTCTTTTGGAGCAACTTCAAAGATATTCTTAAGGTTCATAGTGCGGCATCATGGAATAGAAATTGATCCATAAAAAATAAAAGCCATTATAGAAGTACACCACCTAGAAGTCTTACACAGTTATGACCAATCCAAGGAAGGCTAGAATATTTAAGGAGGTTCATATCAAACTTATCAGGAAGATTTCAACCATTTGCGGCATTATTAAAGAAAGATATTCCAAATTTATTTGGATGAAAAATGCCAAAATGCATTTGAAAGTGAGAAACAATACTTAATGAATCCTTCTATTTTGGTTGTTCCAATTTCGGGAAAGCCATTAGAAAAGAGAGGAAGCAATGTCTCTATGGCAGAGGAAAAGTTCCTATGGAGATACAGTCAGATCGGCCTTTATCTTTTGGGCCATAACAGCAAATGTCATCATCCCCTAAGAAAATTCCAACTAGCCCATTTTAAAAAAGAATAAACTAGACTTATTCTTTCAAAAAGAGGAGGTCAGGAAATTTTTCAAAAATTTAAAAAAGATGCTAGATTTTAAACTCCCATACCCAAAAAGACCTAAAGAAGTTGAAAAGAAAATGATCCTAACTACTACCCATATCAATAGATGTTAGGACATACCATTGAAGACTATTTTACAGTTATAGGCTAGCTTGAAAGAAACTTCAAGAAGGGGTTGGTGATTATTCTGAAGGATTACCTTGGGGACCCTAGCAAGGGTCATTAAGGTTATTACAGTAACTCTTCTTCCAGTATTACTTCTACATATGAATGGGATGTAGCTTTATCCTGTTCATAAAAAAAATAAATGATGAAAAATTTTAAAAATGTTATGCAGGATCAGATGAAGACTTGAAGGAAGATCATCCAGATTAATCCACTAAAGTCTGAAGTATAAGTTCTACCTCTACCCAATTCAGCATCTTCAGCTACTCAGAAGACTGGAGAGTGTGGTGAAGGAGGGACATATGTTGTATCTGATAGAATCTTGAATGATAAAGATGGAAAGGAAAAACCTTATATGCCTTTATCTTTTTGTATTTATTTTAAAAAGATAAATAAAAATTATCTCTAAAGATGTTTTGTACATTCAGATTATTTTTGAAGAGAATATTATTGAAAATCCTGAAAAAGAAAGTAATATAAAAGATGAATTTCATGATGTGTTGTATGAATCAATTTCAGATATTGATATTCATATGGAAGACCTACAAGGTGATCCTTTCAGCATAAACTTAGAGGTATCAGATTCTGATCAATCTTTAAAGAAGGATGTTCCAGTTGAGGATCAGGTTGGCCCAACCCTTGGAGATATTACTAAAGTAAATCTTCATAGTAGAAGAGTTTTACCACCTTGCCTACCTTCTCCCTAATGATAAAAGAAAGTGGATTATGGATCATATCTCAAGTCTAACCTTTACCTAAATAAATAGTAGTTGAGACAAAAGTTCCTAAGGTTGACTACAACATTTTAGCTCATCTTAGGAAACTTTCTACTAGGTTAAGTATTTTTGACACTCTTTTTCTTTCAAAAGAATTAAGAGAGTCACTAGTATAGGCATTACTTGATCCTAAAGTATGCCTAACCCAACTAGCAATAACTTCCTCAGATGAAACTTTCTACTTTAAAGAGATCCCAAGAGTTACTTTCTTTGATGAGGATATACTTTTGGGGACTACTAATCATATGCTCCCTTTAAATCTTTGTAAAAATATAAAATATTAGGTTGTCAAGTGTTCTAGTAGACCTTGGTTCATCAATCAACATTATAAACTCTAGAATATTATCATTCTTGAAGATTGATACCAAAAGGCTTAGTTTACATAAAATATTACTGAAGGGCTTTAATGAAACTGGTAAAAAGGCTTTAGGTTCAATCACTATATTGTTAGAAATAGAAGGATTGAAAACATCATACACTCAGAGACATCTTTTAATGCCCTCTTAGGCAGACCCTAGATTCATGAGCACAAAAAGGTTCCATCTTCACTCCACCAATGTATTAAATACACTAGGGATGGAGTAGAATACATTATAAAAGCAACATACAACCATTCTTTATTCATAAGATTGAACTCTATGAAGATGCAGCTTATTACATGTTTAAGAATCCAAAATATGATTCTATAAAATCTAACATTATTGAGGAACAAAATAATGCAATAAATGAAAAGATAAAAAAAGAAAATGAGGAAAAAGAAAAGAAAATGAAAGAGAAAAGAAAAAGGAAAAAAGAACCTCTAGTGATTCATATTGACTTGGAATCTTATTCTGATGAGATTTTAACTAGATAAATGCCTCAAGAAGGTTCAAGATTACTTTAGAATCAGATAGTGACAAAGAATAAATTAAGGCATTAAAGGATTAACTTGGGCTTTCTACATTTGAGAAGTTGAAAAATTATGTGGACACTTTGACTTTGACCCCTTTTATTCAAAATAAAATATCTCAATTAGAAGTCAAAGTGGACCCTAACTTGTCAGGAGAAGTGGGGAAGTTGTCAAAATTTTATCGTGTACTTGGATCTTCAAGCTCAGAAGTAGATGTACAGCTTAAAGATCCACTTTTTAATGAAATAATAGAACTCCTTTTTGACTGGTATCTGATTGTGTAAAAAATTCTATGAAATGTGATTTTATTACAAATGCTTGGCCTAAAGATACAGCCTAATGCATGGAAAGATTATGGAATACAAAACATAAAAATTCACATTCCAAAGCCAGCATTGGGTTTGGTGTCATTGAACCATTTGATGATATAGAACATTTATTAATGGTAAGCAATCACCAATCAGATCAACTATTTGATATTCCTTCTAATTCTTTAGAGGAATTATCCATGGAAACAATGAATGATTTTGATGATTGCTTGCTTCAGAATGCTCCTCTTGAGTATGAGGAAGAAATAAAATGTACTACAATGAGTTAAATGAGGTTAACCTAAGAATTCTTGCAAACCCAAAGTTAACTTTCATTAGTACCTTATTGGTTTTAGAAGATTCTAAATAGTTAATCACTTTACTTCTAGAATATAAAGACTGCTTTGCTTAGAGTTATGATGAAATGATAGGCTTATCTCGGATGTTGATTTACACAAAATAGATATTAAACTTGATGTCATTCTATTAAAGCAAGCTCCAAGCGAATGTGCCTAGAAATTTAATAGCAAGTAATTATTGAAGCAAAGAAATTAATTGAAGTTAGGTTTGTGCAAGAAGAATAATATCCTGATTGGCTAGCTAGCATAATCTCTGTGAAGAAAAGAATGGTCAAATATGCATTTGTGTTGATTTTGTAGACTTAAATAAGGCTTGTACTAAAGTTGAGTTCATGCTACCACTGCCATAACATGGCCTCTTCGCATGAGATCTTTTCATTCATGGTTGGATCATCTAAATATAACCAGATTATAATGTCTCAGAGGATGAAAGCATACGACATTCAGAACTCCTATATGTATTTTCTATTACACGGTCATGCCATTTGGACTCAAAAATGCTTGGGCTACATATCAGAGAGCTATGAATATAATATTTGATGACTTGATTCATAATCAAGTTGAGTGTTATATTAATGATTTAGTCATCAAAAGTAAAATAAAAGAAGATCATTTATATGATTTATGGATCATTTTTGAATGGTTGCATCGCTATAACCTGAAAATGAACCCTTTAAAGTGTGCTTTTGGAGTAACTTTGGAAAAATTATTAAGGTTCATAGTGCAGCATCATGGAATAGTAATTGATCTAGAAAAAAGAAGCCATTATAGAAGTGTTGCCAACTAGAAGTCTTACACAGTTATGATGATTCCAAGGAAGGCTCGAATATTTAAGGAGGTTCATATCAAACTTATCAGGAAGATGTCAACCATTTGAGACATTATTAAAGAAAGATTTCAAATTTATTTGGGATGAAAAATGACAAAATATGTTTGAAAGCATGAAACAATACTTAATGAATCCTCATATCCAATTCTAGGAAAGCCACAATTTTATACACTACAACTTTAGATGAATCACTTGGAGCTTTATTAGCCCAAGTAAATGAAGAAAGGAAAGAAAATGCAATTTATTATCAAAGTCATAGACTTATCACAACTGAAAAGAATTATCTTCTTATTGAGAAACATTGTTTGGCATTAGCCTTCACCGCTCAGAAACTAAGACATTATATGCTTTCTCATAAGGTTAATTTAATTTCAAGAGCGAATCCTTTGTAATACCTTATGACCCGACCGACATTGTCTGAACATCTAGCATGATGTTCAATGATTCTATTTCAATATGAAATCACTTACATCCCTCTTCATTATGTAAAAGGACAAGCAGTAGCTAATTTTGTATACCTGAGAGGACTCCTTTAAATGATGATCTTTTAGACGAGTAGATCATGACATTCGCGGTGAACCTAATTCCACTTGGGAATTATTTTTTGATGGTGCATCATCATCAAGGAAAGATACATAATTGAATTCATCTATCCCAGGGAAGGAAAAAATTTGGTTAATTTTGATAACTCCAGAGGAAGAAATGATGAGATATCTATCATCTAGCCGAGCCTTGTACAAATATTTAAGTTGAATATGAGGCTCTTATCACTGGATTAGAGCTAGCAATCCTTATGGATATTAAAAACATAAAAAAATTTTGAGACTCTCAACTAGGTATAAACCAAGTGAGCATCAAAAGCCTTCCTGATGTCAATTTTGATGATTAGGTTTCTCCTTGCATTTTTTATCAATTTCTTGGAGTAGCTCATGGAACAACAAAATATTTTCAACAATATTTCTTCTTTTCACAAAAGCAATTTGATTTGAAAGAATGAGGGTCAGGATTTTGTTGATGATCTTACTGATAACACTTGATAGGCTAATAGGCTTAAAACCATCCCAATCAAATTTGTTAATATCCTTGGGAATGAGGGTGAGAGTACTAGAGCTAAAGAATTTAAGGATTTCCTTGCCATTGAAGAAAACTTGAATAGTAGCTATGATATCATCCTTAATACAATTTCAAGAGAATTGATAAAAGTGTGTTGTAAAACAATTGGGCATGCTTCTTTAGACCCATTTAATGAGTTGATACAATCCAAATTTCAATTTTTAGAGGAAGCTGAGTAGGATTAAGCAAATTGATCCCCAAGCCATGGAACTTTAAGAGGTCCTCCTTGAAGGAATCAAGATTCGCTTGTTGTGCTTGAAAAAGTGTTTTGAAGTAGTATATACCATCACTGACCATGTCATCCTTCATGATCCAATTTTGATTGGATTTTATTTTTTTTGTTTATAGCCTTGGTTTCTTTTTTTTTTATGTTTAATACAAGCATGGTAGTACCTTGTATCTCCTTCCTTTAGATTTATAGTGGTAGATTTTTGAGCTAGGAAATCCTTCTCCATAGTAATTAAAATGTTTAGCTTAATTCTAGCTTATTGAAGATCATTTTCATCAAGGGGTGAAGAGTTGTCAATGTTCTTCAATTCTAAATCAAAAACTTTGAGATCTTAGTTACTCACCAACTGGTGAATATCACAAAATACATTCCAGTTCCAATGTTTTAGTGCCTTTATCAAGTTTTTTATGGAGATTGTATAGCCTTATCCAAGGGTCAGCAATATCAAACTTCCAAGCATCCTAAAGGCTATAAGTGAATAGCCCATGTTGGGTCCACATGTTCAAAAATGTAAAAGGCCAATTTTTTGGTTTTTGAAGCTGGTGAATAGTAAGGAGGATAGGAGCACAATTAGAACAAAATCTATTAAGGTGCTAAATAGTAGTGCTATGGAAGGTGTTAAACCAATAAGTGTTAAGAAGGAATCTATCCAATCTTTCAAAAACTCTCCCCCTATTCCAAGTAAAAGTGGGTCCAATAAAGCCAACATCAAAGAGTTGAGCATCCTCAATGTATTCAGCAAATTCATTCAAAATAGTAGCATTTGGTTTTTTACCTTCTTTCTTTTCATTGGCACAAGTGATCATATTGAATTCCCACCAACTATCCAACTATTAGAACAAGTTCTATTGATGTTATGGATATTGGACCAAAGCAATCTTCTAGAGTCCCTTGTGCAAGCTGCATAGACTATGGTGGCTAGGATGGAGTAATTGCTATATGTAATTTTAGTATGTAAGAATTGGGGGTCATCCAAAATGAGATCAACCTGAAAGGGATGTTTCTAAAATAAATAAAATTCTTATTTCTCCAGTTTTACATTATCAAAAATCTTTTAAATTTTCTTTAAAGCTTTTCAAAGCTAGTTGTGTGACTAAGGGGTTCAAGAATAGCAAATATGTTGAGTTTGTGGTTTTGATGAGGCAATGGAGCCTCTTAGAGGATGATTTATTAGCAATACCTCTAATGTTCTAGATGAGGGGACAACTCATGTTTGGAAAACTTAGAGCCCTATAGGCTCTTGTAGTCATCCCATCAATCCCATCATTCTTACTAGCAAGAATTCTAGCTATCAAAGAACTTGCAATGTGATTAGTAGCATTTGGGTTTATTTATTTCAGCTCTCTTATGCCCTTGTGCTTGTTCCTCTTTGATTTTTGAATCAACCACTCATCTTCAAGATCATGAATGGTGTTAGTAAGTTGCTCTTGAGTGTCTATATGCTATTGGGCTTGGAATGAAAAGAGTTCCTTAGGTTGAGTGTGTTCTGATTGCTGAATTTTAGATTCAGTTTCAGGGATGTTCTTCTCTTTTACATTCTCATATTGGTTTCTAGAATTCTTCCTGTGTGAGTTATTTTGCATCTAATTTGTAGAAGGAGGGGGATTAAAAAGGTACAAATTCATTTGTTCATGAGAATCAGCATTTCTAGGAAAAAGAATTTTAGCAGGTCTGTCATTAAGATTAGGCTCTCTTGTTTCAATTGGAGGGGCTAGTTTTGATGTAATATGGCTCCTGAGGCAACATTTGGATTAAGTTTAGATTCTCTACCAGCTTTAGTTAGTTTAGTTTTTAGTTCAAGATTACCACATAGTAAACATCCAAGGTATGGCCAAAGATTTTGCATTGGGAGGAACTAGGCTTTTATTCAATGATCACTTGCTGCCAGTATCCATTTGTAGGTGTTCCAATCCATATTTCTTCAGAGTAGGGGATTGTGATGTCCATTTCAACAAGGACTTGTGTAGTAGATGGCCTAGAGAGGTTGAAGGTTGGCAAGTCCAATTTTAGTGGTTTTCCAAATGGGGAAGCAAGGGAATACAACACTTGTTTATTAAACAAATGAAATTTCATATTTGGAAACTTTAACCAAATGGGAACAATAGGTGGCTCAACACTATGATCAAATAAAGGTGTCCATTTTAAAATTCTCATTGGGATGTTTTATATATGAAAAATTTTGTTTTTGACAATAATCGAGCATAGTCTTCTTCTTTGCTTAGCCAGATTGCAATATGCCTACTATCCAAAAGCCCAACATTCCATTCACCCAACAACTTTAGATCATTAAAGTGCTTTCTAATGATGTACATCATGGGTTTCTATAAGTTAACTTGCCAACCAAAAGGAAACTTAAAAGGTTCAACAAGAAGTGTAGTTTCAGAATCAGAGATAAAAATGTAGGCTTGTCATTCTTTCTACTAGTTTTCTTCAGGAAATTTGAATTACTTCCATAGTAGAAATTTTCATGATAGGAATGAGGGAAGATGAGTTTTATGGAAGTCGATAGCCTCAGTCAAGGGGGGATTGGAGGAGAGTGCACCAGCATAGGAAGGTCCCTCCATGAAATAAAATCCAGTGAAACAGTAATCTAAGATATGAGGAAATGTACCCGAGCGGTTGGAGGAAGCTTCATCGCGAGTCTTTCTCCAACATTCTCAGGAATATAAGTTTATCTATCTTAACAAAAATATCTTCAATAATGCCCTTAGGATAAGTCAAAGATCTATCAACTAATTGTAGAGTCACACTTGTAGGTTGTACTTCTCCTAGTCCTTATTTCTTGAAAATTGATAAAGATATTAAATTTATTCTAAATCACATAATGCTTTTCCAAAAAACTTTATCCCCTATAGTGCAAGGAATAGTAAAATTTTCATATTTTTAAATTTTTTAGGTAATTTTCTTTGAAATGTTGCACTACATTCTTAGTAAGGGATACTATTTCATTTCTCTTAATTTTATTCTTTTATATAGAATGTCTTTCATAAATTTAGAATATGAAGGCATTTGTTCCAAAGTTTTAGCAAATGTTATATTTATGGATAATTTTTAAATACTTTTAAGAATTTAGTAAATTGATCATCCACATTTTATTTTTGAAGTCTTTGGGAATGGAGGTGGGGGTCTTTCTCTCATTTTCCAAAATGTTTCTCTTTTGCTTTCTTTTTCTTTACTTCAATTTCTTTATTTTCATTCTCTTCCTTCTATTTTTCTTTACTTAATATTTTTTTTCTTCATTTTCATCTACTAGCCCTATTTGTTTTAATTTCTTTCCACTTCTTAATTCAATTACTTTACATTACTCTATACCATTATCTTCAAGATTTACTTTAATGTTATTAGGTGGATTCCCTTGGGGTGTATTTGTATAGTTATTAGCTAATTGCTCTGATTGAATCTCAAAATTTCTAATTAAAGCTTCTTTGCTTCATAATTGAGTTCCCTTTTGTAACACTAATTTTTCTAAAGTAGGTTTCTCTTCTTTGTTTGACTTTGTGGAGGATATCCTTATGGAATGATAGGTCTAAAGTTACAGTTTTATGGGTTGTAATTCCTATTATTCTAACTTCCCATATTTCCATTTTGATGAAAAGATTGTATTATTATTCTAGGAATAGTTCAGGTTATTCCTCCAATTTTGATTGAATATATTTAAGTAAAATGTATTTAGTTTATTTGAGATATAGTTAAGCATTTTCAACCCTTAATTAGTTTGATCTTCTAATACACTTATTTCTCCATTTTCTCCCCCTTGATTTATATTATTAATATTTTGATTATTCCTAAATTGCCTAATTTCTTAGATAGGAAAGCAACTTATGAAGTCAATATTGCAATCATATCATTATTGTTAACAGTGACTAATTTCTTAGGATTTAATCTATTAGAGGGCCAGAAAAAATTATTAGTTATCATTTCCTCTATTAAAGCATAAGCTTCCTCAAAAGGTTAGACTTTAGGCTACATCCGGTTGTTGCATCTTTGATAGTCCTTAGAGATCCTACTGAGCCATTATTAAATGATGGAATTATAAGAAAATCGATAATGAATTATGAGGATATTTCCTTAATAATTCCTTATATATTTTCCAAGCCTCATATATAGAATTATTATATAGTTATATAAATAATGTAATATCATTTCTTTGCTTAGTAGATTTGAAAGTGGAAAATATTTTGCAAAAAATATTTGATCTAATTTGTTCCAAGATGTTATAGATCCTTGAGGTAGTGAATCATTAACATTTTATCCTTGTTTCTAAGTGAGAAAGGGAATAATCTTTATCTAATAGTATCATCACTTATCCCATTCTGTTTAAAGGTTGCACAAATCTCTAAGAAATTGGCAATATATTTTAGGATCTTCAATGGGTGAACCATCAAACTAAGAGTTTTGCACCATTTGAATTGTAGATAGTTTTATTTCTAAATTATTGACTTGAATAGTTGGTTTAGCAATACTTTGATGTATTCCATCTACTATTAGTGTGTCATAATCCTAGATGGTTCTCCTACTGGTTAATTGTCCATTGCTAGTTTTCTCACTTAATCTCTTCTTTTTTTATAATTTTCCTACAAAGTCGATCAATTTCTAAGTTCAATGACACTATTTTTATAGTTTTGTCTCTATGCATACAACATTTAGAAGTCACAACTTTGATTTAAAACTAAAACAACAATATAATGAATAAGTACAATGATTGTATATAAAGATATTTCACACTTATGATCTAACACAAATATATTTAACAAAAATGGAGAATTAAAAATAGTTTAGCAAGACTAATATTAACTTATTACTTCTTACTACGTTACTTCCAATCCTCGACAACAATGGTGCTAAACTCTTGACTGTATTCTTTTTACCCTATATGCAAGTGCACGTGTCAAGTCAAGTCATATAGAATGAGTAAAGTATCATTCCCATGAGGATTAGAGTAGAATTCTATATTGATTTTATATTAAGTTAAGTACTAATCCTTTAAAACTTTTTTATGTAACAAAATATACAATGCTTAATTAAAATTACTATCTACTTTTTTGTAAGATACTAATAAAAGTAATTTTTATATTTTATATTTTATATATTAATTTTAAAAGAAGTACTCTAAATTTATAGACTTTTAGATTATGTATTATATTAAACTAAGTAGTGAATTAATTTTAAGCTTGTAGTGTCAACGAGGAGCAAAAATGCGGATAGCCAAATCAATCACTTTCCCAATTTTATCCCTAGTGCCAAGTAATTTTTGATCGGTTGCATTACTCATATTTCCTTTTAAATTATTGTGAATCCAAAAAATAATCATATGTTTAATAGCTATTTAGCACTTATGGACTATCTAGCACATTAATGATTAGTTAGTACATTTGTTTAACTTTTTTCTAATTATTCTTCTAAGACTCTATCAATATCTATAGATCACACTTGATTTTAACTTTGTAATTGGTCATATCACAAGTAAATGAAGCATGAAAAAAACCAAAATATCATATTCATTAAAAGCATAAACAATTTTCTTATATTAATCCACAAATAAAATTTAATACAACACAAACATCCAATAGTTCACATAAATTTAGAACACTTTATAGATTAATGCTCCATAATAAAGAGAAAAAAGCAAATCTCAATAAACATTATAAAATAAGATGTAGGATAACCATAGAAGAAAAGAAAGAGCACACTAAGTAAGTCTTCTACGTCCACTCTTTACAATCCTCTATTACTTTCTCATGGAAATATCCAAAATTCCCAGCTAAAAATTCTTGATTGTTGGTCCCCTTCTCCACATCTTGCTCAAAAAAATACTCTTTCACATTACCCTCACAACACTCTCACAGCACTTGGTGTCACTCTCCAAGTGCTTTACAAAGAAGTCACACACACTTACATACTCACCCTGTTGCCAAAAAGTTAAAAGTCATTTTCCCTTGGAAATGTCCCCTATATAGCATAGAAATTGCCCTGGTTGGTTTTCCTAACACTACTACTATAACTACTTTGAAAATTGCTTGAAACCATAGTTGAATCATAATCTATTATATCAATCTGTAATGTTGCGACATTGTTGATGTGGCACTACAATGCTAGAAGTGGCATTACGGCACTGTTGATCTTGCATTGTGGTGTAGTGCCTGATGCCTCAACCTCATTTTTTTTCTTTATTACATCATCACAATGTTATATATACAATGCCCAAGCATTCTGCTTACTATAAAATTATCCCAAAATGAGTTTAGTCTAGCATTGTGGCACTACTGAAATAACGCTTAGGCACTAGACCTGCTATAAAATTACCACAATTTAGGCCATTTTCAGTATTATGGCATTGGGCTTAAATTTCATCTTTTTATATTTGAGAATTTTCTTGTTACAACATAAAAATATACTTAAAATAAACACATTTTAATATATAAAAATATGATAAAGGCATTATAGTTACATGTAACTTTTACAACTTTAACACTTATCAACTTCTTTAGTGCAGGGTCTAAAAAGTTCTTGGGATTCTTAATCACCCTCGAAAGCATAAAAGTCAACCTTGATAAAGTGAAAGCCATAATCAACATGCCTTCATCTAGAATGATGAAAGAAGTTTAGTGACTCATAAGGTTAGTTGCTAGATTAAATTAGTTCATCTCAAAAGTAAGAGAATGCTGGTCACTATTATTTAAAGTACCTAAATGTGCGAAAAATTTTAAATGGACTCCAAAGTGCTAAAAAGCCTTTTATGACTTAACAAGTCTACTCGTAGTGCCAGCATCAAAGAGGGTGAAGTCTTATTACTGTACTTAGGAGTTGGAGAAGACTCAATTAGTTTAGTCCTTATTAAGAAAGAAAGTTGGAGGCAGTGGCCCATTTATTATGTTAGTAAATCAATGTGCAGTGTCAAATACATTACCCCATCTTGGAAAAACTTGCACTCGTGCTTATTATTTCAGCATGATGACTCGACCATACTTCCATGCACACTTAATCCATGTCATGACTGACAATCCATTCAACTTCGTGCTTACCAAGCCAGATCACCCAGACAGATTGCTAAAATGGTCAGCAAAATTAAGCAAATTTGACATATCACACTGGCCCTAAATGGTGATTAAAGCTTAAGAACTTGTAGATTTTCTCATAAATTGTAGTAGTTTGCATAATATCTTGGATAATTAAAACCCTATGGTGATTGTATGTATATGGTTCTTTAGGTGAATAAGGCATTATGTAGGCATTATGCTAAAAAGTCTAGTAAGGATCACTATAATAAATTCATTCAAGTTTAATTTTAAATCAATGAACAACAAATCTAAGTACGATGCTCTACTCAATGAACTAAGATTCACTCAAGAGCTCAATGCATTACACACCGTAGTTTACTCAAACTCATCACTAATAGTGAGACAAGTAAATGAATATTATGGACTCAGAGATAAGTCATTTCAAAGTATTTACTCAGGGTAATGGAAAAGATCGAAAAGTTAGAATACTTCAAAATTAAGTAAATACCTAAGGAGCATAATCAACTCATCGATTTACTAACAAAAGCAAGTGGACTTGAGGAGCACTCTATCATTCAACTCTCTTAATTGAGCATGGATAAAGAAGGATCCATGAAAATAGAATATGAAGAGTCACAAAGCTGGATCAATTCCATCAAAAAATAATTAAAGACTAAGAAAATTGAAAATAAACTAAAAACTCAATAAGATTTAAGATCAAAATCACCCAATATTTACTAATCAGAGGTGAACTATTTTAAAGGTCAACAACATCACTCAATATGAGGTGTGCGAAAAGTGAACAAAGAAAGTACTTGAGGAGATACACTCTAGTGAGTGTAGATGTCACTATAAAAAGACACTTGTACATAGAATCCTACAACATGGATTCTTCTATCTGACATTGTGGAATAATGTGTAAGAATGTACTAGAAGATGCAAATAATGTCAAAAATTTGCCCATCTATAGCAATAACCACCACAACCTCAGAACTTATTTTGAGCCCCTAGCCCTTCACCATTTAAGGAATGGATCAGATTGGCCCTCAACCAATAACCAACTAACAAAAATAGTTCATACTCATCATGTTCGATTATTTTAGCTAGTGTATCAAAGAAAAACATTTGCTAAGATAACCAACCAAGTAGTTCAAAATTTTATTTAAACTGACAATAATTGAAGGTATGGGATACCAATGTCAAATATTATGGACAATGGAGCATAATTCACTAATAGATGATTCAAGGAGTTCTACGAATCTTAAGGAATTTAGCTAAAGTTCACTTTAGTGCACCACCCATAATGTAATGAGCAAGTAGAAGTGACAAATAAAAAGATCTTTAACTTACTCAAAAAGGCAGAAGGTGCCAAAGTGAAATGGGTGGGTGCATTGCTCACCATGCTCTGAGCACTCAAGATGACTCCAACCATTGCAATTGGACTCACATTATTTATGGTATTAGATGGAATGGAAGCAGTATTATTGGTTGAGTATGAACTTCATAATTGAAGAGTTTTAGCAGCTGAAAGATTTGCTGAAAATACCAGCAAGTGGGAGAAGACAAATGCTAAGGCCATGGAAGACACACATGACATAATCAAAAGAATTAAGGATTGAAGCATCAATAAGACAAGAAGAAATGAAGAGGTAAATGATAAAATATTATGATTATCACATCAAAGAAAATACTTTAAAACTGGTGATTCAGTATTAAAGAAAGTAGATGTGGTGACTCGATAGAATGTATTTGGTAAACTCACCAATACATTAGGCAATGCTTACATCATTAAAAAATATGAGGTGACTCACAAAAAGAATAAAATACTTAGGGCTGACCTAGATTGAGTTAGGTTTAGCTTTTTTATCTTAGTGTTGACGAAAGTTTATCATAGGTTTCTAGTGGTCAACTTTGTGCATGGCAACACCATGAACATTCTAGCATATCTAAAGTAATTTACTAGTTTCCCTAAGTAAGATAATAACCAACTAAATGACCTAAATGGGATAAGGAAAGGTAGATATCTTTGACTCAAATATCATATTGATTTTATAAATGGCCAATTCTTAGAGTATCACGATCAAATACAATATTATATTAATGAGATGACTTAATTATTTGCATATAGTGCTTTTGTCCACTAATGAATGATTAAGTTCAAGCAATAAAAGAGGTCTACCTTATAGATAATCAAAGTAAAACATGTTAAAGATTTATAATTAAACTTCTTATAGTGGTTCCTCTTATGGTCTAATTATGTCTAGACTAATCATCATAATTAGTTTAAGTCAGACTTGGTTTTTGAAGAGGAAATCTATTTAAAGTTCTATTACAGTTTTTGATATCAACAAAGGACCCAAAATATTTATGATATACTAATCGATATTCCATAAATATTGGCAAAAAAAATTCATTTTAAAAGTGATGAGTTTTATTTGTTGTACTTGAGTACCACGCTCATCTCTAAGAACTCTCTAAATGTAGAAAGTTAGAGAGTATTTATATTTAGAATCTTCCAGTGGATTGATATCTAATAATCCACTACTAACTAGTAAATAACTTAGCCAATGAACAATGCTCCACTTTCCAACTTATTAGGTCTCAAGATTTTATATTATATAAAAGATGATACATTAAAGATGGGTCCTAATCACCAAACCCTCTAAGTATCATTTATTGGTGTTTTAGACTAGAAGTTTTTTGACATATGCCTACCTCTCAAAAAGGATAGATTAATATTATCTTCAAATAAGAAGAGTTTCACATTTTCATCAACATAAAAAGAAATAGTGGTTGATTGAAGTAATTCACCTTGCTTAGCTAGGTAATCAATTGTTTGATTGTCTTCCCTAAAAATGTGAGTGAGCCTAATGTCTTTGGTAGCATAAGCTTGCTAGAATCTAGATATTAGATATGTGAGGCTCCATGGGGGTGAATTAAAATCCTTTTAATTATCATGTTGAACCAAAAAAAATTACTTATTCAACTTTTCTTTGTTGATAAGATATGAGATGGAATGAAGTAGCTTAAGCACAGAGACTTATCTTGAAGACTAAAAAAGGCTAGCATCAAAGCTTTTGAATAGATATATCAAAACTAAATAGAAATTATGTAACTCAATTTATTGTAGCTCATGATGACGTTTCATTAGAAGTTAAATTTACATTTTATGTTTGGTTCTACACTTAATAGAATTATGAAATAGGAAGGACTCTACCCATTGAGAGTATATGGAAGAACCTTATTACTACCATCTTTTAGAAAGTAGATTTTTGGGAGAGTTCAGAAGGAGTTTTCTAAACTCAGTCCATATATTAGATTGGTTACCTCATCACTTTATCTCTCTAAAGGTGTGACGTTGATAAATTCCATGACTAGAGTTAATCATTAAAAAAAAACTTTAGAAAAAAGTCTCTAGAAACCTAGGCCTTAGTCAAATCAATGTGATTTACTCATCGATAGTTGATCCCTAGTCTATTAAGTAACTCTTTAGCTTAGGTTTTCACTTTAACTTGTTTTCATGGAGGTGATAAAAACTTCGATTTGAACCTCTTTAGTCTTGTTCATCTCATAGTCTGATACAAGATTCTAATCATATTGATTGGTTGATAATACTAACTTTAACACCCAAAATTTACTATCATATTATTAATGTAAATAAACAATTATATTGGGGTCATACCACAATAAAGTAGAGGATAAATTAGCATATCTAACTAGTTCAAACTTTTCTATGAAACAAAGCACACAAAGAGATATCTCAAGAAGAAATGGTTTGAGGATTGTGGGTTTTGATTTAGACTAAATTAGATGGACTCAAAGTGCACCAAAAAATTGAAGTCCTACTATATAAGATTAATTTTGGGATGTACAATGACTTGACATTATTATACTCTCTTTTCATAGTACCATTTGTGTACATAGACTAGGTAAAGTCAGAGGTATATTCTAACCTTATAGATATGTGTGTCCACATAATTAGAATACAAAAGTGTTCATTTATTACTCATATAGGATCATAAATAAAGTAGACAGACACCTTGTAGGTTAAGTTGTACACAATCTGGGTTCCCTCCTTTTTACTTTTCATGACATGGAACTAGTCTTATTTACAAACCATAGAAAGACATTATAGTATCTTCATTTTAGTGGGTTTTGATAACCCATATCCAATCTTAAGTCACAAGTAAAAAATACCTCATTTGATTTAAATTTTATATTTCTTCTCAGCTCCATAAATGAATCAAAAAAATAAGTGTTAAATAATGAACCCTAAGAAATTATGATATTAAGGGGAATTAGGTTCACTAAAGATAGGGGTTTATCCCATTATCCTATTAGAAGAATTAAAAAGATAACCATTTTAGTTTTCTCCATTTTTGTATCCAAAATGATTCATAAAATGGATGGAAATAGATAATTTGATTTCTCATGAAAGTATGTACAAGAAATATTCATCTAAAGAAATCCATGGTGGGATAGTGATGTGGTCACAATAAGCAAGCATCATAGAGATGGAGGGAGAAGGTGTGCTTAGGTTCTTCCACTCACCCAAATGGAAGAGATATGAAAAGTCCTACTCACCTAAAGAGAATGGTTGTGAGAGATCATCAAATACCTTGAATGGTCCACCAACAAACTCAAACCAAAGAGTCTTCACTCAATTTTTCACACAAAGTAGTCTAAATTCCTATATTACATAGAATAAAATGTTTACATAAGTTACGATACCCAAGGGATATATCCATTTAAAAAACCATTGAAAAAAAAATGTAACATGTCATTTTTTGGTGCCTAGGCACTGACTTCTCTATCTACAAACTAATACATGGTATGGTATGCCATGGCACTAGATGGGTAATTCCTAAGCACTATAAAGCTGATGTACTTCTAGAACTTATACACATAATGATCTTAACCACACTTACATACAACACACATAGTCATGGCTAAATGCATGCCTAACATTAATTCAACACATTAGACACAATTGCAACACATAAAATATAAGAAAAGTTTTCACAAGCTTGAGCTTTTAGTTTGGGACCTTATGATAGGTTCTTTTTTTCCTTTAATGTGCTACGTTAACTCCCTTGAACTACAAAGAACTCTTCTTTCAAGAGTTAGGATTCTAAAAGTCTTTAAGAATCTCGAGGGTAAAGCTCTATGCTCATCTAAGATCATCCAAGTATCCTCACTTGGTGGCTTATCTTTCCACCTAATTAAGAATCTAAAAATAGTGCTATCATCTATTAGTATTTTAGCTATGATGATATTCTCCACTTTAAAGAATGTTGGCTAAATTTGTGCCTACAAATAATTTATATCTACTCCTACAAAAGTATCTTCTACAAATTTGGAGGTTGGGTAACTCCTTTAAAAAATATTAGATCTTCCACATTAAAAATAGGTAAATAAACATATGAGGAGGTAATTCAAGAACTTAAGTGCCAGTACCAAGTTTTCTACTAATTTTGAATGGCCCATATGCTATCACTTGTAACTTTTTATATTTTGTGGATGAAAATCTCTCAGGACGGATAGGAACCAATACATAATCACATATCTCATATTTCTTACAATTTTTATCTCTATTTTTTAGCATACTTAGGTTTTTGTATTTTCAATTGTCTTTATGTCTTCATGAAGGCTATGAAAATCACATACAAATGTATCTGCTAAATCAAAAAATGCATGAGAAGGTGTATTAGCAAAATCAATAAGCATTTTATGATTCTATCCATAAAATATTTTGAAATATGATTTATGGTTTGATCTAAAATGGAACTATTGTACTCAAGTTCATATGTATGTAAGGTTAAATCATAGTTTTCTATATTTTTCCCAACTAAACATCTTAGTAAATTTTCTATGGTCCTATTGAGGACTTTTATCCATCCATCAGTTTGATGTTGGAATGCATAGGAGAATTTTATTTGTGTTCACATTAATTTCCATAATATTTTCAAAAATAAGATATAAATGATGCATATTTATACAAAACTATAGTGGATGGGACTAGGTGTAACCTAATGATTTCTTTAAAGAACAACCTTGCAATATGAGATGCATCATTTGATTTTGAATAGGGAAATAAATGTGCCCCTTAAAAAATATATCTATAATGACATATATACTATCATGTCCATGAGGTGTCCTAAGTAAACCTAATGTAAAATCAATGGAAAAGTCTTCCCATGGTCTAGAAGGAATAGGTAATGATGTATACTAACCTACTTTTTGTTTAACAATTTTAGCTTGATGACAAGTGCAACACTAAGCTACAATATGTTAAACATTCTTTCATAAAGATGGCCAATAAAACATATGTTCAATTAATATTTGGATCTTTAATTTACCAAAATGTGTTGATATACTGCATGAATGAAGTTCAAAAATAAGGAATTCCCTTATGGATATTTTGGGAGTATATAACTTCTTACCTTTATAAAGATATCCATTTATAATGATAAAGGAGCTATCAAAAGTCAAAGGCTTGGATTGATGCTTCAAGTAAATCATATGGAAATCAAGACAAATTTTATAATCTTCTATTAAAGTCTTAAATCTAGAGATTGAATTTCTAAGGATGAAATTATTAGGGATACTCTAGATAAAGCATCGACTAGATTTTTCTATTCAAGGTTTATGCTAAGTACAATGAAAAAGTCTTGGAGGTATTCGATCCATTTAGCCTACCTATAATTCAATTTTATTTAGGAATTAATAAACTTTAAAACTTGATGATTTGGGCTCAAAATAAACTCATTATGTAACAGATAATGTCTCTAGTGCTTAAGAGTTTGAATAATCTTATAAAACCCTTGATCATATGAAGAATATTCTTATCTAGCATCATTTAATTTCTCACTGAAGAAAGTAATATGATGATTTTCTTAACTTAATAGTTTACCAATTCCAATATGTGACACATTACATGTTACTTCAAATACTTTATTGAAGTCAAGAAGCTTTAATTTAGGTGAAGAAGTCATAAGGATTTTAATTTGTTTTATGGCCCTTTCAATAGTGTTGAAGTTTAACTTTTCTTAATTTAGGTGAAGAAGTCATGAAACTCTATAGTCCAAGCAAGTTTATCTTTTCTTAAGATGTCATTGATAAGGGCTACAATAGTGTTGAAGTTTCTTATAAACCTTCTATAAAAAGTGGCTAATCCATGAATACTTCTAACATCTACAAAGGCTTTAGAGTTGGCTAGTTTATAATGGTCTTAATTATTGATGGATCTGCTTTTAATCCATCATAGATACAATGAAACTTAAGAAGATGATTTTAGGTTGATAAGAAAAATTATTTCTTGAGATTTATATATAATTTTTTCAATCTTAATTTTTCTAAGACCATTCTTAAGTGATATAGATGTGGTTTCTCATCTAGGCTAATCATAAGAATACATCTAAATAGAGTACAAAGAAATGACCAATAGAAGGTTTTAATATAGTATTCATTAGTCTCAAGAATGTACTAGGTATATTTAAAAGACCAAAGGGTGTGACAAACCATTCATTAGACCATCATGATTTTTGAACACTATCTTCCATTCATCACCTAGTCTAACTCTTATTTTGTGGTATCTACATTTTAAATCAATTTTAGAGAATAAAGATGAACCTGAAATATCATCTAACCTAAGTATAAGAAACTTATATTTTATTATGATCTTATTTACTACTCTACTATCAATACAAATCCTCCAAGTTTTATCTTTCATAGAAGTTAAAAAAGCTACTACAACAGAAGAACTAAAGCTTTCAAGAGTTTGTATACTTTTCATTTTAATTCTATTTGCATTGTTGGATTCATCCTATAATGGGGTAAGTTAGGTATTTATGAACTAGAAATCAGATTTATAGCATGTTGTATATGTTTTAAAGATCATAGTTCATTGGGTAAGTCATCGGGGATCAAATCAAATTTAGATAGTAAATTTGAAACCACATTAGGTATGTAGTGATCCTTGGTAACAACGAAGACTTCCCGTAGGTGCAAGATAAATTGAGAATCAATGAACTTTCTAACTAAGTGTCTAAACTTTAAAGCTGTGGTTTGAATTCCAGGAAATTTGTACATATCAAAATATATGTCAGTAGTATCCTCCTTATCACTAGATAGTGATATCACTATCAATTAGAGTTTTGCAATTTTCTTTTGATTAGGTTTATATTGTAGTTTAAAATCTGGTTTATGTGGAAGTATAGAAAAAATTATATGTGTGAGTGTAATTGACCTCTTTTAATTAGGCTTTATGGGGAAAATTTAATTATTTTCTCATTATGTTTGAATACATAATTGTTTTCATGACCATAATGGATTAAATTTAAATCATAAAGCCATGGTCTTCCTAATAAGATATGAGTAATTTCCATCAGAAGAACATCACACCAAAATTGATCATTGTAGCTACATATCTTAATTGTAATAAGACATATATTTATGATAGGTAGGGATGTATGATTTACCCAACTGACCTGGAATGGTTCTAGGTGAGGTTCAATCATAAGGTTGGCTCTAGTGATGTATGGATTGATACAACATTTTTAATGCTTCCTCAATCTATCACTAGTTTACATCTCTTTTCCTTACATAAGATATACATTGAGAAAATATTTCTTCTTCTCTAATCATCTTTTTCCCTAAAATGGAGTCATACATCTCATAAAAGACATTAGATTATCTATATTGGGATCCACTTCTTCATCTCGTAGTGGTGTATCATCATGTAACTCTTTGATATTTTCTTCTTCTCATAAATATTTCAATTTATCTAGGACATGATTTTAGTTCTACAATAATTTTGCATAACCCCTTTTATGACATTTAAGGCAAACTATTTTGCTCATATTTTTAGAACTAGATTTAATGGGATTCATACTATAGGGGTTGTTCGATGTAGAAGAATTAGGTCTGATAATAGACTTTTCAAATTGGGATGTGGTTATTTAGAAGATATTCGAGCTTTTCTTTTGGATGTGGATGCAACTTTCTTATGCTTTTCTAGGAGTAAATCATAATGAAAGGCATCTTCTAAGTTCTGGGGATCATGGAGCTCTACCTCATTTCTAATATCTTCTCTTGGACCAATGATAAATTTGTTAGCTAACTGCCACTCTTGATCAATGCAATGTGTTTTAGATATTAAATCTTTAAATATATTCATATAATTCACTACTACCATATTCTTTTTATTTAAGAGTAATTAATTGTTCAACGAGCCTTTTATTATGAATTCTAGGATAATATTTAACCCTTACAATTTTCATCATTTCTGCCATGTCATGAGATTTCTATTAAATCTCTCTTTTTTAGCTAAAATGTTATTCCAATAGATTTTTGCAAGACCTATTAATTTTATTTTGGTAAATTTAATTCATTGATAATCATCCATATGATACCAATTGAGAAAATCATCCATTTGGGTTAGCCAATCTAAATTTGTTGGGGTCATGAACACCATATATAGGGATCTCTATTTTAACTTGTTTTATTGGCTCTTGTAATGGTTCATGGATTCTATGAAGTTCATATTTATAATGATCCTTATTTTTGGTCTTCTACTAAGATAATCTTCTCTAAGAATATTAAGGTTTTCCTCTCCTATAATTTTTGGGTCATCTTAACATGTAATAGTTGGTGGGGTTTGAACCCTATTATTTAAAGTTTGAATTTGGGTGGCTAAGTTCCTAATGAGTTCTTCTATCTTAGTAATCTTCACCTCATTTTGCATAGTGTTTTCATCTACTTTTTTAGTTAAATCCTCAAATTGATCTAGGCTAGATTTTGGGTGGTATGATTAATTCAAATGGAATATAAATATGCCAATCTCAAATGAAACTTTAAATATGCATTATATGAACCAAAATTAACATAATAAGATGCACAATTCTTAAAACGATTAGCCTTTTGTAAACACAAATTCACTTTTGGATACTACAAAATATTAAGTAAACATACAAAGAAGCAAACATAAAGTCTTTAAGGTTATGAGTAATTTTTATAAAAGTTTTATATATTAGATTTGGCTATATTAGTGAACTCTCCTTTTCTCAAGCTATCACTCAAGTATTATGGCTTGAAGTTAAGTTGGGAAAGTCTAGGCTTTATGAGCAAAAACATCTAGTTAGTAAAATAAATGCTCATAGGATTGCCTACCATAGAAGTTTAGCATGAGTTTTATAAGCCAAATCACTAAAATCTATAAAGAAAATTACACAAAATCCAAAATACTGAATTAGCCTTGCTTAGATTTGATATGGTTTACTTTCAAGCACTTTATCCAAACCTCCAAACCTTGGGCTCTGATACCAAAATGGATGTGGTCACAATAAGCAAGCATCATAGTAAATGGAGGAAGAAGGTGTGCTTCGGATTGTCCACTCACAAAAGTGAAAGAAATGTGAAAAGCCCTACTCACCAAAGTAAAATTATGAGTGATCATTGAATCCTCAAATGGTCAACCACCAAGCGCCAACCAAAGAGTCTTCACTCAAGTTTTTTACACAAAATATCCTAAAACTCTCAATTACATAGAATGAAATGCTTACATAAGTTACAATAACTCAAAGGATGTGCCCATCCTTATAGATTGATACCATAGACTCCCCTGCCTTAGTTGGAGGTAGTAGGTGCTACTTTTGGAGTACTTATACGTGGTGCTGAAGTAGAAGCTACTAAAACTACTCTCTTATAGGGATCTCTTATAAGTCACAATATGCTCTCAACAAACAACTTAAGAGAGTGATCATTATAAATCTAACAAACAATTCATTGAATATCAAACTATAACATATCTATCAAATGCATTTTTTATACAAAGCCTTGTACTTTTGCCTATATGAGTATCCCTAGCACCTCATCCATCATGAGATCATGGTTTCTTTTAACTAAAGAAGGTACTCATTCATGTACTTATCTGAAACCAAGTCATATTTTACTGAAACCAAAATCTAAATCCAAATGATTCCTAACTAGGTTAACTTAGTTGCTTACTCAACCAATCTATTTAGGTCCAATTCAACCCAAATTCAAATTATATTGAATTAAGTCAAAATTCAATCAAATTAAATCTTTTCAAAGTCTTGTGACTATTGTTCAAACTCAATTGAACAAAAATTGAATTCAAATGAGGTTTAAAGTGGCCAATCAAGTCATTTAACCTAAGTCAGCCCCATTATGTCAAAATTTAATGTAACCAAAATTAAACTAAATTGACCTCTCCCAAAGGCTCATAATCATTATACTAATTCAATAGAACATAAAACTAAATTCAATTGGGATCAAGTTGGCAACTCGATCATTTGCCCTGAGTCAACCCATGTGTGGCCCACTTAACTCAAATCAAAATTAAATCAAAATGAACCATCCAAAAGGCTTTAAATCATCATACTAACTCAACCAAGTCCAAATTTGAATTTAATTGAGGCCTAATTTGACCATCTAACCAAATGAGCACAAATGAAGCTTGTTGAGCCAAATTCAAATTAAATTCAAATTAAGTCAAATTAAAGACAGTATACCACTTTAAATGCATAATTTAACCTAATCAAACCTTTTCTTTGGGTCCAAATAATGGACCTAAGTGAATCCAAATTGACCTAATTAAGGCAATTTGGGTTAAATCAAAGATTATATCCAAATTAATTGCAATCAACCAAACTTAATTACTCTAAAACTTATCATTGAACATAACTAGAACTCAATCAAAACCAAAAATACCTAATTAGTTCATTGAAACCCATTTTGACTCATTTAGGTCAAATGAGTCAACCTAAGCTTAAACTATACCAAACTTAAGCTAATCCAAGTCAATTGGCTTTACAAACTTTAAATGCTCAATTAAGCATCTTATAAACTCAATTCCAAAGCTCATGAAGGATGGTTGACTCAACCCAATCAATTTAAGAAAATTTTAAATAAATATTTCTTGCTCATGATGAAAATCAATTCCCCAACATAATCTAACTTTAACCTAACTACCTAAAAAAAAAGCAACAAGGCTTAACCAATCATGTAGTGAGCTCAATTAAAAGGAAGGAATGAAGTGAGGTGTGCATGAAAGTCAAAGCATATCAAAACATAAGATCTAGCCTTCAACACCATGCACATGGACACATATGGGAAAGGTTATCCCCCATTCCTCCTTCTTAAACTTTTAAGGATGGCTGCAACCACCAAAATCCAAGTGTCAACACCCAACTAGCCAACCACCACCAACTCCACCATTAATGGAGCTCATGGCCAACCTTCAAATAAAAGAAATTGAGTTCCTTAAGCTCAATTGATGCTTCATACACGTTCTAGGTGGTGAGAGGATCAAATCAAGTGCTCACTTGATTACCTAGGTCCCAATGACCAGGAGATCGATCAAGCCCAATGGTAAGTGGTGGCCAATTGGTGTCCACGATGATTGGCATGGAGGTAAAATAATCTTTCCCCACTAAAGGTTCATAGCAACCCAATAAAGCTCCTTGAAGCATTGACTTCACCAAAATTGACACTAATGAGGTAAATTTGAAACCTATAGCCATCCTTTCAAAAATGTCATAAAAATTAAACTTAATCAAAAATTATAAATAAGCCCTCTATAGATTCAACTTTTTCAGAGGAATCCAATAAACACAAAATCTCTAATTTTGTTAGGTAATTTGGGATTAATTAAATCTAAAATTTCTTTAATTAATTTTAAAATATTAATCTAATTGAATTAAAATTTTATAGGAGTGTATTATATACTAGGATCTAACTATCATAGAAATTTCAAGCAAATTGGTGAGGATTAAAAGTTATTAATATTTGATGTTCAAATGACTGACTTCAAGTAAGTAATTAATTTAAAATTAGGTAAATTATAAAAAAATCATCAAAGTAACTCAAATTACTTTAATTAACATCAACTAACTTAAAAAAATATTAGGCCCTCTAAATTTGATTAAATCCCAAAATAATTAAATTAAGGATTAATTAACCTTAATTAATTACTTTAATCACATTAAACAATAAATTTTTGCAATAAATCAACCATTAAGCCAAAAAATGCAATGACCCCTCTTTGGACTCATATTTTACAAAGAAATCTGATAAAATATAAGCCCTAAATTTTACTAAATATTTTGGTACTAACTTAAACTTTATTGAAAATACTAAATCTCTACATACTCTTAAAATATAAAGCTAATTAAGTGAAAAAGTTTAGAATGGAAATTTAATATAAATCTATACTTGCTACAAAACTTTCAAGTCAACCAGATCCCTAGATCAAGATTTATGATTATTGAGGCCTTTAGGAGTAATTGAAAAAAATAATTAATATAAAATGACATAAATTATAAAAATAAATTAAAATGATTCAACACATCTTTAATAACATTAAAGATCCTAGAAAATTTTATTAAACCTTCTAAAAATGATTAGATCTCAAAATTACTTAATTACTATTTAATTGGTAATTAAAATCAAAATTAATTAATTTTATTATGAAAAAATTTCAAAAACTCATGACAAATTAAATATTAAAGCAAAATATGCAAGTGACTTATCTTTGAATTTGGCATCTAGAGAAGAAGCTAACAAAATTTTAAAAGCTAAATTTTGATAAGTATTTTAGGAATAATTTAACATTAATTGACTTGAAATTTTATGGTAGACTTAATGCATCATTATTCATTTCATATAAAATTTTCCAATGTTAGGGTTATTCAATCAAAAGTTATCAATTAGTAATCATCTTAAGACAATTTTAACCAAATAACAAATTCTAAAATTATAAAATAAATCTAATTAATTTGATAACATTTTTTAATAAGATTATGCTTAAATTAAACAGTTAAACTCACTAAACCCAATTAAAAGACAAAATTATCAAATCCAAATCTTAATTAATCTAACTTAATTAACTTCATTAAATAAAATATAAAGGAATATCAATAAGCTTTAAGTAAATTGAATATTTATGTAGAAATTGTGGACAAATTAAGACCTAAGCCACCATTAACTAGATTCTAAATTAAATTAAGCAAACTAGTCAAACTTTCAATTTAAAAAAACTAAACCTAATTAATCGTTAATTAGGAAATTATTTAAACTTATCACAGGAAACCAAATCAAATTAAGCTTCAACTAAGGTTAACTAATTAACTTAAATCATCTTAAATCCAAAAATCTACCAAATCAAACTTAATTAACTTAATTAAAAATCAATTATAATCAATGCACAGTTAAACTTTGATTAAACTAATCATGATTGATTTAATTTATCAATAATTCACCCTTGGTTAAAGGAATCACTTAATTAATCTTAGTTAAATTTAGCACTTAATTAAAATGTTTATGATAAATTTAATTAATAGTCAAATCAAACTTAATCATTTGACTAGGTAGACCATTCAACTACATGAAAGCTCAATTAATCATTAATTCGGTTTTATCAATTGAACTATTTAAACAAATCAATTATAAAATAAATTCAATCAATAATCAAATAACCCTTAATTTAAATAATCATCTGATTAAGCTAATGATCATGAAGCTAAATAATCACTTAATTAGGGTTGATTCAATTGATCATTCAATAAATCAAGTTCCTTTGTTAAACTCTTAATCCAACCAATACTTTAATTAAACTCTTAATCAAACCAATCCTTTAATAAATTTCATGTTTAATTAATCATTGATCTAATATTAAATTAATTAAGTATTTAATAAAATTGAACATGATTAATTGGTCAACTTCTAAATAAAACAACCATTTAAAGTTAATAATGAAGCCTCAAATTAAGTTATTCAATCATCTAACTAAACTAGGTAAACCACCTAAATAAGTTATAAAAAAATTCTTAAGTCAACACTTAACATAGACCAAACACATAATTAAATTCATTATAAACATTCATCGAAACTCAATCAAATCAAACCATGATTAATTAGATCATCATTAATGTTCATTTAATTTAATTAAACCCTTAATCAATCAAATCACCTAATTAAGCTAACTATGTTGAACCTAAATAATCTTTGATTAAATTAAATTAATTAAACATCTAACCAAATTAAACCCAATCTGAACAAATGAACTTCAATGGAAGAAATTGAGTTAACCATTAATCAAACATCGACCAAATAAGCCAATTAATCAAGATAATCATCAACATATAATAATTATTCATTAAACCTTAATTAAGTTGATTACAAGAATCAAGCCAAACTAACTGAACCTTGACCAATCATTATACCTTAATTAAATTGGCCACTTAAACTCAATAAGCAATAAATTAAACCTACCTTAATTAATCATTGAATCCTAATTAAATTTATCACATAAACTTAACTAAAAATTAACTAAACTATTAATCAAGGCAAACACTTAATCTGGTTAAACAAATAAACTTAATTAATTGATTTAGCCATCTATGCCAAAATTAAAAAGAACATAACCAAACTTTAACTAGATTAATCATTAAATCGACCAACTTAGAATTGAACCAATAACTAATCAAATCTTAATTACTAAGTTCACCTTTTCAAACACAAAATTAAACTCTAATTAAGTTAAACTATAGAAGTCATTTAAATAAGGCACAAAAAAATTTCTTAAAGTAAATTGAATTTAAACCAAACATTTAATTAATTTAATTAAAATAGTCATCAAATTTCAATTAAACTGATCATGATTAATTAAACCTTATTAATTAAGTTAATAAAATGATTAAACCCTCAATCAAGTTAATCATATAACTAAATTGAACCTAAACAACCTTTAATTAAATAAATTCAATTGAACTAATTTAATCAAATCATTTAAATAAAGTAAGTTGATTTAAATGAATCTTTAATTACATAAACATAATCAAATCTAATTGAATATCAATTAAGAATTTAATCTACCTAATCAAATAAATAAGTCAAATTTAGTCAACTAAGCCAAAATTAAAATAACTAAAAAGGGTCAGAAAGAAAATGTTAGGAAGAATCAATTTTTTTTTAAAACCAAACCATAAACTCTCAATAAAATTTTAAATAATTTTATAATTTGCAATCATAAAGTATATAGTCTAAGAACTTGAAATCACAAGGTACTGGTCTAAAGGAGGCATTAAGCATCATATCTTTAGTCTAACAATGACACATACTTATGAATGTATATTTATAAAATTAAAATACAACAACATCAATAATAATAACAAGCCTTTATACCCATTATGTGGGGTCAACTACATGAATCCTTCTTCTCCATTATGTCCTATTATGCATCAAATTCCCATTTATATCAAGTATACTAAGGTCATTTTTTCTACATCTTAACAAAGTCTTCTTAAGTCTACCTCTACCTTTCTTAACATAAAGAAAATCTAATGCATCTACTCTCCTAACCGAGTCATCAGACGACTGACGCTTTATGTGGCCAAACCATCTAAGGTGACTCTCTCTAATCTTATCTCCCACTAAAGCTACTCCAACTTTTTTTTGAACATACTCATTTCACATTTTATCTCTAAGAGTAAATCCACTCATCCACCTGAGCATCATCATCTCTACAACACTTAACTTAGTCTTATGCTTCTCTTTTATTGGACAACATTATGCACCATAAATCATTGTAGGTCTTACCACCATCTTATAAAATTTATCTTAAGTTTAAGCAATACTTTTCTATCACACAATAGGCCAAATGCATTCCTCCACTTTAACCATCCAACTTGAATTCTACTAATAACATCTCATCTATTTCACCATCATTAATTCCTTTCTTTTCTAGAACTATCCAAAGAACATCTATTGAAACTTTATCATAAGCTTTCTCTAAATCAATAAATATCATATGTAGATCCTTTTTATTTTCTCTATAATTATCCATCAAACCTCTTAACAAATGTATAGCATCCATAGTAGATCTACTTGGCATGAAACCAAATTGATTATGAGAAACTTTTGTATCACATCATAACCTATGCTCAATTACTCTCTCCCATAATTTTAATGTATAACACATTAACTTAATTCTTCTATAATTTGCACACTCTTGTGCATCACCTTTACTCTTAAATATAGGAACCAACAAACTCTTTTTCCACTCATTTGCCATCTTTTTAGTCTTTAAAATAACATTAAAAAGTTTTGTAAGCTAAGAAATTTCTTGATCTCCTAAACATTCTAACACTTATATTGGAATATCATCAAGTCCTATTTTTTGAATTTCATTTTCTAAAAAGCTTCTCTAACTTCAAATTTATAATTATGACTATAAAAACAAAATTCTTTATTTTTGTTTTAGGGTATTAAGGTTGTTAAATTCAATTATATTTTCAGATCCTTCATTGAAAAGTTTATCAAAATACCTCATCCACCTATTTTCAATATCCTTTTCTAAGAAAAGCTCTTTATAATTTTCATCCTTAAAATATATCACTTGAACTAGATCTTTACTTCTCCCATTTCTTTGGTTGGCTAACATATACATACATCTTTCATCTTTTTTTGGTATCCAATCTATTATATAAATCACTAAAAGCTAAAATTTTTGCATCATATATTACTTTCTTAGAATCTCTACTAGCCACTTTATATATTTCCCAATTCTCTGAGTTTTTATATTTAAACTAAATTATAACAATGCTTCTTATTTATTATCTTTTCTTGCACATTCTAACTCCACCACCAACTATCTTTATTAAAAGAAGCTTTTTCTTTTGATTCTTCAAGCACATATTTTGCAAATTGCTTAATTTCACTTGCTATTTTTTCCCACATAACATTAGCCTCCTTATGAACATCCCAAATTCTAAGATTTTGTAGCTTGCTGTTAAAAAAATATTTATTAGTATTCTTTAAATGCCCCCATCTAATCCTAAGACAATAATTTAATTTATTTTTCATCTTTTAATCTTTCATCTTAAAATCTAAAACTAACAGTCGATGTTGGGTACTTAAACTTTCACTCGGAATGACCTTACAATCTTTACAATCTAAATGATCTATTTTCTTATCATAAATTAATCAATCTGCATTTACTAGATCCATTTTTATAAGTAATAATATGCTCATTTCATTTTCTTAGATAAAGTATTAGCAACTTTAAAATCATAGGCTAAATTAAAATTTAATATAATCCTACCTTCTTCATTAATCACTCCAAATACATAGCCACCATGAATACCTTTAAAATCTTCTACCACTCTACCAGCATGTTCATTTAAATCTCCTCTAATAAATACTTTTCTTTAAGAGGTATCTTTTGTACTAATCCCTCTAATTTATTCCAAAATTTCTTTTGAGCCTGCATTCAAACCTACTTGAGAAGCATAAACACTTATAACATTGATAATATTACTAACAATATTCTTTAAAGCTATAATTCTATCTCCAAATCTATTAATATTTATAACATTATCCTTCAAACTTTTATCTATAATCATGCCTACGCCATTTCTAATTCGACTTCTACCTGAATACCAAAGTTTTAAATCTAAACTATCAATCTACTTGGCCTTCTCCCCAACCCATTTAGTTTCTAGAATATATAAAATATTTATCTTCTTATGAACTATAATATCTATTAAGTGCATTAATTTACCTATAAGAGTACATATATTCCAAATACCTAACCTAATTCTAGTTTCATAAACTAACTTCTTTGTCCACATCGTACATAATATGGGAACCCTTACTTATTTAACACTGCACCTGGGCATCGATGCAGTGGCCCTTGCACACTTTTCACTCTATTTAGGCCATGCAGTGTGTCGCTTCTAGGGGATGCCCTAGCATTAACATAATATTTTAAAGGATTCATGTCATGATTATTTCAAAGAATTTTATGTTGGCTATCAACTACCTATCGCAACACATCCACTTTTCACATCTGGACTTAGGACCGGCAAAGGTAGTGTTGAATACAGTAACTCAACGCCATCAAAATAAATAAATTATTGAATTAGATTCTTAGGGTAGATCTTCATTCTTTGGTGAAGTCTCCACTTTATAAGGATTAGGGTGTTGATTAAAATGGGTTCTACCTTAAGCAAGACTAATTTTCTTCATCATTCTTTAAAATCTTAAATTTTGCCTTTCACATAAATAAAAAATGAGAATTGAATTTAAATACTTAAATTGAAACCACCTAATAATATGTTAAATTAAACGATGAACTCAAATCAAAACTTAAACTTAAAGAAGCCTAGTGTTGTTTTACCACACTTGCCCTTTATATACTCTAGACTATTAGGTAACCAACTTTAGATTTAGGTTAGGTGCATTGTTGTGATGTGATCCTCTTTTTTATTTTATGGTGTATTATTTTAGATTGAATGTTAAGATTATTTGCTTATAGACTAGATGATATAACACTTTTTATTAGATTAACATTATTTTCTATAGGGGACTGTGCTTAATAAAGGAACCATTATAATAAAATTAAAATTAATGTCTTTTATTTATAAGTTCTATTTGATTAAGTCCCTAGGCATATCCCATTAATTTTCTCTATTTGATGTGTTTATTGGCATTCTTTTTATAGGGTTTTTTCATGACTTTGTAATTTTATTTGAAAGTATAGTTTATATGATGGCTCTTAGGTTGAAATTAATTTCTCTACCCAACTTAATTAAATTACTCAAATATAAAAGTAATCAACTCGTAACCTCACATAATTAAAACTATTGGTATAAATACTAAAAGCAACTAGAAACCATTAGAACTTGCAAATCATACTTGCATATTTCTCTATCTTTCTAGAATTAAAACCTTCTACCATTTCATTAAGGGGGCATATGACCTGTGAGGATGACCACCATTTATTGAGGAAGTCTACCTTCTCTTTTAATTTAACCCATGACTTATTTTAACTGCATCTCATTATAGGCATGATTTGCAGACTCAAAGCCTTAAAATAAAATCAATTTTCTAAAAATTATTACATTAGCTAGAAGCAAATCATACCCATCATGATCCTAAAATTTAGGGAGTGAGTATAGGTTGTTAGTTTCTTTTCTATCTATTAATAGCTTTCAAACATCTTGCATTTCAATAAGATTGGACTCATGGTTTTAAATTATCAAAAGTGTTAATTGGCAACTACCAAGCAAGTAATAAGTCCTAAAGAGTTGAGATAAAGTTCACTTATCACTAGTGAAAAAGAACCAAATGCATCCCAAATTTTCTCTATTAGACTAGGTCAAGCTCCAAACTTTTGTCAAAAGCATTTTTAGATATATGATCTTAAGCATCATGTTTCTCTTTTGTTATGAGATTAAGTCTTCACCTCTTAGACTTTTATGCAATCTTGTGTTTGTAGAATATAAATCCTAACATTGTAATAAAATTTCACTCATAATAAAACAAATTTTCTTTCAAAGCTATAATTCTCAACCATAGAATAGGTTGAAGTTCTTATTAAGCTTTCTAGTATCAAAGCACTTCCTACTTCTTTATATTTGGAATCCAAAAAAAAATGTTCATTTTGGTTTATCCCATTTAACTTGCATATTTAGTAGTCTTGATTTAAACTTTAAAATATATAAAGATAAGAACAATTTTTTATAATTGAAAGTTTTTTTAGAAGGGATTACCTCTATTTTAATATGAAGGCTTGCCCTTATAGAGAACTAAGAACCTAGTATAAAATAAACACTATTCTACTTTATCCATGTACTTTAAGGAAAGAATCTCTGAAATATGCAAACCCATCAACCTTAAGAGTCTTTATTAAATGAACAAATCCATTATAAGATAATATTCTCAACTCTTAAGATTGTATGTTATTCCTTGATGATGCACTTGATCACTTAAATAAGAAACTCCTAAGATATATGTGACATTCTAAATAAAAACTCCACAAAAGTCTCTTAAAGAGCCTCAAGTATCTACAAGAGGTATGAAGCCAAAATTTCCTCCCACTCATTTTCTTTAAAATTTTAAGAGAATTATGTTTTCAAAGTATGAAAGTCAAAAGTTAACAATAAAAGATGCAAATAGTCCCTTAGTGAAACCTTCTATAAGGGAATATGACAAGAAATTACAATTAATAAGAATATCTTTTCTATGAAATGACCATTTATAAATGGCATTTGATGTGTATCATCTTGATCCACAAAAAGATATGCCCCACTTTTAAAAATCATCTCAATTATAAAAGGGTCATCCCATATAGATTCAAATCTAATTCAAGTTTACTACCTTATTAATGTAAGTTATTATAGACCTCTTAAGAATTAACACCAAGTCAATAATAGAAAAAGTTATAAATCTAACCAAGCATGAAGTAACTTAAGACTTTTGTTCAGCCTTAAATTAAAGGTCATTAAGGTTATTTAATTTCTCTAATTAAAATTAAATATTTTGTGGATCATTAAATTTAGTACTAACAACCATATGTCAGGATGGTAACTCAACTTTTAACAAAAGAACCACTTTGATATGGGTAGTGTGAGCCACAATGGAGGGAGGAAGGAGGAGTGCTTAGGAATTTCCACTCACCAAAGTGGAAGGGTCATGAGAGATCATAGAATCTCGAGAAGGTTGGCCATGAAGCACCAACCATGAGTTCTTCACTCAAAATTTTCACACAAAAATAACAATTGCCATTTTTTATTATTACAAAATATTCATATAAGTCACAATATTTTAAAGGGTGTGTCCCTTTAAAATAAGCATTAAAAAATCATCACTATAATTAAACTCATCATTTTGCAGCTTCTAGGTGCTAGAAACCAACACCATGGCACTATCTTTTCTATCCAAAGACATTAAATGTTGCAACAATGGTGCCACAATGCCAAACAACTAGCACTAGGATGGCTTTTACAAATTGAAAAAATATTTTGACTACAATGCACATACAAGATTTAAATATGATAAAACACATCATTCTAACACATAATATTACACATGGAACACAATTATAAAATACCACAACACATAAAATAGAACATAAAGTCCTTATAAGATTTGGGTTTTTCATTCGGACCTTATAATGGGTCCTTTTCTTTTCTTTTTTATTTTGATGTCGTACTTTAATTCTTGTAGACCCCAAAGAACTCTTCTACATTAAGTTAGAATTCTGGAAGTGTTCAAGAAGCTTTGGGGTAAGGCTTGGTAGCTCATCCAAAGTCAACCAAGTATCCTCACTTGGAGGGTTGTCTTTCCACCTGATTAGAAACCTCTAACAATGTTACTATCTAATGGTGCTTTATATATGAAGGAATCCTCAACTTCAAAGAATATTGGTTGGATAAATACCTACAAATGATTTTTATCTCCTCCTGTAAAAGTATTGTCCTATAAAATTGGAAGTTTGATAGCTCTTTTAAAAAATATTAGATCTTATAAAATTAAAATATGGGTAATAAACATGTGAGAGAAATCCAAGAATGTAAGCATTAGTACCAAGTTTCCTAATATTTAAAAATGGGTTCAAATACTCTCACTTGTAACTTGTTATATTTGGTGGAAGAAAATCTCTTAGGGTGGATGCATATCAATACATAATAACTTATATCATATTCTTTAAAAATTTTATTGTTATTCTTTTATTTAGCATACTTAGCATTTTGTATTTTTAATTATTTTTATGTCTTCATGAAGGCTATGAAAATCACATGCAAATGTATATTTTGAATCAAAAATGCATGAGTAGGTGTGCTAGTTATATTAATAAGCATCTTAGGATTATACCCATAAATAATCTCAAAATGTGATTTATGGGTTGACCTAGAAATGATACTATTATAGATAAATTTAGATGTAAGTAAAGTTAAATCTCAATTTTCTAAGTTCTTATCAACTAAACATCTCAATAAGTTCCCTAAGATCCTATTGATTACTTAATTTGCCCAATGATTTATGGATAAAATGTAGAGGAGAATTTTATTCTTGTTCATATTAATTATCATAGAGCCTTTCACAAATAATATATAAATTTATCATTTCTATCAGAAACTATGGTGGAAGGAATCCTGTGTAACTTAACAATCTCTCTAAAGAATAATCTTACTATGTGAGATGCAGCTTTGATATGTTATCATGGCCTCGAGGTGTTCTAGCTAATCAAAACATGAAATCCATAAATAGTCTTCCCATGGTCGAGAAGAGGCAATGATATGTAACAACCTACTTTTTATTTTAGTTGCCTTAGCTTGATCATAGGTATAACACTGAAATACAACTTGTTCAACATCCTTTCATAGAGGTGGAAAATAAAACATTTGCTCAAAAAGCTCTTAGATCTTTGATTTACCAAAAAGCCCTACTTTTTTTTGTAATGATGATTAGAGATAAGAAATTCACTTATGAATATTCTAGGGATACATAACCTCTTTCCTTTGTAAAGATAACCATCAATGATAACAAACGGGTTATTAAAAGTTAAGAGTTTAGATTTATTTTCTTAGATAAATTATATGAAAGTCAGGGAAAACTTTATAACCTTCTCTTAAAGTTCAAATCTAGAAATTTAAAATTTTAACTATGAAATGACTAGAGATACCCTAGATAATGTACTTATTGATTTTTTTTATTTAAGTACAAAAAATTCATGAAGATATTTAATCCATTTAGCATGTCGATGGTTCGACTTTTTTTTTTTTTGTAATTGATGAATTTTAGAACATGATTATATGTGTTTAGAATAAACTCTTTATGAAGAAGCTAATATCGAAAGTTCTTAAAAATTTGAATGATCACATGAAATTATTAATCATAAGTAGAATATTTTTATCAAGCACCATTCAACTTTTCACTGAAGAAAGCAATAGGTTAATTTTCTTGACTTAATACTCCACCAATTTTAATGCCTAATGCATCACAAGTTACTTCAAATATTTTTTTTGAAATCAAGACATTTTGATACAGCTGAAGAAGTCATAAGGATTTTATTTTTTCCCATGGCCTTTTCAAAACTTGTTGTACAAACTAACTTGTCTTTCTTAAAAATGTTAGTGATGACGTGCTACGATAGTGTTGAAGTTTTAATGAACCTTTTATAAAAGGTGGATAATCCATGGAAACTTCTAATATCCATAAAAAATTTTGGAGTAGGCAAATTTTATAATGGATTTAATTTTTGTAGGATCTACCTATAACCCATCATCAAACATGATGAAACCTAAAAAAGGTAACCTTATGTTGATAGAAGAAACACTCTCAAAAATTATATATAATTATGATACTTTTAATTTCTCCAAGACCATCATTAAGTGTTGTAAATGTGACTTCTCATTAAGGTTATAAATAAGAATATCATTGAAATAAATTACAAAGAAATAACCAATAAAAGGTTTTAGTATAGTGTCCATCAATTTCAAGAATATATTGGGTGCATTTGAAAGGCCAAATGGCATAACTAATCATTCATGACGTCCATTAGAGTTTTGAATGTGTCCTCTATTCATCTCCTGACTTGATTCTTATCTAGTGATATCCACTTTTTAAGTTAATCTTACAAATAAAGATAAATTAAAAATAATATCTAGAATATCATCCAATTTAGGTATAAGGAATCTATATTTTATTATGCTTTTATTAACTGCTCATTATCAATATACATTATCTATGTTTCATTCTTCTTAGGGTTAAAAGAATTAAAACCTCACAAAGGTAAAGTCTTTCTTGGGTTAAACCCTTCTTTAAGAGTTCATTGACAAATCATTTTAATTTTATATGCTCGGTTGGATTCATCTTACAATATGATAAATTTGGTATTTATGAAATAGGAATCAAGTCTATAGTGTGTTGTATAACCTTTATATGTAGTGCTTCATTGGGTAAGTCATCAGGGATTAAATCAATAAATTTAGATAATAAATTTGAGACTAAAATGGGTATGTTGTGTCCTTTGGTATCAAAGAAAACTTCACGAAGGTGTAAGATAAAAGAAGTGGTATCAGTGAATTCTCTAGCTAAGCATATAAATAAAATGGGTTTGATGTGAATTCAAAGAGATTTGATCATATCATGGTGTAGATTAGAGGTATCCTTCCCATGATTAGGTGCAACTGATGCTTTGCTTTTTTTATTTTGACTAGGTTTTGGTTATAGTTTTAAATTAGGGTTATGCGGAGGTGTGGGAAAAATTTTATTTGAGGGTGCATTTGGCCTTTTATTAGTGGGTTTTATTAGAAATAATTTAATGGTTTTTTCATTATGCTTAAATATGTAACTATTTTCATGACCATAATGAATCACATTTAAATCATAAAACCACAGTCTTCCTGACAAGATATGTGTCATTTCCATTAGAAGGATATCACACCAGTTTTAGTCAACATAGCTATTTATCTTAATCAAAATAAGACATCTACAAGTGATAGGTAGAGATGTAGATTCACCCAACTAACATGAAATGGTTCTATGTGAGGTTTAGTTATTAGATTTGCTCTAGTAATAACATGGGTTGATATGACATTCATAATACAACCTTCATTTTGCATCTCTTATCTTTACATAAGATGTACATTGAGAGGACATTTCTTTTCCTCCAGTCTTCTTCTTTCCTAGACGTAGCCTTACACCTCATACTTGACAATACATTATCTATAAAGGGATCTACTTCTTTGTCTAATAAGAGTGCATCATCATGTAACTCTTATATATCTTTATCTTCTTTTAGTTCTTCCATCTCATCTAAGACCAAGATTTTGGCCATACACTAATTCTACATATGACTTTTCTTATGACATTTGAGGCAAACTATCTCTATCACATTTTTAGAAGTAGTTTCAGTGGAGGTTATATGGGATTGGTTGTCAAATATGAAAGGGTTATGTCTAGTAGTAAACCATTGAGGTTGATATGTGTATGAGTATTTATATGACATTTGATCCTTCAACTTAGATGTGGAGGCTACTTTCTTATGCTTATATAAAGCATAATGAAATGCATCCTTTAAAGTTTGGGGATCATGAAGCTCTACATCATTTCTAATATCTCTTCTAGGTCAATAAAAAAACTTGTTGGCTAACTGCCACACTTCGTCAGTGCAGTGTGTTCTGGCTACTAAGTCCTCAAATATATTCATATACTCCACTACTTGCATGCTTCCTTATCTAAGAGTTGTTAATTGTTCATGCAACTTCTTATCATGATTTATAGGATAATATTTAGCCTTTAACATCTCCATCATTTTTTCCCATGTCATGAGATTTCTTCCAAACCTTTCTTCCTTATCTAAAGTATTATTCCAATAAATTTTTGCATGACCCACTAAATTCACTTTAGCAAATGTGGTTTTTGGGTAGTCATCCATATGGTACCAGTCGAAGAACTCTTCTACTTGGGTAAGCTAATCCAAAAAATTATTAGGGTCATGAACACCATAATACATTGGGACTTCTATCTTAATTTATTTTGTTGGTTCATTTAAGTTTTCATAGATCCTAAGATGGTCATGTCGATAGATGTTTTTTAGGTTTGGCCTTTTAGCAAAATAATCTTCTCTAAGAATGTCAAAGTTTTCCTCTTTTATGGTTTATTGTTCATCTTAATATGGGATAGTCAGTGGGGTTTAAATTCTATTACTCAAGGTTTGACTTGGGCAGCTAGATTAATGAGCTTTTCCTCACTTTGCATCATGATCTAATCTACCCTCCTAGTTAAATCTTCAAAGTGATCCAAACTAAAAGACTTGGTTGGCAAATTTTAGGTAATGGAAATGCAAATATGGTACACTCATGTGAAGTTTTGGAACATGCTTTATGCAAACATATTTTAGAACACATTGAGATGCATAAGTTTTAAAATGATTTAACCTTTAATAAATACAAATTAACTTTGGATACTAAGAAACATTAAGAAAACACACAAAAGAGATAATCCCAAAATCTTAAAGATATGATTTCAATTTTTATGTAGAGTTTGCATCATAGGTTTGGCTATTTTAGCAAACTCTCCCTTACTCAAGTGGTCACTCAAGTATTATAAGTTCTTTGTAAGTTTTAAGTTAGCAAAGGCTAGGGCTTTGTAGATGGTGATAACAAATTAGTAGTAAAACAAATTCTTATAGAATTGCCTATGATATGAGTTTAGCATGATTTAATAAGTGAAATCAATAAAATCTATAAAGGACATTACATAAAATTCAAAACATAGAATTAACTTTGCTTAGATTTCTATAAATCACTTATAAATATTTTCTCGATGCCTTCAAACCTTGGGCTCTAATACCAAATATGATGTGGGTGGTGCAAGTCACAATAAAGGAGGGAAGGAGAAGTGTGCAAGAACTTCCACTCACCAAAGTGGTAGATTCATAAGAGAGTATCAAATCTCTCAGGAAGGTCTGCCACTAAGCTTTAACCATGAGTTCCTCACATCAAAATTTTCACATAAAAATAATAATATCCATTTTTTATTAATAAAAACGTTTATATAAGTTATAACATTCTAAAGGGTGTGTCCTTATAGAATAAGCACTAAGAAATTGTCACTAGAGACCAGTGTCATTAAGCTATATTCTATCCAAAACATTAAATATCATGGCGATAGTGTCATGGTGTCAAATGGCTAGCCCTTAGGTGCCAAGTTGACATTTACAAATTAATACAAGATTTCAATTATAACACACATACAACATTTAAATATGATCAAATATATCATCTAACACATAATTCAACCATGGAAAACAATTATAGAATACCACAACACAAAGTCTCATATGCTTTGGCTTTTGGATTTAGATGATGAAATGTGTCATTTACTATTCTTTCTTTCTTGTTGTGTTGCATCACACATCTAATCGAAAAGTCAATTCTTTAGGAGTTTCTTATGCATAAGTTCAATAAGTCATTATATATGCCCATAAAGCTTTTAATTATTTATCGTGACATTCTTATTTAGTAGTAGATATAATTTTTGTATAAGCAATTTGCATATTACTTTTTCATTTTTTTTATTATTGAGTGTGGTGTGTTTGAAAATCATATAATTATGATTGCCTCTTTTGGAGAAAAAAAACTAGTTTTTTAACTTTAATAAATTAATAATCAACTTGAAATTAATTTAAGAAAATAATTTTTTTTAAAGCTTACTATGTGATTAAATGCCAACTTTTTAATTAAAAATTATCCTTTTTGTATTTCTTAGATAAGAAACATGCTAGATTTAGTAATGATTAAAACCCTCAATTGTTAATTCAAATTCTTGTTATGGTTAGACTTAGAGGCGTTTGAGACAGCTTTCTGGATACTTTGCTTTTTAGAAAGTAGCCAGAAAGTAACCATATCTGCATTTGGTTGCTTTTAGAAATTTTTGTAGTGGAAAGATACTTTTGAGAACCAAAGTTGTTATAACATGGTGGTTGTCAGAAAGTTGTTATTTAAAATTTTCAAAAAATAAAATATTTGTAACACCCATAACAACTTTTCAAAACCCGCTTTCCCCACAACAGCTTTACAACCAACTTTTCAAAAAACTACAATTGCCCACAAACAAACACTTAATGTATATAGTTATCATCTCATTAAGAATATAGAACCTACATGCATATCATATTCCTCAAGATAGAATTTTTCCTCCTATACATGATTTTAATTGATATGTGGGTCTATCTTATATAATGGTATCTTGATACAAATATGATTGTAAATTTAATTGAGTAGCATTGGTTATGTATAACCTGGTTCTCACATTCTCCTTTTCTATAAGCAATCTAAATTCCATTAAAGATTTCAAGTCTTTTATTTTTTTGTTATATCTACCTCATATAAAGTATTTTTTTTAAGAATCTCAAATTTTTTCTTTAATTTGATAACATGAGGATAACTCTAGATCACACAACTTTTTGTTATTGATAGAGCATCTTATGGTTGCATTAGGTCAATTAACTTCACATCTTAGTGATTTTGAGCTTAGTAACCTAGGGTAATGGATCAATAAAATTCTAACTAGGTTGTTTCTACTTATTTCTAAATTGGCTTTCCTCTCCTATCACTATTTTTATCCCTTTCATAATTTTAAATTTTTTTAGTGATTCAATAATTGTTACCACATAGATTTTTTTATGTGAAAAGATAATCATCTCACTTAATAATGATGATTCACCATCTACTTTATAAACTGATTCATTAAAACCATATACTATCTTATTTAGGTAATAGTCATTGAATAATAATATATTGATGTAAATCTAATAAGCATGTTTCATATGTCAAGAGTGTATTTTAAAGCTATTTTTGAATGTAATTAACCTTAAAGATACTATTCTCTTTGGTAAATTGATTATTCTCAAATTTTCTACTTGACTTGATTTGACATGACTTAACCTTAATGATATAACAAACTTTTGAGATTTTAGGGTTAAAATAAAGTTATACAGGCCACTTCACTTAATTTAAACCTTACTTCAATGAGGAGATTATTTCATTAGTTGAAATTTAAAATGACCTCTATTAATTAGTATAATTCCTTAATCTATGCCTTCTTTCAAGAAAAATAGTGATGCTTAATTTACAATTTAAAATTTCTTCAAATATTTGATATAACTCTTCTTTAATTTTAGTATTGTTTAAAGAAGAGACCATTATTTAATTAATAAAAACTACATGGTATTTATATCATTAATTATTTTGGTGAATATCAAAAGGAATTTATGACTCTATTTATTGAAAGAAAAATTAATTTAGAAAATTTAAAGTAAGTTAAATACTTCTTCTTTATCATAAATTTTTTTATCTAATAACCTTTTAAAGGGGATGGGTTGTTTAAATTATTAAACCAAAGAGAAAAATAATAAGTCACTATGTTCTTAACTTCTTAAAAAAGGAGATTAGAAAAATATTCAAATTGTAGATAAAAAGAAGCTAATTATGGGAAGTGGGATGGATACTTCTTATTTATCATAAGAATTAAAATATTTTAAGTAAATAATATTTGAAAAAGGTTTAGTCCAAGTCACAGATCAAGGAGTAATATAAGAAGCCACCAAGCTCTTAACTACATGATGAAAAGATTGGAAATTTTTTTTTTTTGTATATAAGGATAAAAAAAAGTTATGAAGGTGTCCAATTAAACAAAAATAAATATTAGAGAAGAGATGGAAGCCACTAAGCTATTCTTACGAATAATAAAATTTATAGAATTTATCTATGTCAATAAGTAGATAAAAAATGGAAGGTAGTATTGAATGAAAGCTTGCTAAGAGTGGATCTTGATCATTGTTGAATAAAGACTAGAGGCTAGGCCTAGACATAGGAGTTAACTGGTGAGGATACATACTATAGACCTTAATGGAGAATGAAAATGCAACAACTTAAAAAAATTATATTATTCATTCATGATTAAAGTTAAAGTACAAATAAAATTTCAAAAGCAACTCACCTATATTCTCGTTTAGGAGAGTTCAATCAAGTTTTATCTTTTGTATAATTCCAAAGCATATATATGATTCTAGACTCCAACCATAACTTCCTCAATTTAAAATTTCAAACTATTTATTATTTTATTAGGTGCTCTTAATTAAGCAAGAGACAACAAAAATCCCTTTTGGAAAAAAGTTCTTATGCTTGGGAATGTCAATACAAAACATGGGAAGTGCAACTTTTCGTGGAGGAGAGAAAAAGAATGTTAAATTTCTCTTAATTTCTCTTGTAAGGTTATGTTATGCTTGGATTTACACCTATATTCTTAATAAATTTAAGGCTTCAAAACATTCATCCCTATTCTATATTAGTTTTGTTGTGAATAATGGGTAGATCTTGACTCCATATAGTAAGAGAAGTCCCTTAGAGTTGCATTTGGTTTGTTGATCGGCTAGTTCAATGGTTGCTTGAGAGATAACTAGCCCCATCTAATTGAACCTATCTCGCACATGTTCTCATGATCACGTAATGTTAACATTATTAGATTCATCTTATTAAACATATCATCTCATAAATAAGTTTAATTGAGCTGAAGTCAATTTCTTATGAAATAATTTTTTAAATTTTCACATTGAACTTTTGGCTACTTTTAGATCCAAAAAGTTATGTGAAAATTGATTAGTTCATGTTATGAGATATCAATATTCATATTTTTTTTTTTGGAAAAAAACAAATGCAATAATTGTTTAATGAGGTATATAGTTAAAAATTTTGATAATAATTTTTATTACTTTTATAAATTTTAATTTAGCTAAGAGAAATTTGACTTTTATGCCTCTAATGCACATAAACAAATAAACATAATCGCTTTCATTTGAATAATTGATGATCTGTTTATGATAGCTGTAGTTGTTTGAAAAAGTAGTTGCAAAAAAAAGTAAAAAATGCTATGGTGGCTATTGCAAACTTGTTTATTTAAAAAAAAATTAGATTGCAATTTTTTGGCAACCACAATACTCAGCTAAGTCATGTTAGAAAAATACAATTTTCATCTCATATTCTCCAAAATGCGATTAGAACACAACTTCCAAACAGCGTTGCGGTGCATTTTTGTACTATATTGTTGCCTCAAATGTAGCCTTATAGTCCAATGATCAATCTACAAATAAGAGATTATCCCTCAATATGAATATTTTTAACTAAAATAAAAATTTTAATATATTTTAAAGATAAAAATAATAATATTTGATCAATTAATTATATATTATGAAACATATGAAGCCAAGTTCTCTTCGGCAACATCGTCTTACACGTGTGCATTTATTGCTTAGAAATTTTAACTTTTAATCGAGATTAGATTGTTTTATGTATACATTATGTATGTGAGTTTATGATTAGATTTACTCAAATGTCCAAAAAAAAAAAAAAAAAATGGTCTTACATTCATACCGTTTTTCCTAAATTTGAAAATAGTAATCAGTTAGCAACATAAAAAGACGATAAAACCCCTACAGCTTTCTTAGCGATGAAGGAACGATGACCCTCTCAGCAGGTCCGACCGGACGAGACAAACGTCGAGCGGATCAGCCCAAGCTTCGTAATCCGATTCGGTTGCTGATTAGGCTCGGCAACAGTCACCCAATCCGCAACCCGATGAAGGAACTTTCCCGCCAACAGCCGCTTCATATTAGTTTTAATTTTATTTTTCGATAAACTCAATATGAGGGTCAAGGCGAAGGGAAAATATGTCCAGTCGCGTATTTTACGGCGGACCAATCGACATGATGCATGGCAAACGGCGCCAAAAAAATGACGCGTAAGAGTATTTTTTAGCGCGGCGAGCACAGAATGTAATGAGGGAAAAATTAAAAATATATTTGCGTAGATTTTTTTATTTGCTAGTGATTCTTTGAAAGAAGCATGAAGAAAAGAGAAATGCGAGTTGAAAATATTTTGCAGCGCGTGTCCGCTGCCGCATGTCGACCGCTTCATATTTATTTTGATTTTTAGAGATTTACGGTATTTCCTCTACTGTTGTTTTTCACTCGCGTTGATCATGGTAACTAAATCCCAACAGAATGAGCGTGACGATTTTAGAGAGATTTCTTGTTGTACGCATTTTGTTTCACTTCGTAGCTTGTTCATCATGGTAACTAAATCCTGAATGAGGGTAATGTAGAGAGGGAGATTCGGTATTTCCTCAGATTTCTCCTGCATTTCTGCACCTCCTCTACCCTCGCATCTACTGCATCTCTGCATCATCTGCACTCTACTCTGCACCTCTCACCTTTATATCTCTGCACTTTGTGCTCTTTGCATCTCTCTATATCTCCTACACTGCACTCTATATCTACTTTATATATATTTCATTGAATTTATTTTTTTAAAACACTAAATTTTTTTAATATTTTTAAAAATAATTATCATTATAAAATATATTTTTTTAAATCAAAATATAAATAAAACAAAATAATAATAATAAATAGAATAAATAAAATACAACTGATGTCAAATAGTTTATAAAATTATTTATTTATCTAACATAGAATGGATATACACTTTTTTTTTTATTGTTTTCATAATAGATAATTTGAGAATAAGTCAATAATATATATTTTTTAAAGCTTTTAAAACTCTCTAATTTGCTTATAAAATAAAAAAAATAATTAAGAGGCTATCTGAGATTACTTAATTTCTCTATTTTTATTTACTTAATATACATTATAACATATAGTATATATATATACTATTTTTATTTATTGATTATTTTACTAGAAGAATAATCATTAAAAGCTTCTATTGGAGTTACTATAAATAAAAGATTTTTGGTATGAATCAAAGCAGCCATGTACAAGAATCATTGTGATTGAACAACCGTTGAATTTATGGATTAAAAAAGGATTAAGAATAAAAGATCAACAAGAAAACTTTACGTATAAGCGAAAAAAATCAATTAGCATTCCATCATAGCCTATTCAATGTAAGTAAAATATGAAAATAACAAGTAGGCTTTTTTCCTTTATAACTGTCATAACAAAATAAAGGAAAGGAATGTATATTAAAAATGGCAACAATATAAACAGCTTTACTCAGCCTTTAATTAAATTTAATATATATATATATATATATATATATATATATATATATATATATATATATATATATATATAAACCAGATTCTCGGATAGAATGAACTATTGCAAGTTTAGCTCATTTTTATAAGAGTGAGTTCTGTGATTTATAAAATTTATCGGAACAATGAAAAATGGATTGTCATAACTCATTTTATTGAGTAATGCTTGTTTTAAGTTATATAAGAAATAAAATATTATATCAATTATGATTATATGTTTAAATTTTAATAAAAATATGAGGTAAGAACCAATCTTTTCAACAAAAGTAAAATAATTATATGAAAAACTACTGACTTTAAAAAAGAGCGACAAAATACTGATAGTATGAGTAGAGAGAAAATACTCTTTATTATAGGTGTCAAAATTTGACTTAATAAGTAATTCTATTCAAAAATCAGAGTTCAAGTTGATCTGAATAATTTTCAGGTCACATTTGAGTCCAAAAAATTGACTTATTTAATTATTCGTGATGTGACACTGTTAACGGAAATTAGCTCGATTTTGACCTCCAATTAGGATTTCGCTTATTTTGACCCAATTTTACTTGTGAACTTCGAATTTGACTCGATTTTGATTCAATTTTGACCTAATGTGTATAAATAGATCATTTGGGTCATGTAGTCAATTGGCTTGAAGGTAGATCGGGTTTGAGTTAAGTCATCATATCGTAAAACTCAAAATCCATCACCAAACTAACACACTCCTACTCCTACAATGCGTCTTTGTATTTAAAATTTATGATCATCATTCGTACACAATACGGCAATCAAGCCCTCTTTTTTATCTAATCTTCATAAGAATAATGTTGATATTCTATTGTTAATTCTAAACTTCTCAAGCGGAGAAAAGCAAAAGAAATATTAAAAGCTGAGAAATAATAGAGAATAAATGCGAGAAGCAATAAGATGGATGTACATAATAACCGAATTTTATCTAATATCATTTTTTTAACCAAAATTAATATTACATTATAATAATTTAAGAAAATAAACGGCAAAAGGATGTACACAATCATTTTACTAGAAAATTATTGAATTGTGAAGAAAAGTAGATAATTCAATTCTGAATTAAAAGTTCAAAATGATAGAATTTTTTTTTCAAAATAAAATAAAGGCGTTCATAATAATATATCATACAATATAGAGCTTTATAGATCAATCAATCTCTTAATAATCTTTCAAATATCAAAGCGATTTTCAAATTATTTTTAAAAATTATTTTGTTTTATTTATGTTTTGATTTGAAAAAATATATTTTACAGTGATAATTATTTTTAAAAATATTAAAAAAATTTAGTGTTTTAAAAAATAAATTCAATGAAATATATAAGGTGATGATAGAGGTACGTATAAAATATGCAGATATATATATAAGATAGAGGTACAGGAGAGAGAGGTATGAGATATGCACAGATATGAGAGGTACAGAGTGCAGTATGTATATATAGGTACAGAGGCAGATACGTGATAGAAATCTCTAAAATTCGTAACAAACCTCATGCTCAAGAGGGATTTAGTTACCATGATCCGAACCGTGCTACAGTGAAACAAAGCGCAGAGAGTAAATACAAGAAATCTCTAAAATGTACCACCTCATTGCTTCGGTTGGGATTTAGTTACCATGATCTGAACAACCAGGCTACAGAAATTGAAACAAAACCTGTACAGAGAGTAGAAATACCAGAAATCTCTAAAAAATCATGAAAAATAAATATGAAGCTGGTCAGATTACAGAGAGTACCCGGGCAAAGCAGTTCACCGCACATGCAAAGTCCTGCTGGAAAGAACTATTTCCTCAACGCCTCCATTTCCAGATTCATTCTCCTTCATATTTTAATGCTTCCTCTCTGAATAAAAAAAAATCACCGCTCTAAATGAAGATATTTTTAATTTTTCCCGCGCATATACTCATTCCCCCAGCTGGTCGGGCGGCTAAACCACGAAAAATAGTCGTGTTTACGGCGCCATTTTTTAGCCAACGCTAATGCGTCATAACGCGATTGGAGTCCGCACGTAAAGCTACATGCGGACTCCGGACGTAATATTTTCCCCAAGGCGAATGACTTTACTTTCCTGTCCTCAGTCCACACTTTGTTGTCGGTGCTGCTTCAGTCTCACTAAGCCCAGAGCTCGCTGCCACTCTACCTTCAGCCGAGGAATGGCGAGGTCAGTTTTATCAGTCAAAACCCTAGAAGCGATTACATGGCTCAAAGATTTTATGATTTTATAAACTTCGTCTTGGATTATTTGGCGAACCTAGGTGCTTAGGGGTTACTGGGTCCAGAGTTTGCTTTTATCTGCGAAGGTGTTAGAGGGCTTTGCTTTGTAATATATGAAAATGAGGTTAAGGAAATGACAAGAAACTAATATATTCCATGACAATATCAATAATCAAGTTGAAAGATGCTTGGATTTCATTTCCTTCCTTTCACTTGCCTCTCATCCGAACATAGCGGTAGGAATAACTTGCTCTATTTCAACTTATTTAAGGATGAACGCTTCTGAAACCTAATAAAATTGGCTTTGACAGGTTCATGGTAGGCAAGCTTCTTTGTAGTTGTTGCGACTTGATGGGTGATTGGGATGTATCTCTATGATGTTGATCCTTATCTACAAATTTTCCCACGGAACTTTGAGGCTGTTCTTTTAGTGTCATATATCAATATTATTCAAGATGTCAGTGCTATTAGATGCAAGTGTTCTCAGATAAATGTTGCTCGCTTTGTTCAGTCTTAGTTTGTTCAAAATATGTCAATGTTTTACAATACAATAACTCGATTCAGTGTTACCCCTGAACTTCAGTACACCTGTTTAAGATCACACTTTTCCCGCACACATTTGTTTATTTGATGAAAGTAAAATCAGCTGAAACAGCAGTGTTGTTTCCAGGTTCTCCTGCTGTTGGAAACTTTAGCAGGAGCATCAGGAACTGAAAAAAAAAATGTGGTTGCTGAAGATGGAACTGAAAAAAAAAATGATCAAATACTGGACAGTGCTAAAAACAGAACTATGAAAACATGAAGGCGTTTCAAAACCTAGAGAATTTCTATTGACAATGGATTCTTTCATTGGCAGGAAAGGCTATTCAGTTTCTCTTGCTCATATCATTGGAGCTCATAAACATAAACAGTTTGCCTAATGCTATCCCTCCATTTAGCTCTTTCTATGTTGCCATTCATCCTCTTCCCTTGGCCATGACCATTCTCCTCTGTAGAAAATTCCATGGCATGAAAAGAAGGCATTTTGACAATTGTTAAGAAAGAAAAGAGCTTTTGTGGGATGAAGAGCATGAGAGTGATTGAAAGAAAGGAAGGAGAATGGGAGAGGAGCGATGTGGACAAAAGGATAAACTTTCATGTCAAACAATTCGGCATTGGAGCTTTACAAGGATGGAGATTGTTGATCGAGAAGTTTGCATATGGAACATACCAATTGTGAGAATCATATGGACAAAGGTTGATGACCACTGTCACAATAACAAGGATGGGAATTGGGGAACAATAATGAGATGTCACGACAGTTAGATGTCTCCCAATTTGAACTTATAGATTTCATTAAGTTAGACATGTCATTTATGAATTGTTATCTTCTAACAACATAGCATGTTATTGTAGATTTTAGTGACCCAAATAATCTCTTACCTTTTAAAGTAGGATAAGTGAAATAATGGTGATTGTTCTAAATGCTGCTACATGTTTGACATTGTGTACATGGTTGTTGAACTATGGCTATATATTTTGTCACTTTAAATCGACTATGATGTGTGGGATAAAGGATGTAGGTGTTACTTTCTTATCTTGAAATTCCTTATAAATTCTTGGGCATGAGATTAGTGATTTCATTTTAATTCATGTCTAGAACTATTTATTAATTTCTTATAGCTCTATCTTAAAAATTATTGTTTTCATTGTAACTCAATTTATTTGTCTTTTAATTTATATCTAGATTAAAAATCTTTTTTGCTAATAAGAAGAAAATATGAAAAAAATAAGGAAATTTTTAACAATATATCGAAGGTTAAATTTTTTTGATTATTATTTATTGTTATCATTCATTTTTTATTATTAGATGACACATTTTAAATATTATTTCAATTATTTTTTCTTGTTTGAACTGTCATAATGAATCACTTATTTATATGAGAAGGAAATCCTTATTTTCTTATTAAATTGTCAAGTGTTCATTTTATATTTTACTTCCATTCTATTTGGTTATTCTTTCATTCTACATCCAAATCATGTCTTTTGAATCTTTAAGTCTTATGTTAATCTTCTTTTGGGATTTTGTGTTACTTTATCCTCATATTATTTTGGTTGATCCCACAGTAAGTATTTTACATTTATCTCCTTTAATTAAGAGAAATATACTTTCGAGTGAATATCTCATGAGTGTTATGTGATAAGAAAATATCATAAAGATTTAAAACTAGAATTACAATTAGAATGGCTGTTTTAAATGGAATTGACTGTTATCTAACACATAAGTTATTGTATTTAAGTTGAGTGCATGAGAATTTAATATTGATATACTATGAAACTAAGAATATGTTAAATATGATTATAATCAAGGGATAATAAGAGTGACATCTATTGAAGATTAAGTAGAAAAAAATAGATATATAATTTGAACATATAAAAAAGAGGGCAAAAGTTGCTTCTATGATATAACTAGGTAGAATTAATTTGTAGTATTAAAGCAGTATAACAAAAAGAATATGACTCATAAAAAAGCCCCATTAGATGGAGTTAATATATTATGTAATGTTAAAAAATAGTGCATGGATAAGGGTTTAATGCTAACTCTAAAACTTTGAGATAAGATTAATGATAAAGATCACTGTGATGAGATGTTTATTATCTTGTATTTCTTTGGAAAAATATTTATTTTACTTAAAAATGATGTACTTAAACTATGAAGCTTAGGAGTGTGAAGGAATGGGTGTGGGGAGAGAGAAGGGGGAGACAAAGGGGTATTGGTGGAAACCTTAGTGTCTCTTCCTTTGACATTTCTAGAAGGTTACAAAATGTGGTGCTTCGATTCTATCCCTTTAGATTACAATTTTCTATTTTCTTTCTTGTGAATTATATTTTATAACTTTTGTTAATAGTCCTCCATATAAGTTGTATGGTGTTTTATAGGAATTCTTGCTATATTAAATGTAAATGAACCCTTGGTAGTATAAGAAATTTGGATAATTCTTTATAAGCAATGGTTTCTCTTGCTTCATATCTTTTATTAGTTTTAGATTAGGAGAAAATCATGAGATGTGCTTGCATATTGGCTATGATGGAGGCACCAAGTGAGGTAACAACATGGCACATGTGGAGCATGTTGAATCCAAATCTATCTGTGGAGTGAGACAAAACTTTTCAAGGTACTTGGAAAATAAGATTAGGGAAAATAGAATAGTAGAAAATGAAGAAGTGCTAGAAATATCTCAAATTTTATTATTTGACCAAGATCTCAATTAAAAGTTGGTAAAGGCTTTCCAAACCCAGGGAATGAGGAAGAGGAAAAAGAGAAGAAAAAAAGATCCCCTATTTGAAAGGATCCCTTTTTATAATATCAGGGGAGTGTTGTTACATATAGTAAGTATATATAAGGCAAGTCGAGTACACGAGGGAACTTGTTTCGATACAAAGTGAATGTTCAGCGGTGAGTGGTGAACTCTAAGGGTTGTTGGAATTACTGGCATGTTGCTTATTTGGATGTACGATTGCTTTCATATAGTGGGTTTTCATGTCAAGGTTAGATTGCTAAACTTTGGCCATTCAGGCTGGTCAACCTTCCTCGATCACTCCTTTGCCATGTGCGAGTCATAATCTATGTAGTTGGCCCCAATGCTTCATACTTCAGACTTTTCTTATTTCATTCACCTTTATGTGGTGAGTCTTAATTGTCGAGTAGCTTATTTTCATGGATTTGGTCACGTTCTGAGGATGACTTGCTATGAAATATAGTTCGATTTGCTCATATATTCATGTATACAATTCTTTTGCTCCTTTGTAGAGATGACTCGCAAAAAGGACAAGAGAATGAAAAAAATAATTAGCTTTAAACATTTAAGAATATTTTCAATGATTAATTGACACAACCTTTGATTTGATCTATTCTTTCGATGCCTTTCCAACTTTCGGGCTAAAGAAGGAACCTTTGTTTTCCCTCGGGATACTTTGTTATATACCGCGCTTGTTGTTGGATTGATATTACTTCCTCACTTGAGGGATGGATATATCTTCTTGCCATGAATGCTAAAAAATCTCACAGTGACATCGATTTCTTCGAGTCTGGTTGAGTATTTGAAGGAAGATGAAGAAGACTAAGAAGTGAATGGAAGTCACAGTCATTTCTCTGGTGGAGATGAGTACCTTAGCTAGTCCACCCAAGAAATTGTCGTTGCTAAGAGTAGTGTCGAGGGTTTGCGGGCGGAGATGAGTACTCGTCCTATCGTGGTAGAGAGTGTGATTGTCACGATGGAGCCGTCTTCTGTTTGGCATGTTGAGATAGTGATGAGTATTCAAGAGGAGGAAGATGACATCCCTCTCGTTTGGCATAGAAAGATCATGGTAAGCAGGTTAGCGAGAACCACCTCCGTGAAAATGATTGTGGAGGAGTATCTTGCCAAGGTATGACTTATTCTTAGTTGGTTTCTAAGTTTTCATTGATTTTGCTTCTGAGCTTTTCTTGTTATTTTAGCTTAGTGTGACGAGTGTGCAAGCATCGACAGAAGGTGATGATAGGTGTTTGTCGACTCCTCAGGTCATCTCTCTGGATACTTTAGGTAGCCTTGAAAAATTGATTCACCTTATCATGGGTGAGTTGTTAGGTCATCGTCCGAGTGACGAGCAAGTCCATTTGCTTGATCAGTAGCCTTCCTCTTCTAATAATCTTGCCCCTAGCTATCTTCTCATTAAAATCCCATTTTTGTATTTGACGAATTTGTTTCTCATCATTAAGGGGCATCTCAGGCCTTACCATGTGTTGACTAGATGGGGTCGAGTCTTATCTTGGGAGAGGCTTGCTTTCGCTAGTATGGCAACTGAGGCACTTGCCCTATCATTTGCCGGGGCAATTAGTTTCACTTAAGTCGACATCCAAGAGATGTTAGTGAGTTTCCCTCTCCCCACTCATCGAGATAGTGGTGAATTTAAGAGGAACGAGCCTTCTCATCGAAAGGGGGAAGATGTTGAGATGGAATTGCATGTGCTCATTAATCCGTTTGAGCTCTCCACCTTACAGTGGAGGATTGCTCTTTTGGAGGAAGATTTGAACTCATCGAAACATGAATTAAGCAAACTTTGGTTGATGCTAGAAGTGGAGTCGTAGTCGAGGCAAGCCGTAGAGGTAGAGTCCTAGAGGAGTTTGGTGATCATGAAAGTTGAGTTGACCTCGCTTTAACACTAGGTCTAGTTGAAAGGGTCTTCTCTTTTCAACTTCGGTGAACTTAATGTTCAACTACATGTGTGATAATGGTGGACTTTGTGAGGAGTGTCATTTGGACCCCATTGTGAAGCAATTCAGAAAGTAATGTATAGGGGGTATAGAGAGTACATTATAATTATTTTTTTGATTTTAATGCAATAATATTTGAAGAAATAATTTTTTGTACTCACCTTTTTTCATATTGAGTTATTTTCTTGTTGAAAATGCGAGTGAAAATCTTCAATTATTTCTATCGTAACTTACGCCGCTTTAAGATTTCCATTGGATATAGTGATGATTTTTTCATTTAATATTTGATGTGACGTCCATATTATTGAGCCTTACTAAATCTATAGATTCATTTTTATCGTGGGTGACTGGATTTTTTTTGCCCTCGCTTTCTTGTCTTCAAGCAAGTGACCATTTTGTCGTGCAAATAGATTATATTTCCTCTCAACTTTAAGGCGAGTAACCCTTTAATTATGGTAATGGCGGCTCTAAGGAAGGTAAGGACAGAGGCTATGCAAACCCAAATTTTGGTTCGGTACACTGAGACGAGCAATTTAATTTAAGGGATGAGGTGTGCCCTTGAACCACTTTAAATGTGGTTTTCAATTTCTTCTTCCCTGCGAGTGGAGATTTTCAATTCTTATGGAGCTGTACTTTCCCAAGCCTATCGAACTTAGTGATGAGTATTACTACTTTCATTTTGTTCCTGCGGGAGGAGGGTGTCATGGAGATTGGACCTTTTTCGTCATGTCTTCACTGAAGGATTATCAAGACTGGACCGTTTAGTTCTCGACAGTCTTATTGAGTATTCACGACCTAATGAATGAAGTCGGGATGTGATGCTCGAAGCTCTCGTTTGTTAAGAGTTCGTTGCCTTTTCCATTACCGATTATTCCCGTCCCCTTTTCGGCAAGAAAGGAGACCACTCTTAAGGTGAGTGCCTAGGTGAAGGAAGCATTGGAGGTAGTGATGGATAGGATTTTGAACACTGCTACTACCTCCATTTCGGTCGAGTCAACAATCTTCTTCGTGGTATCTATTTTACCCTTTTTACAGCTTTTATGTCATTTTTTAACCCTCGCATTCTTATTCTTTACTCACTTATTCGTAGGAGATAAGGCTTCTGCCCTCTCTTGACTCGATCCCTCGGTATTCAGATTTCTTGAGGGCAATGGTGAGAAAGGTAGCGGTTCCGATCGTTGATGAGGCTAGGCAGAGTACTTCACCAAAAACATCCAGGAAGAGGGCCGTAATTTTCACTCATTGTGGTCACCAAAAGAAGAAGTGCTAGTTCGAAAGGGAGGAGAGGAAGAGTATGGTGTTAGCAACTTTACTCCAGATTTATCCAAGCCGACCAGTGAGGCTTTCAAGCTTGGGCAAAACATCTTCTTTGAAGTATTCGACTACTTTCATGAGGACGCTCCTAACACTCAATTACCCTTCATGGTAATGAGTGCTCAAGCGATTGCATTGTAGGCGACCTATGAGATTTGTTGAAAGTTCTTCTTAAGAGGAAGAATTTGTCTACGATGAAGATGGAACTGGAGGTTTTGAAGGACAAGCTCAAATCCTCCTATGATACCAAGCTCACTGAACTTCAAGGGGAGGTGAGGTGGCAAGATGAGGAATAGAAGAGGGTTGTCTTGGAGCTGACTCACCTTGTTGAGACAGAACAAACTGAAGGAAGACCTCTCACGTTGCATTGGGGAATTTCAAAAAAAAGAGATTGAGTTCGCAAGCTTCCTTGATTCTGATGAGTATCGGGATTACTGCAGTAGAAATTCAAGTGCACTAACTTCATAATAGCTAAGCTGGTAAAATACGGTCAGTTGGATGCCAAGTTTTTGGATTTCTCTAATGTACTCGCTTTTCGATGAGGAAGACGATGAGAGCAACACAAGTTAGATTTTCTCTTTTCCTTTTATTTTTATTTTTGTCGGTGAGTTGAGTAGAAGTAATCACGAATATTCTATTTGCACTCCTATAATTTTTTACTTTTTGTAAATGAAAAGATTTCTTTCTTTTCTTTTTTGTTGAGTGTTTTTATAATTGTAAGTAAACCAATTGTAAAAGTTGCCACTTCGTCAAGACTTGTAAAAATTTTTATTTTTTGAGTGAGAACTTAATCATAATGCTTGTATTGTACTCGTCGTATTATGGGCTCCTTCTTTGGTATTTAGGAGAATATGAATGCTGATTGTGAGATGCGCTTCTTTTTTTTAACAACCATCGGCCTCTGGGGGTGTCAGTTTTACACTTGAGTCATTAATCGCACAGAGTGTTGGTCTTTTATTAATAATATTTGACCTCTCAAGGTGTCGGTCTTACACTTAAGTTGCCAACCACACGGAGTGTTGGTCTTTTATTAATAGTCAGCCGATCCTTCGAAATGTCTGTCTTACACTTGAGTTGCCAACTGCATGGAGTGTTTTTTATTAATAGTCATCGACCTCTCGTGGTGTCGGTCTTACACTTGAGTTGTCAATCACACGGATTGCTAGTATTTTATTTAATAGTCGTCAATTTCTTGGGGGTGTCAGTCTTATCGTTCTATTTGGACGAGTGTTGATAATTTCAACTCGAGAGTTGTTTGCTCGAACCTTGGTATTCTCGGGCCAAGAATGATACTAAGTACTCAGATTTCTTGTCTATCTGGATGGAACATTTATCTTGGGCCAAAAATGGTGCATAGAGTATCTTAAGTTGTCAAGTAACTCCCCGAGTATCTTACATTGTATTCGTCAAGAATTCTTGACATTTGATCAGATAATGATGAGTAAGAAGGAGAAACAAATTTTATTAAATAGAATTTAATTGTGATCATAATATTGGTAACAAGAAAATAAAATACACAAGTTACAAAACTCCTTAGGGTTAAAATTTCTTGAGATCTTTGGCATTATAGGTATGGGGTACGTCTTGTTTCATGAGTCAGCAGTCGGTATGCCACGAGACCTACCTATTTCTTGATGATATAAGGGTTGTCCCATGTGCGGGTGAGGTTGCCCAAGATGTTCTGCCAAGCCACATCATCCACTTTCTTCAATACTAAGTCGCCTTTGAAATGTCTCTTTTTTACGTGGCGTATAGTATTTTGTCATCCGTCTCTTTATTTCTTCTTGTCTTAGTGATCATTCAATTCTTAATTCTTCGAGCATGTCAAGTGTCTTCCATGGCTTCAATTCGCCTTTCGCACTCGCTAGTATTTTCTTCTAGTCCTTCAACTGTTAAGACTCTTTAGCTATAGAGTTTGTGCTCGACTAACAAAATTAGCTTTGTTCCATGCGACAATGCAAATGGTATATGTCCAGTTGTTGTGGTAGGAGTCGATTCTGAGAGCTCAGAGCATGGCCGGTAATGCATCAACCTATTAGGTTTTGGTGCTTTTTGCTTTCTTCTTCGATGGTTTAAGGATTTTATTGTTCACTGCTTCTACTTGGTCGTTGTCTTGAGTGATGTACCGAAGTCAACTTCAGTTGTATCTCTTGGAACTCGTAAAAATCTCTTAGCCTTCTATCGGCGAATTATGGCCTATTGTTTGTGATGATTGACATAGGTAGCATATACCTACAAATGGTGTTAATCCAAATAAAATTTCTAACTACCTAGACGATTATCTTGGCTAGTAGTTTCATTTCAATTTAGTTGCTGATGAGAATAAACCTTTGGCTATTAGCAAGGGGCCAATCAAGTCCATTCCCTAAATGGTGAAGGGTAAGGGCTCAAAATAGGCTGAAGAGGTTGTGGGGGCTATTATTATAGAGGGGTGAATTTTTCACAGTAATCACATCTTTTTGCGAATGCTTTTGCATTCTTCTTGAATAATTCTCGTTGACTTGCCTTATTATTAGTTGTGAATCTGAGTAAGCAACGATGTGCGAAGCTTTGAGTCTTCGGGCAAATCTCAGTCCGGTGAGTAGAGCTTCACATACGGATCGATTATTTGTCAATTTGAACCCAAACTTGACTGTGTTACTATGATCCCTATTGGGCCCATACTTTGTTGCCAGATGACCCATCCACGTATAGTTGCTATAGCGGTACAAGATTAATTGGGACATTATGTGAATTGCAAAAATCGAGAAGAAAATTGGTGAGTGCTTGAGCTTTGATCGTCGTTCGGGGTAAGTCAGATATATCAAACTCGCTCAATTCCACTGACCACTTTATTTGGAATGAGTTGGCTTGGCGAGTATTGATTTGAGTGGATTATCTATAACGACTTAGATTGAGTGTGCTTGAAAGTATTGCCTAAGCTACCATGTTGAAATAATGAGTGAGTTTTTCCATGATGGGATAGTTCAACTAGGCCCTTTGCATAAATTTGTTGACATAGTGGACGAGACATTGCTTTCTACCTTTCTTTCTAATCAGAATAGAATTGATCGAATCTTCTTTGACCCTTAAATATAACAACAAGGGTTCTCCTTTGGGTTTTGCAATAGAGGTGGTGATGCGAGCATATTTTTAGATCATAAAAAGTTTTATGCATTCTAGAGTCCACTCGAATCTTTTTGCTCCCCTAAGAACTTTAAAAAATGGCGAGCAGCTTTTTTCAGCTTTGGAGTTGATCTTGTTTAATCCAACGGTTCGTTTTGTGAGTTGTGAACCTCTTTTGTTGTCTTTAGTGAAGACATCTTGATTATGGCATTCACTTTGTCTAGGTTAATTTTTATGCATTCGGGGGTAATTAGGAACCTTAGAAATTTCCTTGACTTGGCATCAAAAGTATATTTTAGAGGATTGAGATGTATGTTATACTTCTTTAGAATGGTGAAAGTTTCTTTGAGATCTTGATTGCGCAAGCAACTTGTTTTCTAGCTAGTCATCTACTTTTCTTTTCTTTTACTTTTTGAACACACGATCCACCATTATCTGATAGGTCGCTCCTACGTTCTTGAGCTCAAAGTGCATTACTTTATAGCAACAGAGTCTTTCCCCAGTAATAGAGCATTTTCTCTACGTCGGTGAGATGCATTTATATGTGATGGTATTTTAAAATTGCGTCTAAAAAGTCATTATTGAGGAACTTACTGTCGAGTTAATGAGTGTGTTTATCCGAGGCAGAGTATACCTGTCTTTTGGACATGCTGAATTAAAATTCGTTAAGTCAACGCACATTCTCCATTTTTTGGTTGGCTTTTGCACCATTACCGCATTCGACACCCAATCCATGTATTGGACTTCTCTGATGAAGCACAGTGTGACTGGATGACCCCTTATGTCGGGTCAACGAATGTATCAGAATAGGATGACTCGATTGGACAGATTCCACCAACACGTTCAACCCTGCCATCATGGAAGTGAAAGGTGCGTATCTAATCAAATCATCACTAAACTATTTACATTCATACTACTTAACTTAATTCATAACACAAATACCTAAAGCAAATCTTTAAATAAATCTGAGTACTAAAGACATTTAATTTGTATGCACTAAAAGCCTTTAAGCTTCCCAAAAATTATACAATTAATAACAGACTATTCTACCCTGCCGTCCTTTCCTAAATTTTCAACGGAAAAGCTTAATGAGACAAGAATGCTAAAACAAGCTCAACATGACGAAAACAATCGATGTAATGAAATTTATAAAACGATAAAACTAAAAGAACAGACCGCAAGAATGTAACATTCAGAATCGAACAATACGCCGTAGTCGTAGACGAATAATATAATCAATAATATGTAAGTTATACAGATCAATCAACGCCGCGAATTGATTTTCATTTAAGCGCCTCTATATCAAATCATTTTCTAAACGCCATTTATAATCGTAGGTTTTGACTTTCATTCATAAGCGTCACCCCCTTTACTAAAACAGTCTGTAGGTAGGCAGGCCGAACCATACTCTACATACCTACGACACTTGGACATTAACGACACCAACCTCAAAATGCGAGTCGGGATACTAAGATCCCCTAATCACGCCATCTCGTCAACTTTTGTTTATTCTGTAGAGTCAGATACTTTCCTATCACAATTTTCCGACATTTCCCTGCTTATCACATTCGCCTTTTACAACATGTATTAAAACATTTATACGCCAAATGAAATCAATGCCAACTACTGACACATTGTAAATCATTAATCATGCAAGGCCAAATACTAAACATTTATTTACATTCAATACGACAAATATCTATACATGTAACGCATGCATTCATACAATTTATACTAAGCAGAAAGCATGGCATACATAAAATCAATTTACATTAATATGTCTCACCTCGTTGCGTGAGCACCTCGATTCCTCCTCGTACACAACCTATAATGAAATAACTCTTCTAAGACTTCTATAACATACAACTCATAAATGAAACATAATTAACACCAATCTTACCAAATTGATCTCCTCATGTTTTCAAATGAGCACTCCAAAGTAATCTCCAAAGAAATCTCTAACGCCATTATTAATTACCGCTAATCAATAAACTAAAATTAACAAACATCCAATCCAAATCCTCAATAATTCTACCACTCACCCACAAAAAAATCGGAACTCCTCAAAAGAAAAAGGAGGAAAGAAATTAGCCAATGAAACTTTAAGTTTACGTCGACGAGCAGGAATTCACAGAACGATCGGTTCCACCGAATTTCCCAAGCCGGCGGCTTACGGGGACTTTCCGCGAGACTCTGGTCGCGGCGGTCCAGAGCGAAGAGTAAGCGAGCGGTTCTGTCAGCCGGCATGAGGAGAAGCGGTTCACTTACGTGTCCGCAGGGCGGTCCGTCGTGTCGGAAGGGATGGCTGACGTCGCATGATCTTGCGCAGGAAGAGCGGCACTCTAGTCAAGTCGAAGCGAAGAAGGAAGAGGATGCGTTAGGCAGGCGGAGATGATTAGAAAGAGGAAGGAAGCGAGGAATAAAGAACTTCGAAGCGTTGAAGGGCGGCAGGAAGAGGAAATAGGAAGCGAGAAATCCCCAACTGGTCGAACGTCGAGGTGTCTTAATCGGCCGTCGTTTGCAAAGCATGTCAGATATGGTCGGCTTCTGATGCGGGTTAATTAAGCAAAAATTAATTAGGAAATAATTTGGATATTACAATTTCCCCTCTTAACAAAATTTAGTCTCGAAATTTCTTACGAATCATTCAAGCGGGAAGGAAACTTACGCCTCATCTCTTGTTCAACCTCCCAGTAGCTTCTTTGATTGGTGCGTCTTCCATTTAATTTTAACATGGGAAATTTGTACATTTGCAATCTCTTCAAATTCTAAAATCTTTTACGGCTCCGATGCATAAGTCAAATCGGTGTATTTGAACTTTGTATATGGAATCTTACGCTCTGCATCACGTGATCCATTTTCTCGACATTGAAATGTGAAAAACGTTGTGAATGTCTGCCAATTCAATGGGTAAAGGCAAGTGTAAGCCATATTGCCGATCCTTTCGATGATTTCAAAGGTCGCATGCGCTCGATTTACCTCAGTGACCAAATCTACTTAATTCCTTTCATAGGTTTGACTTTTCAAAATACAAATTCTCGACTTGAAATTCTCTCGTGCTTTTAAATAATACTTAGCGGCGATCTGGCGACTTTCAATCTCGATTAATCGATTTTCTCGTAGCTTGATCGACCAACTACGGACTGCATCTTTCTCCGACCCAACTTAATGGAGTTCTATACTTTTCGACCATACAATGCTTGCAGACCATTTGAATACTAGATTGGTATTATTGTATGAGCTTCGATCGTAGGAATATGATCTTCCATTACCTCAAAATCTAAAACCATGACAAATCTTAGGATTGTTCTTTCGATTGTCCATGGTCTGCGGATGAAAAGGCACTTAAGTGTAGCTGTGCGGCCTCTGCGAATTCCTTTCAGTAATCTAAATCTACCTCTCGAGGCGATCACTTTTGGTACATGAAGTCTTCTGATTTCTTTAACATATAATCTGGACAATTTATCGGCGAATCGTCGTTTCATGGGTAAGAAATGGTGACTTGGTCAATCTATCCACAATGACAGATCTTATCACGACCTTTACTGATCAGGAAATCCATCAAAATCCATGCAATTTCTTAGCCACTTTATATAATGCGTAACGATCCGTGTCTTTGATGCTTTCGCTTTAACAATCGACAAGTTTGACACTTAGAGACATATTCGGTATGTTTCTTCATACGACCACCAAAATGTTGCTTTTAAATCTTTATACATTTTTTACGGGATGAATAGTATATCAGCGATGAGCCTCTGTAAAATTTCTTGTCAAACCGCGTCAGCGAATGTAATTGTGAATCTTAGAATAATACCCTCTGCATCTACGAAAATCTTGCGAGATCTGGATTTGTTGATGAATTTCGATATCCATCAGGTTTACGTGCTTTGATTATCGAATAAAGTTGATTACTTGTCGATTGAGATAAATGCAGTATCCAATCTTAACTTAGTAAGAAGCTCTAATTCTCTCGACTTTTGAGTAATAACTTGGCATTTCCATGGACTTGCGACTTAATGCATCGTACCATTAAACTTTGCACGGACAATCTTGAATATCTAAATCATAATCTTTAATAAACTCAAGCTTCTTTGTAGATTAATTCTTTTGTGTAAAGATATATTTAAGACTCGATGATCGTAAAATTTTGCATTTCCTCCATACAAGTAATGTCTCCAAATTTTAAGAGCAAAAAACCATTTCTTTCTAAATCATGCGGGGTAATTTCTTTCGTGAGGGTTTAATTGTCTCGAGCGTAAGCAATCTTACGTTACGTTAAGACACAAACCTTTTAAAGAGGCTAAATATTTGGAATCCGCCGGTTCCACGATGGAATAATAAGCGGGCGGTGGTCAAATCTTTTCAATTCTTGAAAACTCTTCGCGTTTGTCAATTGGAATTTGACATCCTATATAAGATTGCACACACAGAAAATCTCTTTACATAAACTTCCCCGTAATAAACTCAAGTAAAATCAACTGTAATATCATTCTTTTGATATGGAATTCATTCTAAAATTGCTTTTACTTTTTGAGATCAACAAACTCCTTCGCCACTTATAATGTGACCTAAATGCGACGCTATGCATCCAAAATTCACATTTTGAAAATTCGCATATAATCGATTTTGTCTTAACAATTCTAAAACAATCCTCGATGATTTCAGACGCTTCATCGCTTTAGAATAAATCAATATCATCAATAAAGATGATAACAAACCGTCCACCAAGTTTGAAAACACGATTCATTAAGTCCATAAAGATCGCAGAGCATTAAAACCAAATGGCATAACAAGAAATTCATAATGTCCATACCGTTCCAAAATGCTTTTAAAAATATCAAGATCTTTAACTCTAACCGATGATATCCGATCTCAAATCAATTTTAAAAATACAAGGCCTCCAACCAACATCAAATAAATCATCAATCCTCAGAATGGATACTTGTTTCGATTGTCACTTTATTTAACTCCCTGTAATCAACACATAATCGATGTAATCTATCCTTTTCTTCTTAACAAATAATACCACACCTACGTCAATAAATCCTTCTTCACAATTCGCAATCGCACTTCAATTCCGCAATTCTTGTGAGCCATCCCGTAGCGAGATTTATGTATGTTGTACCAGTGTATACATCAATCCCAAACTCTACTTCTCGTGGTAAACCCCGTAATTCCTCCTAAACACATCGTGAAATTCAAACAACGGAATTTTTCGCTCAAACACCTCCTTATTCAACACATCTAATTTGCTAAATAATTTCACCGCTTCTTAAATATTTACTCAACTTCACCGCACTAATCAAAGCAAGAAACGGCATTCTTATCACAAGAAAAATAAAATGATTTTTCACTGCATGCCAAATTTCACTCTCCTCTTCCAAAGATTCAATTGTTGAAAATATTGATCAACCAATCCATACCTAAGATAACGCCAAAATGTCTGATTGGTAAGATAATTAGTTCAGTAGAAAGTGTTTATCTAATGTTAATGCCAACAACACATTTCCTATTCAGATTCAAACTATCACCGTAAGGCATTACCACATTCAATACGTGTATGAAATAAATAACATCAACTAAACCGCAAAAAAAGGAATCGAACGAATCTAATGCTTAATCAAATGTAATCAACCCAAATGATCAAATTTTAAGCATACCGACACCACTTCATTTGATTCCTTCGCTTTCATGGAGTGAAAGAAAACTCGCTTTAGGAGGTTTTTACGCTCAAGCTCCTTTTTCAATTGAAGGTCTTCCCAAAATTGTGTTACCTCTTTTCCAAAATTTTCTTTGTTGACCCTCGCCCCGATAATATGGCTTTTACATCCTTCTTCTTCTCCATCGGCATGCATTTACGTCTAATCCGACACATCTCAAGATCTCCCCGATCCAACATATTATCAATTAAAATGTTTTCCCACACTTATCACAAATAGTTTCTAATCAATTTGTTTCGTCATCATCAAACTTAAATTTCAGAGAAATCCCTGCTAGAGAAATCGCCTTCTTTCAAAGTTTTTATGCTCGCTCAGAATCCCAATCAAAAAATTCAACTCATTCTCAATTTTTCTACTCTTTCAACTAACACCGAACTCACGATATCAAAGGAAGCTAATGCCAATCTCAATTGATCTCGAGGCCTACAGAATCTATGACATTTCTCTTCCGCATCGATATAATGTGGAGCATATCTAGAAGTGAACTCGCTTCATATTGCATTATCGCTGAGCCTCGAAGTTAGATTGAAAATTTGTCTTGTAAAAGCGCCCTACTGATGGAATGAACCAATCAATACTTGACAAACTCATCCCATTTGATTCGAGTAATGGTATCGTCAAATCTTTCTATGTCTGAGCTCGCCACCACCTTTCTTCGCTTCTCCTTCTAATACAAAAGTAAATAAGATACTCTTCTGCTTTCGGCAAATCATCCCATCCAAAATTTTTCCAATCTTAAGTACCAATCTTCCGCCACTATGTGATCACCTCCCCTCAATGCTGTGGTTTGAACGCTTTATCTCAAATGTTGGTCCACTTCAACCATACTAGACTGCGCCCAGATTTTTCCATGAGGCTTTTATCAACAACCTGGGAAATCAACTGAACTACCCTCAATTCATCGATCTACCTTCACCACTGCTTCAGTCAGTATTTCACTCTATTAATTATCTTCGCCAGTGCAGTGGTCAGATTTAGTCTGTAGATCAATTCTCTAACCTTTCTCGCATTTCTTCGCAAAAATTAATCAAATTAACAAAAGTATTTATATGATACCGATTTATTCAATATCATACATGCATGAAATTAAATATCATACATGCATGAAATTAAGAACATATGATTCCTAACCCAAAATTAATCGCCCCATACCAGATTGATCAATTCATACTTATCCATCCCTAAATCCAAATCATGCTTCCATTCCTATCAATCTTTTGCTCTATCAACCTTATCACTTTCTCGTCACACTGCATGACCCCTTTACGTGTCAACTTGTAATAGACAGACGATTGACGTGACAGATTCACCAACACGCTCCAACTGCATCAACGAAAGAAAGCAGTGATCTAATCAAATCATCACTAAACTATTTACAATTCATATACTACTTAACTTAATTCATATCACAAATACCTAAGATTTAAATCTTTAAATAAATACGATAGCCTAAAGACATTTAATTCAGACGCACTCAAAAAAGCCTTTAAGCTTCCCAAAACTATACAATTCAACAAAATGACTTCTACCCAAATTGCCTTTTCCTCAAATTTTCAATCCAGAAGATCATAAGCTAAAAGTTAACAGAAGAATGCTAAAACAAGCTCATAAAGACAAGAAACAACCGCATGATACGTAAATTTATAAAGTTCGATAAAACTGTAGTAAATCAGCAAGTAAAGAATGTAATATCAGAATCGAACAATACGCCGGTTGTAAATGTAACAATATAATCAATAATATATCAGCATCAGATCAATCCAGCGAATGGATTTTCATTTAAGCTTTCGCCTATATCAAATCATTTTCTAAATGTCATTTATAATCAGATAGTTTTGACTTTCATTCATAAGGGTCCACCCTACCTTTACTAAAACAAACTCAGGTAGCGCAGGCCAACCATACTCTACATACCTAACAAACCGACACTCTGGACAAATTTAACGACACCAACCTCAAATGCCGAGTGGGATACTAAGATCCCCTAATCACGGCCATCTCGTAACTTTGCTTATTCTGCAGATTCCCCGTCAGCCTTCCTATCACAATTTTCCCGACATTTCCTGCTTATCACATTACGCATTTACAACATGTATAAAACATTTCTATACGCTAAATGAAATCAATGCCAACTAAATTGACATATCAGAATCATTAATCTACGCAGGCCAAATACTAAACATTTCAGATTTACATTCAATACGTAAATATCAATACGACAAATCTACATTCATACAATTTATAATGCAGTAAAATGCATACATAGTAAAAAATCAATTTACATTAAGAATTATGTCTCACCTCGCTTTGTCAAGTCGGATGTGCACCTCGATTCCTCCTCGAGTACACAACCTATAATAAATAACTCTTCTAAGACTTCTATAACATACAACTCATAAATGAAACATAATTAACACCAATCTTACCACGAGGAATACCGCGAATGCAATCGACGGATAAAAAGAAAACATTTCTATAACAATCAATATAAATTTAAAAGCCTCCAACTATACAATCATAAAAGAGCCACTACAATCCACACGATTTAAAATCATTCCATACATAAATGTTCTAATACATTCGTGAAAAATACACTTTAACATAACTCAACATAATTTATCGACATAAATACCTATCTCCTCAGCTCCTCTACTACAGAAACCCGACTTTCCTTCTATCACCATTTAAATTGTGATTATTACCTCAAAAAGATTAAACAACTAACAAATGAATATAATTCAAAATAATGCTATTACACTATAAGAAATAAAAAGAAACTAAGATGCCGCCACATATGTACATAAAGAAAATAATCGCCAAACAATCAATCATATGTATAGATGATAACATTTAGCAAGAAGATAGAGTGGGAATACATAAACATTTAAGAAGAAGATACGCTTTATACATAAACATTTAGCAAGAAGATATGAACTTTTACTTTTATCACCCGGCCCATGAGTCATCCGCCTATACTCATCCAAAGGACGAGTATCCATAACCTTTACCATTTGCCAATTTCCCCTTTGAATATATATGTGCGCGCATATCATCCCCAAACAAGCACTATAAGCTGAACTCAAGATTCAACATACACATTCATAAAGATACAATCATATCACTGACATTAATTCATAACTAGCAAGAAATCAAATTGATAAAATAAATGCGGCAATACGATCTAAAGATTCGATTATCCAACACGAAGTTAAAGAAACTATTCACAATTTATATAAAAGCAGAAAATCATCACAAATGGCAAGTGAAAAGTCAAAATCATCTAAACACGCATTTCATCATGAAAGTAAAGACATTTTTACCATAAATGTAAGAACATAATTACCCACTTTAACTTCAGCTTCTCAACCTCCTTTCCTTTAATGCTTCCTTCCTTAAGAAATTCCTATAACATAAAATATTAAGTTAAAGACTTTTATATATAACATTAATTATCATACCTTAAATAATTCTAATCTAATTAACGATAATATACATACTTTCTTTTATAATATAACATGTATTTCCATGTGTGCTCTCCTAAATTTAATACTCCTTTTCTTATTTTTCTTTTAAAATTGATTCTTGAAATGATCTTAAAATGATTCTTAAACTAAATTTTACTTTATACTACTTAATTCTAATTTAAATTTCATCAAATCTATAACCCTAAGTTAGAATTATAAACTCTAAATTAATTTGACTAACATTAAGATTAACGATATTAATAAAATCGAGTTTAATTAAATATATAATTGCTCGTTCTTCCTCTTTGTCTAAGACTCTACCAAGTTCTTCTTCACGACGCTCGTTTCCTCTCCCACACGCTGAGTCCTTCCTTCTTCCTCCGACGACACCTGATGGTTCTCACGGCCAATGGAGGCACTCAACGCTGAGACAAGTGAGTCGTTATCGCTTCCCCTTCTTCTCCTTCGGTCGACGACGCCTAGGGATGACGCCTCTTTTCCTTCCTCCTTCCTCCGACGACGACGCTCGAGGGTTCACGCAAGTGAGTGCAATTCCTCTTTCTCTCTTTCCTTTTCTCAGATGTTTTGGCTTGATCAAACCGAGTCCGACTTTCGATCTTGTTCTCCTCACTAACCGTCGCTTATTTTATTATTTTAAGTTTCGTTATTACAATCTCTCTTATAAAAATTCGTCCTCGAAATTTAAATGACAATAAATAAATACACATACCTTTACTTAAATAATTGGTATAGCTCGATTCCTTCTCCCACGTAGCTCGATCTAATCCATGTTTCCACAAGACACTAACAAATGGAATTTCTATTCCCGATGCTTGATATCATAATCTATAATTCTTCGGCTCCTCCATAAATGTGAGATCCAATCAATATCAGATCGCATAATCTTATTGCCTCATCAAGAATATATTTCAGTAAGAGATATGAAACACATCAGACTTCAGTGAGAAGAAAGCCGCCTATAAGCTACTTTCCCAATTCTTTCCAAGATTTCATAACCAATATAACGCGCTTAACTTTCCAACTTTGCAAATCTTTATACCTTTCATGGACCGACTTTTAAGAAATACCAATTCTCCCACTTCAAATTCTACCTAGATTAAGATTTCTTCGCCTATCTCAAATTTTAATCTATCACTATCAATCTGATCTTCGATTTCTCTACTCATCTATCTGCGCGCCGATGATTACCGCGCGTCTCCAGCTGGCGATTATTTACGCATTTCCTTCCTCTGATACTTCATAAAGCCATACCATACTTGCTTGAAAACTATTATAGCAAACTCAATCAAGGCAAATGAACTTTATTCCTCACGAAATCAAGAACAGTCTCGACAAATCTTCCAGTGTTTGAATTGTTCTTTTACGGCCATCGGTTTGAGGATGGAATCTCGATGCGAAAGTAAGCATACTAAAACTTCTTGAATTTTTTCCTGTAGATGTAAATCGTGTCCGTCGGACTATAGATTTTGGCAGTAACTTCGCGATTTCATCAACATATTTTCTTCTTAGTTTTCACGGCATCAGTTGTTTGATAGGTATAAAGTGTTGATTTAGTCAACTATCAATAATAACCCAAATAGCATCCACTCTTACGGATCAGGCAAACCCACCAAAATCCATGATATCGTCCCATTTCCACTTCGGGTATCGGCAAGGTACGTAAAGTCCTTACGATGTTGCTTAATCATCGACATGATTGACATTTAGAGACAAATTGACTACACTTCATTCACGGCGCAAAATATTTTCTTAAGATCTTGATACATTTTTCTTCTTGCGGATGAATTGTATAATTAGAATGATGTGCTTCATGTAATATGTCTTTCTCGAATCTCTATTTGGAATGCAAATTCATTATGATATTTCAATAATCCTCTTCATTGATTTCAAAATCTTATTTACCTTTACCAAATCTAAAATTTTCGATAGTCACCATCTCTTGAGGTAAAGCGTATTTTGTCTTTCAAATTTGATTTTATAGTCATCGATTTGATAATGATCATGATCATCGTAGATTTGATAATTGAAATTTCTAATTTTTCTAAATCTTTAATCAACTCCTCACGATGAGATCAACCAATAAGCACTACGATGTTTTTTACTCAAGCATCGGCAACTACGCTTCCACGGATGATATTGAATATCTAAATCATAATCTTTAATGAGTTCAACCATCTTCTTTTTAAATTTAGCTCACGGTAAAGATATATTTCAAGCTTTGATGATCGGTGAAAACTTCACCTTTTCGTATAAATAATGTCTCCAAATTTTTAATGCAAATACCACTTGCTTAGCTCAGGATCATGGGTGGGATAGTTCTTTTCATGATTTTTTTCTGCCTTGAAGCATAAGCAATCACTCTTCCATTACGCATAAGTACACATCGAGCCTCTTAATGATGCATTTAAATTTGAAATCCTTACGTCACGATGGAATAGTTAATCTTGGTGCGGTCGTTAAATAATTCTTCAATTTTTGAAAAGCCTTTTGATCGACCATTCAAACTTGGCTTTACGAGTTAATCTCGATAGTGGCATGGCAATCTGTGAAAACCCTTCAACAAATCTCTATAATATCTGCCATAAGAAACTTACGACTTACGTGACGGTGTGGTAGGTTTTTCATTTGCTTTCGACTTTACGATCCATGAAATCCTTCACTACTAATCATGTGCCCCAAGAATATGATCTTATTTAACCAAAATTCACACTTAGAAAATTTTGCATATAATTCATTTTTCCAAAGCTTGCAAAATAATGTGAAGGTGGTTTTCATGGTGTTTCATCTACGAATAAATTAGAATATCATGAATATGATCACAAATGAATCTAAAAGGGTTTAAAGATTATTCATGAGATCCATAAATCTGGTGGAGCATTTGTTAAGCCAAAAGGCATCACCACAAACTCATAGTGCCCGCTTTATGAATGCGTCTTTGGTATATCTTCTTCTTTAATTCTCAAGATGATAACGATCTTAAATCAATCTTTGAAAATCGAAGCTCCTTGGTCAAAAGATCATCAATTCTTGGTAAGGGATATTTATTCTTCAAGGTGAGTTTGTTAAGTTCTCATGTCGATGCATGCTTAAGCTCCATTCTTTCTTCTTTACAAATAAATCCCCGAGGAGATGTCTTGCGATAAATCCTTCTCACAATTCTTGCGGTTGATTCTTCAACTCTTGTAATTCTTTGATAGCCATTCTATATGGTACCTTTCTTCTGGTTTTGCACCTTAACTTCAGCGAGAAATCTATCTCATTTGAGGTAAACAGGTAAATCATCCGGAAAAACTTACGGATACTACTCTTCTTGGTATATCCTCCATCTTCTTTCTCTTTAACATCGATAATTTGAGCAAGAAAACCTTCACTTTTCTTAGCATCTTTTGAACTTTCAAGCAAGACAATCAATACTTATGCCCCATGAATCAATTCTTCTTTTCGGAATATTGAATTTGTATCTTTTTTAGAACAATCTATAGTAGCATGATATTTAGCTTAATCCATTCTAAAATTACATAATTCATATATTTATAATTGCATTCAAGCTTCTTTCCCAGGATGTTTAGGTTCCTTGCAAACATTTTTATTCATTTGAGACCATTTGGCATTCTTCTTGAAAGTCCTCTGAACATTTTCATAATTTGTAATCCCAAAATCACCTGATCTTGGATATAAATGAATGTGATGCTCGGTATCAAATAAAACTCTAGCGAGTTACTTTCAATAAAGATGATACATAATGAATAGACATATGAAGCGATTATATCCCATAATAAAAATGTAAGTCTTAATATAAATAAAGACATACAGTGATAACATCGGTGAGTCTTTTTTTCTTGTCAGCGTGAGTCTAAACTTCGAGGTTGTGTATTCAGGTTACGAGTTTGAGGTGGAGCGATGCGATTGATCATCCTTTACCTGCGATCCTGCAGGAGGTTGAATATTTGTCTGTAGCATCCATTGAAGATCCACGACTCAGAGAGGGCAATATTTTGCCATATGTCTGGTGATGGCAGCAAGTGTTTGTGCACGAGAGACACTCTCCTTTATGTGCTCTTCCACATCTTGGGCATGTGGCAACTACTACTATGGCATGTATCGACTTAGGCTTCTTCAGTTTGATTTTTTTGTTTGAACATTTTACTTTTGGCTATCATCATTCCTCTCTTATGAATATCTCTCCTCCTGGTGGCTTGCACATCCAATTCTATCCTTCAGCTCCATGACATAATCATATACCCAAAGGAATTAAGTGCGATTACATCCTTCATCAGATAGAAATGACATTTTTCTTACGCATTTGGTATCGATTGAGTTGCATACCTTGAAAGCATTGTGAACTTCGACTTCATATTGCATTATAGAGCGATCTCCATTATCAATCGATGAATTTATCTTGCATTTGTCTCCCCTGAGATACAAACCAATCTCTAAAGTCTTCATAAAGTCCATGATATAAGCGCAAGATCCTTCAAATTTCTCTTATGCTCTCGCCACCATCTCTCAACTTCACCCTCAAAAGCAAAAGAAGCCAAAGCAACTCTTCTTTGGAGGGCATGACATGCTTTCTAACATTTTCTCATCGCATCAACCAGTTTTAGATTATAGGTCCTCTGTCGAGAAAAGAGGTGGTCTCATATCTTGAAATAGTTTGATTCTTATCAATAGAAACCCCCACCACTTCTTGGGTAGGTTGATTCCTTATCATTTGAGTCATTGCTTCCATCATTTGAGTGCATCATATCATAGTGAAGGTGGTTGCAAATTAGGATGCTTTCGATGGTTTGTGTCTCTATTTTCACTCATATCATCTTCATGAATTGATTCCATAGGCACGAAGCACAAATTTATTATAGCAGATTACATCAATCAATATAATCATATGTAATTCTCTTCCTAAATTTTATCATCTTCAATGGCTCTTTGATTATGATCATACTTATATCTAAATCTAAAATCTAGCTCGATACCACTCTTGTCACGGGCGGGGAGCTTGGAATCTGCGAGGCGAGCAGTCGGACGGATAAAGAAAACATTTACATGATTCCAATATAAATTTAAAGTCTATCTGATCGTAAAACTACTGATCCTGATGATTTAAAAATCGTATACATAAATGTTATCTGATTCGGAAAAATCTGATTTAACATAACTCAACATAATTTCGCGACATAAACTGCAGTTCTCTACGGTAAACGATTTTCCCTTATCGGTCGTTTAATTAGGATTATTACGAAAAGATTAAGCAACTAACAAATGAATATAATTGATTGGGATTGATTATCTTTATATAGTAAACAAGAAAAAAGTATGCATGCGGTTTTACACGTCGCGGTACGTAAAAGAAAATAATCTGTCGATCAATCGTATGTGATGCATAACATTTTGCGATAGCATATGAGGGTTGGAATACATAAAACATTTAGGTAGCGTATGTGTCGATATACATAAACATTTAGCGATAGCGTATGACTTTTACTTTTATCGCGTCCATGAGTCCGTCATACTCGCAGGATGAGTATCCATAACCTTACCATTTGCCAATTTCTTGGCCTTTTGAATCATATGTGCAGTACAGTGCGTCCCGTCCCAGAGGGGTGAACTTCGATTCATACACATTAGCATCTGATCGTATCATATGGACATTAATTCATAGCTTGATGCATCGGTGAGCGATAAAATGAAGCGTGATATGATCGATCCAACATGAAGAAGCGATAAAACTATTCACAATTTATATAAAAGCGGGAAAATCATCAGTGGCGGTCGGGAAAAAGTCAAAATCATCTAAACATGCATTTCATCACGGGAAAGTAAAGACATTTTACCATAAATGTAAGAACATAATTAACTGCGGTTTCCTTGAGCTTCCTTTTCCTTTAATGCTTCCGAAATTCCTATAACATAAAATATTAAGTATTAAAATTTTATATATAGCATTAATTGATTATCATACCTTAAATAATTCTAATCTAATTAACGATAATATACATACTTTTCTTTTATAATATAACATGTATTTCCTTATAGGTTCTCTAAATTTAATACTCCTCTTTTCTTATTTTTCTTTAAAATTGATTCTTGAAATGATCTTAAAATGATTCTTAAACTAAATTTTACTTTATCTTACTTAATTAATTTAAATTTCTTTGAAATCTATAACCTAAGTTAGAATTATAAACTCTGACTTAACATTAAGATTAACGATATTAATAAAATCGAGTTTAATTAAATATATAATTTACTTTTCTTCCCTTCCTGGGTTGCCAGACTCGGAAGACTTTCTTCCGCTTTCACTTCCTCTCGTCATGGCGAGGATCCTTCCTTCTTCGGCTGACACCGGATGGCTCAGGCGGCTCAAGCGGCGTCGATGGAGCACCTCACAACGAGGGGCGGTAACTTCCCCTTCTTCTCCTTGATCGGCCCGCGTAGAGGATGACGTCTCGATTTTCCCTTCCTCCTTCCTCCGACGGCGTTCGAGGGTTCCGCAAGGTGAGTGCAATTCCTCTTTCTCTCTTTCTCCGTTTCCTTTCTATGTTTTGGTGCTTGATGCTCGGAAGCGACTTTCGATCTTGTTCTCCTCACGGCTAAGCATGGCTACTTTATTTTTATTATTTTAAGTTTGGTTATTACAAATCTTACGAAATTGATCTCTCCTCTCTCTTTGGAAAACAGTAATCAAGTAAAGAAATCTCTAACGTCATTATTAATTCAATCAATAAATTAACAAATTTATCAATCAATCCCCTCAATTTTACCACTCACTAGCAGTAACGGTTTGAACTCCTCAATCACATTTCAACGCCAAGGAAGCTGTTGAAAGAAAAGGAGGAAGAAATTAGTCAAAACACTGGTTTCGTGGCTTCCTTAGCCGAGCGATCGGTTGAATTTCCCCAAACCGGCGGCTTACGGGGACGGTTCAGACTTCTGGTCGGCGAAGGTAAGCATGGCGGCGGTTCTGTCAGCCGGCCGCGGAGGAGGAAGCGGCGGTTCACCGCCGTGTCCGGACGGTCCGTCGTCAGCATCTTGAGGAAGGGATGGCGGCTCGTCGCCGCCTGATTTGCGCCAGGGGCACTCTAGTCAAAGTCGGCACGAAGCGAAGGGGCGGCTCGTTCGGTCCGCAGGATCGGCGTCGATTCGAGGAAGGAAAGCGAGCAACTTCGCGGCCTTGGGGCCCGCCGGGAGGAAGGAAGTGAAATAGGAAGCGCGGAGAATCTAACCGTCCCACGTCAGTGGCTTAATCCGATGCACGAAGCACTAGATCTTCTGATGTCGGGTTAATTAGCAAACAAAAAATTAATAATTTGGATATTACGAGTAACTTGATGACTTTCTCCTTAATTGGCTCGGTGAATAGAGCTGTTGTTTCCTCATTTTTTGCTTTATAGGTAAGCGTCTCATGGATATTGAGGCAATGACAATCGATCGTGATATTAATACCTGGCATTTCGGCTGCGATCTAGGCGAATACATCAATGTCATCTTGGGGAGTTTGGATAATGGTTTTTTATGCTTGGGGGTAGAAAGTCGAGCTAATTATGAGGACTTGTTCATGATTTTGTGGTAGGTATTTCTTCTATCTTCTCAAGAACTTTGACTCTGATGCGTACGATGTCTAATTGTAAAAGTTTATCTTTTCTACCGTATTTGCCCACTACTCTTAGGTAGCATAGATTGATTCGGGTTTCCTCTAATAGTGACTTTCTCACCTCTAGCAGGAAATTTGACACTTATGTGGTATGACATCATTGCTTTGAACGTGTTGATCACTGGTTGATCGAAGATGGCGTTGGTGGTGGTGCTTCTACTATAATGAAATTAGTCATAGTAGTGAACGCTTCTCACCTTACCCAAGGTCACAAGGAGTGATCATCTCTTCAGTCTCTTTTCATTCACCTAAAATGTCGTATAGCAGTTCTCCACCAGGGATGAGTTTCGAATTCGCCATGCCCAACTTATCAAAGACAGATTTGAAAATGATGTTGATTGAACTCCCAATATCGGTCAATATACTCCCAATCTAATAGTTGACGATTAATGCTGTGATGGCAATCGTGTCGTTATATTGGTTGCTGATGGTGGGTTTATCCTATAATTGTATTAGACCCCTTTATGAAGTTATGTTAAAATGTAACCAAGCCATGAGAGCTATAAACATTAACAATGCATTTTGGTTGTGGTCAATTCAAAATAACTTTGATTTTTGATTTAATTGAAATATCATCAACAAAACTGTAAATTCCAAAAAATACATTATAGTGTAATAATTTATGTTTTTCAGATGGATATAAAGCTTTTGAGTGCTGAGTGTGGATAAAATAGTGCACTAGTGTAAAAGGGTGATCAATTTCAGTTATTGAAAAGTATTCTAATATCAAAATATTTTAAGAATTTGTCAATAAATGGTTGCAGGATTTGGTTCATGAGTCACATGGAAGTTTAGTTTATTCAATAAATCAAATGTCATTCAACACATGCTAACTATGTCAACTATGAGCCATCTTTCTTGGGAGCAAGATAAATAAACACTACCTACAGCTTGACATTCTTTATTAAAGCCATTATGTAATAACTCTTCAATATAAAAATTTATTTCAACATGCTCTTCTGGATTTATGCAATACTATGAAAGACTTGGTAGGGGAACCATTGAGATCAAATCTATGATATTTTGAATAGCCCATAGTGGAAGTAACTCATTAGAAAGCTCAAATACTATCACATACAAATTCTTTAATAAACAAAATATGATTGGGCATGGTACAAGCTTTTAAGCGTAGGATGCACCTCTCAAGAAAATACTGTAATCATGATATTTGACTTAGTACCATTTGTCACAACTTATCAAGGAGATAACAATTGCATTAGTAGTTGCATTGTTATTTTAGGTGTAACTTATTTTTTATGGCATTGGGGTTGATTCACGGAGTGGTTGTAGTAGACTTGACATGATTTCTCAAAGAACACACATTTATACTTAAAACACAATTATTTGGATGGCCATGGTATATTTCATTCATGTCATAATGCTATGCAAGACCTAACATAATTCTAGTACATCCATGTGTAGTAATCACACTACATAATGTTAGAATAGTTATGCGATTTAATTGGAACGATGTACCTTTTGAAAATAGTATGAGATGTCTTATCAACATAGGCAGTTTAATAAGGAGAAGGATGACGTTTGATAGTTATATTGGATCTTGTGAGTGTAAACCCAAATACCAGATTATGGTAAGTGGTATAAATATGAAATATATGATATCTCTTTCAATCCTCACTTATAGAAAGAGAAATAAGTATCATCATTCAGCGTCATTAGGTGCTAAAGCAAGATCGAGGTGTTGATTGACCAGATGAATTCTGATGACAATGCATGTGAGTCCAAGGCTTTGATGAGACCACAAATTTTTTAACAATATGTATGGATTTATATTGTGTATGTTGGCATAACAATAAACTTAAGTTATGTAGAAGTCCTAGGTGTAAGAGATTGAAAGATCAAACCTAGTGTAGTCTTGGATATTAATGCATTTTGCATTTGATATTTTTTAATCTCTAGTGTTCTAGGAAAGGCATTCTTAAGTGAAGTAGTTGGTGTAAACAATGACTTAAATTACGTCTTTATAACTAGGCTTAACAATGCATTTACAAAAAAAATCTTTGTTTGGTAATGTGATGGATGACCATCAACCCATTTTAAAATTGACTTTAATTTTCTACTCATAGATGGTTTGGCAACATAAAGCGTCGTCAGATGGCGGTTAAGAGAGTAGATGCATTAATTTTGCCTTATGTTAGGAAGGTATACTAAAAGACTTGGTTAAGATGTATAAAAATAACCTTAGTATACTTGAATTAAATGAAACATTGACATAATAGGACATGGATGGATGATTCGTATCCCATTACTTTGTGGGATAAAGGCTTGTTGTTGTTTAATTTTCTAGTCATGTCATGGTTATGACTTTATTCATGCTAATTATTATGGTTCATGTTATTTGATAGCAACAACAACAACACAACAACAACAACAAGCCTTAATCCCACTATTGGTACCTTCATCTTAAATCTTTAATGTATACTGTCATTTATACATCATTATCTTAAATTCTTTTCTTTATCAATCTACTCTCCCAATTCATCGGACAAATAAAACATGGCACTCATCACTTCACTAATCTTATCTCACTTACTCCAACTTTTTCCCAAACATACTCATTTTGCATTCTATCTCTGGAGTAAAGCCACTCATCCACGAGCATTCTCATCTGTAACACTTACTTATGCTTTCTCTTTTATTGGCCAACATTTATAAGTCATTTCATTCTTACCACCATATTATAAAATTTTCCTTAAGTTTAAATTGGAACTTTCTATCACATAATAGGCGGATGCATTCCTCCACTTCAACCATCCAACTTGAATTCTACTAATAACATCATCTATTTCACCATCATTTTGAACAATGAACCTAAATATCAGATAAATCACTCTTATTAACTTGATCACCTAAAGTCACAACACTACCACTAAAAACACTAAAATTACACTCCATATATTCGGTTTAGATCTACTTAAAACCTTTAGACTAAAGTTGACCTCCATAATTCAAGTTTCGTTGGACTCCTCTAGTCTTATCAACAGAAGAATGTCATCAACAAAAGCATACACCAAGGTACATCTTCTTGTAAATGACTGTAAGAACATCCATAACTAAAGTAAAAGATAAGGGCTTAATGTTGATCCTTGATGTAATCTAACGAAATAGGAAAATATTTTGTCAATCCTCCTTGTGTTTGGACACAAGTAACATCTAGTATACATATCCTTAATGATTTAAATAACCAATATTAACTCCTTTTCGTTAGAACTCTCCAAAGAACATCTCTTGAGACTTTATCATAAGCTTTCTCTAAATCAATAAATATCATATGTAGATCCTTCTTACTTTCTCATACTTCTCCATCAAACCTCTTAACAAATGTATAGCATCCATAGTAGATCTACGGCATGAAACCAAAATTGTGAAACTTCACGTATCACATAACCTATGCTCATTACTCTCTCCCATAATTTTAATGTATGGCACATTAACTTAATTCTTCTATAATTTGCACTCTTGTGCATCACCTATTATTAAATATACCAACAAACTCTTTCTCCACTCATCGGCATCTTTTAGTCTTTAAAATAACATTAAAAGATTTGTAAGCCGAAATTCCTTGATCTCCTAAACATTTTCATATAAAATATTATCGGTCCTCTTGCTTTCCACATTTCATTTTCTTTAAAGCTTCTTTGATTTACTAATCTGATAAAATGAAATTTTTTTGTTGAGGGTATTAAGGTTCTAAAATCAATCTTACTTTTGATCTTCATTGAAAAGTTTATCAAAATACCTCTATCCACCTATTTTCAATATCTTTTTTAGAAAAACTTTATTATTTTCATCCTTAATACCCTCACTTGAACTTTTACTTCTCTCTATCTCTTTGGTTGGTTAACTTATCACATCTTTCACTGGTATCTAATCTATTGTATAAATCACTAAAGTTAAATTTTTTAAATCACATATTCTTTCTTAGAATCTCTGAATTTTATATCTTTCCCAATTCTCCAATTTTTCATCAGTTTTATAATCTTCTTTATTTCTTATCTTTTTTCTTCTCACTCCACTAACTATTCTTATTAAGTTAAGTTTTTTCCTTTGATTCTCCAAGCACATCTTTAGCAACTTGCTTAATTTCACTTGATATTTTTTCCCACATAACGTTAGCTTCCTTATGAACATCCCAAATTCTAATCTGTTATTTGATAGCATGCTTTGTTTTTTAATGTTGATTGTCTTTATATTAATTTGTTTTTTTTAACTATGTGTTATATATATCCTTTAGAGGGAAAAAGGCTAAATAAGGCCATTTTTGTCACATCTTTCAACTTTTATCACAAAACTTGAATGATAAGGATTTAAATGTAGCTAAAAGTTATTGAGACTATAAGTAGTTGAAATTTATTTTTTAGCTATTCAAATCCTAATCATTCAGAATTTGTGGGGTGAAAGATGCTAAAGAAAAATGGGTTATTCTTATCTCTATCTCTTTCTCTCCTTTCCATATACATAAGTGCATAAATAATTATTTTTTGCATATGATTGATTGTTCTTTCTATCCTTAGTGACAAAAGCTAGGTCTTTACCTTTGGAAATTTTGTTTATTTTGGGAAAAATTCAATAACATTTTTAAATATTGCTGCATTCCAAATTCCAAAATCTTGTTAAATAATTTTGGACAAACTATCCAAAGACAATCTAAAAAATTAAATGGTTAAACTACCTTGAATTTGTAGCATACAATGCTTGGGGATAATTTGATCTTCATTATTTCTACTCCTTTTGTATCATAATAATTACTTTCTTTTCCATTATTGTAAAAGTGCTCTTTCCATTTCTCCATGAACTCATCATCTTCTTTGTTAGGATTTAATATTCTAGAACTTAAATCTTTTGCACTTATATTTGATTTAACTTATATGTGGTATTTATCCTTATATATCTAATTTTTGATACTCTTTTTGCATCACTCGATATCAAGTTGTCATCATAATACATTAACTCATCTTTCATATTTGAACTAATAGCATTCATCTCTCCAATCAAATCAAGTTTTGCCTAATTGTCTAATACCATAATGAATTGCCTAGCCAATGCCTTAGTAATGTACTTGGGTGGTGTTCAAGGCCCCATGATCTTTGCTCACTATGACTAGGCATCATCAAGAACTTGGATCCCCTTATCAACTTTAGTATTTAATTTTCAAAATGCTATAATTCAATTTAATTTAATTTTTTTACATCTTTTACTTTTATTTAAACCAAATTTCAATATTATTAGATGTTTTGGTATATGACTTGGCTCATTTGACTTTATTATAATCTAAAATTTTGTACATCTTTAGATTTTATATTTTAAACCTATTTTTTATTTTTAATTCCAAATTGAAAATGACATTATACACATACACATCAATTTATGTTTAATACTCCCATATTTTACTAATGTCTTAACAGTCTTTGGTTCATGAATGCATTTCTTCTATCTCACTACTATTATTGATGTTGATCAATTGTTGGCAAAATGATATTCACATTATAATGAGAAGCATAATCAATGATATTGTTGTAGATTTGTTATTTATATCATGTTATAACTTGAAGATATCAACTTCCAAATTTTGCACTGGCTGTCGACTGCCTAACACAACCTTCAGTCAACAATCAACCTAAAACTTTTGAAATAATCATGACATGAATCTTTTAAAACATTGTGTTAATGTTAGAGCGTTTCCTATAAGCGACACATTGTATGGCTTGACTACAGTGCAAAATGTGCAAGGATCGTTGCATCAACTCCTAAGTATAGTGTTAAATAAGCAAGGGTTCCCACATTATGGACGGATGCGGGCAAAGAAGTTAGTCCATGAAACTAGAATTAGGTTTGGAACTTGGAATATATGTACTTTTAAGGTAAATTAATGGAATTAACAGATATTATGGTTCATAGGAAGATAAATATTTTATGTATTCAGAAACTAAATGGGTTGAGGAGAAAGCCATGGTGATTGATAGTTTAGGTTTTAAACTTTGACATTCAGGTAAGAGTCGAATTAGAAATGGTGTAGCTGTGATTATAGATAAAAGTTTGAAAGATAATGTTATAAATATTAATAGAATTAGAGATGGAATTATAGTTTTAAAGATTGTTGTTGATACTAAGATTATCAATGTTATAAGTGTTTATGTTGCTCAAGTAGTTTGGATGTATGCTCAAAAGAAAATTTTGAAATAATTTAGAGGGATTAATACAAAAGATACCTTTTGAAGAAAAGATACTTATTAGAGGAGATTTAAATGGACATGTTGATAGTATGGTAGAAGATTTTAAAAGTATTTATAGTGATTATTAATTTGGACTGATTAATGAAAAAGGTAGGACTATATTAGATTTTTCTTTCGCTTATGATTTTGTATTTTCTAAAATAAAGAGAGAAGCATATTATTATTTATAAGAATGTATCTAGTAAAATATAGATTGATTATTTTTTGATAAGAAAAATTGATCGCTTTATATCAGAAAAGATTGAAGGTCATTCAGTGAAAGTTTAAGTCCAACATCGTATTAGATTTTAAGATAAATGATTGATTGATGAAAAATAAATTGAATTATTATCTTGGATTAAATGTGTTCACTTAAAGAATACTAATAACAATTTTTTTAAGGGCAAGCTGAATTATTTAGAATTGGGGATGTTCATAAGGAAGCTAATGTTATGTGGGCAAAAGTAGCAACTAAAATTAAGCAACATATAAAAAAATATGCTTGGAGAATCAAAAGAAAAAGCTTCTTTTAGTAAAAATAATTGGTGGTAGAGTTAAAATATGCAAGAAAAAACAATAAATAAAAAACATTGTTATAAAACTTGGTTTAAATGAAAAAATTTAGAGAATTGGGTAAGATATAAAGTTGTCCATAGAGATTCTAAAAAAGCAATATGTAATGCAAAAAATTTAACTTTTATTGATTTATATAATAGATTGGATACTAAAGAAGGTGAAAGATATATGTATGAGTTAACAAAGCAAAAAGATAGGAGAAGTAAAGATTTAGTTGAAGTGAGGTGTATTAAAAATGAAAATCATAAAGTGCTTTTTTTAAAAAAGGGTATTGAAAATAGGTGGATGAATATTTTGATAAACTTTGCAATAAAAGATATGAAAATACATTTGATTTTAGCAACCTTAGTACTATAAACAAAATTAGAGATTTTATTTTGTCGTCGTATTAGTAAATTTGAAATTGGAGAAATTTTAAAGAAAATAAAGTCTGGAAAAATAATAGGACATGATGATATTCCAATAAAAGTGTGGAAATGCTTAGGAGATTAAAGAATTTCTTAGCTTACGAATCTTTTTAATGTTATTTTAAAGACTAAACAGATTTCAGATGAGTGGAGGAAGAGTTTGTTGGTTCCTATATTTAAGAATAAAGGTGATGTAGAAGAGTGTAAATTATAGAGGAATTAAGTTACTGTGTCATACATTAAAATTATGGGAGAGAGTAATTGAGTATAAGTTATGATATGATACAAAAGTTTCTCAAAATAAATTTCGTTTCATGCCAGGTAAATTTACTATGGATGCTATGTATTTGTTGAGAGGTTTGATGGAGAAGTATAGAGAAAGTAAGGAGGATCTATATATGATATTTGTTGATTAAGAGAAAGCATAGAAAAATCATTTGGAGAGTTCTAGAATAGAAATGAGTTAATATTAATTATATTCAAGTCATTAAGGATATGTACATTAGAGCTATTACTTGTGTCCAAATGCTAGGAAGATTGACAAAATATTTTTTTATTTTAGCTAGATTACATAAAGGACTGGATTTAAACCCATATCTTTTTTGCTTTAGTTATGGATGTTCTTACTAGGCATTTATAGGAGGATGTACCTTGGTGTATGCTTTTTGCTAATGACATTCTTCTTGTTGATAAGACTAGAGAGGGAGTCCAAGAGAAACTTGAATTATGGAGGTCAACCTTAGAGTCTAAAGGTTTTTATTTGAGTAGACTTAAAATTAAATATATGGAGTGTAATTTTAGTTGTAGAAGTTTTAATAGTGGTGTTGTGATATTGGGTGATCAAGTCATTAGAGTGAGCATTTCAGATATCTACCTATTGTTCAAAATGATGGTGAAATAGATGAGGATGTTATTAGTAGAATTCAAGTTGGATGGTTGAAGCCGAGGAATGCATTTGGTCTTGTGTGATAGAAAAGTATCGCTTAGACTTGAGGAAAATTTTTATAAGATGGTAGTAAGACTTGCAATGATTTATGGTGCAGAATATTGGTCAATTAAAGAGAAGCATAAAATTAAGTTAAGTTTTATGAGATGAGGATGCTTAGGTGGATGAGTGGCTTTAGTTTTAGAGATAAAATGCTAAATAAATATGTTTGGAAAAAGGTTGGAGTAGATCCAATGGTAGATAAGATTAGAGAGAATCGCCTTTGATGGTTTGACCACATAAGCATCGACCGCCCGATGACCTGATTAAGAGAGGTTTACCTTATGTTAAGAAAGGTATAGGTTGACCTAAAAAGTCTTACTTAGGATGTATAAAAAATTATCTTAGTTTATTAGAATTAAATGATAATTTGACGCATAATAGGGCATAATGGAGAAGAAGGATTCATGTAACCGATCCCACAGTGGGATAAAGGCTTGTTGTTGAAGTTTCTATAACTTGAAGGTTACAATGCTTTGTGTAACTGTTTTCATACTTGTATATATAATGTCTTGTTAGCTGATTAAGACCTCAACATAGAATCAATTAATGAAAGTTGTTACTTATGATGCCTTATTCTGTTCTTTATAGAGCATGGCTTATAAATAGTCGTGGAATTGCCAAGAAGGTGAAGAATGCAGCCCTTTATTCTAATTATCAAATCAGAGACCTTGGAATTGAAGCAAATCGTGAATGTCCGAATTGCAAGTATGTTATTGATAATAGTGATGTAAGTATACTTGATGCCCATTCATTAGTTATTGCACTTTTTGCATAATAGACGGTTGCTTTGAATTCATCTCATTAAAGAACTTTTATTTGCTAATATACTTTCATCTCCATTCTTCATCATATCCTTTGATTATTAGTGATTGAGTATTACTTCCTATCAAATTTTTAGGTCATTGAACAGCATAAGCTTGAAAATATATAATGCAAACACCTGCATGCTTGTACTCTGATAAATGACCACGCACCACTTGTTCTATATTGTCTCATTTTATCCATCTAATTTTTTACATGTTTTCGTAAGTTCCATTTTCAGGATAGAATCTTTGCCCCATGCCAACAAAACTAACCATGTGTAACGTCTAAATATACTATGTTATCCATCTAAATGAGATCATGTCAAAAGCATTCAAGTGTCTGTCGGTGGAAGTAGCTGAAACATTTTTACATTAGTTACCCAAAAATGATCACACCTATTTGTCTCTACAGGTTTCTTTAGATTGGCCTGGTCTTCCTGCTGGTGTAAAGTTTGACCCTACTGATGTAGAACTGCTGGAGCATCTAGCAGGAAAAGTTGGGGTGGGGATGTCCAAGGCCCATATTTTCATAGATGAATTCATCCCAACACTTGATAGGGACCAAGGAATTTGCTATACACATCCTGAGAATCTTCCTGGTAAGAAGTTTGCAAAGCTCGACTCTTCTTTGATGCTTAACATTTGAACATCATACCGTTTTCCATACATTAGGTGTCAAAAAAGATGGAAGTAGTACTCATTTTTTTCACAGAACATCAAATGCATATGCAACTGGATGCAAGAAGCGTAGGAAGATATACAGTGAATATAGTGAGTCTGAAGAACGGGTTAGGTGGCACAAAACTGGTAAAACAAAACCTGTGGTAGAGTGTGGTGTTCGGAAGGGCTGGAAGAAGATAATGGTTCTATACAAAAGTTTGGGGAAGGGCAGCAAGCCAGATAAGGCTAATTGGGTGATGCATCAGTACCATCTTGGGACAGATGAAGAGGAAAAAGATGGGGACTTAGTTGTTTCAAAGATTTTCTATCAGCAGCATACAAAGCACGTGGATAGGGGCGAGGGTGAAACATTACCTAATGAATTTGATAGTTCAAATATAAAGAGCGGTCCAAGAACCCCAAAAACAATTGCACCACCGCCAAAGCGCTCCAAAATGAATTCTTTACGTGAAACTCATAAGCATGATCATTTTCCCTTGCCAGTTCAGGTATTCACCGGCCTTTTTTTTGGTCTTGTGTAGCAAATGGTTTACATTTTCTTGTTCACTCTGAATTCAACTACTGCATTGTTCCCCATTAATTGATGTGTTCTGTAGATTGTTGAATAACTGAATTAATTGCTTATGCATGAAACACATGAGAAAAGAAACATGTAGTATGGTCTCATCTTTAACTCCAATATTGCAAGCAGCTGCTCTTTTCACTAAGTGCAATTTTTTATTGAAAGAAACAAAGAGGTTCTGTGCAGTATATTACTTTTGTTGTTAATAAGAGAATTAAGTTTATCCTTATTGAAGGCGTGTCAAACGAAAGTAGTGATATGCTGACTGATTCAGTCTGACAGTGTCTGTTCGATCCTTTAATTTAAAAGTTGTGCCTTTTCATGAAAATTATCTGTGTGCTACTGGGTGACTGAGCTTTTTCAGACTAACAGAAAAACATCCTTCTTCTAAAGCGGAAAAACAAAAAATGAACGGGGAAATATTGACTTGAGTATATTTTCAGGAGGAACATCCTCCATCGCCATTGTCCATTGTCCGTCTGAAAGATGAACATTTTTGCTCTGCTTGGTGGGCTAGTGAATCTCAAACCATTCAGGAACCAGAGGCAGAGAAGATTGACGAGTCATTGTTATGTCATGAAGTGCTTTTTCCTTTTACTAGCATTGGGGGATCATCTCTACAACAAATCGACTATCCAGATATTGCTGATGGCAAGCTCAAAAGAGATGCAAACACAGATGATGGGTTCCCTGGCCTTGATGACATAGATATTGACACTCAGTCAGATTTTCATCTTTCGGTAAGAGTTCCTGTGCTGTTTTTCTGGAGCCTTTCATTTCATTGCGCTCTAAACCAAACTGATATATGAAATCAGTTTTTTTTTTTTAATTGACGATGCTTCTAAAAGTTCTATAACTATAAGATCTAAATTAAACTTTGGAAAGAGAGGTTTTGATGAATTTTATGTTCTGCAGTATGAATATCACAGCTAAGTGTCATTTTATCACACTTTAATGGTGTAGATGGAATTCTAATTTTAAACAAATGGTAGGCTTTCTAATTCTTTGGGATCTCAAAACTTTTCTTATCCTATAAGATATACACAAAGAGTTCCCAAAATACAAAGTATAATAACAAGTAGGATCTCATCCTATCCTGCACTAAGATCTCATTCTATAAAATTAGTATCAGTATTAATTGAGTTCCCTGCGTTTCAGGACTTACAATTCGGTTCTCAAGATAGCATCATGAGCTGGTTGGACCGTATTTGATGATTGGTATGCACCTGATATTTTGGAATAACACAGAATCATTCGTTTGTGGCCAAGTTCTGAGAAGGATTTTGATGTATCTAACAAAAAGTCACTGAGGCCAAATTTTGAGCTCATGCTTCGATTCTTTCTTGATCCATCAAACTCTTAATCATACAATATGGTAGCTGAGATGCCATTTATAATTCAACTTTGTTAAACGGCATTAGTTCTTTTGTTGCGTGTTACTAGATGAGAAAAGTCTAATTCCTTGGGATTCACGTTTTGTAAATTATTGGCTCTTCCAAATTTTTACAGTTTGTCAGGCTGTGACGGTTATTCCCTGGAGGACTTTTGTATGTGAACAAACATGTTTTAATTGTATTTTAACTTTGTCCGCTAATTTTTGTTTGAGACTTATATTTACCTAAAGTGTCTAGTAGTGTATGGCCTTTTTCATTCAGCTGAAATTGTTTTATGACACGGAATGCTCGTTTTGCCGGACTAGCTTGCAAATGCTTGATCATTTGTCTTTTTCTCTAATTAGGTATATTCATTGATGTTTTGATGTTTATCAATGTAGCTTATGGGGTGTTAAATATGGATCATAAATAAATGTGCGATTATGATCCGTTTTTGTGTATGATAAAATGAAAAGTGCAGGATTCATTGAACCAACAGGGAGGGCTTTGATCATCATAATCACATTGTTAGTTTATCTCAACTATTTGTGGTGGTTTTATGAATTGATTTTTATTTATTTAATCCATGTAGCTTTTTTTTTTTTTTGAATAATTTTGGCATATGCTATTTAACTTTCTTAATTTGACATTCTGTCCATTTAATCAGTATATATTCTCTTATTATACATATCTAAACAACAATATCTATTGATACATATTTCTTTTCTCTGTTGGTGTATGGTACGCATCAGGGTGTATTCTCTATTCGTTCTGATAAGATTTATCAGAACATATTTTCTTAGACAATTTTGGTTGGAAAGTTTATTTTCTTACGTGGCCTTTTGGTTTCAACCATAAACCTTTTTCTTTGATTTATAAGTGCATGATAGTCAAATCACTTGTGTTCTATCCATTTAGCCAACAAATTATGCATGGATATTTATCCATGAATTTATTTTATTAATTTAGGGTTTATTTGGAATTAATTTAATTATTTTTTTTAATTTTATTTATATATATTTTAAAATAAATAAATTTAATTTTTAAGAAATTTAAAATAATTTTTAGGGTTGTTTTAAATAATTATCATTATCATTCATTTGTCATCATTATTAGTTGCACATTATCAAAATCATCACTTATTGCCACCACAATTGTTGGTTGCTAGTCATTGGTTCTTTGGTTGTAGTCATCGGATTGTTTGTTGTCTTTGCCATCATTGATTATCATCATAATTATTGATAATGATTACAATCATCAACATAAAAATAAAAATAATATATTTTTGATATATCAAATATATTTTATTTTAAATTAAAATATACTATTACAGTAATAATAATAATAAAATAAAATAAAATAGGAAAACAAAAATTCAAAAAGAAAAGCAATCCCTAGCTTTTTTAATTTACTTCAACCCTACTCATCATTAACATTGTGTTTAATTTTATCTTGGATTAGAGAGATCAATTATTATAGAAATCATTAATATCAAAAGGAATGCCACATTATTATTAATGTTGCTCAAATAACCAACTTTTATTTATGCTTAATGTTTGTATCTTTAGGTAAACTTTTTATTTATGTAAAAACATTGAGTTTGAAAGATGATTAAAAAACTTAGAATATTCTATAATTTAGCTTGACTTGGTCTGATAATAAAACATTTACTCTTTTGATCTTTTAATGTAAGAACACTAATTCATAAAAAGATTAGTCTATGCAATTTAGGGTTTTAGGGAGGTCTATTGGATTTTTATAATTACCAAAATTCTAGATAAGGATGTCAGGGTTTTTTAGAGAATTCAAGGTTTATATATGCAAGAATTAAACATAAATGGGATTCATTATGAAACCTAATCCATAGTTCTTGCAAAAATAACATAAAGTATTGAAGTTCAAGATGAGGTCTTATCATGCACATGTGATCTTTAGAAGCCAAATTGGGTTTTCTTACTCGTTCTTACCCTCTTGGTTGGAGAGAGAAATTGAACTCCTTGTAAATTTGATGGGTGGGAGGTAGTGAGAGAAAAATCATGTGAGAACTTAGTTAAGTCAACAAGATTTGTATTTCTCTTCTAAAAATCTTTTAGGAATATTCTAGAAAGTTCTTAGTTTTATCATATTAGCATCATGCAATGTATTTTGATGTCATTAACTTCATAAAGTAATAGAGGTACCAATACATTATTTTGCTTTATAGTGAAAGTCAAACAATCTTCCATAGCGTAAATTTAACAAAACTCTTATAAGGTCACATCATTGTAAAGTGTATGTCATACCACCTTAAAGTGAAGGCCATGCTACCTTAGAATGTAATATCTTTCCAACTATCATACTTTCTCACACAATTAATGTGTTATTAGAGTTACCAATTTGTGGATAATAAAAAAAATCATGTTGTTTCTTCTCAATTTCTAATTCTTTGAGGTAACACCATTATGACCTTGGTCTTTTCATCAATCTAAGCAATGACATGGCTTGACCAGCCATGCATCCAATTTCTCTTAGCCCCTTGAAGCTTTTAATGAAGCTTTCTCTTGTAGAAGATTAGGTAGGGAGAAATTAAATTGGGTTAGGCTTGAGTTGAGTTGACTCAGCCCAACCTAATTTCTTGAGCGTGGCCACATGAGAGATATAAATTTAACTCGTAGCCATTAGATTTATTTTAAAAAATTTAGTGGCTTTGATCGAGTTGGCTTGTGCTTTAGTCCGACCTTGTATATTTTTAAAGGTTTTTATTATTTTTTGTTTTGGATGATCTATTAACTCAAATGGTTTGAAGTTTTTGTTATAATTACCTTTATATATTTGGAATTTAGAAAAAAAAAATTCTAAAACTTGATTATTCCTTTTATTTTTAATTTTAAAATTAAAATTTTCTTTATTGTAATTAATTATAATAGAAAATGATTTAAAAAATATTCTCTTATTTCTTGGGTAGGCCTTGACTAATATCAAGATTAGTTTGAACATTTTGGTAGTTACTTGAATCATGATATGAAAGTTATACATTTTTAAAGGTAATTATTCAATGTTCAAAAATACTATTAGTTAAAATATAGCTTGAAAAATTCTAAAACTTTAAAGAACTTTTATAATATGAATTTGCATAGGTATTAATTTTCTATAATTTTTCAATATAATTTGATCCACCAAACTAATTTATAGCAAAAATTTTGAATATTTAGAATTTAATAAAATTATTAAATGTTGTTGAAAATCAGTGAGAAAATTTATTGTATATTCTTGATATGAATATCAAATTTTATAAAGATCATTGTAAATTTTTAATATGACTGAGAAATTTTAGATAATTTAAAATGGAGATATCATTAATTTTGAATTTAAAAAGTACTTCAAATATTTATAATAACTTAGAAGATATGTAATAGGGTTTTATTAATTTAATAAGCATTTAAGGAATTTCCATAGTCATTGTTGCATTGATGTCATTTCTAGTAAATTTAAACAAAAAAGTTAACAAAGTAAAGTAATTATCCTAATGGGGTTAAAGGTATAATCTAAAGATTAATAACATTAGGGTTAACTTGAAACTTTTAATTATATTCATAATATTATAAAACCAAATAAAAAAGTGAACCTAAAACAACTATAAGGTTTCGACTCATTCCAAAATAATCATTTCAAGAATAACTCTTAGTCATATTAATCTTTCACATATCTTACGAAACATTAATTTCAAGACTTTGTGTTAAGCCGTTCCAAAGAAAAATGGTAGAACATTAGATGTGAACAAAACTTTTATGCATCAATTTTTAGACACTTAGATAGGATCATACACAACAGTCACTAGCATTGCAGTTCTAAACTTGATTACAATTGATTTCAATCTATTTCCTATTTGTAGGACTGACTGCATCAACAACTCCATCAACCTGAGATGGAAACCAACTCAGTCGAGAATGATTGAGATGAAATATACATGACTTTTTTTACATAAGGCTTTAATTTTATCATGTATTTTTGTGTACTTTTTAACAATTTCATGATAGTTAATACTTGAACTTTAAATTTTTGTAGAACCACTATGAAGAAAAAAAATTAAATAATTTATGGGGATAAGCAAGTGGAAATTTTTTTTTTGAAGTAGACCTAGGAGCAGCAAATAGTGTGATCCAAGGATTAGTTGATGCTCCACCTAAATTAGCTTCTAAGCGTAAGATAATAAGTGCATAGGAGAAATACTATAGAGAGCTTGACGTATAGGTGTGTTGTCTTGGCCCTTAAGTGTTAGACCCAAAAACGCCAATGATGCATGATAAAGAGCACGACACCTAAGCATTGGCCTAGCAGTTGCTATGATTATTTCTAATTTTTTATTAAATCTTATGGACGAATAATGGGACTTCTCCAACCATATTTCTAGAAATTTTCTTAGAGTTTATAGAAGTCCACGATGAGAATTTGGTAGAGTCTTCTTTAAGATTTTTAAAAAATATGTCAAGGAGATCTCATGGGCAAGGAGATAAGGCAAAGAGGAAGTTGTTCTTAGTGTTCTCTACATGAGTTTTATCCATATTTCTCCTTTTCATTATTGTAATCATGTTCATGTGATTCTCTATTTTTTCCATGAACTAAACTCCCTTATGTAGGGGTTAGGTGTAATTATATTGTATTTATGTTTTTTTTTGTTTTAATAAAAGTTTAGAATTTTGTTTTTTAATTCTTTTATATTTTTTAAGCTTTATCAACTAATAAATTGAATAACCATTATTTTTAATAGATTAAAAGGTATATTTGGACATGAGAGGTGGAAAATAATCTCGTCATGGACAAAATACCACAATAATGGGTTGTAGGTTAGGGATATATGTAATGAAGTTATGTACTTCCTATTTATGATCCAAAAAAGCTTTCATAGATTTCTTTTGCATTGAATTTCTCACAAGGAGGTAAGTAGGTTGTGCGTGAAAAATGAGAACCTAATGACTCATTACTTCATTGAAGAGTGTTTTGGATGGAAATTTTTGATCCTTATGCCTCAATAAATTTCATAAGGGAGACTCCATCCATAGAGAGAGGAAAAGTAATGAGCTTTCCCTGGATAAGCAATCTTATAGCGCATTACTCATATCCATTAGGAGTAGAAACTTCACTATAAGAAAGTTTTAGGACTAGTGATTCCCAAAAGTTTTTTACTTTAGTGGTCCAAGTGAACATTAAGAGTTTAGGAGGATAATGTTGTTAGCTTACTAGTTGAGTTAGATTGATTAAATTTAGGAGTAGCTTTGCTAAAAGTGTTGAATCCAAATATATCCATGGGTTGAGGAAGAGCCTCTTGAGATGGTTAAGCAAAATAATGTAATAGTTGTTGCAGTAGTGTGAGCATAGTGATGGAACAACTTGATGTAGATCAATCTTAAGCCAAATTAAATCAAATTGATCATACCAAAAAACTTCAAATCATCATTTGAACCTAACCTAAGTCTTAGTTTGACCCAATTTGACAAATTGATCAACTTAACCCAATATGACCCACTGTGAGCCATGTGACTCAAATTGAGCCAAATTCTTTGAAACCAAGCCATGACCCATTGTAAGCTGATCAAACTGACCCAAACCCACTTGGAATTAACCCAAAATTAGCCCAAACCTAATTGGAGCCAAACCCAAGGTAATCCCTCTTGGAAATGACATCCCACATGTGATCTTACCCAAAGAGAGCAATCTCCACTCATCCCATCCTTTGAATTCAATGGAGTTGATCCTACAGCTAAAAAAGAAGACTTTAGAGCTAAATCCAAAATCCCCAATTAAGCCATCACCATCACAACCACCTCCCCATCACCCTTAATGAAAAAATTCGGCCATCCCCTTGAAAGGAGAGAAAGAGGCCTCATTCTAATAATTTTGAACTCACACACATTCCAGGAGCTTCCCCAAACAAGGAACAACCTTCCCCCACTCAATTTGAGCCAAAAAAAAAATATCAAACTGAAGCTTTTCTAATGAGGAGGCAGCTTCCATTGGTGAAGATGACGTTCCAAAGAGAGGCAAAGGTTCAAACTTATTCCAAAGCTCCCTCTCACACCTAGGAGCTCGCTCGGATCTTCATAGCTCCCGGAAACCATCCCCGGTGAGGTAATTTTGCCACACTTTAGCTGGCCGTAGGATCTATTGATTGTGATAGTTTTTGTGCAAATTTTTCTTAGATAAACTTTGTATTTTTTATTTTACATAATTTGCATGTAAATCGGGAGGTTTTCCAGTGAAAATTGATGCAAATTGAGCTTATTTGGATAAAATTTAACTCAAAATCATGAAAAACACTACTAGAATAGTGTTTCCATCCGTTTAATGGATCATTCGACGTGGAGATCGATGGCTCAGATCGGCTCGATGCCAATCACGCTGGTCGTCATTGATCCGACCATCCCATTTATGATCGGATGGTCCAAAATGATCTATCGATCCTTCCCGCACGAGCTCATCATTTGCGACATGGCACCGCGCCTAATCATCGCCATATTCACGCCACATGGAACCGCCAGACCAATTGCATGGCATTGCGTGGCATCATGTTGCCACATCAGCTCCGCACGCGGTGTTGACTCGTTTAAGTGGGAAAATCGTATTTTTGATTGTAAAAATTATTTAAATCACTTAAATTTTAAAAATTCATAGAAAATAAAATACTTAACTACAAATTATAAATAAGGGCTCATTGGATTCTTCTTTCAGAGAAGAATCCAACAAGCTTAAAATTCCCAAAATTTACTAGATATTTTGAACTTAATTTGATTTTTAGTGAAAATTAAATTTCATTAATTAAACCAAAAACACACATCAAATTGATTTGAAATTTCCAAGGATTGAAACTGAAGTTAAAAATTTGAAGTTAAAAGAATTTCTAGATTAGAAGATATTGCATTCTTAAGTTCAAATAGTGAAAATAAATTAATGGACTTTATAAAAATCATGAAAAATCACTTAAATCAACTAAAACTTTAAAAATTCATAAAAAATCATACAAAAATCATAAAAATACAAATAAATATTCATTTTGAAGGTAGTTTAGAGGAGAATATAATAAAAATATTTTTAATTGATTTTGAATAGTAATTAAAGCTTAATTTAGGTTTAATTGAAAACTTAATTAGCTTAATTACTCTAATTACTCAAGTAATTCATTCCAAACTTTTTGAGGTTGATTAATGGGATGACCCTTACCTCCCATAATTTTGTTGAGATTTGTTACTTAGTTAAATCAAGAAATTGATTATCTTATCCTTAATTACTTTCTTAATTAATTAGGTGATTAATTAACATGCTAAATAGTAAGGAAACCATTAATTAAGCTTGCTAATTATTGTATAATAGTGAATGAGCATAGGGAATGAGATTGAGACCTCTTTTCTAATCTGTTACTCTAAGTTCATTCCTTTTGAATGAAAATTAATTAATTTGGGATTGTTGGTTTAATTCATTAATTAAAATGGCTTAATTAATCAAATTAAAATCATAATCATTCCAGAACTCATCAAGTTAAGTTTCTTAGATCTTTAGGTGTTTAATAACCTAAAGCTATTTAAGAAAATTATGGCTAACCTATATGTGTGGGGAAGCCATAAGAGTACTTAATCAAGTTCTTTAATCTAATTAACCACTAATTGTGAGCCAAGTGCATTAGGCCTTTTATTTCTTAGGATCATTGCTGATTTAAATTCCAATTCATGTGCATATCATGTTGGCTCATAATTAATTGGTTAATTACTTTAAGGTAACATACCTAAGGGGTAGTTAATGCACTTAACTCATATTGCAACCTAATTAATCTATAAAATCAACTTAATTTCCTTTCATTGAACCAAATTGATTAACCAATATGATAATGGGTTAGGATTAAAAAATGATTGAATCTCCTCTTTTCATTAAATCAAATCAAACATCCAAAACTAACTTAATAATAAACTTTGGTTTATTTTAAATTATTGTATTTGATATGATTGTCCTTAGGAATTAATTTGGTTGAATGAAGTCATGTGTTTTATGTTGCTTGTAATCATGCATTCATATTTTTCAAAAACTAATTAAATCAAATGAAATTTTCTTTATGTTGAGCTTGCATGTGTTAAACTTAATTTACAATATGTGTTGCTTTAACATTATTAAATCAAAAATTATTTTCAAAAATTATAAATCTATTACAATATTTGGTGTGATATTAGTCATAAGTATGTGTAAGCTTGCATGTGTTCTAGTTTAAACATATGATGTGGAGTTCTCTTTCTTTAATTCACATATAGATTTGCATAAGTTTGAACATTCATAAGTGTATAGTCTATTTAAAAAGACACAACACTTATTTGAATTCAACCTTACACATTTCTATATTAAAATTTGGATAGAACTTTAATTCATATGTATAAATAAATTCAATTAAGCAAGATACAACTTTTGCATGATTTTCCATTCTTGTAGTCATTTGTACATTGATGTGTATTTAAGAAAAAGGGGTATATCTAGTTTGGACATTCGAAGGACATACGACTTTAAGTAGCCCTAAGGAGGTCTTTATCTCACTCCCTTAGTTAACAATGTCAAAGTACTTGCTTAAAACTTTTATACACTTGAGTGTGCATTTAGCTAATGAGTGAAAATCCCATTTTGTACAAAATACACATATGCATCTTTCATTTAAAGTGTGCTAAAAGAAATATATTGCATGTATTAGTCATACTTAGGATTCAATCATATGCATGTTACATGTGATGGAAAGGAATAATGTGATGTATGTCATGTGTTAGTAGTTCATTCAAATTAATCTTAAGATGCATTTCATATTGAATACAATTATTTAAAGTGAACCTAAACTTAGGTTTAATTTAAAATGTGTAATAAGCCATTCACTAAAGAGAACAAATTAAATTAACATGCATTAGAAAGTGGCCTAAGGTAGGGATGAAAGAGAGCAATTCTTTTTCATCTCTTTATAACACTTAGTTGCTAAGTGTAAGGCATATGAAATAAAAGAAAATACTAAGTAAACTTCTCAAATCAATTAAACCACTTAAAGTGAAATTAACCTCTTATGACTAAACATCCCTTCACATTTAGAAAATCATAACCTTAATGCCTAGTTAGGACTTACCACACAGGCCTTAACACACACTTTAAAATTAAGTCACCACTTTTAATCCTAAGTTAGGATGGTGTATATTTGGTGTATGTTTTATTTTATGATGTAATATTTTAGACTGGATGTTAGAGTGTATACTTTGTAGACTTGATGGTAGGCCATGATTAGCCTAATCTTATTTTTTGTAGGGTATTATGTTTAAAGGGGTGCTTAAAAATAAATATAAATGCTCTCTTTCCAGGTTGCTTATGCCCCTAAGCATAATCCAATTTAGGACAAGTTGTCTTGGCTACCCATTGTGGTGCCAAGTCCAAATTATGATATAACTGCTTGGGTTGTATGTGTGTTTAGCTAACACTTATTTTGTAGGTGTAGTTAGATTTACTTTTCCTATTTTTAATAAAATTTTGTATTTGAAATTAGGATTAGTGCTATGGGGGTTTAGGATGAGCATTGGCTAGAAGGCTTAGTCCTGGGGTGCCATGTGATGCCTTGAAGCCTACCACATCAAAAGGAGCAAAGATATGATGAAATGAAGGAGACATGAAGAATGAAGACTTGAAGACCCCATCATAGCATTTATTATTTATAATTATAATTACTCTTTTATATACCAAGTTGTATAAGGATAGAGCTTGACTACCCATTTCTCTTTTGGGGTGTGTGAACCCGACTAAATCGACCTTTTGTTCTTTTATGCAATTTATACATGTTTGAGTGATGTTGTGTTTAGATTGTGCACTAGAACAACATGAGTTTCTTAATTTCTTCAATGTTTGATGTTTGAATGTGTGGATGCGATTAGGCTCATAGGAAAAAGTAAATTTTCTACCCAACTATAACTCATAACTAAAATTTTCTACAACTCATAACCTCACCATAAAGCTTAGGCATTAAACAAGATAATTAAATGATTTAGCAACCCCTTAGCTGAATGGTTGAATGTCTCACAACATGCATACATATTCTTTCTCTCTTGAACATGAAGGATCTCTATCCTTGCACGATAGGGGAATGCTTGACCTGTGAGAGCACCCCTTGTGGTGGAGAACACCTTCTTCTAGCTGATTTGGCCCATAACCTATTTTCATCATGCATTTAGGCATAAGAAATCATATGGCCTTTATCAAAATGAAGTGTCAAAATTGAAACAAAAATTTGAAAAGATTTTGCATTTGTAGATTAAGTCATTACTCATACCACTCATGCTCTAGTCTCTTAGGGAGTGGGTTTAAGGACTTTAATCTCTTTCTAAATAAACAACAGCCTAACTATCTTGCACTTTCATAAGACCGGAGTACATGATTTTGAATCATAGGAGGTGTTAGCTGGCAGCTACTCTAGGCAGTTGTAAGTCCAGAAGTCGGATGATTTATCTTCTCTTGTGGTGGTAAACCATTATGTCCATCTCTCTCTTAGATTTAGGTTCCTTAGCTTATGCTAAAGCTCCCTAGATTTAGGATCCGAGGTAGCTATTTTCTTCGGGCTACAAGCATAAATCCTCACCTCTTAGGCATTTCCATAATCTTGTATCGTTGGATTATAAGTCTTAGCTTTCTATTAAAATTTCAACTCAAATAAATAAATCTCTTCAATTCTAAATATATAAAGCCTAATTATAGGGTAGATTGGAATGCTCATTAGGCTTCCTAGTATCATGAGCATTTCTTATTTTCTCCCTTTGGATTCCAAAATAAGTTTTTTCTTGATCTATCCCATTTAATTTTCTAAAATAACCGATCCTTTGATAGTCTAGCCTTAAAATATTTGGAGACTTTAATTCCTGCTTTAATTGAGAGTATTCTAAGGGATTTCATTTCTTAGGATGTAATTAACTATGCGGGCTTGCCTCTATAGGGAACTTAACAGACCCAACTTAAAATAAACCATGCTTTACTTTTCCATGTAAAGTAGGAGAAAGATCTCTGGTATATTCAAAGACCCATCATGCCTTAGGAGTCTTTATTAGGTGACTAGGTCCATTATATTATGATGATTTCTATCTTTTGACATAGCGCATCATACCTTAAAATAGTATTTGATCACTTTAATAAGTATCCCCTAAGATCTATGTGGTGTCCCACATTCTAAAAATAAACACCATAGATTTTTCTAGTGACTCCACTGGGGACAGTTTCTCTCTCCATCTTTAGTAGACATTATTGTCTCCAAGCATCTATAGTGGACTTATATTTTATATAAGTCCAATAATATCTTTCTTTCAGTTGGCACTTAGCTTATTTTGTCCTTGAGCAAAGCTAGCTAATATTTTTTAAGTTTTAGGACCTCACTTCGTGTAGGTCTTAAAATCCCTATTGGGTCCCCCAATAGGTAAAAATAAACAAACTAAATAAAGGAGATGACAAAATACAAATTTTGAATCTCTTTACCACTAACTTGGTGAGGTAAGGTTTATCCCATATTTAAGAAAACTCAAACTAAAATAAGTAAAGTCTTTTACAAAATATTTTTAGAAGTACTTTTCCTAAACAAAATCATTTTTTAAATTCACTCCACATGAAGTTTGCAAAAATATAAAATTTTTCAAATCTCTTTAAAATAAAAGACAATCAAATCTCATTTAACATACTTAAATTTGATAAATGAGTGTCTTCTTTCAAAAATCAAAATCAAATTTACAATCATCAAAATCCCTTCCAAAGATTTTTTTTTTAAAAAGCGCATTTCTTAAAATAAAATCAATTAACCAACTCCATTTAACATACCCAAATTTGTTAGATGGAGTTCCATTTTTAAAATCAAAACAAAAAAAAAAATCAAAATCAATGTATAATTGAACCACACTTAACATACCCAAATTTATTAAGTAAGAGTTCCCCTCTTTTCAAAAGCTACCACACACAAATAATTGAACTCCATTTAGTATACCTAAAATTGCTAAGTGGAGTTCCCCTTTTTTAAAAACCAAAACAAATTGGATCCTACTTAGCATACCACATTTTCTAAGTTGAGTGCCTTCTTTCAAAATTATGAAAAAAATCAACACACATTTGAATTCCATTTGACACACCCAAACTTGTCAAATGAGAATTCCCCTCTTTTAAAAAATCAAAACAAATTGGACTTTGCTTAACATTCCCACATTTGCTAAGTAGAGTTCTCTTTTTCAAATCACAAATAAATTAAACACAATTGAATTCCATTTGACATACCCAAATTTGTCAAATGAGAATCTCCATTTTATAAAATCAAACATCATCATGAAAATCAAATTGAAGTCCATTTAACATACCACATTTGTTAAATGAGAGATCACCTCTTTCAAAATGAAACAAATACCAAGTCATACTTACTTAACATAGCACATTTGTTAGGTAGGAATCCCACTTTCAAATTAAAATCAAACATAATTTTGGACCTTACTCAACATACCACACATGTTAAGTAAGAATCCTATCTTCAAATCAAAGTACCAAACACACTTGAGCCCTGCTTAACATAAAAAATTTGTTAAGGGTTTCACTTTTCAAATCAAAATAAAACATCAAATATTTTGGATCTTATTTAACATACCACATTTGTTAGGTAAGAATATCACTTTTAAAAAATGTTAAACACACTTGAGCCCTACTTAACATACCAAATTTGTTAAGTAAGGGTCTCATTTTTCAAAATCAAATAAAAATACATCAAACACATTGGGTTCACTTAGCATACCTAAATTTGCTAAGTAAAGGTCTCATTGTCAAATCAAAATAAATCAAATACATGAAAAACTATCATCATAAACAACAAAAATGCTTTAAAAAAATATTTTTTAAACATGCACTTGAATCTCACTTAGCATACCTAAATTTGCTAAGTGAATATTCCAAACATCAAATCAAAATTTTCAAATAAAGGATGAACAAAACAAATTCATCTCCAAAATCTCTCCAAGATGGGAACCCCACTCAACATACTCAAATTTGTTGAATGAAGGTTCTAAATTAAAATCAAAATTCAATGGCAAAGTCTCTCTTCAAAATTCTAAATCTCTCAAAATCAATGAACCCCACTTAGCATACTCAAATTTGTTGAGTGTGGGTTAAAATTCCAAATTTAAATTAGAAATCAGCGATTGAAGGAAAATATGAAGGTCAAAGTCTGATTCAGTTATATTTTCACATGTAGAGATTTTAGAGTAGTTAGTTCAGTTCAATCTCCAGTCAGTATAGTTGTTATAGCTCATAGCAAGTTTATTTTCTCTTTCCCTCGGGTAAAATCAATTAGGCCAATCTCACCAATGACCACCACCGATTTACTTTGATCATCGCTTCAAGGAGGTTAGGATCACCTGTGAGGGGCAGCCTCACAATTATCAACAGGGAGGAGGAGGCAGGGCAGAAGCCACTCCTCCTCTTTGATGTTGAATTTGACCTCGAATTTCCTCTCAAGAGGAAGGTTGTGGAGGTCCTTGCCATAGTTCCAACACTAGTTTAGTTTACTTCTATTGTTCCTACAAGTCCAGTGTGAGCTATTGCCTCCTCCTCGATCCTATCAAAGGAGAAGTCTATCTTAGCATCTGAGATAGTCTCCCCTCCCTTCGAGGTATGTTCCAACTCCCAAACCGCACTGCTCTTCCACACCCAACATCTCAACAAAACCAGGAAGATCAAGAGGCACCATGAGAGTGGCAGGGAGGTAGACCGCATCACATATTACAAAGGAGGGTTCTCTCTTTCTTGGGTGGTAATAGATTCCACCCCTTCTTTGGTTCAGATGGAGAGGAGGATGCTAGGAGGATTGTTGCCTCTTTTCCACCACTAGCTTACTATGAGGTACCAACTAGGCAAGGAAGGAAACCCTATGCTGGCCTCAGGATAGTTCTTCACCAAGTTAGAGCCTCTGACGCCTGAGTTGCACTATTATTTGAGAGTTCGTGATCCCCGTGGAGTGTCCGATCCAGAGAGAGGGCCACCGAGGTTGTAGCCCAAGGCAGCAGGAGAGACAAGCACGGCCTCCACCCTTATTGATTTCCTTGATGGGCCACTAGGTCGATCAGCATTATTATAAGTCTCACCGCACCACCAACCTGAGGAGAGCTCCAAGAAGGGGCGTGTTACACCCATCACACTCGTTTCCTATCGACGCACTCGCCCGTGTCCCTCCACTGTTCCTACCAAGGTTCGGAGATCTACATTCGGGGAGAGGAAGTCCCCATTAGTATCCGTCTATGGCTTAAGGATTCCACTCCATCTACTACACCTACTGAGGTGAGGTCGAGCTTTCCCATTCGACCTCCCACTTTAGTTGTGGTGAAGGAGTGGCGACCCAAAGTTGCCATGGTCCTGCCACCACCATAGCCATAACATTCACCAGCGTGATAGTAGAGGGAGAGGGAGGGACACCATAGTTCCCATGGTAATTGATCCTCCGGAGGGTGTGTCTCCACTGCAGGCATTTGCATAGATGCATAGCAGTATAGTTCCACAATGACCATCGCGCCCCCAGTCAGGGAGATCGTTCACTACATGACATCTTAGGATTACTTTCGAGAAGAGATGACTTGAATGATCTGAGGAGGCAAAGGTAGATTTTGACCCCGATAAGGATGATCTTCTAGAGGATACGGCTAAAGTCTCCATGGTTGATATTCGAAGCTCCCTCCACCGAGACCAACAGAGCCAGGAAAGTGTTGTGGTTGAAGATGATGATGTCATCCATTCAACCCAACACCTCCTCCAACAACTTAGGCATAAGGATGATCAAATCCATAAGATGGAGAAGAAGATTGAGGATTTGTTAGCGAAAGACTAGCACTTCGTAAACCAAACTCCAAAGATTACATCCTAGCCTATGGAAGCTAACGAGCTTCTACATGTCTTACCCAAGAAGAGTACCTCTTAGTAGACAGCAATAGAAAGGTCATAGATAGCACCTCCGCATGAGGGAAATATCAAATAGATGGTGGAGCAAGTGAGAGAAGCAAGCAGCCTGGTACCTCATCCACTCCATAGGCCCTACCAAGAGGAATTTGATGTAGTTCAATATCCCAAAGGGTTTGTGCCACCTTTCAAGATGTTTAATGGTAGTGGGAACCCTTGACAACATATAGCGCACTTTAGAATTGGTTGTTGCAATGATGGAGGCAGCGATGCACTTCTTTTTTACTTATTCTAGTAGTCTTTCAAGAATTACATTTGATTGGTATGCTAAACTGCTCAACAATTCGGTAAAGATATTTATTGAGTTAGAGCAACTCTTCATTAAGAGGTTTGTTGGAGCTCAATAAAGGGTGACTGTGGTGATCTCATTATAGCAAAACAAAATCCTGATGAGTTCCTCATTGATTATATTCTGTGGGTGAAAACTTGAAATGAACCACATATGTGTCAATAGCATGTCATAAAAATTCATCTTAAGAATATTCATGGCCCGATTACTTTCATGCTCAAGGGATTTACTATCAAAACTTTTGAGAAGCGAATCAACAAGGAGGGTAGTCTACAAGGAGAAGCCAAATAGTTATCTTTCTAAGATCGGTTGTCCAAGCCTAAACCATAGAAAGCTTTTGAGAAGAAGCTAGTGGTAGTGGCATCAGCTGATAAGGGAAAGCAGGTAGTTAGAGTTCAGTTTGAGAGACCTAGAGGTCAGCCATCACATCCACCTCTACCACCTCAATCATACCCCACCACCTCAATATCAAGAATAGTATCCATAATTTCCTATCTCTTATTAAAAGTTAAACAATCCTCACCAAAAGAGAGGGCCTGAGAAAGTGGGCAAGAGCGATGATCCTGACTTTTGCCCCTACCACCGCATGTTAGGCCATGTCTTAGAGAACTGCATCACCTTCAAGGACTGTCTTGAACGCATCTACAAGTTAGGTGCCATAATTATCCTTAAGGATTACTTATTAGAACAACCATCTAGTTCTGTTAGAGTAATCCTTGGGATACATGTGATCCTCTCAAGACAAAGAAGGTTGGGAGCTCTAAAAAATATTATTTCTAAGATCAAGAAACTCTCCTCGTAGGTGCCTGAGGTAGCTCAAACCTCCAATATTAAGGAAGGTTTGCAAATTGCCAAAGATAATTTGGGGAAACTGGGAGCTCAGCAGCAGCAGCAGTCCACACTTGCCTGGGATGGTTCAAGAGCACAACCACCGATCAAGTCTTGCATTCCCTCCACCATTGCAGCTACAACTTCATCCAACTCTTCTTCCAGCAGGAGTGTTGTATCAATGGATAAGGGCATTAAAACCCTCACCCCACTTACTTTATTTGATTTCTATCATGTACCTCCACCTAAAAAAAAATCAGTGAATAGATTCCATTGACATCTTATCCATTTCTGATGCTTTTGATTTTATTCCTATTGAAAGCTCTCCAAGTCTAGAAAATAATAATAGCTCTAATAATTCTGATCCTTTCTCTTTTGATTCAGAATCAGACTTTCCTTTTCTGAATCAATCAGGTTCACCCATTGAGATTGACATGGAGTCAACTAACTCTGAGGGTCCCATAGGAGAAGCTATAAGTATGCTTAATGAGAAGGTATAACTTTCTACAAGTTCATCATTCCAAAAAGTCACTGAAACAAAACCTACGTAGTGCAAAGTTCTACCTCCTAGGGTAGCACCTCAAGATAATGGTAAGCAAGTCATTAGTTCTAGTGAGCAGATAACCCCTCCACAGGATGCTCCAACTATGGATATGCTTATGAAGGACCATCCTAGAGTTGATTACAATGTCCTAGCTCACCTTAGAAAGTTGCCAGCTAAGTTAAGCATATATGACGCCCTTGTCTTATCCGAAGAGATGAGGGAATCTCTAATCCAAGCTCTTCTTGATTTAGATATATGCTTAGCTCAACTGACCGCTACTAGAGAGGAGGCTCACTATTCAGAGGACATTCTGGGAGTCACTTTCAGCAATGAAGACTTGATTTTAGGGGTGATTAGACATAACTATCCCCTCTTCATCACAAGTGGATATGGGTAGATATAAACTATTAAGGGTATTGGTTGACCCAGGTGCAGTAGTCAACTTCATGAGTCTAAAGACCCTTGCCTACTTGAGGATTGATATCTCCATACTCAATTCAAAGAGGATGATATTGAAAGGATTCATTGAGCAAGGCGAGAGGGCTTTGGCTCCATAGTGTTGCCAATGGAGATTGATGAGTAGAAGATTGAAGCTAAGTTTTATGTTGTAGATTTAAATAGATCTTTCAATGCTTTGCTTGGGAGACCATGGATACATGAGAACAACATGGTCCCATCCTCTTTGAACTTGTGCATCAAGTTTATGAGAGGTGGGATCAAGTACTATGTCAAAGGAGATCTCAAATCATTTACAGTTCATAAGGTCGACATATATGAGGATGTGGCCTACTACCTCCCTCAAAATCAACAAGTCTATTCTTGCAAACTTGGCCAAAGCTCAAAAATAAAAGAAAAAGAAAAAGAGAAAAAAAAAGAAAAAGAAGAAAAAGAAAAAGAAAAGGAAAAAGGAAAGAAAAAAGAAAATAAGATTGAAAAAATAAAAGGGAGCGGGAAATAGTCTTGGAGGAGGAACTAGAGCCTGTGATTAGATTCTACCCACAGTTCGTTACTGCATTCAAACATGTGGGTAGGATGACCCGACCTCCACCAGGCAGAGGAAGAGGTAGATTCAGAGGTAGCCCTAGGGATGGAAGATCTCCTTATTGGCCACCCAATAGGAGATATGTCCCAGCTACTAAGAGCACACCTACTATCCATATAGACTTAGAATCTAGTCTAGAGGATGAGTCTTATATAGTTAGCGCACTAGCCAGCTGTTCTTAGCAGTAGATTCCTTTTGAGGTGACACTTGAGCCGGATAATGATGAAGACTGCTTCAAAGCAAAGCATGAGTGTATCCAAGTCTATATGTGAAACAGTCAGGCATCAGTTGGGAACCTTAGCTTTAACTCCATTTTCCTTACAAAAAGTTGAGGGTTTGGTAGTTAAGGAAGCCCCCAAGTCATCCACAGATGTGAAGACTCAGAGATTCTTTCTGAGAGTATCATCCTCAAGTTAAGAAGTTGATGTAGAACTTGAGAATAATTCATATAAAGATTTAATATAATTGCCTTTTGATTGGTACTTGCCTTGTGTTCTTAATCTAGAAAAGAAGGATTTAATCTCACATATTTGGTCTAAACACATGTCATATTACTTTAAGAGGTTTTGGGACAACAAATGCAGACATTCTTAATCAAGACTAGGATTAGGATTTGGTATAGTGGGTACAGTCGATGATGATGATTATTGCTTAGTCATCACCAATCATTTAGAATTTGATTGGTTTTTTTCAAATCACATTAACTCATATGAGGAGGTGTTCTTAGAAACTTCATATGCTCTAGAATTTTGAAGTCAAAGATGCACCACTAATGTTTGAAGAGGAGATCAAGTCAACCATTGATGAGCTCAAAGAAATCAACTTTGGTATTGAAGAAGATCCACACCCAACATACATTAATTCCTTATTGAACCAAACTAAAATAAATGACTTAGTTAAGCTACTAATTGAGTTTAAGGACTGGTTTGCATGGAGTTATGAATAGATGCCTGGATTGTCTCTTGACATAGTAGTCCACAAACTAGCAATACAACCTAATACTAACCCTATCAAGCAAGCTCCTAGACATAAGCGATTAGAAGTTGAACAACAGATGATTTCTGAAGTCAAGAAACTGATCGATGCTGGCTTCATCAGGAAAGAAAAATATCTACCTGGTTGGCCAGTGTCATCCCAGTTAAGAAGAAGAATGGCCAAATTTGCATATGCATCGACTTTAGGGACCTAAATAAGGCATATCCAAAAGATGAATTTCCATTACCAATCCTAGAGCTAATGGTGGACATTGCCTCATCTCATGCAGTCTTCTCTTTCATGGATGGCTCATATGGCTAGAACTAAATTAAGATGACCATTGAAGATGAAAAAAATACTATCTTTCGAACCTCGATCAGAATATATTGCTATAAGGTCATGCCTTTCGTCCTTAAAAATGCTTGTGCTACATACCAGCGGGCTATGACTTGAATCTTCGATGAACTCATTTATCATCAAGTTGAGTGTTAAGTCGATGATCTCATAGTCAAAAGTAAAGAAAAGGAAGACCACCTATTTGACTTGAGAGTAATTTTTGAATGGTTAAGATAATTTAACCTCAAAATGAACCCTCTGAAGTGTGCATTCGGAGTAGCTTCACGGAAGTTCCTTGGATTTATTTTTCAACACTAGGGAATCAAGATCAATCTGGAGAAGATCAATATATATTAAAATGACACCCCCTAAAAGTCTAACTCAACTCAGATCATTTCAAGGGTGGTTAGCGTATCTAAGATGCTTCATATCTAACCTATCAGGGAGGTGCCATCCATTTTTAGCACTTTTTAAAAAAGATGGCAAGTTAAAGTGGGATGATAAGTGTCAGCATTCTTTTGAGACATCAAGAACCACCTCATGAGACCGCCAATTCTAGCAGCCCCTATCCCGAGCAAGCCACTCATCCTCTACACTATGCATTAGATGACTCCCTTGGTGCTTTGTTGGCCCAAGCCAATGAAGAAGGGAAAGAGAACACACTCTATTATCTCAACTATCTTCTAATCCCTGCTGAAGCAAACTATCCACCCATTGAGAAGCATTGCCTAGATTTAATCTTTGCATCCCAAAAGCTACAACATTATATGCTTTCTCATAAAGTCAACTTGATCTCAAGAGTCAATCCACTATAGTATCTAATGACATGGCCAATTCTATTCAGAGGGTTGGCATGATGATCCATGATTCTCTCATAATTTGACATTACTTTTTTACCCCTTAGTGCTATGAAAGGACAAGCATTGGCAGACTTCTTAGCAACACACCCACTTTCTACTGACTCTCTGCTTAATGATGATCTCCCCAATGAATAAATCATGAACTTAGAGAACACTAGCAATCATCGATGAGAATTGTATTTTGATGGTGCGACTTCCTCTCAATAAAGGAGAAGAACCACAATCTACTCTTCTAGGAAAGGCAGGGGTAGGAATAGTCCTTCTAACTCCAGACTATGATGTGATGAGATTCTCATATCATCTATCAATCCATGCATCAACAACGAAGCCGAGTATGAGGCTTTGATTGCTAGTCTGGAGTTAGCAGTCATGCTATGCATCCAAAATATCAACATCTTTGGGGATTCTTAACTAGTGATCAGCCAAATCGCTGGGTCCTATAAGGTTCTTAAGCCTAAGCTCCGTCATTATCATAAGTACACCTTGGAGCTATTAGCCTAAATCCCAGAGGTTACCATATACAAGATCCCTCGAGGAGAGAATGCAATAGCGAATGCACTAGCAAAGCTTGCCAAAGAGTTGGCATGTCCGAAAGATGAGTCCATATCAATAAATATTCAAAATAGATAAGTACTATCTCTTATTGATACTGAACTCATGAAGAGACTCTCTCTTGAAGGGGAGGTTACCATTGAAAAAAGGATGATGAGCTAGATTGGAGGCAACCATTCATAGATTTTCTAACTAAAGAAAAATTACTTTAAGAAAAGTCACAAGCCCATCAAATGAAGCAGAGAGCTCTTTCCTATGCTCTCATCGATGTCACCTTATATCGGGGTCCTACAATCATATGTGGTTACGTTGTTTAGACAAGCACGAAGCCTGTAAAATCATGATTGAGGTACACTTAGGATTATGTGGAGCTCACCAATCCGGTCTGAAGATAAAGCCAAGATTAAGAGACTGGGTACTATTGGCCTACGATGATTACGCATGGTTGTAGCCAAGAGTTGTCACCAATGTCAGGTGCATGGAGTGGTTCCCTGTGAAACTTAATGGAGGTCCTTGAAAAGGAGACTATCTAGCAAAGAGGACCCATAGATCTAAACTGTAATTCTAGGCCGGGTTATATAAGGGCAGAGCTTGGTTGCTCATTTGCTCAATCTTTCATATACAGTGGTACCTGGCCACATTGACCTTTATTTAATTTAAATTGGCTTAATTTATTTTGGGTATGCAATAGAATCAACCTACTTTTATAAGTTTTTTCTATGATGAATGCTTGGACGTAGGCTCATAAGAAAGATTAAATTTTCTACCCAACTTAAATCTAATAATCTGAAATAAAAATAAAGAAAACATGAAACCTCATATAAATAAAGCTAAAGGTAAAACTTAAAATCAATTAGAAATAATTAACTCTAAAAAATCATGCAATCATGTTGCTCTCAACTCTTGAATTGGATATTTCACCAATTGTAAATAATGGACATCTGACATGTGAGGATGACCACTTTCTTGGGGATGTCTATCATTCACGTAATGATTTAACCCATAACCATTTCTAATTGCATGACATTTAGGCATAAAAATGCATATTGAGGACCTCAAATGAATCATGAGTAAAAGATATAAAATTTAAAAAATATGCATTAGTTAGATGCATTTCATACCTTACATGATTTTAGGTATTAGGGAGTGAGTCGAGGATTCTTAGATTCCTTTCTTAAAAAGACAATAGCCTAGCCATCTTGCATACATGAGACTTGGCATAATGAATTTAAAATAAACTTAGGTGGTGTTAGCTGGCAGCCCCTCCAAGTGGGTTGAAAGTCCATAAGATTTGGGATAGGTTAGTTCTCTCAAGTGAGAGGAACGGCCGATAATTCCTAAAATGAAATTAAGTCGTGCACCTGACTTGAGTTAGAAGCACTTGTAGACTTAGGCTCTGAAGCATCCTGCTTGGTGTAAGTCTTCAAACTAGTCATTTCTACAGTCTTGTGCTGCTAGAATCTAAGCACTAAACTTTTAACTAAAATACTAATTCAAAATCTAAATTAAATCCTAAAATTGAAAGCCCAATGATAGGATAGTTGAAATGCCTACTTGGCATCCTAGTATAGCAACCATTTCTTACTTAATCCTATTTGGCCTCCTAAAAGAATGCTTTTTTACTTTGAATCATTCTCAATTAAAATTCCAAATATCATTCCTTTGAAAACCAACTTAGAAATCCTTAGAAATAATAAATTTTTTCTTTAATTGAGAATATTCTTAGGAAAAGACTCTTCTTCCTTAGATGTAATTAACTATAGTGGCTTGCCCTTATAGAGAACCAAGAATCTAATTTAAAATAAACCTTGCTCTACATTCTATGTAGTTGAGGGTAAAACTCTCTGATATATTAAACACCCATTATTCTTAGGAGTCTTTTATTAAATGATCGAATCCATTATAGAAAAATATGTTTATCTTTTGAGATAATATGTTTATTTTTTAATAGTGCATTTGATCTTCCACATAAGTAATTCCTAAACTCTTTGTGGTGTCATAAATTTTCCCCTCAAGCACTCGATAATTTTCTTATCCACTTCTTTAGTTCACATAAGGTCCTAATTAACCCAAAACATTTATGGTGATTATACACAAAAGGATCAACAATAGAAAATCCATGGGTGCTAGCATTATGTTCAAAGACCTGGTCAGGATCACCATCATTTGAGTAAGTTTAATTTCTAATTAATGAATAACCATTTTATATATGAAGCTCTACTCACTAGATTATGGTTTACCTGAAGACTCAGAGCTATACATATTATGGCTTACTTTGATTCATAACTAGTGATAAGGCAAGTTAATGGGGACTATGAGGTTAGAAATGTGTCATTGTGAAAATACATACTCAAGGTGAAACCAAAAATTAGATCGTTAGAGTACTTTAAGACTATGCTGATACCTATGGATTAAAACTAACTTGCACTATTATTTGGGGATAGCAAACTAGGGGAGAAATTGGTCATGCAACTTTCCCAAATTAGCAAAGAAGAAGAGGAACTAATGCAAGTGGAATATGAACACTCACCAAGCTGGATTAATTCTATTAAAAGATACTTGTAAATTAGGGTGGTCAAAAAAGTGACCAAAGACTTAAGGACATTTAAGATAAGGGTCACCTAGTACTTTTTTATTAGTGGCAAGTTATTCTAAAGATTAATGAATTTGCTTAACCTTAGATGTGTATGAGAGACCAAACAAAAAAAAAAAGGTTTCTTAAGAAAATACACTTTGGAAAATGTGGTAGCCATTAAAATAAAAGAGCACTTGCCTATTGAAACTTAAGACATGGATACTTCTGGGCCATGCTTAGAAAAAATGTAGAGACATTTGCCAAAAGGTGTGTGTATTTCCAAAAATTTACCCCACTTCAACAACAACCTCAGCCTCTATAGGCTATTTCAAGCCTTAGCCCTTTAGTATTTGGGAATGGACCAGATCAACCCCTTGCCAATAGCTTTCTAGGAAATTTATTCTCTTCATGATTGACTACTATAATAGATGGATCAAAGTAAAATCACTAGCAAGATAACCACTAAAGTAGGTAAAAATCTTATTTTGACTGACATCATTTCCAGGTATGGGCTACCCATGTTAAACATCAAAGAAAAATAAACCACAGTTTATTGATAAGGGGTTAAGAGACATTTGTGAGCTCTAAGAGTATAAGTAAAGTTCACTTTAGTACATCATTATCAAAATAATGACCAGATCGAAGCGACTAATAAGAAGATCCTTAGCTTACTAAAGAAAAAGATAGAAGGTCAAGGCCAAATAGGTTGATGCATTACTTGCCATACTCTAGGCCCTTAGAACCACTACGACCAATGCAATGAACATTTCCCATTTATGTTATCACATGGTATAGAAGCTATCTTACCAGTCAAGTATAAGCTCTACAACTAAAGGGTCTTAGCAACAAAAGGATTGGGTGATAACATTGGTGACTGGGAGAAGGTAAACTCTGAAGAAAAGTAGGAAACACTCAACATACTAAAGAATTGAGTATTAAAGCATCACTAGGAAAAATGAAATAAAGAGATGAATGGCAAGATACCATATAAAATATAATCGTGTCAAGGGTGGTAACTTAGTACTAAAGAAATTGAATGCCATAACTTGGCATAATTCCTTAAGTAAACCATCACACATAGGGGATGGACCTTACATTATTAATAAGCATATCAATCCTAAAGCATATAAATTACTAACTCATGAAGGATAATATACCCCACAATCAGAATGCAACAGACCATAAAAAATTTATCTTTGAAGTAGATGATATCTTTTGTATTTTGTATTTTTCTTGTCATCATTATTATGATAAAATTATGTCTAACAAAATTTAGACTTCTTTTTACTTGAATTATTACCTTATCAAATGAAAGAAAAACCTCAATAAAATAGAATATATGATACTTTAAGAGTAGTGTGATGACTCAAGATACTTGGAGTGCTATTTTTGGCCTAGGAGAAAGGTTCCACCAAGAGATCTGTAAAGAGCACTAGTGAAACATCTAAGAACTTGGTGCCATTCCTGGCCTGAGAATACTATAGTTGAGTGGATAATTCACGAGTTTAAATATTTAATACTCATCAAAATTTAATGTAATATAAAGACCAACACCCCTATGCAGTTGGCAACATGTATAAAACTTATCCCTCGAGGTTGGCGAATATTTACTAAAAGACTAACTCACCATAATTGGTAAATTAAGAATTGACCACCATGGTTGGCAATAAAGAAATCATTAAAATCATCATGATTCCGACTACAATGGGATAACTTTTATAGCCACTAATAAAGTGCATCCTATAGTTAGCATTCATAATCTCCCTAAGTTTCAAACAAAGTATTAATACAATAGTGAGTTTAATATAAATAGTGCGAACAAATTCTTACCCAAATAATCCAACAAGTTTCAACAAAGAAACAACTCTCACATTCATTTAAGTAAAAAATATTTACAATTACAAATGCAGCAAAAAAAAAATAAATAAATAAATAAAAATTGGCTATTTTCATTAATGAGAAAATTTTAATAGAAATAAAAGAGTGAAATACACATTAACTTCTTTTCTTGTGATTCACCAAAAATGGTGAATAAAGAAAAATAAAGTTAAATTGTGTCACCCTCATCATCATCCTCATTGAAATACAAAAGAGTGACTACATTAAAATTTTTTTAAAATTTGGCATCTAGCTGACCATGTTTTACTTCATAATAATGAAGTTGGTGTTTGCAATGAATTTTTATTACAACAAGTCCTTGTACTCATCAGAATCATGGAAGCCTATTTGAACTTCCTTTTTCTAAAATTCCACCATTTGATGAGAGAGCTCCTCTTCTAATTATTTCTTCACCTCAGCAAGGAGAGTAAGTCTAGGACCACAGTATACCCAAAGCATGGGTAGGCCTACATGAGCCTATAAGTCAAGACAAGGAAACTTACATGAAGGGTACTCAACAACCCTAAATAAGAATACACATTAAAGGAACACTCAATGATGAAAGAAAGATTTGACCTAGCAAGCCGAGAACTTGGAGTACGATAACTCATAGGCAAGACTTAATTCTACTCTCTATCATCTAGCAACTAAGTTGAGGAACAATACGACTATGCTTTTTTTATCTCATCCTTACTCGTATGCTTGATGAATCCATCTCACTCACTACCATCAGCTTAAGCAGGAATCTTTTGAATTAAACTTATTTTGTATGATCTTCATATGTATGGCTATCCCTTGATATTATAAAAGCGGTATTTCTTTCTTATAGTAAGACTTTTTGGCTCATAGTTCAAACCTCTATATTCTTTACTTGTATTTTGAGCATCTTGAGTAATAATGATTATATTTACTCCACTTTTCCTACTTTCCAATTTTCTTGCTATCAATCTTTTTGCTTAGCTCACCTTCTCATCTATTCCAAAAGGTTTATCCACCATATGTGGATAGATTTGGATTCAACATCCTTTTATGTGTAGTGACCATAGAGTGAGAATGAGAACCAAAAGTCAGATATAAAGTGAAGCAAGATTCTCCACACAAGATTGCTTGACAAATATGGTGCAAAATATCTAGCAATTTATTACTTAGCATAATTTATGTGACATGGAGGAGAGGATCACTTGCCTGGTGCAAGAAGTCATTAGAAAACCATGCCATAGAGACCCCAAATTGGAGAAGAATAAAGGATCCATGGAATCAACTATTTGTTCAACTTGGCAAGAAAAATACACTAGTTTAAGGACCCTAGTGCCTAGCCACTTAAATTCCTAGATTCTGAAGATGACTCTATGATAATAGTGAAGATTGTGTGTCAAAGAAACTGCCACAACCTACTAATGCTTTTTTCATAAGGATTATAGAAGCTCACCCTCCATATAGTTCAAGATCCTACATCTTAAATCTTACAAGGGTTGGATGGACCCCACTGACCATATAGCCTACTTTGAGTGACCACATCTCTATTAGACTTAGATGACATGATGAAGTGTCAAATTTTCTTCACCACTTTCATAAAGTCACCCTTGGGTGGTTTCATACCTTCCTAGGAGTGATTACATCATTCAATGACTTCAAGAGGATGTTTGCCAATCAATTTTCCAGCTCTTCAAAGCCACTAAAGAGTTCTCAGGCTCCTGTAGATGAGACAAGATCTTGGTGAGTCCCTAAGGAAGTTCATCACTCTCTTTCAATGGAAAATGCTAGAAGTCAAAGATTTTAAGCCTGTAATTGATCAAGCAGCACTCGCTCAGAGTCTAAAGGAAGGGCCTTTCAGGTATTCCTAAGGACTCCAACAACCAAAAATGCTTGAATTATGAGAGTTGGCTAACAACCATGTCAATGATGAAGAGTACAATGAAGTAGTCCAACCAACATAGATTGGGTCAAAGGAGTCATTTAGGAGGCCTTTAGAGTGATTATCCAAGGAAGGATGTCAGAGTAGGAGATTGGATAAAAAGAGGCAACTAGAAGTACCGGGGTGAGGCTTTAAAAACCCAGCTACTAGCTATCATTATGGCAATTATACATTACTAGTGACACCTCTAAGAGTGTCTATGTTAAAGCTTATAGAGGCTACCAAGAATAATGACTATTTCAAATGAACAACCATGGAGGCTCATGAAGTATGTGATTAGTCAAAGTATCATGCTAATCATCATGATCATGGCCATGACATTGATAAGTGTTTCCATTTAAAAAGTCTAGAGGATGAATTGATAAAAGTCGGGAAGCTTAAGGAGTTCATTAAGAAAAGCAAAAGAGGTCATTGAAACTAGTAATGTGCTTGTGCCCATGCATACAATCCATATTATAAGAGTTGTACAGCTATCTTTAAGGATGATGGCGAGTCTTCTAAAAAGGTGGCATGAAATGGTTAAGATCTTAAGAAGTGAACTCAATCACTATGACACGAGCACCATATACTATCATCATACCAATAAGGTTTTCCAAAAAAGATAGATCCATTATTGGGATAATAATTAACTATCATGTATGGAGCATCCTGGTCATTCATGGAGCTCAATAAATATTATTTTTAAATTGATCCTTAATAAATTGGGCTTAGTGAACTCCAAACTTACACCCACTTGAGGACCATTATATGATTTCTTGGGAAAACACAAACAAATTGAGGGAATGATAACTCTCCCCATTACTTACTGATAGGGTAAGAAGTATTTGATGACCATGGCTAACTTCATCATATTGGAATCCCAAACTACCTACAATGCTATCTTTGGCAGGCCTCTGTACAACAAATTCAAAGTAGTGGAATCAACGTACCATCTAGCATCAAATTCCCTGCTAGAGGAGATGAGTTTACCATTAGAGGGAAGATGAAGTGTTACAATTGGATATAGCTTAAACTAGAATCAAAGTTCTTAAGGAGTTAGAAGAAATTCCAGTAGTGTAGAGTAATGGGCAAGCATTAAGGATCAGTTTGGCTTTCTATCTTGAGCTTAAGGATACTTTCATTCAAACCCTAATGGATAATATAGATGTGTTTGCCTAGACACCCTTAGAGATGACATGCATCGATGTTAATGTTTCATATCATTGCTTGAATGTTCATGAAGATGTGCAACACGTTAAGCAAAAAATGTGGAAAATGGCAGTTGTACTCGCTGAGCCTATTAGGGGAGAGGTTGCTAAATTGCTTGAAGTTAATTTTATTAGAGAAGTTTAATACTCTTAGTGGGTGTCCAATATAATGATGGTGTAAAAGTTAGGCGTTAAGTGGAGAATGTGCATTGACTTCACTAACTTAAACTTGCCATGTCCAAAGGATGGGTATCTACTCCTTTGAATATATGAACTTGTGGACTTAGTGATCGGATTCTCAGAGATGAGCTTCCTATATGACTTTTTTGAATATCACCAAATTTAAATTCAGCTTGTGGATTCATAGAAGATGATCTTCATCATCATGAAAGGATTATACTACTATAGAGTTATGCCCTTCGGGCTCAATAATGTTGGGGTGACTAATCAAAGACTTGTTGATTTAGTGTTCAAAGAATAGAAAGTAAGAAACATAGAAGTATATGTTGATGACCTAGTCATGTGCATCATATTCAAGATCTCAAGGAGACAATCAATATAGTCCAGTAAATCTCTTATATCTTCCTTTATTGTAGAGTCCATAAAGAAAATAGTCCTATTACTATACCTAAGAGTGAAAAAAGATTCGATCAGTTTAGTCCTGATAAAGAAAAGGAAAGTAACAATGGCCCATCTATTTTGTCAGAAAATCTCTATGAGGAGTTGAGTTGAACTACCTGTTAATGGAAAAATTATCACTCATATTAATTTCTTTGATCATGCGATTATGACTTTACTTCCAACTGCACTCCATAGAAGTCATCACTGATAATCGCTTAAGTTTGTGCTTGCCAAACTAGATCATTAAGGAAGATTGCTTAAGTGTCTGGATAATTGAGTGAGTTTGATATATCCTACTTGCCTCAAACTATAATCAAAGCCCAAGCAATTGTGGATTTCTTAGTGGACTTCATCAACTCTCAGAATATTTCTAGCTATTTGGAGCCTACATGGTGATTATAAAATGTTGGCACTTCTAGCAAACCAACTATGGGAGCCAGTGTTGTGTTGAAGAGTTCAACAGATCACCATCACATAATAAATAAAATTCAGCTTCAAGGTGATAAATACTCAAGTTGAATATGAAGCTCTACTTGTTGGATTAAAATTTTTTATAGGACTTAAAGCCTCACATATGGCAGCTTAGAATCATAGCTCATGGTAAGATAGGTGAATGGGGAAAATGAGGCTAGGATGAGTCTCTGATGAAATATTTACTTAAAATAAAAGAAAAAATTGAGCAGCTCAAATATTTTAAGATTGAGTAATCCTCATGGAAGAGAACTAACCCGCTAGCTTATTATCTAGGCAAGCATTAAAGAAGAAGAGTTTATTCAGGTAGAACAAGGATACTTAACAAGCTTGGTGAACCCAATCAAGAATAACTTGAGTATTGTGGAGATTGGAGAAATGTTGAATGACTTGAGAAGGTTCAAGATTAGAGCAACATAATATTTATTATTGGGAAGAGAACTATCTCAAAGGTTGGCGACCTCACTCAACTTTAGATGTTTGAAAGATATGGAGCAAAGGAAAGTCTTAGATAAAATACATTAAGGTGAGTGCAATACTTAGGAGGAAGGACACTCACCAATATAATTTTAAGTCAATGGTACTTTTAGCTCACACAAAGAAAATATGCCAAATAATTCATGAGAAGATGCAGATTGTGCCAGAAATTTACATCACTTCAATAACAACCATCATATGCTTTACAACATATCATTAGTCCTTGTCTATTTGGGAAATGAATCTGATAGGTCCATTGCTAGTTTCCAGTGGATTAAGAAAGTTTGTTTTGGTCATGATCGACTATTTTAGCAAGTGGATCAAAGTTAAGCCACCCAAAAAATCACCTCTAAAGTAAAAAAAAACTTCATTTGGATTGATATCATTTGCATGTATGGGTTGCCGATGACAATCATCATCGAAAATGGCTCTGAATTCATCAATAAAGGCCTAAAAGAATTTAATGAGCCCTAAGGAATCAGACTAAAATTCACATCAGTACATCACCTATAGAGTAATGGATAAGTGGAAGCTGCTAATAAAAAGATACTCAACTTGCCCATGAAAAAGGTTTAAGGAATAAAGACTACTTGGGTGGATACACCGCCCATGGTACTCTGACTGCTCAAGACAACTCTTACTAATGCCACTATACACTCGCCCTTCACCTTGTTGCATGACATAGAAGCTATCCTACCGATCGAGTATGAAGTCCAAAGCCAAAAGGTGTTAACGATGGAGAAAATAGAAGATGATGATGGTGATTGGATGCAAGCAAACTTTGAAGCCATGGAAGATACACTCAACATGCTTGAAGAACTCAAAGTTGAGGCATCATTGAGGCAAGAAGAAACAAAAAGATGAATGTCCAAGTATTATAATTGCCAAGTGAAAGAGAAGCATTTCAAAAGTGCTGATCTCATGTTAAAGAAAGTGAATGTTATTGCTTGGCAGAATGTCCTAGGCAAGCTCGTCCATAATTTGGATAGGCACTTCATAATCAAAGAGCAAGTTGGTCCCAATCTATATTGATTATAATCTACCCTTAAGAGAAATTTCTATCATTTTTATTCATTTTATTAATTTTAAGTATCATGTATCTTCCCATTTTTAATAATAAAGTTTAATATAATTTACTCCTTAAATAAGTTCATTGGCAAGATTATAATCATTTTCAAAGAAGCCTACTCAAATGATGAAAAGAAAACCTACACTTAGGGGGCTATGTGGTAAGTTTGGAATACTTAGTGTACCATTTTTGGCCCAAGAAAAGGTCCTACATAGTGAGAGGTGAAAGCTTAAGTAGGAGACTAGAATAGCTGGTGCACCACTATTGGCCCAAGAAAAATTATTATCAAACAAAACCTTAATACTGGGGAGCTATGTGGAGACTCAAGATAATCTGTGCCCTTTTTGTCCCAAAGAATCATCCCAATCGATGAGAAGTGAAAGCTCAAGTAGGAGACTAAAATATTTGGCATGGCATTCTTGACCCAAAAAGACTAGTCTAACTAGTTGTCCTCAAAGCTTAGTGTAAGATCAGCACCCCATATGGTTGGTAACGAAATTGAGAAAGACCAACTCTCCATGCGGTTGGCGACTACATTGTAAGATTGAGACACCATGAGGTTGGCTACAAAATTAAAAAAAGATTAACACTCTATGCGATCAGGAACAACAATGTAAGACTAACACCCCATGAGGTTGGAAACTAAATTGAAACTAAAAAACAACACTCTATTGCTATTGGTGACTATGGTGTAAGATCGACATTCCATCAGGTCAATAACTAAATTAAAAAAAGACCAACACATCATGCGATTGGTGACTACAGTGTAAGACCGACACCTCATGAGGCCAGTAATAAAATTAAAGAGGACCAACACTTTATGTGGTTGGTGACTATAGCATGAGATCAGCACCCATGAGATCAAAAACTAAATTAATAAAAAGGACCAACTTTCTAGTTAACAACAAAAAATACTAGCACTCAATGAGGTTGTCAATTATTGAATAGAGATGACACCCATGAAGTTGATGTCTAAGAAATGATCAATTTTCTTAATCAACAAGTCAAAGATAACCCTTTAAAAGGGAGTGATTAATGAAGAATACGAAAATATAAAGCATCTAACACCTAGCAGAGCTACTTGTGCATCTATGAGCGAGTATTAACCTAATGAGTAAGCATAAATTAGTAATTTTAAGATAATTTCTCAAGGAAACACCCTCTATGAGTTAGTGGCATTGAATATTCTATGTCAAGAATTGGTTCATTCAAACAAATGAGCATCACATTGGTGCATCAACATAAGATAATTATGACTCCCTCCCATGGTTAGCACCACAATGAGATGCTACTTGCATATTGATAAATGAGCATACGTGAACTTTCCTTACCAAACTTTCCTTACCAAAGAAACTACCAGAAGATGAACCTATTGATTAGTGACTTGAATATTCCATGTTAAACACAATTACTTACATTTTAACCCACGAGTATCAACCCATTCAATCAAAATACTCGGTTAAAATAATCAAGTCGTAATCTAGATAAGTATATATGAATAAAAATGTATTTCATATCTTTCAATTAATGATTCTTCTACAATTAAGTGAGTAGAATATAGATGTCCTACTCACCAAAAGAAAGTGAGAGGGGAGAAAGAGATAAGAGAAAATTTTCTTATAAAAATTATGGGAAGAATGTATTAGCTCAAATTCCCCTCATCATTGTCCTAGTTTGAAAGTATGAGTACATTTAAGAACTCCAAGAACTTAGCATCCAAGTGACCATGCTTCATTAGTTTGGAGATGATAAAGTCAGTGCCATCCTTGAACTTTTCTACAAGATCTGTTGTACTCATTAAAATTGAGAAACTCAGTGAACTTGGCTTCTCTTCTCTAAAACTCTTCAGTATGATGAGAGTGCTGCTCCTCCAACTCCCTCTTCACCTCCATGAAGAAAGTTTGAAGATCACCCAATCTTTCACATCCTCTTAGCGAGTTGCCTCAACATGAAGGTCCCCATGTTGGGCTTCAAGAGTGGATTACTTTCCTTTTTATCCATGCTAGCTAGGTCCTACTCTCAAAGCAGTACTTCCACTTCCAAGTAACTTATGGTACACTTCTTAAGTCAATTACCAAGTTATCACTTGAGCAATGATAACAACATGTGGGAGGTGAGCATTCAAGAGGTCTCCTAAGTGCTTATTGAGATTATAGAGAAGATCGAGGAGCCCAACTTTAGGCTTCACGAGAGAGATCACGTAAGTTCAGGGAGAAGTTATCCTTCAGGCCTTCCTCCTCCTCCTTTTCCTCCTCAGAGTCACTACTTTACTGGTGACTCGAGGAGTCAAGCTTGCCACTCCCTTTTTAGAATTTTTGGTAGTGGAACTTGGTTGGGCCTCGTTAGTGGCCTCAGTAGGAGCCACAGTCAGCTCCCTCTCCTCTTGCTCTTCGCTGACCTTGAGAAAGGTTAGTTCCACACCACCTACCACTTGGTCGTTGATCTCATACTCTCCTTCCTCAAAGATTTAAAGCACTTTTGGGATGAGCTTGGGGGCAGTAGGAGTTTCCCCTCCTATGAACACATAAAAATAATCATAATAAGTTATGAAAGATATAAAGGATTAATTAGTAGAGAGGGAGATCAAATATGTTTCGGGAGGAAAAAATTCACCCAACATGAAGATAGAGAGATATGTTCAAGGTGTTTCCTTGTAACTTATACATTGCTTCCACCACCTACCCACATAGCTTACCGAGCTTGGTGGCCTTGCTCGATTGATAATGGAGGGGGATGATTGATAAGTGCCACTAGATTGCACTCTTCATGAATAGAAGCTATGAGTGCCACTTCTATACTTTATTCAAGAGTATTGTTGAAAATTGTAAATTCCCATTTTAGTGTCCCTTCACCATGATTGGGTAGTGGAAGAGATCCAAATTCCAATGAATACCTCTTCCTATAAGAATAAAATGAGGTTGTGATGCTCATTATTGAATTGGGAAGGATTTGAGCGGGCACCACTTCGAAGAACTCACAGATGTTTATCATCTCACGTGGAAGGATAAGCTAAAATCCATTCTTAAAGTGAGCAAGTATAATGCAAAATTCTTTCATCCTCACAGAATCAAGGTGTTTGATCCTCTCTACCATTCACATAGTGAAATTAGGATTTCCCTTACAATACCAAAAAATAACTAAGGTTGTAGTGGAAAGATCCAGCTTGGGGACCTCTTTCATTTGAGCCTGATGGAAAGATGAAATAGCTTCCCTAAGAAAATTCATAGTTATGGATAATGAAATAGCAATCAAGATTACTTGTAAAAAAGTTTTATTTGAATGACTTATGGAGAACAATAAAAGTTCCAACTACTCTTGTAAAGGAAAGTTATAGGTGTGGTAATAATGATATATTATTATGGATGTTAAATCAAACATTTAGTGAAGAAATGATTGATAAAATCCCATGGATACCACAAGTGATAGGAGCTACAAGAAAATAATCAATGTGCACTATAAAAATAACCAAATTGTAGTCCTGAACAAAACAATTATGAAAAATATCTATTTTCATTCAAGGAGAAAGAATACAACACACTCACTATAACCCTAAATATATTATTTTTTTATAATTTTATTATAGGTTTTTAGTGTCAGTCCTCTGAGTCCACCCTTCTTGCACATATATTCAAACAAAAAATTCACGTTATAAAGAATAAGTGAAGTATTCCATGACTTGATAGAGTTCTATGACAATAATATCTCGCCCCTCATAGTCACGAAGTTACTCCAGTACTCCACCTTCCACCTCTAATGATCACTTTCATTGTGACTCTAGCTTCATCTAGGCTCGTAGCTCGCTCATGTCCACTGGAATGAGTCTAAGGCCTCCCCTCATGGAGTCTCAATCTCAAAAAAGTTCATGAATACTTACAGTTCCTCCATATTGTCTTCCTGTCAATGGGTAGACACCTCCCTCGCAAATTTAACACTATCTCTATGAGTAAGAGAGGGAAAGCTGACATCATTCCCTAATGTAGGTGGAGGTGAAGTTGGTTCTGTGACAGGATCATCTATGGGGTCGGCAACCAAGCCAAAGTCACTATTAGTTGATGAGAATGGAATTCATAAAAAACTAAGAGGAGAATTTCAATAAGGGGGTTTGCTATAGGTTTAATCCTCAAGAAGGAAGCCATGTTTTGAGTAAATGGAATTCCTCTCTACTAAAAAAATGTCAATAAATCCCCCATGAAAAGGTGAAGTAGCTCTACAAAGTTACGTGGACTAGTGAGGAAACAACCTGGTGGGCTGATGAGTTCCCCTAGCCATTCTCTACAAAAGCCTGAATGCTAGACAAACTTAGCTATGGATAGAAAAGGAGATAAGAGATTCATATTAATTGTACTCACAATACATGATAATATTTAAACTCACCTCAAAAAGATACTCCTTTATGCCTACTTTTTTGGTGGTTGGCCCAACTAATTAGCTCACCCTCACTTTGCTTCACCAAACCAATGATGCATCCAACCCTTCTTCTTCTTCTTCTTCTTCTTTGGGAAGTGTCACTCGTAAGTCACTCGCCATTATAGCTCGTTCCTCAAATAAGTGAGAACTCAATTCTACTTACAAGTTCAAAGGAACATTTAGGTTGATGGTTATTTAGATTGCAGTAGCTAAAATGCTCACTTCAACCACAACAATGGCAGCCTCTTCCAACTTCTTCACTTTCTTGGTCTTCATATGAAGGTCTACCCACATGACTACGTGATCAATGTCATTGTATGGCCTATTTGTGTTCATGGTGACTATGTTTTACAAAGTTGACTCTTGAGATTCAGAATGCCTACGAGTGTATATTAGAGAAATGTTGGGTGTACTAAAGAAGAAAGAAAAAGATTCATTTATAATCTCTAGAGTGCTGAAAAATTGGATCAGCCTAAAGGTAATGTGACCTCTAAAAATTGAATTAATTTTCTTATGCCAATATATGTTTAACAACTAATCATTTTTATTCTTCTATCTTTTAATGAGGTGCCTCTTTATAAGGAGTAGAAGAATTGGGAGCTAAATGTATACCCAAAGTAATTGATAGGCCTGAATGAGCCTATACGTTAAGATATGAACACTCGCATAAAGGGTACTCAAAAACCCTGAATAAGAACACTTTCCAGAAGGAACACTCAATGAAGGAAGATAAAATTAACCCAACAAACTGAGAACTTGGAGTATGATAACTCAAAGATAAGGCCTTATTCTATTCACTAGCATTTGGTGACTAGGTTAAGGAATAATACGACTATGCTCCTTCATCTTATCCTTACTCGTATGCTTAATGAATCATACTCATTTAACATCATTAAAGCATGAATCTTTTATATTAAGCTTACCTTATAAAAGAGTATTTCTTTCTTATGGGTGGGGGTCTTTTTGGCTCATAGACCCTTATATTCTATACTCACATTTTGGGCATCTTGAGCAATAAAAATTATATTTTCTCTACTTCTCCTACTTTACTATTTTCTTGCTATCAATATTTTTTTCTTAGCCCTACTTCTTTGGTATCTCGGAGATTCTACCTCCATATATAGATAGTTTTGGATTCAACAACCACCATGTTCTTTTTTTACCTTAGATGTGTTGTCTCTGCATAAAATTTAAAGAACTCCCCTTAAAGGATTTGAGCTTATCCTTCATAGTAACTAATTCAACTCTCTTCTTGGACAAGTCCTTCCTCTTGATGAAAGACTTCTTGTATATCCTAGGTTCGACTGTCATTCCATTGCTTGAGTAATCTTAACAATGAAGGGTGATAGACCATTGTGATTCTGCTCAAAAAGCTCATCAAGTTTTTTCAAAGAAAATCACCTTCCTGAGGTCAAAGGCTTGACTAGTTCGCTTGGACATATTTGAAGTATAATTATTGACAGTGTACTCCTCCTCCTCCTCCTCTTTAGACTCAATTTCTTTTTTTTGACTTCAATTAATGAAACTCATTGCCCTCATCTTAGATTTTCTAGGAGCTATAATTAGCCAAGCCTCACCTAGTAGCCTTATTGGGAGTTGACTCATCATCACCCTTCTCACATTTGTCGCATCTGAAGGGTTCCAAAGGGATTCATAACTCATGCAAATGAGTCAAGTAAAATAATTAGTTGTTGTTGGCCACATGCACCAAGAAGTCAAGATTTCTCTAGCAATAACCAATAAAGATGTAAGTCTTTGATGACAAATCAAGGTTAGCCACCTCTTTGGCCTTGACTTGCATGAACATAATTATTGCCTTCCTCAAAACCATCATTCACATCAATCAAAGGAAAATTGCTTTGAAGTTGAAAGGGGCATAACTTACTTGCTAAATAAAATGTTCATTAACTTAAAGTCAAATAAGTAATGAAGATTCATCCACTCATGATAAGAATAAATTTATTAACATGGAAAGGTAAAGCTTGGTAATACAAATGTCACATTAATCATTACTTTAACTTGTTGAAATCTTAAGTAACCCAAGTCATGATAAAAATAAATAAGAATTTTTACTCACATATTAAACACAAAAGAAACTTAACAAGAGAAATGGTGAGTAGGATATAATTACATCTTTTATTAGAAATAGAAAGAATAATTACAATACACTTGGTATATATCATTTTTAAGTTACTTTATGATGTGTTTTGAGAGTCACTAATTACCAAGACCACCTTTATGACATATATAATCAAACAAGAAGTTAGAACCAAAATTGAAATGAGTATACCCTTGAGACTTGATTAAGCATTGAAGAAAAATCAACTTGACCTTCATGGACCACAAAACTCCTCTAGGACTCCACCTCCATGGCCTACCTCCAATCTAACTCCAACTATAGCATTGACCAAAATTTTCTTAACTCCTACTTTGATATGTTTAACTCTTCCTCCAAAAGGGTAACCCTCCTTTATAAAGAAATGAGCTCAGATGGGTTAGCAAGTGCATCTGGCTCCCTCTCAACATCTTCCCCTCTAGATGAGAAGGCTCATTCATCATAAACTCATCACTAGCTCGGTGAGCATAGGGAGGAAAACTTACCAACATCTTTTGGATGTTTAGCTAAAGTAAATCTAGTCAAGATAGTAGATAACAGTGAGGGTGCCTTAATAATTTTTTCTTGAGGGTGGCCCTCTTGTAAGGCCAGACTTGGTGCTACCAAGTTAGCCTTCAGTAAAGCTGAAGTTACCCTTGAAAGATAAAAAATAAATTTATCAAAAATAATAATATGATTTTGATGAGGTGATTAGCTAAGGGCAGATCCGTAGAAAAGAAAGCAACTACTTAAGCTAGTAGACTTCCTTGACACTGAAATGATGACCTAATAGCTCATCCATAATAAGGTGAATCATTTTCTTAGGGAAACATGAGTATCAAGAGTGATAATCTGGGAGGCAGGCAAGTGCTTTTTATCACCTTCTGCTGATGCCTACACATTTGTCATGCTCAACTAGAATAATAAAAAATTTAGAAGTTCTAATAAGAAGAACTCATAAACCAAAATAATAATGAGTCTTACCTCTGTGAGACAATCTTCCACAATCATTTTTAAAGAGTAAATTCCCACCAAACTACTTGTAATGACTTTTTAGTGTTGGATCATGGGAACATCATCCTCCTCCTTTTGAACACTCATGAGTTGGATGGATGGTAGTTCTACCATAGTTGTCACATTATTTATTTTAATGAGGTGAGCACTTGACTCCAATCACTAGTTCTCGATGCCACCATTGGTTGGTAGGAACAATTTCATGGATAAGGGTAGCTAAGGTACTTGCCTCAATAATAGAGATAGCTATAGCTTCCATAAGCTTCTTAGTTATCTTTATCTTTTTTTAAAAAACCCACTCAAAGTTTAGAAGAATTGATACACCATGAAGCCTCTTAACATCCATGGAAAATAAATATACCCCTCTTATAAATGGCATCTCAGTAATGAGGTGAAAATTTCAATCTAGCAATGGGCACAATACATGTAAAGGTATCTCGAGAGAGGGGGCAAAGGTTCCTTTATAGCAAGAAAATCTTCAGCATATCAAAGGTGATTAACTATTCATAACTACATGATAATTTTTTTTAGAATACATTAAATTCTCAAAGCTATTTGTCTTTTCATTATTCTATCTTTTTTATGAGATGCCTCTATAAGGACTAGAAGAATCAAAAAGCTAAATGTATACTCAAATATATGTGCTTATCAGACTAGACTTCATAATAAGTTGTCATCAAAATAGGACTGGATATATGAAGTGAGTTACTCGATAATGAAGAGTTTCCATGTATAAGGTGGCTCAAAGAACAAAGCTTGAAGAATGAAGTTTGAAAATTGGCTACATATACAGACTCTCTTGTGGCTGGCAAGTGACTAAGGAAGACTGGACAATTTAAACAACCAATGTTTAGTGACTCAACTTTGACATGGAAATTCACTACATAAAGAGCAATTGCACTTTAGAATGAGTGGAAGGCTACTAACTCTAATCTTATAGAGCACACCACTTACCAAAGAGTACTCATCTCGTATTAAAGCGAGTTTCCACTTGTACTCAACATACCTTATATATATACTCAGTATATGCAATTTCCTCCCTCCACTATTATAAAATGGGTCCCATCAAAAAGTGAAGGACTTCTTTTTCTTTCTTTCTCTCTTTTTTATCTTGGATGCTAGAACCATTACAACTTGTACTAAATCTTGGTGAAATAATATAATCTAAGATGTTTCTTACATTTTTTATTCCATAGTACTTTATTTTTCCTAACCCTATTTTTTAGATATCACAGAAGGTTTTGCTTCACTCCATAGATAGATTTGGATTCAATAATGCATACTTATCTTATGTAACCACCTCTCAAACTTATAAATGTGGAGAATTTTGAGGAGGTAGGGACTTTTTGGCTTTTTTTTAATTCCAGCCTTTTGTACTTCTCTGAGAGTGATAAGGTTTCATTTATGTAATCAATCATCAACTTAGTAGATTTTCCTTACACTTGCTCTTCTTTTACTTTGCTTTACTATCTTTTTACTACTCTATGACTTAACCTTTCTTTAGGTGCCTAAGTAGTTCTGCTTTATTACTAAGACAAATTCAAATTCAAAAATTTATTGTCTATGAATAATGCAAAAGTATGTAATAATGGAATGAAAATATGTGATGTTAATCCAGTAACTGGCTTTAGGAATGACATTATGTTTACGCACATGTTGGATAACACAAACATTCAACACAAATACATTGAGTTAGGGTTGGTGTTGGTGAAGTAGTGACTCTCTAATGACCATGTTAATAGATAAATAATTATAAGTGGGTTCATTAGCGATACTATAGATGGATAAAAAAAATAGACATGTGGAGATATTCGTGAAGACCAAGGTCAGAGATAAAATTTTTCTTACCATAAACTCTTAATTAGATAAAAGTATGATCAAAGTTTTGACAAAATTTACAAAAAATTTTAAAAAAAAAAGCTTGAAGTTAATGGGGTAGGTGAGAGAAATAAAAAATTGAAGAGTTGTGCTAGTAAAAAGGTAGAATAAATGATAACTTATCTTGTAAGACTATGTTTGAATCTATGGTGGTTCCACACTCTTTATACTTTTGATATGTAGCTTCTTGATCATCAAATCTAAAGTAATTATCATGCATATTTCCTCGTATTTTACTAGCCATGGAGAAGATCTTGTATAATACAAAAAAGCTTAAGAGACTATAAGAGGAGAATGAGAAAATATGTGGGAAAAATGAAAATCTATTTATAGAGTTTTTAGTCTATGAGATTGTATAGTATGAATTGGGTTCATACAATACAATTTAAATCATCCCAATGGTTGTCTAAGTGGATTTTTGATTGAGTCATTTATACTATATGATTAAGCAATGTTAATCACCCTAATGTTCATTTTAATGACTAGTTTGACTGGGTAGGTTAATCATACTATTGCAAACATATCATACAGTACAATATGAATCATATGGTATGATCTATTTTATTGTGTATCATCTAGCCATTCATTTTAACCTATTTTGATGAACTAAATATTTTTATTGTAAAGTATGATCATAGATCATACTATATGATTGCATCATTTTAATTTTTTCCCATAATAAAAAGTGAGTTTGAAGAGATCCACTTGAAAGAAAAGGAGTACAAAATTATAATAGAATAAAATAAGAATACATTAAAAATAAAAATAAAGTACAAAAAAGAAACTAAATGGAAATCAAAGATAACAATAAATTAAAAAGTATAAAATGAAAATATCCTAATCACCAAGATTTATCACTCATAAGTGTGATCTAAGAGAGATAAACCTATCAAAATTTAAGGTTTTTATGAAAATGCCCATTAATTGATTCCCTTTGTTAATAAATTGAATAACAACATTTCTTTTAAAACATAATCTCTGATGAAATGATGTCAAACATCTATGTGATTGGTACATGAGTGTTGAATTAAATTCTTAGTTATATAGATAGTACTATTATTGTCACACATTATTGGAATCTTACCTACTTATAAGCCAAGACCAAGAATTTATCACTTTAGCAGTAATACTTAAGCAACACAACTCCCTATAACAATGTATTAAAATTCTTAAGTAGAAAACACAACAAGTTTTATTTCCTATTAGATTATAAAACTAATTGAGTTAGAAACTGACATGTACTTGAAGTATTTTTTTTACCAACTTTGTACCTTGAAAAATTAGAATTGAATACCCAACAAAATTAAAAGATGTGCTCTCATGAGGGTACCAAAATTTTAAGTTAAGTGTGCCAATCAAATACCAAAAAAAATCTTTTTTTACAAATTTTAAATGAGACTCTTTCAGATTAGCATGGAATTATGTACAAAAATAGATATAAAACGTGATATTAGGTCTATAAGATATTAAATAAATTAAAGAGCCTATCATCCCACTATGTTTTTTAGGTCAATAGACTTACCTATAGAATCCTTGTCTAACTGAGTGCTGAGGATCAAGGGGGGCATTGATGCTTTCACATCCTTTTAATCTAAACTTTTGTTCAACTCTTTATTGTACTTAGCTTGAGTTAAGAATATGCTTTTTTGACGTTGCTTAACATGGAATACCAAGAAGTAAGTAAGATCACCAATCATGCTTATTAATCTTTTAAAAATCTTTAGGTGAAAATGAATTATTAGATTCAAATAAAATATTACACACATAAATCTAAACAAGGAGAATATTTTAATTTATTTTGTTGATAAATAATGTAGTATCAAATGATCCATTGGAAAAAGAATTTTCCAACAAAAGAGTACTAAGTCTATCATACCAAGCATGAGGCACTTGTTTTAAACTATATAAGAACTTTTTAATTTATATACATGATTATGGTATATTAAGCTTTCAAATTTAGATGGCTATTCAATAAATACATCTCTACTATAAATTATTCTAAAAATCACTCTTAACATCCATATAAAAAATATTAAAGCCTTCAAAAGAAGAAAATGCAAGAAATAATCAAATAGCTTCCAAATTAGCATTTGTAGCAAAAGTTTTCTCAAAATCATTGCCTTCAATTTGACTAAAACTTTTAGGCACAATTCTTGCTTTATTCATAACCACAACTCTCTAAGTCATTTAATGAATTTTTGAATACTTAGTTAGTTCTAATCACACATTGAGATGAAGGTTCATACACTAATTCTTAAGCTTCTTTTCTAGAAAATTGATTTAATTCTTTTTATATTATCCCAATCAAAATTTCTGTAGATATCGCTTCTTCTACATTAGTGGGTTCAATCATGGATATGCAAACTATATGACTAACTTTTTCTTTATGGCTATTTCTACTCCTAAGACTTATAGATGGGTCTTCTATGATCAAATCATGGGGATGACTCAGCATATCTCTATTATCTAGGTTGTCTCTTTCTAATATCCTCATTTTCTTCCAAATATAGATTCATAATTTTGGGCACTAAATTATCCTTATTACATGATCTCTAAGTAGGGAAAGTATAACAAATTCATCAAAAGCATCATGCACTAATTTATCTACTAATAAGGTTCTTATTAAAGATTTTATAAGTCTTTCTTTTAGAGGAGTACCCAAGAGAGATTGCCTCATTAGATTTAGAATCAAACAATCTCAAAGAAGTTTTTCCATTATTCAATACAAAACATTTACACCCAAAAACATGCAAATATTATTTATTTGTGGCCTTACTTTTGAGATGCTCATAAGGGGTTTTATTCAATTGAATCCATAAATGTTTCAATGAGATTAATTTGTTTTTGTCTCCCATCATGTGTCTTGACCACTTGTTGTATAATCACCACATGTCGCCACTAGCTACTAAGTGAAGGTATATCTACAAAAGAAATTAAGGTTAATTTTTTTAGGAACCCAAACATGCTTGGCTTCCATACATTTAAAAATAAGAGAGCTATGAAAAATGATAAAAGTTTTTGGAATCCATGCATATGTTAGGTTTGTTTATGAATGATGTATGGATAGATTAGTAATGTGTCCAAACATACCACAAAAAAGCATTGAACTTTATGAAAAGAACGCATGATTTTGTTTGCTTTAAGTTTTTTTGATTGTGTGTATTCCTTTTATAGCATTCTACTTCTCTTTTGTTTTTTTTTAATTTCAATTAGCATCGAGAAGAAAGCTATTTTTTTTAATAAGTCATGTTCCTTTTTGGCTTTCTAAATTTCTAAGTCTTTGTAATCATTTCTCAAATTTTCATATTCTATAGAAATGTACTATGATTTTTATTTCAAAAAAATTGAATTTTTTCTTTAAAGTTAAATATTTTCTTTTCGAAAGAATTGAATGCAACATGTAATTCATCATAGAAGTATAAGAGTTTATCATAACTAAGATTCTTACCTATTCATCATCAAAATCTTGAGAATCTCCTTTTAAACTAAGAATTTTGGCTTCTTCTATAGTTTTTTTTTAAATTTGAATTGGTTTAAAAATATGATGAGTCCTTTTCTTTATTTTCATTGCCTTTTTCCTATTGTTTATCTTTTGTTGTTTCTCTTGAGTGAATAACACTCTAATTTGATGTGACCTTATTTCTTACGTTCATCACAAATATGATTAGTAACCTTTGAAGAATTTTTGGTTATACCATTGCCTTTCTTTAAGTTGAATCTCTTCTTTTATCTTTAAGGGAGTTTTTAAATTTACTAATTATAAGTACTACATCATCATCATCATCATCATCAATACTACATTCCTCCTTGCTACAACTAGGGGTATTTACTTTCATAATAATCTTCTTTTACTTTATTCTATCACCTATGTCAATATTTCTTGGTAATTTTATTTTTGTAAGTAATAAGAGAACCAAACATTTGATCAATTGAATAAATTAATAAATCTTTGGTTAAAAAAAAGACAACCTTGGTATCTAAGATTTAGGCAAATAATGCTGAATTTTATTGACTTTTCAGCATTTGTAAATTCTCTTCAAATGCATCAATGAAGTGATGATTTTTGTAAAACATGTGTACATTTCAGAAATAGACTCATGAGGTAATATACAAAAATGTTTGTAATAATGTAAAAGTATATTTATATGAGATTGCTTAATCTCATTAGTTCATTCTTAAGTAACATATTTCAAATATTTTTTACTAGTTTGCAATTGGAAATACACATATAATCCTTAGAATTTAAAGCACAAAAATAATTTAAACATTTTAAATTCAATTACACTAGTTTTCTATATTTTATTGATCACAAATTAAATTGAATTTCAATTTGTTTTCCATAGACAACTTTATATTGGGGGTGGGGTGGGTTGGTGGAGTGGGTGAATATCCTACCTCTATCATATTCCACATACAAAAATCAATTGATTGAATAAATGTAGACATGCAATTTTTCTTAAAACAAGGAATATGGCCAAATAAAGAAAATCGGGTGATAAAATACCCTTCTATGGTGTTATTATTCCCAAGATTTTCCATAACTAGATTAGTTTGAAGTGGTGAAACAAGCAAACAATTTTGTGTGGAACACCTAAGATGGGGGCAGGGGGAAGGTGAATTGGTGTGCTTTAAAATTTTTTGAAAAGGGAAATAATTAAATTAAATCAATAAAGATTAGTAATAGAGATAACTTAAAAATCATATACAAGAAAAACATAATAGAAAAGAATAATAGAAAAATAACATATATAAAGAAAGACATGCATAATGATTTATAGTGTTTCGATCCAGTGAGCCTCCATCCATTCTCCAAATCTCTTCGAAAAGTTCCACTATCCATCCTTTCACATAAGAAGCTAAGGCTGATATGCATCTCTCCTTAATGGGTAATGAAGAAACACTATAATATCCCCTTATATTATAGGAAAGAAGGGTGCTAATCCCTTTTTAAAGTATAGAAACTTCTTTCAACAAAGCAAAATGTCTCAGAAGCTCTCTACAAGAATAATCACTCAAGTTAAAGCTCAAATTAGTGGCAAGGTGGATGAAAAAAAACAACCAAAATAAAGTGCAACCTCACCAACAAATGACCTCTTAATGGAAAAGAGGATAAGTGAATTCTCTTCACTTTTCTCTAAGAGAACACTCTTCCCTTAACCTCCCTTAAGCTTTATGTTCATGCTGACAAGTTAGGATCCCCAAAGTGGGTATTTATAGGGAAGAGTTAGAACAAAAAGATTTAAAACTTAATTTTTAATAAAATTGATCTAAACATATTGTATGATCAACCATCATACTATATGATCACTTAGGAATATTAGATGATATGATCATCCCACTAGTCATCAATATCATACTGTATGATCATGTATCATTATGTATGAACAATACAAAATAAAAAAATTAGCTCTATATTTATTTGGATTATATGATTTCATCATATAGTATGAACTCAATAATATAAAATTTATTTCATCATGTTACCAAAATTTTGGATTTATCGAGTATTTACCTAATAAATTCATACAATATGATATACATACATACATACATAAATAAATACATATATATATATATATATATATATATCATACTATACAATCAATCAACTTAGGCAAAATTATATTTAAAATAACTTAATATTTGTGAATCAGAATAATTAACAAAAATGGACAATCGTACAATACATTTAAATACTGTATAGTACACTTAGTTCAATTTTAACAAATTTGAGTTAACAACTTAATTATAGCTATTGAAACTAATTAATACAATTGGAGAATTATCTAATATGATCTAAATCATATGACATTATATACCCATATGCATCTCATGAGCCAGGCAACTAGGTACTATCTTGGTCAAGATAGCTTGGGCATAATGACATGCCTCAAGTGCAAAGATGCCCCATAATAACAAATAAAGTGTAGAATTTTCATTGATCAATTGATGCTTAACAAGTCATCTCAAGATCAAAATCTCACTCACATATAGGCAAAAATACATCTAAGCACACGTCATGGTCCTGGATTCCCAATCAAGGGAACTCACCACCTGATCATAGTGATAGAGGCATATCATTTTTCTTATTTAGCTTCTTATGCTAAAGGATATATATGAACTTTTCGAAGAGATTTAGAGAATGGATGGAGAAACATAATATCCCCTTCTCTTATCAAGGGTTCTAATCCCTTTTAAGTATAAAAACTTCTTTCAACAAAGCAAAATGTCTCAGCTCTCTACAAGAATAATCACTCAAGTTAAAGCTCAAACCTCAAGGTGGATAGAAAAAAACAACCAAAATAAGTGCAACCTCACCAACAAATGACCTCTTAATGGAAAGAGGATAAGTGAATTCTCTTCACTTTTCTCTAAGAGAACACTCTTCCTTTAACCTCCCTTAAGCTTTATGTTCATCTAAAGTTAGGATCCCCAAAGTAGGTATTTATAGAAAAGAGTTAGAACAAAAGATTTAAAATTTAATTTTAATAAAATTGATCTAAACATATTGTATGATCAACCATCATACTATATGATCACTTAGAATATTAGATGATATGATCATCCACTAGTCGTCAATAATTCTTTGTATGATGTATCATTATGTATGAACAATACAAAATAAAAAAATTAGCTCTATATTTATTTGGATTATATGATTTCATCATATAGTATGAACTCAATAATAAATTTTATTTCATCATGTTACCAAAATTTTGATTTATTATTTACCTAATAAATTCATACAATATGATATACATACATAAATACATACATACATATATATATATATATCATACTATACAATCAATCAACTTAGGCAAAATTATATTTAAAAATAACTTAATATTTGTGAATCAAAATAATTAACAAAAATGAACAATCGTACAATACATTTTAAATATTGTATATTTTAGTTCAATTTTAACAAATTTGAGTTAACAATTTAGATAGCTATTGAAACTAATTAATACAATTGGACAATTATCTATATGATCTAAATGCACATATATATATGCATCTCATGAGCTAGCAACTAGGTACTATCTTGGTCAAGATATTTGGGCATAATGACATGTCTCAAGTGCAAAGATGCCCCATAATAACAAATAAAGTGTAGAATTTTCATTGATCAATTGATGCTCAACAAGTCACCTCAAGATCAAAAGCTTACTCACATATAGGCAATAATACATCTAAGCACACATCATGGTCCTGGATTCCCAATCAAGGGAACTCGCCACCTGATCATAGTGATAGAGGCATATCAGCCTTAGCTTCTTATGTAAAAGGATGGATAGTTGAGCTTTTCGAAGAGATTTGGAGAATGGATGGAGAAACACTATAATATCCCCTTCTCTTATAGGCAAGAAGGGTGCTAATCCCTTCTTAAAGTATAAAAACTTCTTTCAACAAAGAAAAATGTCTCAGAAGCTCTCTACAAGAATAATCACTCAAGTTAAAGCTCAAATCAGTGGCAAGGTGGATGAAAAAAAATAACCATAATAAAGTGCAACCTCACCAACAAATGACCTCTTAATGGAAAAGAGGATAAGTGAATTCTCTTCACTTTTCTCTAAAGAGAACACTCTTCCCTTAACCTCCCTTAAGCTTTATGTTCATGTGACAAGTTGGGATCCCCAAAAGTGGGTATTTATAGGGAAGAGTTAGAACAAAAGATTTAAAATTTAATTTTTAATAAATTTATCTAAACATATTGTATGATCAACCATCATACTATATGATCACTTAGGAATACTAGATGATATGATCATCCCACAATAGTCAATATCATCTTGTGATCATGTATCATTATGTATGAACAATACAAAATAAAAAAATTAGCTCTATATTTATTTGGATTATGTGATTTCATCATATAGTATGAACTCAATAATATAAAATTTATTTCATCATGTTACCAAAATTTTGGATTTATCGAGTATTTACCTAATAAATTCATACAATATGATATACATATATACATACATACATATATATATATATATATATATATATATATATATATATATATATATATATATATATATATTATATATATATGTATATATATATATATATATCATACTATACAATCAATCAACTTAGGCAAAATTATATTTAAAATAACTTAATATTTGTGAATCAGAATAATTAACAAAAATGAACAATCATACAATACATTTAAATACTGTATAGTACACTTAGTTCAATTTTAACAAATTTGAGTTAACAATTTAATTATAGCTATTAATTAATACAATTGGAGAATTATCTAATATGATCTAAATGGTGACATTATATACCCATATGCATCTCATAGCAGACAACTAGGACTATCTTGGTCAAGATATGGGCATGACGCCTCAAGTACAAAGATGCCCCATAATAACAAATAAAGAGTAGAATTTTCATTGATCAATTGATTCTCAACAAGTCACCTCAAGATCAAAAGCTCACTCACATATAGGCAATAATACATCTAAGCACACGTCATGGTCCTGGATTCCCAATCAAGGGAACTCGCCACCTGATCATAGTGATGTTGTTGTTCATGGGCGATTCATTTTTTTCTTATTTACTCGACATTCATGCTAAAATATATATGTAAAACCTCACATAACCTATCAAAAGTGTTTAAACTTGTGAAAGGGAAAAGGGGTTTAGTTTTTAGTTCATTTGGGACTTCCATTTCTCCATTATATTATATCACCTTTCAAAAGAAAGGGAGGGCTCTTTGTAGTCATGATATAGTGGAATATATCATACCCCTCTTTTTTCTCTCTATTATCCCTAAGCCCAAGTCTAACTAAGTTCTTCCTCATCCATGGATAGAATCAGATTCAATAACCTTCTAAGATAAATGAGCATGGATGAGGATGAGAATTATGAATATGTACGAGGGTAGTTGAGCTAGAATTGAGTCAAATGTTCAACCATTTATTATAGGGAAAGACATAGAAAATATAAAAAACTAAATTACTTTCCAAATATAGGTAGTTATGGAGAAAGCAAAGAGTGGAGGGGCAATGCTAAGGAAAAATGAAGGCTCCTCAAGATTGGTGACTCATCAACTCACCGATAGAGGAGGGAGCTGCCAAGAATGCTTAGCCTCAAGAATGAGTCCTATAAAGGGAGTTAAGATGAAGACACTGAAAGGGAGTATGTGAAGTTGACTAATTCTTTCTCTAAGAAGATTGTAGAAGTTTGCCCCTTCATTTAAGTTAAAGATTCCACACTTAGAGTCCTATAGTGGTTGCATTGATCCTACTAACTGTATAGCATACTTTGAATTGACAACATATTTATTTGACTTGGGTGATGCAATAAGTTGCTGACTCTTCTTCATCACCTTTAAGAAAATCAATACTCAAATGGTTCTCATGACTACTAGTTTGGACCAAAACCTATTTTACTAAGTTCAAGAGGATGTTTGCAATACAGTTTCTTAGTGCTAAAAAACATTTAAAGTTCATAAGCTCTGCTACAAATGTTGCAAGAGCCCAAGGAATCTCTAAGATGGTTATCACCCATTTCTAAAAAAAAGTTGGAGATTGAAAACCTAAAGCCTGTAGTTGCACAAGCTCACTCAATGTCTCAAGGATGGTCTTTTTAGATATGCGCTGACTATAATAGCCCAAAAATTCTTGTCGAACTATTAGAGGTAGCAAATAGCCATGTCACTGCAAAAGAGTACAATTAGGTTACCCAGCCTTCCTTGATGACTTACAGAGGTGATCCCTTAAAAAGTCACCATTAAAGTGACTCTCTAGTGACAAATTTTGAGTGAGGAGGTAGGATCAAGGATGAATGCCCATTCAAGTGGAAGAAGCACCAATATATTGACAATCAACTTGGTGAATACTTATAGCCTACCACTCTGTCACCCTTGAGATTATATATGGATGAATTGGTGGAGGCTTTTCAAATTAAGAAGTACTTCAGGTGGCTACTACCTTATAGGAAAGATGAAGTCCATGATCATTCCAAATACTACTCTTACCATCCACCACAAACACGACATTGAGGAATGTTGCCACCTAAAATGGTTAGTGGATGAGCTCATCAAAGTTAGGAAACTCAAAGAGTTCACAAGTGATATAAAAGAAGTCAAGAAGATGGTTAATTCCTTGCTCATGCAATTCACATTGTAGGAATTGTACCTTCCATCTTTAAAGGAGATAGAGAATTTGTGATGTGAACCAACATCTAAAGGCAGTGACAGAAGTCAACTCTTATAGTAATCCCCATAAGCTTTTCAAGAAGGATTGTCCCATAGTTGGCAATCCATACATGACACCAACATCATTACAACATTCTTCAAAAACTACTAAATAAATATAATATTAATCGATAATGGGAGTTAAATCAATATCATCTCCAAATTTAATTTTAATAGATTAAGGCCAATAAGTTCTAAACTCTCTCACACAGGTGAAAAACTATTCAATTATTTAGTGAAGGAAGTGAAACAGAAGGATTCATTGCTCTCTCTATGACATGGAGGGAAGCCAAAGTTCAATTCATGACTATGGTTGATTTTATCATCATAAAGATACCCAACACACACAATGCCATCTTTGGCCAAACATTGCTCAACACATTCGGAGTAGTGTTGTCTCCTATCACCTGGTGGACAAGTTCAGAGTATGTGGGGAGGAGATCAACATCAAATAAATATGAACCAATCTATAGCCTACTACTTATGAGTAATAGCTAACTTAAGCAGACCAGAGGAAGTATTACAGCTTGAGGTCATATGAACTAGAGTATAGATAATCAAAGAAATTGAGAAAGTGGTGATTACTCAAAATTATGAAGAGTCCTAACAATCAGTATGACCTTCAACTCCAAGCATAAGGAATCTCATGTTTAAGTTATCTAGGATAATATCAATGTGCTTACTTGGACCATAGTCAAGATGTCGAGCATCAACATCAATATTGCTTACCATATGCATAATTTCTTAAAGGGCACTCACCCTATCAAAGATAAAGTAAGAAAGATTATGGCTCTGCTCACCAAGTTGATTAAAGAAGAAGTCACCAATCTACTAGAGGCCAACTTAGTGGTTGTTTGTTTTGAATACATTGAGATGTAAAGTAAAGTAAATATAGAGATTTTAGCTTTTTTTATGCATTTGGCATGATGAAAAGTAAAATTTCAAAGTGATGTAATGTATTTGGAATTCTCTAGAAGGTTATATTTTGGTGTATTTGGAATTACCTTCCCTCCTGTAGTTGCCGCTTCTCAACAACCTTATCACCTACCACCGTTAATCCACTATTTCAGATAACTATTTGCCGATACCACCCACAACCTCCAAAATACTTTACATTACATTTATTTTACCAAATAAAAAAACAAACTCATGTATTTGTAGAGTTTTAAACCAAACAACCTAAAGTAATCCAAATATATTGCATTCCTTTTACACTACATTCCTTTTTTAGGAAACCAAATAGCCCCTTAATCAAAGAAGTTTAATACCTAGAGTGGCTATCGAATGTAGTGATGGTATAAAAGTCTAGTGGAAAATGTAGGATGTGCATGGATTTCACTAACCAAAACTTAGCATGTTCGAAGGATAAGTACCACTTCCTTAAGTAGATGTACTAATTGACTTAATAATGGGTTATCTAGTAATGTTTTTTTTGGATGATTTTAGGATACTACTAAATACAAATGCACTCGATTAACATATAGAAAACTTCATTCATCATAGGAAATGGGATATACTATTACAAAGTGATGCCATCCATATTAAAGAATGCCTAGGCAACTTATTAAAAGATGGTGGACCGAGTCTTCATAGAGAAGAAGGAAAAAATGTTTAGGTATATGCAGATGACTATTAGTAAAATCATATCACTTGAGCAACCCATCAAAAACTTAATGAAAACCTTTGCCATCTTGAGAAAATATAATATGTGCCTTAATCCACTAGAGTGCATATTTGATGCAAAGTCTAGAAAGTTCTTAAGATTCTTCACCCTAGAAGGCATAAAGGTTAACTTCAATAAAGTAATAACCAGTACTTGACATACTCTCATTGATGATGACAAAGGAAGTTTGACAACTAACTATACAAGTCATGGGGTTGAATCAATTCATTTCAAAGGCTAGAGAATGTTGTTCATCATTCTTCAATGTACTCAGAGGCATCGAAAGGTTTGAGTGGGACTTAAAATATGAGAATGCTTTAGATGACTTAAGAACTTACTCATCACCCCAACTAATGTAAATCATGATGAAAGGACAAATCTTAGTACTGTACCTAAGAGTAAGAGAAGACTCTATTAGCTTTATTTTGCTTTGGGAAGAGAATGGGAGCATTGGAAAGTTTATTATATGAGTAAGTCATTGCAAAGTGTTGAGTTGCATTACCCTATTATGGAGAAACTCACACTCCCAATTATCATATCAACATAATGGCTTTGGCCATAATTCCAAGTTCATTCATTCTAGGTTGTCATTGATAACCCACTCAAATCCATACTTAGCAAATTAGAACACTTAAGAAGTTACTAAAGTGGCCAATAGAACCCAATGTGTTTGAGGAATTGTAAAGGGGGCAGAACCAATTTGCTGACTTACTATCTAGAGTGAGCAGACTTGAGGACCAGTCATCATTCAACTCACCCATCCTAGCATGGAGGAGAAATAATCTATGCAAATAGATAACAAAGACTTGTACAATTGGATCAGCCCCATAAAGAAATTCTTACAGGCTGAGGAGCTTGGGAAGGAGATCAATAACCTAATTAGATTCAAGATTAAAGCTATACAATGCCCCTTAATTGGAAGAGAGTTATTTTAAAGGTCAGTGACCACACTTAACATGGTGTGTGTGTGAGAAAGTGAGAAATAAGGAATACTTGAAGAAGTACATTCTAGCGAATGTAGGAGTCATTGGGAAGATGAATCTTCACCCATAGAATCCTATGATCAATATATTTTTGGCCCACATTGGGAAAGTTGTAGAAGAATTTACTAGAAGGTGTGAACTAGTGCCAAAAGTTTCTCCTCTATAATAACATATGTTGCAACTCTTACAACCCATCACTATCCCTTGGCCTTTTGTAAATGGGGGATGGATCTAATTGGCTAGCTACTATGTGCCAATGGAAAAAAAAATCATGCTCATCATGATTGATTACATCATTAAGTGGATCAAGGTGAAGCTACTCTCTAGAATAATTGCCTATGTAGTTCAAAACTTCATTTGACTGACATCATCTATCGGTATTGATTATTAATGTCAATCATAATAACACTAGCTATAATTTGTAAACATGGAATTGAGGGAGTTCTAGGAATCACAAGGAATAAATTTGAAGTATGCTTTAGTACTGGGGGAGAGAAATTTTGTGAGTCCACTTAGACTTTACAAATTTTGTATTTGGATAATCAAAATTTTCATTAATGGAAAAACATAATATCTTGAAAGATAAATATGTTTTTCTTTAATGGATTAGATTACTTAAATAAGGACTCCTAAGGTTAATGGGTCTTTCACATTCTAGAGATTCTTCCCTTGAACAACATGGAAATGTAGGACAAGGTTTATTCTCTACTGGGATCATAGTTCCTTATAAGTCCAAGCCCTTATAGTTAATTATATCTTAGGAATTAGGATCTCTTCCTAAGAATACTCTCAATTAAAGAAATAGGCATCTTTATGGATTTCAAAGTTTGTTCCAAAGGATGGTTAAATTATAATTTTAAATTGGAACACGGTAAATGGAAAAGAGTTTTTTTCATGGTCAATTGGGATAAAGTAAGAAACTCCTATAGATACTGAGATGCCTAATAAGCATTTCGACTATCTTACCATTTGGCTTTATATTTTTTAGATAAAATTTATTAAGATTTGAATTAATATTTTATTAGAAATCTAAGGCTTACATTCTAACACTACAAGACTGCATAAATGCCTAAGGTTGAAGACTTATTCCTAAAAGAATGATTTAGAACCTAAGTCTATAAATACCCCTAACACAAGTCTTAGGCTTGACCTAATTTGAATTTATGGTAATTATTAACTCTTTCTCTCACTTGACAAAAGGAACCTATCCCTGACTCTTCTGAACTGATAACCCACCTAGAAGGGTTGCCAGCTAACACCACCTAAGTGAATTTTTAATTCCATGATGCTGGTCTTTATGCTATGCATGATGGCTAGGCTGTTACATTTTAGGAAAAAATTTGGGAACCTAAACTCATTCCCTAATCCATAAAATCATATTTGGTATGATATGCGCCTAACAAATGCAACAATTTTTAGCTTTTAAATATTTTAACTCATAATTAAGGCCTTTGGGGTATGCAATTATGCCTACAATGAGATGCAATTAGAAACAGTCATGGGACAAATCAAAATAAGATGGCAGACTTCTTCAAGAAGGTGATCATCTTCAAAGGTTAGATGCCTTGTATGTGTAATAGTTGAAAAGCCCAATTCAAAGAGTTAGAATAATATGCTAGCATGGTTCACAAAAGCTAGTTGTTTCTTGTTGCTCTTAAGTTGTTCCAAAAGCTTTAATTTATGTATGAAGTTATGAATTTCTTTATTTTAAGTTATTTAGTGTTGGGTAAAAAAAAACCTAAAAAGTGGGTAATTTTATTTAAAATCACACCAAATTTAATTTAAATAAAACAAATCAAATATGTAATTTATATATATAATCAGTCTATATATATGGATTCTTCTATTCTCCTTCAGACCTCTAGGGTTACAACATGATTCTGGCTCATAATTCATTTAAAATTTCTACATAAATTTTCCAAACCCTATAAAACAAATATTAAGAAATATAAACAATATTTTAGCAATTCTATTTGCAAACATACATGCTTAAGTTGTTTGCCAAGCCCACATCCCCCTATTCTTAGGGACTTAAGCATACCTGCAAGGAGACATTATTTATTTTATTTTATGATAGCGGTCCCTTTAAGCACAATCCCCATGTAAAAAATAGTGTTATCCTAAAAAGAATGTTGTACCATCCAAACTAGCAAGTAAATAATCCTAGCCATCTAATCTAAAATAGTACACCACAAATTAAAATAAAAAACATTTAACATCATAGATCAACCTAACCTAAGTCTAGGGTTGGTGACCTAATAACCTAGTGTGTGAAGGAGGAGTTTGTGTAATAAGACTTTGCTAGGCATTTTAAGTTCAAGTTTCAATTTAGGTTTCCAAAGTTTGGTTTAATTTAATATTGAGATTTTGACTTTTCAAAATTTTGCTTCGTAGGTACGTGTCATTGTTAAACCAGAGGTTCAAGGTATCAAGACCTCCTTTGGACTAGTAGCCCTACGACCTCGTGTCAGACTATATACTATATATTTGATAATTACAAAAAAATTAGTTTTTATTCTTTTAATTTCCTTTATTCTTAAAATTTGTTCAATTTTTCGTTGGGGTTTCAATTTAAGTAAATTAATTGATTTATGATTTCACTTTATGTAAAAGTGGAATTTAAGTTTTCAAGAATGATGAATAAAATAAATTTTAGTTTTAGAGGAACCCATCCTATTCAACATCCTAAATCGTAGTAAAATGAGATCTTCATCTTATGATTTAGATTCATTCTAAGGGTCTAAATATGATCTTAAGTATCTTAACATCTTTTGAATTCATTTGAGTAGTTCATTTTAAGTTGAATTTGATTTACATTTCACCTCCTTTTTTTCTTAAGTTAGAACTTTTATGTTAATGATCTTAAGATTAAAACCTTTAGTTAAGGTTTAAAGTATTTCATTCATTCTTAATTAAGGGTTAATTATATAGCATGTTGAAATTTAATGTTCATTTTATTTGCTTCATTTTCAAATGTTTTAATTTATTTAATGTTTTAAGGTTTAGAATTCATGTAATTTAGAGACTTCATTCTTTATTGTAGCTCTTTTATTTTGATTTATTTTTCATTTAATTTTATTTGCTTCAATTAATTGGTTTATTTGATTTTAGATTAAACTTATTTATTGCATTAATGTTTATTTTTATTAATGCTTATTAACTTGAATGAACTAACATATTTAAGTTAATATATTAATTCAAACTTGGTTTTAATTTCATTATTTAAATGATATATTATATTTCAATTGCATGATTTATTCATTGATGTATTCTTAATTTATCATTTAAGTTTATTTGATTTTAATTAATTTCTTTTAAACATTTCATTAAGATATGTAAGTGAATTCTAGTAAGTTAACTTAATTAAATTCAAGTGATGATTTCATTCATTCATTAATCTTTATATATGAATTTAGATAAGTTGATTCAATTGGATTCAATCAATCTTTGGGAAGTCTTGATTTTGTTAATTAAAAGTTCATTATCTTATGTTTTATGATTTCTTATTCAAATTAAACTTAATGTAACATTAGGTGTTAAAGTCTCATAACTTGGTTTAATTTATTAATATTGAAGTTCTGTTTACCAATCATAACCTATGGAATGAAATACTTTTGGGTCCCCAACTTAAAGCTGAGCCATTTTAAGTTATTAGGGTTTAGGATTATTTGATTATTTAAATTAGTAATTCAATTTTATTTGCATGTAGAATTATGTTGTTTTTAACTTAAAATAAATTCAAAAGATTTAATGAAATCCATATTTGAGTATGAAATTTGGAGATTAATTAATTTTATATTTCAATTGATTAATTGGTTCATTATAAATTTTATAAACTATTGAGAGGGTTTAATTAGATTTTTATATTCTGTGAATATTTTATTAAACTTTAAGTTTATGATAAATGAAATTCCATGATTTCAAAGTGTTGGAAATTTTTTTCAAGTGTTCTGATGTTAATGAAAATGTTGTACGTTGACTTTATGAATTTTAATGATTTCCATGATTTTCTAATTTATTATTTCAATTATATTGACCTAAGGATTGGAAATTCAATAACTTCATAAGTTCAATTAGCCTTGAAATGTTTATGGCAAGTGGGATTACTTATGAATTTAAGTTCCCTAAAGTTTCATTCTAATCACATGTATAATTTAGGGTTAATTAAAGTTTTAATTATTTTAAAAAAACTTAAATTAAGCCTAAATTAAATGAAATTATGTAAGGATTTTATTTTTCTTAAATTCCTCTATGGAAGGCGCATCCATAGAGAGTTTATATAGAATTTGTGGAGTTTTAGTTAATTTATTATGATTTTCCTATGTTCATATTAATTAATTGGATTAATTAATTCAATTAATTATCAAGTTAGGCCATTTTATAGTTTATTGGATTTCAAAGAGTTTTAATAAATTGTTTACGTTCATTATGGTTTATTATGATGATTTAAAATATTTTCATAAATTTTCATGATTTATATAATTTAATAATAATTTATTTTGTCAAAATTAAGGTTTAAAGTTGGATATTCCATATCTTTAGATTTACTTTATAATAAATCATGAAATTTTTTCCTAAGGTATGTTATACCCTAATTTCATTTCCTCAAAGTTTCAATATAATTGGATGAATGGTTTGAGTTTAAATTTTGGTTTAATTATTTTTATTTAAACCCAAATTAATCCAAAACTACTCAAAATTAATTGGTGATTTTATGTTTAATAGATTTATTTTAGTGAGATAAATCTATAGAGCCCTTATTTATATTGTTTGGATGAGTATTATATTTTCTATGATTTGTTGAACTTTTTGGTAATTGTAATATTTATTTAATTCAAAAAAAGGAATTTCTTGTTTTAAATGGTTGGCACCACACATTGTTGACGTGGCACCACTTTACCCGTGGTGGCGTCCAATTTGGCCACACAAGATCGACGTGGATCCCACGTTATTTCTGTGATGTACGTGGTTTGATCCGGGCCTTCAATTGGATGGCCCAGATCATCCCACAATTTTTTTATAGGTATTAAATCACTTTGTGTGGTTAGATTAGAACCATCCATTCCTAATAAAAGGAATGGATGGTGGAGATTATATTTGCTTTAATGGTGGTGAGAATTGAATGCTGCCATTGATTTGAGATAATTTTTGATGATCTATTTGATGAAATCACTCAATTTCAATTTCAAATCCATCATGGACTCAAACGGAATGCATCTATATGGATTGATCTCACTTGACATCAAGTTCATTTCAAGAAAGAACAAATCCAAATGCTTAAGGGGTTGGTGTCCATACCTTGTCAGCAGTGATCTCCGGCTATGGGGACGATTCAAAAAGCTTCGTGGGAACCTAGCAAAGCTTTGGGAATGAGGAATTGGATTACCTCCCCATGGAATAACCTATGGACTAAGCTACATCCATTTTCTTGTGGCTTTGGTTGAACTCTGGCTTGCTAACGATGTGGGATGATGGAAAGGGCTGCTCTCCTTCATTTCACTTAAGGAGCGTGATGGAAGACTCAAACCCGCTTGGTAAAAAATCTCACTTGGTTTTACACTCTTGGATGAGAGGTATTAGTAATGGGTATCCCACCATGGCCAGCCAAGGTGATTTCCACTCTTGGAGGCTAGCTCCATGGGGTGGTCAGTTAATTGGAAACAGTTCAAGGTAGATAGGATGAGGAGTGGAGGTGACAGAATGGATTGGGTGAGGAGTTTTTCTCCAAGATTCTTTCTTTTCTCCATGGAATATTCCTTTGCATGTGTGGACTTGAGCTCATTTTTTCTTAATCTTGGTTGCCATTCACTTAAACACATCTAAAGATGAGTTTAAATACGTTTCAAAGAGATTAGCTTAGGTTCATGTTCAAACATTTTGACTATTGACACTTTATGCATTTTCCCTCTTGACTTGGGATAGATTCTTTCCATTTATTGGATTCATTCTAGATTTAAGCTTCAATTATATTCATTTAATCATTTATGTTGTCTATAATGAATGGAATTTATGGAATTTGGAGGTGTTTGTTTGCTTGCTTCAACACTTAACCCATTATGGATCAAATGGATTTGGTTGAATACAATTGAGTCAAATGACCTTCTTGACTCAATTGTAATGTATTTAGATTTCAATTATGTTAAACCAAGTATTTGGAATGATTCAATTCAATTGAGTTTCATTCATTTTGGGTTCTAAACTCACTTTGACCCAATTTGGGCTTAATAGGTTAAGATTGGTCTAATTGGGTCAAATGACCATATTAGTCAAATTAATATAATTTATTAATTTATGTTTAATAATAATTTTTAAATGATTTTAGATAAATAATTTGGGTTGATTTCATTTTAATTTTGATTTGAATTAAATAAAGTCCATTTAGGCCCATTTAGGTCAAATGGTCTAATTAGCCTAATTAAAGCTTTTTGGTTTTAAGTTTCTTTTAATTCATATTTAAACATGTTTATTTAATGATTTTAATCTTTGGAATAATTCAATTTCATCAAATTATGACAGGTTGACCTTTGACATGGTGGGACCCACATAAGTCAACCTTATGTTTAATGGTTTACTACCTTTGACTTTTCTTTTCATTTGATTCCATTCATATTCATGCCATGCATTTTATACTTTTAATTTGATTTGATTTGAGTTTGTTTTGATTTCATTTAAATTTCTTCAGATTTGAGTGATTTTGAGCTTAAGTAGGGTAGTTGGGTTATATAAATTTCCTTAGCTTAAGCTCAATTGGATTTAGGTTTTCTATTTGAATGTGTTTAGGTCAATTATTTGTTTAAATTTGGGTTAGGTTTGGATCTGCCTAATTCCATTATGTTAGGTCAAATCCTAGAAGGATGCAATAGGTCACTAGGTGTAGTGTCCTAAGTACCTAATTAAGAGGCTCTTATTCAAATATTAGGTGTCCTATTTCTTGGTTTTAGAATAATGTTAACCTCATTCAAAAATTAGGCCAACAAATGGACCCCTAATATGTGTAGTGGACTAACCAAAGTACACTGCACATATTATAGAACTACTTGGAAGAGTTTGAGTTTGGTTTTGGAATTTAGATTTGGTTTTGATTTAGATTTTATTTTGAGTTTGATTATGAGAGATAAGTAAAATTATGTCCATGCTTGTTTCTATTTAAAATGATTTATTCTTAAAAACCTAGATCCACTAAGTTTCAAGAATTGTAAGGATTTTAATAGGAAAAGACTCAATGAGGAATTTAATCTAACACTAACTCAATAGAGATTTTCCTAGAAAGGATGCCACTATGTGAATTTTAACTAGAAAAAGATACCATTAGGGGATTTGTTCTTATCTTGTTAGATATTAGGAAGGGGTCTTTAAGGACTTAAATCCAACCTAAATAGTTGAGCTAAGGAAGAGGGGCTTCAACAACTTAATTCTTGATCCTTAAGATTTTGACTAGGTAGGGGTCACATGGACTTTAATTCCTAACCTAAATAATCTTAGGAATGGGTTCTTTAATGACTTATTTCCACTACTTAATTTATTTTATTTTGAGCTAGAAAAGGAGTTACAAGGCTTAAATTCTAATATAGTGAAGTTCAGCTAGCAGGAAGGGGCCTTTAATGGCTTAATTCTTACTTGAATTAGCTTTAATAGAAAATGGGTGATAATGACTTAATCCTATGCCAAATTTTCTTACTAGGATGCCTATTAAAGGTCTTACTCATATTTTCTTAGCTAGAAAAAGGGACCTTTAATGGCTTGATTCTTTCTTGAATAGCTATAATGAGGAAGAGGTCTTAATGAATTATCTTAAACCTCAAAAAATTATTTTTTTTGACTTATAGGAAAGGGGTCTTTGATGACTTGATTCTAACCAAGATAGCCTTTTTGATAGGGAAAGAGGTCTTAGTGACTTAATCTTGTCCTTATATTTTTGAAGGATGCCTACTAAAGGACTTACTTCTCTTTGATTAACTATTAAAATGGTGCCTTTAATGGCTTAATGCAACTTAAATAGTTGAAAGGGAGTTGATGACTTAATCCTAACCTCAAATTAGCTAATAGGAAAAGGTCCTAATGACTTAATCCTATCCTTGTCTTTCAAAAATAATGTCTATTGAGTGACTTACTTCTTTCCAATTAGCTATGAGGAGGGGCCTTTAATGGCTTATTCCAACCTAGAGTGCTTGGGTTGAGGAAAAGGGATCTTAATGACTTAATGTTAAACCTTAAATTTTAGCTAATAGAAAATGAGCCATTATGACTTGATCCTAACTTAAATAGCATAATTCATAAGAATGGGGTCTAAATAAGTTAACTATATCCTATAAATAATAGAAATGGTTCCATGAAAAGCTTGCTCCAAATCTAAGAAATTTATAAGAAGGGTGCCATAGATGGGCTTACTCCCAACATATAAAAATGTACAAGTTATGCATCAAAGAGTTCAAGAAAATCTACAAAAATTTAAAAGTCATGAAATGGAAATTAAAATAGAATAATATTTGTATCTAGATAATTACAAAAGATACAAAGATTTTATTGATGATCATTTTTGAAATTGAAGTACAATTTATACATAATATTTCTTTAAGTAATGCCCATTTATAGGTGGAATTGGACGTTCATCATTACAAGTAATTTATTGATAAGAGAATCCTTTATAAACTCTTTCCACCACGAATGGTCCTTCCCAAGTTGGCTTGAATTTATTGCCTATCCTGCAATGAGCTAAAATTGGCCATTTAAGAAATAAGACTAGGTCTCCTACTTGGAAAGTTCTAGAAAGGACCAACTTATCATGTGCTTGAACCATATGAGATTAGTATAGTTTAAGATCTTGTTGAGCTTTTAGATGCTTTCCTTCAAGGCTTCAAAGTTCTTCCAGTTGGTGATTATGATTTTGACCTATTATAATGTTGCTATTAATTCTTATCCTCAAAGAAGGTAATTTTACTTACAATAGAAGAATAGTTTCAGTTCCATAAACCAAAGCATATGGTGTAGACTGAGTCAGTGTCCTATATGTGGTCGATAGGCCCATAAGGCTTCAACCAATTTTTCATGTCATTGATGCTTATTTTCATTTAAGTGTTTTTTTTTTTAATTCTCATAACAATTTTGTTGAATTCTTTAGCCAATCCATTTGCATTAGAGTAATAGATGGTTGAATATCTTCAATTAATTTTATGCCTAGACACAAAATGATTTAATTTAGTGGACTTAAATGATGAACCATTATAAAATATAATTCAATGAGGAATGCCAAATTGATATATGATATTTTCTTAAGAGAATTTAAGCACATGGTATGCCTTTACTTCTTTCAGTGGAACCGCTTTAGGCCACCTAAAAAAATAATCAGTTACTGCTAATATGAAATGATGCCCCTTTGATGAAGGAGGATCAATAGGTCATATGATTTTAGTACCCCAACTCTTAATTGACCAAGAGGCAATAGTTGGGTGTAGTACATTAGGAGGCTAATGTAAAACTACACCATGTATTTGGCATTGATGACAACAATATGTAGTTTCCATAAAGTCATTTAACATCAAAGGACAATAATAGCCAAGTGTTTTTATTTTCAATTTTATTTTGTGTCTGGATTGGTGAGCACCACACAATCCAGAATGTACCCCAGTTATGATCTTATGGTCTTCTTGTTTGTATGAACAATGTAGCCATATTTGATCAATTGACCTGCGATACAATACATTATTGATTAATGCATAAGACAAGGTATGTTTCTTAATTTGATTTGTTAATGACTTATCTTCAGTGAGCCTCTCCTTGCTTAAATAACTGATGAATGGTTTCCTCAAGTCGGTTTTTCTTGACCTCCAACAAGGGTGGCTACCCTTTGCATTTCTATTTTTCTATTTATCTAATCTAAATCTATAGAGGAGATAACTTGTTGATTCTAAACTTCTATAAATATAGATTATTTTTCAAGACATGTAATTTCTTTAGCAAGTTTACCCAAGGTATCTATTATAAAATTATCTCAATGAGATATTTTATACAAAGTTACAAATGAAATCTTTTCAAATAATTTCATCGCGTATTGATAATAACTAAAAAAATCTAAGAGTGCATAATATTATATATATCGCTCACTTGGTTAATAACCAATTGGGAGTCCCCAAAGATCTTAATATTTTTAACATCCATAAGGATTAATAACTCAAGCCTAGTTATAAAACCTTATATTTAGCTTCATTATTTGTACAAGGTTCAGACAAATGATACAAAATCTTATCATTCCTTTGTCTAGAATTATGAAAATCAGTCCAATCCTTGCTTCCTTGGAATATAATAATTTAACTATTTATTTTTCTTTGATGATGGTATGTCATCAAAATATAATTTCCAAGTGGCATTAGGTTCCTCTAAATCCATGATTTATTCATGTAAGATCATCATTTAAAGGGGAACCCTCGGGTAGAGGAAGTGTTGCTAAGAAGTCAGCTACAACTTGACCCTTTACACACAAAGAAGCATAAACATGATCTAAAATTTGATAAGATCATAGACCAATGTGCTAGACGTTTAGACAACAAGGAATGGGCCATGAGATATTGCAAAAGATTCACTCTAGAAATCAAATTTACTTTATGAGAAAGCATGTAATGTCTTAGTTTATGAGTGGTGAAAACTAAAGCTAAACAATGCTTTCAATAGGATAATAATTCATTTTTGGTGGGAGGAGTCTATGGCTTAGATAATAAATGGCATTTTCTTTCCCTTCATTAACTTAGGCTAGTCAAAGCTCCAAGTGATTCATCTAAGGTCATATAAGATAAGATTAATGATTTTTATGGAATCAAGGAGCCAAAATAGGAGGGTTCATCATGTATTGCTTAAGGCTTTCAAATGCACTTTAACATTGCTTATCCCAAATGAATTTAGAATCTTTTTAAATTAATGTTACAAATGGCTAGCATTTTCCATTTAAGTTTGATATGAATCTTCTTAAATATCCTAGCCTTCCCTAGAATGATTTTAACTGTATAAGACTTCTAAGTGGTGAAATTTCTATGATAGATTTAATCTTTCCAAGATCAATTTTGATATCATGTTTCCTCACTACAGATCTTAAAAACTTTCATCAAATTACCCCAAAGGCACACTTCAAAGAGTTCATTTTTAGGTTGTAATAATGCAACTATTTGAAAATGATCCTTAGGTCATATAAATAATTTTCTTTTACTTTACTTTTGATAACTAAATCATCGATATAACATTTAACTTGATTATGAATTAAGTCATTGAAGATTTTAGTCATCGCCCTTAGGTAGGTAGCCTCGATATTTTTGAGACCGAATGGCATGACCATGTTATAGAATATCCCAGTAGGGGTTCTGAATGCCATATGCTTTTCATCCTCTAGAGACATCTTTATTTGGTTATACAGATGATCCATCAATGAATGAAAATATTTCATGCAAAGAGGCTATGTCCACCATAAGTTTTGGTATTAGTAATGGGAACTCATCTTTGGGATAAGCCTTATTCAAGTATCTAAAATCAATGCAAATGTGTATTTGACCATTCTTTTTCTTTACTAGGATAATACTTGCTATCCAAATAGGGTATTACTCTTTTCGTATAAACCCAGCTTCATTTAATTTTTTAACTTCAGTAATGACTTGCTATTTAACTTTTAGGCGCATATGCTTAGGAACTTGATTTGTTGGGATAACATTGAGTTTAATCTCTTATTTGTGAATGCCAACATCTAGAGATAAACTTGGAATTTATTATAATTTCATGCAAATAAATCTTTATATTCAGAAAGTAAACTAATTAACTCTTCAAAATCTTTTGGACCCAATAATGAATTAATAAAAGTTGGTCTTGGGTCTTCATTCTAAGTTAATCTCCTTTAATTTCTTAATAATGGATTTTATTTTTTCTTCAAATTTAAAGGGAGCATTTTAAATTAAGCAATCATCTAGATCACTTTCATTTAATGTTTCAAAATAGAATTCCTCAAAAAAGTTAGAAGGAATCCCAAAAGCTGATCAGATTCCATATGATTGCTTATCATTAAATAATGTTCCACATTATCTAAAGGTTCAATGATACCAAACCCAATGCCAACTTTGGATTTAAATTTTTTTTTAGTACTCCATAAGCTTTCCAAGCATTAAACTATATCTTTGGGCCAAGTATTTAAAATCAAACCACATCTTATAGAATTTCCAACACAATAGGATACTAATCAAAAGAAAGTTCTATTATTTCATTTGATGATTGATCTTAAAGCTTTACATCTACTTTTGAGCTTGAAGGTCTGGGTATAGTATAAAACTTAGATAATCTTCTCATTTTCCCTGAAAGATTAGGGGCCACTTTGACTTCTAACTGTGAAGTTTATTTTGAGAAAGAGGAGATTGAGTTAAAGTGTCCACATATTTCTTTAATCTTTCATAAGTAGATAGCCCAAGTTCATCCTTTAATACTTGAATTTATTCTTCATCATTATTTGACTCTAATGAAATTTCAAATTTTATTGAGGCACCTTTTTGATTGGAATCTTCATTAGAGCTGAACCCCAAGTCAATTTGTATTATTGGAGGCACTTTTATTTTTTTCTCTTCTATTTTATTTCTTCTTTTTCATTTGATATGAAATTTTGTTTTCTTTTCTTTGATGCCTAAATAATACTAAATTTCATAAAAATAGATATTTTCCTTTTAGGCATATAATAGTCAGTATCTTCATAAAGTTCAATCTCATGGATAAAGAATGGTTGTATGTCACTTTTTATGGTGTATTCTACTCCATATTTAGTGTACTTAATACACTGGTGGGGTGATGAGGGAACCATTCTATATTCATGTATCTAAGGTCTATCTAAAAGGGCATTAAAGGATGTTTCTAAGTCAATAATGTGAAATTTTACTTTAGTTTTTGACGCTTTTATTTCTAATAATAGAGTGATTGAGCCTAAAGCTTTCTCCCTAGTTTCATTAAACCCCTTAATAACATTTTATTTGAACTCAATCTTCTAGTGTCAATCTTTAGGAAACATAATGTTGATTCAATGGGGTTGATTATATCAACCAAAACTCTTGACAACCAAAACTCCAAAGATCTCCTTGAAGTAACATGCCTTATCTGAGGAAGTTGCTTTTAGCTATGTTAGGCATATCTCTAGATTGAGTATTGCCAGTAGTAATGATTTCCTCATTTCTTTTGATAGAATAAAGGAATCATATATAGTTAGCTTAGCAGGAAGTTTCATAAGATGGGCTAAAATGTTGTAGTCGACCATGGAAATAGCTAGCTTGACCACTGGATCTTGTTAATAAGTTTTTGAATTTTAATCAGCAATTTATTTTCTTTTATCTTTTGGAGGAGGCAAAAGGTGGTAAAACCTTTCCACTATAAAGATTACCTCAATAAAATCTTTAGGGGTGGTATGAACCTGTTCCTCATCAATATTATTCTTTTCCAAAGATTGGTCAGAATCTGACAACTCTATCTTTATGCTAATATGGTTACCTTGCAAATCATCCATAGGACTATTAATGTTTGACCCTAATTTATAAAACACATTAGCATAAAAATTTTCTTTTTCATCTTTTTATTTTTCTATTTTTAACACATTCATTAGAAATGGCAAGAATATAAGAAATGCCTTTAGATCTAGACATTTTTATTGATATCTTTAAAATGTGTACATAAAGATAAAAAAAGGTAAGGCCTACCATTTCTATCCTTATCATACAAAACTCTATCAAATACAATAGATGTCCCTCCCTCACCACCCTCTCTAGTCATCTGAACATCTGATGATGGTTAATAGGGTCAAGGTGGAACTATATGTTCTAACTCTGACGGATCAATCTGGAAGATCTTCTTCAGGGTCTTCGTTTGATCCTACATTGAATTTTTAAATTTTTTCATCAAATATTTTTTAAAGGAATGGGATAAGGCTATATCCAATTCATTTGAAGGAAAGAACTAGAAGAAGTAGAAGAATCATCTGTAATTACCTTAAAGGACCCTTGTCCAAAGTTTATAAGGTAATTCTTAAAGATTATCACCAACTCTCTCTTAAAGTTTAAAGTGATTGTCTTCAATAGTGTGTCCCAACATCTGATGATAGGGATAGTAGTTTAGCTCATTCACTTTGCCAATTTCATCTAGTCTTTCGGATAAGGTAATTTATAATATGGCTTCATTTTTAAGTTTTTAAAATTTTTTTTACTGCCTCTCTCTTGAAATAATAAGTCTGGCTCATTCTCTCATTGAAAGGGCTAGTGGGAGCCTTTTGAAGTGGTGATGATATTTGTTGCTATGATGGCCTAGAAGATGAAGGATGTTCTACCTACACTTGAATGGGGGCCTTTCCCTTATCTACTATAGAGATATTGCCTGCCTTTTTTTTCTAATACCTTCTTAGGATTTGATGGTTCTACAAGGGAGTGCTCTTTAAGAATGACATCCAAGAGGCTTCTTCTTGTAGTCTAGAGGTTTTATTTAATAATTTTTTGAAAGTCTTAATAATAAAGACCTTTAATAGGAAGGCCCCTGGACCATGAATATTTCTTAAGAGTCTTTCTATAACTTGCTGATCTTGCAATTATGGATCACACTTTAAGCTGAGAATCCTCCATCTCAAGATGCAATCAACTAATGATTCACTTGGCTTTTATTTTTCAACAACTAGATCTCATACAATAATGTGGTGCTAAGTGCCAGTGAACCTCTTTACAAACATATTTTTTAGTTCAATGAAAGTGTGTATTGAACCATTTGGTATTTAAGCATACCAATGAAGGTAACCCCAGTTAAAATACTGATAAATTTCCTAAACAATAATGCATCACTTCTTGTGGCATTACAACAACTCACCCAAAAATGTGGCAAATGTTATTTGGGGTTACCAGTCCCATCAAAAACCTTAAAAGAAGGAGATAAAAATCCTTTGGGATAGGGTATAGAGTCATATTCCTTAGGGTAAGGTCACCCCTTTAGAACTAACATCGTACCACAGGATTGTGCTAATGGTTCCTTTACTTGCTATTCCACAAGAGACTTTAGGTCGATTTTAGGAGTTACATCATTCATTATTTTATGTTATTCTTGATGATATTCTTCCAAACTAGACCTCTTATTATCTGTGGGATGGGATTCTCCTAGATGTTTTGAAGAATGAGGTTGGAAAGGACTAGGAATCATACTTTTGAGTGATTGCATGGTGGCAATCATTTCCTCCATCTTTATGTCCATCCACAAAATCTGGTCATCATTCTTTTGCAATTGAAGGTTCAACTGCAATATAGGAACAAATACAGGATTCTCATGTGTTTCTTCTTATTCTTTTTTCAATAACTTTTGACCTCATTTTTGGATGAGGTTAACCTCATTTCTGAAACTAGTAATTAGGATACTAAATCTCTTCATTAGGCACTAAGGCTACAACACCTAGTAACCTAATGCATTCTTTTTAAAGTTTAGTTTAACTTAATGGGCTTAAGTGAACTAAACCTAAACCTAAAAAAAAACCTCTAAAGCAAAACACACACTAACTAAAACCTGAATCCAATCAAGCTTAGATTACAATAATTTAGGAAATTAAACCTAATTTACCCTTTCAAGCTAAAAAAAATCACATGAATCTTAAAAAAATCACATGAATCTAAAAAATTAAAATTAAATCAAAATGAATTCAAATCAAGTTGAATGAAAAGCATAAAATCATGATATGAATATGAATAAATCAAATCTAAATCATGGTCAAAAATTGGTCAACCCTTTTGGCAAAGGGTTTGACTTATGCGGGTCCCACCAAGTTAAAAGTCAACACACCAAAATTTGACCAATAAAATCATTCCAATTGATTTAAATGATAATATTTTCATGATTATAACATGAATTTAAAAAAAAAATGTCCAATAAGACCTTAATTGGGCTAAATAACTCATTTGACTTAGGGCCTAAATGGACCCTATTGAAATCAAATTCAAATAAAACCAAAATTAACCCAAATTAATTATATAAAATCAGTTAGAAATGATTAATAAATATAAATCAACTAATCATTGAGCCCAATTTGACCAATTTGGTCATTTGACCTAAAGAAGCCCAAACCTCATTAAGCCTAAATGGGCCAAATTGGAATTTGAATTTTAAGCAAATGGAATTGAATGATCCAATCTATTCCTAAATACTTGGATCATCATAATTGAAAAGAAAATGCATTATTTGAGCCAAGCACACCATTGACTCAATTTAATTCAACCAGATCCACTTAATCCAATAATGGGTTAAATATGAGGTAAGCAAATCATAAACTCCAAATCCCATTAAAATCTTTGATTAAAAACATCTTATATGGTTAAATTAATCTAATTAAAGTATCAATTTAATGTTAATCAATCAAATGGATAAAGTTACATTAAACTACTCAAAAGAATCATGAAATGGCATAATTAACACTTTTTGAACCTAAGTTTGAACCAAATTCCATGGAACAAACCTAAACCAAATTAGCGGATGGCTCTCTGCATTTGCCATTATCGAAGGAGGTAAAATTTTCACTATTTGTTACTTTTATTAGGAATGGATAATTAAGACTTAGTCAAATCTCATGATTAAATTCTTATAGGAGATCACACGTTAATCTGAGTTGTCCGATCTTCGATCGGACGGCCCAAATTAAAATCGCATGTGGCACTATTTTAACATGGGATCCACATGGATCCTGGGTGGACAAATCGTGTAGTACCACATCGAGTTGACACATTTAAATAAGAAAATCTGGATTTTTAATTTTTTAAATTATAAAAAAATCATAGAAACTTCAAAAATTCATAATAAATCAAATATTCAACTAAACAATCCAAATAAAGGCTCTATGGATTCCTCTCAATGAGAGGAATCCATTAAAATTAAAATCTAATTGTAAGTGCATAATTTTGGTTTAATTTGACTTTAAATGTAAGCAATACAACCTAAATTAACCCTAATCCATTAATCCTAATGATTTGAAACTTTGGGGAAACAAAATTAAGGTTAAAATACACTTTAGAGAAATTTTTAATGATTTATTCTAAAATAAATTTGAAGATGATGAATTTTCAATAACAAAACTTAATTTTAATAAATAAATATTAATTAAAGGAAATCATGGAAAATCATGGAAATAACCCAAATCATCATAATAAACTCTAATAAACTTAATCGTATTATTGAAATTCTCTGAAGTTTAATAAAATACAAAATTACCTAATTTAATAATTCATTGAATTAAGTAATCTAATTAATCAACCTAAACTTAAAAAAGTTATAATAAATCAACCCAAGTCTCAAAAATATCAAATAAACCCTTTATAGATTCATCTTATAGAGAGGAATATAGTAAAATAAAATCTATAATTAATTTTACCTAACTTAGCTTAATTTAAGTTTTGGTGAAATAATTAAAGACTTAATTAAACCCAAATTACACATCTATTAAGATGAAATTTTACGAAAATCAAATTGGCAAAGAACCCCATTTTTCATAAAAAGTTTAAAGCTAATTGACCTCTGGAGTGGAATTTGTTGAATTTCCAAGTCCCTTGGTCAATTTACATGAAATATTAAATTAGAGAATTACAAAAAATTATAAAATTGTGCAAAGTCAATTTAGAACATTTTAATTACCTTCAGACCACTCAAAATAAATTTTCTAATCCTTTGATGTCAATAAAATCAATTGATTATATATTTTATAAAACTTAATGAAGTGATTAAAGGAATAAAGTTTAATTAAATAATCACTTTTAACCAATTAGGATTAAAATTAACCAATGAAATTTAGTTCTAAATATGAATCTCATTGACATATAAACCCTCTCAACTCATTCAACTTGAGTGAACAATATAATCCTAGGATGTTAACACATAAATTAAATAAGTTAATGGCATTTACATAATTTGAAACTTAGAAAATTAAACACATAGCTTATAATGAACTAACCTAAACCAACAAATGGAATGATAAGTTGAAGCCATAGAAACACCAAAATTCATAATGTAATGCTAATAAAATGATTATATGAATATGAGTAAAAATTTATAAATCAATGCATTATGAAATTGAAATATGATGAATTATCTAAGTAATGAAATTAAACTAAAATATAAAACATTAATCTAAGTTACTAAACCTAACATAAACAAAAATAAATATAGAATAAACATGAACTTAACATAACTTAGACATAAAATAAAAATATAATAAACATTACCCAACAAATAAAATTAATCTAAAACCAAAATTAAATGAATAAAGAATTGAATTAAAAAAATAAAACAAAAGTCACAATAAAAATAATATAGCAAACCTAAATAAACTAAACATATTATATAAGGAAATCAAAATAAAAACTAAATTAAGGTAAGTTACAATAACATAAACATTAATGTAATAAAACAACCTAATTAACCTAATTTAAATGAATAATACAAATCAATTAAATGAAATGAATTTAATTAAAATGAATTAAATAAAATCAAACTACAATAACAAATTAATTATACTTAAAATGAAAACTAATTTAAATCAAATTATAATAACATGAATGAACCTTAATTGAACTTGATTGAAGAAACATACCTTAAGGAAATAAACCAAATCAAGATATGATCAATCAAACATTAAATAAGAAGAATAAATGAAAAGAAGAATTCAAAATAAACAAAATTAAAACATTCATTGAACTAAACTCAAATTAAAATAAATCATTTGATAAATTTAAAAGAGGTTAATTAAGACATTTAGATTCTTAGTTAAACCCCTTTTAAATGAATCCTCATCATAAAATGAAAAATTCATCATATCGGGACATAGGACGTTGAATAAAATGGGTTCCACCCAAAATGAGACTTATTATATTCTTCATTCTTGAAAACATAATTTCATAAAATGCACCTAAAATGTAAATGAAATTACAAATCATTAAATTACTTAAATTAAACCATCCAATGGTGAAATAACAAGCTTTGAAATTCAAATCAAAACTTGAATCTAAGAAAAGGCTTAGTATAGTTTTGCCACATAAACCCATCTCCTTCACACACTAGAATATTAGGTCACTGACCTTAGATTTAGGTTAGGTCAGTCTATGATGTTCTATGATGTGATGTGAAATATTTTTCTTACTTATTTTGTGGTGTACTATTTTAGATTGGATGCCTAGGATTGTTTGCTCATTAGACTAAATTGTAGGACATTCTTTTTAGAACTAATGATATCATATGCATGGTGTTGGTCTAAAAGGATTGTTGTGATAAATTATAAGGTTTTAATTTGCTTTAGGTGTTGAATAAATCCCTTAATATAGCATAATAGAAAAGATGCACTTGGCAAACCTAATGCTAAGCCTGTATGTTCATAAATATAACTGCTGGTGTGCTGCTTGTATTTCCTGACATTTGTTTTGTAGAGCTTAGGAATCTATTTTTTTTAAAAAAATTAAAATGTAATTTGAGCTTAGAATTAGGTTAGTATCTATGGGATATAGGAATAACAGGAGCTGACCCTACTAGCTGGTGGTCCTCTATGAAGCCCAAAGGAGGTCCTTAAAGAAGGAGATGATCCTTAAATATGACCCATAGATCTAAAGTTTTAGTTCTATGTCAAGCTGTATAAGGGCAAATCTTGGCTACCAAATTTTCTCTTTCTTCTAGGTTGTAAACCAATACCTGGTTGTAATGGCCTATTCTTTAATTTAATTTATCTTTAGCTAGGTTATCGCTATCCTTAGTGAGCATTCCTTTATTTACTCTATATCTCATCTACTTTTCTATGTTATCTTACATTTTCTTTTCTTTATTTACTTAGATGCAACTTCAGTATCACCCAAGCTTAGCCCTGACATGCTTAACTTCTCAAGGAAGATGAGCATGAAATAGGTGAGCATATGGATGGCTGTGAAGACCAGCCTTTTTCGAGGTCGGTGAAAAGGAAAATAGGTGTGGGAACCAAGTGTGTATCCCATTAAGGCCACCAATGAAGTAGGGATGGGTACCACTCTAAAATAGTCTAGAAAGAAATTCATGTGCTCAACTCCTCATAGTCACTAGTAGAGCAGTGAGTCTAAGGAAGAGAAAGAGCAAGGCGAGGGCTCAAAGAGTAACTTCACTCCAAACTTGTGCGAGCTTACTTATGAAGCTTATGAACTTGGCCCTCCAGTGCTCTCTTACCACATGCTATTATGACTTGGCCATAACCTAGTAGTTGACTTAGGGAGTTTGCCAAAAGTTCTTCAAAAAGAGGAAGGAGGCCTATGCCTATAAGTTCAAGATGGAGAGCATGAAGAGAAAGCTAACATCATTTGATGCATAAAGACCTTCAAGTTGAGCTACTCACCAAGAGGAGGAGTAGAAGAGGGAAAATTTGGAGCTTACTCACTTTGTAGAGGTGAAAAGTGAGTTAGAGGAAGAACTCTCTCATTGTATGAAAGTATTTTAGAATAAAGGAGTTGAGTTCATTGAGTTTCTTGATTTTGATAGGTACAAAAGCTTGTGTAATAGATGTTCAAAATGACACCCACTTCATTATTGCCAAATTGGTTGAACATAGTCATATGAATGCTATGTTTTTAAACTTCTCTAATGTACTCTCACTCCTAGACTCTAATGATGATGAGTGATGATGGTAGCATGAGTTAGTCCACTATTTCTTCCCTCATTTCTCTTTATGTAACTTTTTTTTGGCAAGTTGATTGTATTTGTCATCTCGCTTAATGTAATAGTTCTATTTTATGAAATGATGACCATGGTTGAATATGACTATGTTTTGCTTATTTACTTAACACTCACTTGTTAATGTATGAATGAACTTTGCTCATGACTTAGAATATTTTTAGTCTAAATCAATTAAGAGAACTTACTTGGATAGTCGAATAAGTATTGTGAGTTCATGTATACTCACTTAAATGATATTTACTTATGGATGTTTGAATCACTCGACCATGACTTAGAATATTTTCAAGTCACTAATCAATTAAAAAGTGAAGTATAGTGAGTCTGCTTATACTCATTAGGGTGATGCTGGCCTGTTGATTATTCAAATAACTTTACTCATAACTTAGAATATTTTAAGAGAATTTCCCCTAAATAGTCATTTTAGTGTAGTGAGTTTACATGTACTCTCTGGGATGATACTCACTTATTGATACTTGAATAACTTGGCTTGTGACTTAGAATACTTTTAAGCCATATCTTGATTAGGAGAACCTTCCCTAAGTAGTCATAATTGATACAACAAGTTTATCACACCCTTTATTCATTATGTGTATTTAAATGAGATCACATTATTTCCTTAATCATCTCCTAAAGGACTTAACATTGATTTTCCAATTCCTTTCCGCCAACTAAAAGTATTCATCTTTTTTATTTTATTCATTGACCTCAAAGGGGATCAGTCTCACACTAGTCACCAACCACATAGAGTGTTGATCTTTTAGTTGCCAACTAGAGGGGATGTCTTTTTGAATTTAGTTGTTGACATCAGGTGTCGATCTTACAATAGTCACCAACTGCACAGAGTGTTAGTCTTTTTAGTTTCCAATAAAAAGAGTTAGTCTTTTTTAATTGCTGATCTCATGGGGTGTTGGTCTTAAACTATCATCACCAAGTGCACAGAGTGTTGGACTTTTTAGTAACCAATAAGAAGGGTTGGACTTTTTGAGTTTAGTTGTTGACCTAATGGGGTGTTGGTCTTACACTATTGGTTTTGTAGAGTCAGTTAAACTGAAGGATTTCTTGCTAACTCTAATTTCCTCAGGCCAAGAGTGGTGCACCAAGTATTCAGATCTCTTACCCAAACTTTTGCTCTCATTGAGTGCGACTTTTCCTTAGGCCAAAGTGGCTTTACCAAATCTCTAAGTGCAAGTTTTTCATTTTAGTATTTGAGTATTCTCATTTGGTAGTTATCATTATCTTATGAGTAAACTCATTTAAATAGAAAAATATAAAAACTTTATTATTAAAAGATAGAAAGATACATGATACTCGAAACTAGTGAAGCAATTTAAATTAAAGAAACTTTCTTTTGGAATAAAACTTCTTCAAATCTCTAGCATTCCATGTTCTAAGTATGTCCTCACTTGAATAAGATGGTAGTCATTATGCTTTAAGTCCAACTTGTTCCTTGATTATAAAAGGCCCATTGTAATTGTGGGAAAGTTTACCTAGAACATTTTTCTAGCCAGCGACATATACTTTCTTCAACACTTGGTCACTGCTTTGAAAATGCTTCTCCTTTTTAAAATGATTGTTGTAATTGTCCATTCACATTTTCAACTCCTCTTATCTTAGTGATGCTTTGATTCTAAATTCTTCAAGCATGTCGATGGTGCTTCCATAGCCTTTAAGTTTACTTTACTCCACTCACAATCTTTATTTTTGATTCTTTCAATTACTAGGACTCTTTAGCTCTGAAGTTCATATTTGACTGGTAGGATGGCTTCTGTGATGTGTGATATATGAATGGTGAGCATCACATCATATTTATGGGAGTTAATCTAATTGCTCAGAGTAATATGGGTAATGTGTCTACCCAATTAGCCTTGGATCCTTCAACATTTTTCTTGAATAAATTGAGGACCTTCTTGTTAGTGGCCCCCACTTGTCTGTTACTTTATGAGTGGACATTGATGTAAATTTTAGCTTGATGTCTTGAGGCTCATAGAACTCCCTTAGGCCTCTCTTAGTGAACTGATGCCCATTATCAGTCATGATCACCACTAATAACCCATACCTATAAATAATGTCAATCCAAATAAAATTTCTTGTTACTTGAGAAATGATTCTTATGAGTGGCTTTATTTCTATTGATATACTAAGATAATCAATCATGACTAAGATGAACATTGACCTCACTTTTAAAGTGAGGTTGACTACCTCATCTTAGGATTCTCCGACTAAAACTTTCTTAGTCTTGGGACACTTCTGACCGGAGAACACCAAATTTAAATAACTCCATAGAGTACAACCCTAAGGTTAAAGCTTACCTTAGGACATGTAGAACCTCACTAACCCTAAGGCCCAACCAAAACCCATGCCTAGTCAATTACTTAAACCTAAACCTAATGATTATAAACCAAGCTCTAAATAACTTGACCTAGGCTCAATTTGATCCATCTTAGTTTGACTTGTCTTAGTTTGTCCAACTTAACCTATTTGGACTCAAGATGGCTAAACTAAAGACCAAATCAACATTTTTTGGAATCTAACCTATACAAATTCAATTGAACCCTAATTAGATACGATCAAGCCTTGACTTCAATTTAATTGAATCAAACCAAGTCAACTTAGGCCTTAACCTAAGTTAACCCACTTGAACCCTATGGAGCCAAAACCCTATTCAACTTGATTCAAGCTAGGCAAAACTAATACAAGTCTCATAATTATTCTAAATGCCTAATTGAATATCATGATCCATTCAATTTATGCAATAAAAAAATTGACCTAATTAAACTAATTCCTCAAAGTTGACTCATTTGACTTAAAGGGTTCAAATGAGTCAAGACTCAACTTAACCAAATTGATTGCAATCAAAGTCACCAATGCACTTCAAAATCATCACTGAAATATTCCGGCCTTCATACACCTCTAATTGACCCAATCATGTTGATTGGTCCACTTGACCCAATCTGGCCTAAATGACCAAATTGAGTCAAATCCTAATTCAACCCAGATTGGACCAAATCAACTCACTCAATCAATTCCAAAGTGATTACTATTCACCATTGACCATCCAATTATAATCAATTGAGCCAAATGAAGCCAATTAACCTAATCAATCAAAGTTGACCCAATTTGACCTAAAGGATCAAATTGGGCCAAATCTAATTCCACTTCAAATTGATGGAAACCAATGACTCTATTTAACACCATTTAAGTATTGAACACACTTCAATCACCAATTTAATCCAATTTGATCGAGCTAACCCAATTGACCCATTTGACTCATTTGACCTAAAGGAGCTAATTGAACTAAAACTGAATCTAATCTAAATCTATTCAAAACAACACATACAATCAATCATAAATGTTTAATCGAACATGTACCATTGCTTCAATCAACCCAATTTGACCAATTTGACCAAATTGGCCAACTTGACCCATTTGGCCTTAATGAACCTATATGAGCCAAATTCAAATTCACTTCAAATTGGATTAAACCAATTGCACCAATGCATCCCAAATATATATTCAAACATAATCCAATAGCCCTCTTGACCTAATTTGGTCAATTGGTCAACTTAGCCCAACTAAACCCAAATTGAGTTATATGAGTCAACTTGAGCCAAACCTAAACAAACCAAGCCCATTGACCTATCCAAGAGAACCCAATCCTTGGTGAACCTAGTGTGGATCAAATCAAGTGAAACAAGGGTTTCAAATAAGATAAAATCCCTATTTGGAAGGCCTATCCACCTCCTTTGCTCAGGCCCACCCTAACCCAAAGCTATTAGGTGCAGCCTTTGACCATGGGGAGGGCCTCCTCCCCTTGGTAGGCCATTGGTTCACCTCGAAAGAGGAGTGCACTCCATGGCAGGCCATTAAACTCCCTCAGCCACTCAAGCACCTCCACATCATCAGTCCCTTACCACCTCTAGCCACCTACATTGGCTGGACGACTGCCAAATACTGAAATAATCCCATATCTTAGTTCATTGATGGAGGAGGGCATACTTCTCCTCACCCATTGAAACTTCATAGGATCCATCCCCATAGTAACCTGAGTAGTTTGCAAGCATCCCAGGAGCTCCCCATGCCTTTGGTTGATGGTGAGACCAAACTACGTTCAAACATGAGCACTCATTCTATCCAACATCACTAAAACTCCACTAAACTTAAATTAACTCTCCCCACACCTTCTTCTAGCTCTGGTAAGAAAAAAAATCAATTTCATATCGATTTGACCACCAAAAGATGTCCCAAGACCAACTGGTGAGCTTTGCAATGACATTTGGTCTAAGAGCAACTGATAGAGAGGCAAGTTATGGTCTTCTCAATAATGTGTTGTCTCTTCAAGGTAAAGCTACCTCAGTTGATGAACCATCAATCCTGATCTCCAGTGAGGTAATTTCTTGTTAACCATAAAAAATGTAGGATTTTTGGTCCTTTGTTAATAAAATCATCATTTCATGTGAATCCCACCATAGGATCCCCTTAGAATCACACCTTAATCATTTTGGAATTGAATGCACTATCAAATGAGCTCTAGGAATCTTGGATCAAGTGGCAAAAGGTGGATGGTGTCTATCTTCCATCATGAGAAGATAGTGGATCATCGATTTTCATTTAGCGTGATTAGGATGGACGTCATTATTAATTGTGCTAATTTTTTTTATTTTTCCTATTAAAATTATGAGATTAATCTACCATTCTATCCATGATCAGATGATGGGGAAAAATTATGTCTAGAGTAGCTGAGATAGCAGCCATGTCAAACGATTTAAATAACTAATTCCATAGCCCCACATGGAAAGCACTACCGTCGTGTCTACATGGCACTGACTATGTAAATGGATTAATTAGGGTTTAAATTAGGTCTTCCAAAACTTCAAAAAATTATAACTAATTGTAAAAAGAAAATATAAAAAATAAAAATAAACCCATTTTGGAAAGATTAGATAGAGGAGAATCTAAGAAAAGTAAAATTTTCAAGTGTTATAGAGTGAATAGTAATTAATTAGGTTTTAAAGTTTAAATTAATTACTTTAATTAATCCCAAATCACTTGGTTAATTAACTTGAGATTTGGCATGCTAAATATATGGAATGATCTCTATCTCCCATAATTTTCTTAGGTTAATTTCTCAAGTGGATTAGGAGAATCAAAATTTAAAGCCATAATTGCCTCTTTTATGTATTAAAATTAAGAAAATTATAAAATTGATTAGAGAAGGATAATTAATGCTAAGATAGTAAGAATGATCATGAGTAATAAGTAGAACCCCTCATTCTAATTACTTTTCAAATTTCTCCTTTAGTAATTAGTTAATTAATTAAATGATTAAAAGGAAATTCATAATTATGAAATAATCATAATTATTTTAATTAATCAAGATGCGTAATTTGAATTCTCATGTGCTTAATTAATGCAAGGATCTTTAATGAAATCATAATTCCCCATGGGTATGGAGAATTATGAAAGTAATTAGCTTAATTCTCTTAACTTAATTAATTATTAAGCATGGGCCTAATTGCATTAGAATTCTTAGGACATTGTAAATTTTATTTTCCAAGCATATCATCATGATTCACTGGCTCTTACTTAATAATTAATCAAATCAAGGAATTTTCTTTTGGGAGTGAAATTAAATGGATTATTAATGGTCAAAATTAATTAATTCATAAAAGCATTTGATTTTTATTTGAATTTATCAAATAACAAACATAGAGATGGGTTGAACATTGATTTTCACTTCTCCTCTTTAGGGTTAAAAAACTCATAATCTTAAAAATTAAACATCCTAAAAGATTTTGATTAGGCTTAAGTTATGTTTTTTTTTTTTTTTGCATAAAGGTGAAGATTTTATTGATTACTCAAAGGGTACAGTAATCCAAAAACAAAAGTGGTGATTACAAAATATTTGGTCTAATGTATGGTAAACCCAACCTATCACTAAGTACAGGTAATTTAAGTTCTCAATCAAGATGCTTGGAAGATAAGAAATGTTGGTGCAGTGAACCTCATTTGGCTAAAAGGTCAGTAGGTATATTCCCTTACCTCCAAATATGGGAGCAAGATACTTTGGGGTTCTCCTTTAGTTTTATGGTAGTCTTGAGTAGGTTGATGATGAACTAGGGAGGTTACTACATTTGTTCTTCCTGAAGGGTTCAGATGAGTAGCAAAGAGTCTAATTCAATCCAGTAGTTGAGCTAAGGCTTTCCTGAAGCAAAGAGAAGAGTAAAGAACATTATAGTAGTTTCAACATGGAGTGTAGAAAGCATAAGGCATAGAGAAGGAGAAGATGCAGTCTCCCTCAAAGTCCATGAAAATGCCTCCAATTCTAGCCCTGTTGGAGTTGGTGTTGAAGGTGACATCAATATTGATTTTGATGGTGTTTTGGGATGGTTTGTTCTAAAATACTAGGTTCCATTTTGGAGATATGAAAATGGCTAGAGTTTCTCTATTGCAATTCAACTTTTGGTCCTCCCCTTTATTCATTAGCTCTAAGTGTGATTTTATTTTAAGAGCAATGGAATCAGTAGTGATGTTGGATTCATTGTGTTTGAGTTCATTTCTTGTAGTCAAATAACCAAAAGATGATAAGGATTGCATTCAATGTTGTGGATAGCTTGCGGTATTCCTGTTGCGATTTATTTAAGAGGTGAAGTAGAGTGGAATGCCCATCACAGTTTTACCCATTTGTTTGTTTATCATACTTACCTAGATTGAACTACTAAATTTATGTTGGATGAAAGTATGAAGAAGTTTTTCTTCCTCTTCTTTACATAAGGGACACCTTGAGGGGAGTTTTAGTCCCTTGAGTTTGAGGATATCATCAAGAGGTAGGAAGTGGAGGAAGAGTCTCCAACCAAAGAAGGCAATAGATGGTCCGATTTTGTGATTCCATATAGCTTTACCCCAAGGGACTGATTTAGTGTCTCTCCTCCAACTAAGATATTATATCTTGTGTAGGGAATTGTAAGGATTTTTCCCTTTGACCACCAAACTATCTTTTCTATCAATATTAATTGGTAGATTGTAGATCTTATTGTAGATGTGGTGAGGAAGAACAGATTGTAGTTTTTTTCCATTCAGATCTTTCCAAAATTCTTTAATGTGGAAAGATTGCAAGGGTCTAGTTCTAGTAAATTCTAGGAAGAGAGGCTCATCCCTAAGCCAATGTCATTCAAAAGATCAATACAACCATCCCCTATGTCCCAAAAGATTAGATCTTCAGTAGACTCCCTATGCAATAATAGCTACTTCTAGAGGGCTAAGTCATTCTATTTTCTTGTCATTATCATTGGGAGTGAGGCCTTGCAATACTTCTTTAGCATATAATTAGACTAGAGTTAGTTGTTATCTCTCAATTTTATCCAAAGTTTGTAGGTGTTGCATTAGATATTCTCCTCTATGTCTTCAAACCCAGTCCTCCTTTGTTGGTCAGTTTACACAACTTTTTCCAGCTAGCCCAATGTATGCACTTTTATTTATGGCTCTAAATAAACCTATTTAAAATTCTTTCAATCTTCAATTAAATCATTTTTGGAATGTGTTAGACTTGCATTGTGTATAATGGGATTAAGTTGAGGATGCTTTTGACAATGGTTATTCTCCCACCATAAGAGGAAAGAGTTTTACCATGTGTTGATTCTATAATGAATTTGTCAATGAACTCATAGATGAGAGAAGATGTAATTTTTCCATTGTATAGCTTGATTCCAAGATAAGGGAGGGGGAGTTTGGAATGAATGAACTTGTTTTTTTCAATGATCCATTTGATTTTGAATTTGTTGATTTACTTTCCTATAACAAAAAAACATTTGTTAGTGTTTAAAGAGGTTTATGAAGTCCGTGATGATTTCCATATATGTGTTTATTGCTCTTTTATTCCCATTGCTGAAAAGTAGAAGGTCATCAACAAATGCCAAGTGGGTAATATTGATGTTCCCAGTGGAGTGGAAGTTGATTTTCTCTTTTGAGTTTGAGACACTATTTATCATTCTAGAAAGAATGTCCCAAGCTTAAAATGAAGAGAGTGGGAGAGAGTGGATCACCTTGTTTCACGCCCTTGTTAGCTTGGAAAAGACCACTAGCTTGCTTGTTTAGTAATAGTTTATAGTTGTTATTGGAAAGGAGTGCCTCCAGCAAATTACAAAATTTTTGAGAGAAGCCTCTTTCTTTCAAAGAGTTAAGTAAGAAGTCCTAGCTAAGAGTATCAAAGGCTTTTTTTATATCAATCTTCATCATTACATTACCTCCTCTACCTTTTTGTCAATGTCTTTAATCAACTCTTGGGATAGTAAGATGTTATCAATAATATTCTAGGCTTTTATAAATGCAATCTGGTTTGGGGAGATGAGTGCTGGGAGGACATTTTGGAGCCTGTTGGCTATGTTTATGCTAATGATCTTGTTGATGATAGGGTTAGACAATAGGTCTAAATATTTCCTAGGTGTGATAATTTTTTTCTTTTGGGATCAAGATTTTGGCTAAAGTGGTGAAATACTTGTGAAATCTCAAGTCTGTGAAGATGGTTTGAATGGGCTTTATAGCTTCCACCTTGATGACATTCCAAACTTTCTGGTGGAAGAGGGCAATAAATCCATCTGGTCCAGTTATTTAATATCCATCCAATGAATTAAGAGCATTCCAAATTTTCTCCACCTTGGAGGTTTAGGTGAGGAGTTCATTATCTATAAGAACTTTATCAAAGTCAAACAAATTTCTAGCTTGGTGGGGAGTTTTGCTATGGTTATAGAGTTATCATAGGGTATTGGTGAAGAAGTTAGTGCAATCTTCCATAATGCCATCTTGATGAATGATCCAATTACCATGGAATCTTTGATTTTATTAACCCACTTCTCTTCTTTTCTTTACAAAAGCATGAAAAATTTGGAATTTCTATCACCATGTAAGAGGTTATGAACATCTACTTTTCCTAAAGAAATCCTCCTCTTTATCAATGAAGCTCTAGAGTTTCTGCTGAAGATTCTCCAATTGGTCTTTATGGATAGAAGTATCACTATCCTTCATGTGAGACAATTCTTATTCACGGTTGTCAATTTTTTCTTCAATTATTTTAACATGATGGTGGATGTTACCAAATACTTCATTGTTCCATTTTTTAATCCTTCAATAGTGTTCTTATGAAGGCCCATAAATGAATCCAAGGGTTAGTGTATTCAACACTTCCCACTGTAATGTAGCTTATAAAATTAGGATAGGATGTTCACATATTAAGGAACTTGAATGGGTTGTAATTTGGTTTGGTGATATGGTTGAAGTTTACCAACAAAGGAGAGTGGTAAGGCAATTCTAGCCAGGTGTTGAACCTCAAAAGTGCAAAAGAAAGTGTGACACTCCATATTTGAAAGGATTCGATCCAATATTTCCTATGTTCTCTCCATTCTCCAAGTGAATGGTTTTCCTTTGAAACCAACATAAAAAAGTTGGCCTCTTCAATGCACTTAGTAAATTCTAAAATAATGGATAGGCTAGGTTTTTTTCCCCTTTTTTCAATTAGGATTGAAATCATGTTAAGATCTCCTCCTATTAACCAAGGACTAGAGGTGTGCATGCTGATTTATTTCATATCATCCCATAGTTCTAATCTATGATGATGGCTGCATGAAGCATAGATTATAGTTGCAAAGATGTTGAAATTTGTATCTTGCAAGTGGAAATAAAGAAATTGGTTAGAATCAATAAGGACTTGAATTTAAAATCTTAGCTTGTAGAAGAGCAAAATCTTATTGTTGATGTTGGCTGTGATGTTGAAGCTAGGGAATCTTCTATTGATTCTTTGAAGATTTTGGCTTTGGATAAGAGGTTCTAGAATGGAAATAGTTGAAGAGAGTGTGATCTTATAAGGCTTTTAAGTCTAATAGTGGCATTGTCCTTGTCAATGCCCCTAATAATCTAAATCAAAATATTAGTCATTTAGGTGTGGTGTTACTTCTAGTGGGTCTTCTAGAAGCACATTCATACCATGAATTGATTCCTTCATTCTAAAATCTATTGGCTAGTAGGTGTTTTAGCTCTCTAGATCCTCTCTGCATATGCTTCATGTTTTTAATTATGTGTCATTCATCCATAGCTATGTTTAGTATGTTATCATAGTGCATCTCTTCATGTGAACTAATTTGGTGGTGAGGTTTAGTTGATAGGTCTTAGTTTTGATCAAGAAATGTTTATAGGTTGGGGGAGCAACAATGATCAGGTGGGTTAGTAGTAGCATTCAACCTTTTGAGTTGATGGTTTCCATGTTTAGATTGCTTGTAAGACCTTTAGTAGGGAGTGTGTAGCCAGTTCTTGGATTAGGATAGTGCTTCATATTATCCTGAATAGGGGATAGTAAATCTATTTTATTTGTATTAGCCTTGGGTCTATTATCTCATGGACATTCCCTGATTAAGTTATTATCATGCCCAATTTTAGATTGCTGCATATCAGGGTTAAAACCCTAAAATTGATGTGGATTTTTAAATTTTGTCAGCCTAAGAGGATGGGAGTTGATGTTATTTATTGTTCTTGTTTGAAATTAGAAGGAATCTAAGTTGTCTTGGATGGGAGTGTCCATTGGTTGCTTGCTTTTACCAGTTTTCTTGATTCTTAATTTTGGGTGAGCAATGAAACATTTGTCCAAGTTATGTCCAAACATCCTACATTTAGCATAATACAAAGGTTTTTGTTCAATCTCCACTTATGGCCAATACCCATTTGATTGTGTTCCAATCCAAATTTCCTCATTGAATGGGTTTTCATATCCATTTCCACCGATCCTTTCAGTTGATGGTCTTATTAGGTTGAATGTTGGTGTATCCAATTTTAGTGGTCTTCCATAAATAGCAACTATGGAGTAGAGAATCTATTTATTAAAGAGATGTAACTTAAGTCCAGGTAACTTAATCTAAATAGGGGCAATGGGAGGCTCAATGCTATAGTCAAAAGAGGGAGTTCACTTTAGAAATTATACAGGAACATTTTCAATATGGAAGCTTTCTTTAGAAGAGTTTAGAATAGTCTTCTTTTATGGAGAGTTTGATCATGATATGCCTTCCATCCAGAAGTCCAACCTTCCAATCCCCAACCAGTTTTAGCTCATTGAAATGGTTTCTAATGATATCCATCTTTAGGTTCTTATATGTGAATTTTCGACCACTGTGAATTTGAAGGGCTCAGCCAAACTCCAAGTTTCAGATTTATAGAGCAGGAAAGTTGGTTTTCCATTTTTCCTTGTAGTCTTTCTTAGAATGGAAGAGTTGGAGACTTCAAAAAAGAGTCATGGTAGGACTGAGGGAAAAAGAGTAAGTTGGGGTTAGGATGGGGGTTTTGAGTATGAGGGCTTCCATGGATAGTTGGGAGGTGGATGGTTTCTCAAATTCCAAATTGACTGGTTCGGATGAACACAAGGAGAGAAGAATTGGAAAGCCAGAAAATTAATGGAACAGTAAACTAGGTTGCAGAGGGAGATGTACCATAAGTGGTGCCATTCCTTCGTGTTCTTTTTTTTCACCTAGGCTTAAGATATGTATACTTAACATGATTGTATCCTTAGGTTTCAATGAAGCCCAATATATCATTTGATAATTTATAATTATTTTGCTTCAATTATCATAGATTTGGTTGCCATATGCTTCATACATTCATGTTATAAATTTAAAAAGAATATGTTGCATCTAATTGCATGATGTAGAAAGGTGTAAATATATGGAGTGGCAATTATCACTAATAAATCTCAAATTATTTTTCCTCTCTAATCAATAATTATTTATTAATTATTAATTAAATAATTTAAATCTATGTTTTATATTAGTAGGTTTTAATTATAAATGATAAATTGAAGTGAAGTTTATTTACCTTTTATGCTTAAAAGGATAACAACTTGTAACTTTTTATGAGTTCACCTTTGCATTTATATATGTGTATGTGTGTATTTGGGCTAATAAGCATATAGTTTGGACATCTTGGGAACAAGAAGCTTTAAGTAGACCCAAGGAGGTCCTAGATAACATCACTTCCCTAGTTAACAAAGGCACATACTAGTTTAATTTCTTATATATTTATACATGTGTATAAATATGAAATGAAACTTTTTTCTATAAAATTCATCTACATTAATATATATATATAAAGTGAAGTAAAAATATAATAATGATTTATATTGATAATGATGGTAAGATAACAAAACATTGCCCATTTGCTTATGATTTGGTTTTATTGATCTTAAGATGCCTTCCATGTTTAAATAAGGTTCAAATCCAAATAAAGGTTTAATTAAAATTCATAAAGGTTTCATTAGAAGGCTTAAAAGTAATAAAGATTCATTCATTAGAATCAATCTAAGGTATAGATTAAAAAGAATCAACTCTCTTTCTTCTCTTTATAATGTTAAATTATAATCAAAAAATAAATAATAATATGCATATAATTTAAAATCTGATCTAAACTTTAAATAAACTTAAAGGGTAACGACATTTGATAAGGGATTTAAACATTCCATCATTAGAAAATCCTAACTCTAAAGTCCTATTATGACATACCACCTTTGCCCTTGCACACATTAGAATACTAAGTCACTAATCTTAGTATTGGGTTAGGTCGATGATTGTTAGAATGATGAGATTGTTAGAATGATGAGATGTTTTATTTTATAATGCAATATTTAGACTGGATGTTAGGATTATTTGTGCGTAGTATTGATGTTAGGGCGATGCTACACTAATGATGATTTCTATAGGGGATCGTTCTTAAGGGACCACTATAATAATAAAAATATAAATACTTCTTACTTACAGGCTCTGTTAAGTCCCTAAGAATGATCCAATAAGGTAGGTGGGCTTGGTTACTGAAGGCATTATGCTAAGTCCAAATATGTGGAATACAATTAATTATTTTGAATGTGTGTCATACTAACCTATATTTTGCAGGTGTAGTTACATTTAATTTCTCATAAAAATATTATTTTTTGCAATAGGATTAGGATTAATGCTATGGAATTTAGGATGAAAAATGGTTAGAAGGCATAAACCAAGGATACTCTATGAAGCCTAGAGTATTCAAACCCAAGAAGTGAAGATGATGAATAATTGAAGACCCCCATAGCTTTCTTTTTATTATAATTTTAATTATAATCTGAGTTGTATAAGAGTAGAGCTTGGCTACCCAATTTCTTATCTTTTTAGGGATGTACGGTGATACCCAGATGCATCGAACTTTTATTCTTTTATGAAATTCAAATGTTTGATTATTATATTTAAATTACGTAATAAAGTGGCATGCCTTCATAGGTTTCTTAAAGTGTGTATGCTTGATGTGTGGCCTGAATAAGCTAGGCTTTTTAGAATAAAATTAAATTTTCTACCCTCATCAATAACTTTAACTAAATTTTAATCAACTCATAACCTCCTCTTAAAGCCTATGCATTTAATCATGATAATAAAAGATTTAGCAACCCCTTAGGTGGATTTTGTATATTTTAACATCATATATTTGCATATTTCTCACTTTTTAAAGATACGAGATCTCCACTCTTGCATGATAGGGGACAGGCTTGACCTGTGAGGATAACCCTTGTAGTGGAGAACATGCCTTATATCTGATTTAGTAATCTACTTTCATCATGTATTTAGGTATAAACTCTCCCAAACTTGAGTCCAAAATGATGAGCAAAAAATAAAATAAAAATATGCAATTTTTATTTCATTAATTTATGTCATAATTTGCACACCAATCATGATCTAGTATTTTAGGGAGTGAGTTTAGAACTTTAGACTCTTTCCTAATTAAAAATATCTTAGCTATCTTGCATTTATAAATGATTAGTCCACATGCTTATAAAATTATAAGAGGTGTTAGCTAGCAGCAACTCTAGGCAGTTGTAAGTTTAGAAGAGTCGGGATTGGTCTATTCTTCCTTGTAGAAGTGACCAATATATCACATCCCCCCAAGTATAATTAGGTTGAGCTCTTAGTTTATATTGGAGCACTCTATATATAAGTTCAGAGGCTTCCTATTTCTTTTTTTTCTATAAGTATAAGTCCTCACTTCTTAGGCATTTCATAATCTTATGTTGTTGGAATCTAAGTCATAACATTTTAATAAAATTTCAACTAAACTAAATAATTTTCTCTCTTTCAAAAATATAAAGCCTTACTATAGGGTAGATTGAAGCACTCACTTGGCTTCCTAGTATCACCTGTGATTTCTACCCATTCTCCTTTGGAATCTACTAAGAACTCTTTTTATTTGAGCTCTTCCTGGTTGCTTTCCAAAATAAACAATTTTTTGATTATTTACTTGTGAAATCTTTGAAGACATTAGTTGACTATTTTAACTGAGAGTGTTTTTAAGAAATTTTTATTTCCTAGGATGTAATTAACTATGGAAGCTTGCTTCCATAAGAAACTAAAGAACCTAACATAAAATAAACTGTACTTTACTTATCCATGCAAAGTAGGGGAAAGATATCTGGTATATATGTAAACTCATCTACCTTAGGAGTCCTTATTTGATGATTGAGTGCATTGGAGGATGATGTTACTATCTTTCAAGATAGTATGTTATTTCTTAGATGTTGTACTTGATCATTTCAATAAGTATCCCCTAAGATATACATGGTGTCCCTATGACTCCAAACTAAAACACCATAGATTTTTCTAACAACTTGGCTGGGGATAGTTCCTCTCTATATCTTTAGTAGTCAACTAATATCTTCTAATAGTGGACCTATATTTTCATATAAGTCCCAAGACTACCCTTCATTCTATTAGATTTCCCACTTAATCTTTGGGTAAGTGTTGCCAACATCTCCTTGGTTCTAGAATCTCTCTCTAGTAGGTTCTAGAACCTCTATTATGTCTCCAAATAGGTGAAGCTAAAAGAAAATGTACATAAATGAATCATGCAATCTCAAAACCAACAAATCAGTGAACCTATTATTCTTTTCATAATTGACAAATTCAGGTTTGCTAATCATTATAAATTCGCTTGGACTCACTTCATTAGTGGAGTTCCAAGCAAGAATCTCTCTCCTAAAATGAAGTCTCTCTGAATCATGAACCCTAATTAGCATTACTAAATTGTTGGATAAGGGTTTAAACTTAAATTCAATCAAAGAAGAAAGAAAAATGAAGCTAACCCATTGGTGATACAATCAAATTGAAATACAATTCCTTCCTTACCTTTAAGAAAGAACTACACATGTCTTCTAGAAAGCTCATTTTCTCTTTTCCTCAGTATGCATTTGGCCATGGATTAAGACATACCCACCTTTGCACCTATCATCATGTTTGGCATAGGCTTTGAGCATTTCAGGATCACTTATGATGTCCCTGCCCTCAGGACTATCAGTTGGGAGGAGGTGGCTAATAAGAAGCCACTTTTATAGTTTGATTTGTAGTCTGATACTAAGTTCCCCTCTTTACAAAGGAAGGTTGTAGAGGTTCCCTTGCCATGAGGTTCCACTAGAGCAATTAGGACTAGTACCACTTCTTTGGAAACCAAGAGAAAATAAGTCATTGTGTTAGAGGTGGTCCCATCTACATTTAAGGTCAGTGCTAGCTCCCACCATGTCCCATTGACCAAGACTCACCATCGCAATAAGAACTGAAAGATCAAGAGGTATCATGAGCTCATGGCTAGGGAAGTTGAATTAACCTCCCACGGGGCTGAAGAGGGTTCCCCCTATGAGACCTTCCCCACCGTAGTGGCAATAGGTTTTACCCCATTTTAGTTGTAGAGGGAGAGGAGGATGTCAGAAGGATAGTAGCATCACCCCCAAAACCCTTTGAGTATGAGACATCAGATAGGAAGAGGAACAAACCCTATGCTAGTCTGAGGTCTATGCTCATGAGAGTAGGGAGAGTCTATAGGTGATCTAAGTCTGTCGTGATCCATGAATTGAGACAAGTCATCCCTAAAAGTGTTAAGGATTAGATTCATAGAGAAAGTGCCATGGAGGCCAAGATAGCAGCCCAAGCGGGCTAGAGAGATAGGAGGAAGTTTGCTAGACATTAAATGACCTCAGCTTTGGTAGATAACCACCCTGACCGATAAGCTAACAAAGTTAGTCATTTAGATAGTATAGTTCTTATCGGTTCTGATAGAAGGAGGGGGTCTTTGAAGGATGCATAGCTGGTGTCACACCATCACAATGCTCCACTCTCCACCCACCATCACTGTACATGTCACACCATGCAAAATCCCCATTAGAAGTCCACATCGAGGAAGAAGTCTTCACCCTTGGTGAGATTGTGGGGCCACACTTCATCCTCTCACACTAATGGTGTGAGGTCGAGCTCTCCTATCCTATTCAAGCTCCTACATCATTATGGAGAACAAGGAGTGGCGGTCAAAGTGTGTTTCAATCGCCATACTAATTCAATAGGGTGAAGAGGAGATTAGAGAGAACAAGAGGGAAGAAAAGAAGGTCCCCATGTTGGTTGAGCCAGTTATGGTTAGCATTCCTTTAGCCCAGGATATCCTGGATGATCCTCCTTTAGAAGATCATAGGGTGGAGGATCATCATTTAAGATATGTTTTTATAGATCCTAAGAACATAACTGGCCATTCTTTTGAGGAAATCTTTGCTAAATATAAGGCAGCCATCAAAGACATGGAGGGGAGGGATATTGATGAAGAGAAGGTTGACTTTGACATGGAGGAGGATGACCTTTAGAAGAGCCAACTACATATGGTAGAGACTATGACTTCCTCCTAGAGAGCAACATCATAGCATTGAGGCACATTGAGCTATAGTTGAGGAAGCATGCATCAAACTCAACTCAATGACTGTTGCAACAGTTGAAGTAAGAGGATGATCAGATAGATTGTATGTAGAGGAGGATGGAGGAGCTTATGCCAATTGTCATAGCATTCTAAAGACAGATACTAGCACTAGAACCTATCCCAATAGACATTGATAGACCTAAGTTAGCACATACTGACAGGAAGAATATCACTTCATTAGAGGAGTACACTGTAGCCTTCATAAAAAGGGTATGGATTATGTAATCATTCAAGGAAGGGATATTAAATAGATGGTGAAATAGTAAGTGAAGGAGGCATTGGCATAATTCTAAGGGGCCTTATTAATTCCAAAGGGTAGACTTTACCTAGAAGAATTTGATGTAGTACCCCAAAATTTTGTGCCACTATCTTTTAAGGTATTTGATGGCAGTGGGAACCTTAGGCAACACATTGCACACTTTAGAGCCAGTTGTTGCAATGCATGTGGCAGCCTTGCTTTACTCTTATGATTGTTTATTAGTATCGTTTCTTGAGTTGCCTTTGATTGGTATGCCAAATTGCCCAACAGTTTGGTGAAATCATTTGTAGAGTTAGAACTTTTCATCAAAATATTTGTAGGAGCTCACCAAAAGGTAACTATAGGGGACATTATTGAAGAGAAACAAAAATCCAATAAGTCCCTTGTTGATTATATTCTTAGGTGGAAAAATTTAAGTATGAAATGTGAACCATAGTTCCAAGAGCAATAAGTCATTGAAATACTTCTCAAGAATATTCATGTATCAATCACTTTCATGCTTAAGGGCTTTACAATTAAAATATTTAAGAAGCTAATCAGCAAGATGACTAACCTACATAAAGAAACCAAACAGTTATCCTTCTCAAACCTATTGTGCAAGCCAAAGTCCTAGATGATATTTGAGAAGAAGCTAGGAGCTATGGCAGCAGTGGTTAAGGGAAAGCAACCCATGAGAGCATACTAGGAAAGGCCTAAAGTCAACAACCTTCACTTCCACCTCTTCCACCTATCTGATCACCACAGTAGCGCTACCAGTATCTACCACCAGGTAGCTACTTCCACCCACTCTTGCAGACATGTTAAACAAATCATACTCATTCAAGAGGGAGGTACTTAGAAAATTTTTTGAAGAACCTTCTTAAAAGGCCAGACTTTTAGTTACCTGAACCTAAAAAGTTGGAGGATGCATAAGTGATGATCTAAACTTTTGCCACCATCGTATGCTAGGCCATGTCTTAAAGGATTATTTTATTTTCAAGGACTGACTTGAACATAGTTACAAATTAAAAGCCATTATGATACTTAAAGAATACTTAGTGGAGCAACCTTTAAGCTCTATCAAAGTAATTTCTAAGGAATCTTTAGATCCTCTCAAAGCTGAATGAAGGTTGGGATATCTCTCTATCCAATGCCTCTAAAAGAATCATCTCTAAATTAAGAAACTTCCTTTGTAGGTGCTTAACTTAGCTCAGACCTCTAGCACCTTGGAAGGTCTGCTAGTTATGAAGGAAAACTCAGAGAGGATGGGAGCCCAGCAACAACAACAATACCCACCATGTGCCCAGGATAGTTCCTTAGCCCAACCACCATTCAAGTTCATCATTTCTACCTCCACCACCATAGTTACCACTTCTACCAGCTCCCTTACCACCCTTAGGGGTGTTGTATCAGTGGATGAGGGCACTAAACCACTTATCCCACTTACTTTATTTGATTTCTATTTTGTACCTCCAAATTTAAAGAAATCAACAAAGAAGAAAGTTTGCACTTATATACTGTCTCTCTTTGATAATCTTAATGGCTTTATTTTCATAGAAAGCTCTCCAAGTCATAACAATAATTTTAATTCGAATCACTTGCTTTTTGATTGAAAAATGAATTTTCCTTTTTTGAATCTCTAGAGTTCTTAACTTGAGATATATTTAGAGTTGTTCGACATTGAAGATCCTTTAGGATATGTATGCCTGATGTGTAGGTAGAATTTTCCACAAACCCTCCAGCTGAAGAAATAATCGAAGTCAACTACTATAGTGAAAAAGTTTTACCTCCTAGGGTAGCACATCAAGATAAGGGTAAATAAGTCATTAGTTCTAGTGAGTAGATAACCCCTCCATAAGATGCTCCACCTATGAATACGATTATAGAGGACCAGCCTAGGGTTGACTACAATGTCTTATCACACTTTAGAAAGTTGCCAGCTAAGCAAAGCATATATGATTCCCTTATTTTGTCTAAAAAAATGAGATAATCATTAATCAAAGCACTGCTTGATCCTGAGATATGTTTAGCTTAGTTGGCTGCTACTGATCCAGCCAGAGAAGAGGCATGTTTTTCAAAAGAAGTCCTAAGCATCACCTTTTCAGAAGAAGACCATTTGCTTGGGACTATAGAACACAACCATCCTCTAGACATTATAATGGATGTTGGAAAGTTCAGACTATCTAGGGTACTTGTTGACCCAAGTGCATCTGTTAACATCATGAGCTTAAGAATCCTTGCCTTCTTGAAGATTGACATCACTAAGCTTCAAACTAAAAAGATGATGTTGAAAGGATTCAATGAACAAGGTGAGAGGGCCTTAGGGTCCATCACATTATCATTGGAGATAGATGATTGGAAGATTAAGGTCAAGTTCCATATAATAAATTTAGATACATCCTTCAATGATTGTAGGGTAACCTTGGATTCATGAAAACAACATGGTATCATCTTTGCTCTACTAGTGCATCAAGTTCATAAGAGATGGGATAGAATACTGTGTTAAGGGAGACTTAAAACCATTCATAGTACATGAGGTTAGATTTATAAAGATGCCGTATCTCCCCAAGAAACAAAATATCTTTTCTCGCAAACTACATTAAAATTAAAAATAAAAAGGAAAAAAAAGAAAGAAAGAAAATGAATAAGGAAAAGAAAAATAAAAGAAAAGAGAGCATGAAGAAGATTTTAATAGAGCCTGATATTACTTTTCACCCAAAGTTCACTCCTTTTGAATAAGTGGGTTGAATGCCCCCAACTTCTAGGACAAGGAGGGGGCATGTTCAGAGGAGGTGCTAGAGGGAAAAGGCCCCCATACCTACCGCCTACCAGAAGTTTTGTTCTAGCATCCAGGAGTGCACCGACTATCTACATAGACTTAGAGTCTAGTTTAGAGGATGAGTCTTATATAGTAAGCACACCAATTGCTTGTCCACCCTCAAAGACCTTGCTGGTGGTGTCACTCAAGCCAGACAATGATGAAGACAAGGTCCTAAAGCAAAGCATAGGTATTTTAAATCTCTATTATATGAAACTATGAGACAGCACGTGAGCACTTTAGCTCTAACCCAACTTTCATCTCAGGATGTTGAGGATCTGGTAGTTAAGGATGTTCCAAAATTACATACAAATACTAAGCCTTAGAAATACCCTCAAGCTCAGAAGTTGATGTAGTGCTTGAGAATAATTCACTCAAAGAATTAATAGAATTATATTTTGATTGGCACTCACTCTGTGTCTTGAATCTAGCTAAGAAACGTTTACTTTGTCATGCATAATCTAAACATAGGTCAGAATACTTCAAAAAGCTTTGGGACAATAAATAAAAAAACTCTCAATCAAGATTTGGACTAGGTTTCAGTACAGTGGGTCTAGTAGATGATGATGAGTATTACTTAGTCATCACTAATCATTTAGAGTTTGATAGCTTATTGTCTAATAACACTAACTTGTATGGTGAGGTGTGTTTAAAAACTTTAGATGATCCAAATAATTTCTAAGTTAGGGATGTACCCCCAGAGTTAGAGGAAGAAATCAAGTCAACCATCGATGATCTAAAGGAAATCAACATGGGTACTGAAGATAATCATCGCCTAACATATGTCAATTCTTTGTTGATTGAATTTAAAATAAATGATTAAGCTAGGCTACTCTTAGAGTTTAAGGATTATTTTGCACATGGAGCTATGATGAAATGCACGGATTAGCTCTAAGTTATAGTCTTAGCAACTCAAACACTATCCCTATAAAGGAAACTCCTAAATGCACTCGATTAAATATTGAGCAATAAGTCATTTCAGAAGTCAAGAAATTGATTAATGCTAGTTTTATCAAGGAAGAAAAATATCTCACCTGGTTAGCTAGTGTGATTCCAGTCAAGAAGAAGAATGACAAAAATTTGCATATGCATCAACTTTAGAGATCTTAACAAGGCATGTCCAATAGATGAATTCCTATTGCTCATATCAGAGCTGATGGTGGACATAGCCTCATCTCATGCAGTCTTCTTATTCGTGGATGGCTTATCTGGTTACAACCAAATTAAGATGATCCTCGAGGATGAAAAGAATACTACTTTTAGAACCCCGATCAAAATTTATTGCTACAACATCATGCTTTTCTGACTTAAGATTTTGGAGCCACCTTTTAGGGGGCCATGACTTGGATCTTCGATGAGCTCATCCAACACCAAGTTGAATGTTATGTCAATGATCTTGTAGTCAAAAGTAAATAAAAGAAAGACCACCTATCTGACTTGAAAGTAGTTTTTGAGGGCTTGGGATAATATAACCTCAAGTTGAACCCTCTAAAGTGTGCATTTAGGGTAGCTTTAGAGAAGGTTCTTGGGTTTGTTGTGTGACACCCAGGATTGAGATGACCACGAGAAGATCAAGGTGTTAATAGAAATGCACCCCTAATGCCTAACTCAACTTAGTTCATTCCAAGGGAGGTTGACATATCTAAGATGCATCATATTCAACTTATCCGTAGGTGTCAACCATTTTCAATATTGATCAAGAAAGATGCTAAGTTCAAGTAGGATGACAAGCATTCGAGAGCATCAAGCAATACTTTATGATGCCATTAATATTAGCTACTCTTATCCTAGGAAGACCCCTCATACTATACACTACTTCATTAGATGACTCCCTTGGCATTTTGTTGGCTTAAGCTAATGACAAAGGGAAATAAAACACAATTTAATACTTTAGTTATCATCTAATCCCTATATAGTGAATTATCCACTCATTTAGAAGCATTACCTAGCTTTAATCCGCCCAAAGTTATAGCATTATATGCTCTCTCATAAAGTGAACCTAACTTGAGTCAATCCACTATAATATCTTATGACATGACCTGCGGATGATTAGCACGATGGTCTATGATATATCACGCCTAATATTACATTCCTTCCCCTTCAATCCATGAAGGGACAAGTGCTCGCTAATTTCTTAGTAGTACACCCTCTTCTTATGAATCTATAATGATGATCTCCTAAGTGAAAAAATCATTTAGGGGTACAAGTAAGGGTATATGAGAGAAGTATGATGGTATGAATTCCTCTCAAAAGAGAAGAACCATGATTTATGCTCCTAGGAAAAGTGGGGGTAGTAGTAATTCTCTTAACACTAGACTAGGATATGATAAGGTTCTCATATCATTTATCTAAACCTTACACCAACAATAAAGGCAGTATGAATTCCTAATCATTGGTCATTTTAATTGTCACCTTAGGCTTTCAAAGCATCAACATATTTAGGGATTCACAATTAGTGGTTAACCAAATCACCATGTCCTATAAAGTTCACAATCCTAAACTCCATCACTACCATAAATACACCATGGAGATATTGGCCCAGATCCCGAGGTTACTATCTATAGGATCCATCAAGGAGAGAATGTCATAGTTGATGCCCAAGCTAAGCTCGTTAAAGAATTAACATGTATGGAAGATGAGTTCATACCAATAGAGATTCATAATTATGGAGTCCTTTTGCTTATTGATACTGAACTCATTGATAAGCATACCCATGTAGGGGAGATTGTAATTGCTGAAAAGGATGAATAATTAGATTGGAGGTAACCTTTTATTAACTATCTAAGCAAAGGAAAACTACCTCAAGAGAAATCTCAAGCCCATCAAGTTAGAAAGAAGGCACTCTCCCATGTCCTTGTGGATGATAATTTGTATCGATGGTCCTTTGATCATATATGGTTGCACTATTTAGACAAGCATAAATCCCATAAAAGCATGACCAAGATACCGTCAAGATTATGCAGAGTCCACCAATCTGACCCTAAGATGAAAACAAAATTCAAAAGACATGGGTACAATTGGCCAACAATGATTAACAATTGCATGGACATGGCCAAGTTCTACCATCAGTGTCAGGTGCATAGAGTAATTCTAAATCAACTACTGACCATTCTACACCTGACTATAGCTTCATGGCCATTCGAGTGTTGGGGAAGTATTATAGTGGGTCCGATTGATCCTCTTTCATCCAAAGGTCACTTCATAGCAACTATAAATTAATTTTCCAAATGGGAAAAAATTCCATTAAGGGAAGTTAAGGCTCATCATGTCATTTAGTTATTCAAAAACTATATTGTATATAGGTTCGGGGTACCTCGACGAATCATATCTGATAATGATACTACATTTAAGAGTACAAAGATCAATAGCTTCGCCAAAAGACACAATATAGATTGGATGTATTCTACCATCTACTACCCTTGGGAAAATTAGCGAAGCTTTCAACAAGACCCTCATTCAGATCTTGAAGAAAATGCACGATGACAACAAGCGACAGTGGTATGAGCAGCTAGTTAAAGCCTAGTGGGCTTACTGTACTATGTATAGAGCACTGACACAATCCAACCCCTTTTCTTTATTGTATGGGTCTGAAGCTATCCTCCCCTTAAAGTTCAAATCCTATCATTAAGGATAACTTTGAGCAAAAAAAATTCACAACTGAGCAAAATGCTAAGCTCTGGTTGGAGGAACTCAAAGGTCTTGAGGAAAGACATTTACGAGCATGTCAATACCTCGAGTTATGTAAAGCTAGGATGGTTTATTCTCACAATAAGTTAGTATGGATAAGAGTTTTTTTGAGTTGGAGAGCTTGTTTTAGTTCTAAATAGACCAATTGTAGCTCATTGCAAGATGGGAGGCATGTTTGAACTAATGTGGGAAGGCCCTTTTGTTATAGAAAGGGCCTACCAATGTGAATCATTCTAATTGATCAACCATAAAGATGACGTATGAGGCTTCCAATCAATGGACTTTACCAAAATAAATACTATGCATGATTATGATCAAGACAAAATTTCATCAAGTAAACATTCCTTTCAAAAAATTGCCCCTTTAAATTATGATTATTTTGTCTAATTTTCACCTCGTATGAGTATTTCCTATCTCTTGGTGCTTTAGGATAGGTGTAAGGGAAACTCAAGTGGCATCATATTCTTGACTTGCACAAGATAAACACAAAACCACACACAAATACAAACCAAACAAACAAAAATTCAATTACTTCGGACTACTTTAACTTGAGATAAGACCCCCAATTACCTTCACTTAGTAGCCGCTCTAGGTCGGGTTCAATTAACTACTTGGTTAATGAGTCTATCTAGTGGTAAATTTTGCTTAAGGAGGATGTTAGTCCTGCTTTCTTCTAGTATGACTACAACCGATGGGTGCCTTGTCAAGTTGGTATGTTCTATTACATAACCAATAGACTATCATGATAGTTGACTGTGCTTATGAAGATGTGAGTCCTTGAGCTAATTATCGTGTACTGATTGGGTCCGACATATTGAAGGATTAGGGTAAGATCCATAATGGCTCCTCTTTCCCCTAACTACTTCAAGCTCAGGGATAGTCCTCCTTTGTGACTTCCTAATTTTTAGTCATCCTAGGTCGGATAGTAGCTGTCCAGCTGATGACAAACTATCTCGATGATCAGTTCTGATTAGGAAGATGTGAGTTCCTGATACTTTCTTTCTAGACTGTTCATCACAAATCAATAGGCACCATAGGTTGGATGGTGTTCTCTTTACTGGCAGCAACCCATTTGGTGGATAACATCATTCAAGTATATGTAAGTCCCCCCTTTCTTCCTGAATCGACCACCATGTACTTATAAGCTCTATAAGTTTAGAGACTAGGATAAGACCCCTAGAGGCACTTTTCCCTATGGGCATTCCATTTGGATAACATCTTCATTACCCCATCTAGAAATGGCCTAGGTTATTATCGGATTAGATAGTCCCCCTTTCTTAGTAGCCATCCCTTTGATTGGATAGCTTCATTTTGTGGATGCACGTGCTATCCCTTTAGGCTAGTAAATCTATAATAGGTCAAAGCCTCTATGGATCCTCTTTAGTGTGGCCCATCACAAACTAATAAGGTTCATACTAAGAAAACAAATAAATAAATAAACAAAATAACATTTCTTATGGATTAGGATAAGACACCCAACAACACCTCTTCCTAAGTAGGCATCCTATTTTTTCGATCAATGTCAACAAAACTCATTATAGGATTGACTTTGACTACTTCAAGTTGAGATAAAACCCACGTCACTTAGTAATCATCCTAGGTCGGCTTTGCTACGTAATCGAGGTCACCCGATGGTTGATTGCACTTTAGAAGATGTGAGTCCCTAAGCTTTCTTACTAATTTAACCATCACAAATAGATGGGAAACCAATAGGTTGGATAGTTTCTACTATAAGACTAGTAAGCTATTATTTTGAGTGAGTAAATCTAAGGTAAGTCTAGGCTTTTGTAGCCCTTTCTTAGTGTGATTCATCTCATACCGACTGGGTCCATTTTAATATGTTTAGAGTCAAGATCATGCTCTGAGGCCCCTTTCCTGAGTGAGTACTTTATGTTTGGATCAAGCCATTGTGGCCCCACTCCTAGTAGTTTCCCATTAGGTGGGGTAGCATTGTTCTGCATATAGGTGGACTATTTCTTTGGGTTGGTTAATATAAGGTAGATCTTGGCTCTTATAACCTCTTATTAATGTGGTCCATTGTAAACTGATAGGGTACACACTCATTCAAAAAATCAATATAAATTCAAAACCATCATGAATCAAAAAAATCAAGCAAAAATTAATCAACATAACCAAATTATGTCTACCTCAAATTCAATCAAATCTCATCAATTCTTAAAAATTCCCATGCATACCCTTGACATGAATTAATATATAATCCAACTAAATGCATGCGTAATCTCCAATATCCTCTCTTCATGTCCTTGGTGCAAAGCTAATTCTCAACAAATTAAACAAATTCTTCTCAATAAATCTTTTGTGCCTCGACATGAAAAAAGCTAAATTATTCAAATCAAGCATTGATTCGAATTCTGGTGGATTCAGATTATGAATCTCTTCAAACTCATAGTTCCTCCTAAGAGTCTTAAATACTCATCTCAGAGTCCTTAACATCTTGGATAGGTGTTGTCATCTTTTGCTCACCACTTTCTGGGCATTTCTGATTAGCTTAGTCAATGTCAATATGTGTGATATGCCTTATCAGTTACATCACACCTATTAGGGGTCCTTTCATTGACCTCACTTTTAAAGTGAGGCTGACTACCCTCATCTTTAGTTAGGATTCTTCTAGACACTAAGACTTCCTTAGTGCTAGAGTACTTTTAATGACCAGGAGGACACCAAGCCCAAACTTAGAAGACTCATAAGGTATAACCCGAGGGTTAAAGCTTATCTTAGGATACGTAGAACCTCATTGACCCTAAAGCCCAACCAAATCCCATGCCTAGTCAATTACTCAAATATAAATCTAATGATTATAAACCAGGCTCCAAGCCAAATACCAACTTGACTTAGGCTCAATTTGACCCATCTTAGTTCGACTTGGCTAAGTTGGTCCAACTTAACCTATTTTGACTCAAGATGGCCAAACTTAATACCAAATCAACATTATTGGAATCTAACCCATCCAAATTTATTTGAACTCCAATTAGATATGATTGAGCCTTGACTTCAATCTAATTAAATCAAACCAAGTCAACTTAAGCCTTAACCCAAGTTGACCCACTTGAACCCTATAAAGCCAAAACCCTATTCAACTTGATTCAAGCCAATCAAACTTAATCCATGCCTTATAATTATTCTAAATTCCCTTGAATATCATGATCCATTACAATTTATGCAATCAACACAATCAACCTAATTAACCTAATTCACCCAAGTTGACCCATTTGACCGAAAGGGTTCAAATGAGTTAAGACTCAACCTAACCCAAATTGATTGCAATCAAAGTCACAAATCTACTTCAAAATCATCATTGAAAATATTTCGGCCTTCATATTCCTCCAATTAAACCCAATCATGCTGATTGTTCCACTTGACCCAATTTCTCCTAAATGACTAAATTGAGTCAAATTAATTCATTCAATCCATTCCAATGTGATTATTATTCACCATTGACCATTCAATTGCAATCAATTGAGCCAAATAAAGCCAATAAACCTAATCAACACAAGTTGACCCAATTTGACCTAAAGGGCCAATTGGGCCAAATCTCATTCCACTTCAAATTGATGGCAATCAATGGCTCTAATCAATCACCCATTGATGCCAATTTGATCAAGCTAACCCAATTGACCCATTTGACTTAATTTGGCCTAAAGGGGCAAATTGAACTAAAACTCAATCTAATGCAAATCTATTTAAACCCACACCTACAATCAATAACAAATGATTAATCAAACATGTACCAACCCTTCAATCAACCCAATTTGACCAATTTTACCCATTTGGCCTTAATGAACCTATATGAGCCAAATTCAAATCCACTTCAAATTGGATCAAACTAATTTCACCAATGCATTCCAAATATCTAATCAAACATAATCTAAATAACCCTCTTAACCTAAGTTGGTCAATTGGTAACTTAGCCCAAGTAAAACTAAATTGACATATATGAGTTAACTTGAGCTAAACCCAACCAAACCAAGCCTAAATCCCTAACTTGGTATGACTCATCTTTAAGTTCCCATTGACCTAAGTGTACCCAACTAATGGTGAATCAAGTTTGGGTCAAATTAAAGTGAACTAAGGCTTTCAAATAAGACAAAATCCCCATTTGGATGGTCTCCTCCCTCCTCTCGCCATGAGTATAGCTTGACCGGGGAGGACTTCCTCCCCTTGGCTGGCCATTGATCCACCTCAAAAGAGGTGTACACCCCAAGGCAGACCACTAAACTCCCTTAGCCACTCAAGCACCTCCACATCAACAGTCCCCTGCCCCCTCTAGTCACCTACACTAGTCGAACAACTTTTAAAGGTTGAACCAATCACATGCCTTGGTCCACTTGAGGATGAGCATATACTCTTCCTCACCCATTCAAACTTTATAGGATCCATCCCCATAGTAATCGAGTAGTCCCAGAATCCCCAAAGCGCATGTTGATGGTAAAAATTTGAGACACCACATAAAGTTTAGGAATTTCTTATTTGGATGATCAAATGCGTCTTTAAAAAATAAATATATTATCTTAGAAGATAAAAAATGTTTTCATATAATGGATTTGATCATTTAATAAAAGACTCCTAAGGCTAATAAGTCTTTTATATACTAGAAATATTCCCCTGATCTAATTGGAAAGTAGAATATGGTTTATTTTAAACTAGGTTCATGATTAGCTATAAGGGCAAGCCCTTATAGGGTCTCTTCTTAAGAATACTCTTGATTAAAGAAAATGTTTGGAAAATATAAACATCACATAGTAGTTATATTTTACAAACATATGGACTTAGCATTAGTTACTTGTCAAGCCCATCTGTCCTATGGGCTATTCTAAGGGACTATTGAGCACTTGCAAGCAGACATCAATTTTATAGATTTATATGATAGTAGTCCCTTTTACACAGCCCCCTATAGAAAATAATGTTAATTCTAAAAATAACGTCTTACCATCCAAACTAACAATAATCAATTCTAGCCATCCAGTCTAAAATAGTACAATAAAAAAATTTGACATCATAGCATCATAGGATATTACAAAAAATTATAGAATGACCAAATCTAAGTCTAGGGTCTGTGAGCTATTATTCTAATGTGTGAAGAAAAGTGGTATGTGTGGTAAGACATTACTAGGTTTTTAGGTTTCAATTTCAAGTTTGGAAATGAGTGTTTGTTTATTTACCATTGGATGATTTCAATTTAAATAATATAATGATTAATTAATTTTTGTTTTATTTTAGATTCATTTTATTAAGTTAAAGTAAAATTTAAATGTTCAAGAATGAACAATAAATTAAGTTCCACTTTTGGGTGAAACCCATTCCATTCATCATCCTAAGCCCTAATAAGATGATATATTTATTCTAAGATAAAGATTCATCCTAAAGATACAACTAAAATCCTAAGTATTTTAATTGATCTTTCTTTAAATTTAGAAGATTTGAATTAGTTTAGTTTATTTCATTTTATTTTAAACTTATTTATTTTTCTTTCACTTAGTATTTTATGTTTTGATTTCTTTAAGGTATGTTTATTTATTAATAATGTTGTTATTTAATTTAAATTAATTTTCACTTGAAGTTTAATTCATTTATTATTTAGTTTGGTTTTCTCTCTAAGTTTAATTCATTATTATGATTCATTTATAACTTAGTTTAGTTTTCTCTTTAAGTTTAGTGCATTCAAAATTATAATTATAATTTTATTTAATTCCTTTGGCTTAATATTTTGTTATTGATATTTTATATTTTATCATTTATCTTCATTCTTTTCTTAATTTGATTCAATATACTTTTACTTTATATGTTTGCTTTATTGATTATGATGATTTATACCTTTCCAATTTTATATACTTTTAATTAGATTTACTTGACTTGTTCATTAATTTGTCTTACTTCTATAATTTAGATTGATTAATTAGGTTTTAATGTTTATGTTGTTTGAATTCACTTTTGGTTTAATATTCATTTTTGTTAAACTCATTTCATTCATTTGATTTAAGTTAATTTAATTTATTCATTTTCATTGATGTTTATTAACTTAAGTAAATTTACATTTTAATCTTAAGTTTAGCATTACTCAATTTATTATGTTTCAATTTTATGGCCCATTTGAATTAATGATTCATTCTTGTTTTAATTTATTCATTTCATGAAATTCTCTAACATTTATTAATAAATTTAGACTAAGATAATTGATTCCAAATTATATATTTCATGCATCATGGAATAGTTTAATTCATTTTAATTAATTTAATGGGAGTGATGATTATGTTATTTGAAAAGTTCTTTTATCTTTTAGCATAATATAATTTCATTTATTTATGATGACCTAAGGAGTTTAAAGAAGGGTTATTTCATATGCATTAGACTTGCCTTATGTTACTATAGATTTTTATGTCATTTAAGTTCAGTTCACCTAAACCCAAAGTTCAATTACACTTAATCTTTTATATTTACATTTTTTCCATTTCATTCCTTAATCTAAATTTCTCTAATGTATTTATTTATTGATGACTTGTAAATCTCAAAGATTAATGAACTTTATATGTCAATTCATTAATGGATTTATTATGGTTTAAGGGGTTATTATTCTTGGAATATGGTTTAATTTCATATTTTAGCTTATTTATAACCTTTAACTTAGGATTCATTGCGCTCCTTTGTTTTCAGTTTGCTTGGGTATTTTTATTGAAGTATTCTCGTGTCAATTATGATGATTTAAGTTTGTATTATGGGTTTTGTAATTTTTGTGATTTATTATTTCCTTTAAGTTGACCTAAAGACTTGGAAATTCAAATATTCCCAATCTAGAGGTCAATTAAGTTTGAAATTTTTATCGCAAGTGTGGTTCCTTGACAATTTGATTTTCCTATAATTTAACTTTAATCAGATGTGTAATTAAGGTTTTAAGTATTTCATTAAAACCTAAATTAGGTCTAATTTAGTGTGGTTCATTTAGGGATTATATTTTTCCATGATTCTCCTCTAAAATATGCATCCAAGGATGGTTTGTTCATAATTTTTGGGATTCTGGTTGATTTATTATAATTTATTTAAGTTCATGTTGATTAACTAAATTAATTAATTCAATTAATAGCCAAATTAAGTCATTTTGTGATTCATTAAGTTCCAATGGGTTTCAATGGTTTAATCATGTTCATTAGAATTTATTATGATGTTTTAAGTTGATTTGATCAGTTCCATCATTTATTTCGTTTATTATTAATTTATTTTATGAAAATGAGAGTTTAGTGTTTGAAATTTCAAATATTAAGATTTATTATTCAATAAATTATCAAAAATTTAGCTGATGTATATGTTAACATCAATTAAATCTCCCAAAAGTTTCATTTCATTTTGATTAATAGTTTGGGATTAATCAAAGTTTAAAAGTTTTTTATGTTAACCCTAATTAAAGCCAAAATACACCATATAATTTGGGGATTTTAATTTTAATTGATTCCTCTCATCAAGAGGAATCCATAGAGCCTAAGTTTGTAATTTTTGGATTTATATTTGATTTTTTTATGATTTTTTAAATTTTTTGACATTTTCTTTAATTTTTTAATTAACAAAACTTGAATTTTTGATTTAAGCTTGTCAAATCCATGTGGAACCGATGTGGCACCGTGTCATTTAGCCAAGTGGGATCCACATGGATCCACATTAAATTGGCGGTGCATGTGGGTTAATTGCAGGTTGTCTGATCAAAGATCAGACAATCATGATCCGACCCACGATTCTTCTTAACGATTTTAATCAAATATCCAGCTAGACCTTGACCACCCATTTCTTATAGAAGGAATAGATGATGAAGATTTCATCTCCTATGGGGATGGTGGAGGTCGAGAATCGTTCATCATTTTTGCATGATTTTTGACCATATGACCGTCAAAGTCACATGATTTCGATGCCAAATCCATCAGTGGATAAAATCATGAAGATCTAAATGGTTTTATCTCACATGAAATCAAACTTCCTTCAAAAAGTACCAAAATTGAAAGCTTGGAGAGGTCGTTAATGACATACATCGATCCTGATAATCTCTAACAGTGGAATCAACACCAATAGCTTTGAAATGATGGGGGGAGCTGATGTACAAAAGGAAATGAGTTGCCTCCTTATGGACCACCTCCTAGACCAAGCTCAGCTTGTCAGCTTGAGTTTCACTGGCCTTGGTCATTCTCCGGCCTCCGGAGGTGACGAGATTGGGGGAAGATCGGGTTTGTCTTCATGCAAGTGGGGAAGGTGATGGGATAGTCAATTTCACTTGGGAAAATCTCTTGGTGAATTTTTCATTGAAGTCAAACCTCTTAAGCTTAGTTTTCCCTCTCTTGATTGATTATGGGTGATCAGAGCTTTTGGAAGATAGTTCCATGGCTCACTACCTCTCTAACATCTAGTCTAAGCTAAAGAGGTAGAGTAGGGAATGAGAATATAGGGTTATGCAAATTAAATTTGGCTTCATATGCATTTGACTTTCCATAGCATATTCTTTGGCTTTGGTTCTATTTGGATTTGATTAAATGATTAATGTTGGCTGGGAATCAACATTAATTCAATTTGGAAAAGATTTGATTGCATCTTAAGGAGATTAGTTCGAGATTTGGTTTAAAATCCCTTTGAATTATTCCATTCAATTGGATTGATTTGGACTACTTTACTTAGTGGTTTAGCTTTAGATAAATGCTTGGATTATGTTCATTTAATCACTAATGAACTTTTTAATCAAAAATTTTAAGGATTTTAAAGTTCATGGAGTGCTTACTTTGGGTTTAGTCCATTTTTATTCAAGTGGATTTGGGTTGAACTTAATTGAGTCATAATTATAATGCATTGAACTTTCAATTGGGTTAATCCAAAGATTTTGGGATGCATTATATCAAATAATTTCAATTTTATTTCAATTTGAACACATTTGACCCAAATTGGGCCTAATGGGTTAAGTTTGGGTTCATTTGGTCAAATGATGAAATTGGCCAAATTGAACTCAATGATGGGTTGGTTTATGTTCACTAATTATTTTCAAATGATTTTGGATTATTGATTTGGTTTTCTTTGAGTTTGATTTAGGTTTGAACCTAATAAGACCTATTTAGGCTCATTTAGGTCAAATGACCTAATTAGCCTAATTTAGACCACATTGGACTTATATTATTTTAAATTCATATTTAAATATTCTCATATTATTTTCTAAACCTTTGGATTTTATTTAGTCAAATATTGGTGGGTTGACTTTATTCACATAAGTCATGTCATTGACCAATTTCATTTGAATTTGCTTTATTCAATTTCATGTCATGGTTTCATGCTTTTAATTTGGGTTTGTTTGCATTTAATTTCAATTTTTTAGGTTTATATGATTCTTAGCTTAATTAAGGTAATTATGTTTAGTTCCATAATTAAACCTTAATAAAAGCTTTCTTAATTTCAAAATTGGAGTTATGTATGTTTAGGTTAGAGATTTTGGGTTGAATCTACCTAAACCCATTAAGTTAGGTCAATCCAAGAGGGGGTGCACTAGATCACTAAGTATAGTGTCCTAGGTGCTTAGTTAGAAGACTTCTAATTTAGGATTATGAGTCATAATGATTATCTTTGGGAGTGTTATTAACCTCATATAAAAATAAAGTCAACACTCATGTCTCCGGTCATTGGCAAGACCAACCCCATTCAAACTTGAGCCCTCATTTTGTCCAACATTAGCCCAACTCTACCAAACTTAAATTAACTCTCTCCACACCTTCCTCTACCTTGACGAGCCAAAACAAATCAATTCTTGATCAACTTGAGCACCGAAAGACATCCTAAGACCAACTCGGTGAGCTTTGTGTTGGCGTTTGGTCTAGAGAGAAACTGGCGGGGAGGCAAGTTGTGGTTTTCTTCAAAGGGCTTTATCTCTTCAAGACGAAGCTACCTCAGTTGATGGACCACCAATCTTGAGCTCTGGCGATGTAATTTTTGGTCAACCATAGAAAACCATAAGATTTTTCATCTTTTGTGAAGAAAATCATTATTTCATGTGAATCCCATAGTAGGATCTTCTTAAAATACCCCTTGATCATTTTAGAATTGAATTTGCTATTAAATGAGCTCCAATGAGTTTGGATTGAGTGGCAAAAGGCGGACGGTGTCTGTCTTTTGCCTTAGGAAGATAGTGGATCATCGGTCATCCATTCGTGATTAGGACAGATGATTAATTGCACTAATTAACTAGATTTTCTTGATTTTTCCTATTAAAATCATAAGATTAATCTCCACCATCAGATCCATGATTGGATGACTGAGAAGAAAGCACGTCCATAACCCTAAGTCAACAATGACATCGGATGGTTTAAATAGTCAATCCCACGGTGCCACATGGAAAGTATCATGTCAGCATCCGCATGGCGTCAACTATGTAAATGGATTAATTAGGGTTTAAATGATGTCTTAAATAGCTAGAACTTCAAAAAATCATAACTAATTGTAGAAATAAAAAATTCAAAAAAAACCTATTTTGAAAAGCTTAAATAGAGGAGAATCCAAGAAAAATAAAATCGCTAAGTGTTATCTAGTGAATAATAATAAATTAAGGTTTACAATTTTAATTAATAATCTTAATTAAGCCCTAATCACTTGGTTAATTAACTTGAGGTTTGGCATGTTGAATATATGGGATGACCTTTGCCTCCCATATTGTTTTGGTTTAATTTCTCAAATGGATTAAAAGTATCAAAATTTTAAGCCCAAATTGCCTCTTTTATTTATTTAATAATTATTAAAATTAAGAAAATCACGAAATTATTTAGAGAAGGTTAATTAATCACTAAGACAGTAAGAATGATCATGAAAAATAATTAGGACCCCTCATTCTAATTACATTTTAAAATTCTCTTTAGTGACCATAATTAGTTAATTAATTATATGATTAAAATAAAATTCACAATTATGAAATCATGATCATATGCATAATTGAATTCTCATGTGCTTAATTAATACAAGGAACTTTAATGAAATCTTGATTCCCCATGGGTGTGGAGAATTATGAAAGTAATTAACTTAATTCTCCTAACTTAATTAATTATTAAGCATGAGACTAATTGCATTAGAACTCTAAGGACATTGTAAAATTTTATTTTCTAAGCATATCATCATGATTCACTAGGCTCTTGCTTTATAATTAATCAAATTATTGAATTTTCCTTTGGAGGGCAATTAAATGGATTATTAATGGGTCAAACTTAATTAATTCATAAAAGACACTTAATTTCTCTTTGAACTTATCAATAAACAAATACAAAGATGGTTTAACATTGATTTTCACATCTCCTCTTTAGGATTAAATAACTCATAATCTTAAAAATTAAAATCCTAAAAAGACTTTGATTAGGTTTAAGGTACATGATTGTCCTTATGTTTCAATGAAGTCAAATATATCATTTGATAATGTATAATTATTTTGCTTCAACTATCATAGATTTGCTTGCCATGTGCTCCATACACTCATGTTTTAAATTTAAAAAGAATATGTTGAATCAAATTGCATGATGTAGAAAGGTGTAAATATATGGAGGGACTATTATCTCAAATAAATCTCAAATTATTTTTCCTCTCTAATCAATAATCATATGTTAATTATTAATTAAATAATTTAAATATATGTTTTATATTTGTAGGTTTTATTTATAAATGATAAAATAAAGTAAAGTTTATTTACCTTTCATTCTTTAAAAGATAACAACTTGTTACTTTTCTTGAGTTCATCTTTGCATTTATATATGTGTATGTGTGTATTTGGGTTAATAAATATAGACATGAATAAGAAGCTTTAAGTATCCTCAAAGAGGTCCTAGATAACCTCTTCTGGTTAATAAAGTCACATACTTGTTTAGTTTCTTATACATTTATACATGTGTATAAATATGAAGTGAAACTCCTTTTATTATAAAATTCATGTACATTCATATTTCAATAGTGTTCAAATATGTGTGTATGTGTGTGTGTGTGTGTGTGTGTCTATATATATATATACACACACACACACAACACCGTCATATATCCTAATGATCATAAATAAGTCACTAAAATTGGTGGGAACATAACAAATCACAAAATGGCTTAATTAGGCCATTAATTCAATTAATTAACCTAAACTTAAATAAATTATAATAAATCAACTAAAACCCCAAAAATTATGAATGAATCCTCCTTGGATGCATATTATAGAGTGGAATCAAGGAAAAATAAAACCCCCAAATAATTTCTACTAAAATAGGCATAATTTAGGATTTAATGAAATAATTAAAACCTTAATTACACATTTGATAAAAGTGAAACATTAGAGAGATTAAATAGGCAAGGAACCCACTTGCCATAAAAATTGTAAAGCCATTTGACTTTGGGATTGGGAGTATTCTAATTTCCAAATCTTTAGGTTAATTTAAGGGACATATTAAATCAAATAAATTATAAAAATTATAAAATCTATAATATAAATTTAAGACATTATAATTAGTGTCAGAACACTTAAATAAAATACTTAAACCAACTAAAAATAATAGAACCTAGATTAAATATCAAGATTAAAGGAAAGTGTGAAACTTAATCATATTTAACAAAAATAATTCAATCTATAAATTGAAATATAAAGCTTATTGACCTCTCAAATTTATAAGTTATCAATATATAAATACATTAAAATCAATTGGATTAAGGAATGAAATGATATAAATGCAAATATGAAAGGTTTAGTATAATTAAAATCTTAAGCTAGGTTGAATTAAACATAAAATAATAAAGTTACATAAGGCAATTTTAATATATAAAGAAATAACCTTTCTCTAAAAGGAAAATTTACATTAGGCTAAGTGTCCTTTCCAAATGATATAATGATCATTCCTTTCAAATTAGTTAAAGTAAATTAAACCATTTCAAAATATATGAAATATACAATTTGAAATTAATCATCTAAGCCTAAATTTATTAACAAACCTTAAAGAACTTCATGAAATGAATAAATTAAAACAAGAAAGAATTATTAATCTAAAGGAGCTATAGAATGAAAAATAATAAATTGAATAATTTTAAATATAATAAATTTACTTAGGCTAATGAACATTAATGAAATGAACAAATGAGATTAAATTGAATTGAATGGAACAAATACCTACACTTAAATATAATGAATAAACTATATGCATCTTAAATTTAAATAAATGAAACTATACATAAAGTTTTATCTTAACTAAAAATTAATAAAGACAATAAACAAAGATGTATAGTAAGTAAAAGAATATAAACATTAAGAACCTAATCAATCTAAAGTTATACAAGAAAGAACATATTTAATATATAAGTAAAGTAAACGTAATAATTTAAATTTGAAAATATATCAACATAATCATCAAGTAAAGTAAACATAGATATCATTATAATCAATAAAACAAACATGTAAAATAAATCAAATTAAGAAAATAAATGATGAATATCAATATCACAATATTAAACTAAGGGAATTAATTGAAACTAAAATCAAAATAATAAGTGAATTAACTTAAAGAGAAAATTAAGTTGAATTATAATAACAAATGAGTTATAATAACATTAGTGATAAAGAAATCAAAATATAAAACATTAAATGAAAAATAATAAAAAAATTTAACAAAATAAACTGAACTAATTCAAACTTTCTAAATTGAAAGAAAAGTTCAATTAAAATACTTAGAATTTCAATTAGACTTTTAGGATGAATCTTTACTTTAGATTAAAGATATCATCCTATTAGGAACTAGTATGTTGAATGGAATGGGCACAACCCAAAATAGAACATATTGTATTCTTCATTCTTAAAAACCTAATCAAACTGTAACATGATAAAATGTATCCAAGAAAATTAAAAAAAACAATAAATTATTAAATCATTTGAATTGAAATCATCCAAAGGTAAATAAATAAATACTCAAAACTAAAAATTAAAACCTAAAGCCTAGTACTGTCTTGCCACATAAACCTTCTTTTTTCATACACTAGAGTTATAGGTCACGAACCCTAGACTTAGGTTAGGCTATTCTATGATTTTCTGTAATTTTTTATGATGTCATGATAAAAATTGCATTTATTATTTATGGTGTGCTATCTTAGAATGGATGATTAGGATTGATTTTCATTAGTCTAGATGATAGGACATTATTTCTAGAATTAACATTATCTTCTACAGGGGGTTGTGTTAAAGAGACCGCTGTCATAAATAGAAATTTTAAAATTGTTGATTACTTCCAGGAGCTGAATAGTCCCTTAACATAGCCCATAAGAAAGGTGGGCTTGGAAAGTAACTAATGCTAAGTCTGTATGTTTGTACAATATAAATGTTGTATGTTGTTTGTATTTTATGATATTTATTTTCCAAGGCTTAAGATTTAGTTTTGAATTTAAAAATATAAATTTCAGCTTAGAATTAGGTTAGGATCTATGGGGGGTCTAAGATTAGCATAAGCTGACCCTACTAGAAGATGGTGTGGAGGTCCCCTATGAAACCCAGCGGAGGTCCCTAAGAAGGAAGGCAATCCTGCGAAGAAGACCCATTGATCTAGACTTGTAGTTCTAGGCCTGGCTATAAAAGGGCAGAGCTTGGCTGCCCATTTTCATTTCTTTCGGGTGTACAGTAGCACCCAATCACATTGGATTATTTTTTAAATTTAAATTGGTTTGATTTATTTTGGGTGCTCAATAGAGTCAACCTACTCTTCTAGGTTTCTTTTTGTGTTGTGCTTTTATGTGATGAATGCTTGAACGTAGGGTATTAAAAAAATTAAATTTTTTACACAATTAAATTTAATAATTTCAAACATAAATAATGTAATTCAAAACCTCTCTAGGGAATAACTTAATTAATTAGAAATTAATTAGCTTTTGAAAATCATGCAATCATATTTCTTCAATCCTTGAATTGGCCTTCTTCCATTGCACATAAGGAGCATCGACCTTTGAGGATGACCTCCTTCTTGGGGAAGCTTGCTTTATATTTTTGATTTGGCCCATGACTTTCTTCTAATTTCATACCATAAAAGCATAAATTGTATAACCATGGCCTAAAATGATCATTGAGTCAAAATATTTAAAAATTTGGAAAATATGCATTAATTAGATACATTTCATACCCTACATTATCTTAAGGATTAGGAAGTGAGTCTAGGATTCTTGGATTCCTTTCTTAAAAAGTCAATAACCCAACCATCATGCATTCATAAGATTTGGCATCATGAATTTAAAATGCGCTTAGGTGGTGTTAGTTGGTAGCCCCTCCAGATCGGTTGTAAGTCTGTAAGAGTCAAGGATAGGTTAGTTCTCTCAAGTGAGAGGAATGGCTGATAATTCTTAAAATAAAACTAGGTTGTGCATCTAACATGTGTCAAAAGCACTTGTAAACTAGGTTCTGAAGTATCCTCCTTCGAGTAAGTCTTCAACCTTAGACATTTCTATAGTCTTGTATTGCTAGAATCTAAGTCCTAGATTTCTAAGAAAATATCAATTCAAAATATAAATTAAATTCCAAAATTCAAAGCCCAATGATAGGATAGTTGAAATGCCTACTTGGCATCTCAGTATCAACGGGCATTTCCTACTTGATACCCTTGGTCTCCTAAAATAAATCTTTCCATTTTGGACCAGTTCTAATTGAAAATTCCAAATATCAATCTTTTGAAATTTAACTTAGAAATATTTAGAAATAATAACTTATTTCTCCAATCGAGAGTATTCTAAGGAATTCTTCTTAAGATGTAATTAGCTATAGGGGCTTGCCTCTATAGAGAACTTTGAATGTAGTATAAATTAAACCCTGTTCTACTTTACATCTAGTTCAAGGGAAAAATCTCTAGTACATGAACCATTAGCTTTTGGAGTCTCTTATTAAATGATTAAATCCATTATAGGATAACATGTTTATCTTTCGAGATAATATATTTATTCCTTAATGATGTATTTGATCATCCAAATAAGAAAGATCTAAAATCTAAATGGTGTCAAACAAATTTCTACTCATTAAGGTCATTCTATGTATTAAACATGATAATTTTTAGATTAATTAGATAAGTAATTAAGGCTTAATTAAGGTAATTAATAAAAATTTCAAACTCTAATTAATCACTATTCACTAAACAAAACCAAGAAATTTTATTTTTCCTAGATTCGCCTCTATCTAAGCTTTCCAAAATGGGTTTATTTGTATTTTTTGATTTTTTTTTAAGTTATATATTTTTAAAGTTTTGGCTAATTAACCACATTTTTATCCCTAATGAAGTAGGTTTTCATAGTCGGTGCCATGCGGATGCTGATGTGACAATGTTTTTCATGTGGTGCCACGAAATAGGTTATTTAAACTATCAGATGTAGCTGCTAACCCAGTGGCGGCAGATGTAATTTTGTCTCAACTATTTGATCTTGGATCAAATGGTCAAGATTAATCCCATGATTCTAAAGAAAATAATATAAAAAATTTAACAAAATTAATCACGGTTGTTTGTTCTAGTCACATAGAATGGATGACCAATGACCAGTCATCCCATGAGCACTAAAAGACAGACTCTGTTCACCTTTCACTGCTTGATTCAAGCTCTTTAAAGCTCATTCAATGGTAAAAATAATTCCAAAATGATTAAGGATGAAATCTAAGAAGATCCTATGATGAGATTCACATGAAATCATGATTTCTTTCACAAAAGACAAACAATCCTTGAGATTTCTTTGGTTTGCTAGATTTTAGCTTATTGGAGCTCAATACTAGTGGTCTATCGACTGAGGTAGCTCCATCTTGAAGAGATGAAGCCCTGTTAAAAAGACTATGAGCTAACTCCCTGTCGGTGACTCTATGGACCAAACGACATCGTGAAACTCACTGGAGTTGGTCTTGGGGTGGTTAATAGTGCTCAAATTGATTCATTTTAGCTTATCGAGGCCAGAGGAAGGTGTGGGAAGAATTAGTTTATGTTTAGTGGAGGTTTGGTGACTTTGGATGAGAGGAGGCTGAGTTTGTGGGCTTGGTCTCCACCAGAGGCACAAGGGGTTTGAGAGAGAGTTGAGGACTTCCAGGGGTCATTTGTGGAATGTGTCCATTCAATTTTGCTTAAGGAGGAGGTGTATACCCTCCTACCCATGTGAATCAACCAAAATGGTTGGTTCATGGTGGCGTGATTGGCTAATAGGGTGGCTAGAAATGGAGGTCTCAGGTGGCAGTGGCCATGAAGTGGACATCTCATGAGGAGTGAGCCAAGGTTTGACCTGAGGGAGACCTTTCCATGCCCAAAGCTTGAGCCCAGCTTTGGGTCAAGTCTAGTCAGGAGAGCTTAAGGCATGCTAAAGTGGCTGCCTCATGCAAACGGAGGGGTTGGACCTTCCTATTTTGGGCTTTTATCTTATTTAGGACACTTAGTTCACTTGTTATGGGCTGAGCCGAGTCCACCTTGGGCCAAATTGACTTGGCCAAGTTAATGGGGTCATGAGGATGAGTCATGCCAAGTTTGCTTGTGTTTGGACTTGGTTTGGTTTGGTTTGGCTCAATTTGGGTTCAAATGGGCTAAATTGACCAATTGGTCAAATTGGATTGAAATGAATCTTAGAAAATGTTCAAATGATTATTAGGAATGAGTTGGTGCAATTGGTTTGATTTAATTTGAATTGGATTTGAGTTTGGTTCATTTCAGTTCATTTCGGCCAAATAGGTTAAGTTGAGCAATTTGGTCAAATTGGACAAATTGATTTGAGTGGAGGGTTGATTCATGTTTGAATGATCATTTGATATTGATTGTAAGTGTTGATTTGAATTGATTTAAATTATTATAAGATTTGGTTCAATTTGACCCTTTAGGTTAAACTAGGTCAAATGGGTCAATGGGATTCATTTTATCAAATTGGCTTCATTTGGTGGATGGATCATGTTCAATATTCAATTCATGATTGCTTGAAGTCATTGGTTATAACCAATTTGAGTCGGAATGGAAGTTGGTTAAATTTGACCTTTAGGTCAAATTGGGTCAACTTAGGTCAAATGGTCAAATTGGCTTAGCCAAGCCCAATTGGATGCAATTGAATGATGGATGGTGATCAACAATCATTTTAGAATATATTGGATGAGTTCATTTGGTCTAATTGAGGTTTGATTGGAGTTTGACTCAATTGGGCCAACTAGATCAACTTAGATTAGATGGGTCAATTGGGTTGATTGGGTGCAATTGAGGGTACATGAAGATTGGAACATATTCAATGATGGTTTTAGAGTTGATTGAAGGTTTTGATTGCAATTGACTTGAGTAAGATTTAATTTTTGCCCATTTGAATCCTTTTAGGTTAAATGAGTCAACATGGATCAATGGAGTTTATTAGCTTGATTGAGTGGAATGGGATAGGTTATGATGTTTGGTAGGATGCTTGGAACAGTCAAGAAATTTGGATTGGGTTGGATTAGCTTGATTCAAATTTAATTGGGATTTAATCTTAAGGAATTCACATGGGCCAACTTGAGTTAAGACACAAATTGACTTGACTTGATTTAATTGGATTAAAATCAAGGTTTAATCATGTTGAATTGGAGTCAAAGTGAGTTTGGATAGGTTGAGTTTAAATTAAGTTGGTTTGATTTTAAAGAATCTAAATATGTTAGGTTGGGATGAGTTAACTTAGCCTGTCAAACTAAGTTGAGCCTATGATGGCAAATTGAGCCTAAATTGATTTGACAATTGGCTTGGAGCTTGGATTGTATTCATTTGATTTGGATTTGGTTAATTGATTGATCATGGACTTTGGTTGAGTCTAGGGTAGGTGAATCTTCACTTCTCATAAGGTAAGCTAAAGTCCTAGGGTTATACCCTATGAGTCTCTGGGCTTGGGTTTGGTGTTCCCTTAATTACTAGAAGTGTCGTAGCACTAAGAAAATCTTAGTGTATAGAGGAGTCCTAAATCTAGGGTAAAGGTAGTCAACCTCACTCCAAAAGTGAGGTAAACAACATTCAACTTACAAATTTTAGAAACAAAAAAGTGATTTCTAGCAAGACTAGCTAGAAATCAAAGTTTTGAGGGGTGGTAAAGACGTTCGCCCCTCTTGGTTGACCACCCACTGGGAGGATGTGCCGATAGCTGTTTGATCCCACTTAAATGGGATGGATGGTCTAGATTATATCATTAGATGGATATGATTCTCACCCTTGGATGGGCAGGTTAGATTTGGACTATTCAATCTTTGATCAGATGATCTAATCTTTACCCGTGATTTTCACAGTCATTCCATATAGAGTCCACATGGACCAATCCATGGGCAACACTAGGGCTTGCTCGGCCGGTGCAACATGGTTAAATTGAAAAATTAGCATTTTGGATTTAAAATTATTTAAAAATAGTTAAAACTTAAAGAAATAATAGAAATTAAAATACTTCTTTAAAATTATAAATAAGGGCTCGTTGGATTTGTATTTTTGAGAAGCCATCTAATGGATCTAAAATCCCTAATTTTTAGTGGGTATTTTAAGCTTAATTGGAGTTTGAATGAAAATCAAATTTCTTCATTGAAACAAAAATCTTAATCAAATTGAACTTTAAACTTTTAGGGATTGAAATTGAGATTAAAGCACACCTATCATAAAATTGTTATGTTAAAATGGTGAATGGATTAAAAGTTATTGAATTTTAAAGTTCTAATACCTAATTTCATAAAATAATCAATTTAAAAATCTAGAAAATTATAAAAATCAATAAAATAGTTTAAATCACTTTAATTGACATCAAAGAACCTTAAGAAAATAACATAATCCTCTCAAGTTACAAAAAAAAACCAAAAACAAAAACAAAAAAAAAATCTACGAAAAACTTAAAATTATGGTTTAATAAATTATTAAAATTAACATTAATTGAATGAATTAAAGTTAGACTTCAACAATTTAAATGTAAAAACCAAACGTGAAACAAAATTATACTTAAACTATTATTAATAAAACCCTAAATCAAGTAAATATCACATAATCTTCAAATGAAATTAAACTAAACATAAACCTAAATAAACATAAACTTGAACTTAATTAAAACCCAATTAAGTAGTAATGAAATTCTAAATTGATAACTAAGTGAACCTAAATCATCAAATCATTAATATAAATAATATAAAACTAAATTAAAAGCTTCAACACTTAATTAACCTAAAACAAATGAAATTCTAATCATCTTAAAAAAAAGATCATGTTCTACCCATAATTAAACTTTAATTAAGCTAGTCATAAATGAAATAGTTAATCTTTAATCAAAACACACAAGTAATCTTCAATTAAGCTTAATATTCATTGCCCAATTAAATTTAATCATTTAAATAAGTTAATAATTTAATTAGAAACCAAACTTGTTTAATTATTAATCCAGTCTCAATTAAATGAATAAGTTAGAATACTGATTAATCAAATCAATTATTCATCAATTAATCTAAAGCTTAATCAACCTACTTGGCCATGATAATCATTTCTAGGCTAACAATAATCAAACTATACAATCACCTAATCAGGGTTAAATTCTTGATCAAACCAAACATCTAAAAAAAGTTAAAGGCTTAAAAAATCACTCATCTAATTATATTTGAAACTAATTAAATTAAACATAAACAACTTATTAACTTCTAACTAAGGCTAAGCCTAAATCAATGAAACTTTAAATCCAAATTAATCAATTTAAACCAAAATTAAATTAAAAAACCTTATAAAATAATAAATTTAATAACTCATAAGTCAACTAAACTTAAATGAAGCCTATAATAAACACTCTTTAAATCAAAACTAATCATTGCTAATATGGTTCATTCCCTAAGTAAACTTATCAACTTAAGCAAATAATTAAATCAATCATATTGAATTTAAACAATCCTTAATTTAATTTAATTAATCAATCATCTTAATTAAAACTTAATATGAACAAATTAGTTTAGATAAGATAAACAAAAAAATATTAATCAAACTCTAACTACATCAAGTGAATCAAATTAATCATGATGGAATTAAGAAATCTAATTAAATCAATCAATTATCTAAACTAAAATTTGAACAAAAGAATAAAACAATCAAGTTAATCATAAACCATCCAATAAACTTAAAAGCTATAAAGCAAACTAACCTAATTAAATCTTAATTAACTAGTGAACCACAACCATATGAAATCACATAAATTCAATAAGCAATTAAACTAAATTAAACCTTGATTAATCATCAAACTTTAAATCAAATTGATCACAAATCAAATTCATCTTAACCAATCATAGGATATTAATCAAGTCAAATCAAATCAAACTGAAGTAAACTTTAATTAATATTATATATAAAACATTAGGCTCAATTTAATCTATTTGAAAAATTGAATTAATTAATCATTAAATATACTAGTTTAATTATCAAATTAAACATGAACTACCAATCACAAACATTAACCAAATTCTAATAAATGAATCAAATTAAATGAAACTCTAATTATAAATAATCAAATTGAATTGAAATCAAACTAAACATTTAATTCACTTAACCTATGCAAATTAATAAATAAAACTAAACAAATCAAATCAATTAAGTTAAATCAAAAATATTAAATTAAACTAAACAATCATCAAACTATAATCAACATGTTAATAAAACATAATAAATTTAGCCAATAATTAACTCATTAATAAAAGGAACATGTTTAATCAATTGATCTTTAAATTAAAATTATAAATTGAATTAGAACCTTACTTAAACTAAATAAATCTTAATCAAATCAATTAAATGAAATTAAACATAAATAGATTAAACAAAATAATCATTAGACTAAATCAATTACCTTAAAACATTTAAATTTAAGAAATATTAAAATTAAATTTAAAAGAAATAATAAATTGTAATTGAACTTTAAATAATTAAATGAAATTAGTCAAACTAAAATTCAATATTTATCTAAAAGAATACATGAAATTAAATTATCATAATAATTTTATTTTAAATTTTAGTCAAGTCAAATAAACTTAAAGTAGAATATAAATTTTAAGCCATTAAATCATATTTAATTCCAAACAATATTAATATAAATCAATCAACATAAACATATAAATAAATCAAATTAATTAAATTAAATCAAATAATCATTGAAATTAAAATCAATATACAAATCAAATAACTGAATTCAATAAACTAAATGATCAAATCCTTTATTAAAATATTAAAAAATCAACTTAAAATTTAATCAAATCACAAGTTAATTAAATTAAAACTCAATAGCTAATTCAAATCAAACCTAAATGCAAACATGAAATCATTAAAATGTGAGCATCATTTAAAATTATTTAATCAACATAAACCACTTAAAATTCAATAAAATGAAAATTGAAGAAATAAATTGAATATCAATTCAAAGAAGTAAATTAAACATTAAGTGGATTATAAAAATTGAACTAAACCAAACTATAACCCAATAAATTCAAAGTCAATATCAACAATCAAAGCATATGAAGTTAAACAAATTTGAACTTCAAAACTCAAACTAAATTAAATCAATTCTAATTCAATCAAATCATTCTAATAAATTCAAATGGGTTATTTAAGATACATAGATTCTTAGAATAAATTTTCACTTTAGGGTGAGGATTTTATTCTACTAGGATTATGATATTGAATAGAATGGGTTCTACCCTAAGTAGAATTTATTTATTCTTCATTCTTTAAAACCTAAATTCAACCTAAACATAAAAATAAACTTAAAACTAAAATAAATTTTAAAGTCAATTAAATCATTTAAATTGAAACCATTCAATGGTAAAATTGAACAAACTCTGAATTCAAATTAAAAACTTAAAAATAAGGAAAGCCTAATATAGACATACCACACCAGCCCTCTTTCACACATTAGAATACTAGGTTACTGACCCTAGAATTAGGTTATGTCAATGATCTATGATTATTTGATGTAATATGATGTTTCTCTTATTTTGTGGTGTATTATTTTAGACTGGAAGGATAGGATTGTTTGCTTGCTAGTTTAGATATTAGGGTGTTCTTTTTAGGCTAACACTACTTTCTGTAGGGGCTGTACTTAAAAGGGACCACTATAATAAATATAAAATAAATGTGATTTGCCTGTAGATGTTGCTTAAGTCCATAAGCATAGCCTAATAGGATAGGTGGGCTTGGAAATCATTGATGTTAAGCCCACATGTTTGAAATATAAACTATTGGTGTGCTATATGTTTTTCATGACATTTGTTTTGTAAGATTTAAGATTTTATTTTAGAATTTTTAAATATAATTTAAGCCTAAAATTATGTTAGAATCTATGGGATTTAGGATTAGCAAGAGCTGACTGTACCTATTTGATGCTCTTCAATGTAGCCAAAGGAAGCTTCTAAAGAAGGAGATGATCTTGAAGTAAATAAAGACCCCATGGATTAAACTTTTAGTTCTAGACTGAGCTGTAAGGGTAGAGCTCAGATTCTTATTTTTAAAGGGCGAACAGTGGAACCTGGCCACACCAGACTATTTGATTTAATTTAAATTTGGTTTGAATTATTTTGTGGTGCACAATAAAATTACATACTCTTCATAAGTTTATATCTATGATTCCTGCATTTTGTGACGAAGCCTAGATATGTTAAGCTCTTAAGAAAATTAAATTTTCTACAACATTAAATTAACTCAAACATAAAATGGAAACTCATAATCTCACCATACATAATGCCCTAGGCATAGCATTAAGCAACTAGAAAAAATTAGTTTTTCAAATCATGAGAGCATATTATCCATTTCTCTTGAATTGGGTGCTTCACCCATTACAAATATGGGGGCAGCTGACTTGTGATAATGATCACCCTTCCTTGGGAGGTGTGTCTTCTCCACCAAGGGTAGAGATGAAGGAGGAGACCCTTCCTCTGACTCGTCGCCAGTGGGACATCAGAAAATGAACGTCCACCGAGCTTCTTTCATGGTGAAATGAATGGGAGACTCTCCCACATCAAATTGAACATTCCAACACATTTTGGGGGTCGAGCCAACCTCAAATGATCGCCACCTCATTCCCTCACTGTCGGTGAGCCAGAGAATAACCAAAGCCACCAGATTTTTGTCTGAAGTTGGTCTAGGGAGCAATCCACAGGGAGGCAAGCCACCAAATTGTATACACAGCTTCATCACATCAAGGCGAAGCTAATGGAGTCAATCCCACCACCGGTGATCACCAAAAATGAGGTATGTGGCCAAATCCCACCTCGCTATGTTGCAACGGCACCACGCATGCCTCCACGTCAGCTCGCATTTCTAAAACAAGAAATTCCTTGAAATAATTAATTAAAAATTAATTAAAAATCACAAAAAATTCAAAAATTCATAAAAAATTAAATACAAATCCAAAAATTGCAAACTTGGGCTCTATGATTCATCTTGATGAGAGAAATCCATTAAAATAAAAATCACCAATTTATTTTGAATATTTTAACCCTAATTTAAGTTTAAATGAAATAGACTAAACCTTAATTAATCACAAACCATTAATCCAATTCAAATGATACTTTGGGGACTTGAAATTAAGGTTAAAACACACCTTAGGAAAAATTTTCATTAGTTCATTCAATGCAATTCATGAGAAATGAAATTTCAAATCCTAAACCGTGATTTTAATTAAATAAAGTAAGATAAAATGAATTAAATAAACTCAAATCAACTTAATGAACTCTGATGAACATAAAATCATCAATGAAATTCATTCAAACTAGATAAATCATAAAACTACTTAATTAGGTAATTAATTGAACTAAATAATTTAAATAATTAACCAAAATTTTATTAAATCACAATAAATTAACTAAATGTCCAAAAATTATGATTGCACCCTCTTTGGTATCATCTTTTAGTGAGAAATTAATAAAATATGAAGTCGCTAAATGATTTGCATCAAATTAGGCCTAATTTGTGTTTTAATAAAATAATTTAAATCTTAATTACACCTTAATTATGAATCTAATCAAGATGAAATTTTGGAAACATGAAATTGGCATGGAACCCCACTTTCCATAAAAACTTTAAATCCAAATGATCTTTGGATTTGGAATTACTGAATTTCCAAATTTGTTGGTCAATATAAATCAAATAATTAACAAAAAAAAATTCATAAATAAAGTAACTTTAAATAATCTACATCAACATAAAAAATACTTAGGATAGTTCTCCAAATAGCCTAAGTCAAAGAACTTAATCATTTCTATACTAAATGGTTAAGGAAATTGAGAAGGCATAGTAAAAGTAATTAAACCCTAAGTTAATGAAATCACAAACAAAAAACTTAATGAAACTTAAATATACAATCAAACTAACTTAAGAATGGGTCAAACTTTACCCAAAGGGCCTTCTTTTTTATTATTTTTTTATTTTTTAACCTAAGTGCCTTAGGTTAACATAAATTAAACTAAATGAAATGAAAATAATTCAACAAACCTAAACATAATTCAAAGCAAAACCAATTCAAATTAATACAAATGAACTAATTCAATTCAAATAAAATAATTCAAACCAAATTAATTTAAAACAACAAACCAAACCAAGAATGAAAATCAAATCAAATCAAAAGGGATGAAATGAAGAATTAAATTCCAAAGAAAAGAATTAATCTAAAAATATAAATTGAATCCAAACCCAAACCATATAAATGAAACTAAAAGTTTTAATTAAGATACTTATGGATCTTAGTTAGACCTTTAGGATGGATCTTCATCTTAGGATGAATGTTTCATTTCATTAAGGGTTAGGATGTTGAATGGAATGGGTTCCACCCAAAAATGAGATTCTTTCTACTATTCATTCTTGAAAACCTAAACTTCACTTTAACCAAATAAATGTGAAATGAAAATGAAAAAAATTATTAAATCATTTGAATTGAAACCATCCAAAGGTAAAATTCAAATAAACTTAAAACTCCAAATTGAAACTTAAACTAAAGATGCCTAGCAAAGTCTTGTTATACAAGCCTATTTCCTTCACACATTAGATCATTAGGTCACAGACCCTAGACTTAAGTTAAGCCATTCTATGATTCCTTTTTTATAATTCTCTGTGTTGTGATGTGATGCATTGTGTTTCACATGTCTTTGTACTATATTATTTTAAACTACATGTCAAAAATTATTTTCTCGTTAGACTAGATGATAGAATGTTATTTTTAGATCTAACATTATATTTTGTAGGAGGCTATGCTAGAAAGGACTATTATCATAAATAAAACTAAAAATATTATTTTCTTATAGGTACACTTAAGTCCTTAAGCATAGGCCATAGAACAGGTGGGCTGGCAAGCAACTAATGTTAATCCCATATGTTTATGAAATATAATGTGTTATTTGTATTTTTCTAATATTTGTTTTGTAGGCATTAAGATTTATTTTTGAAATCAAAATATCAATTTGATATTAGAATTAGGATAGCATCTATGGGGTCTTGGATTAGCTAGAGCTGACCCAACTATAAGATAGGTGTAGTGGTCCCCTATGAAGCCCAATGGATGTACCTGAAGAAGGAGACAAACCTGGAAAGAAGACCCATATATCTAGACTTGAAGTTCTAGGTTGGGTTGTATAAGGGCAGAGCCTAGCTGCCAATTTGCTCTTTTTTCCAAGATGTATGGTGATACCCAGCCACATTAGCCTATTTTATTAAATTAAAATTAGTTTTATTTATTTTAGGGTGTACAATAGAATCTACCTACTTTTTAAGGTTTCTTTCTATGTTGTGCTTTCCTGTGATTGAATGTCTGGACAATTAGGCTCATAGGAAAAATTAAATTTTATGCCCAACTTAAATCTAAACAATTGAAACAAAAATTTTAAAAAAAATTGAAACCTCACATAAACTAAAGCCTTATGCAAAAATTAAAATCAATTAGAACCCAATTAAGTTTTGAAACCATGAAATAATATTGCCCCAATCCTTGAATTAGACAACTTCTTCCATTGCGCATAAGGGGCATCTGACCTATGAGGATGACCACCTTCTTAGGAAATCCTACCCTATTTTATTGATTTGGCCCATAATCATTTCTAATTGCATGGCATTAGTCATAAAAATGCATACCCAAGATCTCAAATAAATCTTGAGTCAAAATTTTTAAAATCTAAAAAATGTGCATTAGTTAGATGCATTTCATACCCTACATTATCTCAAGGATTAGGGAGTGAGCCTAGGTTCATACATTCCTTTCTGAAAATGCAACAGCCTAGCCAATAAGCATTCATAAGGCTTGGCATCATGAATTTAAAATGCGCTTAGGTGGTGTTAGCTGGCAGCCCTCGGCAGGCGCATTGTAAGTCCATAAGAGTCTGGAATAGGTTAGTTCTCTGAAGTGAGAGGAATGGTCGATAATTCTTAAAATAAAATTAAGTCAAGCATCTGACATGTGTCATAAACACTTGTAGACTTGATTCTAACAAATCATTCTCAAGAATAAGTCTTCAACCTTAGGCATTTCTGCAATCTTGTGCTGCTAAAATCTAAACTCTAAATTTCTAAGAAAATATCAACTCAAAATCTAAACTAAATTCTAAAATTTAAAGCATAATGATAGGATATTTAAAGTACCTACTAGGCATCCGAGTATCAATAAGCATTTACTACTTCATCTCATTTGGCTTCCAAGAATAACTCTTCCCAATTTGAATCAATCCTAATTAAAAATTCCAGAAATCAATCATCTATAAACCAACTTAGAAAACCTTCAGAATAACAACTTATTTCTTTAATCAAGAGTATTCTTAGGAAGAGACCCTTCTTAAGATGTAATTAACTATAGGGGCTTGCCACTATACGGAACCATGAATCTAGTTTAAATTAAACCATGTTATACTTTTCATATAGTTCTGGAGAAAAAAATATGGTACACGAAAGAACCATTAGCCTTAGGAGTCCTTTATTAAATGATCAAATCCATTATAAGAAAATATGTTTATCTTCCAAGATACTATGTTTATTCCTTTGTGATGCATTTGATAATTCAAATAAGAAATTTCACCACATTCTCAATAAACAATTATAGAGTTAAAAGTCAAAGTTGCCCCTAACCTTTTAGAAGAGGTTGGGAAGTTGTCAAAATTTTTATACCCAAATAATCAGCTAAGAAGTAGGTGTAAAGCTTGAAGATTCATCTTCTAATGAAATAATATAACTTCCTTTTGACTAGTATCTTGATTATGTTAAGAATACAATGAAACATGGTTTAATCTCTCATGCTTGGCCCAAAGGTTTAGCCCAACACATTAAAATCTTATAGAATACTAAAATTAAAAAATTAAAATCTAAGGCTAGCATTTGGTTTGGTACCATCGGACCTTTAAATGATGATGAGTATTGTTTAATGATAACTAACCACATGGAGTCTAATCAACTTTTTTAGAGTTCATCCAATATTTTGGAAGAATTTTGTCTTGAAACATTAGATAATCTAGATGATCACTCAGTTCAGAATGCACCCTTAGAATTTAAAGAAGAGGCAAAATTCATTATTGATGAACTAATAGAAATCAACTTAGTAACTAAGGAAGACCCACGACCAACTTTTATGAGTTTACTTTATAGATACATTCCATGGAATTATGATGAAATGCCAAGTTTATCGTTAGACACTGCAATCCATAAATTAGAGAATAAAATAAATTATTCCAATAAAATAAGCTCCTAGACGAATGTGTTTGGAGATTGAACAATAAGTAATTACTAAAGTAAGGAAATTAATTAAAGCCAATTTTATCTGAGAAGAAAAGCATCCTTCTTTATTAACAAGTATTGTGCTAGTAAAGAAACAGAATGATCAAATACGCATATGCATAGATTTAAGAGACCTGAATAAGGCTTTCTCTAAAGATGAGTTCCCACCACCGATACCAAAAAATATGGTGGATATAGCCTCATCACATGAAATTTTCTCATTTATGGATGGGTCATCTGGGTACAACCATATAAAATTGGCCATTGAGGATGACAAACATACGGTGTTTAGAACTCTGATTGGGATATTCTATTACACAGTCATGCCATTTGGTCTTAAAAATGTTGGGGCTACTTATCAAAGAGAAATGACTAGAATATTCGATGATTTGATTCATAATCAAGTTGAATGTTATATTGATAATCTAGTCATCAAAAGTAAAGAAAAAGAAAGTCATTTATATGATCACATAATTATTTTTGAATGGTTGTGCCATTATAACTTAAAAATAAATCCTTTTAAGTGCACCTTTGGAGTGATGCCAAGAAAATTTTTAAGGTTTATAATGAGGCACCATGGATTGAAATCAATCCTAAAAATTAAAGCTATCATAAAAATGCCACCACCTATAAGTCTTACATAATTAAGATCACTCTAGGGAAGGCTTGCATACCTAAGAAGGTTTATATCAAACATATTTGGAAGATGCCAACCATTCATGACATTAAAGAAAAAGATTCTTAATTTATTTGAGATGAAAAATGTAAGATTGAGTTTAATAGTTTAAAATAATACTTAATGAATACTTTTATTTTAGCTACCCCAATCTCAGGGAAGCCATTAATTCTATATACTACAACTTTAGATGAATCTCATGTAGCTTTATTAGCTCAAGTTAATGAAGAAGGAAAAGAAAATACCCTCTGTTATCTAAGCCATAGACTTATCCCAAAGGAGATGAATTATCCATCCATTGAAATTTATTATTTAGCTTTAATTTATACTATTTAAAAACTAAGGCATTATATGCTTTCACATAAAGTAAATTTGATTTTAAGAGTAAATCCTTTACAATATCATATGACCCATATGATGTTATTTGGACATCTAGCACATTGATCTATGATTTTGTTGCAATTTGAAATTTTACTTATCCCTCTTCGTGCTGTAAAAGGTCAAGTTATAGCTAATTTCTTAACAACACATCCTCTTCTCGAGGGTTCTACTTTAAATGATGATCTCCATAATAAATAAATAATGATTTAAAAAGAAGAAAGTAATGTCATCTGGGAGAAGTATTTTGATGGTGCAGACTCTTCCAAAAGAGATAAACAATTTAATTATTCGATCTTACGTAAGGTTGTAATTAAACTAGTCTTTATAACTCTACATAAAAGAATGATGTGATATTCATACCATTTGTCTGAACTCTATACAAATAATGAAGCTAAATATAAGGCTCTTATAACTGAGTTGGAGTTAGCAATCCTTATGGATGTTAAAGAGATAAAAAATCTTCAGAGATTTTCAACTGGTTATTAACCAAGTGAGTGGAATCTATAAAGTTTTACACCCAAAACTTTTCAATTATTATCAATATATAGTGAAACTGCTTTAATATTTTTTTATGTGACTCTGTATAAAATATCATGAAAATATATTGATATAGTTAATGCTTTTGGCTAAGCTTGCAAAAGAAATTGTGTCCCCAGAAAAAGAATAAGTATCTATAGAGGTACAAAATCAAAAAGGTTTATCTCTTATAGATTTAGATTATATGAATAGAAAAGTAGAAATTCAAAGGATAACTACTCTTACTGAAGGTCAAAAATAATATGACTAAAGATAGACATTCATTAACTATTTAAGTGAGGGGAGGCTACCAGAAAATAAATCTCAAGCAAATCAGATTAAAAAATGTGCTTTTTTTCTACTCGTAAATCAATAATCATTATATCACTAGTCATTTGATCAAATGTGTTGCTTAGATAAAAAAGAAACACATAAGCTTATAATCGAGGTACATTATGGATTATGTGGTCCTCACCAATCTATACCTAAGATGAAATTAAAGATTAAAAGACTTTGGGTATTATTGGCCTTCGATGCTAGATGACAACATGAAAATTGTATGTTTTTGTCATCAATTCCAAGTACATGGTGAAGTCTTACATCAGCCGCCAAATATATTGCATCCAAAAATTGCGTATTGGCCCTTTAAGAGATGGGGTACTAACGGCATAGGGCCTATTGACCTTCCTTCATAAAAAAGGCATCATTTTATAATGGTTGCAACTGACTTCTTTTCTAAATGGGCTGAGGTCAGTCCATTATAAGAAGTTAAATCTTACCATGTGCTTACATTTTTTTGAGAGAACATCATATATAAATATGGTGTTCCTCGTCGAATCATATCAGATAATGAGCAAGCATTTAAGTCCATTAAATAAAATTACTTTAGAGAAAAACAAAACATCGATTGGAGATATTCAATCATCTATTACCTTAGGGAAAATGGATTGGCCAAATCTTTTAATAAAATACTCATACAAATATTGAATATAATTCTTGATGAAAATAAATGTCGGTGATATGAAAAATTGGTTGAAGTCTTATGGGTCAATCCACATATAAGACACCAACTCAATCCAAACCATATGATTTGGTTTAAAGAACTGAAGCTATTCTTCTATTAGAAGTATAACTACCTTCTCTAAGGATCATTGTCAATAACCACAATATAGTATATCAGAATCATAAACTTCAACTAAAAGAACTTAAAAGTCACGAAGGAAAATGTCTAATGGCACAACAAGACATTGAACTTTACCAATCGTGTATGGCTCAAACTCATGATAAATTGGTCCATCGTAGAAATTTCTAAGTAGGAGAATTGGTCTTGGTTCTTAGAAGGCCAATTTAGCTCATCACAGGATAGGCAGCAAATTTGAACCAACATGAGAAGGACCGTTCATCATGGAGAAAGTCTACGAAAGATGTTCTTATCAGTTGATAACTTGTAATGGTGAATGTCCAATGTCCCCAATTAATGGATGTTACTTAAAGAAATATTATGTATGAATTGTATCCAATTCCAAAGGAATCAATAAAGTTATATTTCATAAAATTTTATTTCTGTAATTTATTTTTATCTAGAGATTGATCTTTTGTAAAACAAATAAATTTACTTTGGGCTAAATTCTATTTATAATATTATTGCATAATAATTGACTAAAGATAGATTGCTTCAGTGATATCTTTTAAATCATTTATAATAACTTTTTACCATTAAAGGCCCTATTTCAATAGGTTATCTAGATTAGGATTAAGTCAACAAGACCCCATTCCTCATTTAGCCATTTAAGTTAAAAGTAATCCATTGAAGGCCCTATCTTAATAGCTAACAAGATGGGAGTAAGTCTCTTAGTAACCATCCTTCCGACAAAACAAGGATAGGATTAACTCATCAAGACCCCTTTCCCTCATTTAGCTATTTAAGTTGGAATTAAGTCATTGAAGGCCCCTTCTTAATAGGTAATAAGATAAAAGCAAGTCCTTTAGTAGACATCCTTCTAACAAAATAAGGATTGGATTAACTCACCAAGCCCCCTTCCTATTAAATAGACTATCTAGGTTAAGATTAAGTCACCAAGACCCCTTTCTGACTAGTCAAAATTTGAGGTTTATGATTTAAGTCATAAAGACACCTTTCCTCATCATTAACTAATTAAGTTGGAATCAAGCTATTGAAGGCCCCTTCCAAATAACAATCAAAATAGGAGTAAGTCCTTTAGTAGGCATCCTTTCTAGAAAATAAGGATAGGGTTAAATCATTAAGACCCATTTCCTCTTCCAAACTATTTAGATTAGAACTAATTTATTGAAGATCTCTTCCTAATAACTAACTATATAGAAGTAAGTCCCCTAATGGAATCCTTTCCTAGTTTAAATCCATGTAGTTTGGTTAAGAGTAAGTACCCATAGTGGCATCCTCTCAAACTACCACCCCTCCCCTAGATAAAAGTGAGTATCCATACTAGCATTCTTTCTAAAAAATAAAAAAAGGAAAAAAAGTTTAGGATCTACTTATAGATCCTCTCTTTAGGTTGGCTAGTCATTAGATCACTCTTTGGCTAATCTCACCTAAAAAGATATGAGTCCCCAAGCCTTCTTCCTAAGTTATCCATTGAAAATTGACAAAAAAAAAACCAAACTCTATTATAATCAAGACTAGAATAAGTCCCTTAGAGGCATCTTCTCTAGCTATTACGACTAAGGCATGTTTATGCATATCTTTCATAATTAAATTCAAAACAAAATTTCAATCAAAAGCATAGCTAATCCAAAACTCAAATTTCAAAACAAATTTAAACCATTGAAAGCTATATTGTTTGTAATCTTTATAGGATATGTTGATTAGTTTGATTAATGCAAATATGTGCAATGTACACTAGTTACTCCACTACACATATTGGGGGTCTATTTGTTGACCATAAATTAATTAAAATCAAATAAAAAGCTCAAATTAAACCAAACAACCATTAAATTAATGTCAACATAAAAAAGTAAACAATTAAATTCAATAAATCACATGAAGAAACCCTTAATTAAACCTTAAATAGGAGATCATTTTAAATTGTAATAAAAAATACAACATGGTTAAGATACATCAATCAATTGAAATAAAATACAAATAACATCTAAAATTAATTAAACAACATAAACCATATAAACTTCAATTAAAATTAGTGAGATAAAATCTAAAGGAAAAAATTAAATACTAATTAAGTTATTATAATCAAATTAAATTAAATTAAAAACCTAATCTAATGTAAACAATCAAGATACATGAAATGAAATAAATTCAATAAACTTAACTTTTGAAATCTTGATTAATCAAATGAACATTAATCAAATAAATCCACTTAATTTTTTAGTTTAACCCATGGAATGGATCTTCATCTTAGGATGAAAACCCCATTCTACTAGGATAAGGATATTGAATAAGATGAGTTCTGCCCAAAGCAAGATTTATTTTATTCCTCATTCTTTATAACTTAAATTTAAATTTAATACAAAAATAAATTTAAAATTGAAATAAAATTATAAATTAATTAAATCATTTAAATTAAAATTATCTAATAATAAAATTAGAACTAACCTTGAATTCAAATCAAAACATGAACCTAAAAAGGCCTAATGCAGTCATATCACATAAACCCTTCCATTCACACAATAAACTATTAGGTCACTGACCCTAGTCTTAAGTTATGATGATGGTCGATGATGTTTTGTGTTGTGAAATGATGTTTTCTTATTTTATGATGTAGTGTTTTATAATGGATATCTAGAAATTGTTTGCTCACTAGTTTAGATGTTAGAGCATTTTTTAGGCTGACACTATTTTCTATAGGTGTTGTGCATAAATGGATTTTCATAATAAATATAAAATAAATATTATTTGCTTGCAAGTGTTATTTAAGTCTCTAAACATAGCCCAATAAGTCGGTGACTTTGGTAACCATTGCTAAGATTGTATATTTGAAATATAAACTATTGGTGTGTTGTATGTATTTCCTAGCTTTTATTTTGCAAGGTTTAGGAACCTATTTTGGAAATTTAAAATGTAATTTGAGCCTAGATTTAGGTTAGGATCTATGTGTTCTAGGAATAGCATGAGCACACCTTACTAGTTGGTGGTCCCCTAAGGAGCCCAAGGAGGTCCTTGAAGATGGTGACGAACCTAGATGAAGAACTTCATAGATCAAGACTTTAGTTTTAGGTAGGGCTGTATAATGGCAAAGCTCGACTGCCCATTTTTCTTTTCTTTTAAGATGTACAAAAACACTAAGCCACACTGGTTTATTTTATTTAATTTAATTTGACTTAATTTATTTTGTGGTGCATAATAAAACTGTATGCTTTTCAAACGTTTCTTTCTATGGTTGATGTGCTCTACGATAAAGCCTAGAAACATTAGGCTCTTAAAAAAACTAAATTTTTCTATCCCATTAAATTTAAACAACTCGAACATAGAAAGGAAACTCATAATCTCACCATAAATAAATCCCTAGGCATACAACTAAAAATAACTAGAAATAATTAGACTTTATAAATCATGCAAGCATATTATTTGTAATTCTTGAATTGGGTTTATTGCACATAAGGGGAATCTAACCTATGAAGATGATCACCCTTTTTTAGGAAAGTGTGCCTTCTCGTGATTTGGCACATAGCCTTTTTCTAACTACATCTCATTGTAGGCATGAAATTTCATACCCAAAGCCTTCAATAAAAGTATGAGTCAAAATACAAAAAAAAATGGAAATTATTGTATTGGTTAAGTGCATAACATACCATCCATGATCTTGGTGTTAGGGAGTGAGTTTAGATTCTTTATTTTCTTTCTTAAATACAACAGCCCAACCATATTGCATTCATATGGTTGAACTCATGGATTTAAAATCATTTAGGTGATATTATCTGGCATGCCTTCCAGGAAAGTTGTATGTCAAGAGGAGCCAGGGATATGCTAATTTTATCAAATGAGAAAGAGAAATAATAATTCCCAGAATTATATCTAGTCAAACCTTTGACTTATGTCAAAAGCATTTATAGACTTAAATTCTGAAGCATCCAATTGGAATAAATTTTCAACTCCCAGGCATTTTTATAGTCTTGTGCTGTCAGAATCTAAGTCCTAGATTTTTTAATAAAATGATAAACTCATAATTTTGATAATTTTTATTTTTTAAATATAAAGCCTAATAGTATAATAGTTGAATTGCTTACTGGGAATCCTAGTATCCAAAAGAATTGATAAACTCATATTATTTTTACTTATTCCCAATTATCTTCCAAAAAGAACTCTTCCTCCTTGAAGCATTCACTATTGAATTTTTAAATTAATAATTATTTTAAGATAAACTTTATAATGCATAGAGATAAAGGACATTTTATTTAATTAAGAGTATTCTTAGGAAGAATTCCCTTTCTTCTAAGATGTAATTAACTTTAAAAGCTTGCATTTATAAGAAACTACAAACTTTGCAATAAATAAACCATGTCCTACATTTCTATCTAATTCAGGGAAAGAAATCTCTGGAATATCAAAGACTCATATGCCTTAGAAGTCCTTATTAGGTAATTGAATCCATTAAAGGGTAATATGTTTATCTTTCAAGATAATATATTTATCCCTTAATGATTACCTAAATAAGTATTCTTAAAATTAGTGTGGTGTCATAAATCTTCTCCACATTTGTCCGACTTTAGTATTCTCGGCCAATAGTGGTGCAAGAAATATTTGGATCTTCAACTTGGGGTTCCACTACTCAGTAAGATGGGCCCTTCCTTGGGACAAAAATATCACATTGAGTAACTTGAACCATCATGTAGCTCCCTAAGTATTCTTGCATCAAGGTTTGGCTTTGCTTAGTATTAGTATTTTTGCTCCAAGAGTGGTGCACCAAGTATTTGGATCTCCTACTCAAGATTTTGCTACTCACTAAACCAGACCTTTCTTTGGTCTAAAAATGACACACTAAGTATCTTGAGTCATCACACAGCTCCTCGAGTGTATTTTTTATAATTTAGCATATGAGTATGCTCTTTTGATAACTACCATTATCCTGTAAGTTAACTCATTTAAGAAGAAAAATATAATTAATTTATTACTAAAAATAAAAAGATACATGAAATTTAAAACTAAAGAAGTGAGTACAAAGTATAGAAATATTCCCTTAAGGATAAAACTTTTCAAGTCTCTATAATTTCGTGTTCTTGGCATCTTCCTGTCTGAATGAGATTATAGTCGATATTCGTTAGAGCCTACTTGCTCATTGATTATAAAAGGCCCATCCCAATTATGGATTAGTTTTCCCAAAATATTCTATTGAGTAGTGGCATCTACTGTCTTCAGTAGTAGGTCACTGCTCTTGAAATTCTTCTCTTTCACATAATAATTGAAGCATTTAGTCATTCATCTTTTTATTTATTCTTATCTTAGTGATGCCTCAATTCTTAGTTCTTCCCACTCACCATCTTCAACTCCCATCCTTTCCATTATTAAGATATTTTAGCTTTAAACCTCATACTCGACAAGCAGGATGGCTTCTATGTCATAAAGATAATGTGAATGGTAAATATCATGTTGCATTTATGAGAGTGGTTTTGAGTGCTCAGGGTACTATGGGTAATGTGTCTACCCATTTAGCTTGCTAGCTTTGACCTTATTTTTGAGTAAATTGATTATCTTCTTATTAGTAGCCTCTACTTATCTGTTACTCTATGGGTGGTGTATTGATGTGAATTTCAACTTGACCCCTCGAGACTGTAAAACTCCACTCTCTTAGCAAATTTAGGCCCATTATTAGTGATAATCGCCATGGGTAACACATACATGCACATAATGTCAGTCCAAATAAAAATTCTTATTATCTAAAAAGTTAACTTTCTAAGTGACTTTGCCTCGATCCACTTATTAAAATAGGCAATCATGACTAAGATGAACTTTCTCTATCTACCAATAATTAGCAAGGGATGTATCATATCAATTGCCCAAATATCAAATGACCAAGGACTAATGATGGGTTGCAAAGGTTGTGATCATTGTTGTTGGAGTGTTTTGAACTTTCAACATTATATACATCTCCACATGAACTCTTCAAAGATCTTTTCTAAGTGTAGGAAATACACTTGTTTAAAGATTCTTTGGTGAGTGTCCTCCCTCGAATGACTTTCATGCTTGCTTGAATGTATTTTCTTAAGAATCTTCCTTTGTTCAGAGTCTCTCACACATCTAAGGTTGAGCAAGGTCACCAACTTTTGAAATAACTCTTCTCCTATGAATAGGTATTAGGTAGCCTTGAGTTTGAACTAGTTCAAATCCTTTATCATTCCATCTAATTCTTTTATCTGCAAGTACTTTATGATAAGGTCAACCCAACTCTATAAGCATTCATGGTCAACTTCCATTAACTCTCATTCTTTTATACTTAATTGAATGATCTCATGCTCCATGAGTCTACTAGCTCGAGATAATATATTAATGAGTTATTTTCTCTCTAGGGATTTGCTCAATCTTGAAATACTCTAATTTCCTAATTTATGCTTTCACTTTAAGTAAATATTTTTGCAAATACTTTTCTCAGACTTCATATTCTCCATTAACTCATCTTACTACAAGTGGTAAGTCAGAATATGCTACTACATGTGTGGCTTCTAGTCCCCTAGCAAATCTTAGCCCAATGAGTAAAGCTTCATATTTGGCCTATTTATACATCACCTTGAAGTTAAATTTGACTGACTATGTTATTGTGATTTATATTTGACATTTTAACACTTTGCTCATGCATGTTGCTTGCTTGCTAAAAGAACTATCAACATATAGTAGCCATAAGGGTTTTAGGTTGATGAAGATATCTTGTGAGCTACTGAATCAACAGAAAAATCCATGAGTGCCTAGGGTTTGAACATAATTCAAGGTGAGTATGATATATAAAACTCACTAAACTCTATGAACCATTTTAATAATCTTTCTAAGAATCATGCTTAGTGAGTAGAAATTTAAGCTGGTTATCAATGACAATTTGTGTGGATTATGCTTGGAAGTAAGATTGTGATCATTTGACTGAGGTGATTAGAGCGAGTGCAAACTTTTCTATAAGTGAGTAGTGTAACTCGCACCTCATAGATTTATAGAAATAATAGATGTGATATTATTTTGACCTTTTTCTTTGATAAGGACTGAACTAATTGAGTCTTCTTCCTTCTCCTAAGTACAATAATAGGATTTCTCCCTCCTTTAGGATCTTCAACAAAGGAGGTGATGTGTAGAGTATTTTAAGTCATTAAAGGTTTTCTCATATTCTAGAGTCCACACAAAATTTATTTGCTTCTCTAAAAACCTTGAAAAATGGAGAGCATCACTCCCCTACATTTGAGATGAATCTATTTAATCCTGGTACTCACCCAATAAGCTATTGAACCTCTTTCACCTTGTTTGGTGAGGGTAAGATGAGGATGGCCTTTAGTTTATTAGAATTTTCCTTTATGCTTTCACGAGTGATAAAAAATTCCAAAAACTTCCCTGCTCCCAGACCAAAAATGTATTTTAGAGGGTTAAGACATATATTATACATTTTTAATGTAGGGAATGTCTCTTCAAGGTCTTAGATGTGTTGTATTGAGTACTTGCTTTCGACTAGCAGGTCATCCACATAGACCTACATTATTTTGCTTTTTTTAGTCTTTGAATACACAATGCCTTTGGTAGGTCATACATTCTTTAGTCCAAAAAAAATAAATCAGTAGCAAGTTAATTCAATAGTAATAATAAAAGTTTTTCTTTCAAAATCTATAGGGTGCATTTGAATTTGATGGTATCCCAAAAATGAGAATCCACCCAAGAAGCACATCGCTGAGTAACCAGTTGTTGAGTCAACAAACTTGTCTATTTATGGAAGAGAAAATAGTCCTTTGGACATGCTAAATTTAGATTACTAAAGTTGACACATTCTCCACTTGCCACATGACTTTTACACCATTACCATGTTGGATACCCATTACGGATATTAAACCTCTCTAATGAAGTTAGCCTCAGTAGCTTGGTGAACTCCTCTTAATAGGCTTGATGAGTATGGTAGTGATTTTCCTCATTTTTTCTATAACGAGTTGTGCATCCTCACAAATATTTAGGCGATGACAAGCAGTGTTGACATTTATACCCAACATCTCGCTACCATCATAGTGAATACATCTAAATTTTTTAACAAAGATCATATGAGGATTTCTTTATGTTCAGAATAGAAAGTAGTACTAATCTTTAATACTCACCCATTGCCTTTCATGGTTGGAATTCTATTTACCTCTTCAAGAACTTTAATTCCTACTCATGCAATATCCAGTTGAAATACTTTATCTTCTTTACTCGACTTATCAATCACTTTTAAGTATCACATGCTAGATTGGTTGAGGTTTCCTCTAATGGTGATCTCTTCTCCTCCAATGGAAAATTTGATGGCTATATGATATGTCGACACCATTATTCTAAATGTGTTAAGTAGAGGTTGGCAAAAGATAACATTATAAGTAGCAAGTACCTCTACTATAATAAAATTCACCATGGCCATGATTTTTTTTGCCCTCTCTCCAAGTGATGGGGAGAGTAATCATCTATTCAATTTCTCTTCACTCACTTAAGAAATCTTATAATGTTCTTTCTATGGGTGTGAGTTTGGAATTCTCTAGTCCCAACTTGTCAAAGATTAATTTAGAAATGATATTAACTGAACTTCCCTTATCAATCAAACTGCTACCCACCTGGGAGTTAATGATCAAGGTTATTACAATGATTGCATCATTTTATAGGTTCCCAATAATAGAATTAGCCCTTTTGAAAAACTTGCTGGGATTATCGATTTAGATGATGTGCATATCATGGTGGCTAAGTTTTCTTCTCTAGATAGTAACTTTTTCATACTAGCTTTTTTGAGGACTCTCTATCACCCTCTAAGATGGTGGGTACGACTCCGCTAATATGAATAATGAGTGAGACTGCAAGTTCATTGATGACTTCTTTATCTTTTCTCCAAATGAACTCCTTGAGTTTCCTTGCCTTTATTAACTCGTCCACTAAGTTCTTCCAATGGTGACACTCCTTAGCATCATTGTTATGATCACGATGATAAGTATAATAACTTGATCAGTTGCACACTCTATCCTTCATAGGTGATGGCATTTTAAATATTCTTAATTTAAATTGCCTCAACCAGCTCAGCCATTAATACACTATGGTACCTCAAATAACTCACTATCTAAGAGCTGATTATTTAACTTGCCTCTACCAGCTAGAGTGGGTCATGTATAGTCGGCTCTTCGATAGTGAGTTATTGAGTTTTTAAAGCCTCTCTAGTGCTTTTGGTCACCTCCTCTTATTCATTCTTCACTTTTGATATCTATCCCTTGGGAATCATTTTGAAGATCTTTTCAGTGATTATTTAGTCCCACTCAGTGATGTTATTTTGATAACTTCATCATACTCTTGATTTAGATGCTTGTTCATCGCCTTTAGTAATTCAATAAGTGACTTAAGTTATTGGAGACCTGAGACATATCTGAAGAGCCCCTCCTTTAAGCCATAAGCGATTGCTATGTGGGCGATTATGGGTTCTAGGTCATTAACTTCCAACATTTCTTGCTAAAAGCGAGTAATGAACTTCTTTAAGAACTCTCCAAGTTCCTATCTCATCTAGTGGAGGGCTTGTGATCTCTTTAGCAGCACCTGAGTGCAAGCAAATTGTGTGGTGAACATCTTTTTGAAATCAATAAATGATGTTATAACTCTTAGTGGAAGGTGTGAGAACCATCTAAGGGCTGACCCTTTAAAAGTGGTAAAGAAAATTTAACAGATCATTATATCAACCAAGTCCAATAGTAATGTGGATGACTCAAAATATGTTATATGATTGATTACATATGTTCTTTTTTTATATGATTCTAGATGAGGGATCTTGAAACTATGAGGAGGGTGACTTTTAGTAATCTTCACAGAGAAAGCATTAGTTGGCTATGGTTGCTTCCTTAGCACATCTTCTTCTTCACTTGTGTCATAAGATTCATCATCAGATTTGAGAATCTTTGATGGATAAGAGCTTGGAACCTTATATGGGTTTCTTCTTTCTTGGCAAGATCAACCAATAGCCAATCCCTTGGATCCTTCATTCTCTTTAACTCAAGGTTCTTCACAGTGTGGTTTCCCTATGGTCGCCTACATAAGGTGAGTAATTCTATCTACCATGTCTCGCAAATCTTACTGTGTTATGAATTATTGGACATTCTCTTACAAGTCCATATAACTATCTCATGATGAGAGTCCTACTTCACTTTGTATCTTGCTTATGATTTTTAACCTCATCCATGCTCACTACACCTAAAAGAATATTGAATTCAAATATGTCTATGGATGAAAGAGGAACCTTTTAAAATACTTGGTAAATACATTTAGACAAAAATATTATAAACAAGAGGACAAGAAAGTAATGAAGTGTGGGAGAAATAATAATATTCATTTCTCATAATTAAAGTACAAAGATTAGGGGCCTAGAGAGAGAGAAAGGTCCCCCATAAGAGAGGAGTTTTCCTTTTATAACACCAAGGAGTGACTATATATAGAAAATATATATAAGATAAATTGAGTGCAAGTGGATGCTGCCTATGCTAGTAGTAGGTATAGATCTGGTGGGCAGTAGGGGTGTGTGGCCCATCATCGTGCGAGTACATGAGTAAGGATTATGCTAAGAAGAGTAGCCACTTATTCTTTTGAGCATTCACCCAGTATCAGTGAGTTGATTGGTGCCTTATTCTTTTTGTCATTATGTCTTAAGTCCTTGACTTGTCGGGATGGTCTTCCTTTGTTGGATACACTTTCTAGAGAATATACTTATTTTGGTAGCCTCTGTTGTTGAGTACCCTTTATGGAGAGTGTGCTTATCTTAGCAAATAGACTTATCAAGTAGCTTGGACTTACCCGCTACTTTGGTTATACATAAACCATCAAGCAATCTTCTATTATTAATGGAAAAGCTAATGTTAGAGCTAACAGTGGAAATCAATTGTCCAACCATTTTCTATTAAAAAATAAAAATGTTATTTTAATTATTTATTTAAGAATTTTATTAGAGAAAAGTTTTAAGAAAAATTATTAGGAGAATCTCCACCAATCATACATTTGTAAGCAATATATGATGACATGGGAATTTCAGTTTAGGGAGGCTATCTTAACTATCTTTAGCTTTTATAAAAGCCATGAAACTATTAAGTAAGAAGTGATTTGATATTTATATTGATTAAAGATTTCTTTAGTATTTTTGAGATCATTAATAGAGTCAAATTAATTTTGACCATGATTAGGTTTAACGAATGACTTTGCTAAATTTTCAAAACTTAAAGAATTTTGATTAAATTTTTAGAAAAATTTAAAACTTTTATATTATATTTCAAATAAGGTTCTAAGACCAACTTATTTAGACTCTTATAAATAAGGGTTTCTAGAACCTAAACTAAATATGTTAGGTGAGCTATACCAAGAATGAAATTAAGAGGTACCCAATGAAAAGCATGATAGTCTTGACCCATGAGTAACATAAGATGACATAAGTTCATTATCAATATATAAATATATGAGATAATTTCTAAAAATGGAGAGAGGAATCAAAAAAATCTACAAAGTTTTATTTGGAAACCATGCAGATCTTAGTGGTTTCTTATTTAGGTGAACAAATACATCATTAAGAAATAATATACCATCTCAAGAGATGGAAATATCACCCTATAATGGATTCAAACACTTAGTAAGAACTCTAAGGCTGATAAATTAGTATATTAGAGATTCTTTATCTAAACTACATGAAAAAGTAGAACATGGTTTATTTTATATTTGATTCTCGCCTATAAGGCCAAGCCCTATAGTTAATTACATCTTAATTGAAGAAAAGCCTCTCAACAAAACATGTAATTAAAGAAATTAAATCTTTTTGTCTATAGATTTTAAAGTTGATTTTAAAACTACTAAATATAGAAGCCAAATGGGATAGATAAAAAGGAATAGTTTTTTTCAAATTCTAAATGAGAAAAGTAGAAAGTGTAGAGAGTGTTTATATACAATGAAGCTTAGTAAGCACTTAAACCTATTCTATTATAACTTTGAAGAAGAGATTTATTTTATTATAAGTTGATATTTTATTAAAATGTTATGGCTTATAGTCTACCTGCACAAGACTTTAGAAAAGTATGAGAGGTGGAGACTTAGTCTCGTATAAAAAGTGAAATAAGATGTTATAGATTATATATCTAATGGTGTTTTTGGCATAAGCAAAGCTCTTCCTATTCTAGTATAGAAAAAATTTAGTGTATGTTGGTTCTTTCTTCCAAGAGCATTGGAACCTTACCTCCACACTTTTGGACTTACATCTTAGCTAAGGTTGTTAGTTACCAATTATTATGTCTTAAATCAAATTATTTAGTTATATGAAGATGTAAGATGGTTTAGGATATTATTAATTAGAAAAGAAATATAAGAACCTAGACTCACTCATTAAATTTTAAGACAATGACTAGTATGATATGCTTCTAAGTACTACAATAAAATTTTAAATTTTATAAGTTTTAGAGTCTTAATTTTATTAACCAGGCTTAAGTATGAGTATGCCTAAATGCATGATGAAATGAAGTTATTGGCTAAATCAAAGAGAGTGGTGATCTAAACTGAGGGTGGTTATCCACAATGAATGAACTCTCCCCCTTCTTATGTGATGGGTGAAGACTCTCATTTCAAGGAATGAAATATAATTGCACATCATAGACCTAAGGTTTTTAATCAACTTTATTACTTATGCATAAGCCTTTAGAGTGAGGTTATGAGTTGTATTTATTTTAGTTTAAGTTAATTAATTTAGTTAGATAAAAAATTAATTTTACCCTAAGTGCTATGGTATAAACCATACTTTCACATCACATCATAATAGTCATAGAAACAAACCTATGAAAAGAATGTTATACTATTGCACACTCAAAATAAACACACACACAAATTATTTTAAAAAAAAAAAGTTTGCATTTATGAGGGTCTTCAATTTAACTACACTTTGGATCATCTCTTCCTTTAGGGAACTCTTTTAGCTTCATATTGGATCATCATTATATGCAATCTACTCCAATTAATTTTAAATCTCATAGATCCTAACCTAATTTGAGTATTAAATTATACTTAAAATTCAAAAAAAAAAATAACTAAACCTATAGAATAGACATTATTTGAACAAACATACACATAAGTAGTTTATATTTCAAAATTTTAGGCTTAGCACTAGCGGGTACTAAGCCCACTTACCCTAATGGGCTATACTTAAACACTTAAGCAAATCACATCTATAAGCAAAGGATTTCAATTTAAATTTTATTATAATAGTTAAGCATAGCTTTTTATAAAGGATAATATTAGTCTAATAAAATGCCCTAACATATAATCTATGAGCAAACAATCATTAAATCTAATCTAAAGAAAATACCATAAAATAAGAAAAAAATAATACATCACAAACAAAGAATCAACCTAACATAAATCTAGAGTTAATGACCTAGCTATCTAGTATGTAGAGGAGCTATTATGGTGACATTACACTGGGCTTTTTAGGGTTTAAGTTTTAATTTGTATTTAGAGCTCAATTTAATTTACCATTGGGGGATTTTAGTTTGATTATTTAAATGATTTTAAAATAAGTTTTAAATTTTATTTTATTTAAGTTTAGATTGATTTTAAAGGATTAAAGAGTGAAGAAAAAAATGGGCCTTACTTGAGGGATAAAATTTCATCAACACCCTAATCCTAATCAAAAGATGAAGGTTCACCTAAAGAATATAAATTAGATAATTTTTTTGTTAATCATATTCTGAGTTTGTGAGTTCTATAATTTTGTATTTATAGGTAAAAATCATTATTAGAGAAGAGATATGAAGTAAAATAACCTTTTTTTTTTTGAACCAATAGCCTTATGATCTTCAATTTTTGGACTATATGCTTGATAATTATGCATCATAGAAAATTAATTTTAAATTTTAATGATAATTTGACATTAAACACAATGTATATATTGATGTGATTTAGTTAGGGTTTAATTAATTAATTTCAAGATATCAGTTTAAATAATTATTTTAATTAAGGTTTAATTAATTTTTTAATTTAGTTTAAGAATGTTAATTTAACCTAACATTTGACTATCCAAGGTTTAATTATGTTCATTTTAATTTTGACATGGTTAACTCAATTAATTAATAAAGTCAATTTAATGATTAATTTATTTTGATTAATTAGATTTAGTGTTTGCTTTGATTAAAGGCTTCACTTTTAATTAAATTTGATTTAATTAATTAATCAATTTAATTAAGGTACAATGATTAATTAAGAATTAATTAGGTTTTCTTAGTTATGTAATTACATAAGATTTGATAAAAGATTAACTAAGTGATCATCATTAACTTGATTGATTGATTTACATGATTAAAGTTGGATTAATTAAGTTAAGTTATTGATTTTAGAATTCAATTAGCGATTATTAAACTTCATCATTATTAGCTTAATTAATGGTTAATCAACTAACTAACTTAGTTAACGATAAATAATGATCGATTTAATTAACCATTATTGATTTGATTAAATGGTTCATTCAATTAAGATTTAATTAATGATTAATTAAGCTTTAACTTAGTTAAGTGATTAAAATGATTAAAGTATATTTTAATAATTAAGTAAATATTTAACTTTAATTAGCTCAAAAGTGTTAATTAATTATAGACTAATTAAGTGATTCATTTAATTAAAGGTCAACTAATGATAAATTCAGTCAACCATGCTTAATTTAAATAAAATTTAATTAAGAATTAATTATAATCTTTATCAAGTTAATTAAGATCTAATTTGTGGTCCATTACACCTTAAGGTGATTTGATTTGAATAATTAACTTAATTATTGTTTAATCTGGTTCCACATAATTACATTTTTAATGATTATTTATTTTAAGTTACTAATTGAGCTAGATTAATTTAATTTAATTTAGGGTTTAGATAATGATTACTTAAGTTCAGTATGTCTACAATTTTTGTGTAAATATTCAATTTACTTAAAATTTATTAAACTTTTTTGTATTTCATTTAATGAAATAATTAGTTTAGAATAATTAAGGATTGGGTTTCATAATTTTGTGTTTTGGTTAAGTTTAAAAGGTTTAATTATCTAATTTAAGCATTTCTCTATTTATGAAATGTTTCAAGTTAATCAATGTTTTTATTATAAATTTTAAAATTTTGGAATTAATAACCTGGTTAAATTATCTTGAAAGGGTTAAAAATTAATAACTTTTATGGAAAGTAAAAATTGATATACTCAACCTACTATAACAATTTCAAGTCAATTAAACATCTATTTTAGAGTAATTAAAAGATTATTATCTTCAATAAAATATAGACTATTCATAAAATATTCCACAAAGTGTGGTCTTTAATTTCAATGGATTCCCCTCTAAATGTTCAATCCATTTAGTGGTTACTTTACTATGAGTGTTTGAAGTTTAATCCCACTAAATCCAAATAATTTTAATTTTAATTCTTTATTAAACATTAATTAATTGATTTTAGGATTTAACCAAGTCAATATACTCTAATTAATTTTTTGAGCTTATCTAATGTTAATGAAGATGTCTTGGATCATTTGATATACTTTTTGTAATTTCTAAAATTTAATATTAATTATTTTCTTTAAATTATCCTAATAAACCTAAAAAAATCATAACATTTGATCACTACTTCTATTTGAGTTAAAAAATTTATTATAAGGGGAGATTTACACTAAGTTTCTACCCTAAGAATTTTAATTTAATTAGGTTTATATTTTGAAAATAATAAGGGAATTATTGTTTCTAATAAATCCTAAATTCATCTCATCTTGGAAAAAATTTAGGGCATTTAAATGTATTAGATTATCCTCTAAAATATAAATTCCTAGAGGAGATTATTTGTATTTTTAGTTCAAAGATAGATATATTATAAATTTTTGTAGTTTAAGATAAATAAGTTAATTAATTAAAGTTTAACTAAGCCCTAATTTGGTGATTTTGAAATTTAATGAAAACCAAAAAGCTTAAATATTTTCTCTTAAGTTCCTTAATTATTATTAGCATGATTTGGATCATATAAAAAATTGTCCATAATTTCCTTGATTTTCAGAATTATTTTTTAAAATTAGCAATTAAACTTCAAAAATCAATAACTTTAATTCGCTAACTATTTTGACTTAAATTTACTATGTTAGGTAGGTCCTAAAATCAGTTTCAATACCTACAAATTTTACATTAATTAGATTATTATTTTGGGGTAAATTAAGAAAATATTATTTTCATATAAATTTAAATGTATCCCAAAATTCCTAATGAAATTTTAGGATTTTTGGTTCATTAGATTTCTCTTGAAGAGTTAGTCCATAGAGGACTTATTTGCAATTTATAGTTAAGTGTTTTAATATCTATGATTTTTGAAGTTTTAAGTATTTTCCATAATTTTAAAATTCTAAAAAATCTCTAATTTCCTACTTAACCTAGTTAGCAGCTAATTGGGGTCTGCTTTCCATGTTTAAATGTGAAAGTGGATCACATGGGATCCACTTAAGTCTGACATGGTGGCAATCTGATCAAATATTGAGCATCTCGAATTAAACTTATGATACATGGGGTTAAAAATAAAATTTTTAATACATTATAATCCTAGTCATTGATTATAATAAAAAAGAATCAATGGCTAGGACACCATCTCCTACCTCGCCAATGAGAAACTGAGTCCAAGCTCAAATTAGAGCCAAATTTTAATGATTTTTTAGGAGAATTGCCAATATTTTGCAATTAAAGAATTAGGCAAATTTTATAATGAAAGTGCAAGGGTATGTTAAGGACTTTTCTAAAATTGAACAACTTCACTTCACAAAGCACCAAAGCAAATATATTGCCTATGGTTAAGATCAATTAACTCACTCAAGCTAATGTTGAGTGATTTTTCCATTTCAAAAAGCTTCCCTAAGTAGAGACAAAGATTTGGGTAAACTTTGCCCTCTTGCCTCCTCATGGAACATCCTATAGACCAACACCCATTTCCCTTTATCATACCTTAATTGAATCTGAGGGTGAAATCAGGAAAGCTAGGGAATATGTTGATTTGATTGCTTAGAGTGTAGAAAAGGTGTGCAATGTCTCTAAAGTGGCTTAAGGGACTTAGAAGCTCAATTTTATATTTGGCCAACCCTCCTCCATTAGTGAAGCATTGGGGTGGTCGGCCATGGAGAATGGGAGCTTAGAAATTCTATGGTTTAATTGACTGAAGATCATCCTCAAGTCAATCAACTGTTAAGAAGGGGAGGAGAAGCGATGGAATTGGGATAGTTGGTATTTTTTCAATCTTTTCTCCCCTAGCCTTTAATTCCACTCCTTCAACTTCTCTTACATCCTTTCAAGGCTACAAAAACTTTTGCACATAAGAGAATAGGTTGTATTGGCTTGCTAAAGTCAAATTGGATTTTATGGGTCAATTTTGGATTTGGGTCAACCCAAGTTCACTTAATTAATTTGGGTTGGGTCAAGTGATCTATATTGGCTTATTGGCATTAAATTAATCTTTAATCATATTTACTTGATTAATCAAAGCCCTTAGGGTCAATCAATTTTGAATTGATTTGGATTTGAATTGATTTAAACTTAAATTGACCCACTTTAATCAAAGTGACTCAAATTGATTTATATGATCCAATTGATCATTTTGGGTAGGTTTAAATTATGTTTAGTGAATCATTTAAAGTGTTTGGTATTGGTTGATTGCAATTTGTTTGAGTTTAACTTTGAATCTGAAAAAACCAAATTGACCTAATTTGGCCTAAATGGGTCAAATTTGGTTAAGTAACATAATTGAACAATTTAGGCTCTATTTGGGCTTTAATTATGTTTAATGAGTTATTTAGAGTGTTTGGAACTAACTAATTACAATTGGTTTATGTTTAATTTTGAGATTTGACTCAAATTAATCAAGTTAGCTCAATTTGGGTTCACTGGGTCCATGGACCAAATTGGTCAACTTGACCCAAAAAGAAGTTGGATTATGTCCAAATGTGCTTCTAAAGTAATTTGGAATGTTTATTTTGATTTGATTTCAATTAAATTGAATTTGGCTTAATAGGGTCCATTTAGGCCTGTTTGGGTTATGTGACACAATTAACGAATTAAAGCTTTAGTTAAATTTAAATTTGTATTGGATTTAGTATGATAATTTTGACCCTTTGAGAGAACTCAATTTGGTTTAATATTGATTAGATTTGATTCAAATTTGTGGGGCCCACATAGGTCATCTTAGGTCAAGTGAGTTGATTAGACAACTTGAACCCTAATTGAATTTAGTTTTGTGTTTAATTGAGTTTGAATAACAATATTAAGCCTCTGGGTTGATTCAACTTGATTTAATTTATTTTAGATTGAATTTGGATTAAAAAGGGCTTAAGTTGGTTAATTATGTTAATCAAACTAATTAACCTAATTAAGAGTCAATTTAATTTAGATTTTGGTTCAAATGTGTGTCATTCGGTGTTTGGTTTAGTTTTGTTGAATTTAGAAGTCTCTAAACTCAGTTAGCCCAATTAGGCTAAGTCAACTCCTAATGGGGCCCATTGGCCTGATTTAGGTCTAATCCTAAGATTAATTTCAATATAATTTTAGATTTGCATTTTGAACTTCATTTTATTTGATCATAAGCTCTGGTTATTTTATATTTTGAATTGAGTGTTCTTTAGTCACTAAAGAAGTATCTTAAGTGTCTAAGTAAGGATGATCTTAAGATTAAAAAATTCTAATTACCAAGATTAAGAGGAATATTAACCTCATCCAAAATGAGGTCACATAAGGTGCAATAAAATGATTATTCAAAATAAATTCCACTACAAGAAGTGTAATCAAATCCTCTTAAAAAGAAAAAAAATAAAAGAGACTTCCTATCTATAAACTCAATGAAACATACTTGGTGAACTTGCTTCATAATGTATACTTGACTCACAAATGACAAATATGAGTGCCTAACTAATCAACTTGAATGGGTACTCGCCATATTCCTAAAAATATAATAAGTCACAATAATTCTCCACTCCAAGCAAGTGCATTTATCAACAAAAATACTTGTAAAAAAAGGAAATAAAAATAAACTTTCATTTCATCAAATAGTTGTATACAAAATGTGTGAGTATACAAAAAGTATCACACATTTTCTTCTCGCAGGTAGATAAAAAGAAAGAGAAAAGGAGGCATCCTTCATCGCCATCATCAGAATCCAATTTTGACATGCAAGTACATTATTAAAATCTAAGAACTTGCATCCAACTGACAATGCCTCACCAAGTTGGTAATGACATAGTTGGGGCCCTCCTTGAATTTCTCTTGCAGCAAGTTTTGTACTCATTAGCATCCAAAAAGCTGGACAGCTATGCTTACTACTACTGGAACTCCTTGGTGTGACAAGACAGCTCCACTTTGAGCTCTTTCTACACCTCCTCTAGGCGAGCTAGCTCCATGATAGCTTGCTCTCACTCTTTCTTAGCACCTTTTGTTCTCCTTAAGCTTGGTAAGCATACTCTTATAAGCCTCAAGCTCGTTCCTCATCGCCACATGCTCCATACTCTTTACTGGTTGTTCCTTCTTTCAAAGAAGGAACTTGTTGTAGACCTCTTAGGTTAACTGCCTATGGCAGCTATCCACTAGAATCGCCTTCAAGGAGTGAGTCTAGCACATTAAAATAAATCTACCACCCTAGCTCAAATGTCTCACTCGTAAGCCTGACCAGGTCGAGAGTAAAGTTGCTCATGACATATTACTCTGGTTCCTTGCTAATGTCACTCCTCTTACCAAAATGCATGTAAGGAGCCAGGCTCACAGCTCTCTTCTTGGGTCCCTTGGGAGAACTCAATTCAGCCTCATTAACAAACTCTTTTAGCGTGCGACTTCTCACTAACCCCCTCACACTCATCAAGAAAGGTGATGCCTTCAGGTTCGAGAGGAGGGTCACTAAGTCATTATTTTATAAAAATAAACAAGTAACAAAATAAAAGTTTGAGTCCATTACATTTTGGAAATGACATGAAAATAAGACACTTAACGAAGCTTGTATTTTTACAAAATGAAGATATTGGATCTACAAAACTCTATTGTTGATCTCATTTTTGGATGAGGTTAACATCATATCTAAATTAGTAATTAGGACACCTAATTATAGATTTGGAGCCTCCAAATTAGGCACTTAGGACACTATACTTAGTGACCTAGTGAATCATTCTAAGGTTTGACCTAACCTAATAGATTAGGTGGACCCAAACTAAACTTAAATCTAAATAAATGATTAAGTCAAATATATTTTAATTAAAACCTGAATCCAATTGAGTTTAGATCAAGGTAATTAAGGTGGTTAACCCAGTTATCCTACTTAAGCTCAAAATTAACTAAACCTAAAGAAATTCAAATAAAATTAAAATAAAATCAAATAAAAAGCATGGAGTCACTACACAAACATGATGGATTTAAAACCAAATTAAAATGAAGGTCAAAGATGGTCAACCATTCGACATAAGTTGACTTATGTGGGTCTCACCCAATCAAAGGTCAACCCACCAAATTTTGACCAAATTAAATCATTTTAAAGGTTCAAAATTATCAAATTAACATGTTTAAACATAAATTTAAATAAATCTAAAATTCAATAAGGCCTTCATTGGGTTAATTAGGTCACTTGATCTAAATGAGCCTAAATGGACCTTATGGAACCTAAACTTAAATTAAATCAAAATAAATTCAAATTAACTGTCCAAAATCATTTGGAAATCATCATTAAACATAATTCAACCAATTATTGGGTTTAATTTGATCAAATTGGTCATTTTAGTCAATTAAACTCTTGTTGACTCATTAAGCTCAAATTAGATCAAAGCAAGTTTGAATTCAGATTAACCTCAAATGAAATGAAATTAACTACTCCAAATCATCTCAAATACTTAATCAAATATGAGTGAAACTCAAACACACCTTAATTGAGGCAAATTGACCAATTTAACTCAATAAAACTTGACTTAACCCATTTGAATCAAAATGGGTTGATTTAGGTTAAAGTAAACATCTACTTTAAATCAAATGAAATTGAATTGATTGATAATATTCATTATAAATGGTCAATTAAACAAGATTAAACCCAAATCTAAGTTCTAAAATAGGAAAGGTGGCTAGGAGACTTGATTTGATCCACTTAGTCCAAAACGAGGCCAAACTTAACCTAAAACACATCGAAACTTAAAATAGACCTATAAAACATTTAATGATCAATTAATAACAATTGAGATCCAAATATACATCCAACTAACAAATGAATTAACAAAAATTAATCCAAAAGCAAAAGAGAATCAAATGGATCAATCCAAAGCACTTATATCCAAACTCAACTCAAATAAGCTTGAGTTTTACTCATAACTCATTATTGGGCTTAGTTTAGGCACTCAATCAGCAACCCAAAGGAAGCATGTGAGGTAGGTTAGTCATGTAAGATACAATGGAGGATGAGTTAAATCCATGGGAAGAAATAAACCAAAACCCATGCAAAGAATTCAAATCTCACTTCCCTTCTTCCATGCCCCTCCACCTCTTCACTCAAAATTGATATGGGCTCAATATGATAACCACCTCTTGGAGCTAGCCTCCAAGGGTGGAAATCACAATGGCCAAATCCATTTTGAATTTTCCATGGACATAGCTCATGACCATACATGGAAAAGAAGAGAGAGATTTTCTCTTAGCAATCTAAGCACTCACACACATTCCTTAGGTGAAATGAAAGAGAGCCACCCCTTCCCTAATTCCTACACCATAAATAAGCTAGAGTTTGACAAAACCTACCAGTGAATGAGTGGAGCACTGCTTCCATAGTGATTGGTGAGGAGAAAACTTAATTCCTTCCTCCCAAAGTCTTCTCACATCCCAATGAACGTGTTCATAATGTCCGACTGTCGAAGATCAATGTCAGTGAGGTATGCATCAAACCTGACCATCTTTGATTTCAACTTTGGTCCTTCATGGAGGAGGTTTTATCTCAAGTGACATCGAACTGTATAGATGTGTTCCAAATATTTTCTTGATGGATTTGCAATCAAAATCATGTGTTTTTATCAATTAGATCATCAAAAATCCTATCTTATTTATGAACAATGCTTGGCCTCCACCGTTGATGGGGGAGATGAAATCTCCATCATCTATTCTTAATAGAAGGAATGGATGGTCGAGATTTAGTTAGAGGATCCGATTAAAATCCCTAAAAGAAAGTGGGATTTAATTAGGACAACATAATCCATGATCGATGATCCAGTTAATCCCATCCATTTGGCCTTGATCCATCCATGTGGTCCAGTGGCACCACATGTAAAAGTGCCATGCAATCGATGATTGTTTTAAAAAAAAAATAGGATTTTTTTTGAATTAAGAAAGGTATAAATAGGAACATAACTTTTAAAAATTCATAAATAGTAAAATACTCAACCAAAAAAAATAAATAAGTGATATATGGATTCATCTCATTGAGAGGAATCCATTAAACCCCAAATCCTAAATTTTTATTAGGTATTTTTAGGTTAATTTTAGTTTAATTTAAAATAATTAAACCTAAATTAAGTTCAAAATATTACTTTAATTAACATAAAACTTTGCGGAAGTAAAATTGAGACTAGAATACACTTTAAATAAATTTCTTAGATTTATTGGTGAGTAAATCCCAAGATGTGCAAGTTTTTAAATCCTTAATTTAATGAAATAAATTAATAATAAATTAAGGAAATTTGAAAATATTATAAAATTAGTTTAAAATATCATAATTCACATCAGTAGACCTTACGATAATATGAAACATCATAATCTATAAAATAACCTAATCAAGCAATTAAATGAATTAAGTAATTCAATTAATTAGTCTAAACTTTAAAAAATATAATAAATTAGCCAAAATCCTAAAATTATAAATGAATACTCAATGGATGCATCTTCAAGAGGAATCAAGGGAAATTAAAAACTTTGATTAATTCTTTCTAATTAAGACTTAAATTAAATTTTATTGAAATAATTAAAACTTTGACTAGTCCTAAAACATGCATTAGATTAAGATGAAACTTTGGAGAGATTAAATTGCTAAGAAACCCCACTTGCCATAAATATTTCAAAGCCAAATAACCTATGTACTAGAAGTTGTAGGTTTTCAATCTCTGGTTTTAAATGAAGCTGATTTATTTATTAGTAAAGCTAAAGTCAATAGAGTGCTATTGTAAAAAAGTTAAAACCTCGGGCTCGAGGATGTAGTTATCTGATAAAAAAACCACTTGTCATATAAAGATTTCTTTAAAATCTAAAATTTAGATTCCTATTTATAAAAAAAAAATGGATGGAAAAAGAATATAAAATATGGGACAAAAAATAAATCCACTTGGTTTCAAACTTGGAACAACTCAAAGTCATCATTCTTTATGGTTGAAAATCAAAGAATTTTTCCATGGGTCTACATAAGAAGATGAAAGAATACATAATTGTATTAAGGACTACGTAAAAAAAAATAAAATATCATCGGTTTCAAAAGAATCGCCCATATAGAATTCAAAAAAAAGAATTTGACTCAGTGTAATCTACATTAGATTTCCCAACTTATTATTAGAAGGATGACACGGGAGTTAAAGAATTACAAATGAAAGCACAAAAAAATTTTCATTCTGTAAATCGGAGACTCAATATTGCTATCACAAGAATTGAAAAGCCTTATGGACATCCTAATATTCTTGCAGAATATATAGCTTTACAATTAAAAAATAGAGTCTCATTTCAAGATGCAAAGAAAAAAGCTATTGAATTAACTAAACAAATGGGTACAAAGGGAATTCAAGTGCAAATTGTAGGACATATCGATGGAAAAGAGATCGCACGTATCGAATGGATTAGAGAAGGAAAGGTTCCTTTACAAATAATTCGTGCAAAATTTGATCACAGTTCCTATACAATTAGGACTATCTATGGAGTCTTAGGCACCAAAATTTGGATATATATGTAAACCAAGAATAAGAAAATAAGAATAATGGACCTTTCTTTATCTAGCCATTCTTCTCATCGATAGAAAAAATTTAGAAACTCTTTTCTTATTTTTTTTTCTTAATCAAAGAAAAATAAACAATTATAATTCTATAAGGATGAATAATAATTTGATTTACCCTTCGATTTCATTTAGATTTTATTATAATTGCTATGCTCAGTGTGTGACTCATTAGTTTTTTCTTTAGAGTTTAGAATTTAGATTGAAAAAAAAAAAGAAACAGGCTGACCCGATTATAAACTTAGTAACTATCAAAATTCAAGAAACTCAAAACTCAAAAATAAAACCAACTTATTGCATTATCGAGATCCCAAAGAAGACACTATATGATACAATCAATCATATAGTTGTAGCAATTGAAATTCTTTTAATAAAAAAAAATTTGATTATGAATTGTGAAAAAAACGAGGATGTGGAAAAATGGAAGGATGATAGAAAGAGAAAATAAAGAAGTCAATGATATATGATTCCCATATGTATGATTTATGAAGAATTAACCTATAAAAAATAAAAAAAGATAGTGTTATAAAGCATCAACATCAATATACAATAAAATAAAATATATAATTACAATAGAATAAGAAATATACAAATAAAAATTAAAACTATAGAAGAAAATAAATTAAATTAAAATAATAATCTAAATAATTTAAAAATAATTTAATCAATATGGATAATATACTTTATTCTATAAGATATCAAAGAAGGAAGAATAAATAATCTAAATAATAGAAAATAGCGAATAAATTAATCGAGCTTTGGGTTAAGAAAAATTGAGGAGATTAACTCAAAAATAAATAACATATTTTATTGAGAGCCCCATTGTAGAGTTCAAGCCTAAGCATTAATAGAGAAGCTATTGGAAAGATGGAACCTGTGATTACATAGGATTTTCTTGAAAATAAATCAATCCTAATAATTCATTGGGTAGGTTGGTGAAATGAACCAAAAATATATATATATTTATTCTGAATGGTCATGAATTGACCCTACAAATGAAGGAGGAAAGAGTCAATATTAAAATTTCTTTTATTAGATGACTATGGCGTGATTTAATAAAGGTAAAGTGAGATACTTTAGAAATTTTGATAAAATAAAATAGAAAAACACACATAGTTATATATAAAGCTCCCTATGCAAATACACCCTTCAGCACTTTACCTGTTTGGATCACAACTAGACAAATAAGCGGGATAAGAGCAATGACATGATATGCATCGTGGTAGAAAGATATGGGTACATATCTTTCCATAAACCTATCGTGAGACTCTGAAACATGTATGGGTTGCAAGGGATCCCCAATATTGGGTATCCATTGTTAAACTAGGATTAAATGTCAATTTAAATAAAATAATAAATCAAAAAATTGCAGAAATTATAAAATTTTATGAAACCAATTTAAAACATCTTCATTAACATCATAATACTTAAGAAAAATTTCTTAACCCACTGAAGTTAAGGAATTTAATAAATTATACATTTATGCCTGAAAAAAATAACTAAGAATATAAGAAATTAACTAAAACTTTAATTATGAAATTAATAAGATTATAATAAACCAATTATTCAATTGAAAATCAAAGTTAATTAACCTCTAAATTTCATTCCCAAATATGATCATATTGAGATTACTTAAATCCTTTTAATATTAATGAATAATGTAATTGTAAATATAAATAAAAATGATTAATCATGAAATGGCCTAAGTTAGGATTAGTTCCCAAACTAATTCATTTTCTATCATTATAATTAATAAACAAACTTTACTTTAAAAGACTCAATTACATAATAAAATTTTAATGTATAGTAGTTCATTGAAACCAAATAAAATGATGGATAAAAAAATTCCAAGGTTGATGAATTCTCTTAAAGTTATGAAATTGAATTATGATGGATTACTTAAATGGTAAGTCATGAAATTAAACATCAAAATTAAGTATGAACAAAGATAAATTTATATGAATATAAACATTGATGAAACAAATAAATGAAATCAACTCAAATCAAATAAATTTAATAACATATGCAATTAAATGAACATTTAATAATAAAAAGAAACCTAAATCATGAAACTATAGGCATTTTAAACAACACATAATAAAAAAATTTTAATTAATTAAAGATAAAATAAAAAAAAGTAAATGTAATCACTTGAAACCAAAAGAATTTAAAAGTAAACATCAAATTAAATTTAATCATGATATATGATTAAAATCTTAGTTAAGGTTCAAGGAAACACTATAAATCTTAATTAAAGGTTATAAATCAAAAGATTATAAATCAAACTAAGAAACTTTAATCAAATCAAAAGAAACATAAGCATAAATATAAGTTTATATATATATATATATATATATATATATATATATATATATATATATATATATATATATATATATATATATATATATATATATTATAAAATTATAATATATATCTTTTTAAGGCTTAAAGAAACATTTTGAATTTTAATTAAAGGTAATAAATTAAACTAAAGAAACATTAATCTAGACAAAAGAAATGTAATAAAATTGAAGTCTCCAAATCTTAATAATATTACATTACATAAACTCTAAGCTTGAAAAAAATTAAAAAATTAATTAAATCAAACCTAACTTAGAATAAATCATTCAAATGAACTCAAATGAAGTTAATTAAGATACTTAGGATCATAGTTTGACCCTTAGAATAGATGAAAATCTCATTCTACTAGGATTTAGGATGTTGAATAAAATGGGCTCCGCCCAAAGCAAATTTATTTTATTCTTCATTCTTTAGAACTTAAAATTCAACCTTAATACAAAAGTAAACCTAAAAATAGAAATAAAACTTATAAATCCATTAAATCACTTAAATTGAAATGAACTGATAGAAAATTAAAATAAAATTTAAAAAAAAATAAAAACAAACTAAATAAAATAAAACTTTTCATAACTAACTATCATATGGTATATAATCTGGACACCTGAGGACACCTGAGTTCATAAGGCTATTGGTTTAAAGCAGGTCATGAAATCTCAAACCTCTAGTTTAACAATGACACGTACCTATGAAACAAGATTATGAAAAGTAAAAGATTAAATTTTAACCTAAACTAAAATATGAACTTAAAAGCTTAGTAAAGTCATAACACACAAACCCCTTTCTCACTCACTAGAATATTAAATCACTAACCCTAGAGTTAGGTTAAGTTGATGATCTATGATGTTTTGTGATGTGGAATAATATGATACTTTTTCTTATTTTGTGATGTAATATTTTAAATTTAATGGCTAAGAGTGTTTGCAGCTAGTCTGGATGGTAGGCATTCTTTTTAGGCTAATATTATTTTCTACAAGGGTTGTACTTAAAGGAATTGACATAATAAAATAAAATAAAAATAAATGATGTTTTCTTGTAGCTTTGTTTAAGTCCATAAGCATAGATCAATAGGATAGATGGGCTTGGCAAACACTAGTGCTAAGCTAGTATGTTTGAAATATGATTGTTGGTGTGTTGTGCCTATTTTTGGACATTTGTTTTACAGGGATTAAAATTTTTATTTTATAATTTTCAAATGTAATTTGAACATAAAATTATGTTAGAATCTAGGTTCTATTAGGGTCTAGGAATAGTAGGGCGACTTTACTAGTTGGTGGTCCCCTGTGAAGTCCTTGGAGGTCCCTAAAGAGAATGGTGATCCTAAAAAAGACCCCTAGATCAAAACTTTTAGTTTTAGGCTAAGTTGTATAAAGGCAGAGCGCGACAACTCTTTTTTTCTTCCAAGATGTATAGTGGTATCCTACAACAGCTTATTTTATTAATTTGAATCAGCTTGATTAATTTTGGGGTGTGCAATAGAAATGCATGTTTTTTAGTTTCTTTTTGTGTTATGCTTTGTGATGAATTGCCAAGAATGTTAAGCTCCTAGGAAACTAAATTTTTTACCCCACCTAAACTAAATAACTTAAACATAAAAAAACTCATAACCTCTTTTAAATAAAAGCCCTAGGAATAGCTTAAAAGTAACTAGAAACAATTAGCTTTTGAACCATGAGAGCATATTATTCATTCTCCTTGAATTGGGCTCTTCATCCATCGCACATAAGGGGCATCTGACCTTTGAGGATGACCACCCTTCTTGGGGGAAGTGTACCATCTTATTTTAATTTGTCCCATGACCATTTCTAACAGCATATCATTGTAGGCATAAACTACATACCTAAAGCCTCTAAAATTAATTATAAGTCAAAACATATCAAAGATGAAATTTATTACATTAGTTAGGTCCATAACATACAAAAAATTATCTTTAGATAATGAGTGAGTTAGGCTCTTAACTTCATTTCTAAATGCAATAGTCTAGTCATCTTGCATACTAAGATGGAACTCATGGTTTCAAAATCACTTAGGTAGTGTTAGCTGGCAACCCTTCTAGACAGGTTATAAGTCCAAAATAGTCAATGATAGGTTCATTTTCCTATGGTAGAAAAAGAACCAATAATTCTTAAAAATTTTATATTAAGTCAAGCCTCTGACTTATGTTAGAAGCATTTGTAGACATAGGATATGAAGCATCCTATTGAAATAAGCCTTTAACCACTAGGCATTTCTGCAATCTTGTGCTACTAGAATCTAAGCTCTAGATTTCTAATGAAATGTAAATTCAAAACTTCATTAAATTTGAGCTCAAAAATTTAAAGCCCAATGATAAGATAGTTGAAATGCTTATTAAGCATCCCAATATCTATAAGGATTTTCAACTCAATCCCAATTGGCCTCTGAAAAGAACTTTTCCTATGAAGCATTCCCTATTGAAACTCCAAATTAAATAATCTTTTAAGACAAGCTTTGATATCTATAAAAAATAAGAGTCTATTTTTTTAACTAAGAGTGTTCTTAGGAAGAATTCCCTTTTTCCTAGAATGTAATTAACTATAAGGGTTTGCCCTTATGGGGAACTACAAACCTAGCATAAAATAAACCTTATCATACTTTTATATGTAGTTCAAGGGAAAAATCTCTAAAATATTGAAGACCCATTAGCCTTAGGAATCCTTATTAAGTAACTAAATTCATTATAAGAAAATATGTTTATCTCTCAAGATAATATATTTATTCTTTAATGATGTATTCAATTACCTATATAAGAAATTCCTAAAATCTATCATGTCATAAATTTTTCCCACATTTTCCATTCAATCTCTCCAGTATCTCCTTCTCCAAAAGACTCACCTCTAAAACTTTTATCTTGTTTGTCGAGAAGTGAACATGAATGATCAACTAGCCAGTCAAGCTCTTAATGAAGCATAATTTTGTGCCATTTCTTGACCTTATTTAGTTGCCCTATGATCTTCAACAACAACACCAAAATTGCACATTTCCATCTGGTGTCCTTTAACCCCAAAGGCATGGCAAAAAAAGGCTAGTCTCCTTACATTCCCATCTCACACAGAAAGATGAGGAAGGTGATGATGCTCGCCGAGTTTGAAAAATCTTGGGGAACCATTGACCTTTAAAAGTAAGAATATCCGCACACTCACAAAGAAGAGGAAAGCAAAAATCACACTGCACATGTGGAATGAGATGCACACCTTGCGGGGATAATGGTGTTGAGCTGCTCATCCTCATTGCTGCATCAAATAATTTGAGTTATTATGGAAGTAACCTCAGAAGGTGTATGAGGTGATTGATGACTAGAATTCAGGCACCTTCTTAGCCTATGTATGCACGAACCTGTTTACCACCTTCTTTAAGCTTCCATCAACATACTCTAAGAAAGTTAAAGGTGAGTAAGTAAATAGTAAAACATCTCATGCAACATGAAATCACTCACTCAGAAGAGAGATAAAAGGGTAATAAAAAATTCATTTGATAATTGTTCAAGATAATTTATAGATGCGACATATAGAGCTCAGTAATGTGAATGTAGCATTATTCATTAAATGGAAAAATACTACAAATTTTGCAAAAATCTTTAACGATGCACACCATGATAAGGAACAATAGAAGTGCCCATGCCTTCTAAAAAACTTGCAAGAAAATTCTATATGAATAAAGTGGGTAAGCTGTGATAACCATTTTTACAAACATGCTTTATTATTGTTACAAATAAAAATATGAATGCACTCACTAACTCTTATATACATCATCTTTTGAAATGCTTTATAATGAGTGCCACTCCTTGGAGAGTGCATCTTCATTACACAGGTAATTAAACATGAAGCTGGCACCCAGTGGTGAAAAATTTTGAATATAGGAGTCGCCTTCCAAATTCTGTCTAGTAGAAAAAGAAAGAGGAGACCTATAGAAATTCATCTTTTTGGGATGCCACGCAGATCCACAAATGAACTTATTTAGGTGATTGAGTACGTCATCAAGGAATAGCGTATTATATCGAAAGATAGAAGTCACTACCCTTTAATGGACCTAATCACCTCAATAAGGACTCCTAAGGACGTTGGGTCTTCAAAGTGTACCAGAGATTCTTCCCTTACTTTACATGAAAAAGTAAAGCAGGATTTAATTTAAACTCGGTTCATTAAGTTCCCTACAGGGACAAACCCCCATAGTTAATTACATCCCAAGGAATGGGGATTCATTAGGAAAACTCTCGATTAAGATAAATGATCATTGTCTCTGAAGATTTTAATAGGGAAAGGATTATCAATCGATTGGTTTATTTTTAAAGATCAAATGAGATTGACAAAGAAACATTTATTATCGAAGCTAAATGAGAATGAGTAGAGATGCTCATGATGCTAGGAAATCTAGCGAGCATCTCAAACTATCTTATAGTTGGGCTTTACATTTTTGAAATTGATTTAGATTATTTGAGTTGCATTTTTCATTAGAAATTTATGACTTATGATTCCTTAACACAAGGTTTAGGAAATGCATAAGAGGTGAGGAATTAAGCTTATGGCCCACAAAGGAGAGAAGCAACCTCAGAACCAAAATTTAGGCAGCTTCGACAAGGGCAAAGCACAATCTAAATCTAAAGAGAAAATGGGTAATTGGTTTACCTCCACAAGAGAGGACAAACCACCCTACAGCTTGGACTTACAACCACCTGGGGATGGCTGCCAACTAACTCCTACAATTTTAAAAACATGTAGGAAAGTCATATGCTTAATGCAAAATAGTTAGGCTATTTTTATTTAGAAAGAGACTAAGTTCTTAAACTCACTCCTAAAGAGACTCGATCATGTAAAGGACATGCTTCAAATGACCTAAATCTAATGGAATTCAAATTTCATTTTATTTTTATTTTGGACAATTATTTTTGACTCAAGCTAATAGGATTCATATGTCTAATGCATGAGAAATAAAGATTATGGGCCAAAATCAATGAGAAGGGAGGAGGTGAGTTTCCACCATGGCTCTCATAGGTCAAGCCAAGTTTCTCTGGCAAAGGTGGAAGCCCTCCAATCAAGAGTAAAATAAGATGCATTTTTACATGATATTATAAAATAAATTCTCATCTAGCTAAGAGAATGCTAATTCTTTTATCTTGATTTTAAACCTAAGCTTTAGGCGAGGTTATGAGTTGTTTATTTTTATTTTCAGTTGTCAAGTTAGATAAAAGATTTATTTTTCTCTAAAGAGCCTAATCCACATCCAGGCCATACATAAAGCAATGAAAAAATTAGGAAAATCATGCCACTTAATGCACAAGCTAAACAAATCATCAATCAATTTATAAAGCTAAGCACAAAAAGAATAAAAGGCCGTTGTTGTCAGGCACCACCGTACAAACCCAAAAAATATCAAATTGGGTAGCCGAGCTCTACCCTTATACAACCCAGATTACAAATGAATTAAATTAAAATTTAGCAAAGGAATTCATTGTTATGGGGGTCTTCAAGCTTTCTTTCTTCTTCCTTCTTTTCTTCTTTCTTCTCTTTTCTTCTTTCTTATTTTGGTTCCATCTTTTGGATGGTTGGAAGGTGGATGGTCCAAGGCTTCACATGGTACATAAGATAGGATCTTATGACCAATGCTCATCTTAATCCCCATAACAATCATTCCAAAATCCTAATTATACAAATATACTTGAAAAGGAAAAGGTAAATCTAACTAACACGTGAAAAATAAAGGTTAGCTAAAATAAATCACACAAATCCCAAGCATGTATATTGGACTTATCACCCCACACATGGGTGACTAAGTCCACGGCCTATGAATTATGCTTAGGGTATAAAGCACCTACAAGCAAAAGCATTTATATTTTTATTTATGATATGATAGCACCCGGCACAATCTCCTCATAATAGAATAGTTAGACTATGAGCGTACCATTCATTCTACATACACCCTAACATCCAATCTAAAATATATATCACAAAACAAAATAAAGCATCAAGCTATGCACCAACCTAACCTAAAGCTAGAAGTGGTGACTTAGGCTAATGTGTGTGCTTTGAAGGCTTGTGTGGTATGCTTAGCTATGGCTTTAGGTTTAAATTTTCTAAGTGTGAAGAATGTTCAAATTGGAGGAAGGTTTCATTTAAGTTGTTTAATTGATTTGGGTTGATTTTATTTTATGTTTTGATTTGGTTCAAGTGAAACCTATAATTAATTACTAAGTTATGAAGAGAAGGAAAGAGAAGTAATTTCTCTTTCCTTCTCTAACCTAAGTAATTTCTAAAGTAGATTCACATTTTAGTTTTATTTAGGTGAATGTTTTGATTAAATCTTTTAATTAATCCTATGTTTAGATAAACTCTAAACAAACCTATTCAAAAAGAAAGGCATTTTAAGATTAAATAAAATGAATCAAAATTCACATAACACACATTACTTCATTTCTTTCCCAACATGTATAAAATGCATATGAATGAATCCTAAGCATATCTATACATGAAAATAAGAATATTTAACACACTTTATGATGCATGCTAAGTAATCCATTTAAGGAAATTTAGAAGATTAGTATGCATGCTTTTCTTAAGTAAAAAGGGTTTTCCTTATCCAAATTTTTACATACACACATGAAAGTAAGAAAGGCATAAGTAAGTACAGCGCCATTGTTAACCAGAGGTGTAAGATATAAAACCTACTTAGGGCTACTTAAAGCTTTGCAACCTCAAGGTTATCTAGACTAATATACCACTTTGCTTAAATACAAACATGTGTATAAAAGAAATAAAATGGAAAAGAAGAATGCAAAAATGATTTAATGGATTCTTTTTTTAATGCAATTTATGTATGCAAATATAGGAAACCATTCTTATGTGATAGCATAGGAATGAATAGGGTATGGAATTAAGTAAGTGTTGGGTTCTTTTCAAATGAACCCTACATCTTACCAACTCCTATTCAAAACTATGCTAACATAAGAAAGAAAGGAAACCTATGCTAAGCATACCTTTATAATCTATCACATGCAAACTCATAATTAAAATATAAGTAGCATACTTTTAGATTTGGTATTTGATCTAGGAATTTTGAAAATAATTTGGATTTAATGGTGATAATAGCCATTCATATTTCAACTTTAGCCAACACATGCAAATTTGACATAAAGTAAACAATTTCATTTTAAAATTTGGATTTCAAAACTATGAATGCATGAAATCACATGGCATACAATTTAACATGTTGGGGAAAGATCCAAAGCAATGAAAGCATGTAAAAAAACTCACTTTACTTAAATCCTAAAGACATTCTTATAGAATAATAAAATTTAGAATAAATCAAAGTGAATCTCAAAGTGATTTTTATTTTGTTTGAAGTTTGATTTAATTTTGAAAAGGTGAGATGAGTTTACTATTCCTAACCCATTCTCACATGTGTTTGGTATTTTTTTTAATTTTTAGGTTATTAGATCCATTTTTATGCATTGATTAGGTTAAGGTATGAATTAAGTAACTTAATTAACCCTTACCTACACCACTTTAGAAGAATTAACTAAATAATTATGAGCCAATGAGATGAGATAAAACCCATAAGGAATTTAAATTTGCAATGCACTTAATAATGAAAAGGCCTAATGCAATTTACACAATTAAAGTTAATTAAGCTAAGGGGTTTAGCTTAAGTAATTTCAAAACACCCTTTCATACTTACGAATGTGGTTTTGACTTTCTTAATTGAACATAGGCTATTAAATGTCTAAGCATCTACCCAAAGTAGATTAATTAAGTTCTAGAACTTTTTAGAATTTTTAGAAATTGATTAAGGGGATAATTAATGAATTAACCCTTAATTAAGAGGAGATTAAGGAGGGAAGAAGGGGTTTAGAGAATAGCTTAGGGTAAATGCCCAAATATTTCATAAACCTACTTTGGATCTAACTTGTAACCATAATCATAGATTTACTAATCATACCCTAATTATGCTTAATTACAAAAGGAGGGTAATTAAGGAAACCATATGCAATTATTCTAATCAAGCATTTTACAAATCCCAAGAAAATTAAGGGAGGTATAAGTCATCCCTTAAAACTTACCCAAAAAATTTGGGATTCATGAGAGGCCTAATTAAAGAGTAATTAACTAAATACACTTTCTAATAAAACCCAAATTCAGAGAAAAGAATAATTGAAAGCTCATCAAAATTAATTTCAAAATGTTTTAGGTTTAATTATCTATTCATAGGATTTTATTTCATATTTTTTTGAATTTTATAGGAAGAGTTATGCATTTTTGAAGATCTTTGGATTAATCAAAAATTAATTAAGCATTTTTAACTAATCCTAATTAATCCCTAGCTCACGACGTGACGCGTGGCGGTGGCGGTCAGTGCTCTTTACACGTGTCACATCATAAGGGGGTAACTTAAGTTGTCACCTCATAAATGACAGTGGCTTTAATCCTCTATCGCCCGATCAATTGATTTGGAGTTTGACTTGAAAGAAGGAAAGTGAGGAATGGTTCAAGCTAAGGGTAAGGAAATTCCTAACACCCCTAAGCCATGACCTATTCCTATGGCTAACCCTTCTAAGTCTTCTAGGGCTAGGTTGAGTGTCCACCTAATCACTAGATGTGTCTTATTACTAAGAAACTCTTAAAGTCTAAAAGGAATCCTATGTCTAAGATGGAGGTGTTGAGGGCTCATTCTAAAAATGAGGTGAACACACCTATTATGAATAGAGAAAACTCACTTGATTTGACTTGACATTGAAGCAAGGTCAACTCAGCCTCCATAGTCACCAACCTCTACTGCAACTCCTTTGCTACCTATTTTTATTATAGCGTAGCCTCCAACCCTGTCTATAGCTCAATCAACTCTTGCCTTAATGAGCTTGTGCTCCTATGAAAGGAGGCCATCCTCCCAACAAAGCCATGACCTCAGTAGAGTATAAGACAAATTATGACTCCCCTTCATCAATATCCTCCCCCACCCACCCCCAAAGTGAGGGGATTCTTCCCTCTCAGACTCACTAATATCACGATGAGCTGACGAGGGGAAGCTTGCCATCATCTTTTAAATATCCATTGAGGTGAAGCTGATAGTTCCGATGACCGACTGGACAGAGACTACAATATTTCCTTCTAAAGTCAGAATCTCCACTGATGTAGCACATCAAAGAAGAAAAGGACATGTCACTAGATCCCAAACCAAAGCTTGAACTTAGGGAGATTTTAGTACACTTCATGTATGAATTTATGCTTCATATGTTGTACTATGTAGTAGTAGGTATATTTAATCATGTGTAAGTATTGTATTAGAGTTAGGGACGAAAATATATGAGTTTATATATTTAATTTCATATGCGTGGGTCTTTTAGGCACTACCTTTATGGTGCCTTAGTGCTGCACTTTATAGATTTTGGTGTGTGGGAACTGAGAAACTTACACCAAGATATGGCGCCAGGATGTCGGACTATCGCACTGTGGCGCTAGTTCATAGCACCATAGCACTGCAAAACAACTATTGACTTATTTTCTTTTATTTTTTTGGTAATTTTCTCCCCAAGGAACACATATCTTGGAGTATTATACTTATTTAAAAACCTATTCTGACTTGATGAAAACCTTTTGGCTTACTATGTGATATTTACTGAAAACTCATTGGTAGGAGTAAGGTTAGTTTTGTACTTTGGATTTTATATAACTTACTATATAAAATTAGTGATTGTGCTTAAATATACTTGCTAAATATATGTGATAGGCAATTCTAAGAATATTTGTGTTACTACCAACTAGTTGTCTCTACTATAAAACTTCACTACAAGTGATCATACTTGAGTGACAACTTGAGTAAGGGAGAGTTCACTAAATAGCCAACCTAGATACTAACTTTACATAAAGATCAACATCATATCCTTAAATATTTTATGTTTAATTTCTTTTTCAAACTGTGTTTAATGTTTTTGTAGTATCCACATGTTTCCTTGTGTTTACTGAAGGGTAGTAATTTTAAAATTTGTACATCTCATTTTGTATTAAGTTGAGTTCACCTTTTTTGCATATTTAAAATCAATATGTGGAGTGTCATATTACATCTTTGTGTTCACATCATGCTGCCTAAACCTATTAGTTTGGAACATTTAAAGGACTTAACTAGATGAACATATGAGATTTTTGTGAAGTAAAAAAGAAATTCACTAGGATAGAAGACCAACTCATGAATCTCATGTACAAATTCAAATCTTGAGTACTAGGTATCAAACCCCAACAACTATACCCCTGTGGTGTTTTAATTTGGAGTCGGGTGATCACAACGCACATCTTAGAGGGTGCATATTGAAGTGATTAGGCACGACATTGGGATATGATATACCATCTCGAAATATAAAAATATCATCCTACAATGGACCTAATCACCTATTAAGGACTCCTAAAGCATATGGGTCTTCGTATATACCAGAGATCTTTTCCATACTTTACATAAAAAAGTAAAGCAGGATTTATTTTATGTCAGGTTCTTTAGTTCCCTATGAAAGCAAGCTTCTATAGTTAATTACATCTTAGGAAATGGGAATTTTTTAAGAACACTCTTGATTAAAGTAGGCAATCAACATCTCCAAAGATTGCATGGTTAAATTATCAAAGAATTAGGTATTTTTGGAAAATCAAGTGGGAAAGTTCAATTTGGAAGACTTATTTTTAGATTCTAAAAGAGGATGAGTAGGGACCACTCATGATACTAGGAAGCCTAGTGAGCACTCCAATCTACCCTATAGTTAGGCTTTATGTATTTGAAAGAAGAAGTTTATTTTTATTTGAGTTGAAATATCATTAGAGTGTTAGGGCTTATAATCCATCAACACAAGATTATGGAAATGCCTAAGAGGTGAAGACATATATTTGCAAGGAAACAAATTGCCTTGAATCCTAAATCTAGGATGCTTTAGCACAAGCTAAGAGCATGACCTAAATCTAAACAGAAAATGGGGCATAAAGGTTTACCTCTACAAGAGAGGATAAACCCATCCCAACTCTTCTGAACTTACAACCGCTTGGAGAGTGGCTATCAGCTAACACTTCCTACGATTCAAAACCATGTAAGCCGGTCTTATGTATGTGCAAGATAGCTAGGCTATTATTTAATTAGAAAGAGACTAGAGTCCTAAACTTACTCTCTAAGAGACTAGCTCATGACTAGCATGAAGACATGACTTAGACTAAATGCAAAATTTATAATTTTTTATATCATTTTGACACATTCATTTGGACAAAGGCTTGGAATAATTATGTGTAAATGCATGATGAAATATAGTTATTAGCTAAATTAGTGAAAGGAGTTGTTCTCCATTATAAGGGATGCCCTCATAAGTCAAACATTCCCCTATTGTGTAAGAGTGGAGACCCTTCCTATTCAAGAATGAAACAAAGAAAAATTAATTTTTCCCTAAAGAACATACTGCATCTAGGTCACAAATTCAATCATCAAGCTTAAGAAACCTATGAAGAACATGGAATCAAACATTTATAGACTACCATGAAAGGATAAGAGGTTGGTGTGGCAGTAACGCATTACACCCTAAAATTAAAATGGGTAGTGTCTACCTCTGCTGGATTACAATAAAATTTTACAATTACAATTAAAATTACATGTTATGGGGGTCTTCGTTTCTCATCTTCTTTTCCTTCATTGGCTTGACTTTATTTGCTCTAAGACTTCACAAGACCTCCCAGGGCTTAGCCTTCTAGCCACTGCTCATCTTAAACCCCATAGCACTAAGCCTAATTCCTATAATAAATATTACATTTTTATAGAAAATAAAATCTAACTACATCTAGAAAACATAAGTTAGCTAAATCAACCATACAAACTCAAGAAGTTATATTCCATAATTTGAACTTACCACCCTGCACATGAGTAACCAAGCCCATCTGTCCTAATGTGGATTATGTAAAAGGATATAAGTAACCCTATAAGCAAAAGTATATATATATATTTTTTATTTTAGCAACCCCTTTAGCATAATCCCTTGCAAAAACCATCATTAGGGTAATAGCGACCTAATAAATAATCTATGCATAAATAATCCTAACATTTAGTCTAAAATATTACATCACAAAATAAAACACAACATCATAACATACACCATCCTAACTTAGAGCTACAAGTGGAGACTTAGCATTCTAATGTGTCTGCTTAGCTTAAGCTTAGTGTGGTATGTCTTATTAGGCTTTAGGATTATGATCATCTAAGTTTGGAAATTATTTAAGTTAAATATGGAGGGTTATTCCATTTCAAGTTATTAAAAGGATTAAGGAATTTTTAATTTGTATTTTTGTTTGTTTCATTTGATATTTACTTAGAATCTAATTATAATAAAGAGAAGAAAGAGGTTTGACCCTCTTTCATCCATATCCTAAGTTATTTTTTAAAGGTATGTTATTATGATTTGGTTTCTTTTAGTGAATGATTTATTATATTTTGTTTTAATCCTAGATTTAGGTTGATCTTAAAGAATCATATTCAAACATGAGAGGTATCTTAAGATTCATGAAATTGAATTACTATCACATGGATAATGTAATATGATTCATTTTCATCATCAATAGCATGCATATGATTTTGAACTTAACATACCTATACATGCAATGTGTTTTTGGCACACTTAAATGATTGTGAATGCATATATTTTTGGTAGAAAATAGGAATTCCATTCTTTAGTTAAGTATACACACATATGTATTAAAGATTTAAGTAAGTATGTGTCATTGTTTGAACCAAGTGACATAATCTCAAAACTCCTTGGGGCTACTTAAAGCCTCATATTCCAAGAATGTCCAGACTATATACTTGTTATCTTAAATATATATGGATATATACACAACCATGGGAATGAAAATCATGCAAAAGATTGTATTTTAACAAATTTATTTATTCTTACAAAGTAAAGCTTTATCCAAATTCTAATGTATGTAAACATGTGAATGAAATTAAGTAAGTATGTGTCATTGTTTAAACCAGGGAAGTGAGGTAATCAAAGACCTCCTTGGGGCTACTTAAAGCTTCATATTCTTGGGATGTCCAGACTAAATACTTACTAGCATTCAAATACATGTAAACATACACATGAATCATGGGAATGAAGCAATACTTTAACATGTTTATGCTACAAATAAATGTAAATCATATAGAATATTCATAGCCAACATCATTTTAAATCTTCATTATTAATTTATAATTTTAAAAATAATTTTGAAATTTATTAGTGATAATAGCCACACATATAATAGGATTAATCCAACACATGCAACTTACACATAATTAAATTCAATTGATGTTTTTTTATTTAAAAACAAGAATGCATAATAGCAAATGACATATAAATTTATAGTGATTGAAAATAAATAATTAAACATGGTCACATAATACATTCAACGACATTACTTCCTAAGGACAATCAAGTTAAATAAAATCATTTAAAATTAAGCAAAGTTATTATGGAGTTTAATTTTTGTTTTGATTTATTAAACTTAAAGAGGAGAAATAATATTTACTATTTTTCCCTCATCCCATGTTAGTGACTTAATGTGTTTAAGGAAAAGTAATTAAGTTGATTTTATGGGTTGATTAAGTTCATGCCACTAAGTAATCAATTTAATTTCCCTTTCCTATGCCTCTTAATTTAATTAATCACTTAATCATGAGACTTCAATGAAATGCCAATGAATAATTAAAATTTGCAATGCTTCTAAAGGGGACCTAATGCAATTAAGCTCATGCTTAGGTGTTAATTAGATTAAGGAGGAATCTAATTAAGTACTTATATAGATTTCCCACACCCATGGCTTAACCATAATTTCCTTAATGTTCTTTATGTTATTAAACACAAAAGAGGAATCCATGAAATCAATTTGAATTATCTAATCTAATTATTATTTTAATTTAATTGTATCATTAAGATACTTAATTAACCCTTTATCAAGCTATGAATTAATTAACCCTCCTAATGAAATGGATTTAGGAAAATAATTAGGAAAGAAGTCCAAATCATTTTCCCTTATTATTTCATTATTAATAATTATTAATCATCCTTAATTACTTAATTTTTTTTATTGTTTGACATTTTTTAATAATTATTAAATTACCTAAAGAGGGTACTTAAGATTTGAATTTTAAATTCTCCCAATTGCATGGCTAATAAATCCCAAGAAAATTATGGGAGACAAAGGACATCCCATAGAAGTAACCTACCAAATTTAGCATCAATTGGCCAAGTAATTAAGCCTTAATTAGGGTAATTAGTCTAAATTTTAAACCTTAATTAAGCATTGTTCACCATTCAAATGTTAGATACCATTTTTATTAAATTCTCCTATATTTTCTCTTTCCAAAATGGCTTTACACATAATTTTTAGATTTTTTTTATAAGTAGTTATAATTTTTTGAAGTTCTATCTAATTAATCACATTTTAAATACCTAATTAACCTCCTAACCCGTCGGTGCCACACGAAAGCTGACGTGATAGTGCTTTCTATGTGGCATCACGGGATAAGTTATTTAAAATGACCCCCATGGCGGCGAGTAGCGGCGTATCGCTTTTCCATCCCGATCGATGGCAAAGATCAATCATATGGTTCCTATAGGTTTAAATAAAAAAATCTAATGAATTAAACCATGATCATTTATTCTAATCATGTGAAATAGATGATGGATGATCCTCCATCCCCAAACATCAAAATGACTCGTCATACGCTTCAAGCTTATGCAGCTCGTGGATGTCGGGATCAACTCTAAAATGTGCAAGGAAGAGATCTAGGGAGATCCTACGATGGAAATTGCATGCAATCACACTTTCTTTCATAAAACACCAACACATAATGGACATTTCTATAGTTTGTTGAAATTTAACGAAGCTTAAGACCGGTGGTCCAACGACTGAGGTAACTTCATCATGAAGAGATGAAGCCCTGTTGAGAAGCTCTTTTGTTGCCTCATTGCCTATGGATTTGTGGACCAAACATCACCGTGAAGCTCACCATAGTTGATCTAGGAGTGCCTTCTAGTGATCGAATCGATTGGGAGTTGATTCATTTTGACTTAGAGCTTGGAGAAGGTGTGGGAAGAGTTAATTGAAGTTTGGTAGAGTTTAGGTGAGTTTGGATAGATAGAGTACTCAGTTTCATTCAGTTTAGGTCTCATCGATGATAGGGAGGATGAGGGGAATGGGAAAAGCTCTGGGGATGCTTGCAATTACTCAAGGAAGATCTCTATGTCATTTGAATTGGATGGGAGGAGTATACCCTCCGCCCCAAGTGATCCGGCGATTGAGATTGTTTCAGCTTTTGGCAATCGTCAAGCGGGGTAAGTGGCTAGAGATGTTAGTGAGGAGTAGAGGCTCTTAAGGGGCTGAAGCAGCTGCAAGGGCTGGCAAGATGTGTACCTCCTCCTCCAAGTGTTCCAATGGGGATCCATGGGTGCACTCACCCTCTTGGGTCAGGTGGGTCAGTGGTTCTAGTGTCTAAAATGAGCTAAGGGGGCTTTTCATGGGTTGGTAAGTGGGTGAAACCATCTAAATGGAGGTTTTATCTCATTTGGATGGGTTGTTCCAATGGGTTTTGACCCAAATGGGTCCACCATGGGTTGGGTTCATTTGGGCTAACCCACGGTAATCCAAGGATGGGTCATGCCAAGTTTAGTTGGGTTTGGACTTGGTTTGGATGGGTTTGACTCAATTTGACCCAATTGAGTTCACTTGGGTTAGGTTTACTAATTGGTCAAATTGACTCAAATTGGTGGCTTAGGTAAGCTCAAATAATCATTTGAAATATTTTGATTCAACTGGTTTGATTTAATTTGAAGTAAATTTGGATTTGGCTCATATGAATTCATATGGGTTAAGTTGACCAATTTAGTCAATTTGACCAAATTGGCTTGGGTGGAGGGTTTATTTAGGTTCAATTGATCATTTGAGAATAATTATAGGTGTTGGTTTGAATTAATTTTGATTTAGGAGTGATTTGATTCAATTTGACCCATTAGGCCAATTTAGGCTAAATGGGTCAATTGAGTTAGTTTGATCAATTGGTCCAATTGAAGGTTGGATCATGTTCAATGATCAATTTATGATTGATTAGAGGCATTGGTTTCAACAATTTGGTTTAGAATATGATTTGGCCTAATTTGGTTGCAATTGATTCAAGTTGGGATGAAGTTTAGTTCATTTTGGTCTATATGGGTTAATTGGGTCAACTTGGGTCAAGCGATCAAATTGGTTTGGCTTGACCCAATTGATTGAAATTGATCAATTAAGGATGATCAACAATCATTATAAAAGAGATTGGATGGGTAGATTTAACCTAATTTAGGTTGGATTGAAGTTTGGATCAAATTGGTAAATTGAGTTGGATTAGGTTTGAATTAGTTGAATTGAGTTTGATGATTAGTTTAGGATTTATTGATGGCTTTGATTGTAATTGATTTGTATTTAATTGGGTTTTGACTCATTTGGACCCTTTAGGTCAAATTGGTTAACTTGAGATGATTGGATTGGTTTGGTTCAATTAGTTTGGTATGAGTCTTGGCAGGGTTTGAAATACAGTTTTGAATGGCTGGAGTGCTTTTGTAAAAATCAATTATATTTGGTTCAATTGAATGGGCTTTAGGTTGGATCCAAAGGATGATGGTGGACTTGGTTTAGGTTAAGGGTTAAGTTAATTTGTCTTGGAACTTGGATGTAAAATAAAATCTAATTGGAGGTTGGTTGTGTTGGGTTAAGGTTTGTTTTGGGTGAATGGATGAGCATAGGTTATGGTTTAGGCCATGGATAGGAAGAGCCTATTTGTCCTAAGGCACATCCTAAGCTTAAGGTATACCTTCCTAAGTCCCTAAGCTCAGGTTTAGTGTTCCCTTAATCACTAAAAGTGTCCTATGACTAAGGAGATCCTAACGCTTAGAAGACTCCTAAGTCAAAGATGGGAAGGATGAGTCCTCACTCAAAAGTGAGGTCAACAACCCCATCCAAATGAGTTAGTGCCCGTAGGAGGGGAAAACATTGAACTTCCTAGAGTTGAGTATTTGGCAAGAAGGCCAAACCTAAAAAACCCCATTAGATAAAACCATGTTAAGATTCATGAAACATTACGAACTGATAAAATAATTTAAGAGAGAAGTCCCAACATATGACAGTGTTCATGATTGTAATAAATTTTTAGATTGATTAATCTAAATAGATGACTTCTTTAATTAGTATCATATAGATGATTATCAATGAATAATAATTGCTAAAATAAAACTGGTAGATCATGAGAAGATATATTAGAATAATATTTTAGTTAAAGAAGAGAGATATGGTAGGAATCTCATGATGTGGGTAGAAATGAAAGAAATCTTAAGGGAAAAATACTATCCTAAAAATCATGACAAAATACTGCATGAACAATTAACTACTCTTAAGCATGTCAGTAGTGGAATATATGAGCACATTTGAGGAATTAATAGCTATAACCCAATGCACTGATCAAGTGTGGAAAATAGCTAACAAATTTGTCATTGGACTAAGAGGAGATATTTTGAATGAATTAGAGCTTCATGATCCCCAAAATTTAGAAGTGTCTTTCATTATGCTTTACTCTAGAAAATGATCGCTCCAAAAAAACACCTTCAAGGATGCGCTCTGCCATCTTTGGATGGGCCAAGAGTATATTTTTTCGTAAGGCAGATTGATATATATATATTCAACCATATTTTTCCTAATATTTATATTAAGGTTTATTATGATCTCGGTTCTACTTCCTATGGATGCAAGCCTCCATATTTAATTACCCCTCTTACTATAGTAGGAGAGCACTCCCAATTAAAGTTGGAAATAAACATATCTATTTGATAAATAATAGGTGTCTTTGAGGTGTGTGTGAAATAACTGACTGTCTTGTAAGAAATAGGAGTGTAATCTCGATCCAGATCCCATGGTTCTATCATCAAGAATACGTTATTCTAGCCTACCAACATTAGAGGGACATAGTCATAATGTCTATAGAATCTAATTAGCAGTAATAGGTTGCCTCATTTTAGGTATCAAAATTAGACTTAGAATTTTAGTATAAGTGGTTTAAGAGTGTTCACGTGGTGAAAATATTATAAGTGTTTGTATGGTGAATGAATGGATGTTAACATGGTGAACGAATAAGAGGTTGTGCTTACATCCCTTTGGAATGCCAAAATCAGGGTTGTCTACATGAATTTTTTACGGTAAACAAATTATAAGTTGTTCGTATGGCAAGCGGACAAATGTTTACAAGGTGAATGAATATAAGGCTGGGCTTACATCCCTTTGGAATGTCAAAATCAGGTTGTCCACATGGTGGATGGATATGAATTTGTTTGCACGACAAATGAATTATTGGGTGTTCTCATGGAGAATGGACAAATATTCACATGGTGAACAAATAAGAAGCTGGGCTTACATCCCTTTGGAATGCCAAAATCAGGGTTGTCACATGGTGGATGGATATGAATTTGTTCATATGGTGAATGAATTATGAGGTGTTCACATGGAAAATAGATAGATGTTCACATGGTGAATGAATAGGAGGCTTATATCCCTTTGGAATGCCAAAATTAGGGTTATCCACATGGTGGGCGGATATAAATTTGTTTGTATGATAAACAAATTATGGGGTGCTTGCATGGTGAATAGATTAAGGTTATCCACATGGTGGACAAATATAAATTTATTTGTATGGAGAATGAATTATGAAGGTTTTGGAATGACAAACGGACAGATGTTCCCATGGTGAACAAATAGGAGACTATGCATACATCTCTTTAGAATGTTAAAGTCAAGGTGTTTACATGGCAAATGAATAGTAAAACTGGACTTACATTCTTTTGAACTGCCATATAAATGAGTTATTGACATATTGGGTAGACATTGTGGTGTTTGTATAATAAATAAATAAGAACTCAAATTTTATTAAAAGTACATAAAGTTCTCATTTTAGGATCTAGGGCCTTAGCACTATGATAGTGGAGCCCATTGCTTATGTGGCATGACACAGGGCCAGATGTGCTAGAGGCTCAGTGCCTCAGCACTGCGTATGTAGCGCAGTGGCACCAACATTATTGGTCTTTTGACTATTTAAATAGCATTGTGGCACTGCCTTATAGTATTGTGTGCTAGTCAAGATTCCTAATAGCTTGTAGTGAGTTTTAGGGGGGAAACAACGGGCTCCTTTTAATAAGCGTCATGACACCGAGTAAAAATAATATGCCACTGTGTTCTTTTTGTGCACATCAGTTGTAAAATTTATAATAATTAAATCTATCTTTTTAACCACACAGTAACCAATGGGATGGACTGACCAGCACCTTAGCACTGCATGTGGGTGCCACGACTTTGAGTCCATCTTCTACAACCCGAGAGGGTAGGGTCGTGGTGCCGCAACCTAATTTATAAATAGAGGCCCAAGCTGTTAAGTATTTTCATTCAATGATCCCTTATCCTATGTACTTCCTTTCTATTCTAGCTCTTTTTTCTTTCTAATTTCCAAAATTAATCATGTCTCTTAGAAGAATAGTAGCCAAAAGAGGGCTTCCAGAGATGCAAACTACTTCATCAATGCCAATGCTGAGGAGTGGTATTAACATGCTTTCCTTCACAAGCACCTGATTCTAGAATCTCGGTGGCAGTGTAAAAGGGATAATCATAGAGCGAAGGTGGCTCAAGTTAGTTTATGACAATAATTCGTGCATCATCCCAATGGTGTGTGAATTCTTTACAAATGCACGAGATAACTAGAAAATAAAGCATACGTCTGGGAGAAGCTGGTAAGTTATGATAGCAATATAAATGCATATTACGATCTTCCTAATATTGAGTACGATCAATATCTCTCCTACTACCATAATGATATCGATGAGATTATTCTTTTTCTTTCTAGCAGAAATGAAACCTTGCAATGGAAATGACGGGAGGAAAGGATTATCAACTTTTCTACCATCAGTATGATAGTCTCTTCTAAGGCTTAGCACATTTCATTTCTGCCAGGCTTATGCCCTCAAGTAACATCAATGAGGTTACCAAGGATAGGGTTATTTACAATTTTTTTATTCGAAAGTGGTTCTCGATCAATGTTAGAAAGGTTATTTTTAATTATATTTGTAATATGCTAAAGAGGAGCACCATTGTCGGGTATGGCCACCCTTCTCTTATTTATGATTTGTGTGTAGCGGTGGGTGCGGAAGGGGGGCTTGATGAGAAAGTACTCTTTCAAAAGTCCCCTCTAACAAAGAGGGTGATTGAGGGATTCAAGAATAGATTTGAAGTGGGAATAAGTTCACGTCCTCCCCGATCTAGATCCCGAACTCCTAGGTCTTTGGCCAAACAAGTTCAAGAGATTGGAAGCCATGTCTCAAACTTGTGGAAGAGGGTGGATAAGAGTAGTCGAAGGCAGGAAATGCTGGAACACAAATTTAACCATCATATAGATCAATAATAAATGCAATTCTCCTACATTACCTAGTTCAACACTACACTGGTCAACATGATTTAGAATTGGAATCTTATAGATTCTAGCCAGATCTTCTTCTTTACGGTGCCTCCATATCGCTCTATGTGATCACCCCACTAGTATCAAGCATGAAGGAGAGGAATAAAAGAAAGAGGAGGGTAGCAACAAGTACGACTATTAGTCGGCCCCCTATAGTTTTCTCTTTTCTTCTTTTATTTTTGTGAATGTAATATTCAAATTTAGTAATAAAAATTTCACCTTTTTTTATAATTATGTGTTGTGCTTGTGTATTATTTGTCACTATTGATGCACTAGGATAAAAAAATATAAAAATATTATTAACACTTATAAAAAAAGTCATATCAGGGTACAACACCGCGACGCTTGTTGACCTCACTTTTGGAGTGAGCTCTCAACTTTCTCATCATAAGTCTAGGATTTTTATAGGCACTAAAAGTTCCTTAGTCATAAGACACTTCTAGTGATTAGGTGAACACTTAATCTAACCCTAGAGACTTAGAAGAGTTAGCCATAGGAATAGCCTATGCCTTAGGGATTTAGGAAGACTTGTCTACCCTATAAGTCAAACCCAATCCTTGCTTCCTTTTTTGCAAACCAAACCTCAAATTCAAACTTCAAATTCCTTCCTAAGCCCTTTGGTTTTATCTTATGGACTTAGCCTTAACCAAATCCAAATAAACCCCAACACAATTGATTTTCTCAAACTATCAAATTCAATCTCAAATCAAATTTTAAATCATAGGTTAACTCCAAATTTTAAATGATTGAAATCCATGATCAACTCCAAATTCCAAATTTCAAAAATCTCTCCCTAAGCCATATGAACCACCTTCATGTGCTTAGCCAAAATTCCTTCAAATCAAGTCAAACTTAGTTGATTTCTTTATGAATCAATCATTCCTTCATGTATACTCATAAATATAAATGAAACCCACCCTCAAATGACCAAAAATAAATCAAACCAAATCAAAACCCAAATTATTCCTTTCAACTTACATCCCTAAGCTTAATCAAATTTGCTTCAAAATCACTCCAAACTCCAAGTGATTTTCTCATGACCCATTTATGTCTTTATTTATATTCATAAATATAAATGAAATATAAATTAGATGATCCAAACCAAATCCAAATCAAATCAAATTCTCAATTTTAGCCCTTTTAGCCAAACTTTTGAACTTGACTAAATGAAACCCAAATCAACTCAAAACTCATGGATTTCTTCATGATTCAATCATTGATCCAAATATAAACATAAACCACCATCATCAAACAAAATCCAAGTCAACCCAAATCAAACCTAAGTTAACCCTTTTGACTTGAAATTGGCATATGAACCAAAACCCATTTGGCTCCAAACCAATTGCAATTGGATTTATATTTCAATCCTAGCTCATATGTGGGTTCAACTAAACTTGAATCAAACCTTGATCAAGCCAATTGACTCATTTAGGCTCACTTGACCTAAAGTGGCCTAAAGGACCTTATTAAACCAAATTCTAACCCAACTCAAATTGGATTGAACCAAGCTCATCTAAACCTTCAATCATGATCAACAATCATCATGGGGTGATCAACCACCTTAAATTGGGTCAAACTAAGTCAAACCTAGCTTTTGACCAAGTCAACATTTAGCCCAAATGAAACCCAAACTAGCCAAAACCCATTATATACTAAATTGATTGAAACCATTGACTCAAATCCATTTATAGTTAATGATTGAACATGATCAAGCCATCAATTGAGCCAAACCAAGCCTGATTGAACATGACTCAAATCCACTTGACCTAAGTTGACCCAAATTAGCCTAACAAACTAAAATGGGTCAAACCATGATGTAATCCAAATTGATTGCAACCAATGGCTCAAGTTCATTCCAAATCACTTGTTGAACTTGGCCACAACCATGATTGATCCCAAGTTGACCAATTGGTCAACTTGACCCAACCTAGCCCAAATTGACCAAAATCTAAATTAATTCCAAATTAAACCAAGCCAAAGCCTACAATCATTTTTTATCAATCAATTGAACTTGACTCAAAACTTAACCCAACCCAATTTGGTCAATTGGGTCAAATTGGTCAACTTGACCCATTTGCCCCATTTAAAGCCAAATGAGTCATAAACCAAATATAAGCCAAATCATATCATATTAGTCACACCAAAACATTCCAAATCATGATTTAGACCTAACCCAAGCCTTGATTTGACCCAATTTGGGCCAATTGATCAACCCAACCCATACATGAACCTACATGAACTCGTTTGACCAAATAAGCTCATGTCACCCAAAACTAAGTCATGGAACCCTATTGGTAGGCCAAGCACACCCCAAACCAGCCTTAGGCAACTCCCAAGTTAGCCCGAAAACCAAACAAGCTCACATCAACTTGACTACCCAATGGATAAAGCCTCCACCTTAGATTACTACTCTAAGTAAGAAAATCCACTTTGCATTCCCCATGGCAGCCCTTCTTTTACCAAATGAGGTATTCCTAGAGTTCACTAGCCACTCCAAGCACCTTAGAACTTACCTTGAACCAGAGGCAACTCACCAAGCTGAGCTCACACTCCCATCCATGGCCAAACCCGATAGGTGCATGGAGAACCAAATCCCTCCCACTTGCCCATATCAAGCCTTGAGACCCCTGACATATGGCTTCAACCACTCATGGCATGCCACCTCAGATTGACGACGACCCCTCCGATGACTTAACGATGGAAAATCGACAGAATTCATGGGAGTGATCCCATTTGTCCACCTGGCTCAATTGAGAGATATACTCCCTCTATTTGACCAGTTTTGAATTCGATCATTCAAGAGGATTTCAAAACTCCCTATAGCTTCCCCAACTCCTCCCAACACCCTCTTCCTTAGCCTTCCCCTCTGTGTGTTGAAATATGACACCTCCATTTTGGTTCTAACTTTCTCCCCGTGCAAGCAAACTCCAATTACTTGTGCATACACCATTCTCATACTCAATCGAAGCAATCAAATCACTTCTCGAGCTTCATGAGCACCGAACATTAGAGTTTGATCTAAGCCGAGGCATGCACATGCATGGTTTGGTCAACCGAACACCCTAAGACAAATTGAGCTTGGATTCCTTCAACAGGGCTTTGTCTCTACTAGATGAGGCTACCTCCATTGATCCCAACCGCCGGTCTTAGCTCCGGTGAGGTAATTTCTCAAAACTGTAACTTTAGGCTCTTCTGTGTTGGTCTTTTGTGAAGGAAATCTCCATGTCAAAGGATTTCAATCGTTGGATGTGATTGTATGCTGCCTTAGATGGTGTAGGATCCATTTGATCCCAATTCGAGCTCAGGTGAGCTTGGATTGAACGAGGAAAGACAGATGGAGCTTGCCTTTCACCACTCACGAATGGGATAGATCATACGTCGTCCGTTCCGCTTAATCGGAACGAACGGCTATCATTAAAATGCATGGTAGATCCTTTGATTTCTCCCTTAACTCGTCGATTGAATCATGGCTATCTGATCTTAGATCGGATGGCCCACAGAGAAAGTGTGTCTACTGCCACTGAGTCAATGCGCAGATATGACTAGTTAAATAACCAATCCCATCGTGACACTTGGAAAGCGCACCGTGTTAGCCTCCATGTGGCAACATGAATAGGGGCATAATTAGCTTGATTAATTCTATTTTTAATCCTATAACTTTTAAAAATCATAACTAATTATAGAAAAATAAAAAAAATACAAACTTAGGCTCATTTTGAAGATAGTTCAAAGGGAATTTAGGAAAATTATAATTAATTGATTTTAAATAGTGACTTTAGATTAATTAGATTTTTATCAAAATTTTAGTTAGCTTAATTATGCCTTAATTAGGCACTCAATTAATCTCAAACTCTATGGATGTTTAGGGGGATGACCTCTGCCTCCCCTATTTTTCTAGGATTTTGTCAATTGCTTAATTAGGGAAATCCTTTGAGTAATCCCTAATCACTCTCTTAATCCAATTAATCATAATTAATGAATCAATAATAACTTAGTTTATCATTTAAGCATTGTCATCTCTGTTGAACAATAAGATCACTTAGGGAATGAGATTGGGAACACTCTTCCTAATTCATCCCCTAAGTCTTCTTTATCTTTAAAAATCAAATTAATGAATGGCTAATGAAATGATTAATTGATTAAGTGACTAATCTTCAAAAATAAGAAATTAAAATTTAATTGAATGCTTAAATGATTTAAGGATTAGGATTAGGGCCTTGCCCTTGATCCCCTCTCCTAAGTTAATTTTAGCATTCAAATTAAAATATAACCAAAACATTTAATCAATTCATTAAAAGCCTAATGAAATTAAAAATCAAAAATCAAATCATCCACACCTAAATAACCCTCAATTGATCTTGGGTAGCTCTTCGGGTGTTCGATAACACAAGATGAGAGATAATGAAATTATGATTGGCTCACATGTGTGAGAAAGTCATAAGAGTAATTAAGTGAGATCCCTTAAACCTATTTAACTATTACTCATAAGCCAATTGCATTAGGCCCCTTTCATTTCTTAAGAACATTATAAAATTATTTTTCATTTGATTGCATATCATATTAGCTTATTATTGATTAGTTAATTAACTTAAGGTGATATAGGTAAGGGATAATTAATTCATTTGATTCATACCTTAACTAATCAAAATATAAAATCAACTTAAATATTATTCATTAAACCAAACTAATTCACACATGGGGAAATGGGTTAAGATTAGTAAACCCTTCTCATATTTCCTAAGTCAAATCAAATTCAAAATAAATATGTTTTAAAGAATTTTGATTCATTTTAAATAACCTTATTTGAAATGATTATCCTTAGGAATTAATTACGGTGAATGAAATCATGTGTTTACATTCCTTTATTTCTTTCTAATCATGCTAAATATTATTTTCTATATGAAATCATGCATTCATTTCTTTTGAAAATTAATTAAATAAAATATTTTCTTTTATATCAAATTGCATGTGTTGGCTAAAATTAAGAATATGAGTGGCTATTATCACTATTAAACAAAAAAAAACTATTTTCAAAACCTATGATTCAATTATTATAAATGAAGTAATGCTACAAATATTTATAAGCTTGCATGTGATGATAGTATAATATGTGTAATGTGAAGATCTCTTTCCCTACTTGAATATGGATTCACATAGGATTTGCAAGTGTATAGTTCATTTGAAAAGAACATAACACTTGCTTAAATCTATTACTATGCATTTCCATGATAAGACTTAGGAAGAATTTCACATTGCACATGTAAATCATACAATCAAACCAAACATAATATTGTTGCATGATTCCTTATCTATTTGGTTCTTTTTGTACATTCATATGCATTTGAGAAAAGTGGTATATTTTTCTGGACATCTTGGGGTTGCGAGGCTTTAAGTAGCTCTAAGTAGGTCTTGTATCTTACACCCCTGGTGTAGAAAATAATGGCATCGTACTCACTTAAAACTCTTATACCCATGCATGTGTGATGTGGTCAGTGAATAAAGAATCAAAAATTAAATAAATAAAATATAATTTTTGCATGGATTTTCTTATCCTTGTAGTTATTCATACATTGACATGTATCTAAGAAAAGTAGTATATTAGTCTAGACATCCCGAGATTGAGGCTTTAAGTAGCCCTAAGTAGGTCTTGTACCTTACACCCCTGGTGTAGAAAATAATGGTGCCGTACTCACTTATAACTTTTATACATATGGATGTGTATTTAGCTAACGGATGAAAAATCCCTCTTTTCTACATAACAAAGATATGCATTCATGATCCAATTAACAAATGAAATATTTAAATTTCAAAATACATTTCTTTGCATTTATCACCAAAGTATGCTAAGATTTGCATTGTATATGGTATGCTTAAAATTATTCATGTGCTTGGTATACATGATGGAAAGAAATGAATGGGTGTATGTTATGTGATAGTAATCCACCTAAACTAAGCCTAAGATGTATTTCTTATTGAATAGGGCTATTTAGAATGAATCTAAACTTAGGGTTAATTAAAATACATAATAAATCATTCACTAAAGAAAACTCATTAATCAATTTATCTTAGAAATTACTTAAGGTAGGGATAAAAGAGAGACTCTCCCTCTCTTTTTTCTCTTTATAACACTTAGTTGCTAAGTGTAGGCTACATGAAACAAAAGAAAACACTAAGTAAAATTCCCAAATCAACTAAACTACTTAAAGAGAAATCAACCCTTTATAAATTAAACCTCTCAAACATAGCAAATCATAACTCTAAAGCCTAGTTAAGATATCACACCTTAACATGCGCATTAGTAAGTCACCATCTCTAGCTTTATGTTAGAGAGGTGCATAGTTTGATGAATGTTTTAGTTTTGTGATGTATTATTTTAGATTTGATGTTAGGGTGTATGTGTGCAGTCTAAATGTTAGGCTGATATTAGCCTAATCATGCTTTCTGCAGGGGATTGTGCTTGAGGGGCGCTGTAATAAAAATATAAATATTTTTCACTACGCAGGTTGCTTATACCCTTATGCATAACCCAAATTAGGACAGGTGGGTTTGGTTACCCATGTGTGGGGTACTAAGTCTAAATTATTCTTATAACTGCTTGGGTTGTATGGTGTGTTTAGCTAATATTTTTTTTGCAGGTATAGCCAGATTTACTTTCCTTCTCTCTTAATGTAGTTTTGCATTAGGATTAGGATAAGTGTTATCACGGTTAAGGAGAACATTGGTTATAAGACTATGTATTATATACCATGTGATGCCTTGGAGCAAACTACATCCGAAATCAAAACAAAAAAAAAATGGAGCAATTCAAGATGAAGGGATGAAGGACAAGAAGTGAAGAATTAAGGATGAAGAATGAAGACTCCCATAACACTTATCACTTCATAATTGTAATTTATTCATTCATTATACCTGAATGTATAAGGGTAGAGCTCGACTACCCATTTTTTTTTACAACAGTACCCGACAGCATCGACCTCTTATTCTTTTGTGATAGTTTTATAAAATTGTGTGATATTTTATTTAGCTTGCACATTAGAAATAGCATGCCTCTTCATAGGTTCTTTATGATTGGTGATTGCTATGTGGCATGGATTAGCTTAGGCTCTAGGATAAAAATAAATTTTCTATCCCACTAATAACTCATAACTAAAATTCTAAAATAATTCATAACCTCATATAAAAGCCTAGGAATTAAATCAAGATAATAAAAATGTTTAGCAACTTATTAGCTGGATGATTGTATGTATAACATCATGCATGACATATTCTTCCACTCTTATTAAGAGAGGGCTTCCATTTGTGCTAGAGAATAAAGGCATAACCTATAAGAGCTTTTGATGAAAAGACACCTCTTTCTCTCCTGATTTAGCTCACAATTAATTTCTCATACATTTAGGTATACAAAATCCTATAGCCTGTGTCAAAATAAAAGTCTAAAAATCAAGTAAAACTTGACAAAATTTGTATTAGATTAATTCATTACTCATGCCTTTCATGATCTAGTCTCTTAGGGAGTGAGTTTAAGGACTTAATTTCTCTTCTAAGTAAATAACAGCATAACCATCTTACAAAGCATAAGACTTGCCTACATGAATTTAAAGTGTAGGAGGAGTTAGATGGCTGCCACTCCAAGTAGTAATAAGCCCAACAGTGGGGTGGTTTATTCTCTCTTATGGAGGAAAACCATATACTCATTTTGCCTTAAATTTAGGTCATGCTTTGGCCATTGCCAAAGCTCCTTAGATTTAGGATCTAAGGTTACAGTCTTCTTTTGCGAGCTACAAACATAAATCCTTACCTCTTATGCATTTCTACAATCTTATATTGTGAAATTATAAGACCTAGATTTCTAATAAAAATTCAACCCAAATAAATAAATGTTCTCAAATTCAAATGTATAAAGCCCAACCATAAGATATATTGGAGTGCTCATTAGGCTTCCTAGTATTATGAGTACTCCATACTCATCTCCCTTGGTTTTGATAAGAACTCTTTCCTTTTGATCTCCCCCACTTGATTTTCAAAAATACGACTAATCCTTTGATAGTCCTATCTTTGAATTCATTGGAGACAACAATCGCCTACTTTAATCAAGAGTATTCTTAAGGGATTCATTTTTCTTATGATATAATTAACTATGGAGGCTTGCCTCCATAGGGAACTTAATGAACCTAATTTAAATAAACCATTGCTTTACTTTTTTATGTAAAGTATGAGAAAAATCTCTGGTATATTCGAAGACCCATCATGCCTTAGGACTCTTCATTAGGTGATTAGGTCCATTATAAGGTAGTGACTTCTATCTCTCGAGATAGTATACTATTCCTTAATGTTATACACGATCATCCTAATGAGTACATCTGTGGATCTGCATGGTGTCCTCACACAAACACACCCAAAAATAAACACCATAATGCTGATATGTGATAGCCTCAATGTTGGAGATAAACTGAAGAACCCGAGAGGTGGGCACCATGGCGTTGTATTACGACATCACAGTGCTGTGGGATTTTATTCCTCCCCAGTAGAAAATTTTCTAAGTCTTTTTTTTATTTGCAAAAAGGCGACATAACATTAGCTATGGAATTTTATTTTATTTTATTTATCAAAATGTTCTAAGTCATATTCCAACTGACATGTGGGTATGGCGCCACAGTGTTGATGTTATGGTGCCTTGGCGCTATAATATTATTGTACTGATATTAGGACATGGTACTGCGACGTTGTTGCTATGGCATCGTGGCGTGATGGGATTTCATTAAAGCACTGTGGTGCCGCTCTTGTAATATGAATACCCAAGAGTGCGGCTCCATGACACCGATATTCAGTGCCTCAATGCTATAAGACAAAATTTAAATTTAAAGTGTGAATCTTTCAAATTTTTTTAGAAATTTTAGCAACAATTTGTTTTAGCAATGCTAGATTTCAAAATCATACAATGCGGAGAAATCTTCTCCCTTATTTCAGATCTAAAATCAACAGAGGGGAGGTATTTTTATATCACTAGAATAAAATTCAATGGCAAAGGTCTTCAAATCTTCAAGTTTTTCACATTGGATCAAAGATTAATAGTGGGATTTATATTTAACTAGTAAGAAAGAACTTAAATTCTTTACTTGAAGTGAGAAATCTTTGAGTAAAGTGTGAGCACTAGTTTAATAAGAGTGGAGTCAAGTGAGAAGAAGATCTTTGGAGTGAATTGCTCACTATTTATAGTAGTGGGCAGATAACTATTCTCTCTCAATAGATGGTGCAGCACCGCAACGCTGTATCATAATTTGACAGCTAGACCAGGTAGTTATTTTTTTCTAAAAGGCTAAGGCTTCAGCCATGATCATAGTGGACGTCGGTAGTTATTTTTCTAGAAGGCGGTGCAAAGAATATAATCTTGTTGTATAGCCAAAATAAATATTTTATTTTATATTTTATATGTTTTATTTTATTTCATTTTTTTGATGTAAACAAAAAAGCATAAGAAAGCTACATCCACATCAAAAATAAAGGCTCAAATATCTTCTAAATATTCTTCTGCATCTCAACCTCAAAAGCTTATCATCAGACTTAAGCCTTTTACTTCGAACAACCCTCTAAAGTAAACCTTAATAAAACTACTTCTAAAATGTGAAAGGGATAGTTTGTTTTAACTATCATAAGAAGGGTCATATGCAAAATTAATGTGATAAAAAATCACGTTCCTAGATGAATTGGTGGATTTAGAAGAAGAAGAGGATATTGAAAAGATACATGATACACCTTTATTTAATGAAGAAGTATATCCAAATATAGATAATCTAATATCAATTATGAGGTGTATGATTACTTCTATAGAAGAAGAAGAAGAAGATTAGAGATGGAGGAATATTTTTTTGATGTATATTCTATGTAAGGATAAGAAGTGTAAGCTAGTAATACATAGATGTAGTGTTATGAATGTTATATCAACTCATGCTAATGACACCCCTAAAATCATTCTAAGCTAGTTGGGATCTCTACCTGTCACTAATATATGTTTTGTTCCATTTAAAATAGGTAACTAAAATGATCAAATTTGGTGTGAAGTTCTTCTAATGGAAATATCTCATATCATATTAGGAAGACCATAGCTTTATGACTTGAATATGATCCATTATGGGTGAAAATACTTATGTATTCAAGGATAACGAGAAAATAATTATGTTATTCCCTATAAATCCTATAAATAGGTCAATCACACCTCCTCACAAACCCAATCAAGGGAGGAATGCAAAACTCTAGTTGATAACCATATCACCATCCAATGATAGGAAGGATACTTCTGATATACATCTTAAGACATGTGAATCTCCTAAAATTTAAATTATAACTTTAGGATTTACATGCTTAGCTAAAGAATTCAATGACCTTACTTCTCTATTTATCTTGCACCTTCGGGATATCCTTATTAAAACTAAAAATCATAACATACATGTTGTAGTCTTAAATCTATTATCTAAATGCACTGATTTGATCTCCAATGACTTACCTAAGAAGCTACCACCATTAAAGGATATACAATATACTATAAATTTGATTTCAGGTTCAAAAATATCAAATTTACCTCATTATAAGATGAATCCAATAAAGCATGTAGAGTTAAAATGATAAGTAGGTGAACTCCTGAAGAAGGATTTTATACAAGAAAGTTATAGTCCTTGTGTTGTACCTCTTTAACTTCTAAGAAAATTAGAACTTGGAGGATGTGTATCAATAAGAAGGCAGTAAATAAGATCACAATAAATTATATGTTTCCTATACTAGTTGGATGACATGTTAGATCTTCTTTTAAGTTTATCATTATTCTCTAAAATTGATTTGAGAAGTGGATACCACCAAAAAAAGATTAAACTAGGTGATGAATGGAAGACGATGTTCAAAACTTTCGATGGACTTTATGAATGGTTGGTCATACCATGTTCAAAATCAAATGATGCATCTCACATTACAAGATTATTCTTTAGAGAAATTGTAAGGTTCCATGGAGTATCATCCATTATAGTTTTAATAGAAATGTTAAAATTGTATTCAATTTTTGAAAAATCTAATAGAAACTAATGGGGACACAATTAAAATTTTTCTTTACATTTCATCTTCAAATAGATAGATAGATGGAAGTAGTCAATAAGACATTAGGAAATCTTCTAAAGTGTTTAGTTGGAAAAAATTTAGAAAATTGTGACTTAATGTTATTTATATTTGAATTTACATATAATAGTTCCATTTTTAGAACAACTCTTAAATCATATTTTGAGATAGTCTATGGATATAAGCCTAAAATATCTATGGACCTAGATAATACACCTATTAATGTATTTTTTTGATTCAATATATACATTTGTTTATGATTTTCATAGCCTTCATAGAGACATAAAAAATAGTTGGAAATACAAAATGCTAAGTATGTTGAACAAAAGAATATAGGCAAAAATTTTAAGAAATATGAGGTAGGTGATTATGTATTGGTTCGTATCCTGAGAGATTTTCTTTCACCAAATTTAAAAAGTTACAAGTGAGATTATATGGGCCATTCAAAATTATTAAGAAACTTGATACTAATATTTATGTTCTTCAATTGACTCCTCACATGTTTAATAGCCTTATTTTCAATGTAAAAGATATAATATCTTTTAAAGGAGTTATCCAACCTCTAAAATTGTAGAATGATATTTTTGCAAGAGAAGATAAAATGTTTTTTTGGGTACCTGTCCAGCCAACATTTTTTAAGGTGGCAAACATCATCACAGTTGAGGCACCCATAGATGATAGTACCAGTCAGAGATTCTTCATAGGGTGGAAAGACAAACCACCAAGTGAGGATACATGGATAACTTTAGAAGAACTACAGAGCTTCACCCCTAAACTTCTTGAATACTTTCAAGATCCTAGCTCTTTAGAAAAGAGTTCTTTAAGGGCCAAGAGAATTGATATAACACATTAAAGGATGAAAGGACCTATCATTAGGTCCCAAATTAAAGCTTGAACTCAAGGACATTTTAGTATACTTCATGTATGTATTTATGTTTCATATGTTGTATTATGTAGTAGTGGGTATATTTAAGCATGCGTAAGTATTTTATTAGAGTTGTGGTTGAAAATATATGAGTTTATGTATTTAATTTTATAGGTGTGGCTCTAGCATCTCGGAGCTACACCCTATAGATTTTGGGGTGTGGGAATGAAGAAGTTGGCTCCTTGGTGCTAGGATATGGCGCCATGATGCTGGTTTATAGTGCCAAGGCATTGCGAAATGACTGCTTTGACCTTTTTTTTCAGTTTGTTGGTACTTTTTTTCCCTAAAAGGACGCATCCCTTAGAGTATTATATTTATTTAAACATTTATTCCAACCTAATGAAAAACTTTTGTCTTTGTGTGTGATATTTAGAGTGAAAACTCTTTAGTTGGAGCTTGGTTGCGATCATCTGGGAGATTCAGTGCTCTCGTTATCATTCTACTTGGGTGAGTAGAACTTCAGACTTCTTCCACTTTGTGAGTGGAAGATCTTCTTCTCTCTTCCACTTTGGTGAGTGAAGCATCCCTTTCTCCACATGAGTGAAGCATCCCTTTCTCCACAACCACTACGACATCTTACTCTTCACGATCATCCCATCATCATCCACCCAATAGGGGAAGACTATAACCCATAAGAGTGGCATCCGAAGGAGCAAGAGTTGCCTTTACATAATGAGAAACAAATGCATCAAATAATGACAAAATAATTTCTATAAGGCAATTTGTTATGGGCATGATTCTCTAGAAAGGAAGCCATAGATGTAACATGTGAACTTCCTCGTCATTTCGATGATGTCTTAACAGCTCACTTATGGTCATATGGATTACTTTCTCAGGATTACAAGGGATATTAGAGAGATGAGCCCGATAGTGACAAATAACTGCTATCACCTACCTTGATGAGACATTTCTCCACCGCCTGTATTATGGAGGTCGTTCTTGCTAGACTGCTTACCTTGATTCTCCTTCAATGGACAAGAGAAGAATCATTCGAAGACCCGCCCAAAGCTCGATTGGATCGACATAGCCACAAGACATCTTGGAATAAATCATAATGCAAGCACCTTCTTGTTAAATAGGAACTGACCCAATCGAGATGATTGATCAGAAGTCCACAAGAAAGTAGAATAAGGAACCCCTAAGATCGGATTACTGCTCCTTTTATAGCCTGAGGAAAAAAGTTTTAACATAAAAAAGGTAATGTGGTAATAATAATGAGGAAACTACTATCCTCTTAAAAATTCATTGAGCATTTATGGTTAATTACCTTTTCATTATTCTATCATTTTTGCGAGTTACATATATAATTAGCAGAAGAATTAGAGAGCTAAATGTATACCCATAAGCATCTCACTAGCTAGACGATCAGAAGGCCCTCCAAAATAGGATGGTTAAAGCACACTAACCCATCCTAGAGGCTAAATACTTACCCCGTGCAGGACAACTATGGAAAAGGATACCCTAGTTGAGTAGTAGATGCTCACTTGTGCACCCAAGAGCTTGTTCATACATGGGAGATTACACATCCCATGCATATTACATATAGATCATCCCATTAGGTTCTGAAATTTCCAGTCAAAGGAACTTGCCACCCTATCGCGATGAACTTGCCTCGTGGGTAAAGTCTTTCTTTCACTTATTTGCCATTTTCATGTACACTGACTACATGTAAAAGCCCCTGTTAAACTCTATAAAAGGGCGATCAAGGGTGGGAGGAGCTATTGTCCTTCTCCACTATTCATCTCCTCCATGTTGTACCACCTTCCGAGAATGGGAAGGATGCATGTATTCAGATTTCTTGACATATAGTAAAAATCTGGAGGTACTCTCTCCTTTTCCACTCTCACGTTCCTCAAGTCCGAGTCCCGCTTCCCCAGCAATTAGGTAAGTTCTTCCTAGCCCACGGGCGAAATCAAATTCAACAATAATCACTATTGTTCCTTACTACCGCTCATTTAATTAGAAGTAAATATATTTTTTATATAAAAATGAGGCTTATAGGGTCATTAGCAAAGTTCTGAAGGTTTATGTAGAGCTTTATTAATCAAGTCCCAAAATGAAGTTGAAAATTTAAGTATTTAGCTATTAACGCCCAACCATGACTTTTGTTATATGGATTAAATTTCAATGCTATGTCCATAGTCCTTTTCAAAATGTGTCTTTAATTTCCTAAGAGCAATATTTGCATCATGGGCTATTAAATATTGTGGAACTAATGTTGTAGGTCCAATATAGTCTCTTTCATTAAAATCCATAGATTGGTATTGGTTGCAATCTATTATTCCACAAAACGAGTACAACCAATACCACCTAGAGAAACTAAATTAAATAATACATGACAATTCTTTTAGGAACATTTGTTCATTAATTTGGAATACCTTATCTCATTATTTTTGATAATGTATGGTTTTCAAAATTATGAAGGCTAATTGGTTTCTATAATGCTAAAACATTATGATTTTGATGACATATTACCTTTAGTCTAATGCCTTAATTAAATTTTAATAAAGTAATTATTAAATTTTTAAGAAATTCTAATCTTGAAATGAGATTGAATGATATAATGATATATTAGAAGCTTTATGGGTATTTGAAACTATGTATAGAACTCCATGTACTCTAGGTTGTATGCTTTGCCTTTGGGTTAGAAGTAGTTCTTTCTCTAAAAGTGAAACTATTTTTCTATGCATAAATATAAGTACTAGATTTAATACTGATTTGAACACCTATATGTACGCTAAAGAGCTAAAAAAATTTGAAGAATTTACCTAGTAGAATCTAGAGAAATGTATTGCTCGCATGACTTGAACACATGATAAAATATTCATGATAAAATTACAAATAATACATTGAGAAGAACCAAAAAAATATCCTTAATTAAAAGTACAAAAAATATATTTAAATAATGCGATCTTCTAATAGATAAAATACTTCAAAAAAATTCAAGGGGACTATTTGGGATCAAATTTATTTTTATTTTTTTATCTTATATTTTTTATTTGTATTATAATTTTAAATAAATTATTTTTATATCTTCTATTAAATATTTTTTATTTTTATGAAATATTAAATAAAATTATTTATGTGATGTGATGATGATTAATAGAGCTAGATGTGATCGTGAGGTTGGATGTGACGATCGACAATTGTGGGAGATAGCTATTAGTGGTGGCTCAACCACTGATTGCTTTCGATGATGACTATAGCAGTGATAAATATTATTTTACATCCATTTAAGCCATCTAAAAATTATTTGATTGTTTTTAAATATAAATTGGTTTACCTTAAAAATATATAAAAATACTAAATATATATGTCCTTAAAAATAAAAGCATAAGCCAACAAAAGTTAATCCTAGATATCTTCTAAATTTTTTAGTCCAAATTAATAATACAAATGTAAAAATGGTTTAAAAAATTTATCTTATATATTAGAATATAAATAGGCTTTGAATGCTTCTGAATTTTTAAATACAAATGTTTTTCATAAATTATAAAAATATGAAGCAATAAAATTTTAAATAATTTATTTATATGTGTTTTATATAAATATAATATAAACAATTTACAAATCAAATAATTATAAATTGTTATGAATTATAGCAGGGTTTTCGGCAAATAATGATAGAAATGATTTCACCTTAAAACGACACAGAAGTTTTTTTTTTTGGAAAACAGTTAAGAGCCTTAGCCCAATATATTCCAAGTATGAGAAAATGTTACAGTGTAATCCTTAGAAGGAAGAAAGAAACAAAAAAAAAAAACAGTAAGGCAATGTTAAAAGATTTTCCGGACTCGTAAAAAGGAAACACACCGAGAACTGACCCGAGAGGAAGACCAAAACCTCAACGGCATCCATCTCTCATCCGCCCAAACCGTGAGCATTAGTTGGAGGAACGAGCCCAATACCGAAGCTTGAAGCAGTAGACGAGGTTGCAGAGGGGACACCAGGATGAGGAACCAACAGAGAAGGTCTTCATCCGAGCCAGCAAAAAGCTCCAAAAGAGCACCATTCATCATCGTCCAGGATACCGATAGGGGCCAACCATACCGAAGGTGATACAGGGATCCAACCGGGGCCAAAAGATGCCTGAGCAAATAAAGAACACTGCCCAAAAAATAAAAGAAAAAGCAAAAGTAACCATTCAAAACAGTTCTTCCATAAAGAAAGCTAAAACTACAGCCGCTTTCCTTGATTTTCCATCGCCGTAGTTTGTACCCAATTTGCATTTTGATACGGGCAGTAAGATTAGAGGGGGATAATTCTTCATTCTGATGCATTCTACTATTCCTCTCTCTCCAAATATAGTAAACCGCCATAGCAATAATGAAACAGTTAAGCCGTTTGATTGCCTTATGCTCCAGAGGAGGGGGGGAGCTTAATGCTAAAGCAAGAGGCGTGTCAAAGAGGAAGAAGGAGCCATTTGGGAGCAGTAGCCTAAGCAAATTCATAGAGTAAGAGCATTTGAAGAAGAGGTGATTGTGGGATTCATAAACCACTTTACACAGATAGTAGAGAGCACGAGAACCCAAGCCCCTAGATTGAAGTAGATCAGATGTTTTAAGGCCCCCAAGCATTGCCATCCATGAATACAAAGCTTGGTTGATAGCCATTCCTTTAAACCAAATGTCCCCATGCCAGGAGACCTGAGGCAGATCAGCAAACATATTAAGTTTAATTAGGCTAGCTGTTATAGTTTTATCACCCTTCCATGAAACACCATCAGGTCCTTGGGAAACAGGCACCTGTCTAATTCGATCAAGGCAGTGAGAGAGCTTTCGGCTCTGCGCAGGGGGAAGAGTCCAGGCCGAGTTGCAGAGAATATCCCTTACCCTAGAGTTAGGATGTTTGTTGAAGATAGGAAAATAATCCTGCCCCAAAATATCATATAGAGAAGACCCCCCACACCAAGGGTCAAAAAATAGAGAAAAGGAGGAGTTTAAGCCTACCTTTAGGTGGAAGCATTCCTTAAATCTGAGAGCCATAATTTTAAGGTCTTTCCAGTGGGGAGAGGAGCGTGTAGAGGATTGTTGCCAAAGGGAGCCATATTTGTTGAAAACCCAAGAAGCAAGAGTAGAGGAGTATTTGAGCAACCTCCCAATAAGCTTAACTTTGCAAATGGTATAGAGTGAGATGAGAGACCGGTTCCTCCACGGTGCCGAGGGAGAGTTGTTTTGTTCCACGAAATGGTGTGGAGTTTCCTCTTTTCGCCACTGTGAAAAAGAAAGTTAGAAGTAATAGAGTTGATTTTTTTTAAGGACCCCTTTAGGGCAGGCAGCTGATCTAAACCAATATGATAAGAGGCTGTTAATTGATGATCGAATAAGCTGAAAACGTCCTCCCAAAGAGAGCAGCTTGCTCTTCCAACCAGCTAGCCATTTATACAGCTTATCAATTAAAGGGTTGAAGTGAATTGCTTTGAATAACGAGATACCAAGGGGAGGCCCAGATAGTGGAATGGAAATGTTGCGTTAACTGCAAAGATCCCAAAAAAGAAATCAGATGTCTACCCTCTTTAAGAAAGCATATAAGAGACTTTTCCCCATTGACAGAGAGGCCCATAGTGGAAGAGAGGACATCTAATGCAGTTTTTAGAGATGCCACTGTTGAGACATTAGCTTTTCCGACCACAAGAAGATCATCTGCAAATAAAAGATGGGAAACCCCACAATTACCTGAAAATAAAGGGTTAAATCTTTGAAGGTGGACCTCTCTATCTAGGTAGCAGGAGAAAAGATCCATAACCACAGTGAAGAGATAGGGAGATAAGGGACAACCCTGTCTGAGTCCATTAGTGGACTGAAAGTACCCTTTAATCTCGCTATTAAAAACTATAGAAAAAGGAACACAAGTGATGCAAGCCTCAATCCACTTGATGAATCGAGGAGGGAATCCTTTAGATTCCAGCCTCTTCAGCAGTGCTATCCTATTGACCAAGTCAAAAGCTTTTTTCAAATCAAATTTGGCCATGAAGCAATCTTTGAAACAAGTAGAGCTAAATTCCCAACCTATTTCTTGTGCGAGAATAATGTTTTCTGCAATGTCTCTATCTTTAATGAAGGCTGATTGAGCCTTGTGGATAATGGAAGGGAGGACTTTACTCAACCGATTGGCCAATACCTTTGCTATAGTTTTGTAAAATGTGTTGCATAAGGAGATAGGTCTGAAATCAGATAGACAGTTTGAGTATTTTTTCTTGGGAATAAGAGTAATTAGGCTATGTTTGAAGATTTCGGGAAATTTCTTAGTTTGAAAGAAGTAATGAGCAGCCTTCAGAAATTGTTCCCCAACTATGTCCCAATAATGAGTGAAGAACTTCGAATTGAACCCATCCGGCCCCGGTGATTTATTCTCGTTGATACTCAAAAGAGCAGAAACAATTTCAGAATTTGTGATTTCGGAATCATGGTCTTGAGAAAGATCAGGGGGTATGGAGCGGCCAAAAGGGATATCCGACACATCCAAATCAGTGGGGTGGCCTTTATTGAAGAGGGATGCATAAGACCGGCTAATCTCGCAAACCATCTCCTGAGGGTCAGTAATAAGACCATTGGAAGTTTGTAAAGAACGGATGGAGCAAGAATTCCTCCTTTCTTTGATAGAACCGTACAGAAATTTCAGGTCATCTTCAGAGTTAGATAGCCAATGTGTTTTGGCCCTTTGTTTAGCTCACAAGTGCTCTTTAGTAAGGAGGTGAAGGTAATTGTCCTTCATAGCTTTAGCCATGTTGATTAAGGTGGGGTTGGAGGGGTCCTTGTCAAGCTCCGAGGATAGAATCGATCCACTTAAGATCTTGGATCTCAACCTTAAGAGGCTGCTCGTCCCAAGCTTGATGCTTAAGTGCCCATCTAGTAAGTTTAAGTTTTTTGGAGAAAACAAATAGTGGGTCTCCCTGAATATAGCTTGTCCAAACACCATAGACAATTTCCCGAAGCCTTTCATGTTTAGTCCAATAGTTTCTAAACATGAACCTAGGTCTTATAAAAATTGATTTAGAGAGCTTGGTGATGAGAGGAGAGTGATCTGAGGAGAGAGGGTTTGCAACAATGTAGTAAGAGGAAGGGTATTGGTCTAACCAGAGAGAATTGCATAGTACCCTGTCAATCTTAGAGGATATGGGGTTGTCGAGCTGTTGGTTCGACCAAGTCAAAAAAAGGCCAATGCTTGGAAGATCAATAAGACCGCAATCCTGCACACAGTTCTTGAAGTCCAGGGTGCGGCTTAATGGTAAAGGGTTACCCCCACACTTTTCTCTTTCGAAGAATGCTAAAATCACCACCTGTGGGAGGTCATAGTCTTAATGCTCTAAGTGATTCCCACGAGTTAACCTATCAGCATCATTGAAAGCATAAATCCATGTAATGAAGAATGAGGCAGAGCCTAGAGTGGTAACCAAACCGTGAATGAGTTGAGGGTCTTTGTAGAGAGGCTGAAAGTGAATAGAAGAGGAGTTCCACTTCAACCAAATACGACCACCAGTTGAGCATTCAAAGTTATGATTCCTCCCCCGGAAAGAGCTTGGCTCGGTGCACTAGAACCTTGTCGTTTAGGGATTCTAGTGACATCTTAGTTTCTAAAAGACACAACATATCAAGCTTTTCAGACTTAATAAGTCTAGCGCAATCGGACAGTCTCCCAGTTGCCAAGAGACCCCTGACATTCCAACTCCCAAAATAGACACAAGTCATTGAGAATTGGACGAGCTCGCGGGCTTCTTGCCCTTCTTCTTTTGATTAGTTTTCTGTCCAGTGTTTTGTAAGGTGAGAATCACCTTGCCATGGCTGGAATCCTGTAGAGCATTGTCTGAGGAGGGGATGCTTGTTGTGGTCTGAGCAGAAGAGACCCGCTTAGGGGAAGTATCAGCAGATCGGATTCCATAAGTGGTTGTAGAAGAAGGGTTTGGAGAGGTGTTGAGGAGAGAGGGTGGAGAGGGGTCCTCCTGAGTTGGAGAGTTAGTAGGGGGGTGATTAAGATCACTGATAGTAGAAGTCTGGGTAGGGATGGAAGGATTGGGAGCAGGGTCTTCCCCAATGTAAAGTTCGGCAGACACAGGTTTCATAGGAGTATCCTTGTCGATAGGCTCGGCAGTATTGCTGACATGTTTATTGAGAGGCACTAAGCTTGAGGAATGAGTATGAGAATGAGGTGGTCGGGTTCTACTAGTGCTCCTTCCCCTGGTGGAGGTTACTTAACTAAATGATGGCGAGGGTTGATTCGAAAGCGAGTCCGTCTGAAGAACAAGTGGAAAAATGTTATGCTGCTGCCCTCAGGATAGTCAAAAATTATTTTCGAAGAGAGAAAGATAATAATAATGCATTATCACTGCGTATTTTAAGTTATCATGCGTGCGGCAGTGTGGATTACTTGTAAACCGATTACAACTTTTAGTAGAACGAGGAGTCAATCCAATTTCCAGAGTTTATAGTTGTTGAAATAACCCGTGGAAAGATTTCCGTCGCCGGCGTTTCTCTCATTCTGGTTCTCTTCTGCGCTCTCAGGAAAGGTGGTGTGGACTGGAGAGAAGATTTATATCCATTTCTTCTGTTGCCGAGGAAACTCCCTGTCTCCACACCTTCTTTTAAAATATTTTGAAATACACTCTGGTTGGTTATTCCATGGAATTTCGATTGCTTCTTCGCCCACATCATCTTTTCATTCTCCTCCTCTGTTTCACTAGTTCATTCGAGTTCGGTAGTGCCCAAGGCGTGTTGAGGGTTCAGCGCAAATTCTCTGGCCAGCGGCAACGTATCACAGATCTTCGCGCCCACGACGTCCGCCGCCATGGCACGATTCTCATTGAGAGTTCTAGAGGCGCTGTTGATCTCCCACTCGGTGGTCTTGGCCTTCCTACAGCGACTGGGTAAGCTTTCGTTTATGGAATTCGGTTTGCGTCAAATCGGCGCAACTTCGTGATCTGCATTTTTTTTTTCGTCCTCAAGTTTATGTTTTGGTTTTGGTTACTTGTTGTGATGGAACGGGGAACAGACTATACTATGCTCAAATTGGGATTGGGACTCCTTCGAAAACATACTATGCGCAGGTGGACACTGGAAGTGACATTCTTTGGGTGAACTGCATCACCTGTGGACATTGTCCCAAGAAGAGCGATCTAGGGGTATGTTCTGGTTACCAACTTGTGACGCTTGGTTTGGGTCGGTTGGATTTGGCAAAGGTCCGATTTTGAAAAAAATGGATATTGTTTCAATGCAGATAGAGCTGACTCTTTATGATCCTAAAAGCTCTTCAAGTGGAAGGTTAGTTTCTTGTGAGGGAAGCTTCTGTTCATCCACATATGGAGGTGACATTCCAGGATGCTCTTCTGATATGCCGTGCGAGTACAAAGTGCAGTACGTTGATGGCAGCTCAACTTTTGGGTTTTTTGTGACCGATTATTTGCAATACAATCAAGTTTCTGGGAATCACCAGACAACAACAGCCAATTCAACAATTGTATTTGGGTGAGATATTTTAAAGTTAGTTCTGGTTTCTTATATCCATTTTAAGTTAGACTCACTTTAAACCCTAATGTCTATCTTTTGATGCCTTGTATATATGAGTTTTAAATTCATTGATTCTTGGTGCTAGTGATTATATCGGTGAAAGAAGGACAAATTAATTCATGTAGAAGAAATTAATTTATTGTTTGTTATGTTTGACATGTTTGTCATTTAAGGGATGGGTGACATCCTTGCTTTCTTTGTTATGCACTCACTCTATATCCAGAATCAGAAGATGATGAAAAGATAACGCCCTTTCTACCCATCCCTGCATCCCTATGTCCACAAAATGGTGCTGAACTAATAGAATTACATTGTGGCATGTCATGTGTTGAACTTGCTGATTAAAAAAAATGCAAAATTTATTTGATCTGCATCCTGGTGTACTTGTTCAGAGCTTGAGAATATGCGTAAGCTATTTTTTATCTTTAGAATTCAAGAGATCATCTCCAAGTGCTAGTAATGAATTCGCCTATTTAACAACATCAAATATTCTTTGTTCGAATTTGTTTATAATTATAGGCAGGTTCACCTAACTGGACTTAATGTTGTTTTGTGAGGTTCTTTGTGAGGACATGTTGCATCCTGATTACAACTTAAGCATTTTTTTAATTAAGCTAATAGCAATATATTTACTATTTTACTGCAAAAATATGCAAAAAATGCATTAGAACTGCAGTTAGGTCCACCTGACTAAACTTCAAAACTATTTGTCAGCTATCTAGGCCAGTTCAAACATTGATAAATAAGAGATAATTATAATTATCACCTAGTTATCTACATGGATTATGCTCACTTCCTAAACCTATTTGGTAGTATTTGATTCTTATATATTGTTGAAGTCAACTGTAGGTAACGTGAGCTTTGTTTTTTGATTTGATTTGATTTTTTTTTAATTTTTTGATTTTACATGTTCCCTAAAAATTAAAAACCAATGTGTTCCTCAAGCTTGGCTATTTGCATAAACCAATTGACATCCAATGAAGGCCATGATATTGTTGTTGCATTTCTTATTCAAACTCTCGACTGCATATATGAATTAACAACATCATCCAGGCATAATATCCATATTTGAGAGGAGGATCAATTATTCTTGATTGTTTCAGAAATATGGTAGCATGAAAATAATGCTGTTTTGACATCATCATGCTTTTCACAACAATTTCATAAAAATTGTTATATTATGATTCAATCACATTTGACGTACATTCATCTATGAGTATTCAAAAAAGGTGTTCTTCTATTTGAAAGTAATTCATGTTTAATTTAGTAGACAAGATTCTTAATGTCTTCTCTATTGTATCCATGGTACTCTTCCTTAAATTAAATGTAGAGATGAAACCATTTTTATCTTTCTAATAGTTTTTCATTTTACACTTCTTAATAATGACGTTTTGAAGAAACAAAGAAGACATCAACATGAATCTAAGCATGCTAAATTTATGAGGGAAGACTAAGTTGAACCATAATAAACATCAATCTACTAGTTTGTTTTATATTTACTAAAATTCTTGTGTCATAATATGTTGAGATAAAAGTTGTTATTTAGGCCATTTGCAATCATTTTTATTTTTTCTTGTATATTTTTTAAATATATATATATATTTATATATATATATAATTTAATTTTGTTAATATTTTAATTTAAAATAAAATTTGTTTGATATCTTTTAAAAACTTGTTTACTTTTATGTGGTGGTGACAACAATCGTTGGTGTAGTTAGTGGTGATGATGATAACTATAGTAATGATGATTTCAGCTAGATAGTTGTAGATGATGGGCAACAATGTGCAATGGTAGTGGGCGTTGGTGGACAATGACTATGACAGTGGTGGTTGTATGTCCATATGCACCTCATGAGCAAGGCGATTAGGAGAGAATCCATGTTGTGATAGCCGGAGCTCAATGATCCAACCCAAGGCCAAAGACTTACCCAATGCAAGGCGCATACGCAAGAGGAAGAACTTCCACCAATGACTGAGGCTGATCTCGTCTCAAGTTCGACAACTCACTTATATATGGGCGATCATACACCCAGAGTGCACAATGGACATGTCACCTTGTTAGAGTCCAGGATTCCCAGTCAAGGGAACTCCTTACCTACTCGGCATTTCCTATGTATGTCGTTCGCATGTAAAAGCCCCCCTTCAAACTCTATAAAAAGGGGCCTTGGAGCCTTTTTGAGGTTAGAATCTTTTGATCCCATTGGATCTTTTGGAGGCTTTTTATCTTTTGGCTCCTTTTCCTATTCTTTGATCATTTATTCCCACAATATTGTAGCACCTCCTTGAGGGAAGGGAGGGTCATATGTAGTCAAATTTCTTGATATAGATGAACCTCGCATACTTTTCTATCTTTTCTCTCTGTCCCACCAACTCAAATCATGTTTCTCAGTCGTCTAAGTAGGTTTTACCTTTCAAGGACATTATTGGATTCAACATTCTTCTAGGTGCGGTGAGTGTGAAAGAGGATGGGAACTAGAAGCCAGTATAGAGTGAAGCAGATCACTTGGCATGGGACAACCGAGTAGGAATGAAGCTTGGTACTTAATCATTTGTTGTACAACAAGACTTTAAAAATATAAAAGACATAATCACTCTTCTAATACAAGTGGCCGTGGAGAAGGTCTACTGCAGAGGACCAAAGACCAGGGAAAACGAAGGCTTCTAACTCATCGAGCTTGCCGACATAATAGGAGGGAGCTATCCGATGACGAGTTTTATCAGACGAGTAAAGATGAGGACACCTGAAAGGAGTATGAAACTTGAACAATGCTTTCTCTAAGAAGATTGAGGAAGCTCGCCCTCCGCATAAGTTTAAGATTCCACACTTGGAGTCATATAGGGTTTGCATTGATCCCGCCGACCATATAGCTTACTTCAAGTCAACGACATCTCTGCTGGCTTTGGATGATGCGATGAGGTGCTAACTCTTCTTCAGTATTTTTAAAGAATTGACTCTCAGGTGGTTCTCATAGCTACTAGTCGGAACCATAACTTTTTTTGCTGAGTTCAAGAGGATGTTTGCAACATAGTTTTCTAGCGCTTAGAAACCCTTAAAGAGCTCGCAGACGCTGTCGCAAATGAGACAAGAATCCAATGAACCTCTCAAGAGATTCATCACCCATTTTCAAAGGGAAATGTTGGAAATTAAAAACTTAGACCTTGCGATCGCACAAGTCGCATTCGCTCAAGGTCTTAAGGAATGTCCTTTTAGATAGCACTCGAGCTTCAACAACCTAAAACTCTGAACTACTGGAGCTGGCAAACAACCACGTCAACACGAAAGAATACAATGAGGTTGCCCGGCCGTTTGAGATGACTCGTGAAGGTGACCTCTTGAAGAAGTCACCCTTAGAGCTGCTCTTTAGTGATAAATTTCTAGTAAGGAGACTGGACAGAGGAAGGAAACCTGTTTGAAGGAAAGAAACGTCGGTGCATTGTCGAGAGCACATACATCAACCTACTCACCATTAGCATGACGAATACTTACAACCCACAATCATGTCGCTTTTGAGGGTATCGTTGGCCGAATTGGTGGAAGTCATTCAGAATAGGAATACTTCAGGCTGCCGCTGCCCCTAAAGGTAGATGGAATCCCCGATTGCTCCAGATGCTTTCTACCATCATGACCAAGGACATGACATAGAGAATGTTACCAATTAAGGAGCCTGGTGGACGAGCTCATCAACGCTGGAAAATCGAAAGACTTCACTAGGAGACGAGGAGAGGAAGCCACTTGGACAGGTAAATTTACATGGGAATTGTACTTGTTATCTTCGGAGGAGATAGAGAATCCACAAGGTGAGCTAGCATCAATAAGCTACGGTCTAGAGAAGTCAACTCGTCGGCTATGACACGGGCGCTGAGTACTCTGATAGTCCCTATAAGTTTCGTAGAGAAGGATCGTCTTGCAGTTGACAACCCGTATAACGATGCCATCGTCGTCATAACATTAATTGCAAATTATGAAATTGGGAGCTTATTGATTGACACTGGGAGCTCGATCAATATTATTTTTAAATTTATTTTCGATAGATTGGAGCTAGCGAGTTCTAAGCTTGCCCCTACAAGAGGATCACGGTTTGGCTTTTTCGGTGAAAGAAGGGAGATCGAAGGAGTTAACCCCACCCCGACATGGGGGAAGGTGAGAAGGAATTCACGGCTATGGCCGATTTGTCATCTTGGAGGTGCCTGCCACATACAATGCCATCTTGGGCTGATGACTACTCAACACGTTCAGAGCAATGGTATTAACCTATCACGTAGTGGTCAAGTTCCTAGTAGGTGGAGAGGAGATTATCGTCAGAGGAAACATAAACTAATTTGGATCTTGTTACTTGTAAGTAGTGGATGACTCTAATAGGGCTGGAAGAAGTACTATAGTTGGAGGTCACACGAATTGGAGTGGAGATCATCAAAGAAAATAAAGAGGTGGTGACTCCATTGAATTTTGAGCGAGTCCTAAGAATCAGCTCAGCTTTCAGCACTGAGCTCAAAGCAGCGCTCATTTTGGCTCTCCAATAAGACATTAACATGTTTGCTTGGATTGTAGTCGAGATGCCGAATATTGACATCAATGTCGCTTGCCTCAGACTCAACGTCCAAAAGGACGTCGACCTGTCAAATAGAATATGAGGAAGACTTTGACTCTACTTGTTGAGCCAATTAAAGAGGAAGTCGCCAAGCTACTATAAGTTGACTTCATTAAAGAGGTTTAGTACCTAGAGTGGGTGTTGAATGCATTGATGCAAAATTCCAGTGGGAAATGGAGGATTTGTGTGGGTTTCACAAACTTGAACTCGACATGTCTGAAAGACAGGTGCTTGCTTCCCGAGATAGATGAACTCGCTGACTTGGTGGTAGGTTACTCAGTAATGGTTTCTTGGATGTCTTCTCAGGATACCATCAAATACAAATGTACTTAGCCAACTCAGAAAAAACAACATTCATTATGAGAGAGGGGCTCTACTATTACAAAGTGATGCCTTTAGATTGAAGAATGTTGGAGCGACTTACTAGAGGATGGTGGATCAAGTCTTCAAGGAACAGAAAGGAAGAAACATGGATGTCTATGTAGACGACTTGTAGTCAAGAGCAAGTTACCAAAGCAACACATTGAAGATCTGAAGGAAATATTTGTCGCTTTAAAGAAATATAATATATGCTTTAATCCTTTAAAGTGCACATTCAAAGTGAGATCAAAAAAATTTTTAGGATGCTAGATCACCTTAGAAGGTATAAAGGTCAACCCTGACAGTGAATGCCATACTCGACATACTATCGTCAAAGATAACAAAAGAAGTTTAGTGGCTCACCAAGCTGAGTCACGGGGTTGAATTGATTCATTTCAAAGGCTGGAGAGCAATGCTTGCCATTCTTTAAAGTGCTTAGAGATGCCAAAAGGTTCAAATGAACTCCAGAATGTGAGAAGGCCTTTGGTGACTTGAAGAACCAATTAACATCATCTTCACTTCTACAAAGACCAAAAGAAGATGAGACCTTACTACTATATCTAGGAGTCCAAGAAGACTCGGTTAGTTCTGTTATGCTAGAAAAGAGAACGAGAGACAATGACTAGTATACTATGTGAGCAAGTCATTGTGGGATGTCGAGTTACATTATCCCATTATGGTGAAACTCGTACTTGTGCTTATCTTATCGACACGACGACTCTAGTCATACTTTCAAGCTTATTCAATTCAGGTCGTCGCAGACAACTCGCTCATGTCCATGTTCACCAAGGCAAATCACTCAGGGAGATTATTGAAATGGTTGGTAAAACTTAGCGAGTTCAATATATCATACTTATTAAGGACGAGTTAAGGCACAAGCACTTGTAGATTTTTTTCATAGATTTTTGTAACTTGCTTGATGTCCCGACCAACCTAGAGCCTTTGTGGTGCCTATACGTAGATGGTTCTTTGGGTTAGCAAAGCATAAGGGCGAGCATCATACTAAAAAGTGTAGTGAGGATCACCATAACCTAGGTTGTTAAATTCAATTTCTAGGTGATAAATGACTAGTCCGAATATGAGCTCTACTCCCTAGACTAATATTTGCTAAAGGACGAGGCGCTTTGCATGTCGCTACCTATTTAGACTCACAACTCAAGGTAAGACAATTAAATTGAGTCCATGAAGTTAGGAATGAGTCCTTATAAAGATATTTGCTCAAGGTGAAAATAGAAGTCGGGAAGTTAGAATTCTTCAAGATTGAGCAAGTGCTTAGCGTAACCAACTTGTTGACTTATTGTATAGAGAAAGTAGGCACTGGGGGCAGTTTTTTCAACTTTGCTGGCCTAGCATAGAGGAGGAGAAATCTATGTTAATAGAATGCGAAGACTTGTACAGTTAGGTTGACCCCATAAACAAATACATGCAGACTAAGGAGCTCATAGATGAAATTAAAGATTCAATCGGACATACGCCATTCACGTGGGACAGAGGTAGTGCTACTAATTAAGTATGAATTTTCTAGTTGAAGGTTCTTGATAACTGCCGAGTTGGGCGAAGAAATTGGCGAGTGGGAAAGTCGAATATTGTCTCCATGAAAACCACTCTCAGCCTATTGAAAGAACTGAGGATCAAGGCGTCATTGAGACAAACGGAGATGAAAAGGTGAATGACCAAATATTACAATCGCTATGTTAAAGAAAGATGTTTCAAACCGGTGATCTAGTATTGAAGAAGATTGACACGACGGCTCGTTAGAATATATTAGGTAAACTCATCCACATGTGAGATGACCCTTATGTAATCAAGAGGCAAGTCGGCCCTGAAGCCTATTAACCTTAAATTTACTTCAGACAAGATGCGCTATGGGTAAACTCGCCCACACATGAGATGACTCTTATATAATCAAGAGGCAAGTCGGCCCTGAAGCATATCAACTTCAGACTTATTCCTAGACAAGATGTGCCGCACACTTGGAATGTAAGAGATCTAAAGAGATTCAATCTCTAAGGTATTACCTTTGTATTCTGCTTTCCACCAATTCGCTGTTTATAAAGTAATAATGTTTTCTTCATGTAGCGAATGAAATGCTTAACTAACTCGCTGCATAATCACAATTGGAACCAAAGGCTAATAGTTTGAGTTTACACTCGGGGAGCTGCTCATTGACTCATGTTACGTGTTGTTTTTGGCTTTAGTGGAAAGAAAGTTGATTTTGTAGCATGCTGTACTTGCTTAATGCTAGAAAAAATTTATATCGACTCATACTACATGGTGCATCATTTGTGGCCTAAGTGAAAATACAAAGCTTGGAGTGCCATCCTTGGCCCGAGCGAGTGAAAGTCGACTCAAAGGAACACGAGAATGTAATAGATCATACTCGCATAAAACATTTAATGAATCACTAAGGGGAGAATATACAAAAGTTCAACACCCCCTCTAGTTGGTGGCTCAAGTGTAAGACTGATACCTAGTGAAGTTGGCAATTGCAAAAGACCAATACTTTGTGTGGTTGATGACTCAAGTGTAAGACTGACATTCCATGAGTTCATCATGAAAATGCCAATACTTTATATGGTTGATAACTCAAGTGTAAAATTGACATCTTGTGAGGTCAACTGTAAAAGACTAACACTCTGTATAGTTGAAAACTCAAGTATAAGACCGAAACCTCGTGAGGTCGGCAATCATAAAAGACTAATACTCTGCAGTTGACACCCTTATATTCCCCTTGATATACCCTGAAACGATTACTCAAAACAATTATACCTCAATGAGTATAATCAAAACTTTATGTTGACAAATTACTTGAATAAAATTTTTCATTTGTGACTTAATAAGATATACTTGGCAAAATTGCTCTGTGAAGTATATTTGATTTGCATTTGATGATGCAAGTACCTATCTAACAATTATGAATAGGTACTCACCATGTCACAACAAACATTTTGAGCTGCATTCCGTAAATATTCACCACTCCAAGCTAGTGTGTTTATAAAATGAGCATATTTGACAGAAAGAAAGAAAGTGCAAAAATAGATTTTCATTTCTTCAAAATCTCATATATTAAAAGCAAATATATGAGTATACAAAAACTATCATGTACATTCTTTGAACTCTCGGGGAAAAAAGAAAGAAAAAAGAGAGGTGAAAAAGAAAGAAGCAAGAAGGAAGCTAGTTGGTTTCTCCCATCATCGTTGCCCTCATTAGAGTCGATCACAGAACGAGTACATTGCCAAAGTAAAGGAATTTAACATCAAATTGATTGTGCTTTACCAACTTGTTGATAATGTAATCAGCACCTTCCTTGAACTTCTCTAGCAATAAATGTTTGTATTGGTTAGAATTAAAGAAGCTGGACAACTCAATCTCCCTGTGCTAGAACTCTTCAGTGCCACGAGATAGCTCCACCTTCAGCTTCTTCTTCGCCTCGCCAAGGCGAGTCAGCTTTAGGATGGTTCGCTTCTTCTCTTCCTCCTAGCGCTTCGCATCATCCTGGAGCTTGGCGAGCTTGCCCTTCACAATCGTGAACTCCGTCCTCTCTGCCGATAGTTCCTTCCTCTTCAGTAGGAACTTCTTGGAGATCTCAAGTCTACTGCCATGCAATGGATTGGGTAGTCATCACCACATAAGGAAGCTGTGAGTTGGGAAGGTCCTCAAGAAGTGAGTCCAACTTCTTAAAAAAATTCTCTGCCCTTGCTCGAACGCCTCACTCATCTGCTTCACCACGTACTCCTCTAGCTCTTTGCTAGTCCCGCTCTTCTTGCTCGGGCAACTGCAAGGTGTAGAGCTCGCGACTCTTTTCTTGGACTTTTTAAGAGAACTTACTCTCATCGATGATCGACCTGAGGCGCCTGTGAGAAGTCAACTCACCACCGGGCTCCTCGCTGCCAAGGATCCTGACTTCAAGATTAAGAGGGAAGGGCGTGCAATCATTGTCATCTGCAAGCAACCAAGTAACAAAATAAGAATTTACGACTTGACTACAATTAAAGATCTGATATGAGATACTTACTAAAGAGGAATTCATGGACTTTGCCAAAATGGAGATAGTGGTGGATGTCTAAATTCTGTTTGTTACTTTTGCCAGTATCTCTTTCACTTGAGGACTTACCTCTTGAGACTTCACTTTGTTTGTAAGGCAGGGGATGGGAGTAGCATCATTGACCAGTCAATTGAGCTTTTGACAAAGCACATTTTCGATTGCCACTTTCTAACCTTATTCAGTAGGCCATCGATTTTCAGTAGTATTGCTGAAAGTTGGACAGTGCCATCCAGGTGACCATTGACGATGATGACATAGTGGAAGAGGGCATGCTCCACACCAATATCTCCTCTCTCAGGTGGATAAGAAAGGTGGTGATGCTCGCCACTGAATTCAGTAGGACTTGGGTGGGCACCACCGTATAAAAATAAAGTATATTCACCTACTCACAGAGAAGAGAAGCAAAATTCAAATCTACAGTGGTCCAAAGGGATGCACAACTCATCCGACTTATTGGTGTTAAGTCGCCACCTTCACACCACTTCCAAAAATTTGAGTGGCGAGGCTGAAAGATGAACAAGGCGCCCCATGGTTGAAGTTCTGGAAATTCATTGGCTTCAGTGTGTATGAACCTAACAGTTGCTTTTTCTAGAGTTGCCATTACCATGCCTTACTAGCACTTCTAAAGAACCAAAAAGTGGGCGAGATAACAATGAAATAACTCGTGCAACAAGAAGTCACTTGCTTAGAACAAAGGCAAGAGGTAATAAAAACTCAACCAATTGCGGTGAAAGACAATTTATAGATGCAGTAACCAAAGCTCTGTAACGTGGACGTTGTATCAATCATTAAATGAAGAAATCATAACAAAATCTTATGAAAGTCCTATGTGGCGCAAGTCACGATAAAAACAATTAAAGTGTCCACATGCCTTCCAAAAAACCCACAAAGAACTCGATGCAAAAGAGATGGGTAACAAATGCGAGTACTTTTCATAAATAAGCTTTGTTAATACAAAAAAAAAAATTATTACAAACACACTTGCTAACCCCTTTTACATCATTTTTTAAATTGTCTTACAATGGGGTCTGAGTGTCATTTCTTGTTGATTGCTCTCTTACCGTATAGGTAATTAAATATGAAATTGGTGCTTGTGATAAAGAGAGAAGAGTCGCTCAACTCAACACAACATCGCCAACCTCTGTTGGAACTCCGCCTCCACTGCTTGTCTCTGCTTTCAGCCCAACCTCCATTCTCCAGTCTCTAGCCTTATCTATAGCTTGGCTGACTCATGCCTTGACGAGCTCCCACCTTCTTTAAGAGAGGCCACTCTCCTCTGCAAGGCGACGACTTCGACAGAGTAGAAGAGTAATGGCGGCTCTCCATTGAAGTGCTCGTCGCAATGGCGGTGGCGGCTGCAAACTCCATCGACTTCTTGCTCTTCTTCATCTCCTGAAGGCTTGCACAGAGCTCTACTAGATCAACATAACCACGGGGCCTCTTGGAATCTATCATAAAACGAGTACCTTATTATTGACAAGAACCGACTTGGCGAAGGGAGTGCAATATCAACTCTTTAGCAAAGTAGGGTGAGGAAATCTCAATCCTGTGCTGAGCTTCTTTTATAGCTCGGGGAGCGGGGAAATGTCAAGGGGTGAAATCAAGTCAAAGGTGATGTAACATTAATGATAAGAAAGCTACTTTTTTCGAAATTCATTGAGCATTCGTGATTAATCTTTTCATTCTTTTGTTCTTTTTGCGAGTTACTTCTGCAAGGAGTAGAAGAATCAGGGAACTAAATGTTTTCTCATATGCATCTTATGAGCATGACGACTAGGAGAAAATACAAGTCAGGATAGCTAAAGTGCAATGACCCTACCTAGGGATAAAGACTCACCCCACATATGTTGAATATGCAAGAGGAAGAACTTCTTGAAAGTTTGCCAAGGTAAAGCATGCCTTCCCTACAGTAAACAGAGCAGGGGCAGTGACATCCCCTTCCAATGTAAGGAGGTCTACCCTCAGAGGGATACTCAAACCTCAGTGAACACTCGCAAGAGTTGAAGTCGTCCTTACACGATGAGAAACAAATTCATCAAGTAAAGACAATGGGATTTTTATGATGCGATTTATTAAGGGCATAATCCTCGAGAAAGGAAGCCATTCCTGTAGCATACGAACATCTTCTTTCGGACGGTATCCTAATAACTCGCTCATGGTCAAATGAATTATTTTCTCAAGACTACCTGAGGAATCCAGAGAGAGGACTCCAGGAGTCAACGAGTGCCTGTTGTCGGCCTTTATCGATGCTTGAGCATTTGTCACGCTAAGTTGCAATAATAAGGAGAAAAGTCAAGAAACATGCAAAATGTAACAAAGTTATCAAGTAAAGTGAGTCCTACTTTGGTGAGGCATTCCTCTACTGCCTTTTTATAGAGGTGGTTTTTACCAGCTTGCTTATCATGACTCTCCTTCGTTGAAGGAGGGGGACCTCATCTTCCTCTTCTAGAATACCATACATCTCTCCTTTAGCTGAGGCAGAAGATGGCTCAACCATTGCTGGCAAGCTCTTCTTGATTGCTGGAGGAGAAACACTCACTTCCACCTGGGAGTCCTCTCCATTGTCCTTAGCTGGAGAAGCAACATTAGTCCAAGCAAGGGTCATTGAAGTGCTCGTCGCAATGGCGGTGGCGGCTGCAAACTCCATCGACTTCTTGCTCTTCTTCATCTCCCGAAGGCTCGCACAGAGCTCTACTAGATCAACATAACCATGGGGCCTCTTGGAATCTATCATAAAACGAGTACCTTATTATTGACAAGAATTGACTCGGCGAAGGGAGTGCAATATCAACTCTTTAGCAAAGTAGGGTGAGGAAATCTCAATCCTGTGCCGAGCTTCTTTTATAGCTCGGGGAGCGGGGAAATGTCAAGGGGTGAAATCAAGTCAAAGGTGATGTAACATTAATGATAAGAAAGCTACTTTTTTCGAAATTCATTGAGCATTCGTGATTAATTATCTTTTCATTCTTTTGTTCTTTTTGCGAATTACTTTTGCAAGGAGTAAAAGAATCAGGGAGCTAAATGTTTTCTCATATGCATCTTATGAGCATGACGACTAGGAGAAAATACAAGTTAGGATAGCTAAAGTGCAATGACCCTACCTAGGGATAAGACTCACCCCACATATGGTGAATATGCAAGAGGAAGAACTTTTGCTGACAATTGAGGCTCAGGAGCTCGCCTCATGTATGACAACTCGCTTATATATGGGGGACCATACACGCAGAGCATGTAATGGACATACCACCTTGCTAGAGTCCAGGATTCCCAGTCAAGGGAACTCACCCCCTGACTGCGGTGAATCCGCCACTCGCGGGTGAGTCATTTTTTTTACCTACTCAACATTTCCTTTATACATTGACCACATGTAAAAGCCCCCTTTCAAACTCTATAAAAGGGAGCCTTAGAGACTTTTTGAGGTTGGAATCTTTTGGAGGCTTTTGTATCTTTTGGCTTCTTTTCCTATTCTTAGATCATTTATTTCATTATAGTATAACACCTCTTTAAGGGAAGGGAGAATCATATGTACTCAGATTTCTTGATATAGAGGAATCTCTTATACTTTTCCAATCTTTTCTCTATAGTCTCACTAGCTCGAATCTACTTTTTAGGCATCTAAGTAAGTTTTGCCTTACCCACGGACACAATTAGATTCAATAGTGACGACCACAATGGTTACCAATTGTGATTGAAAGTGAGCTATTTTTAATTACAATCAACATACCTAAAGTTATTTTGACTATTTTTTAAAAATAACTTGATTTTTTTTAAAACAAAATATAGAACACTTAAAAATATACATCAAATCCACCCTTTTTTGAAATTACGCAATATGAGGAGCACCTCAAGGTTGGACTCTACATATTTTAGGATTTTTGGCAATGAGGCTTACATCATGGCTCTTTATTTGAGGTATTTGTCTCATGGTCTATGAGGCATGTCTCAAAGCTCTCCTTGCCTAACAGATGAAGATGCATGCATCCCATATTTAGGGTTTAGGTTATCTAAAAAGATAATAAATATACATAATATATGCAGAAATCTCATTTTTTTATTTTATTTTTGGTTGATTTCTCTCTCTTCGGTCAACTTCATCAGCTCGGTCTCATTCATTAGACATGTGACTTGACATCCGCTTCTCTTTCATGTAGCATCACTGCTGCTCCGTCTCCTGCCCGCAATACCACCATCGTTGTCTCCTTCTTGCAGCATCACCACTGCTGCCCCCACTGCCTCCTTGCCAAGCCTTCTTTCTCCCCAATGGCCATAAAATAAAATGTCTTCTTCCATTGCATATCTTCTCCCTGATAGCAATATGCAATTTTTCTTAGATCTAAAATATTTGCATTATTCTCTTAGGGTTTCTTATTTTATGAACATTTGTAGGACATGCTTACTTTTATTTGCAAGAAGAAAAGAGAGATTTATTTTGTTTAACTTGTTTGATTTTTTATATTCTTACCTTAATATATTATTTTTAATATATGTATGACATTTTTTCATGATTTAATGCTAGTATATTAATATGTCAATTTCTACTTCGTACTTTAATGTTTGTATGATACTTCTTTACTTTACGTAATTTATTGATTTTGAAGTTTATGCCTTAAAATGCCTTGAGGTTCACCTCATAGAGAGAAAGCACCCCAATACCTATTTGTGCAATTTTAAATTTTGAATCAAACAAACATATTTTTACAAAATAAATTTAAAAAAAAAACAAAAGCATGAAATAAAATTAATCATGACCATGAACAAAAGGGGCAGACATTTCTTGAATTTGGAAGTAGTCTGATATTTACTTCAAATATTATTATCTATTTGATTATGGATTTAATTTTTGTGAGACAATTAGTGAATCTTATTTTAATGTTGCATATTTTGTTTCAATATTCTTTTTTCATTGTTTAATGGTCTAGTTTTGAATTTCACAATCATATTCTTTATCTGTAGATGTGGTACCCATCAATCAGGGGATCTAGGGTCATCATCTGAAGCACTTGATGGTATTCTTGGTTTTGGACAATCAAATACATCCATGCTATCACAACTAGCTTTTACTGGAAAAGTGAGGAAGATATTTGCCCATTGCTTAGACACTATAAATGGTGGTGGTATATTTGCTATAGGAAATGTGGTGCAACCTAAAGTGAATACGACACCAATTGTACCATCCACGTATGTTATGTCTTGGCTGCTATTTCTTTGAAATGTGAATAGAGTTTTATATCTTCATTTGTTTGCTATCCAGACATCATTTTTTTTGTTCTATAAATTTTATTGGAAAACCACCTATGAATATTTAGCTACGAAATTTTACTAATCCTATTTTCTTAGTAAACATATAAATTGAATACGATGGGCATTGGTTTCATGACCCTTTGACATACTTAATTTACCCATTTTATGCATAACTTGTCTTATTACATGGGATTTCATGAAGTGGGTTATGTGTTGATTTCATTCATTTTTTCAACGTTATATTTGTCCTGTGTTTTCCTATTACATGGAATTAAGTATTTGGTACTTTGATTTTAATGTTATTTTTTATTACCAAACTTTTTAATAAGTATTTAGGTGCAAGAGTGAAAACCTCTGATTCTTGTTTTAAGATCCCTGGTTAGATTGTGAACATCTGGAATCTTACACCTTTCTTGTAGTTTATCGGACTTGCATTCAAAAGTGGTAGTTGTGGCTTTTATGCTATTCCTTAGCTTTGATTGCTTAATCAAATAATGTTATTGCTGCCTATGACACCAAAATATTAGTTCGGCAAAACCCTCAACTTTATAAGATCCCTGAAGCTGGATTTAAGAATTTGCTGTACCTAAGTTTTCCACTGAACATTATATGGCTATATCTTGATTGAGTCTAGGCACTAGGTTTTTGTCTTTGTTCTTCATTAGCAGCTGCTTTGATAAATTTTGATCTGATTGATAGACAGGTATAGTTGATGATGCTCTTGAGAGGTAATCACAGTGGCCCAACATGATGATTGGAAGTATAGGCTGAGGTACTTTTTGATAATGTTTAGGTTGAAGATGAGGAGATATAACTCAAACCAAAGTATTAAGTGGTTCCTCAAAAGAGTCAAAGTGAGGAGACTACTTTAATGTACACATCAAATAGCCATTCATAATGTAAGATTGTCATCAGAAAAGTTTAGAGCAATTATGATGTTGATCAAGAAGTCCAATATAAAAGTCACCAATCAAATGCATGCTGACATAATCTATGTATGATTTCAAGATTAGAATGACCCAAAGAAAACTTTCCCAACCCATAATAGAGGAACAAATTAGATTTGTGAGTCTGAAAATCTCAGCTTTAGAGTGAGTATGTTTAGTGCCATCTATGCTTAGGTGGGTGTGATCCTTGTTGAAAAATTAATAAGAAATGATTGGATGATGAATATTGAGATGTTCTTCCAAAATTAGTTGTAATTGTAAAGGATTGAGCAGTAGTAATAGGAGTAATAGTTGTCACCGATGCTTTGAATGCTTTAGGATGAACTACAATTGGAATGGAGACCATCTAAGCATGAGACAGAAGAGAACAATCATAAGTAACACGTATCAATTGTTCTTCTTGCCTCAATATTGGACCCTTATCGGAGACAACATAGAGGTAGTAACTTCCAAAGACTGATATGTAATCGGAGGATGGAAGTGCAAATAATGAAACCCCTAGGGGAAACAATCAAATGATTGCTCATGATTGGTGTGAGTGGAAGAGAAAGGCCGAATTTATCAAGCATCAAAGGAGCAAGTGGAAGATAGAAGATGGTTTGAAATGGTGAAGATACCTCTTTAGCAGTGAGTAGTGCCTAAAAAATTGGCAACAATTGATAATGATGGAGCCATGGCCCCAACACTAGGAGAGAGTGCAATAGATGCAAGGTCCCTAATGCACAAGGCATTGGTGCAGGAGGAAGTGTTTGAGGAAGAGTGTTGCAGGCTAGGAAGGATCAACAAGTTTGATCTTATGGAATCAGTATTGAGATGACGAGTCAAGAGGTGCACCCTAGAAGGCACAAGTGTCGGAGATTGTGGACCTTAAGACTTGAGGAGAAGCATGATTGAGTGTGTGCTTGAGAGACTGCTGATGAGTGCAGGATGCCTATCAAGGGTTGCTTGAGAGTGAGGAGGCATTGCAAGGGACGAATGCAAGCAGAGAAGGAAGCATATGCCTTTGGGATTTAGTAATGGGATCTCTTTTTATTAGGATCTGGAAGTGAATCATACTATGGGATGCCTTTGTCTTGTCAACAAAGAAATTAGAAATTTGTATTTAATTGTCTCGAGTTACAGCTAGAACATATTATATTTATGATGTATATAGGTATTTACTCTTTTGGCAGGTGTAATTCAACTTATTATTATTTTACCATTGTAGGTCACATTACAATGTCATTATGAAATCAATTGGAGTTGGTGGGACATCCTTGAAACTTTCAACGGATATATTTCAAACAGGGGACATGAGAGGGACGATAATTGATAGTGGAACAACCTTAGCTTACCTACCTGAAGAAGCTTTTAAACCATTGATGAATGCAGTATGTAGCCTTTCTTTATTCTTGTAAACAAGTGATTTTGGAAATTCTATTTGATAATTTTTTGTTATTCCTTTTAGATTTTTTCTTATCAGCCTGATTTAAGCTTCCAGACCATCCAAGACTTTCTATGCTTCCAATATTCTGGAAGGTATACATCTATTCTAACAATTTGAACTCAGCAAAGTTGAACATTGCCGTTGCCTAGTATCATAATCTAAGGGAGTATTTTTTTGCTTTATATTTTCAGTTATTTGTTAAATCTTTTTTTGGTTGCCCAAAGCTACCATTGTTTCCATGTTATTATGAAATTTTTTTTCTCTTTGCAATATATTATTGTTTTGTTTTGTATTCTCATGCAACCAAGGACTCTTCTGTTCCATTGATATTTGAATTTCACTGCCAACATATTTATATATTTGATAATTACAACTTTCATATTTTTGAAGTATTTCATTGTTTACTGTAATCCTTCAATTATTTGCAGAAGATCATGGTAAATGCACATCAGAACTTCGTTGAATTAGTAATCAATTTTGTGTGGACTTTGCTTTGGAAACTTACTGAAGTTGGAGTTGTGAGGAAGACTTAGAAGGTTAACTCGTCTAAGCTGCACCCCACTCTACTTGAAGTCCCTGTGCTTAAAAAGAATTTTTGCTTCTGCACATAGAGGACTTTGCCAATATTCGTAGACCTTTATTCCTTGTTTTTGCTTGTTGCAATATGAATTGCAATTGCCACTAATTGGTTGGCTTTTAATATTTCTCCAAACTTTGCTGAAGTAGCCCTTTGGTTCTGGCTGACAAGAAATAATGTTCATGAACCTTTTCTTTCCATAACTCTGATATTATGAACCGATGATGGATGATTTGAATTATGCGTCTATTTTATTGATGCCCTTGTATTAATATTTATACAACAAAATTTTAGATTATCTTAGGTAATTTCTATCTTTGGATGCTACTAATTAATAGTGATGACAATATTCCTAGGACAAAATATACAAGTATTGTACCATGTTTTTGTATTTGCATATATGGAAATAAAGAAAATGTTCTATAACTTGAAAGCATTTACTTCACCCAATTTCTGAGATTGATTTTTGCCCAAGGCCCATGAATTGCGATCTTTGCCAGCTTGCATTCCAATTAATTGAAGCTAGCCTTAAGGAATAAATGGTCAATCGTTCTCAAGCTGTAGAGTAGTCTAATTTAGAGGTCTTATTTTGAAACATCAAGCTTGCTAGTCCTTTGGTTAGGATGCCATCATTTTGCTTGTGTTTAGATATATGATATTACATTTATTTTATTTTCTAGTTTTTCTTTGATGAAGTGTTAATTGATTTCTATGTGTTTAGTTCATTCATGTCAGTGATGTTGGTGACTAATTTATTTTCATAGTATCTTTCCTTTTTATTTTCAAGTCATCAAATTGATTTTGATCAGCAAAAGTTTAGATATTCTTTGGATCATTGCTTAAAATTCACCTTCAACAATTTGGTGACTAATGACTACTTATTTCTCTAAATCATTCAGTGTTACTCATGAAGGAAAAATAATCAAAAGTAGATTTTTATTTTTGGGGATTGTCAAATCAAAATTTGTGTGTACCTAGGTTGATTCCTTTTATCAGAGTTCCTTTGAGGTATTGAAGAGTATTATATGTTGCATATCGACGTGCTTCTTTAGGATTATATATGAATTGACTTTAACACTTAAAGTGATATTTGATCTAATGTAAGCAAGATATGTAGGCTTCCAGATCAAATTTTCACATCATTTTTTCAACTTTAAGATGTTGCTTTCCTCCAAGTTCATGACATTAAACAATTAGAATATTTGAGTGGTTGCATCTTATCATGCATGTTTCATTTAGTATATCCTACATTTTTTTTGGAAAATGAATATCCTAGCCTTTGAATGAGCTAATTCAATTCTTTTGAAGTATTTAAGTTTTCCTTGATCACTTTATTTTAATTCTTTAGTTAATTGATTTTACTTTCTCTCTCTCTCTTTGTTTATCATATGTTATAATCATGTCATTTGCATACATTATAAAAACTATGATTTTACCCATCTTGGGTTTCTTCATGAATAGAGTGTGATTTTTCAAGACTTTGTTTGAAGTTATTCCTTTTCATGTCTTTGGTGAACCTTCTATACCATACTCTTCGGGATTGTTTGAGCTTGTAGAGAGCTTTTGATGGGGTTGGGTTGCGGATCGCGGAGAGTAGGGCGTCGTAGCGGATGGTGGAGATAGAGATGCTTCATTGATCTTCCACTCACCAAAGTGAAAGGGATACGAAGAAGTTCTTGACCTTCCACTCACCGAAGTGGAAAGGATGTAAAGAAGTTTTACTCACCAAAGTAAAATGGTAGCGAGAAATCACCGAATTCCTCAGACGGCTAGCCACCAAGCTCCAATTAAAGAGTTTTTACTTAAATTTTACACACAAGAGCCAAAAGTTATTAATTAGGTCAGAAATGGTGTTTAAATAGGCACAACACTCTATGGGATGTGTCCCTTGGGGAGAAAACTATCAAATTTTTTTTTTAAAAAATAGAACTTTTCATCGTCAGGCGCCATATCCTAGTGCTAAGGCGCTATCTTCTCGGTCCTCAAACACTAAAATCTACAAAATGCAGCGCCAAGACACCAAAAAGGTAGCGCCTTGGCTCAATGACCACACCTATGCAATTTAACACATGAACCCATATATTTTCAAACATAATAACTATACAACACTTAAACATGATCAAATAAAATTATTAGTACATAATACAACATATGAAACATAAATTCATAACATATAAAGTCTAATAGAAGTCCTCATAAGTTTAAGCTTTTGTTTGAGGCATTTCCGAAGAATTAAGATTCTGAAGGCCTTCAAGAAGTTCGGGAGCGAAGTTCTATAGTTTTTCTGAAGTCATCCATGTATCATCATTGGGTGGTTTGTCTTTTCACCACCTTACTAGGAATCACTGGCTGGTGCTATCATCTGTGGGTGTCTCAGCTGTGATGATACTCTCCATCTCAAAGAATGTTAGTTGGATAGGTACCTGCAAATAATTTTTATCTCTTGCAAAAGTATCATTCTGTAAATTTGGAGGTTGGGTTAACTTTTTTAAAATATATTAGATCTTCCACATTAAAATATGGCTAATAAACATGTGAAAGGCCAATTCAAGAACATAAATATTAGTATAAAGTTTTCTAATAATTTTAAATGACCCATATGCTCTCACTTATAACTTTAGTATTTGGTGAAAGGAAATCTCTTAGGATGGATATGAACTAATACATAATCACCTATCTCATATTCCTTAAAATTTTTGTTTTTATTCTTTTATTTCACATATTTAGCATTTTGTATTTTCAATTATTTGTTTATGTCTTCATGAAGGTTATGAAAATCATATGCAAATGTATATACTGAATCAGAAAATGTATGAGTAGGTGTATTAGCTAGGTCAATATGCAATTTAAGGTTATATCCATAAATTATCTCGAAAGATGATTTGTGGGTTGTTCTAGATATGAAACTATTGTACACAAATTTAGATGTAGGTAATGTTAAATCCTAGTTTCTTAAATTTTTCCCAATTAAATATCTTAGTAGATTTCTTAATGTCCTATTGATAATTTCTTCTTGTCCATCAGCAGATACAATGAAACCTAAGAAAATGACTTCACTTTGATAGAAAAAATATTTCTTAAAGTTTACATATAATTTTACTGATCTTAATTTCTCTAAGACAATTTTTAAGTAATATAGATGTGAATTCTCTTCTGGGCTATAGATAAAATATCATCAAAATAGATTATAAGGAATTAACTAATAAAAGATTTTAGTATAGTGTTCATTAGTTTCATGAATGTAGTAGGTGCATTTGAAAGACCAAACAATGACATGGCTAACCATTCATTAAGATCATCAGGAGTTTTGAATGCTGTCTTCCATTCTGGTTTAATCCTTATTTGATGGTATCAACTTTTCAAATCAATTTTAGAGATTTGAGGTGAACTCGAAATAAGATTTAATAAGTTATCCAACCTAAGTATAAGAAACCTATATTTTATTGTGATCTTACTGCTCTGTTATCAATACACATTCTCCAATTTACATGTTTCTTAGTGGTTAAAAGAGCAGGTATAGCACAAGGACTAAGAATTTCTTGGATAAAATCCTTCTTCAGGAGTTTATTAACTTGTTTTAACTCTCAATGATCAGTTGGACTTTTTTAACGAAGAGTGTTTTCAATTCAGCAAAGATTTTTATTGAATCGTTGGGTAACTCAACATGTATATACGAATGTTTGAAGCATATCAGATTAGCTTTCATGGTAAGACATCATCAGAACAGGACCAAGTTCATGAAAGCAAGCTACTCAATAATTAAGACTCACCACATAAATGACGAGTAAAAGAAGAAAAGTTCATGGAATAAAGCATGGGTGCTGATTATTTAGATTATGACTCCCCCATGGCAAGCGAGTGATATGGAACGGTTGATCAACTTGAGAGGGTAAAGTTCAATAATCTTGACATGAACTCACAAGAGCAAATGTATATCCAAAAAAAATGCCTCAAAGGTCCTTGTAGCTCACCACTTACCGTTGAACATTTGCCTCATGTTGAGGTGAGTTTCCTCTTTTACTCAACTTGCCTTATATGTACTTACTATATATAATAGCTCTCCCCCTATATTAAAAATAGGAGGTCCATTCAGAAGAGGGGTAGATCCCTTTTTCTTTTTTCCTTTCTTTCATTTTTTAGGGATTTAAAGAGTCTTTATCGTTTCGTACTGAGATTTTTGTCAAATAATAAAATTTGGGATATTTCTTACACTTTTTTCAATTTTTGCTACTCTATTTTTTTAATCTTGTTTCTTAAGTATCTAAGAAGGTTTTAAATCACTCCACAAACAAATATGGATTCAACATTTTTTTAGGTGTGATGAGCGTGGATGAAGCTAAGAACTAGAAGTTAAGTACATGGCGAAGTTGGATGCTTAGCACGGAATCAATTAGTGGATATAGAGCTGAACCTTAGTAGTTCGCCATGCAACAAGACTTAAAAGATATAAAGGCCAAAATTACTCACCTATTACAGACAGTTTTGGAAAATTCCAACCACATGGAATCACGTGTTAAAAAAGAAATGAAGGATATTCAAGCTCGGCGACCCATCGAGCTCGCCAAGTAAGATGAGAATTATTTAAAATCAAGCTTAGATGACTAGCCATATTATAGGATTGATGAAGCAAACATAAGGAGAGAGCAGACGAATCCAACTAATGCTTTCTTTATGAAGATTGTAGAAGCTCATACCCCACATAGATTCAAGATCTAATATTTGGAATCATACAAAGGCTGAATAAACTTGACATACTATAGCATATTTTGAATCAACAACATCATTATTGGACCTAGATGACGCGATGAAGTATTGCCTTTTCTTTACTACTTTTCAAAGAATCAGCCTAAAGGTAGTTCATCCCTAATAAGGGTTATAACTTTGTTCGCCGATTTTAAAAAGATGTTTGCTACACAATTCGTTAGTGCTTAGAAGTCGTTAAAGAGTTCTCAAGCTTTTCTACAAATGAGACGAGCCTAGCGAGCCCTTGAGGAAGTTCATAACTCATTTTAGTGATAAATGTTAGAAGTTAAAGACTTGAAACTCATGGTGGCCCAGACCACACTTACTTAAGGTATAAAGAAAGGACTGTTCGGATGCGACCTCTGGCTTTAATAGCTCAAAACACTTGTCGAACTACTTAAGTTGGCAAATAATCACGTGAACGTCGAGGAATATAATGAAGTCGTTAAGCTGATGCCCTTGAATTGCGTGAAGGAATTATCAAAGAGATTGTTTTCAAAACAATTGCTCGAAGAAAGGTTTCGAGCACAAAGACTAGACAAAGAGAGGCAACTTGAAGTGTCTCTACCTAGACAAGACTTTAGAAACCCCTTAACTCGTTATCAAGGATGAATACTCATAACCTAGTTTTGTGTCTCCTTTGAGAGTAGCGATGACTGAGTTAGTTGAAATCATCCAAAATAAAGAATACTTTAAATGACCATCACCTATGAAGGTCGACAGTGTCTATGATCGCTTCAAGTACCGTGCCTATCATGAGACCATATACAACTTGAGGAATGTCGCCACCTAAGGAGCTTAGTCGATGAGTTAATAAAGGCTGGAAAGCTCAAGGAATTCACTAAGAGAAAGGATAAAAAAGTTGCCGAGATAGGTAATGCACTCACATCATCATGCGATCCATGTCAGAGTGGTACTCGTTATTTTTGAAAGTGGTGGAGAATCCTCAAAGAAAGCAAGCCTCAAACGAATATGATTCAGAGGCATTAATTCAGCGGCCATGGCGCATGCGCTGCTCACCTCTATTGTTCCATTAAATTTTTAGAGAAAGATAAATTTTCCATTGGCAACTCATACAAAGACGTAATCATAATCATGACATTAATTATGAACATTTAGATTGGGAGTATATTGATTGACATTGGGAGTTCATTGAACATTATTTTCTAATCTTTCTTTGATAAGTTGGTTTGGTGAGTTCTAAGCTCATCCATACTGAAGGACCGCTAGACAGCCTTTTAGGAGAAAGAAGAAAGACTGATGGGATGGTCATTCTCCCCATGATCTGGGGGGAAGGAATAGTTTATTGATATGGCCGACTTCGTTATAGTAGAATCACCAGCCACCTACAACACTATCTTCAACTGACCACTACTCAACACATTTAGAACAGTGGTGTTGACATATCATATGGTTGTCAAGTTCTTCGCAAAAAGTGAGGAAATCGCTATTAGAGAAAATCTAAATCAATCTAGAATCTACTATCTAAAATAGTGGCTTTGTCAAGTAAAGAAGATGAAGTTTTACAATTAGATGTCTCATGCATTGTGAGGTGATAGAAGAAATATCTACACACAAAATCACGAGCAAGTCTTTAGAATTAGCTCATTGTTTTGCCCTAAGCATAAAGATTCCCTTATCCAAACTCTCCAGGATGACATTAATGTGTTCGCCTAGACCATAGCTGAAATGCCGGATATTGATATTAATATTGCATGCCATTGCCACTTTGTCCATAGAGATGCTCGACTTATAAAGCAAATAATGAGGAAGATTATTGCACTACTCGCCTAATCAATCAAAGAGGAAGTCGAGCCACTTGAAGCTGACTCATCAAAGAAGTCCAATACCTAAAATAGGTGTCAAGCATGACAATGGTGCAAAAGTCGAGCAGAAAATAGAAGATGTCCATCAACTTCACAAATTTGAATTCAACATTCTAAAGGACGACTATCCTTTACCTCGGATAGACACACTCATCGACTCTACAAAAAACTACTTGAGAATGAGTTTCTTAGATGCATTTTCAATATACCATCAAATACAAATGTATCCTATCGATTCATAGAAGATGTCCTTCACTGGAAAGAACTTTATTGTTAGAGTATTGCCCTTTGGGCTCAAGAATGCAGGGTTGAACAATTAAAGAATGGTGGATCATGTGCTCAAAGAGCAAAAAAGAAGAAACATAGAGGTTTATGTCGATGATTTGTTAGTTAAAAGTAAGTCGTCTGCATAGCACATTCAAGATCTTATGAAAACTTTTGCCACTTTGAAGAAGTACAACATACTCCTCAATCCTCTAAAGTGTACTTTTGGTGCCAGGTTAGATGAACTTTTTTGGGATTCCTAATTACCCTCGAAGGCATAAAAATTAGCCAAGACAAAGTAACGGCCATAATCGAGATGCCGTCACTATAGACGACGAAAGAGGTTCAATGACTCACAGGATGAGTCACCGGATTAAACAAGTTTATCTCCAAAGTTGGAGAGCATTGCTTACTGTTTTTTAAAGTTTTTAGGGGAGCAAAGAGATTTGAGTGGACTCTAGAATGCGAGAAAGTTTTTTGTGATCTAAAAAATCTACTCGCATCACCACCTTCATTTTAAAGCCCAAAAAAAGGAGAAACCTGTTGTTATAATTAGGGGTTGGAGTAGATTCGGTCAGTTCTATTTTGATTAGGGAGGAAGGTGGAAAGTAATGACCCGTTTATTATGTTAGCAAATCTCTGAGGGGCCAAGTTGAACTATTCCATCATGAAAAAACTCGCACTTGTACTCATTATTTCAATGTGGTGGCTTAGGCCAAATTTTCAAGTGCACTCAATCCAAGTGGTTACAAACCAATTGCTCAAATAAGTATTTACCAAGCTAGATCATTCTGGGAGATTATTAAAATGGTTAGTGGAATTAAGCGAGTTCAATATATCTTTCTTATCTCGAATGGCGATTAAGGCCTAAGCACTCATTGATTTTCTTGTCGACTTTTGCAGTTCACATAATGTCTCGATTAATCCAAGACTGCTATGGAAATTATATGAGAATGGGTCATTTGGTGAATAAAGTATGGGTGCTGTCATAGTATTAAAAATCCCGAAAGGGATCAGCCTAACGCAGTTGGTCAAGTTTAGGCTCAAATCGACACACAACCAATCCGAATATGAAGCTCTATTTGTCGAGCTAAGATTTGCTTGAGGACTTAGGGCTTCACACTTTGCTAATTATTCAAATTCATAACTAGTAGTAAGGTAAATCAAAGGGGATTACGGGTCAGAGACTAGTTATTACAGGGGTATTTGCTCAAGATAAAAGTTGAAATTGGGTGGTTAGAGTAATTTAAGATTGAGCAGATACCTAGAGAGCAAAGTCAACTTTCCAATCTACTATCCAAGGCAAGTGGACTTGGGGAGCACTCCATCCAACTCACCCAACCAAGCACAAAAGAAGACGAATTGATGCAAGTAGAATACGAGCATTCGTCGATCTAGATTGATTTAAGATGTAAAAGATAACCTTAGTATACTTGAATTAAATGAGAAATTGACACATAATAGAACACAATGGAGAAGAAGGATTGATATAGCTGACCCCACAGAGTGGGATAAAGGCTTGTTGTTGTTGTCGAGCTGGATTGATCCTTCAAAAAATACTTGTAGATTGGGGAGGTCAAAGAGACTACAAATGACTTGAAGAGATTTAAGATAAAAGCCACCAAGTACTTATTTATTAGAGATAAGTTATTTTGAAGATAAGTGACTTCACTTAACATGAGATGTATTTGAGTGTGGTAGCCATTTAGGAGGAAGGACACTTACTCACGAATTTTGAGACATACTTTTGGCCAACACTCTGGAGGGATGTTAGAAGCATTTGCAAAAATGTGCGAGTAGTATCAAATTTGCTCCTCTTCAACAACAGCCTCCATAACCTTTATAGCCTCCTTCGAGCCTCTTGCCCTTCACCATTTGGGGAATGGCTTTGATTGGCTCTTTGTCAATAGCCACCAGAAAAGAAGGTCATTATGATCTACTACTTCAGTAAATGGATTGAAGCGAAATCACTCTACAAGATAACCACTCAGGTAGTTTGATATTTTAATTGGACTGACATCAATTCTAGGTACGGGTTGCTTATATCAATCATCAGATAATAGGACACAGTTCGTTGGTAGGAGACTAAGAGACTTTTGCAAGTCTCAAGGGATGTGAAGTTTACTTCGGTACATCACTCTTAAGGCAACGACTAAGTAAAAGCAGCGAACAGGAAGATTTTTAGCCTACTAAAGAAGAAGACAAAAGGTGCCAAAGCTAAATGGTGGATTCATTATTTGCCATGCTCTGAGCCATCATAACAACTACCACAACAATTGGACATCGCCATTCATGTTGTCGCAAAGAATAGAAGTTGTCTTGCCAGTCGAGTATGAATTCTACAATCAAAGTGTTTTGATGGCTGAAGGACTAGGACAAAGTATTGGCGAGTGGGAAAAGGTGAACTCTGAAGCCATGAAAGTCACACTTGAAATGCTCAAATAATTAAGGGTTGAAGTAGGGATGTGCGTTGGTTGATTTGGATGTATTGGATGATAAATTTTTAAAACCAATTGGCTTTGGATTGTTAAAAATTTGAATTAAACTGACCAAATAAAATGTAAAACTAAACAAACCGAATAACAATTTGGTTTAATTATTTTGGTTTTGTTTTGGATAAATAGAAGTTCTCTACATTTAAAAATTATTTGCATAATATTTTATTGTGTAATGAACAAGCAATAAGAAAAACAACATATGTGATTCGAGCCCGTGGTCACTGGTCCGGCATTTGCATGCAGCTTGTGTGATTCGAGCCCAGAGATGGTTTCGTCTGCAGTATACTTCAGTCTCTGAGTCTCCAAACCGCAATGGTGTCGCCTTGGCCTAGCCTTAGCGTGGTTTGGGAGTCTGGGACTCTACTGTTCCATCGATTTGGTTCTAAGCCTAGATATTGGGCAGGTCGGGTTTTTGGGCTCGGGATGACTGTGAGTTTATCTGGGACTCGCAATTAATTCTTACTATAAGCCTATAATATATAAATTAATAATACTGTATATCATATAATTACTTTTGTTTATTTGGTTCCATCCAAAATTTTATTTAACAAATCGATCCAAGAACCAAAAATCAAAGTTTTCATTAATTACAACTAAAATCCAAATTACTAAGTTCAAAACCGAACCAAATTACTCAAAAAATTTGGTTCGGTTTGATTTTTTGGTTAAAACCAAATAATGCACACCCCTAGATTGAAGCATCACTAAGACAAGAAGAAATAAAGAGACGGATGAAAAAGATATTATAATCTCCACGTAAAAGAAAGACACTTCAAAGGTGGCTACTTAGTATTGAAGAAAGTGGATGCTACAGCTCTATAGAACATTTTGGGCAAACTTACTCACACATAGGATGACCCTTATATCATGAACGAACAGGTTAGTCCTAGAGCATACCAATTATTGACTCAGGAAGGGCAAGACATACCTCATACTCAAAATGCTAAATACTAAGGATCTTAAGAAATTTTATCCCTATGGTAGGCTGTATTTTTTGTATTATCTTTTTTTATTACTATTAAGTTTTGTCCAACAAAAATTGTTTCTTTTTCTTACTCATATCATTACCTGATCAAGTGTCAAGAATGTTTGACGAATGCAACATAAGATACTCCGAGAGATGCGTGACGATTCAGGATACTTGCCATGCCATTGTTTTCCTAAGATGAAAGTTCCACTTGGTAAGCCTTAAAGTGTTATGGGCAAAATCTTAGTACTTGGCACGCTATTCTTGGTTCGAGAATACTAAGGTCGAGCAGACAACTCTTGACTTGAAATTATTTACACTCTTCTAATTTATTTTATCGAACGATAAGACTGATACCTCGGGAGGTCGGTGATTATTATATAAAAGACCAACACTCCGTGTGGTTGACAATTCAAGTGTAAGATTGACATCCCGAGAGGTCGGTGACTATTAACTAAAATACCAGTATTTTGTGTGGTTGGCAACTAAAGTGTAAGGCTGACACTTCTAGAAGTTGGCAACTATTAATTAAAAGATTAACACTCCGTATAATTGACAGCTCAAGTGTAAAACCAACAGCCCAAAATGTCGACAATTATTAATTAAAAGTCTACTCTACTTGGCAACCAAAAAAGAGCAACATTTCATATGGTTGGTGACTCAAGGCCGACACCTCGAGAGGTCGGTGATTATTAAAAAGATAAACTTACTTTGGTTGATAATCAATTATCATCAAACTCTCTGACTTTTCATAGTTGGCAATCAAGAATAAGAAGCACATCCTATAATTGGCATTTATATTTTTCAAAGTACCAGACATGGCGTCTGTAATATGCGAGTACAACACATGCATTGTAATTAAGTTTTCACCCAAAAATAAAAAATTTCAGCAAGTTTTCGCGAAGGTGAGAACTTTCATAACTATTTTATTTACAAGAGTAAAAACACTAAATAAAAAAAAGAAAGAGTGAAGACATTTATTTATAGAAAATGTAAAAGTTATAGGAGTGTGGTTATGAGATACAAGATTATTTTTTCTCGACCCGCAAGCAAAAAAAAAAAAAAAAAAAAAAGAGATAAAATAAACAGATTGAAAAGAGGAAAACTAGCTTGAATCTAAAAGTGTGAGTTAATTGAAGAAATTCAAAACTTTGTGTCCAACTGACCGTGTTTTATGAGCTTAGTTATGATAAAAGTTGACACCCATATTGAATTTCTGTTGCAGCAGATCTTGGTGCTCATCAGAATCAAGGAAGCTTGTGAATTTATAAAGATTTTCACTTGCATTTTCAATATAAAAGGAAGTCGATAAGAAAAAATGTTAAGTTCGAGGTAATTCTTTTTTTAAATATTTTTGCATTAAAAAATAATTACAACACTAGCTATGCTCCTTATACATCATTTTTTTAATTGCTTCACAATGGGTCCGAGTGCTACTCTTCCTCGAGTCCACCCTTATCACACATGCTGGTGCTGGAGATGAAAGAGAAGATCCTTTCGACTCGATCGAGTGTCGAAGCATGGTTAACTCAGGCTTTATGATTGCTAAACTCCTCTAGGACTTCATGTGGTAACTAGCTATATAGTAATTAGATTTGACAAGACTTGCATATTTATTTTGCATCCACTGATTTTCTTTGAGTTTTTGAGTTAATTTTATGTTTAGTTTATTCATCGATTTTTCGTAATTTTGGTTTGATATAATTTTAATACATCAAAATTACCTTCATGTATTCAATTAATTTATTTGGATGTGTTTTATACCCAATTGACAAACTTTCTTCACTACATTCTAGAGTGCTCTTCACTTTATTTGAAGTATATTTTTATATTTTTATTAGCATCATAAGTAGGAAAATAAAATATTTCTTATTCAATGTCTTCCTTAAGAAATTTGTATGTATTTGTCAAAGTTGATTTTTGGAACCATCTAGTGTTTATTTTGCAAACCATTTTTACTAGAGTATTTTAGATATAATTTTTTATTCATTGATTAATTTTTTCATAATTTTTAGAATTTTGAAATTCAAAATATATAAAATAATTTATATAAAATATTATATATACGAATAATTAATTAACCATAATTATATTTTTATATAATAAATATAATTTCATATAAATATCCAAACTCACTCATTTGTCATATTTTTCCCAAACATAGAATGGTTAGAGAGAGAGAAAGAGAGGAAGAAGAGAGAAGTTTGGATTATGAGATTTTAATGCTGATGAAGAAGAGAGAGAAGTTTGAATTTGAGGTTTTAGAGTCGATTTTGTTTGTTGGGTCCAGTTGAAAAAATTGTTATGCTCTATAGCTACTGTTTACCTACTTTAGATTTCAATTTTGTCGTTTGTGTGTGTATTTTTGTTATTTCATTTAGTTAGATTACATTCAAACTTAGATTTATGAAAATTTACAATCTTTTTACTTTGTAACTTTTGATATATTGTAGAATGAATTGTGTTGGAAATATTGACATATAAAAATAAAATTTTCATCGAGTATTTTGTGTTGTATAACATTTTATGTATTTTTATGAGTATATTGAGCCTGATAAAAATTACTTTAGAGCAAGAAAAGCTTCAAAATATTATTCAGGATATTGTGTATAAATTGTTTTGTAAATTATGATCGTTGATATATGCACACAAATTAACCCATAATTTCTACTGTCAATTGTATCCATTGATATTTATAGATTTTTGCAACATATTTGATGATATTTATGTATCCTGAAAATGGTAATATTTAATATTTAATTATTAGAATATATGTGCAAAAATAAAAAAAAATGGAGAAATGCAAGTATCTTGATACTGCATTTTGTCTATTTAACTAGAATTATATGGGTCTGTGCACTTATAAAATTATTCATTTGTGCATTTAATACGGCTAAACAGATGTGAATAAATAGAGGTATAAGTGGAAGTGGAGATATAAGGGCAAAGGGAAATATAAACATGTGGTGGTATAAGGGCCAAAAGAAAAACTATAAAATATTCTAAATAAAAAAAAATTATTATTTCATATTGTCTAAATTTATTATAGATATCATGTTACTTATATTATTACTTAATGTATGTTTATGATTAATATTAGTTTTTATACTAACATTATATTTGATAGATAAAACATATGACCTATTGAAATGCTATTTTAATTTATTTAAGGTACATTTTATTATTTATAAAATAGTATTTTTGACAAATTTCTATTCTTTTCTCTTTTGTTTATTGAAAACTATAGTAGATTTCGAGTAGTCTATTAAGCTACGATTGCTCACCTGTGTTGTATTTATATTTGTTATTTTAAGAGAGGGTAAGACTCAAGTTGAGCAGAGTCTAGTGGTTATTGTTGAGAGCCTTATCTAGGTACGTTGTTATTTTAGATATATTCTTTTAACAGTTATGATAATATACATGTTTGATTGGTGGAAGAATTATATCATGATTATAGTGTATATTCTTTTGATTTTATAATTGTGATATGATTTGATGTTGACTATTTTTATTTATTATATTGTAATGAGAAAAGTTGGATTTGTGTTTATGAAATTGAAACAAAAGAAAATTATTTCCAGATAGCTCTTAGGTATTTAATCAACTATTACGATCTTGACACGATATGACTCGTCTTAATATGATGGTTTATATTTAGTAGCATTTGATCAACTATTACGATCTTAGGTATTTAATCAACTATTATGATCTTGACACTCTACCTCCATGGTTTACCTTCACGTGACTCCACCTTTAGCATCGACTGGAGTTTTCTTAAACTGCTTTGATGAGATCGAGTCCTCCAAATGAGCGATCCTTCTTTGCAAAGTGGTGAGCTTGGATGGATCAATGAGCACTACCGCTTCCTCTAAGCATCTTTTCCCACTTGATGAGAGGACTGATTCCTCTCAAACTCACTACTATCTCGACAAGTGGAGGGAGGAAAACTCACCAACATCAGTCGGATGTCTGCCGAAGTGAAACTAGTCGCCCTGATAAATGATAAGGTTGGTGCCTCAATTGCTATTCATTGCATAAGCAAGCCCTTTCTCAAGGTAAGATCCAACCCCGCTAAGTCAGTACACAGTAAGGCTGGAGATGCCCTTGAATGATGAGAAATGAATTCGTCAAATATAGATAATGAAATTTTGATGAGGATATCAGTTGAGGGCAAGATCCTTGGAAAAGGAAGCCACTGATTAAGAAAATGAACTTCCTTGTCACTCGTACGATGGCCTAGCAGCTCGCCCATGATAAGGTGAATCATTTTTTCAAGGCTAGCTGGAGTACTCAGTGAGATGATCTGAGGAGCCATCAAGTGTCCATCACTACCTTCCGCCAATGCCTGCACACTTGTAATATTTTAACTGAAATAATAAGTAAAGCCTAGAAGTAAAATCAATGAAAACTTAAGAGCCAAATGAAAATGAGTTCTACCTCAGCGAGACACTCCTCCACCATCATTTTCACAGAGGTGGTTCTTACTAGTATGCTTACCATGGTCTTTTATGTCGAACGAGGGGAACATCATCTTCCTTCTCTTGAACACTTGCGCCATCTCGATCGGCTGAATAGGAGGTAGCTCCATCACGACAATCACACTCTCCACCACGACAGAGCAAGTGCACGTCTCTGCTTGTGAACCTTGACACCACTCTTTGTTGGAGAAGCAACGGTTTCTTGGGTGTGGACAGTTGGAGTACTCATATCGACCAAACAAATGACTGTGACTTTCGTTGGCTTCTTAGTTTTCTTTATTTTCTTCTGAAGACTCGCCCAAAGGTTGGAGGAATCAATGTCACCACTAGGCCTTTTACGTCTATGACAAGTATATGTATCCCTCTCATAGGTGAAGGCTCGACAATGAGAAGAATCAATTCGACGACAAGCATAATACATAACAAAGTATCTTGGGGTGAAACAAATATTTCTTTTATTGCCTGGAAGCTATAGATATGCCAAAAGAGGGGATCAAGTTAAAAGTGATGTGACAATTAATAATAAAAAATTTTCTTTTTTTAGAATTTATTAAATGTTTAAAGCTAATTATTTATTTTATTCTCCTATACTTTTTGTGAGTCTCCTCATATATATATATATATATATATATATATATATATATATATATATATATATATATATATATATATATATATATATATATATATATATATATATGAATATGCGAAGTAAATCATATTAGCTTTGATGGCAAACCATTGCTAGAATGGGATCAAAGCCATGAAAGTAAGCTACTCGATAATTAAGATTCACCACCAATGTCTAGTGAAAGAAAAATTGTCCAAGGAATAAAGCATAGGTGTTGACTATGTTGATTACTACTCCTCTGAGGCAGGCGAGTGACAGGGAAGGGCCGATCAACTTGAGCAAGTAAAGTGCAACGATCCAATCTTGACATGAGAACCCGCTATGTACAAGCACATCCAAATAAATAGTAGGTCACTCATCCCAATGGCCCTTAGAGCTCACCACTCACGCAACATTCACCTAGTGTCGAGGCGAGTTTCCTCTTGTATTTGACTTGTCTTATATGTACTTATTATATATAGTAGCCCCCTCCAGATATTATAAAAGGGGGGTTTCTTTCAAAAGAGGGGATCCTTTTTTCTTTCTCCTCTTTCATTCTCTAGGTTTCGGAGAGCTTTTATTACTTTATACTGAGATCTTTGCTGAGTAATAAAATTTGAGATATTTCTTGCACTTTTTTAATTTTTGCTACTTTATTTTTCCTAACTTTGTTTCCTAGTTATCTAAGATGATTCCGCCTTTCTTCATGAACATATTTAGATTCAACATAACATATCACTCAAAAGTTGTGTCAGTGAGATTGCTAATAAATTATCTTAGCAATAAAGCATCATTTTCTCTGATGTTTTCATAAGTGACTTTAAATTGAGCTTAGATGTTGTAAAGGTTTTTTTTTTATAGAAAGTGTTAAATTTCGACACAACATACCTTTTATTGTATTGCATTTGATTGTATTTAGTGGGATATGGTTGCCTTTTCCAACTAATTATTCAGCAACAATGACTAGTTTAATCTTTTGATTGATGAAGTCTTCCACTTGGAACTTTGTAATGACATCAACCTTTTGATAAATATTTTGTGCAACTTCTTTCAGAGGCTGTTATGTTTCCATCGATGTTGTTGGCAAATTAGGCGAGGCATTATAAATACCCCTAATTTCAACTATTGGTTTAATTGCATTTGGAGGGTTTTTAGAGGCATTTGCTACATTGTAGTTGCTATTAAGTTGAGTTGTCTGAATAGCTCTTTCATTAGTCCACTCATCTCATTAAGATGATTATTAAGTTGACTAATTTCCTGATCTCTCTTTTGGAGTTGAGAATTTGTTTGTCATTGTAATCTTGTTATAATAACATCAATCACTTCTCTAGCTTCTTCAAGCTCCACTCGAGTTTCATCTTCTGGCTTGGACTCTCCTGATTTTGCTTTTCATTTTGAGGTTCAAATACTACACTCCTATTTTGTGAGCTCGTATTAACATATTGAATAGGTGGGTCTGGAGTTTGATCCACCATACAAACAACTTCAACTTTTATGGGATCAATATTTTCATCTTCTTGGAGGTTAGGAGTTTGTTGCTCTTCATCAAGTAGAGATTCTTCACTTCTCTTAGAAGAGTTGATTGTTAGCATCATCAATCATTGACTGATTATCTTTAGGTCGAGGTTTTTAATTAATAATAGGCGATTTAACCGTTTCTTCATCTGATTGAGTTTGTTCATGTCGAATTCTTTTATCTTTTAAGGTTTGGGGCTCTTTAGAGATCCAAATTAATCGGACCTCTCAGTGGTGGATTTTTGAGGATGTATCCCAGATCTCACACCTTGGTATTCACCGAGAGGATTGAAATGGGGTGATTGATATTGCTTTTTTTGTGGTGGTTTTCAGGACCTTCCGACCACTGGTCAATATCCTCGGATTGAAGGGCTTGTTGTAGGTGTTCATCGAATACTAGACCTCTAAATCTTGAGATTTGCTCCAGACGAGCTTGATATTTCTCGGTGTTTTTGCCTCCTTTAGGATTGGAATTCGTTTGATTGATGACCTGTTTCACCAATTTATTAATTCGTCTTTAAAGGTTTTTATTTTTGACAACCTTCAAACCTTTATAGACTTTGGAGGAAATGGTTTTCTCCTTCCGTTTGTTATTCCATCAGAATAGGTTGAATATGCTTATCCCAAAAAGAATTTTTTGTTAGTTTCTTCATAACTATTTCTTTTGACCCATTTGAGCAACTCAAAATTATTAGTGGTGGGTATATTTATTTCCACTAGTGGTTTATAAGATATCCAGTAGCCCTATAGTGAGCATTATATTTTCTTTTGCTCTCTTCAGTATTTTGTTACTTGAAGAGGATGCTTCGTGATCATGGTTGCTTGGAACGAAGGCTAAATTCTATAGAGTTACAAACTCGGCCATTAGACTATTGAGTGGATTCATAATGATAGATTTTAATTTATGCTCGAAAGCTTTCCTTTCCTTCTTAATAGGCATAGTTGGGGTTGTCTTTGACAATCACTAGAAATAGAGTTCCTTTTAGGATTAGGATTTTTTTCTTGATTGGAGAAAGCTTTAGCATTTAGCTCGTTGGGAATGATTATAATCGGCTTTTTTTCCTTGCATGGCAACTTCTTGAGTGTTTCGACATTTTGATGTTTTCTGTTAGGGTTCTTCTAATTGGTACCTAATTATTCATAGGCTCAAGAGATGCGAATTGAACAACTTCAAAAATGATTTCGAAATGGAGGGTAGTTCCAACAAAATTAGCATTGATCATGGCCTAGGAGAATCTAATAGTAGATTCCTCTCCTAAGTTAACAGTCATCACGTTTTTCAAGTCATAACGTTTTCAAGTTTGGAATTGACTCTTTACACCTAAATTGTAAATTTAAAAGTTAGGGTTTATTCGATTTCAAGAACCCAAACTTTTGTAATAAAATAAATATTTTATATCTACTATTGACACAACATTAGTTTCTTTTATATTTTAATTTACCAACCAAAGATGGAGAGAGTAGTCCCCAGAAATCTAATCGCTTAGGAAAAACATTTGGAAATCTTCGCCATCTTAGGATGTTTGGGAGTTTGTTCTTTGTGAGACTACAACCAGATTTCCCTTAACATTTGTATTAGGGTTTATTTTGATTTGGATTTTACTTTTTATGGGTGCAAGCATTCATAGTTAATTACCTGTATCGTAGTAAGAAAGCACTCGATTAAGGTTGAAAATAAACATGAATATCTAGCCTAAATTGATGTTTAGCGATGTGGTATGGATGATTGTCTGAAAAAAAGGGAGGGTAGTTTCGATCAAGATCTTATGGTTCTGTCATCTTGGGACTGCCGCTATTCCAATTTACCAATGTCAAAGGGATATTAGCCATAATATCCAAGAAGCTTGATTAACAACCATGAGTTGCCTCATTCGATAAATCTCGAGTAGACTAGAGCTATTATACAAGAATTTGTGTTAAATTTTTAGATTAAACTTAGGTTGTAGTTTGCCTTATCATTTGGTTTTATAGCTTTGTCCTCTGGACAACTTGATTTAAAAATCTTGTGAGTTAGGTAGGGTTTGCATTCATCAGAATGTTGTATTTAATATGAGTAGAGTTTGCATTGCAGACATGCATTTGACTTATATTCATTGGAATGTAGTTGTTTAATATATTAATTGAAATCTGCCTTGCAGAAAACATTGGGCTTACATCTAATGGAATGGCGATGCTTAATATGTTGATTGAAGTCTGCCTTACAAACAAACATTAGGCTTACATTCATTGGAATGCTGATGTCTAATATGTTTGAAGTCTGCCTTGCAAATAAACATTGAACTTACATCTATTGGAATGCCAACGCTTAATATGTTGATTGAAATTTGTCTTGCTGACGAACATAAGGATTACATCAATTGGAATGTCGATATTTAATATGTTTGAACATTGAGTGTACATCTATTGAAATGTCGATGTTTAGTTTGTTTGAAGTCTGCTTTGAAGACAAATATTAGGCTTACATCATTGGAATGTCGATGTTTAGTATGTTTGAAGTATGCTTTGAAGACAAACATGGACTTACATTTATTGGAATGTGGGAGTTGAAATCCGCTTTGCAAACTATGATTGGGTTTTTATCCATTAGAATGTATGTGTTGGACTTACAGTTATTAGAATGTTGAGATTTAAGCGATGTTTGCATTGTAACATATATCCTACTCCATCGAAGTGGGACATAACAAAGCGGGTAGATTTAGCTGATTGAATGTTTCTCAAACATCCATTTTGAAATTATTTATATGTTAGAGAATAAAGTAAGAGATTCATTCAGTCATCTAAATTCACTGAAATAGTACAGAAGAACATTCACATAAGAATAGCCTACGAAATTAATCAACATTCATAGCCAGTAGAAACAATTTAAAAGTGAAACTTTTAATATCAGCTATAGAGCATCTAAAGCATCAAATGTAAAACACAAATCTTAAATTTCATTAAAATTTATATCAAAACTTATTTACACCTTTTCCTGCAAAAATGCACAAAAGGTGAAAATAACCTCCTCTAACTTATTCTTTCCCTTTCTCGTAAAAATAGTTATTTTATTTAATAAGTCATACGACTCAATAAGATAAGTAAGTTTAATATAAAATTCAAATACTGAAAAATAGAAATTAATATGCATGCCAAGTTGAAACAAGTAAAACAAATATATATATATATATACATGGTTAGCTTGATTTTGATTATACAACTAATAGTTTAAACTTTACTATATATCGTTTTTGAAGAAAACATAATTTGTACATTTATAGGTATAGCTTATATATCACAATGTTAGTTTTGGAACATGTCATTTATAATTATCAAGATTATTGGCTATATAAACTAGCTTGAAAGCTACACTGAGAACTTTTATGCCTATATAGAAATTCTTTGTCTCATTTTATATTATTGAGGACCCTTTTACCTCACATTATATCATTTGAGGATTTTTTTTGTCTCATTGGGACCCTCTCTAATTTATGTTAGTAACATCATAATATATTACCAACTTGATTTCTATCACATGTTATTTCTTAACTAAACCTGCTTTAATGCCTGTAATGTTTATTTATCAATTACACAATATAAATGTACGAAGCAACTAGAATGAAACAAACAACTTGATCGAAAATTTCATAAGAACAAATACATAATTAGCTGTTCACTTGAATTACATATAAGAACAAAAATTATGCATTAAATTTTAATTGCAATTGAACTTGTAATAAATACTGTTCACAAAATGAATAATTTATAGTGTTAATAGTCAATATCGTATACAAAAAAAATGTCATGAAAATGAAACTTACGTTCTATATTAGAATTATAAATTTTATCTTAGTGACGATTTACCCCCGCTAAATGAGCTCTCCAAAACTTTTTTCTTATATACACAATTTCGACGTGACTTCTCATCATAAAAATATATAACCTATAACCTAATTAAATTAATCAATTAAAATTTTTTCTAAACGTGCATATTTAAATCATTGCCTTACCTATTTCCTTCCTCTGCTCTCTTCTTTTCTCTCCTTCTGTCTCCCTTTCTTCTTCTTCTTCTACTTCTTCATCTTTCTTCTTCTTCTCTGTTTTTTTTTCTAATTTCTCCCGGTTTCTCCTAGGCTTTCCGGCTGCCCTTCTGCTTTGCCTCCTCCAGCTCACGGGAATGGAGAAAATGTGATTCGTGAAATGCTTAATGCTGTTAGATGTAAGGATATATAATTATATTATTATATATATATATATTAAATTATCTAAATTAATTATATTATTTTATATAATATAAGCATAACCAATGCATGTCCAGACAATTGAAAAAGTGTTGAATACCACTAATGGCTACAGTACTGTGAAGAGTAACTGAAAACAAGAAATAAACTTAAAACTTGGGAAAATTTTTATTAATCAAATTAATTACTTACAAAGGAAAAAAAAAGCTATTGGATTCAAGTAAGTTCTGTCATTAAAATATAAATTAGATAGAAGCCTGAAACGGTATAAAGCAAGGATAGTTGCAAAAGATTACACTAAATCTTATAAAATAGATTACCAAGGAACCGTTGCTCCTGTTGCTAAATTGAATATAATTTGCATCGAAATTTGTCTAGTTAGTAACCTTGGATCCAAATAATAATATGATATAAAAATTTTTTTTTGGCATTGGAGATATTGAAGAAGTTTTTATGAATCCTCCATTAGGATTCAACAGTTCTTTCACATAAAATATGATGTGGATTAAAAAAGTACTATATGATCTTAAATAATCTTTCAGGACATTGTTTGGTAGATTTATAAAGGCAATATATGAAATGTGATATAAACAAACCAAAGGGATCTTTTCACAAAATGTTCTACTAATAAAAAAACTTTAAATCCATATTATTTATGTTGATAATATAATTATCAAGTGATGATAATAAATGAAAATGAGTCACTAAAAAAATCTACCACAAAGTTTGAAATCAAATTGGTAAGCTTAAATATTTCATGGGTATAAAGGTGGCTTAGTAAGACAAAATTTTATCTCTTAACAAAAAATGACTGATTTCAAGCCTTGTGAAATTCCTACTGAACCTGGTCAAAAATTGGATACATATATAAAGGAATGGAAGGACATTGGACAATTTCAAAGATTAGTTGGGAAATTAATATATTTATATCACATCCATCCTAACATCGCTTTTGTTGTAAGTTTTATGAGTCATTTTATGCACAAATCAAACAAATTTTGATCTTCAAACTACTCATAGAGTTCTGATGTATCTAAAATCAAATCTAGGAAAAGAGATTCTCTGTAGAAAATATGAAACCTTGCAAATTGAAAGCTATACTATTGCTAACTATGTAGGATGGCTAGTGTATGAGAGATCTGCATTAAGATATTACATAGTTTTAGGAGGAAATTTAGTAACACGAAGAAGCAAGAAATAACTTGTTATCTCAAGGTTAAGTGTTGATCTAAATTCAAAGCAATCGCTCAAGATATCTATGAATTTCTATGGATCAAAACTAGACTAGAAAATTTTAAAATTAAATAAAAGGACTTATGAGGATATACTGTGATAATAAATTTACTATACTATCATCTTTCTCATAATATCGTACAATATGATTGAATTAATCATATAGAGCGAATAGGAATTTCTTAAAAAAAATATTAGAAAGTCGGTTAATTTACAATCCAAATGTTCTAAGAGGAAGTCAATTCTTTGATAAATTTATTAAAAGACTTTGCAACCTCATATTCAAAAATATCTTAAACAAATTTGTAATGGATGGGGGGTGTTGAATGTATTATGGTTCCTAAATAAGGAATGAAAGGAGCTAAAGTTTCATGTGCTAATTAAGGGAAAGCATCTACCATAGATTCATGTTTAACATGAAAAGAGAAGTGTCATGGATTCATGTGTTTAATATGAAAAGCGGAATGTCATGGATTCATGTGGCTAACATGGAAAGGGGAGTGCCATGGATTGCTCCCTCCTCTCATTCGCCATGATAGGAACTTTTGAACAACAAATTTAATTTGCTAAACTTTTCTTATAATTAGTAGCTTCTAATTTACACAGTCTTTGCTGGGCCCTAAGTCATGGATGAGAATAGTGGACGGTTGCATTAGGTAGTCGATAGTCAGTGTAAAACTTGTCAAAAAACTATGAAATGAATCCTTTAATATATTATGTTCATGTAAGTGACTGGCTGTATTTGAGAATATAGTGAATGCAAGATCAATACTTGGATGTAGTGTTAAATAAGTAAAGGTTCCTATATTATGGATAGATGCGGGCAAAGAAGTTAGTCCATGAAATTAAAATTAGGATAATAATTTAGAATATAGGTATTTTTATGGGTAAATTAATGAAAGTAATAGATATTATGGTTCATAGGAATATAAATATTTATGTATTTAAGAAATTAAATGTGTTGGCGAGAAGGCCAAGGAGATTGATAGGTTAGGTTTTAAACTTTAGTATTTAGGTAGGAGTCATATTAGAAACAATATAGGTATAATTATAGATAAGAGTTTGAAGGATAACGCTGTGAAAATTAATAGGATTGGAGATAGAATTATAGTTTTAAGGATTGTTGTTGATGCTAAGATTATTAATGTTATAAGTGTTTATGCTCCTCAAGTATGTTTGAATGTATGCTCAAAGAAAAATTTTGGAATGAACTATAGGGATTAATACAAAGGATACTTCTTGAAGAAAGAGTATTTATTGGAGGAGATTTAAATTAGCATATTGGTAGAGTGGTAGATGAGTTTAAAAGTATTCATGGCGGTCATGAGTTTGAAGTGATTAATAAAAAAGGTCTGACTATATTGGATTTTGGTTTAGCTTATAAATTTATAATTGCTAATACTTTATTTAAGAAAAAAGATGTGCATTTTATCACTTATAAGAATGGATTTAATAAAATACAGATTAATTATTTTATGATAAGAAGAATAGATCACTTAGAATTTAAAAGATTGCAAGGTCATTTCAGGTGAAAATTTAAGTACTCAGCATCGGCTGTAAAGGGTTGAAAGATGAAAAATAAATCAAAAAATTAGATGGGGGTAATTAAAATATTAATAAAAATATTTTTAAGAGTAAGCTACAAGATCTTAAAATTAGAGATGTTAATGAGGAATCTAATATTATCTGAAAAAAATATAGTAAGTGAGATTAAACAAATTACAAAAAGTGTGCTTAGAGAATCAAAAGGAAAAAGCTCATTTTAATAAAAATAATTTTTGGTAGAGTCAAAATGTGCATGAAAAGATCAAAAGTAAGAAGCTTTTCTATAAAGCTAGTTTACATGTAAAAGCTCGGAGAATTGAAATATATATAGTGATCCGTAGGGAGTTTAAGAAAACAATATGTGATACAAAAAATTTAACTTTTAGTCATTTATATAATAAACTAGATACTGAAGAGGGTAAAAGATGTATGTATAAGTTAGCCAAGCAAAAAGATATGAGAAGTAAAGATTTAGTTAAAATATATTAAAGATGAAAATCAAAAAGCGCTTTTCTTAGTAGAAAATATTGAACATATGTAGTTGAAATATTTTTTTAACTTTTTAATGAAGGTTGTGAAAGCACGATTGACTTTAAGGACCTTAATACCCTAAATGAAAATATAAAAAATTATTTTTATCGTTGTATTAGTAAAATTGAAGTTGAAGAGACTTTAAAGAAAATGAAATATTTAAAAGCAATATGCCTTGATGATATTCCAATAGAAGTGTGAAAATGTTTAGGAGATCAAAAATTTTCTTGAGTTAGCAATCTTTTTAATATTATTTTAAAGATTAAAAAGATGTATGATGAGTGGAGAAAGAGTTTGTTGGTTCCTATTTTTAAGAATAAAGGTGATGTATAAGAGTTTGCAAATTATAGAAGGATTAAGTTAAAATGTCATACATTAAAATTATGATAGAGAGTAATTGAACTTAGGTTACGATGCAATACAAAAGTTTCTCAAAATTAGTTTAGTTTCATGCCGGGTAGGTCTATTATGGATGCTATACATTTGTTGAGAGGTTTGATGTAGAAGTGTAGAGAGAGGAAGGAGGATCTACATATGATATTTGTTAATTTAGAGAAAGCATTTGATAAAATTTCGAGTAAAATGCTTTGAAAAATTCTAGAATAGAAAATAGTTAATATTGCTTATTTTCAAGCCATTAAAGATATGTATATTGGAAGATATGTATATTGGAGCTATTACTTCTGTTCAAACACAAGGAGGATTGACCAAGTTTTTCCTATTTTAGTTGGATTACATCAAGGATCTACTTTAAACCCATATCGTTTTGCTTTAGTTATGAATGTTCTTACTAGACATTTATAGGATGATGTATCTTGGTGTATGCATTTTGTTGATGATATTCTTCTTGTTGATAAGACTAGAGAGGGAGTTCAAGAGAAATTTTAATTATGGAGGTCAATCTTAGAGTCTAAAGGCTTTTATTTGAGTAGATCAAAAATAAAATATATGTAGTGTAATTTTAGTTGTAGAAGATCTAGTGGTGTGGTTGTGATAATGGGTGATCAAGTCATTAAAAAGATTGAATGTTTTAGATATCTCGGGTTCATTGTTCAAAGTGAGGGAAATATAGATGATGATGGTATTAATAGAATTCAAGTTGGATGGTTGAAGTGGAGGAATGAATTAGGCCTATTATGTGATAGAAAAGTATCTCTTAGACTTAAAGAAAAAATTCATATGATGTTGGTGAGACCTATAATGCTTTATGGTTTAGAATGTTGGCCAATAAAATGAAAGCATAAATTTAAGTGTCGAAGAGATGAGATGCTCAAGTTGATGAGTGGATTTACACTTCGAGACAAAATACGAAACGAATATTTACGTGTAAAGGTTGGAGTAGCTTCAGCGGCATATAGATTCGAGAGAGTCACCTTAGATGGTTTGGTCACATAAAACATCAGTCATCAGATGATTTAGGAGAATAGATGTATTAGATTTGATTTATGTTAAAAAAGTTAGAGGTAGACCTAAGAAGATTTGGTTAGGTAGTATAAAAAACTCATCTTATTTTATTAGAATTAAATAAGAATTTGACATTAATAAAAAATATTTGAGAGGAAGGATTCATGTAGCCGACTCCACATAGCAGGATGAAGGCTTGTTGTTGTTGTTTGTAGCTTCTTAATTTTGTGTATAAATATGTATTGAGGGAATCAACAAAGCAAGCTTGTTTCTTTTCTATAGAGTCTGTTAATTATATAGTGATTATTGGACAATCTTTCATGTTTCAAAATATTTAAATATGTTTCTATATTTGCATCTATAAGAAGCATTTACTTCACTCATATCCCAAGAGGGATTTCTGCCCAAAGCCCACAGATTACCACCTTGGAATGCCAACTTTCAATCCAATGGATTCTTAAGGCGGTGAGAGTGTTGACTATCGTCCATAAACTTAAATATGGCGTAGAGGTTAAACCTCCCATGTCAGCGTCGAAATCGATTAAATTCGCTTCGATTTGAAAATTCGACTTCATAATGCACCTCAAATATTAAAATTAATTAAATGGGAAAATATCGAATCAATTAATGATCGATCAAATAATTAAAATCAAATTTTTAATGAAATTATGCGCATATCGAAGTCAGGAAGCCCCGATAACGTCCGAACGACTTCCGTTCGCGAAATTGATTGCGCCATCGTCGCCAAAACGTCGAAACCTATCAAACGACGCCTTCCGCGTTGGTTCGGCAAAATGTCGGCGTCGATCAATCAAGCCGTCGCATAATTTAAACTAATTTCATCGACCGCCGACTTTGCTCAAACGACCTCGATTGCGAAATTCGATGGCGCGTTGCGACACAAACACCAAATTGACTATTGCTAGGGTTTGTTAGCGAAATAAATTTAAAATCATGAAATAATATTAATCATAATTAGGTTAACTAATGGCTTAATTTCTTATTTTCTAATCCCACCTAACCCCCTGACCTCCAATGGAATTAGCCGTAATTCCTATTGATTACCGTTTAGGCAACCAATAAAAGCGTCTAAAGGCAACGAGGGTTATTCCACCGACTCCGACTCTCTCTTTCTGCTCTCATCTCTCCCTCTCACGATCTCTCTCGTTCTCCCTCTCGGTTCTGTGCTCTCGGTGAGCTCTTGTGTGCGATTTTCCTCTCACGGTTCTGCTCTCGGTGAAGAATCCTCGTGCGATTTTCTCCCTCTCTCGTCGACTCCGTCCAGTCCTTCTTGAGCCACCCGAGCTGAGTGTGGATCGACCAAGCTTCAGCCAACCGAACTCTTCCTCTTCCTTTCCCTGTGCAATTGGAAGTTCCAGGTTGTTTCTATTCAACCTCTTCCTTTTCTTGCTTTGTGCGTTATCTAGGTTTTACCTAAAGGAAGTGATGAGTATATAACGATTTCATGCTGATTTATTGCTTTTGGATTGCTGAAATCTATTGCTTTGGTTGTATGCTTTGAAGATCTCTGTTGCCCATCTGTAAAGGTCTTTTGAGAAGGAATCGATTATACTTGTTTTCTGCTATAGCTATTTTCTTCCTAACTTCGGTTTCTTGTGACATTGAATGGGCCGGAGATGTGAAAATGGCTCACTTGTTGATGACATAAACACAAATCCTGTTTCCATTTGTATCTATGAATGTATGTGAGGGGTTTCCTTCCGTTTTGTGGTTTCTTTTAATTTGCAAAAGTATGAAATTAAGATGTTTGATTTATCTACAAGCTTTCACTTTGCTGAAATTAAGATTGGAGGAGCCCATTATCTTTGCCTCGGTTCCTCCTTTCCTTTGTCGTCTGTTCCTCTCCACGGGCGCGTAGGCTTTTCTCCTCCTCTGTGTGCTATGTTGGTTTATCCGATGGTTCATGATCCAATCTCTGCTAGAAAAAATTCCAAACTCTTTAGGTTTCTCTAAACTTTCTATTGCTCCAATGGCTAAGTATTATTGCTCTTGTTCTCATAATATAGCTCCAAAGGGAAGAGTTGATTTCTTTGGACTTATTAAACATAGTATGATTGTTTAATTTATGTGGAGTAAATTTCATATAATCATCATGTTAAAGGAAGAGGATGAGGAAGGGTTGATTGACTTTGTGCTTGTTTCTCTTCTTTTTGTTATCACTAAGTCAATAAGCCTTTGAAGTACAATCTGAAATGTGGCTTTGTGCAAGTTTAAAGCTTTCATTTTTGGTGTAGTTTCATTAAAGTTGCATCTGCTAGTGCTTGTTCATACTTTACTCAAAATTAATTGCCAGTCTTCTTGCATTAAAACAATTATATGTTTCTGTCCATGAGTATTTGGAGGTTGGAATCATACAAGATATATTGTTCTATGCCTTTTCTTGCTCTTGAATTATGAGTAAGTTGTGATAATGAAATCTAGTTTCATTAGTTTACATGACTTCATCTTTGAAAGCTCACTTTGGTCATTAATATGTGATGTATGTTTCTTTCTCTTGATTTGAGGAAGAATGAAAAGAAAACAAGTTTATTTTGGGACGAAGTATGATTTATATTGATTTCCTTTTTATTGCATCTTTTATCTTGCATATTTGCCTATTTCTATCATTTTGATATCTTGTTAATAGGAAATCTTTATCTTTCAAATTCGGTATGTCTCGACATCACATATGCTTTCTTGGCTGGTGGGCCGTCTCATGGCAACCCCACATGAAAGCGGATTGTAAATTTTGATTATTATGCTCTTAATTAAATATACATCAACTTTCTCTTTTTTATTATGCAAATGTAAGCTTTAAATTCTATTATAATACTTATGTTTCTTAACATGGTAGGAAACTTGTTCTATCTTTATCTTGTTATGCTGCGCCTTTCTTGGCGTGGTGGGTGAATCAAAATTTATGGGGTGTCTCCGCGACACTACATGCGCCTTTCTTGGCGTGGTGGGAGAAGTCCGACCATCGAGGATGAGGAAGGTTGAAATTTTCAAAAAAAAAAGGAGAAAGAAAAAAAAGGGATGAAATATGTCATATATAAATCTTTACTTTAATTTCATATCTGTGAATGCAAATTTATTGTTCATCATAGTACCGTTCATATTGTTATCTCGGCAAGCGATAAGTACGTTCGCGTTATTTCAATGTGGTAAATCTGTTGCTATAAGTATTGTTCCGCGTTGTTCCAGCGTGGGAAAACTGTATATGATATAAGTACTTGCTCGCGTTGTTCCCGGCGTGGCGAAATCTTGTCATGTGCAATGCGCCTTTCTTGGCGTGGTGGGCAATAAATTTTGGTGAGGTGTCTCGCGACTACCATACTTTCTTGGCGTGGTGGGAAACTAGCCCATTAGCCATGCGGGGATGATGTAGAAAATTTTGATAAATAAAAATGAAATGTAAGTTTTGAAGAAGGAAGGTACTATGATTATGTATCTTATTTCATCATCTTATATAATGATAGATCTTTTATGCTTAGCAGTTGTTACTTGAATCTTCATAGCGTATGACAATTCTTATTTAAAGTTCAAATTTTCTTTTAAGTGGTGATTATGCTATGAATGGGTGAAAATGAAAATGTGACACTCGATGCATGGAAAGATACAAGTGCATCATATGTCATTTGAAAAACAAATAGCAGCTTTATCTAAAATCTTAAATGAAATGATTATTGTATATTCAAAGTGTTATCTTATTATTCAATTTGAATGTCTTTAATATGCAAGTTAAATGAAATCATGACCTTATGAAGCAATCTTTTTTGCTTAACTATTTGATTCGCAAATACTTGAAAGAATCAAATTCATATTATAAAATAAATCTTGATTTGTTAATGACATTATGATCATGATAAGTGGTTGAAAGAAAAGCTATCATGAGCATAATCACTTAGTTTTGCATTAATTCTATTTTTATAGAAAGACTCTCATGATAAATGCAAGTACATGAAAGAATCGATGCATATCTTATAGATAAATTTATACTTGACTCATGACAAATAGTTGAGAGAGATTAACTTCGTGTCTTATAGTCTTATGTAACGCACTCTATTTGATCTATGATAAACATTTGAAATGGTCAAATTCATATTTGACGTAATGATCTATATCGATTTACAATGTGTGTATCAAAGCTATGCTTATAATTCGACATTTATGTCATGTCAAACATCGAAACTCCAACTTAGACATTCTAATGTCCATGATGCTATATATATCCTTTGGTCTAGACCGTCAAGTTAACAAAACCTAAAAATCTAATGATGCTATTAAATCTTAGAAGTTAATTGTCACGAAATGACTAAAGATAAATCTATCCATCATTGTTAATGTATCCTCTCAAATTCGCGTCATAAGAAGAAAAGTCTCAAACCGATTCTCTAAGTATAATCAGAGTTGACAAGTTGGAGAACGATAGATCTTAAAATAATTAATCTAGATCCGATCCTCTGCAAGAAAATAGTCAGAGTTGACAGGGTCTATCTATCCCGGTTTGGTCTTCGGACCGGGTCCGGGTTAACAAAACCTAAAAATGTCATATCGAAACCTAAACTTGCAAATTGAACCTACATTTTGACTTGACACCTTAAAGTCCTTACAACATAAAAAAAGAAGAAAAGAACGATACTCGATGTATGTTGAAATGTCCAAACAGGGACATGTGAGTTAGATAAATGAAATAAAGAACAGATGTTATACATCCTTTGGTCTTGACCGTCCGTTAACAAAACCCAAAATGTCATATATTAAAACCTAAACTTGCAAATTGAACCTACATTTCAACTAGACATTTAATGTCCATACAATATTTTAAAAGAACATATACTCAGACAGTATGTTGAAATGTTCAAACAATGAATATGTGTTAGATATAAACAAAGAACGATGCTACACTTCCTGCTATCTTCTTGACTGGTCCCGTTAACAAAACTCAAAAATCAAAATTTGACATATAAACTTCAACTTAGACATCTTAATGTCCATGCAAAATTTTTAAAAGAACAGATACTTGTATGTATGTTGAAGTAATCACTAAGTCAAATACAAAAGAACAGATGCCATACATCCCGATTTGGTCTTAGGACCGGGTTCGGGTTAACAAAACTCAAAAATATCACATCAAGAACTAAACTTGCAAATTGACACCTACATTTCAACTTGACATTTAATGTATACAAATTTTAAAAGAATGATATTGTATGTATGTCAAGTAATCATCATGTCAAATACAAAAGAATAGATGCTATACATCCCTAGATGGTCTTCTGACCGTTAACAAAACCTAAAAAATTGATATTATAAGAATTTCAAATGAATAATATCTGAGAAGTTAATTATGTCATATAATACAAGATATGAATCAACTGACATAGCTTCTAAAATTCAAATCCTCAAGAAAAGTCCCAAACCCGATCCTCTATGTTCAGAGTGGACAAGGTTTTGAAGGATTATACTTGAGATAATGAATTAAGACCATCCTCAGAGAAAATCTGCAGAGTAGACAATATCAGATAAATATAATCGAGAAGGGTAATTATAATTAAAATTTCAATGATAAATGATCATATATTCAAATCTAAATCAATCAAAATGATCAAAATTAAAAAGAAAATAACAAAATATAAATAAAAAAATGAAATTAATTATTTAAATTAAAACTAAAAAATAAATAAAATAAATCCACCTCCTCGCAATTGTTTGTCTTGACAAATTAAGAAAACTTTGCTCACAAAGAGCTAATGTCAAATTAAATACATAACTACCTTCACACTCAAATATTCCTAAAGCCCGTATGACGTGGCTGTCCTCTCCGTGATTTTGCCGCTGATATGACACCACATAAATGACGCACGACCGAGCTCCGACCGTGGTTCGATATGACACCACTAATTTGGCCACTACCAGCTATGTTCTCCAACGACTTTGCTCTTTGAGCTGTGAAATGTAGAATGTATTTGGTTGGGCAAAAAAGCCCTATGTTAGCTAAGATTGACTTATATTTGTCCCCTTAGACAAACTCCACCCAGGTCTACAAGGACACCTTGGACGACGTAACCCATGTGTTGCTGACAGGATCCTTCTGGCCGTGGTCGACTACCTCCTCCGACTGACCTGCATGACCGGATGACAACCATGGATCTAGATCGGGCGCGTCATCGTTCCCCCCACAAAAAGTTTTAAAATTAAAATAATAAATTTCATAAGTTCTAAACTCCACTCACTGCAATTATATATTCATTATTTAACGATTCATTGACTAGCCTTAATCGAAAATGCTCTCTCAATATTGGGAGGGGTAATTAACTATAAGGGCTTGCGCCTATAGGAAACCTGGAACCAGATATAAAAAGTTCTCACCAAATGAGAATGAAATCTCAGTCTTATCTACTATTCATCTGCCTTCAAATTATCACGACACTTAAACAACTCTTTTTTTTCCGAAAGAGGTCTATGACTGGATCCCACAGATTTCACGACTACTGGGATAGGTTTCTCTTTCCATCTTTGGCTAATCAAATCTAAGTTATAATTGCAGTGGAGTATATATAAAAAAAGAATCAAATAAGAAACAAAAATGAAATGGGAAGTGATAAGTTAAAAGCGAAAGCTTAAGAGCTTTCTAGATTAAAGTCTTAAGTCATTTGAGATTTTATTTAGTACATTTGCTTTCTGCCCAAAGCCCACAGATTACCACCTTGGAATGCCAACTTTCAATCCAATGGATTACTAAGCTGGTGACAAGAGAGAAACTGCAAATAAGTCAAAACATTTACAGCTGTGCATCAGGTTAATGGAGCCATATAGCACTCAGAAGACTGTCGTGTCCTTTACTTGATGAAGTATCATGATTATTCGAGCTATTATCATTAACCAAGCTATTTTCAATAATTGTCTATGGATCATCTGTGGCTGGTAATAACAAATTGATTTTGTCATAAATTTTGCCATACATAGTTAATAGGAGTTTCACTTGATTTCTTTTTTGTGGCATTTGGACACTCCTTTTAAGCTTCACTTTTTAGAATGTCCAAGTTTAATTTTGACCAGTTTTTCTTATCATTATTCTATTCAAATTGATTTGATTTCTCATTTGTTGTATTTTTTGTACCGTCTTAATTACGCTACATTTTCTATCACACTGGATTACTGCCTATAGTTATATACCAGGAAATATCAGTCCATTGTCCTGAAGAAAGGGTTTCTGCTCTATTATGAATCCCTCTCCATGTTGAGCTCATCATAGCCAACTTGTTCTCCAAAACAATTAGTAAGGTATGTGCAGTTCCAGTAAAATCATTTTCTTAGTGCAGACGAAACTGAAAGTAGGGACTTGGCTGCATGATGAGATGATTTTGTTGGATTTATATTAAAATAGTCCCTAGATTTGCAGATAAAAGAAGCTTATAGGCAATTTTGCAACAAACACATACATATTCATGTAAATACATATGCAATGAAATAGCGAAGTATATTTATGATAAAATGGCATGTTGAACAAACTAAATTGGATACATGCTCATTTCAATTTAAATAATTTATCTTATTAATTTTATGATTTTACCACACATTAAGTATTTTGTGTTAAGTTTAATTGGTATAATTTTTTCAAAAAAATTGACCTAAAAGATTGATGTATTTGTGACATTTGTCTATGTATGCTAATCATGTGAACATCTAGACATCGGTGTTTATAATTTTTCCTCGTTTAGTTGATAATATTTTGGATGAAGTGTTCTCTCTAACATATACTGAAACCTACTATATAAAGATATTCTGCCACTTATTATGCTTTGATGATTAATTCGTCATTTCTTTTTTCTTTGACTTCTTGTTGAGAATGTTGATAATTTTTTGTTCTTCTTACAAAGCTATCAGAAGTAGATCATAGAAACTACTTTTACGTGTTTTAGGTTGATATGATTTAATGACTTCTCACTTTTATCCTTTCCTGGAAAGCTTACCTATGCATTGCACAAGAAAGACTTTTAATCTGAAAAAAATTGGGGATCATTGCCGCATGTAAGCTGCAATATTTTAGATTCAAAGAAGAGAAGGAAGAAGATATTGAGCAATGAATATTCAAGTTGTAGACTTTAAATCCTTAAAAAATGTGAACTACAAAATCCATAAATCTGAAACTTGGATGCTTAACACAATCTTTTTTTCATATCTTTATAAATTTGTTTTTTTACAATGTTTAAGAGACGTTCTTGAAATATTCTATCAACGACAAGTTCAAATTAATCCTGGGGGCTTATTATATAATAGTTGTAATACTCAAATGCATGCAAAGGTAAAAATTGTAAAACTAAATTTTAATATCCAATTGTTATACCATATGATAGTTATAATACTCAAATGAATGCAAAGGTAAAAATTTTAAAACTAAATTTTAATATCCAATTTTTATACCTCAAAAAAAAGAAATCATAAAGATTTATATAAAATTTTATAATTATTATTGATCATTTTAATATATGTATATAATTGTCTGTATATTTGGTATTATAAATTAATTTATTAATTAAATCCTTTAGCCTCGGTTACTGTACGCATAATTATTATCCTGTAGCTTTCATACGGACAATTCCACTTTATGGCACATGCAATGGTTGTTGTAATTAAAAGGTCGATTGTCACGACACCCGTGATCAATTCCTCCTTTTGATTATTCTCCTCCTCTCGAGTAGCTTGTACATCCGCCTATCCTTAAACTCTCTCACCAATAATACATTCATCAATACAGGAATCCATCTGACTATATTCTTCAGTCCAGATAGAAACCTATGACATTTTTCTTCTGCATTTGATATCAATTGAGGTGCATACTTTGAAAGCATTGTAAACTCAACTTCATATTGCATTATAGAACGATCTCCCTCTACCAATCTGATGAACTTGTCCTGCATTTGTCTCCTAGCTGAGAGGGGTATAAATCAACCTCTAAAATTCTTCACAAAGTCCTCCCATGAAATAAGATTGCAGCAGCCTTCAAATTTCTCTCGCCTCGCCATCATCTTCGCCTCAAATGCTAAAGAAGCCAAAACAACTCTTTCCTGAGGGCATGACATTTTTAAAATTTTCTCTATCCGATCAACCGCTTTTCGATTCTATAGTCCTCCGTCGAGAAGAGGTGGCCTCATATCCTGAAATAATTTCAGGTATTTGTCAATAGGAACCCCGCCACTTCCACTAACTTGTGTATGTTGATTTCTTATCATTGAGTCATGCTTCCATCATTTGGTAAATGCATCTATTGTTAAGGCAATCCAAATTCGGTGCTCGCCGGTTTGTGTCTCTCTATTTTCACTCATAACATCTTCCTGAATTGATTCCATAGGCCTGAGAAGTACAAATTTATTATAACCGTTACATATAAATCAATATAATCACATGCAAATCTCTTCATAAAATTTATCTTCTTCCTAATGGCTCTTTGATTATGATCATACTTATGTCCCTAAATATAAAATCTAGCTCTGATACCACTCTTGTCATGACCCAGCCCGGGAGCTTGGAATACCAAGGCGGGAATATACGGTCGGACGGATAAAAGAAAATTTTCATAACATTTTCAAGCTTAAATAAAATCTCCAATCATACAAGAGTCAGTACAATCCACAAATGATTTAACAATTTGTCCACACATATATACTAACATATGACATACAATTTAAACATAATTTAACATAACTGACATAATTACCTATCTCCTGAAGTCTCTCTACGGCGATAAACATAACTCTTCCTTTTATCAGCCATTTAGTTAGGATGGTTACTTGAAAAAAATTAAACAACTAACAATTGAATAAAATTCAGTGAGTCAATTATGCTGTTACACTATAGTAAACAAGAAGATAGAACTAGTATGCATGCTAATTTTTGTTATCACATGTACATAAAAGAAATTTGCTCAAACAATCAAATATATGTAGGTATACATAAACATTTCGTATGAACTTTTACTTTTACATTTATCATCCGTCTTCGGAGTCACCGTCTAAACCTTTATCAATACTCATCTAAAGGACAAGTAATCATTACCATTTGCTAATTTCATTGGCCCTTTTTCATCATTTCATGCACGAGTACATTGCGTCCCCAGCCAGTACTATAAGGGGGTGAACTCCACTTTCAACATACACATTCATAGCAAACGATTATACAACTATGCATATTAATTTATAACTAATAAGAATCGCTTAACTTTATAAAATGATGAAGTGACAATATGATCTAACATTTTATTATCCAACATGAAGATACAAGAAACTACATTACAGTTTATGAAGAAACAAGAAAATAAATCACAACTTGCAGTACAGGAAAAAGTCATAATCATATAAACATGCATTTTATCACAAGAAATTAAAGACATTTTTATCATAAATGTAAGAACATAATTACCCACATTAATTTGCAGTTTTCTCTTGAACCTCCTTTCTTTAATTGAAATTCCTATAACATAAAATATTGATTTGATCAATATTAGAAAGTAATTTATTTTATTTTATTCATATGATACTTACTTTTATTATTTGACGCTCATATTCATTAATATTCATTGTCTATTTTCTAAATCAAATTAAATTCCTTAATAATATTGTTTATAATTATCAATTTCACTTTTTCATTACTACATTTAGATTATAATTCTACTAATATGCATGTAACATAATCATTTTTTACTCTATAAATATGTTTAAATAATTAAGTTTAATTTGTATTATACTTAAGGAAAGGTAAAATTAAGCTCTCAATCTATTAATACAATTAGTCGTACTGTTACTACATCCATTTCATTCATAAGTTTCAAATGTTTATATTTCATTTATAGGTTATCCTAAATTTAATACTTTTATTTATTATCATGATTAGTCTATATTATTAAACATAGACTATGCAAAATTAAAATCATAAAATCATAGTTATAAATTTTCAAAATTCTTCTATTTTCGTTGAATTTCTCACATTTGTATCAATCCTTAATAAATTTAATAATTATTATTGAAAATCAACATTGGATTTTCTATTTTTGAAATTAAATCAAAAGTAACATTTCTATTTATAATAACTAAAATTTTATCTTATAACATAAGTTTTCTCGATTTGTTCTTTGTCCTAAGATTCAACAAGCGGCTTGTCCAAAGTCACGCACAGACTCCCCACTCCTCGGCCGATCCTCGTTTCGATGCACCGACTTTCTCCTCTCTTGGTGTTAAGAAGGCTTACCTCCTTCCTCTCTTTTGATCGTCACGAAGGTTGTCCTTCCTCTCTTTGATCGTCGAAGACGGAAGGTTGTCTCACTCGCTAGGGCACGCACGGTAGAGTCTTCCCCTTCTCCTTCTCTCCCTCTCCTCTGTGTCTTGGGAGTTCTATTTGGTTTGTCAAATCAACTCCCCTTGGATTTTTCCAATCGCTAATCGTGTAGGTTGTATTTTTTTTTTTTTTTGGTTATTAGATATATATATATATATATATATATATATATATATATATATATATATATATATATATATATATATATATATATATATGTATGTATATATCCCACCTGTCATATTAAAACCCAAAGCACTTTCATTCCACTTTTCAATCTCGTAACAATCAAGACCAACAGTTGGGAGGCCAGAGAAGAGAGCATGCCAGAGGAAGAAAGGGAATGAGGGAAGGTAGGCTTTGATAAAAAAATTTAAATGTTTTGTATTTTCTCATGTGATCTCTTAATCGAGTTGTTAGATGTTGAGGCTTGTATGAGGAGAGAGATTCTTTTGAGGTTAATTTTTTTTAGATTTGAGTCTTAAGTTGAAATTTTTTTGATGATTTGAGAAATGTAAGTATCATATATTATATGTAAAAGATTAAGGTTTTGTGGTAATCGTTGTGAGAATTGATCATCAGTTTGTGTATGATCCATCTCTAATTCAAAGAGCAATTTTGATTTAGTGTTTCGCATGCAAATTTTATATGTATTTAGATTTATAAGTGAGATATGAGAAAATTTTCAGATTGTAAAGTGCATGTCTTTATTCTTCCATTCATGATTAAGGGCTTACACTTCAATTTTAAATTATGAGATGTACATGTTTGAAGTATTATAAATATGTAATATTTTATTAAAATGTTGAATTTTAAAAATAGAACATCTTGTATTTTTAAGTTACATATTGATGGAAAATATGATTAGCATGTTTATAATGAATGATATATGCATTCAAATAATCTATGATAAAAAATGCAATGAAGTTAAGAAAGGTCACGTTACATGTGATAAGTTAAGAAAGGTCATGTTATATGGGATAAGTTATCAATGATATGCTATGATCTATATAGATTTGCTTATAAACTTACCGAGGTGTGACCCTTTGAAGGAGAATGATCCTCTATCCATTGATATTGATTTGAGGGATAGTTCCCTATCACTATTGTCGAGTTACATTTGAGCTTTAGTAAGCTTTATAATGTTAGTCTACTTATTGGGTTATGACTCTTATGTTATATGGGTGTGTCTTTCATAAAGTTCACTATCTTATAATGATGGCCAATGAATTGAGAGATCTATACATGATATATTAAAAGGCTAGTATAAGATATACTATATTATGAAATAAATAAAATAAGTAAATGAATGATATGTTGTAATTAATCTAGTATGTTGATGCTAGTACACTTGACTAGCATAACACATGATATTTGGGAACTTAATGGTTCTTTGGAAGATTCTTTCAATAAAATTGCCCTACTATGCCATGTTATTATTAAACAATTTCACTTTATAATGATTATGCATAATGTACGGGCTCTAAGAAATTGTGCCCGAATCTTCTGAGAGAGTGTGTTTATAGTCAAATTTTAGAAAATAGATTAAATTTTTAAATAAGATACTACTCGAAGATTTCACCCTCATTTTGCAAAGACTTTATGATTTAATTTTAGGTTTTATATTGGCTCAAGCCATTATGGTTAATTATCCTCTCAATGATGACAGAACTTTTGATTTAGAGTAGTAGTTAGGTGCTAAATATTTAGCACATAGTAGTAGCTATTTTGATTTGGAAGAATTTATCATTTTTAGCTTAAAGTGAATGGTGAGTAGAATAATGATGAATTCGATTAATATTCTATGATTTCATTATCTCAAATTGCCATTTAACTTCTTCTTTTACAACGACCTAAGTCAAATACCAAGGCAGGAATAGATGGTCAGACGGATAAAAAGAAAACTTTACTTAACATCTCTAATATAAATAAAAATTACATAATATTTTTTTCAAATTAAGTCATATAAGAGCCACTACAAATTCAAATTATATTTAACAACTTTATTCACATATATAAAATATTCACCAACAGAAGTCATATAAAACGCAATCTAAAATATAAAACAATATAATACCTATCTCTTGAAGTCCCTCTACGACAGTAAACATAATCCTCCATTCTATCTTCCATTCTATCCTCCATATAGTTAGGAAAGTTACTTGGAAAAATATAAACAACTTGCAATTGAATAAATTTTTCATCGGATAAATTATGCTTTTATACTATAGTAAACAAGAAGGCAAAAATAGTATGAATGATAGGTTTTACTAAAACATAAACTTTGAGTAAAATGCAATTTAACAATCTAACATATAAGAGGTAGATGAAGATGAATATTATTTAAAATTTTTTTTTCTAATTTATCAATCATTTCAAGAGTCACCATCTAAAATTTTTTTTCCATAAAGAAACATTTTTCAATACTCATCCAAAGGACAAGTAATCATTTTCATTAACCATTTTCATTTACCTTTTCGTGCACAAGTACATTGCATCCCCAATCAGTACTATAAGGGCATGAACTCCACTTTCAGGCATACACATTCATAATATAGAATTTATAAAGCTATCCATATTATCTCAAAATAATAAATCAGTTAATTCTGTACAATAACATAAGTAATAATATGATCCAACATTTAAACTGTTCATTCAATATGGAGAAATGAGAAAACAAATCACAATTTGAAGTACGGAGATCATTTATAACTATGTATCGATGCATTTCATTATATGAAAATAAGTAAACTTTTATCATAAATGTAAGAACATAATTACCCATTTTAGTTTCTTCTTGATCGCTTCCCTTTGAAAATATTTCTTTAATTGAAGTTCCTATTATTAGAAATATTAACTAGATCAATACTTATAACTATCTAAATGTATATATTATTGAAACATAACTATCTCCTTATGATAAATTTTATAATTCTAGTTCTATACTAGTTCATTAGAGACATTCAATTTTCTGAAATTAATTTCTTATTCTCATTTAGATGATTGCTATTTATATCTATAATATTTTAATTTACTTAATTTTTTTATCAATTATCATATTGACTTTATTCATTATTAAATTTAAATTATGGATCTACTATTATGCATGTAACATAATCTTTTGTAAGAAGTTCTATCTATTTTTTTTCTTAATTTTTTAATTAATTATTTAAATTAATTCATTTTTCTTTTATTCACCTCATAAAATTTTATCTTTAAGATTCATAAGAAAAATTAATTTTGTATTATTATAAACTATAATATATGTTATATTTATGTACATTTATTAAGCTAAATATCAAGTTAATATTTAAGTTATATTTTGCATTTAGTATTTAAAATTTAAATAATTAAGTTTGATTTGTATCATACTCAAGGAAAGGTAGAATTATACTCTCCATCTATTAATACAATTAATCATATCTTTATTAAATCCATCTCAATCATAAGCTTCAAATCTAGCATTTCATTTATAGGTTCTCATAATTTTTTTTTTATAATCATGATTAGTCTACATGATTTTTAACATGATTAAACATAGACTATGCAAAATTAAAATCATAAAATCATATTTATAAATTTACGAAATTCTTTCATTTTTGTTGAATCTCTCTCATTTGTATCAACCCTTAATAACTTTAATAATCATTATTTGAAAATCGACTTAGGATTTTCTATTTTGCAATTAAATCAAAAGTAAAATTTCTATTTATAATAACTAAAAATTTTACCTTATGTTATTAGCTTTCTTGGTTTGCCCTAAGATCCAATAAGCTCGTCGGCTTGTCCAAAGTCACGCACGCACACCCAACTCCCCTTCCTCCCGCGGTTTCGCTTTTACGACTGCTTCCTCCTTTCTCTCTCGACGACTAAAGCCCCGTGCAAGGATCTCACTCTGCTAGTAACGCAGGTGAATCTTCCCTTCTCTTTCTCCCTCTCTCCTCTCACAGTGTTTTGGGAGCTGGTTTCGCAAACCAAATCCGGCCCCCACTTTTCAAATTTATCTATGAGCAGCTAATTGTCGTGACAGTTTTGAAAATATTATATAATTTTCTTTTTTTTTTCCGGTTATTACAACTTGGTTCAAGATAGTTGACTCAACTTGACTGAAGGATATTCATTAATATACATGAGTTACATTGCCTAAAGAGATTTGTATACTTGAGACAAATGTTTGCCCAAAGGGGCAACTTTAAGTAGCTAATAGAGAATATTATTCTTTATCAAGTACACGTTATTGTTTATCAGTCAAAGGACTTGGGCCATTGGAGAACTTACAAATTATTATTATTACTATAATTTAATGATGCCTTTTCTTATGATGAATCACTCGATTAAAGGTGATCATAGTTATTTTTTGTGGTGCCATTTGATGGCAAAATTACAAGGTAAAAAGACACTTCGTATCCTTATTATTGCAAGATCGTTGAGAGTGATGATAGAGATGCTTGTAATATGACATTAACTTCTTATGAGCTTAAGTTAAGCTTTAATTCGTTATTCTCAATAAATAATTACAAAGGTTAGATGAATTATTAATTTATACCTTAGGCGGTTGATTTCACTTGTATAAGATTTCGATCTCAGTCGTTGCTGGAATTCTCTCCCTCGCACTCACTTCACGCATGTCACAGCAAGCAGAGCACAACATAGTGCCAATTAAGGGGAAACTAAGAGGAAATTGGGATGAAATAATTATGTTTAAGATTAATTAATTAAATGTATATAATTTATTAAGCCATACTCTTAATCCCAGTTGCTCGATTCCCACTAATAATCATTAGCCTAGCATGCTTGTCGAAGTGGAAAAATCTGGTTGCTACAGTGAATTAAATGGATGTATGATAAGTTAATTTAAAACTTAGGATAATTAATTAATTGATTAAATTAATTCATACTTATTAATAAAATAAGATTTTATATATGCTTATATATATCAAAATGATTAATATGAAGAGTAGAATTTTAAATGGGGTATATTTTTGAGACATGTGAAAATTGAGGTATATTTTTTAAAATGGGTTAAATTTACCCTTTTGCATTACAATCCTCCCCTCATAAAAATTTTGTTCTTGAAAGTTTTTTGGTAATTATTTAAATAAAGAAGGGAAACTTTTGTTTCATTTCTTGTTCATTCTTTTAGGTGGCTTCTTTGATCCGTGCTCCATTCAATCATGACATATGGAATCTATTCATTTCTTAGTTTCATAACATCAAATTCCAAATTCTTTTAAATTCTTCAATATTTGTCAAAATTTGTTGTTTTCAATTTTTCTATGTGAATTTTTCTGCTCTGTATTAGTAATTTATTTTCTTAACATTGATATATGAAAAACATTGTAGATAGTTAGCTAGTATAATAAATTTGTAAATCATTTTACCAATCCTTTCAATAATTTGAAAAGGTCATATATATCTGTGGTTCACTTTACCTTTTTGACCAAATCTGCTTACACCTTTCATAGGCTTTACTTTCAAAAATACAAATTCTTCAATTTGCAACTCTCTAGCTCTGTCTTGGGTTATATTATTTCTACTGATGATCCTGAATAACTTTTAATATATCTCTGATTAATCTGATTTTCTCTGTAATTTTATCAACTAGCTCCAGACTTAACAACTGACATTCTCCTACTTCAGTTCAACTTATTGGAGTCTTTACACTTGTAATTATGTAGTGCTTCATAGAAGGCCATCTAGATGCTATATTGGTAACTATTATTATATGCAAATTCAATCATACGAATGTGGTCTTCTCAAACACCTCCAAATCCAGAATACATAATCTCAACAAATCCTTTAATACTTGAATTGTTCTTTTGGACTACCCATCAATTTAAGGATGAAAAATTGTGTTCAAATGTAACTGTGTACTTAGGCCTCTTTGAATTCTTGTTCACAACTTGGGAAGTAAATCCATCATCTCTATCCAAAAAATATCTTAAGAATACCATGTAGTCTGTCTATCTCCTTAACATACAATCTAATCAACATATTAATTGAGTCTCACTACTTAATAGGCAAAAAATGTGCAAACTTAGTCAATGTCAATAATGATCTAGTTTCTATTATGAGCCTACTTGGATTTAGGAAATCCCATAACAAAATTCATTGCAATTTTTTTTCATTTTCATTCAGGTATAAGTAATGATTGTAACAATCTATTGTGTCTTTGATGCTTAGTCTTAACAATCTGACAAGCCTAGTATTTTGAAACATACTCAGCTATTTCTTTTCATATCGACCACCAAAATATAGTTTCAAATCCTTTTACATTTTTAAGCTCCTTAGATGAATAATATATTTTGCATGATAAGCTTGTAAAATTTTTGTCTTAAATTAAGTATCACTTGGTACTCACAATTGAAATTTCTTTTTGATAACACTTACATCTACAATGATGTCTTGTCTCGGACGAATTTGAATATGTTCAATAAGTTTCTTATATTCATTATTCACTTTTTTTGTGCTGGTTTAATTTTATTAATTAAAGTTAGGTTCATGGTTATTATCATCAAATCTTCTAACTTCCAAATATAAAGCATCCATTTCCTTAATTAATTCAGGCTCTTGAGTGATGATCCAACTAGCATTGCCCATAGACTTGCGGTTTAATGTATCTGACACTATATTTACTTTGTTTGAGTAATATTGAATATTTAAGTCATAATCTTTAATAAGCTCCAACCATCTTTTCTGCCTTAGATTCAATTCTTTTTGTGTGAAGCTATACTTCAGATTTTGATGATCATTAAAAGACCGAGCATTTTATTCCATATAAATAAAGTCTCCAAATATTGAGAGCAAAAATAACTGCTAATTCTAAATCATAAGTTAGATAATTTCTCTCATAAGATTTCAGCTATCTTGAAGCATGTGCAATCACTCTTCTGTTATGCATTAAACACAACCTAGACCTTTTAAAGATGCATCACTGAATATCTTAAATCTCTTAGATTTTGATAGAATAGCTAAAACTGGTGCAATTATCAAATATTTTTACATTTCCTAGAATCTCTGCTCACATTCATCTGACCATTGGAATATGACATCTTTTTTCATTAAATTAGATTGTGGCATTGCAATTTGTGAGAAACCTTTGACAAACCTTTCTAATAACCTATTAGTCTCAGAAATGTGACTAAGAATACAACATTATTCAACCAGATCTACTCTCCAACCTTTGACAACTATAAAATTATAAGTTAAAACAAGATCTAATATAATTCTAGCTTCTTTATTAGTCACTCCACATTCATAGCCACCACAAATACTTTTAAAATCTTTTACTGTACCAACAAGTCTATTTAAATCTCTTCCAATAAATATCTTTTCTTCGAAAGATATTCTTTGTATTATTCCTCCAAGTTATTTCAAAAATTTTCTCTTGAGTTTACATCCAAACATACTTAAGGAGCATAAAACTTATAGACATTAATAGTCTTAATATCAATAATAATCTTTAATGCTATAATTCTATCTTCAATTCTATTAATATATATAATATTATTAAATTTTTATATATAATCACATCTATAAAATTTCTAGTTTGACTCTTACCTGAATACTATGGTTTAAAATCTAAACTATCATTCTCTTTGGCTTTCTTCCTAATTCATTTAGTTTTTTGAATACATAAGATATTTATCTTCTAATGGACCATAATATCTATTAACTCCAAGTTCCTAAGTTAATATTAGTTCTAAGGATTAACTTTTTTGCTTGCATCCATCCATAAATAGGAACCTTTACTTATTTAACATTGCACCTGAGTGTTGATACAGTGTCTTTTGTATACTTTTCAGTATTCAGGCCATATAGTGAGTCGCTTACAGGAAATGCCTTAGCATTTATACAATATATTAAAGGATTTATGTCATGATTTTTTAACTAAGTTTTACATTAGTTATCGACTACCTAATGTAATTGAGCTCAAATAAAATTGAGTTCAAATGATCTAAATTTATAAGTGTACTTGCCACCACTCTATTTGATTTTTTTGTTTCCTTAGGGATGAGTGCAAAAACTTTGGCCTTTATTGGTGGATTACACTTCTAAGTTTTCCTTTTTTTTGATTTGAAGGCTTTCCATGGAATTAAGCAGTACCTGACTTACTGTCTTCTAATAAAATTTTCATCTTTGTTCTCGAAAACCCAATGGTTTGATATCCTTTTTCATCTCTAATGGATCATCTACCTAATGATGTCCTTATTATTTGCATATGTAATATTTCTTAGAACCATCTAAGCATTATCCAAAATGTCTCTTCTCCCATTTGTCATAGATAGACCTTTTCAATATAACCTATTTTTGCTTACTGTCAAATTTGAATTTCTTCTTGAAAGATCTATCCTCTTCTCAAAACTTCCTGTAGATCCTACTGATTTTTCTAGAAATGTTTAGCTCATTTTCAATTTCCTTGTTCTTTCAACTAACACTGAAAATTTATTGATTTCAAATGGAGCCAATGCTAATCTCAACTATCTCAAAGACTTAACAAAAATTTGTGATATTTCTCTTTCTAGGTATTAACATAGTGAGTATCATATTTGGAGAGAGAAGTAAACTCTTCATTGCATCACAATCTTTGATCCCTGAGTTAAGTTGGAAATTTTATCTTATAATGCTAAACACTTTGACAAACTCTTTCCACTTGATGTGAGTGATAGCCATCAATCTGAACTTCTCTATGCTGAGCTTGTCATCATCTCTCTACTTCACCTTCATGTATATATATATATAGCTAGTATTACCCTTATGTTCTTAGGAAAAATCATACCATCAAGGATCTTTCCAATTTTTAATAACTAGTCTTCAGCCATTATAGGATTATTGGCTCACTTGAATGTTGGTAGCTTAAATATCTGAAATATTTTAAATGTTGATCTACTTTGAAACCATATTCAGATCTGGGCCTACTGCTACGAGATTTCACAATAGAAGCCAACATATCAACTACCTATGAAATCAATTTAACAACACACTATAATTCATTTAATTGGGTTTCTTTATTTGCTTTAGGCTATATTTTACTTTTGTTGGAGTTATCTCCTGCCTATAATTTAGGTTATGTGGCTAGTTTGAAAGATGGTCATTCAATCTTTCTAACATTTTCAGGCATGTTTATTTATTATTGCATAAATTATTTATTTGATGCACATTTATTATACAGTGAATTATCAACGTAATTTTAATTGTCCTATAGCTCTATATTGATTAATTTAATTTTAATCTCATTCCTAATTTCTTAAATCCAATCATGCTTCTATTATCGATTGCACTTCAACCTTTGCTTTGGTACCACTTTCTGTCACACCACACCCCAAGCGTCTCTTTTCTCGGGTCAGCCTCAGGTGTAATAGAGGAGGATAATTCTACCAAACACAACTTCCACTAATTCATCCCAACATATATGTATTCAAGATAAGTGGGTGAAAATTAAATTTCAACAAATCATCATAGACAAATTCTTATATTTTAAATTCTTCTAATAATTTTTTATATTTAAACAATATAACTTGAAAGTCTATCAAATCATTTCTAAAAGAAATGTAAAGCATCTAAAAGTACTTAAACATAAATTTTACGCACCCTTCTTATTCTTGCCTGAAAATCAATGTGTAATATTATAAGTCCAGAGACAAGTAATGCTAAAGTAAAATTCATTACATGATAAAAGAAGTAATATGCATATGAATCAAAAGCTTGCATGATTATTAACGGTAAGGAAAGACATGTTTTTATGTGTAAACACTGATTAGTAATATATAAGAATGTGAAATATAAATAGTAATTGATAGTAATATTATATATATATGCAATTCATTTTATAAAGTTTTATTTTCAATTATAAGTCAGGTTATATATTAGAAATATCATTTATACTTGCTTAGGCTTGACTCTTATCATATCTTAATGGTCATCACTGCCCGTCAACCAAAACTACTAATATGACTTACAATCTTAACATTGTATACCAATAACCCTTTTAACACTAATTAGTCTAATCCAACTTTAATGCCTTGAGTCAAGAATTTTAAATTTTTTTGTAAAGGCTCATCTTAATAGAACTTCTGACTTGCTATGCAGATCATAGTAAGCAGTATGCCTGTAACAAATTTCATGACATTCCTTGCTTATAATAACATTAATTTCATTTGCATAGTTGCATTTTCTTTCAGATTTACATACACCTGCATTGAAATATTTATCAATATGCATAAAAATATTATATAATATTATGAAATTTGACTCAATTGTACTCATTCTAAATCAGTGAATCATGATTAATAAAATTATTTAGGTAATCAGTTATATCTGTACATAATATAAAATAAATTCTTAAATGCAATACATAATATGAATATAGTAAGTAATCAGTGACAAACATCAATCCTATAGAGATTCTCAACATTAATTTAGCAATTGGATATCTCACCTCAATATTTGGGCCAATTTTATGACAAGTATGTTGACGCAAATACTCAACCTTATTATAATATTAATCTAAATTAAGAATTTTTTTTAAAATAAACATATTTTGATATAATTATAATTTCAATTGCACTTTACATGAATTTGACTTAGCTTCATAACATTCTTTCTAACTTATAGCTTGCTCAATCTTCTATAAACTTAACTGTGGCTACCAAAAATAGTAGATGAGTTTTTAGATGAAGTAAAATTTAATATATTCACCTATTTATTATTTTAGGCTGCTTACTCAGATGCCCACTAAATATCCTTTTCTAAATTATAGTCAAACATATAATCTTTTTGAAAATTTTATTTTTACTAAACATATAACATAATATTATTCTAATAAACAATTAAATGAAAACTAATTGATAAAATCATTTAACTATACAATAAATATATATCGCCTAAATCCAAAAATAAATTTTCTTTTATGAAAAAGATTCCCCCCCCCTCCCGCCCAAAAAACTTCATTAGGGTGTTAATTAATTAATATAATAGTTAAATAACTTAATTATCAAATACTAATTAAATTTAATATATATATATATTATGTGTGTATTTATATATTGTTTAATTTACCTAATTTTTTCGAGCACCACTCCAATTCCTGCTTTCCATTATTTTCTTGAAATTTTTGAGCTCAACAACCACTCAAACTGCTGAAATTGCTCCCCAAGTAGCAGAATATGACACAATGCCAATTGCAGGGAAACTAGCAGGAAAATGAGAGGAAATAAAGATGTTTAAGAGTAATAAATCAAATGTACATTATTATCTAAGACGTACTCTTAATCCCAGCAGCTCAATTCCCACTAATAAGCATTACCAATGCATGCTTGTCAAAGTGAAAAAAATTGATTGCTACAATGAATTAAATGGATGAACAATAAAGTAATTTAAAACTTAGGATAATTAATTAATTCATACTTATTAGTATAATTTGATTTTATATATGATATATATATATATATATATATAAATGATTTATATAGTAGAATTTTATAAAATTTCTTTGATTATTCTTGAGACATTAGAAAAACAAGGTATATTTTTAAAATGCATTAAATTTATTTTTCTGGTATATTCAAGCATTACACATACACCGAGTTAGCCTTTCATCTTCATGAGCAACTCTCTTGGAGATGTTGCCATTCTTGAATCAGTATCCAAGAAAAAACCAAGTTGGACAATCTTGGACCCACATCGGAGGACTCGTTATACTTGAAGTCAAGAAATCTTAATTACATTTCTTTAAAGCGCCATCTCTATAAATAGGTATTCACAAGAGCAATGTGAGGAGAGAGAATGGAACAGAACAAATGGAGAAGATATCTCATTAAATAAACTAAGGGGGTATTTATAGAGAGAAATAAATCAAAATTTGAGCTATTGTCACATCTACCATTTAATGCCTAGATCATATATCGCCGCACACATCATTATGGAAATTCTTCCACGCATCACTTGCATAATATCATGTTATACTATAAAAAATAATAGTAATAGAATGGTAAAAAGTGATTAGTCATAGGTACACTAACAATAGATATAAGGAACTCATTAAATCTTTATTAAATGATTATAAATTTTTTTACATTACATAAAAGTGAGTCTATATCACTCGCCACCATGAAAAAACTTGAAAAACGGATCTAATAATGCATTTGGGATGATTATTCTTCTCTTAACTAGTTGTAGAATGAACTTCCCCTCAGCTAGGAATTGGCTAGAATGCGATGATTCCGAGTATGTACGAGTCATTTTCATCTCTTCCTTCAACTCTGCCTTCTCTTAGACATGAAATATGCATCTTCTCCTACAACAAAGGAGCCTTGGCTACTTGGATGTGTTGCACGAGTAGGAATAAGCAATAGTGATGATTCACTCGGAGGCTAGTCATGCCTAGTAGTGGCATTAGATCTCAAAGACACCCTATGAGGAGCATTAAACTAGGAGCTCGTCGCTTTCTCTTGCTCCAAAGTCATGCCTGTGAGAAGTAATGAGAAGTTAGGGGCATAAACTCTGTATCCAATACACTAAGAGGCAAATCAAGAAGCTTAGCGGCTAAATTCAACAGCCTTGTAGGAGTAGCCATCCATGGAGAAAGTGATAGCACCTCAGCCTCATTCTCGTTAGGTGTTAATAATTGAGCGCATGGTGTAATATGAAATGTCAAAATGATTGTACTCTGCATTTCCTCATTATTTTTCTTGTTAATTAATGTCTTTAATGCTCACAGTAGTATTACATTTAGTGATTTATAAAATTCTATAAGATAAATAATTTTATTATATAGTTCAAAATATAATAATATGATAATAATATGCTATTTTGATCCTTTAAATTATTAGAGTATTAATTATCATAAATATGCTAGCTCAGTATAATTACACTTAATTGGGGCATTTTTTGATAATTAAATAAAAAAGATACAATCTTAATCCATAAGAATGATATATGCTTAAGAATGAAATATAATTGTAGGTGTTCAAAACTTAAATGCACTATGTTAAACATATGATATAGTTTTACTTTTATTTTTCTCCATTTTTTAAATATTCTTTTAAGTGTCATTTAATATTTACCTAAATTTTGAAACATTTTGATATTATATAGTAATTGATTAGCGTGTCGACTTATAATAACTATTGATAAGGGTTAGACATGAAAACGATAGTCATCATAAATATAACTAACGTGCTCTTAAAGAGAGAGAGAGAGGTGAGAGAAAGCAACTCAGCTTATCTAGAATATATGATATTGGTGTGTATTGAAAGAAGAGGAGAGATGATAGAATAGGAGAGGTACTGTTGCCAAGGGAATTAAATTTTATTCAATGGATTTGAAAGAATATATTGCTCTATTTATAAATATCTAATTTTTTTAATATTAAAGTTCAAAAATTACATGAAAATTAAAATCTATAGAATATATGATATTGGTGTGTATTGAAAGAAGAGGAGAGATGATTGAATAGGAGAGGTACTATTGCCAAGATAATTAAATTTTATTCAATGGATTTGAAAGAATATATTGCTCTATTTATAAATATCCAATTTTTTTAATATTAAAGTTCAAAAATTACATGAAAATTAAAATCTATCAGAAAAATAAAAAAAATATATAGTTCATATTCACTCTTGTTAAGTTATTTGATAAGATAAATTCTAATCTCAATGCTTATGATATTTATTTGATTATTAAAGAAAAAATACCTAAAAAATATTACTTATAATTATTTGCTTTATTTAATGCTTGGATTCGTTTTATCCTGTGAATATTGATCATTATTGAAATTCATCTTCGTTATGAGATTTCATATTCTTGTGACTATTCAATAAATTGTTTGAAACGAAAGAAACATGTTTGTTGTTTCTGCATTAAATCTGAATAATTTTTTGTTAAGCTTTAGGTTGGTATTCTATAAGTTATACCTCTTTGTATTTTTCATTGCACATCTTATCCTCAATTGTATTGGTTAACCTAGACTCTTGAGCAACACATGACAACTATACACTTTGGCTGCATCATAATTTGAAGTTTAACACTCCATCAGTTATTAGATTATCGTGTGTTATACCTTCATGAACTGGTATATCACATGTAACTTATTGGATATGGATTCCGATTTAAGAGTTCTAAATAAAATCTATTTTTGCTGAATATTGAGTTATAAACAAGCAAGTTAAAACCTAAGTGATTAAGCAGTTTCAAATGAGCTTGGTAAAGTTGAAGTGTTTTGAATGGTTAGGTGCTTGTCTATTGAGATTGCTTGATATCTATGGCAGGTTTTTTATTTGATAGTTGCTGGACATTTTATATGGTGTTTTGTGATTAGCTGGAAAAATCAAAGTTTGGATTGATATAATCTGATTCCCATTATGTTTAAAGAAGTCCAGCTTCTAGCTTTCTCACATCTTGTCCCAGTGTATGTGATAGTAGTCGGTTTTAGTGATATTTTATATAAGAAGTTTGATCTCTCCCTTCAGGCCTGTATCATCTTCATTCGTAAATTGATCCTATTCAGCTCAAACTCAATCTGTTTGGTTTCTACACACAATGGAAATTTGTGTCAAAGTCAAGTGGAAGCTGAGTCAGTAACTCAATCTTTTTCTTACCCATGGCTCTTCACAGAAGTATGTTAGATATATATGATTATGAGAGCTGAGAAAAAAGGAATTAGGAATTATGTAGCCATTTTGACTTCGTTTTACATCTCATAGAACATCTTATATCATCATTGACCATTGCCATTGGTGGCATGAGTGTATATGGTGCTGAACTAGGATAGCTGTGATGATGTGAACATCGATAGAATGAAACAAATAAAACTTAGAATCCCTCCATACTCTTCTGCCGTATATTTTTTCCTCCATTGAAATGGAACTGATGAAGAAGAGGAGACATCTCGATTTTATTTTTTTACTCAAGAAAAAGTGGGCTTCATAAGATAAATAGACCTATAGGATTTAGTTGGGTATAAATTTTATGGGCTCTAGTCTGGACTATTGTGATGAACATTTGACAGATCTTGCACTGAAGATGAACAGCATTGGAGGAGGGATTGCTGTAGGTCATGTTTCTTGTACTCACAACAGATGAAGCAGATCCATTCTGTTTTTGGTTTTTCTTTGTGGGGAGCAGATGCTGATTTTACTTAGTTTTCTTATATATTGATAATACAGTTTGAAGACTTTGTTTTGCTTCAATTTTTACAAGAGATTGTTGCGAAGCATTTCCTAACATGCTTTTTTCCTTTTACTTTCAGCATAGATACTGCATTTCCGAAGATTACTTTCTTTTTTGAGAATTCAGTGGAGCTGCATGTTTATCCACATGATTACTTTTTCGAAAATGGGGTAAGATCCATGAAAATGTTTGACTACATTTATGATATGCTGAAGATTGGTAGTTTCGACTTCTGGACGATAACATTTTTCTATAGATGTGAATGCATAGTCTTAAATGGTTTCTAAAATTATCCTTTTTAATGTTCTTAAATGATGCTGCTACAGCAATTCAGAGTATATTTTTTACATCGATCAAATGATATTTAATCCACTTTTTGTAAATTCCTATAGTAAGTATACTAGTTATTTTGATGACCGGAGAACTTTTGAAATTCCTCAATCATGTTCATCTTGGTCATATAACTTCCCCTCCAGTTTGGACGTTGTCAATAGTTTTGTCAAGTTTGTTTAGATTAGACCTGTAAATGATCCAAATCAGCAGAGTACTACACTAATTCACTCATTATTGTCTTGTTCAGTTTGAGCTAAGCTTGTACATGATCTTTTTAAAATCATATTCAAACTTTTCTTTCAGTCTAAGCTATAACTAAGTTTTAGTTGATACTAATTAAAATGCTTATTATTTAAACACATCTTAATTACTATTATTAATTTTTCATCTACATACTTTTTATATATTATTTTTTGTTTTTTTGTGAAATTCAATTGCTAAATGAATATATATGTGAAAGGTTGAAGTAGCTCTAGTGGATAAGATTAGAGAGAGTTACCTTAGATGGTTTGATCACATAAAGCATCGGCCGTCTGATGACCTAGCTAGGAGTGTAGATGTATTAGATTTGCCTTATGTTAAGAATGGTAGAGGTAGACCTAAAAAGACTTGGTTAGGATGTATAAAAAGTGATCTTAGTTTAATAGAATTAAATGAAAAATTGATATTTAATAAACACAATAGAGAAAAAGGATTCATGTAGCCGACCTCACATAGTGGGATAAAAGCTTGTTGTTGTGAAATTCAAATGCTAACAAGAATTATGTTTTGATGTTTAATCTCTCCATCCAATTATTTCTCAAAATTTTCATCATTCTTATACATTTAATAAAATGCATAATTAAATTGCATAGGAGATATTTATGCAAGAACATAAAATAAGTTATCAAATTTGGAGCTTAGTCATCACTAAATGCGCATTATATTGAGGTCATAACAAACTACTTGTAACTAACAACCGAACACATCCATGGGCATAAATGAACATGCCCATGGGCATAAAGGAACATGTGGATCAGCACTCAAGTTTGTTCAATAATATGCTTTGCTGAGTTTTAGATTTTTTTTTTCAAGCCTTTTCAATCTAAGTAAATAAATATAAACAAGTATTATATGAATGAATATAAATTATTCATCAAATATACTTGTTTGCTTACAAGTACAGCTTTGATGAAAAAAAAAGAAGGTTTTGATAGCTTAGTTTTTGATCTTCTTGCTATGATGCCGATTTCATACGGAGGTTCTAAATGATCTATAGCTTCTTCCAGCACATTATTTGTGTTTTTAAGAACATTTGTTTACTCTCCTTGAAAACAGTTTCAGTAGTTCTTGAAACGTAAATAAATACCACTCATGTCAACCACTGAAGTTAATAAAAATATGATATTCTCTTACATCAAGGAACACATTCACGTCTGCATAACCTAGATTTTGAACTAAAATTATTCTATCTTCTTCAGTGTTTACTGGTGGCTTCGAGATGCTTGAGGTGTACTTTATCTTTCAATATTATTTCTTCAAACTGAGAGGGGTAGCCTAATTTTTTTGTTTTTGCAGATTAGAAATAGATTAACATATTTTGGAAGAAAATCTTATTTTTTTCACAGTAATCTATCTACTACACCTAAACTATATGAACCTTTGGAAATTATTTCTACCAAGTGAAACTTGCATCTAGAGACTTCATCAGGGAAACAGGTTAACAGAGTTGGAGTGAACTGTAACTTACGTTTCATTGAAAACTCCAGTGTGGCAAGTAGTTCCAGTGGGTATTGTGCGCAATGTCTGATTGCATTCTAGGAGATCAAAATCTTTTTGTCATCTCTAGCTTCTTCTAAAATTTCTTGAGAAACTTGTATCTGTTTTGTAACCGACAGATTAATTTTAATAGCTTTCTTTTTATTTTATTATGCTATCTTTTCTCTCATATATTGTTATCATTTAAGCAATTCTTATGGCAGGATGGAATCTGGTGTACTGGTTTTCAAAACAGTGCATTTCAGTCTACTGATGGGAAGAATGTATTTCTTTTAGGAGGTATATCTTTCATTTTAGCTATTCTACATCTGCTCCACGAATATCAATGTTGTGGAGTCATTAAAATTGATCTAATCAAACTAGAATTAATTTCAGACAATAATAAGAGTGAGTAAGATGCTTCATGTAGATTCTGCTACTTTTTTTTTTTTTGAATTCATAGCCATCAAGACTTTACTATGAAATTTTGGCCTCTGTCTTCCATTCTATCATCTGTTTCAGAAATCACTTTTATTTCATTGCTTGAATCCACGAAGAGTTGCAAATATTAATAGGTCCTTTATCCATTAAGGAACAAAATTGAACTTAAATTAGATTGTTAGGAAAGAATCTTTTTACAAATAACAAAGAGGTAAATAAAAAAAACAAAGTTATCAATGACCAAAGAAATCCTGTAGTTCGAACAAATTTGGTTCCTAACTTTATTCTATCTCGTCTTTATTTGCATTTTGACAACTTCAAACCAAAAGGTAAGTTTTCTGCTTGGGAGGACAATAGCCTACTCTCTTCCTTCATATAGTAGTTTAAGTGCTCTTTCGTTCAGTGACATGTGGTGTCTTGTCATTTATCAACTATTTGGTTCACTGATATTTTTAGATAACTTTTAAAATATAAAATTGTGTTCTGTTTTTGTTTAAACTAGATGGCGATGGATTTAACCAACATCTAATGTCATGACATCTAAAGAATCATGCTACTGTTTTATATCAACTTTTAACAGTATTAGGGAGATAATATTGACATCTAATAACACTTTAACATCTCAACAATATTGAACCAAACAGTTTAATAATATATTTTTAATGGTTCAAAAGATATATATTTTTTTCAAGTTTTTATCCTTAGTCCCATATTTTTTTCTATATCATTTGACAGATTTGGTATTATCAAATAAGCTAGTTGTATATGATCTTGAGAATCAAGTTATTGGCTGGACGGATTACAACTGTAAGTATCTTCGAGCTCCCCTGTTTTTTCTGTAAAGAGATTTCTTATAAAAGAAAACTACAGGCTTTAATTTCCTTGCACTTAGTAGTTACTCGGACTAACTTAGTTTGATTGGCATCTGATAGTTCAAAAGCTATTTTCTTTGTATAGTATTGGATGCCTATAGCAATGAAAAAAGAATGATATATATATATATATATATATATTTGAGAGTTCTAGAACAGAAAGGAGTTAATATTGGTTATATTCAAGTCATTAAGGATATGTATACTAGAGCTGTTACTTGTGTCCAAACACAAGGAGGATTGATAAAATATTTTTCTATTTCAGTTGGATTACATCAAGGATCAGCTTTAAGCCCTTATCTTTTTTACTTTGGTTATGGATGTTCTTACTAGGCATTTACAAGAAGATGTACCTTGGTGTATGCTTTTTGCCGATGATATTCTTCTTATTGATAAGACTAGAGAGTCCAACGAAACTTGAATTATGGAGGTCAACTCTAGAGTCTAAAGGTTTTCATTTAAGTAGATCTAAAGCGAATATATGGAGTGTAATTTTAGTTGTAGAAGTTCTAGTGGTAGTGTTGTGACATTAGGTGAACAAGTGAGCGTTTCAAATATTTAGGCTCTATTGTTCAAAATGATGGTGAAATAGATGGAGATGTTATTAGTAGAATTCAAGTTGGATGGTTGAAGTGGAGGAATCATCGGCTTATTATGTGATAGAAAAGTTTCCACTTAAACTTAAGGAAAAATTTTATAAGATGGTAGTAAGACCTGCAATGACTTATGGTGCAGAATGTTGGCCAATAAAAGAGAAGCATAAGTCTAAGTTAAGTGTTACAGAGATGAGGATGCTTAGGTGTATGAGTGGCTTTACTCTTAGAGATAGAATGCAAAATGAGTATATTCGAGAAAAAGTTGGAAAGCTCCTGGTAGATAAGATTATGGAGAGTCGCCTTAGATGGTTTGGCCACATAAAGCGTCATCCGATGACCCGATCAGGAGAGTAGATGCATTAGATTTGCCTTATGTTAAGAAAGGTAGAGGTAGACCTAAAAAGACTTGGTTAAGATGTATAAAAAATGATCTTAGTATACTTGATTTAAATGAGAATTTGACACATAATAGGACATAATGGAGACGAAGGATTCATGTAGCCGACCTCACCTAGTCGGATTTAAGGCTTGTTGTTGTTGTTGTTGTTGTTGTATGTATGTATGTATGTATAATTTATTCCTTGATACCTATATTTTTGTGTTCACTCACTAACATGAAAAAACATTAAGTCACTCTTTAACATCTCAAAGGTATTCCTTCATACATACATGCTTAAATAGATGTATACTTGCATGCATTTGTGCATGTATAGAGTTAGGACAATTTTGTGGGCTTTGAAAATTCACATCTAACTCTTCTGTGAGAGAGATTTGTTGTTCTCGGTCAAACTTTTATAAAGCAGGTTAGATTGTAGATAATGCATTGCCTAGAAATTTCATTGTCATTTTATGAGGACTTTAGATCAAGTTCTAAATTTTTCATAGGAACTTGTTAATTTCCTCTCTAGTTATGGGAGAGAAATTTAGAATTTAGATCAGTGTTATTTATTAGACACAAAGAAGTTAGCATACAATGACATAATTTTATGTTTTAAGATTGTGAAATTTATCATCGTTGCTTAGAGTGAATATTGGGAGGAATGATGATGAACTCGATGAAGATCCCATGATTTTATCATCATGAGTTATTCATGGTCTCTAGTATATTTAGTTAGAGAAGGTAGTCGACCCAACTTGACTACGAATCTTTATCAGTAGGTATAGGTTGTTTCATCCAAGGAGATCTTGTAAACTTATAGTAGATGTTTGTTTAAAGAAGTAATTTTTAGTCAACATTAGCTAGCAAAGAGCTTTATGCTTATCTAATGTACCTTATAATTTATAATGCAAGGGATAGAGCCATAAGAAAACATGTGGGTTGCAACCATATTTGTAATATAATGATGTCATTTTACAACAAACTATCTTCTTAAAGAGCTCTAATCATAATCACTACTTTCTCTCGTACTATGTTGCGATAAAATCATGCAGACCGAGGACATGAACTATATTCTTACTGGCATAAGATGATTTGAGTATAACAATAAATGTACTCTTGATACGACCTTAACTCTTTATGAGCATAATTTATTTTTCAATTTATCATTCCTAACAAACTTTTCCGGAGGGTTAATAAATTTTACTTGATTAATTTATTTAATTTTGTGATTAAGTATGTGATCCTAAGTATTCATATTTTATTAGGATTTAACCCCGAAATAATTGTTCTTGGATTTTGCGATGATTTGACAATAAAAATATTTTTGGTTAAGATTTTTATTAACACAAACACATTAGGGTATTTGGATAATTTCATTTTAATGCTTTGAACTTTGTCAATTCTTTGTGCCTACAAAGAACTAGGTTCAACATATGCGTATAGCTTTAATTTATCAATACATTCATTACTATATAGATCTTATCCGTTCTAATCTCTATATTTAAAGGATCGGGCTTGTGAAGTACATATGATTGAATTTATCATATTATATACCTTGTCAATCACAATAGATTGGGTCTATCAATTTTAAGCTTTGTTAACATATCTTGTATGTGTTATGTTAAGAATTCACATTTTAGGATGAATTTGTTAACTTACAATTTCAAACTATGGGTGAAGCGGCCCGCTCAAGGACATGCCAACTTTATACATTTCAGTTTGACTTTGGAAGATAAAGTTTATATCTTTGAAACATTTACATAATTCCTCAAAATATTCTCACATTTTTTGAGGCTAAAGTGAATTTACACCTCATGTTTAGCCTATGTAGTGTTTTCAGGCCCTGCAATAAAGCATTTAATGCATTGGTTGAAGTACATATGAGCGTTATCAATATGAAAAACTTAAATTCAATTTAGTAATTTATACATGTTTTTTGGAGCGAGATAATTTGGGTCTACTCTTGTTAGTTTGCACATCATTTATATACAATGAGATAATGTATTTAACATGTTCAATGGAACACACGTGAACATTTGTAATGTCTTTGCATGAATTTCAATGCATCTTTATAGTATATTTCAATGAATTTCAATACATTTATGAAGTACACTTAACATGCATCTAATGCATCCACATAATCCAGTTGTATGCTTTATAGTGCACTTGCATGATATATTTGCATGTTTTTTAGATAAGTGAATTTTTTGTTCAATATTTTATTTTGTGATTGATTTTAAGAATGTGTGGACTTCGAAAATTCGGCATTGATCTCTCGATGAAGAGAGCTTGGAATGATGTCGGTCAAATTTTCAGAAGGCAGATGAAATAGTAGATAAGACACTACCCAGAGATTTCACCCTCATTTTGTGAGGATTTTAGATCTGATTCTAGGTTTCCTATAGGTTCAAGCACCTATAGTTAATTACCCCTCCCAATGTTGAGAGAGAACTTTCAATTAGTAGTTGTTAGGTTGCTAAATGCGTAGCGTATAGTAGCAGCTTGTGGAGTTTAAAATTTATGGTTTAGAATTTATGAAATTCATCACCATTAGCTTAAAGTGGAGATGGTTGGGGGAATGATGATGCGCTCGATTAAGATCCCATGGTTCCATCATCTGGTACTTGTGGTACTAGTCTCTTGGTTAGAGGTCGGCCCCTGGGTGGTGTTTGTTTAAGGAGATAAGTTTAAGTCCACCTTAGCTAACAAAAAGTTTTTTGCCCTATCAAGTGTACCATATGTTTTCATCTCGTGCTGAGCCATTGGAATATACGAGATCTGATATGGTAATATAATGGTGTCATTTGTGACCCAATCGGAGAATTCGGTAGTAATTGCATGTAGAACTGCGGCCAAACCAGGGACCGGAGATTGATCTTTCTTGGCGTGCATTTTTTTGAAGTTAGAGTTTTCTTAATTTTTCACATTCGACAAACAGTTGCGGATGGGTAGATTGAATTTTAGCTTTAAGTTTTCGATATTGGATTTCATTTAATCATTTTGAGTTTGATAATTTATTAGATTTTTCACTTGGATTGATATTTGATTTATGCTAATTCGATTTAAAATTTTAAACATATTTTGATGATAGTATCCCCTTTGGTTGAAATCTCCATTTAACACAACCTTTATCGGGGTGAATAAGTCTGCTTGATTTTTTAGTTTATTATTCCAGATCTTGTTAACTCTTTAATTTAATAATAGAGGATTAGATCTAGATTTATATTTTGAGAATTTTGAATTTGAGAATATTGAATATAAATATTTGAGATATTTTGATAATAATGACTCCTCCGATTGATATTCTCAATCAACTTAGCCATCATTGGGGAGTTGATCATTCATTTTGTTGTTTAGATCCTGTCAATTTTATTAATTTAATAATAGAGGATTAGATCTACTATCATTTGACTGAATTAGCTTCTTAGATATTTTACTAATTTGAAATTCGTTAATATTATTATTGGATTTTAGGTTTTGTTAACTGATCCATCCCCAAGACTGCTTCTTGAAAGTTTAAGCATTGGCGTAGTGTTGGGGCCATCAGTTACTTAGAATACTTGTATGAATTTGGAAAGATCAAATTTGAAGATTGTTTTATATTTTGTATAGAATTCATCTCTTCAAATGATTGCACAAATTAAAGCACTTGAATTGAGTGATAGTTGGCTAATTTATGCAAAATTAATATATTTGAAGTCATTTAGAATTTAAGCTAACGTCTTACTGCACTTAATTTTGTGTTGTAGATTCTGCGTAGGTGTTTTCAACTCCTGTTCAATTATGTAGATTAATATTCATTTGTTTGCATTGGATAGACATTCAATTTGTTGTAGACTATTGTCAGTCAGATAATTATAAGCCCAATCTTGTCTCAGTGGCTTAATCATTGTATTTAGCTTAATTAATGATCTTATTACTTGTTTAAGTTTCAAATATTACTTTTAACTATTTCATTTTCATTAATTATTTTAATGAAATTTGACACTCGACATCTTACATGGAGACTTCCCGGGTCTTAGCCTATGCTTAAGAAAGCGCATAGTTAGTGTCTTGCGATCTTGCGGAGAGAGTCTTAAAGCCACCATGCTTAGGAAAGCGTGCATAAGCCTTTCACGTGTTTGGAATGAAATTTCCCCATCATCCCTATGTTGTGCACGATGTTAAGGTCTTCCACCATGCTTATGGAAGCGTGATTAGTGTCTTATACCGCTAAGAGATTTTCTTTGCTAGCTAATGGCGTCGTGCCTTCAATACTTATTTTTGAAATTCCTCCTTCATCCCGCATACATCGAGTACTAAAACCTTCACACGGTTATGGGAAGCGTGCATGGTAGGTGTCTTATGACACCATGCTTAAGAGGTCTTCCAAACCCACTAAAAGCGTATAAATACCTGCGTAAGAGATATCCTGGTTTCCTCGTCATACTGAAACAATATGTACAAGTACTTATGTCTAGCAAATATTTACAATTGTATTGAAGCGGCATCTATAGGAATTTAATATAATAAGCAAGCATATGCACATGTATTTCAAATGAAATTCAGACCTCCGGTCATCCTTGTGTGCTATTTGAGTACTTAAAGCCTTCCCACGCACATGGGAAGCGTGCATGATAGGTGTATTCGTGCATTCAGTGATTTTGCACTCGCTTATGAGAAGCGTCGCATAGGCCTTCAAACCTATATAAGAAGCGTCCTGATTTTCTCATCTTTGAGCGGTGAATCTTTTAGTAGGTTTCCACCTCAGCTAAAGCAACGAGCATGTACTTACAATCATAGTACTTATAATTTTATTTTCATGTATATACAGGCAAATTGCTCAAAATACTAATAAGATAATTCATCCTATCATCACTTTCGTTATCTCTTTTAAATTGGCTAAGTGGTATAGTCAATTGAATAACACGTCATAAGCAGATTTGAAGTAGCCATTAAACCAAGTCTAGCCTAAACAAGGCGAGCAACATACTTGACAACTAACATGTAAAGGAGAATTTAATTTCGTATATTACACTTTTTTTTTTATCCACAAAAGCCACAATGAAAAGCTTACACCTCACAAGGCTCTAATCTTCATTCCCCTTATTTTATTGCCAATCAAATAGATTATGCACATAATGAGCCTGAGCAAGAGAGACGTGAAGATGGAGATGTAGGGATACTAGCATGGGTAAGGAAGTTTAGTAATCGAGTTGTGCGATTAGAGATTTAGTAAACTTGTCATGTTTAGTAAATTGGCTTGGCTAGTGTCTAATCAGCAAGCACGCTACAGGCTTTGAAAAGGAAAGGAGCCACAAGAGAAAGCAAAGTGAGGAGAAAGAGACGGTTTGTTGGCTCTTGCGGCTTGCACGACCAAAATAGACGAGGTTCGATAGGAAAGACATTCCTCGGAGAGGGAAAATCGGACTAGGTCGGCGTGGTTGGGAGGATCGAGAGAAGCGAAAGAAGAGAAATATCTGCAGTTGAAATGCGCCCTGCATTGCATTGGAATAGCCGGACTTGCAATTTGGCTTGCTGTCGTTCGACCCTGTGTGGAGAAATAGGTATAGGAGGAGGATAAGGGATCGTCTGGCTCGTCGACCGTCGGCTCATGTGGAGGTAAAGGCAGACGGGTAAGGAAGTTCCTTTGGTTTCGATGCGGAGGAGAAACAGCGGAGAGGAATTGTTCCTTCGCGTATGACGACGAGATGAAAAGCTCGTTGAATGGGAGGAGGGGAGCTTGGGTATTGTGCTCGGGATGGGAAGTCCGAGAGTTTCGGACTGGAGGGGAAGAGACAGAGGGCGCAGAAGCTTGTGTGTGCATCTCTGGCTTGTCCAAGAGGAGGTTTTCCAGCTTCCCCATAGATAGTTCATATCTCTGGAAATGAGAGAGAGAGAGTGGTGGCTATTGAATGAGGGTTAGGTGTATATTTTATCCCTAGGGTTAGGTATAAGTAGGTATATATAGGTAGACTTCTTTTTTTATTTGAGATAAAATAAATCAAATTTTGAGTTTTCGCAATTGTATCCGCATATAGAGAAATTAGATATCAATTTTAGGTTACTTCCGATTGCTCTGGATGCAACTAACCGCTTCCGACGGCGCTATTCTATTTTCAAATGGTATCGAACGGTCAATTTTAGTTCAAATGGCACGCCGTTGTCGACATTCCCATAGCCTCGACCAATTGACACCGATTTGGAAAGGCGACATTTGAATTTCAACGCTAGCGGCATCAATTTTAACGGATGTCGTTGAAAGCATCATCGCAGCCCCTCATGACCTCGATATGCGCTGCTACGAATAATTTTCTTCTGATCGGTTGACCGCCGAATTGTGCAATATATATATATTTGATCGATTGACGCTCTAAACGCGAATAAGTCCGCTCAGATCGAGACATTCATTTCGTCAGTTTTGTGACGCCGAAAGTGCATTTCGCTTTGATTTGCATGTCGCTTTCATTCGAAATGATCGATCGCCTTGTGGACTCGACTCGACTCGACTGATGTGACATACATAGAGGTCAACAAATGTCTCCCAATAAATGTGATTCGCATGAGCGAGCCGCCGCTTTCAAAACGTTGACCTTTTAGGTTGGTCGTGGATGTTGGATCACTTCAGCTTCAATTTCAATAGCTTATGTAGCTTTGATGGAATCTATCATTAGCATAATGCCTTGTGTTTGGACGAGCTAAATGGCATCATTGACCGATTTGTCCTGATTGACTTGTCGGATGGATAAGAGTTTCTACCACCATCCACTCTCTGTTTGAATGAGTTTGTTGAAGATCTCTTTCTTTTATGTTATTGTGGATTTGAATTTCCTCTGACCCTAGCTTCATGCTTGATCGAGTTTGATGGAAGAATTTGCTTGTTTGCTTTGAGATTTGAAATTCCTTCTGTTCTAGTTTTAAGCTTGATGGACTTGATGAAGGATTGATCTGATTTGTCCATATTGACTTGTCAGGGAGTGTATGTATGTCTTTACTCTTGCGCTTGTTGCTTTGACAGACTCGTTGAAGAGTGCATACAAATGACTCAAACCTTCCAACTTATATTAGATCTATAATGTTGAATTATCAGTCTAGCAATGTGTGCTTTAACAAACTGAATAACTATGAAATTCCTTTAGTTCGGCCATTGCCTTTGTGTGAACTATGGAATTGCTTCCTTGGTCCTGTGCTTTCTATTTTGATGGACTTGATGAGAAAATTGGCTTTGATCTATACTTTATGCTTAATCAGATCATTTGAAAATAGATTGAAATATCACCCTTCAGGCAATATGGAGATTGATTTGAGGCAGCTCTGGGTTGAGAGTTATTTCCTCAGATTGTCTTAGTCTATCGATCAAGTAGGAAGATCTCTTGGATTCTAGCTGCTTGTAATCATTAAGCTGAATTTGGCTTGAGATCGAACAACTATCATCATTGTACACGAAAGCAGACTCTTTCATCGCTTTCTTTGGCTTCATTGTTGAGTGAGAGGCCGAACTCGATCATTTATGGCTTATTGACGACCTTTAGACCTACCCGAAGTCTTGACTTAAGCTATGGTGAATTGGTTTCATCGACTAACAAACGGAGGCTTTTTTACTGGGTCTTTTCTTGCTTATCGAGAGAGCTTCAACAACTGCTATTTGGGCTTGTTTGACTTTAGAACTCGGCCTGTCCTAGACTTGAAGATGTAGAGGTTGATATTTTTTCAACTTAGTTGATTGAAGCTTCCGAAATTGGGAGTTCTTCTAACTTGATCTTCAGAATTTGAAAAATCTGAATGTATAGACAAGAAGACCTGTTTCATAAGAGAGGATTGAACAATTTTGACTAAAAAATGCCCCTTGTCTAATGGGGATTGTAGACTAATTCAAAAATGCATTACAGAGTTTGAACTTCTTTAATATAAGTAAACGTAGCTCATTTTGATCATCATCTATATTTATCTGAGGATCTCAGTTTGAAGCACGATGTCAACTTAGCTAAATATATAAAATGCCTCCTGTCTAATAAGGTGTGCTTTCATAATAACTTGAAAATGTGTTCTCGTTTTATGAGAGAATCTTCAAGTGATATTACATGCGTATTTTGTATGAAAGCCTTACTAGTGCAAGATTCATTTAAGTATTTATATACTTGTCCGCAGTCAGTTGTGATATTTCTTGAGATATCGATTGTTGAGTGGTAGCATTGGTCGTTGACCATTCGTGTCAATAAGCTGGTAGACTCCTCCCTCGTACATCTTCTTTATGATGTAAGGATTTTCCCAGTTAGATGCGAATTTACCACCGATCTTGCGATAAGGAATGATTGGCCTTCTTAGCACCATAACCAATTCACCTTTCTGGAAAGTCCGAGGACATGAAGTGTTGAATGCTTTGGACATCCTCGTTCGATAGATTTCTAAACTTTGTTGAGCTTGGAGTCTAACTCTGTTGAGCGCATCCAACTCTTCCATTCAGGTGTTCTCATCTTGAGTAAGATTGAATTGGACGGTCAAGTGATGGTAGCTCAACTTCTAGTGGTAATAGCTTCAACTCCAAATGTTAGCTTTGATTGGTAGTAAGTTCTATATATAGGTATTTCCATTATTTTAGTGTGCCACTCTCTTTTATTTTTCGTGAGAATCTTTTTGAGCAGCTTTATTAATATTTTATTGAAGGCTTTTGCTAAACCATTGGCCCTTGGATTTTAGATTGATGAATATCGCCAATCAATTTTGTGTCGGTCAGCGAATCTGTATATCTTTACGCTCTTAAAGGTAGGGTTATTGTCTGAAATGATTCATCATGACACCTTGAATCTATAGACAATATTATTGGTGAAGAAGTCAACTGATTAGCGTGACTTCCTTAAAAAGTGCTTGCCCCAATTTAGTAGTCTAAAATGAATCGATGTCCGGCTGATGATGGAGGATCAATTAGTCCAATTATATCCGTGCCCCAGCTTTCGAACGGCCAGGATGCTATTGCTGGGTGCAGAGGATTTGGAGGTTAATGAATGAGATTCGTGGACTTGACATTCATGACATTTCTTAACATGATTAATACAATCTTTCACCATTGATGGCCAATAGTATCCCATTCTTTTGATTTTTGTTACTATTTTGGGCCTAGACTGATGTGTGCCATAGTCTTTTATGAATTTCACACATCACCTGGTTGGCTTCATATATCCCCAAGCATCACAACCACATTTGTTCAAAAAGACCTACGATACAATGTGTCATTAACATAAACATATCGTAGGATTCTTTTTGTAATCTACGTACCTAGTGATTTATTGCTCGGTAATTTATTTTCTTTGAAATAATCGATGAAGGGCTATCTCCAATCACCGAGCTCTTCCACTATGAAAGCTTCACATGATTTCTTTGCAATACTTTTGAGTTTTGTCTCTTGTACTTGTTCTTTAGGAGAGTGATGAGCAATTTGAATCGTTTCCTGCTGGTTTAAGTTTGATGTACCCTCTATCTGTGGGGAGTATGGATTTTCTGGTTGCAAAACTCGATGTGTGGACACTTCAATCAGCGCATCGTCGTCGTCCGTGTTCCCCATCTCTTTTGCCAACTTGGCCAAGCAATCCACTTTACTATTTTTTGATCGAGAAACTCGGGCCAATTTAATGTTCAGAATTTGTTTCATGAGCTCAAGCACTCACCTATGATAGTATGTCAATTTAAGCTTATTAATCTTATAGACACTCAACACTTGGTTGATCACCAATTAAGAGTCTCAAAAGATTCTTAAATTTTGGATACCAATGATGATAGCTTCTTTGAGGCCTACCACCAATGTCTCGTATTTAGCTTCATTGTTGATTCTTGGCTCAGTTAGCCTGTATGAACACCACATTATGCCACTTTCTAGTGTTATGAAGACGAGGCCAACGCCAGCTCTTACTTTTGGTAGATTTGGGGGCTGAGCAGGCTCAGTAGATGCACCATCGAAATACATTTCTCAGATCTGCATCTTTTCTCTTTCGTGGTTAAGCAGAATCTGTTCATTAGGTAAATCATCATTGACTGTTGAATTTGTTGGGATAGGATGCGCAGCGAGAAAATATGCTAATATCTGCCCTTTTATAGCTTTCTGAGATACATATGTGATATCGAATTGTAAAGAACCTTGTCCCATGCAAACGACCTGTCAACGTTAGCACATACTTTGGATCGATCTTTAAGATGAGTGTTATCTTATCGACAACATATAATGTCGAGCTTGTAGCGGAAATTAGCAAAGGGTGCTTTTGATCATAATTCTTTTGCCGACTCCCCATTAATCTTATATAATACAGCGCATTTTATTTGCCTTCTTTTGTCTTTGTGCAATGTTCAAGATTCTTCTAATCGACCATATATAAGATGAGGCTTCCACGGAATTGTCTTTGCAAGGATTGGTGGATTTAATAGGTACCTTTTGATGCTATCAAATGCTTCTTGACATTCATCATCTCATTTAAATGGTGCATTCGTCTTCATCAATTTAACAAATGGTTGATACCTGCCCGACAGATTTCATATGAAACGTCGGATGAATGCCAAATGTCTCTTCATGGAATGAAGCTGGAGAAGATTCTTCGGTGGTGGCATATCCACTATTGCTTTGATTTTATTAGGTGATCTCTCTCTCTTGCGCGTAGCTAGGAACTTTTAGACGAAACCCCAAATGCACATTTAAGAGGATTCATCTTGAGATCATACTGCCTAATTCTTTCGAAGACCATCCTTACGTCATCAAAATGATCTTCTCGATCTATGCTCTTAACGATGAGGTTATCCACATAGCATTCTACTTTATGATGAATCAACTCGTCGAAGATGCGTGTCATGATCATCTGATATGTAGTTCCAGCATTCTTCAATTTGAAGGGCATGATTGTGTAGCAGTATATACCAATTGGCGTCCTAAATGATGTGTCTTTCATCTTCAAGAGTCATTTTGATTTGATTGTATCCCGATGATCCGTCCATGAATGAGAACATATAGTTTGAAGTATTGTCCACTAGTAGTTCTGATATTAGAAGCGGAAAATCACCTTTTGGGCATGCTTTGTTCAAATCTCGGAAGTCAATACAGATATGGATTTGACCATTCTTCTTCCTAACTAGGATGATGTTGGCTATCAATCTGCATATTTCTCTTCTCGGATAAAGCCTACTTTAATGAGTTTAGTTTATGCGATCACCTGTTCTTCAATCATCAATCTCATTCTCCTATGAGCTTGTTTAACTAGTGTTGCATTTAGCTTAATGGTTAATTTGTAAACTGCCACATCAGGGGATAAGCCTGGTATTTTAGAATATGTCAAAACAAAATTGTCCCTGAATTCACATAATATAGCTCTTAATTTTTCAACTTTTTCATCAGGCAGAAGGGCACTGACGAAAGTTGGGCGGGAATCATCCTCTGTTCCCAAGTTGATTTCATTCAACTCATTCATGGTAGCTGTCTATCCACTATCTTCAAGCTTTTCAGGTGTTGACTTGGCTTCCACTTTTTCATCATTGGTCAGATAAACCTTATAAAGATCTTCACTTTCAATTTCAGTTTCGACTTCATTTTCTGTTATTGTGTAACGAGCCCTTCGACGATGCCTACGTCGGATGTATTTAAGACCTTTAGATGTATGATCATCACGCTTTCACAGGGTCTGTGGACCTTTTAAATTCCAAAGGGTGTCGAAAAGGTAAGCTCGCCACTTATCTGTTCCAACACCAACCCCTAATTTGTGCATCATCTTGTGAATCCTTAGAGGATAATACCTTGACATTCTATTTGGCATCATATTGTTAAATTCATCAAATTGCATGAGCCAATCAGAATCTTGGTAATAGCATTCCTCAGACTTGTAAAATGAAATTCATGTTCATCACTTCTAGGCAAAAGAGGCACATAAATAGTTTTTAACTCTTCAATGATGTGAACCTCACGTGGAGTGATTTCTTTGAAATGTTGAAAAGGAACTGACACGACCACTAATGAATCTTCTGATATCAACAGGTCTGCCATCCTCTTGAAGAGATACATTGAACATCACTTTTGTAAGTAGGTTCAGAATCATAATCGGGGTCTAAGTATTCTATATTTTTCATTCCTTTCACCAGAGACTTGTTTACTCACTTGAGTTTAATAGAAGGATCATCTTCTTCTTCTTCTTCTGTGTCACTATCCAGATGAGAGATTAACCTTTTCAACTTAGGTGATGCACTAGCTGCTTTAGGAAGAGTCGGCGTCGCCTTCTTTCTTCCCTTTCTTTCTTTACTTCTTTGGATTGTTTTGCAGCCTTTGAAGTAGTAGCTTTGGATTATTGATGTCTAGGCTCTTTCATCAAATAATATTTCACGTCTTCATAGATTTTAGCTTCATGGACTGCGAATGGTTGAAGATTTCCAAGAATTTTGTATTCTTCCTCGTCTTTTATGTATTTCATGCATTGGTGCAAAGTAAACGAGACTATTCCATACTCATGTAGCCAAGGACAACCCAGCAACGCCCTGAACTAAGTGTCAGCATCAATGACGTGGAATTTGGGTTTTGTGTAAAGTATCCCGAATCTTAGTGGTAAGGTAAAAGATCCAAGCATCTTTTACCTTTTGTCATTGAAGTCGTGGATCATCAATTTGTCCCATCCTAGATGTTGAATATAAAGGGACAATCCTCTCAATGCTCGTAGGCTCATGAGATTAACAGATGAACCTAGATCAATTAGAATTTGATTTATTATGACACCATTGTTCTTCACAGAGATATATAGCGGGCGATTGTGTTCTGATGTTCCGAGCATAAGATCTTCCTCAAAAAAAAGTGATCGTCGGAAGGTCTTGAGATTGTAATACTTAGTCACGCTTATGCATATTTCTCGTTCTTAAGAGCTTAAATTAAGGTTTCACGGAGATCCTGCGACATCAGGAAGGCCTCATACACACTCAATTGTGCAGGGATCTTCCTCAAGTGCGACACAATATTGTAATCGATTCCTTTATCCATATTAGACTTCTTTGGATCCTTAGGAATGAAATTTTTATTAACGCCTATATTTGTGTCCTTGCCTTTATTTGGTGTTCTTTTCTTCTATGATGATGGCAACATCTTGCCACTTCTTAACTGCACTGGGGCTGCTCTATCTGGCTCAGATACTTCTGAAGAAATCTCCCCTTCAGAATCATCGTTTATGCTAGAGGATTGGATGGAGATTTTGGAATCACTTCTCAATTTTATGCTCTTTATCAATGGTGGTATTGAAGACTCGACTCATCTTTCTTGAAAAGCACAAGTCTTCTTCCGAGTTATCATCTATTTATTTTACTATCAGGAAATATATGAATGCCACATCATTTGTGGTTCTTCTTGTTGAATTATCTTGAAGAAGTGAACTCAGGGAGTATCGACAGATAACTTCGGAGACTTCTCCAAAATAAGATTCTTCGTCATCATCTCCTTCATCATTTGTTTCAATGATTTGGAGTCATGACATAAAATCAACAAGTTTAATTGGTTGTCTTGTTAGTTGTTGATATTTGTAAAGGTTATTAATATTCTTTTGGGTAGTGGATTTTTTCTGTCTTCTTCTGTTTGGCTGGCCTTTTGGGAGTTTTTGGCGAACTACGAATAGGCTGTTTCTCAGGTCGGGAAGTGTCAATCACCTTGGGTTTCCTTTAAAGAGCAGAATCTTTTGATGTGGACCTTGCCTTTAGTTCTAGTACCGGCTTAAACGGTGATCTTCACTTGACACTAAGAACACCTTCTAATTGTTTCAGCATTTCATTGTTTTCTTTGAGATCGTAGTCTCCCACTTATCATTCTCAACTGTCTTTTCTTTTGTTTATTTTTCTGCGGGGGCACGGAAGAGAACGTAACCACCCTTGTAGATTCTTTCTTTGGGTGACTAAGAACACTATTGGATAGCGTGAATTCACCTCTTATGTATTTTTTTTTTTCTAGCTAATCTTTGAATATATAACAATATTTTATATGGTGGCTAACTACCTGATGATATGGACAGTAATTTGGGCTGCTAGTTTGTCATGACTCTTCAGGTCTTTTACTTTCCGACACTCCAACTCTGCCTTAAGTGCTTGTCGGAATAGTTTAGCTACACTTTCTCTTTTGAAAGAATATTCTTTGTTTATTTTCTCCTTAAGAGATAGATGCATTTGATCATCATCTCCTAATGATTGCCTTGGGCGCTCACCATTACCCGAGAAAGTTTTGTGCTTATCATTGCTTTCAAGAACTAACTTTGGTTGAGAATTTGAGGGCTGTTTGACCTTTTCTTCAAAATAAATGGGTTCTTTCCCCTTACAAGTATTAAATGTTGCTCGGTTTCCTCTATTCGAATCGTATGAAGCAGTGTGAGATTTACTTTTCCTTGATTTTGAGAACTTTCCTTTCTTTGTTCTATCTGAATGGCTTTCAGGCTGAGAAAAGTTCAGCTTTTCAAATTTCACCACTCAGTCAAGTAGTTCTTTGAAGGTGGTGATGAAAGTCATGCATAAATAGGGCGCCATTTTATCATCAATGTTACCCATTAGCAGCTGAATTGCATATTACTCTTCCACTTGTTACTCGTACTTCATGCTCATATTGCGCCAACAAGTTATTTATTTAGTAATTGACTCGTCCTTCTCTTTTCTTTGAGGTCGGTATAGTAGTCTTTCTAACTGTACTGACAAATATTTTGATGAACATTACCTCCAACTCAACGAATGTCTTAACTAAGTTGTTCGACAACTCTGCGTACCATTCAAAAGCAGTTGAAGTTAAGCTACTAATGAATTGACAAAACAACATTGTGTCATTGCCCTCAGTATTACCACAAGTTGCTTTAAATTATGCAAGGTATTCTCTGGGGTTACCATCACCATCAAATGAGTGGAATTTCGGCACTGAGTAACTTTTAGGATACAACACTTGGTCATATTCTACAAGGTATGGGCTATCTCTGTTCACTAGTTTCTCCACCTATTCTGCAGCTATGACAACTTTAATCTTTTCACTTATAATAGTTTCAAGTTATGCGTTGTCCGACTCAAATGTGCTCGATATATCTTTGAGGGTAGGTTGAGCAGTAAATTGATTGACTTCGTTTTTACTATCATGAGCACTTTGTGCACCGGAGATCTGCAGCGCTTGCTCAGTTGGTGGATTGATGGGCGCAGTGTTGATTGTTTTATGATTGGTTGAAGAAAATGGTGTCGGCGCTGCGACAACATTCCTCTACATCATTTGCATCATGAGATTTATATGCGTCATCATCTGATTCATCTTTGAATTCAGTGGAGAGATCTATTTATCCTTCGCTTTCATTTGTCGCTGCATTTACTTTTGCACCTGAGCAAGCGTAGTAGTGTCAGCGAATATTGTGTTATCCTCTTCTTCTTGTTCCTTTTCTTGCTCATCACTTGAGGAGGAACTAAAAGGTTCCGACATTTGACCTTGTCTTTGGTTCTCTAATGTGGATAGAGGTGCGATGATAATGCACGGATCGGTATTATGTACACCGATGGTTCTCCGATGTGTTGTACCATATACACCCCTTTGGTGTCTTCTTCATCATCTTCTTCTTCTTGAAACTTTATCTCTGAACGACGTCTCCATTTGATTTCAGGCTCAGAGTGTGGGACGAACTTCTCTTCAATCAGAGGGCTACGATCAAAATCAAGGAAAGATCGTTTATGTTAGTGATGGGATTCCCTAGAGGATTCTCTAGGGTGTCGACCACTATGAGTCTCATTGATTATAACATTCCTTTTTGGAACCCATTCCTGTTGGGTCCTGTCATCGGCAGATCTCCGAATATTCAAGCCGGATGTCATGCCTTTCGTATTCTTCTTCGAGCTTCCTCACTTGTTTTCCTTTTCTGGGACCTTTCGATGGCGGATTCTCAAACACGCTTGTTGACCTCCACATATCATTCACAAATCAAATGATGCATAAAAGTTAATACCAATCATTAAGGGAAGTAACATCGTATGAATAGGGTTTAAAACCCCCTAATCGCGATCGAAATTAATCAAACTTCGCTTCAATTTGAAAATTCGACTTCGTAATTCGTCGAAAATATTAAAATTAATTAAATGAAAAAAATCAAATCAATTAATAACCAATCAAATAATTAAAATAAATTTTTAATGAAATTACACGGATATCGAAGTCGGAAAATCTCGATGACGTCCGAACGACCTCTGTTCGTGAAATTAATCGCCATTATGTAAAATGTACCTATCAAACGATACCTTCCGGGTCGAAAGTTAATGCGCGACGATCGATTGAGACATCGCAATTTAAGCCCAATTTCACTTCAAGCCGTCACGACGTTGTCTAACGAATCCGTCGAATCGATCACGTCGTTCGTTCGCACAAACACACTAAAATCAACACCCATATTGCTAGGGTTCCTCACACGAAATGATTTCACAAAATTTTGACACGCGAAAATTATATTAATTTATAATTAAGGTGATTTGTAGTTGCTTAACCCGTAATTCCCTCTAATCCTTATCCTAATCTAGCCGCCCATTCAACCAATTAAGAAAGCCGCTTGTCATTTTGATTGGTAGTTTAGGCGACCAATTAAAGTGGTCTAACCTAAAAGCGAAAGGAACTCCGATCCCCATTCCTATTCTACTCCTCTCCCTTCTCACGCTTGGTTCTCTTCTTTGCTCTCTTAGAAGCGGCGATTCTCCTTCTCACGAAACTCCTCTCTCGTTTCCTCTCCCGGCCGGCGCTATCTCGTGCAGTTTTTCTTCCTTTCTCCCGTCCGTCTTTCCCGTGAGCCTTAGTCGAGCTACTCTTCCCAAGCAAACCGAAACCCCTCTCCTCCTTTCCTCTTAGTGTTCGAAATCTCCAGGTCGTCTCTTTCTAACCCTAAGCTTATTTTCACGCATTTAAGTTCTTTTGGAAATTAAGGTTTTGGTAAATATACTATATCCTATGCTTGAGGTGATGCTAAGAGTTTGCTTTTGAGATTTGAGATGATGTATGGCCCAAATCTCATTTTATTTTCTATTATCTATGGATGTTCATGTTTTCTACTTTGCTGAAAATAATTTGGGATGATGTATGGCCTAAATCTCATTTCATTTTCTATTATCTATGGATGTTTATGTTTCTACTTTGCTGAAAATGATTTCTGCATAAGATGAAGATGTGTTGGTTATGCTTCTTTTATGATAAAGTGAAATCTGAAGTCTAAAATAAGTTTTGAGATAGTATATGGCTCAAACCCTAAGCTATGTGCAAGTTTTCTTTCTCCTTATACTTCAATTTCTATCGTTTGGATGAAATGATGCTTGCTGAAATTTTTTTTTACCTATGAAAAATTGGACTAGAAGCATGGAAGTGTGTTTAAAGATGATGTATGATCCAAATCTCATGTTGCTTGCTGTTTTCCATGGATTTCGTTCTTTTTACCTTGCCTAAATTGATTCTCTATGGGTGAGATGATATATGTCATGCCTCTTTCATGTGGCAGTTTGAAATCTGAAATTGAAGGAGGGAATTTGAAGCATTGAATGGTTTAAATCCTAGAATATATACAAAATTCTGTTTCATATACTAGGTTGAAATCTGAAATAAAAAAAAGAGAGAGAAGAAAGGGTTTTGAAGTGTTGACATGCTAGGTCAAAATCTGAAATTAAAAGAGGGGATTTGAAATGTTGCATGGCTTAATCCCAAATTATGTGTAAAGTTTCTTGTCTCTTTTATACTTCAGTTTTTGCTGTTTGGAAGGATTGATGCTTGCTAAACCTTTTTCATATGTAAAAAAAAATGAAATAAAAAAAAAATGTGGTAATGTGATTTGAGATATGGCTGTAACCCTTATGTGCAATTTTCCTAGCTTCAATGAAAATCTGAAATGGGAAAGGAAAGGGCTTAGGGTGTTGTGGTTCCAATCTTAACCTATTAGCAAGTTTTCCTCTATCTTTTATACTTCAGTTTTTGCTGTTTTGGGAGGAGTAAATACTTGTGCAATTTTTCCTACATGCTTCAATGAAAATCTGAAATGGGAAAGGAAAGGGCTTAGGGTGTTGTGGTTCCAATCCTAACCTATTAGCAAGTTTTCCTCTATCTTTTATACTTCAGTTTTTGCTATTTTGGGAGGAGTAAATACTTTTGCAATTTTTCCGACATGCTTCAATTAAAATTTGAAATGGGAAAGGAAAGGGCTTAGGGTGTTGTGGTTTCAATCCTAACCTATTAGCAAGTTTTTCCTCTATCTTTTATATTTCAATTCTTGCTGTTTTGGAGGAGTAATTATTTGTGCAATGCTCCTACATGCTTAAATTTAAATCTGAAATGGAAAGAAAGGTTTAGGGTATTGTGTGGTTCAAGTTAAAAAAAAACTACTAGCAAGCTTTCCCCTCTTTTATATTCTAGTTTCTTGATGTTTATGGCTAATTTTATTGCTAAGATGAAGTAAAGAAAGAGACATTTTGGGTTTGACATTGGTTCAAAACCTTTACTTGTATTTGAGTCTCTTGCTCTTTATAACTTATGACATATGTTTAGTATGACATTGATTCAAAACACGTGTTTCGTATGACATTGATTCAAAACTTCTCCTTTGAGATATTATTCTAATTTTCATGTATCAAGATGACTATTTCTCATTGTTAAGGATGAATGAAAGTTACATGAAGATTGCAAATTTCTATTTTAATTACAATGCATGTCTATGATTTGAGAAACACTTCACCTAGCATGCTAAAAAAAAAGAAGAAAAGAGAAGATCATGTGATAACAATCATATGTGATTAAAAGCTTAAGTTATAACTCATTGTTTATAATGCTTCAAATGCAATATTAAATATATCATATGTTATAAAAGGCAAGTTAGGAAATATGTTATATTATAAGTACCCGTTCACATTGTTCCGTCACGGTGACTGTGATAGTCACGCTTGTTGTTACGAAGATCATGTATAAATGCCGTTCACATTGTTCTAATGGCGAAACTGATAAATACGCACATTTTCCAATGTGACAGAGAAATCTGCTATAAGTACTTCGTTCATTGTTCCAATATGTAAAACTTGTGATAAGTCTATTCATGTTATTCCGGCGTGGCGAAAATATGTTGTTATAAGTACGTTCATTTGTTGACTTCTGTATGTTTTAAAATTAAATAAATGACGAGGTTAAATGCCCTAATCACGATCAAAATTAATTAAATTGATTTGATTTGAAAATTCGACTTCATAGTGTGTGAAAGCATCAAAATTAATTAAATAACAAATATCGAATCAATTAATGATCGATCAAATAATTAAAATCAATTTTTAATGAAATTATATGCATATCAAAGTCCAAAAGTCTCGACGACATCCAAACGACCTCCGTTGATGATTCGTGTGGCCGCGAAACCTATCAAACGATGCCTTCCGCGATTGATTCGGCAAAATGTGCGCGAACGTCGATCAAATTAAAGCGCGACGTCGCATAATTTAAATCTAATTTCTCTACGACCGCCGCCGACTTTGCTCAAATGACCTCCGATCACGAAATTGATCGTGTCGTTCGCCAACAACACCTAAAATTGACACCTATATTCTTGGGGTTTATTGCATAAATTAATATCACATAAAATAATATTAAATTATAATTAAAGGGATTAATAATTTAATCTTTTAATCCTATTAATCCCCTAACCCCCCACCCAAGCCTCCATGGAATTAGTCACATATTCTGTTGCCATTTAGGCAACCAATCATAGCATCGGCTCAAACAGCAGGGTTATCCCTCGTTGACTCTCATTCGGCTCTTCCTCTCTCTGATCCCTCTCTCTCGTTCTTGCTCTCTAAGCTCTAGTGTGCGATTCTCCCTCTCCCTCTTCGCTCCGTAGAACCCACCCTGGCTCCTTCCCTCTCGATCGAGCTTCCTGCAGTTCCTTGCTCCTCTCGGTTGAAGCAGACCTAGTCGAGCAATAGAGGACTCGATCCTTCCTAATTCCTCTTCCAATGAAACCCCAGTTGTTTGTTTCAATCTTAAGTGATATTTTGTTATGTGGGTTTCTCTTGAAGGAAATGCGATTTGTTTCCCTCTTCCATTTTGTGTTTTATGGTTGGACTTGTTTTCGGGTTTGCAATAGCATGAAATTAAGATGATTGGATTTATGCTACAAGCTTTCAATTTGCTGTTTTCTCCTTCTAAGGTTAAGCCGAGGAGCTCATTCCCTTTGCTTCGGTTCCTCTTTTCCTCTCGTTCGTTCCCTTTCCTTGTTGGACGCATGAACCGAGGGATAGAGCTGTGCACGCTTGCTGAAATGCTTGGCATATATTTGAATATCTTGGCTCTTTAATGTTCCTCTTTAGCTCATTTGGTATTGTACTTTATCGATGATTGTATTTTTTTACAACATCTAACAATCTAGACTTGCTTCGCATATAAGTCAGCTTGCTTTTTTTGTTTGTTATCCTGTTTCTCCTTCATTTTGCCTTTCCGACAGAGGAGAGGTTCTATTGGCGATCTTTCCTAGTAAAGCTAGGAGCTGAAAATCTCAAAGGAGCTATCACACTTACAAATCCTTTTTATATGATATCAAAGTTAATATGTTTGCTGTCCATGAGTATTTTGAGGTTGGAATCATGCAAGATACATTGTTCTATACTTTTTTCTTGCTCTTGAATTATGAGAGTAAGTTGTGATAATGAAATGTAGTTTCATTAGCTTATATGATGTCATCTTTGAAAGCTTACTTTGGTCATTGATATGTAATGCTTGTTTCTTTCTCTTGATTTGGGAAGAAGGAAAAGAGAGCAATGATATTTGTATTACTCATGCTTAATCCTATGTTGATGTTGGCCGATAAAATTGGGGTTGTGATTCCCATGAGATTTTTCTCATTTCTATATGGCTTTTTCTATCATTTGGCAATGTCTAGGGAATGTAGTAGCTAAATCATGTTATCATGCAAGCAAATATTTTTGTTGAATTAAAAATTCAGATTTATATCTACTAAATGAAGTTAGTTGTTTCATCCTATGATTTGCAAATCAAATATTACTTTCAAACAACTATCATGAGGCAAAACATGATTTATATTTGTCTCCTTCTTTGCTAGAGAATGAAATACCTAAAGATTGTTGCACATTTCTTAGTACTTTGTTGCTAATGGTATCTTTTATATTCAAAATGAGAAGAATGGAAATGTGCTTACATGTGATTAAAAGCATTTTACACTTTTATTTGAATGTTTCAAATGCAAAATTGTGAAATAGTGATGAAAATGATGCTATAGCGATGCTATGTCTTGTTTAAGTATGTATGCAAATATATTATCTGTATGAAGTTTCTAAATATACTTTTATAAGCAATGCCAAATTGTTTAATGCGGGAAACTATGATAATCTGTTCACGCTTGTTGCTGAATATCTCATAAGAGTAAATTCACATTGTTCCAATGCGGTGAAAACTTTATAATAAGTGCTCACTGTTGACGAGAGAATATCTATAGAAATGCGTTCACTTGTTGCGTAAACTTTGATATCTGCTGCGTTAACGCGTAAATGCTTTCTTATAAATACCGTTCATTGTTCCAATGCGGCGAGAAACTTTGATAATGCGCATCATTTGTTCCGGCGTGGCGGAAATATCCTATAAACCGTTCACATTGTTCAATGTGGCGACTTTAATAATAAATGCTCACGCGTTGTTAACTGGCGAGAAATATGCTATAAGTGCTCATTGTTGCGACGGAAACTTTGATAAGTATTGTTCACGCGTTGTTCCAATGCGGAAATATCTTTGTATAAGTGCGTTCATTATTCCAACGGCGGAAAATTTGTAATAGTCGCTTCTTGTTGCGTGGCAGAAATATCTTTGCGATAAATGCGTTCATTGTTCCAATCGCGAACTTGTGATAAGCACATTCGTTGTTCCAATGTGGCGAAATATCTTTCATAAGTGCCTCACTTGTTCCTGTCCAATATGATATTGCTCATGTTGTTCCGGCGTGGAAGGGAAATATCTTTGTATAAGTACCGTGCATTTCTTAGTACTAGTTCTAATGGTATTTTCTTATATTCAAAATGAGAAGAATGGAAATGTCTTTATGATTAAAAGCTTATATTACGACTTCTATTTGAATGTTTATCAAAATTAAATGAAATAGTGATGAAAATGATCTTTCTATGTTATGTCTTGTTTAAGTATGTATGCAAATATATACATATGCAAACAAGTTTCTAAATATACTTTGATAAGTGCTCACGCGTTGTTAACGTAAACTTGTGATAAGACACTGCTTGTTGCGTGGCAAAATATCTTCTTTATAAATCTTCGCTTGTTCCCGTGCGAAAACTTTCTGCTCACGCGTTGTTCCTATACAGAAATATCTTTGTTATAAGTGTTCACATTGTTCCCGCGGCGAAACTTTGATAAACCGGCGTGGCGGGGAAATATGCTTTCTTATAAATGCCGTTCACATTGTTCCAATGCGGCGGAAATATGACGTTGCGTTGTTCCGGCGTGGTAGGAAAATATCTTGCTATAAGTACCCGTTCGCATTGTTCCATGCGGCGAAACTTGTAATAAGTATGCGCATTGCGTTGTTCCGGCATTGGCGATATCTTGTAAATGCCGTTCACATTGTTCCAATCACGGCGGAAAACTGATAAGTACGTTTGTTGTTCCAGCGTGGCGGGGAAATATCTTCTATAAGTGCCGTTCACATTGTTCCGTCGGCGGAAACTTTGTAATAAATGCTATTCGTTGTTCGGCGTGGCGAGATATATGCTTATAAGTACCGTTCACATTGTTCCCGTGGCGGAAAACTTGTGATAAGTAACGTTGGCGTTGTTCCGGCGTGGTAGGAAATATCTTTATAAGTGCCGTTCACATTGTTGCGGGAAAACTTGTGATAGTACTGTTCCGCGTTGTTCCAGCGTGGCGGGGAAATATCTTTCTTATAAGTGCGTTGCGTTGTTCCGTCGTGGAAACTTAATAAATTACGTTCGTGTTGTTCCGGCGTGGCGGGGAAATATGCCTTATAAGTACCGTTCACATTGTTCCGCGGGAAAACTAATAATAAGTTCCGCGTTGTTCCGGCGTAAATACTATAAGTGCGTTCACATTGTTACGTCGGGAAAACTTGTAATAAGTCATTCGTTGTTGCGTGCGGAAAATATCTTGCGATAAGTACGTTCATTGTTCCCGTGCGTGGAAACTTGATAAGTACACATTCCGCGTTGTTCCGGCGTGGCGACTGATTATGATAAATGCTCGTTGTTCGGCGTTGAAATCTCTTTGTGTTATCTCACATGCAGCCTTTCTTGGCGTGGTGGGACAAATAAATCTTATGAGGTGTCTCCGACACTTCCATACGCTTTCTTGGCGTGGTGGGGAAATCTCCGGCGACCCATGTGGGGATGATGTGGGAGAGGATGAAAATTTTTGAACAAAAAATAAAAACTTGAAGTGTTTGAAAAGGAATATATGCATATGATTATTCATGCTTAATTTAATGAATCTTGAATCTTCAGTATGTGTCAATCGAATATTGAAATCTTTCTCTTATGCTTAATTTCTTGATTGGAAAGATTGATGCTTGAATTCTCCTACGTTTACAACGTCTGATCAAGTGTGGCAAATAGACGTAAGTGGATGTTTATGCTTATGACATATATTTGTTAATGTTGGTTCAATACTCTCCTAGCTTGATATAGCCTTAGAATACATGCCTAAACATGGGTTTAATATGTCATCTTTTTTACATATATATTTTGATGATCATACATAATTATAGAAACATGTGATAAAAAAGACATATATGAAATCTGAGTGTGATATAATAAGATGAATTTACAAGTGACATGTGTTGCATAATGTGCTTTAGGTTTATCTAGATTAACATGTTATGAGATCTGTTAAATATCTCAAACATAAATACCTCTACTCTTGTCATTCATGATTTGCATACATACATGAGACATAATGAAGACTTGAAACAAACATATGGAATAAATTAAACCTATATGACATGACATATATCAGAAGATATCAAAAAAAAAATTGTTGAGTGAAAAGAAACTCAGTCATGTAAACAATTATGCAGAGATTAAAAACTTAAACTTGTGGTATAAGGAGAAAAGAAGAGTAGAAATGTGGTATTTTGTGAAGGAAATCCCTCTTATTTATAGCTATCCTCTTATCTTGTCTCATCTATGATATCGGCATGTGGTCTGTCATAAAATGCTGAAAATCCTAATTTAATGCCTTTATTATTGCTATGCATGGACATATGGCATGCCTTTGCATCTTTATCACTTCTTTGAAAGGAAAATAAAGTCTTTGTCATATCTTTAATAAATTTAATGGTATTTGTCCCACTTGCCATGAGAATACATGTGAAGGATGATTTTAATTAAACTTACTCTCTTAAATGACATATGATCTATTTATCTTTATCTTCCTTCCCTTATCGAGAAAAAAAAAAATGGTATGGTGATTAATCAATAGAACGATTTATTTCATATTTGTTGATTTTGTCTAAGAAGGGTTCTTAGCCAAATCAGTAAAATTATTAGGCTCATTCTTTATATTTGATCATATGGGTTAAATGATTTATTTGCTTTATCTTTGGTGATTTTATAGAAGAAAGGGTTAGCAGTCTTTAAGTTCATTCTAGGCATTCCTTTTGATAAAATGGGACAAAAATGATTTATTTTTCTTTATGTTCTTGATTGCATAAAGAAGTTTAGCAAATCAGTCTAAATTCATTTTAGGCATTACATATTTGATCATATAGCAAAATGATTTATTTATTTTATTTTGATTTGTTACGTAAAGGGATTTTTGCCAAAATAAATCTATATATTTTGATCATTACTTTCGTTTGATTGATAGACCTCCAAAATAGATTATTTCAAATATACCCTTGCGATTTGTGACATAAATTTTGGTAAATAAAGATGTTATCTTTTCGGTTTGATCTTGGTGAGTTAAGCTCAAAAAAATATTAAAACTAAAACTTGAAATTGACTCATATTTATTTAGACATTTTAATATATAACATTAAAAACTATATTCACATGTATGTTGAAATAAACAAATAGGGCTAAAGTTAGATATAAAACAAAGAGCAGATGTTATATCTCGGTTTGGTCTTGGTCAGTTAACAAAATTTAATATTATAAAATTTCAAATTAATAATATCAGAAGCTAATTACGTCATATAATACAAGATATGAATCAATGACAGCTTTAAAATTCAAATTCTCGGGGAAAAGTCCCGATCCCATGTTATTGGCGTGAATAAGGTTTGAAGGATTATACTTGAGATGATGAATTAAGACCGATCCTCTGTAGAAAGCGGAAGTAGGAATTCTATCGATTGATATTAAGCACATAGAGAAGGGTAATTATAATTAAAATTTGATGATAAATGATCGTATATTGAATATAAATCAATCATAAAATGATCAAAATTCAAAATAACAAAAAAAAAAATAAAATTAATTATTTAAATTAAAACTAAAAAATCAATCCACTCATGATTGTTTGTCTTGGTGACAAATTAAGAAAACTTTGCTGAAAGCGTCAAAATAATCATGTATCTTCACTCAAATATTCCCAAAGCGTGGGGCGTGGCGTGTCCTTTGTCAGCGTGGTTTTCTTATGATATAACACATAAATGGCGGTTCTGAGCCTCGAGTGGTTCACCGATATGGCACTAAATTACGGTCCGCGGCGAGTATGTTCCCCAACTGCTTTTCTTTGGTGAAATGTAGAATGTATTTGGTTGGGCAAAAAACTATGTTAGCTAAGGTTGACTTATATTTGTCTTAGACAAACTCCCCAGTCTGACACAGCGGCGTAACCCGTGTTCTTGACAAGGATCCTTGGTCGGTTGGGTCACCTCCTCTACATTAGCGGATGGATCGACGACCGGAGCCATGGGATCTTGATGGTAGCGTCATCGTTCCCCACAAAAGTTTTAAGTTAAAATAATAAATTTCATAAGTTTTAAACTTCATCACTATGATTATATACTCGTTCTTTACGATTCATTGTACGAAAGTGCTCTCTCGGTATTGGGAGGGTAATTAACTATAGGGGCTTGTATAGAAACACAGATATAAAAGTTCCAAATGAGAGCGAAATCTCTGGTAGTGTATCTATTATTCTTACGACGAAATTTAAATATCTTTCTCTTTTTTTTGAAGAGGTGGTGGTAGGATCTGATTCTGGCGACTCCATTTGGGGAAATGTTTCTCTTTCCATCTTTGGTAGTCAAATCTAAGTTATAATTGCGTGGGTATAAAAAAAAAAAATGAAATGATAAGTTAACTTGACAACTTAGCTTTTCTAAATAAAGTCTTAAGTCATTTGAGATTTTATTTAGTGCATATAGTATGTTTTATCTTATCATCCATATTTTGGAAGTAAGGTGATAGTGTAGTATTTTTAATTGCTAATTTTACTTTAAATCCAGAATGGCACTCAGTCGGTATCATTGTGTTACTCGGCGATTGCGACATCCGGGCATCAAATCTTTGGAAGCTGCCGGCTACCATCAGGTTTGGTAGCGTGGATTTCGACCATCTAAATAGCAAGTTCTTGGCCTCGACTTCGAAGGACAAACTTCGTCTGCGCCGTGTGCGACAATCTCTGAAAAGGCCGTGAAAATTGTGACCCTACTGTAGGGTCAAAACAATCGGTCTTTGAGAGGCTCGGAGACACCAATCATGAAGAGGGTTATTCTTGGGATGTCTCTTTAGTCCTCGAATAATGCAATCCTACCGGTGAACCATTAGCCAGGGAGATCTTTGAAATCTTCATCGGAAGCAAGCTTGGGAGGCAAGAAAAAAAGAAATCTTGAGTGCGTGCTCACACTTGTCGGATTGCACACCGGTGGAACCGGTGAGTGTTCCCCTGTCGGTTTGATAACCTTAAGTGGGTTAAGCAAACTCTTGGTCTCAAGCGGTCCGGACAGACGTCGGTTCACTCCTCCGAGGAAAGCACTATATCAGAGTGCATCGGGTTCTCAAGTTGCCGGAGAAGGGCGATGAAAAGAAAATACCGAATCATGTTATCAAGGATGTTGGGGCTACTCAGAGACCTCATCCATAACTCAAATGGCGGGGCATCCATGTCCCACGGTGAGCATCGGTGTGACACTTGGACCAGCGTCAGAATCCACCGAAAGGTCGGTGGAAAGGTAGCAGATATGGAGGCTAGCCTCAAAAGTACTTTAGAAGCAGGCGTGACATGGTGTGAATTCAGATCCTGACTCAAATCTACTTGATGGGAGCTAAAAGAGGGCCCCAATGATAAAGAATATCGGTAGACACGCGGAGAATCCTCAGGGATCCAGATCATCAATCCATCCAGAGGAGGTTAACGATCGAAGCCTCTAGGAAGAAATTCATTCACTTGGGTCGGAAGTTCGTGAGCGTCGATCGAAATTATGTCAAGAGGCGAAGAAGAAGAGGAGGATCAACGGCTTGAAGTAGTGTATATGGTGCAACAAGTCGTGAATGTGTCATGATATGGTAGGTGTCGTTACCTCCCCTCGACGAAGAACAACAAAATGTTCAAATAGAAGCATCCTCGAGTCTTGAGGAGAGGAACAACAAGAAGAGGAAAGAAGAAAGGAAGAAAATCCACCTTCGATACTACTTTGGCGAAGCGAGACAAATTCTCGAGATGAAAGCCAAAGATAAAGAAATCTTCGTTGAATATGAAAATGGCGAAATGATGATGAATGAATGATGCGATTAATCTGAGAAATATCGCGCAGTCAACACTGTCCCCAAATAATCATCGTCTCAGCAATGCCACGATAATCCTCCAATAAATTTGATCTCACATGCTTGAGGGTCCAAATCGAGCGAGGATTGAAATAAATGAGTCTTCAACAACTGCTTCTCGAGAATATACAAATTATATCAGCGTGGCGATCTCAACTTGATATTATCTTGAATGAGAAGATCAAAACTGTTATAAAAGAGCGAAAAATTGGTAGCAAGTGCCATATCCATGGAGTATGATCAAATTCCATACCAAAGGGATATTCAATGCCAAAGTTTAATCTTTGTGAAATGGTAATCTAAGCGACATCGGCTCAATTCAAAGCATCTGCGGTAACACGGTAATGATGCATTATTATTCCGTTGATTCGTTAGTAGTTTAACTTTTGCTTTGAATGGTATCTTTGAGTTGTCAAATGACTCGGTCAAGACTTTTGCGAACTTGAAAATATGTTCGTTAAAAGGTTATGCGCGATCAAAATAACCATTGTTGATCTGCCTTGAAGAGGAAAAGAAGACGAGTCGATTATCCGATATATTACAGCGTTGGCGAAATATGAGTATGAAATGTGAGAACAATTAGAAGAAGAGCATGATTCAATTCTTGATGGGCAACATCGATGATAAGATGGCGCCTTATCTTTGTAACATTCAACATTTCAACTTGATAGGGTGGCTAAATTTGAGAAATTAAATTTATCCGTTAGGCGACCAAGATAAATCAAAGAGCAAAAGCTCAGGACAAAGAAAGGTGAAACACATTTCACCTCATACAAGGATCTTAGCGGTTAGTTATAGCGTGAAAGAAATATTTAGAAAAATCAAGGCGGTCGTTCAATCCGCTCCATGACCCATACTTGGAGGTAATGATGTACTCGAGGTCCGGTGAAGCGGCGACCAAGACAAACAAAGGGAGTGAATGACTCGATGGCAAAAGAAAAGGCGAACAAAGAGTATTCTTTTAAGAGGAAAGTGTGTATAAATTATTTAAACATGCACTCAAAGTAGGTCTCCAACTACGAGTGTAAAAAAGACACGAAGAAAGGACAAGAGATAATCCTAACTTATTATATCATGGTGCTTTCGACCATCTGTTGAAGATTACTACATATTCAAAGATTGGCTCGAGCGAAAATATAGAAATGGAGAATTCACATGTATTGGTGCGTCAGAAGAAAGAATCCAAAGTAATCACCATCTCGATCTTATCAAGCAATGATAAAGGCAAAAAGAAGGCGGTCGATGATGAAGGATGGCGCGGTCTAAAAGATTGTAAAATGTTGAAACAATTGGAAGGCGTTCAGTATTGAAATCACTTGAGCTACTTGAGTTGAGACAAAACTAAGTTATGGGAAGGCTAGTTCATCTCATGAAAGACGAGCCAAATATAAGGAAAGGCCAAAGCACGCAAACAAAAAAATAAATTAAATAAAAGAAGAAGCGATAGCGCAAAATGTTAACTACTATTGATGGTCATAATTTAACAAAGATCATCAATAATATGGAAGATTATATACAATCAAGAGGACTATCGCTTGCGAATTCATTACAAATCTTGGTCGATGAAAGCGGGGAAGAAGCTGAAGAACTTCCTACTGAGTCTTGCTTGATGATGCATGAAGTTGATAGCAGCTTAGAGGAACTCTATTTCCCAGATGAAGATGAATCAGAGCTCACCATATCAATAAACATAAAAATGTAAAGTTGAGTGATTACGAATCTTCTAGTCTATCATTAGGCAGGCGGCATCTTTGAAAGCGAGTCATCGAAGATTGAGATGATGAAGTAGCTTCAATCTGTTGAGAAGTGGTGAGTCTTACCATCCCAAAAGGAAAGAGTCAATGAATAGGGATAAAGGAAAAGAAATTGAAATTAATGAAAAAGTTATCCCAAGGATTCAAATAAGAAGCCTTCATCAAAGGGATCTACAATATTCTATCCCATCTAAGGAAAATTCGGCGACTTAGTGTATCTGAAGCACTTAATGTCGAAGATCTCTAACACCTTAATTGAAGCTCTCGAAAAGGAAGTTCGAAGCATATTTCTTTGAGCGTCTAACGGAGACCTTGCATGTTCAAGAGCCTCCAATGTCACATTTTGAAGATGATCAATGCTGGGAAGAGCGATGCCTCCTATGTTAGTGAAAGTGATGAAATTATATCATGGATCTTAATTGATCCGGTTCCTCGTGAATCTTATGAACTTGAGAACTCTTAGATGGTATCTCTAGATGTACAACATCTGGGGACGAGATAAAGTCATGGTTCAAGGTTTCAATGAGAAGGGACGAGAAAACTATCGGGTCATTCGTCCTCCTCTTAAATTTGGAGACCTCACACGAAGCCAAATTTCATGTGATCGATGGATACTTCATTTGAGCCCGGGTGACCATGGCTTCATAAGTATGGCATTGTCCCATCTACATTGCATCATCGATGTATGAAATATACAAAGGATGGAGAAAAGAATGCCAAATTGTGGGTGACATGCAACCTTTTGCGGTGCATGAAATGAAGATTTATCAAGATGCCATTATCCTTAGAAGGAATCAAAATCAAAAAATAAGCAGCAATCTGCATCTACTTCAAAACCCATAAAGAACAAGTTAAGAAGAAGGAGAAGATAAAATGAATAAAGGAAAGAGAGATTGTTCCAAATATCACAGGATATAATAAACATCCAGAAAGAAGAATGTGTTCCTTAAATCCAAAGGTCCATGCGAATCTTCCGAGTAAACTTGATTGAGAAAATTTTGACTCGATTATGAGTTTGAATGCTTTTGAAGGTAAGGTGCAATGCTACTTTAAAAACAATCATAGATCCATCGAGGACACTCGTAGTCACTCCCATTCCTCCCCAACATTTTAAAGAAATCACCCTCGAGAAACTCACAAAGTCGAGGCGGTGACCTATACCTCCTCTCTGGAAAACAGGCGGGAAGCTGTTTTATAAATCAGGGGTGTCGAAGAAGATCGATTGGGTAATCTGTTATCAGAAGAAGAAGCTATGCCCTAAGGATGCCAAAATATTACTCTCAAAGATGCAAAGCCTAATGCGCAAACATGGGGTCCAGGAGCAAGTAAGCAAAGGGCTAAGCTCTTTGAAATGATGTGGTACCCAAAAGGTTCTCAAACCATTGGTAAGAGAAATAAACACACTACCAAAGGCCTTGGTTTCACTCAAGATAACGGTCCACAAGAATATACATTGTATGCGGAATAGAAGTAGAAAGTGATGACGAAGATGAGAATGTCATTCTTAATGTTAGTCTCACAAATAATGAAGAAGTAGAAGCCAGACCGGCACCTGAAGAGCTTGAAGATGGTGGGGAGGCATTATGGATGAACAAAGAAATTAATTTGGGAACGAGGAGGATCCTACTTGAAGATAAAGTGGAAGAATTAAAAACCTCTCTGAATTGAGGGCTTTGCTTGGACATATCTTTGAAATGCAGACTTATCCGATATAGCGGTTCTACAAAGCAATTAAGCGGATCACACCGGTCAAGCGCAAGCGAATGAGATTGGAGGTTGAAGAGCAGTAATTGTAGAAAGAAGCTCATTGAAGGCGTTTTATTCGAGAAGAAAAATCTGTTGGATAGCTAATATTGTCCCGTGAAAAGAAGAATGAATTGATTATCGTATCGACTTGATTTAAACAAAGCATGTCCAAAGGATGACTTTCTTCACTGCTCGAAGCATTAGTGGATAACACTTCAAACCACGACATGTTCTCATTTATGGGATCGTCGTTAATCAAATCAAGATGGCTCACGAAGATGAAAAGCATACCTCATTCGGGGCCGATTGGCATATATTGCTATCTGATCGTGCCTTCGGCAAGAATCTTTGGGAGCTACAAAAAATGACACGAATCTTTGGCGAGTTGATTCATCAAAAGTAGAGTCTATTATGTTGATGACCTCGTTGTCGAGTATAGATGTAAAGATCATCGATGATTTAAGGATCGTCTTTGAAAGAATCGAGAAAATATGATCTCAAGATGAATCCTCTCAAGTGCGCCTTTGAGTCTCTTGGAAAGTGTTCTTATATATGTGTAGGAGAGGATTATTCTCCATTGAAGCGATTGCTTGGCGTTAATTTTTCCTCCTCAAAAGCTAGTCTTGTCGCTATCTCTAAAATTACCCATATCTGAGGATCATCATTAGAAGTTTATATGACAAGACCAATCGTCGCTTCGATCGTCATACTTTTATAGTTTGATATTACATATGTTCCAGCGGTGGGGGGCAAATTGAGATTTTCTTGCTCATCCCGCCATATTTCTGCTTAACGATGATCTTCTAATGAGCAAATCATGAACATATATGAAAGAAAAGGAAAGGAATTATATTTTGATGGAGCTTTGTCCATTAGATACACTCGTTAAAAGTCCAAAGGCGTGGCATCACATTGTAAACATATCAAACGCAGTTTTAAATATTTTTTGTGATAGACCGCGTTCATTTAAATCGTAAACGATAAGATTGTTCACGCGTTGTTCCAACGTGGCGAGGAAAATATCGTTATAAAACCGTTCACATTGTTCCATGCGGCAAACTTGTAATGATGATTCACGTTGAGCGTGAGAAATATCTTGATATAAGTCGTTCACATTGTTCCGCTCGAAAACTTTGATAAGTCTTTGTTCGTTGTTCCCGAAGCATACATATAAATACCCGCTCACATTGTGCGGCGACTTTTGATAAATGCGTTGTTCCACGTGGCGGAAATATCTTTCGTATAATTATTCCAATGCGAAAACGTAATGGCTCACGCGTTGTTGGCTGGCGAGAAAAATATCTTGATAAGTCCGTTACATTGTTCCAATGCGGCGAAACTTTTGATAAATGCTGTTGGCGTTATGGCTGGCGTATGTAATAATTGCCGTTACATTGTTCCGGCGTGGCCGAAATAAAATGCTGTTCGCTTGTTCCAATGGCAAATATCTTTGATAAGTCTGCTCACATTGTTCCAACGGCGGACTTTGTGATAAGCTGTCACGCGTTGTTACGCGTGGCAATATTTCATAAGTGCCGTTCATTGTTCCTCCGGGAAACTTAGATAAGTACTGTCAGAAGTGGCGGTAAATATCTTCTTATAAGTATCAGATCATTGTTCCAAATGAAACTTTATAATAATCCGTTGAGTTGTTTAGCGTGGCAAATATGCTGATAAGTACGTTCATTGTTCTGCTGATAAAGTCACGATCTTGTTTAAAGCGTGGCGAATATCTTTTGATAAATGCCGTTGCGTTGTTGCGACGAGGAAACTTCAGATAATCTTGTGCGTTGTTGGCGTGGCGGTGATATGATAAATTTTCTGCGTTGTTCCGGCGGTAACGAAATCGTGTTATGACATGCCGCCTTCTGGCGTGGTGGGCAAATAAATTTATGTCTGACACCACCATGCGCCTTTCTTGGTGTGGTGGGAGCTATCTTCAGTAGCCCCTATGGGGATGGCAAATCTGATAAGTGACAAATGTAAAAACTTCCAGTGTTTGAAAATGTATATTTATATGATTATTCATGCTTAGTTTAATGAATCTGAATCTTTTGGTATGTGGCATCATGCATATTCAAAATCCTCTTTCTTTCTAATTTGCTGATTGGAAGATTGATCCAAATTCTCCTTACATATCAAGTGAGTGTGGAAATAGAGCGTAAGTGGATGTTTATGCTTAATGACATATATTTGTTAATGTTGGTTTCAATACTCTAGTTTGATATCTTTGAAACATGCTTGAATACTAAACATGGGTTTAATATGTCATCTTTTACTTTATACCCATTTAGAATGATCCATACATAATTATGAAACATGGCAATCAAAAGGAAATATATGAAGAAACTGCAGTGTGATATGGCATTAGATGAAATTTACAAAGTGACATGTATTGTATAATCTAACCTTGGGGTTCTATCTGGTTTGACATGTTATGAGATATCTGGTGATATGCTTTCAAACATAAGATCTCCTCTTTCTTGTCGATTGATTTATTACATACATGAGACATAGTGAGGACTTGAAGTAAATACATATGGAATAAATTAAACTCATATACTGACATATATCAAGAAGATATCAAAAAAAAATTGTTGAGTTGGAAGAAACTCACAGTCTATGTACAACTTAACCCTTTTTGCAAGATTGAAAGAACTTAAACTTGTGGTATAGGAGAGGAGAGTTGAGATGTAGTATTTTTTGTGAAAAGAGAAATCTCTTTATAGGTTTCACTTCTCTCTCTTTCTGATATATGGCGTGATTATGACTGTCAAGAAATCATCTAATTTAATGCCATTTATAAATTGTACATCTTTGGACATGTGGCATGCCTTCTTGCATCTTTATCACTTCAAAAGAAAACAAACTCTTATATCTTCTTGTAAATTTAATAGTATTTGTCCCACTTGCTATTAAATGCTGAAGGATGTGGATTTTAATTAACCTACTTGCTCTCTTTGATATGAGATCTACTCTATCTTTATCTTCTCCTTCCCTTATCAAAAAAAAGGTATGGGTGATTGATCAATAGGCGTCAAATAATTTATTTCAATATATCTGATTGTCAACATAAAGAAATTCTTCTTAAATCAGTCTAAATTATTAGCCATTATTTTATATTTGATCATATGAACTGAAAATGATTTATTTATTCCTTTGCATTGGTGATTTGTCACTAGAAGAAAGTTCTTAGCAAATCAAGTCTAAGTTCATTCTAAGGCCATTACCTTCCATTTGATAAAATGGCAAAATGATTTATTTCACTATGTTTCGATTTATACATAAAAGAAAGGGTTCTTCAAATCAGTCCAAATTCATTTAGGCTTTTATATTTGATCATATGGAAAAATGATTTATTTATCTCTTCTTGCTTATTTGTTACATGAGGAGGATTCGATGAAACAATTCTTCTATTTTAGATCCATTACTTCATTGATTCAATAGACCTCCAAAATGATTATTTCAAATCTATACCTTCGATTTGTGACATAAAGGGGTTTTGGCTCAAATAAGATGTTATCTTCCGGTTTGGTCCCGGACGTGCAGGTTACAAACTCAAAAATGTCTATTAAAACCTAAACTGTAAATTAGACATTTAGACATTTAATGTTCATATCACATTTTAAAGAACATATATTCACGTATGTTGAAATGTCAAACAATAGGGATGTGAGTTAGATATAAAAAAAGACATGTTATATGATTTTCGGTCGAAGTTAACAAAACTAAAATTTGATATTATAAAATTTAAAATTAATATCCAGAAGTTAATTCTCATAATACAGATATAGAATCGGACTCACAAAATTCAAATTCTGGAAGGAAAGTCTCAACAATCCTCATGTTAAAAATTGACAGTTTTGAAGGATTATACTTCATGATAATTAGGCGTCCTCAGAAAATCGGACGAGTAGATAATTGTCGATTTTTATAATCGAGAAGGGTAATTATAATTAAAATTTCAATAATAAATGATCACATATTCAAATATAAATCAATCATAAAATGATCAAAATTCAAAAAAATAACACAAAAAAATGAAATTAATTATTTAAATTAAAACTTAAAAATCAATCCATGATTGTTTGTCTTGGTTAAAAAAAGTTTGTTGCGAATCATGTCAAATCAATGTATGTATCTTCACTCAATAGTCCAAAAACGTGGGGCTGGCGGTGTGTCCTCGTCCGCGTGATTTTTCGATAGCACCATAAATGGCATTTACGATAAGCTCTCGGCCGTGGTTGTTGACAATGACATTAAATTACGGTGGCCAGCGATGTTCGGCTTTTCTTCAGGCGTGAAATTAGAATGTATTTGGTTGGGCAAAAAATATCTTAGCTAAGGTTGACTATATTTTTGTCCCCTTAACAAATCCCCAATCCTGAACACCTTGACGGCGAATCATGTGTTCTTGACGATCCCTCATTGGGTGACCTCCTCGACGATTGCGATGACCGCGGCGAAAATCATGGGATATCTCAGGCTCGTTCTCACAAAAGTTTTAAATAAAAATAATAAATTTCATAAGTTTCTCACTCGCAATTATATCTGCTTCTTAACGATTATGGAGCAATTCTCTCCTGGGATATTATATCTTGCCATAGAAACCAACCAATATAAAAGTTCTCCAAATGAGACGAAATCTCAGGTAGTGTCTTCTCTTATTCATCTGAAATTATCATACACTTAAAACTCTTTCTCTTTTGTTTTCCATGTGAATTCTGATCCCACATTCATGTTATTCAATGTGGCAATCTATTATGATATAAGACTTGCTCATTATTAGCATGGCAGGAAATCTTATCATCGCTCGCTTTCACGTAGACAAATTTGGTTGATTTCTCCGACTTTTCCATGCCTTTCTTGGCTTGAAGCTTATCTCCACTACTCTTAATCTTAAGGTTCTTAAATTTTGATAAAAAAAAAGAAGAAGAAAATGTAAATACTTAAAGTGTTATTTGAATTCCCATGCCATATCTGTGTGTATTTGTGTATTGATTTAGTATCGTGCAACCTATCCTATCATATGACAATCATGATGTGTTGATTAATGCTATGATGTTGAGTAATTCTTAGCTCAATCTCTATTTAATTGGACATGTTATGAAGCAAATATTTGATTAGAATGTCAATTTTCTTTTACCTAAATGCTAATTATATGTCATGTGATTTAAACATTACCTTACTACTAAACATATATTTATAACATGATTGTCTCTCCTTTGTCTAAACATGAGTTTAGTATGGACATCTATTTTTATCTTACTTATTCTTTTTGGTAATAATCCACATACTGCATAGTTGACTAGAAGGAGAATATATTATTATGGCATTTGCATAGTTGATAGAAAAGGATATATTTTACTTGTGCATGCATAGTTGAACTAAAAAGGATATATTATTTACTGCTTATGCATAGTTGAACATAAAAAAAGAGGGGATATATTCTATTGGCACATGCTTAAGCATAGTTGAACATAGAAAAAGGTTATATCCTATTGGCACCTACTTATGCATGGTTGAACATAAAGAGAATATATCTTATTGGCTTTTATTAGCAAATGTCCATTTATATGAAATGATGTTGGATACATCTAAGACATGAAATTAGAAATGACTTACAAGTTAAGGTGATCCAAATTGGCACTTCCTTTGCAAGTTGGGTAGACTCCCTTAGAGGATTTAGGCTTGCAATTTGTCTTGAAAGAAAAAGATGAGAAATAGAAAAGTAAAATCTCATGAGAGGGGATTCCCCTCTTATTTATAAGCTTCTTAACATAAGACAAAAAAAAAGGGGAAGAAAACAAAAAGGGTGGTACTTGTGTTATCCATTAATTTTCTTTCCTTTATAGTTTTTGTCATGAGCTTGCATGTAAAGAGAGTTAAATTTATTTGATCCATTTGTCCCCTAATGACACATGACATGTATTTCTATTTTCATTTGTCTTCTTAATGATATATATTTCTTATATCTTTGTCATTTTTTAATGTCATATGACAAAATATGGATTGAGGGGAAAAAAATTTTCTTTTTTGTCATATTTCCTTAATAACACTTGATGTGTACTTGTGCCTTTTTTGTCATGAGCTTGCATGTATAGGAGGTTAAATTTATTTGACTCATTTGTCTCTAACACACATATGCATTTATTTTTTTATCATTCTCTTAATGACATATTACATTCTTATATCCCATTATCTCATGACAAAAAAATATGAATTTGAGGAGAAATAAACTTTCTTTTCATATTTTCTTAATAACACTTGATGTGTACTTGTGCCTCTTTTGTCATGAGCTTACATGCAAAGGAAATTAACTTTATTTGATCCATTTATCCCTTTAATGACATGACATGTTTTTCATTTTGTCTTTAATGACATATGACATACTCTTATATCTTTGTCATCTCTTTTAATGTCATATGACAAAAATATGGATTTGAGGGGGAAATAAACTTTTTAATAAGCATAGATCTAAGAAGAGATTTTAACTCTTTTTGCCATTTTTTTTCTTAATGCTCCCATGACATAAACATGAATTTAAGGAAAAAATTTTACCCCCTTTGTCATTTTCCCTTAGTCTTATGACATGAACATGGATCTAAGGGGAGATCCTTACTCTTTTTGTCATTTCCTCTTCTCTCATTAAGAGAAACGTGGGCTATGAATCATAATAGTATGGGCTACTTTTCATTTACTTGGACCTTTACATAAAAAAAAAAGAAGAGGTCCCATCTAGAATTGATGCATTTAGAATTGATGCACCTCCTCTTTATATGAAAGATCCATTGATCTTTATACTTAATCATATGGGCTTTTAAAATATCACTCATAATAAATTTCAGCCCTCTTTTGTTTGCTGATTAGTCATATAAAATGGGTATTTCATCTAAATAATGTTCATGTCATACCCATGGATAAATGTCAAACTTTATTTTGCATAAGTGGCTTTATATTTGATCATATGGGCTTTTAAAATGACACTCTAAATAAATTTCAGCCTTATTTTATTTGCTGATTAGTTATTTAAAAATGACATTCTTTCATGCTACACCCATAAATGAGTGTCCAGTTTATGTCTCATATGAACGGCCTTACACTTGAGTCAATGGGCTTTTAAAATGTCACATTGAATGCAATTTTAAAACATTTTTAGGTGGCTGATTGGTAATGTTCAAATTGCATTTTACCTCATAAGCATTCAATTTATATCGACATGATCCTCCAAAATCACTTGCTATACATGAAGCTTAAGTCACTCGGGAAAGTTCCTTAAATCCTAAATGTTTGATCCTTAAATGGAAAGTAAGTGGGTAGCTTGATTAACATAAATATCATTTTTTTTTCTACATATCATTATTTCCTTTCTATGTGTATATGAAAGGTGTTATTAAACATAAAGCTCTCTTTTAAATTCAAAGAGGCATGAATAGGAACCCATGTATATGCTTATGTTTGAATTAACTTTTAACTATCCAAATCCTAATATGCATAATAGGATTTGATTATGATATGCAAATTTATATGATATTCGTTCAGTCTGCATTTGGGAATGTTAAATACCAAAAAGAGCAGATACATATTTGATCAAAAATAAATTACTACTTGTTTTATAGCATGTATTAAAGGTGGCATGCCATACTAAATATAGTTATTTCAACTTTGACATTCATATGTCCATAGATTTTAAAAGAATGATACTGTATGTATGTTGAAATATATATTAGATCAAACATTTAGGGAAATATGCTTCCCAAATGCAAAACAAAAATAAAGCAAAGAACAGATGCTATACTTCCTGCTTTGGCTTGTGACTCCCGCTAACAACTAAAAAAATCAAAACCTATAATTTGACATATAAACTTCAACTTAAACATCTTAATATCCGTGCAATTTTCAAAGAATAGATATTCGTGTGCATGTTGAAGTATTTGCTAAGTCAAATATAAATGAACATATGCTACATTTTCTGCTCTTGTGACCGAGTTAACAAAACTCAAAAATCAAAAAACCTACAATTTGACATATAAACTTCAACTTAAATATCTTAACGTCCATGCAATTTTCAAAGAACGAGATATTTGAGATACAAGATTAAGTCAAATATAACAACATACGCTATGCTTCTTTTGGTGATCGACGGTTAACAAAACTCAAAAAAATCAAAATCTATAATTTGACATATAAACTTCAACTTAGACATCTTAATGTCCATGCAATTTTCAAAGAACAGATATTCGTGTGTATGTTGAAGTATTAACTAAGTCAAATGTAAATGAGCAGATGTTATGCTTCCTGCCGGTAGACCAAGTTAACAAAACTTAAAAATCTAATGACGCTATCAGAATCTTAATTTATCATAATTATAAAAGATAAATCTATCTAGATTGTTAATGTATCCTCAAGTTCAAGATCTCAAGAAGAAAGTCCCAAACTCGATCCTCATGCTCAATCTAGTTGACATGGTTTGGAGAATGATAGATCTTGAAATAATTAATCTAGATCTGCAAGAAGATAAATAGTTGACAAGATACATTTTCCCGCTTTTTGTGACCGTAAGCTAACAAAACTCAAAAAATCAAAACCTACAATTGACATATAAACTTCAACTTACATCTTAATGCCCATGCAATTTTCAAAGCAATTTATATTTGTGTGTTCGTTAAGTCAAATGAAAGAACAGATGCTATACATCTCTGCGTCTTGGTGACTGCGCCCAAAATCTAAAAATTTGATATTATAATTTCAAATTAATAATATCCGGTAGTTTTAATTGTCATATAATTACAAAGATATAATCAATCGATAATTTCGTTCAAGCTCAAGAAGAAAGCCCCAAACAGATCCTCTATGTTTAAGTTAGAGTTGCTAAGTTTGATAATATACTTCGACAACGAATTTAGAAATCCTCTAAAAAAAGTAGATAAGGGTCTATTAATCGATATTAGTCCCATGGATCGGTAAATGATTATTATTAAAATTTAAAATGAAAATGATCATATATTCAAATCTAAATAAATCATAAAATAATCAAAATTCAAATAAAATAACAAAATACAAATGAAATGAAATTAATTACTTAAATTAAAACTAAAAAAAATCAATCCACCCCTCCGCAACTATTTGTCTTGGGGTGACAAATTAAGAAGACTTTTGCTCACAAAGAGCTAATGTCAAATCAAATGTATAACTAACTTCACACTCAAATATCCCTAAGCTCGAAGACATGAGTCTCTCTCCGTCCGGTTTTGTCGCTAAATGACACCACATAAATGACACGACTAGAGCTCTATGACCGTGGTTCACGCGACATGACACCACTAAATTATCGCCGCTACGAACCCGTGATGTTCTCTAACGATTTGCTTTGAGCCGTGAACGTAGAATATATTCGGGCAAAGTTCTACGTGTTGCCGACTTATATTTGTCTCCTTAGATAAACTTCATCCCAGATGCACACCGGACGACGAATAATGTTGTCGACAAGATCCTTCTGCCGTCGACTACCTCCTCGACTAACCTACGGACCGTGATGCCCTGGGATGACGTAACCATGAGATCTAGACGGCCATCGCTCACCAAAAGTTTTAAATTAAAATAATAAATTTCATAAATCTCAAACTTCACTCACTATTATATACTGTATTTAACTATTTATTGACTAATCTTAATCAAAGCCGGATTGGAGGGTTAACTATGTGGGCTTGGCCTATAGGAAACCTAGAATCGGATATAAAAAGTCCTCACCAAATGAGGACGAAATCTTTGGGTAGTGTCTTATCTACTATTCATCTGCCTTCATTCTTTTTTGGAACCCATTCTTATTGGGTCCTATCATCGGCGGATCTCCGATTATTTAAGCCCGGATGTCATGCCTTTCTGCCTTTCTATGGCTACTTCTTCGAGCCTCCGTGCTTGTTTTTTCCTTCTACCGGACCTTCGATAGGATTCCAACACTGCTCGTGTGTCATGCCCTGATGTTCACCGTGCAGAGCTTGTTTGTAATACTCTTGAGTTCTTACTACGACTGATGGTAGCTTCTGTAGTGGAGCATTATTGGTCTCTCTGATAATTGGCCTTTGATATCTTTTCTTCAGAGACTATTCTTTTACAACTTTTAAAACTTTATGTACTCGAGCAGATAGAGTTTCAAGTTGTTTCTTTTGAGAGGTTGGGACTGACTGCTATTGAGTCCAGAAAGACTGCTTAACGTCACTAGTAGAATTTTTCCTTTTACCCATTCTAGATTTTCAAATTTATTGCCGGTAGGAATACTCCCTTCTAGTTGTAAGGCTGGCTATGTAATAGATGGGCCAGGAGAGAGCTGATGGGCTCGCAACTTAGCATTCATTCTTCACCTCTGCTTTTTAGTTAGCTTTCCTCCATATGAGGAAGCTTCAACATCTCATCGGCCTTGCGTGAAGGGCAAAGTCGACAGGGACGTGGCGTTCGCATGCACTACTGAGGTCTGCCCAGTGATAACTCTCTTCACGGTTGAAGCTTCAATATATCCCAACCTTTCAAATACAGAGACTTTTTTTCGAGTAACCTCCCTAGCAGTAGTGACAGGAGCTTTAGTGGATTTGTCCTGCTGCACGGGTTGATGTGTAAGTTGTGCATGATTATCTCGCGCGTGCCTAGCAAAGGCTCGAGCAACGATCGGGAAATCTATCAAATTGTATAATAGCTCCAAAGATCTCCTGTTGATGATGAATTAGTGGATGTTGGCTCGCTTAGTTGCAAAGTGAACTGTGTTTGAAGATCCATTCAGAAATGAAAGATGGATTAATAATCGAATGATATTTCATCCCACACTTTCATGATGCAGAGATACAACAAAATAAACATGATAAAATATTAAAATAAGTTATGTATAAATAAGATCTTGAAATTTTAGAATTATGTTCATTATAAAAATAATTTTAAATTTCAACCAACTTTATTTTATAAATAATTTTAAATTTTAATTTTATTATACTCCGTTGCTATTATAGTTGTCATTCAACTAGCCAAAGATGGAAAGAGAAACATGTCCGGAAATAAATCAAGTTAAAATTTCAGACCTCTCGATGAAGAGAGCATGGAATGATGTTAGTTAAATTTTCAGATGGTAGATGGAATAGTAGATAAGACACTACCTAGAGATTTCGCTCTCAATTTGTGAGGACTTTAGATCTGGTTCTAGGTTTGCTATAAGCGCAAGCACCTATAATTAATTAGCCATCCTAATGTTGAGAGAGAACTTTCAATTAAGGCTAGTCGTTAGGTTGCTAATGCGTAGCGTATAGTAGCAGTGTGAGTTTAAAATTTGGGGTTTAAAATTTATGAAATTCATCACCATTAACTTAAAGCTGATGGTTGGGGAACGATGATGCTGATCAAGATCCCATGGTTTCGTTATCCCGAGCTATCGTGGTCCCTAGTCTACTTAATTAGAGAGTAACCCAACGACCGAATGATCCTCGCTACGAAGATGTTACGCCCAAGAAAATCTTGTAGACTGTGGTGTTTCAAGGAGATAATTTAAGTCCATCTTCTAACATAAGACTTTTGTTCTATCAAGCCGCATCATAGCCACATCTCAAGATACAGAGCCATTGGGGAATATACGGGCCACAGTCGTGATCGTAATATAATGGTGTCATTTGGCGACAACCACCTGATTAGATGACTCTGGTCATAACCACATCATATGTGGAGCCTAATCCACGCCGACAAATGCGGATAATGTCACGCCCTTATTTGATTGAAAGCAAATATAGTTAATTTGATATTTGCTCCTTTGTGAGTTAAGTTTTCTTAATTTGCCACCTCCGACAAACAGTTGCGGATGGATAGATTGAATTTTAGCTTTAAGTTTTTAATATTGGATTTCATTTAACTATTTTGAGTTTGATAATTCATTATAATTTTCACTTAGATTAATATTTGATTTATGCTAATTCGATTTAAAATTTTAAACATATTTTGATGATAGTATTCCTCCGGTTGAAATCTCCATTCAACACAACCATCATTGGGGTGAATAAGTCTACTTGATTTTTTAGTTTATTATTCCAGATCCTGTCGACTCTATTAATTTAATAATAGAAGATCAAATCTAGATTTATATTTTGAGAATTTTGAATTTGAGAATATTGAATATAAATATCTGAGATATTTTGATAATAATGACCTCTCTGGTTGATATTCTTAATCAACTCAGCTATCATTAGAGAGTTTATCATTCATTTTGTTATTCAAGATCCTGTCAACTTTATTAATTCAATAATAGAGGATCAGATCTACTGTCATTTGACAAAATTAGCTTCTCAGATATTTTACTAAGTTGAAATTCTTATAATATTATTATTAGATTTTTAGGTTTTGTTAACCCAAACTGGCCCCAAGACTCGAATCAACCTACGCAAAGATCCTCGTGACAAAGTTTAAGCATTCAACGTAATCCTCATACGCGTTACTTAGAATACTTGTATGAATTTGGAAAGATCAAATTGAATTGAAGATTGTTTTATATTTTATACAAAAATTCATCTCTTCTGAATAATTGCACAAATTTCGAAGCACTTGAATTGAGTGATAGTTGGTTTCATAATTTATGCAAAATTAAGATATTTGAAGTCTATTTAAAATTTAAGTCAACGCCTTCTATTTGCTTCTAATTTTGTGTTGCAGATTCGGTGGCATAAGGTGTTTCAGCTCCTGTTCAATTATTTAGATTAATATTCATTGTTTGCATTGGATAGACATTCAATTTGTTGTAGACTATTATCCGTCAAATAATTTTAAGCCCAATCTTGTCTCAGTAGCTTAATCATTGTATTTAGTTTAATTGTTGATCTTATTACTCGTTAAGTTTCAAATATTATTCTTTAACTATTTCATTTTTATTAATTATTTTGATGAAATTAGCCTTCGACATCGCCCCCACATGCGGCTACTGAGTCTTGAGTTCCTACCATGCTTAAGAAAGCATGCATAGTCAATATTTTGTGACATTGCGGCTTGGAGAGTCTTCTAAAGCCACCATACTTAAGAAAGCGCATAGGCCTTTAATATTTATATTTTAAATTAAATTCTCCCTGATCATCCCCGCAGTGATTGAGGCTAAGGCCTTCCCACCATGCTTATGGAAGCATGGTAGTATCGCACACAATCACGACCAAGAGATTTTTTTACACCTATCCCGCTTATGAAAGCGCGATAGCCTTCAATACTGCTTGAATGAGATCTCAGCCTCGTCATCCTCACGTAGGGGGCTACATCGGGAGTACTAAAGTCTTCCCACCATGCTTATGGGAAGCGTGCATAGTAGGTGTCTTGCGACACAGCGGCTTAAGAGATCTTCTAAATCCACCACGCTTAAGAAAGCGTGCATAGACCTTCAATACCTGCGTTAGAGATATCCTGGTTTCGCCATGTTGAAACAACATGTACAAGTACTTATGTCTAGCAAATATTTACAATTATATTGAAGCAACATGTACAGGAATTTAATATACTAAGCAGGCATATGCACAAGTATTTCAAATGAAATTCAACAACCTCCTGACATCATCCCCGCAGAAGTGCTACTGAACACTAAAGTTCTTCCTACTACGCTTTGGCGTAATAGGTGTATTATGATCCGGTAGAGTGATTTTGGACCTACCGCATTTATGAGAAGCGTCGCATAAGCCTTCATACCTGTATAAAAAGCATCATGATTTCTTTGTCATGAAAACAACGCTGCATGATTTATGTAAGAGTTTTCCCGCTAGAGAACGAGCGTGTACTTACAATCACAGTACTTCTTATAATTTTATTTTCATGTATAGACAAAGGCAAAATGTTCAAAATACTAATAAGATAATTGATTCTACCATCACTTTCGTTATCTCTTTTAAATTGGCTAAGTGGTATAGTCAGTTGAATAACACCTCATAAGCAGATTCGAAGTAGCCATTAAACCAAGTCTAGCCTAAACAAGACGAGCAACATACTTGACAACTAACAAGCAAAGAAGAATTGAATTTCATTGATTATATTTTCTTTTTATCCACTAAAGCCACAATGAAAACCTTACCTCTCACAAGGCTCTAATCTTCATTCCCCTTATTTTATCTTACTCTGTCAATCAAATGGATTATGCACATAATGAGCCTGAGCAAGAGAGATGTGAAGATGGAGATGTAGGGATACTAGCACGGGTAAGGAAGTTTAGTAATCGAGTTGTGTGATTAGAGAGCTTGTAAACTTGTCGTGTTAGGTAAATTGGCGGTTCGGCTGGTGTATAATCAGCAGGCACGCTACAGGCTTTGAAAAGGAAAGGAGCCACAGGAGGAAGCAAAGTGAGGAGAAAGAGATGGTTTGTTGGCTCTTGCAGCTTGCACGGCCAAAATAGACGAGGTTCGATTGGAAAGATATTACTATAGCTGCAGATAATCGGAGAGGGAAAGTCGGACTAGGTTGGCGTGTTTGGGAGGATCGAGAGAAGCAGATGAAGAGGAGAAATACCTGTAGTTGAAATGAGCCCTGTGTCGCGTTGGAATAGCCGGACTCGCAATTCAGCTCGCTGTCGTTCGGCCCTGAGTGGAGCGACAGGTACAGGAGGCCGAGGGATAAGGGCTCATGCGACTCGTGCAGCTCGTCGACCCGTCAGCTCGCTGTGGAGGAGGAGACGGACGGGTAAGGAAATTCCTTTGGTTTCGTGCGGCTGGGAGGAAGGAACAGAGAGAGGAATTCGTTCCTTCGGTTTGCGTATGAGACAAACGAGATGAGAAGCTCGTTCGAACGGGAGGAGGAGGGAGGCTCGGGTAGCTGTTGTGCTCGGGATGGGAAGTCACGCGAGAGGGAGTTCGGTCGCTCGACTGGGAGGAAGAGACGGGAGGCGAGCTGCTCGTGTGCGTTCGGTTTGTCCAAGAGGAATGGACGATCGAGCTTGCCCGCAGCTCATATCTTGGAAATGAGAGAGAGAGAGAGTGGCGGCTGTCGAATGAGGGCTAAGTGTATATCTCATCTCTAAGGTTAGGTATAAGTAGGTATCTATAGGTAGACTTTTTTTTTATTTGAGATCAAAATAAACCAAATTTTAATTTTTCGTAATTGTATCTGCACAGAGATAAATTGGATATCAATTTTAGACACTGAATTTTGATGCCAGTTCATTTCGCATTCGAGTTTGGCTCAAGCAAGATCAAATCGGCCAATTTCGCTCAAATTTACGCCGTCGCTCACCACTGACATTCAAGCAAACTTGTCCGAATTGAGCGCCTCATTTGAAAGGTTTGACGTTTTGACGCTAACGACGCGATCAATTTCGACGAAGATCGCCGCAGCCTCCGACCTCTATATGCGGCGTATGGATTTCCTTCTTGATTGGTTGATCGTCAAATTGCGCAATATGTATATTTCGATCGATTTCGACGTTTTGAATGCAATGGCGAAGTCAGTTGGTCGATCGGAGACCATTTCGCTAGATGTCGAGTGTATTAGTTGATTTACGCTCAGTATCCGCCATCAACTTCGTGAACTCAACTCGACTGATGTGACATACATGGAGGTCAACAGGATGCTTTTTGTCCATTCATGTATATGTATTGCAAATTGTAACAAGGTTTGTAAGTTAGTTTAATTTTGTATTTTCTTATCTTTGTGATAGCAATAAGATTCATCCTTTATATTTTACTCGTGATCCCGCACATCTTTCATCTCCTAAAATATGGGAGTTTGGTTCTTTGTTGCTCAATTTCATTCAACTTATTGTGTGTTTTGAAAGTTCTAAGCGTAGAGAGATTTTGTTGTCACGAGTGAGTTTTCAAGTTTGAGGTTTTGTTCTTTGTTCATGAACAAGCATTCCAATTCCCTATAAATTTTTGTTTAAGTCTCATTTTTTCTTCGATTTCTTTCTTTTAATAACATACAAGATAGCTTAAGTACTCATTTCTAGTTGTTGTTGTTGTTGTTGTTATATCTTCATTTCATGTTGCATTTTAGGCCAATGGGTTTATTTTAATTATCCTTTTAAGTGTCATTTTAGCAAATTCTTGGCATCTTCTCAACATCATCATGTGTAGGTGTTTTTAGGAGTGTTAAGCCTTTCTATTATGCTTAAAAAATGTGTATAATTCGTGCCATGAGACACCACAATTTATGATTTTTGATCACACCACATTAAAAAAGACGTGTATGAGTCTTCATATATTTGCTTGAAAATGTGCATAGAGATTTCCACCTCTCATTAGATTGATGGCTTGAGTATTTATGCTTAAATTTTTTTATCGCACTAAGAAAAATGCACACAAGGCTTATCCATTATGCCAAGAGCGTAACCCACAAGTTTTTGAGGCGCTTGGTAAATGGTCTCGACATTTTGATTGCTTGGTGGAGCCTCCTATCACTCTTGTTTGGATCTCATTTTCACATCTTCACTTGCACTATTTCAACCAATCTACCTTATTCTCTTTAGCTATCATTTTTGAAAAGCTATTATAAGTAGATGTTGCAACAGCTCATTTTACTAGATCCTCTGTGGCGGAAGTCTTGTGGTGGAAGTCTTGGTGGAAAAGGATGTTACACCCATATTTCATAAAGATGTGTGGATTGGATCTCATTTGTTGGGGATTGGCAGAAAGTGAAAGTTGAAAATATTTCTTCGTATTGTTCTTCTTGTCATATTTTTTGGCATACATTTTTTGAATGTGTCAAGGCACATCCTGAGTTGAGGCCTTCAAAATGTAGATTAGAGCCCTCCATCTGATATTCACATTGATCCCCCTAGCTATTTGGTGGAAGACCTGCCCTCATCAAATTAAATCTGCTCTCAAAATAGTGAATTGTGATCATTGGCTAATATTCTACTATTTATTAGCACCTTGGTGTTAATCTCTTCAACTATTGATGATACCGCCGAGAATAATCTGTATGTACTAGAAAAACCACAACTTCTTCCAATTTGCGAACATAATGATGTTTCTTTTTACCAACAAAAAAAGAAATTTTATTGATTACTTGCCAAGTGTACTAGTAATCCCAAAATAGACAAAAAAAAAGGCAAAAAATTGTAGGTATTGCTTCTAATAAAAGGAAAGTTTAGTTTGTCAACTTTGATTAGGATATTTAGTTTTTGATTCAGTGTAGATGCAATTATAAAGCTTTGTAATGAAGTTCATTTTCTAGCTAGATAGTAAGCTAGTTGATTCTTCTCTTTGGATGTGGTTGATGGTCAATAATAATTTGTTGGAATAGTATTTGATCCACTTGAGAGTATTGATCAGGTTCTAGGGAATTGTGTTATTATCATCATCCTTTAGCATGAAGACTAGGAAGAGTGAATCAGATTTGAATGAATAGTAAGAGAAGGGCTGGAAGATGCTATTTTGAGTGTAGTAAGGCAGGCATCACATTCAGCATGTATTGGTGAGGAGACAAAGCATGGCATTGAGTAGTATAATAGGCAAGATCCTTCACAATTTCTGAAGATTCCACTGATGCCTACTTGATTGAGAATTGGGTGACAACTGCCATCAATATTTATTTTGGTGTATCTGGTCAGTTTTGTTCATATTACAAGTTCCCAAGTGGTTGATCTTGTTGGGTGACTGAATCCAAGGTTGTTCAGTAATGTCTATTCACCACTGGTTGCCTTGTACATGTAGCATTTGATCATATTATTTATCACCTCTGGCTAGACATACTTATTATTATGTTTGTACTCGCCATTCAAATGAAAGGCAATCAGTGGTGCAACCAATCTGATATGAATCTTTCTTGTTTTGGTCTTTTTTGGTTACAAGTAGGATAGAAATTCAATGATGGATTGGATGGGTGATCTATTATGTTTGTATGTTGAAGAGCAGTGTGAGTTTCTCCTAAATTCGAGAGTTGTGTCTGTGTTAAATGTAGAGTTAAATTTCATATTTTTTTTTAGTCAAAGATAAGTAGTCACCAAAATTATTTTATTTCACACTTGAAATTCAAAATTAGTGATTACATAGTCATTTAAACTTATTTCTCCTCTAAACCTATCCCTTTATCTTAGCTTATAAAAGGGAAGGAAATTTATGAGAGGATGCATCCCAAAAATTTGTATATTCTCTTAAATTCTATAAGAGAGAAATATAGTGAGATCTTAGTGTGGCTGTGGACATAGACAAGATGTTGAATCATATAAATCTTTTTGTACTCTTTTCTATGTATGTGAGATTATGTTTTCAACTTCTCTCTTAAATAAAAAAGTCATAACAACCTAAAGATATAACATTTGATAAACACAAGCTATATAAGGATAGGTCAAAAATAGCTTAGAAGCATGAATAAATCATTTTATGATATCAGTATTGATAATACTGATAAAATCTCAAAAAGTCCTAGTACTAATATAGAGGCTCTTATACAAGAGGCTCAAGATCCATATACTTCTTTAATGTTGAGGAGATCTACTAGATAGTCCAAGTCCACGCAAAGGTATTCTCTATCTTTACATTATCTATTATTGATAGATAATGGAGAGTCAAATCATTACTTGGAAGCATTATAGGCAAGAGATTCAATCCAGTGAGAGAAAGTCATGAAAGAAGAGATGAACTCCTTAGAGAAAATATAACCTGAACATTAGACCTATTACTTAAAGATAAGAAAATATTGTAGAATAAGTGGGTGCATAAAATAAAAGAAGAGTATGATGGGTGCAAAAGATATAATCTTATATTGGTGGTCAAAAGATTTCAGCAATATGTGGGATCGTCTATACAGTGGTGTTCTCACCAATGGTAAAGATGATTGCTATCAGAATGATCGTGAGTATTATTGTAGCTGAAGATTTATATTTGGAACAACTAGATGTAAAGATTGTTTTCTTCATGGAGATCTCGAGAAAGAGATTTATATAAAATAGCCACAAGGGTTCGTTATTTGAAGAAAAGAAAATTTAGTGTGTAGGCTACAAAAGAGCTTATATGGGCTGAAGCAAACACCAAGACAATAGTACAAAATGTTCGAAGACTTCATATGCAAGAATGTGTTCATTAGATGTGAGATGGATTATTGTTACTTCATCAAGAGGTTAGACAAGTCTTACATTATTTTGTTATTTTATTGTTGACGATATGTTGGTTGTAAGAGCAAGCATAATAAAGATTAATAAGTTAAAAAAGTAACTATCAAAGGAATTTGAAATAAAAACTTAGGAGCAGCAAAACAAATTCTTAGCATAAGGATTACATGGGATAAATCTAAAGAGACCTTAGAGTTATCCAAAGAGAAGTACATCCAGAAGGTTTTGAATTGATTAAGTGTTCATAATATGAAGCTCAGAGAGACTCCCTTGAGTAGTCATTTCGACTATCTAAAGAGCAATCGTCAAAATCTAATGAAGTGCGGGATCGCATGAAGAAGGAAACTCTACATCTGTAGTTGACAACTTGATGTATGTTATGGTATGTATCAGACTAAACATATAACTCAAGTAGTTGGAGTTGTAAGTAGATTTATGTCTAACCCAAAAGAGGAGCATTGGGAAGCCGTGAAGTGGATCCTGAGATTCTTAAAAGATACTTGAAGTACAATCCTTTGCTTTAAGATAATGAACTAATTCTACAGGGATACTTAGATGTTGACTTGGGAGGAGATTTAGATGGTCGTAAGAGCACATCGGGTTATGTGTTTATGTTTGGAGGAACTGTAATTAGTTGTCTAGATTGTGGAAGAGTATTTTGTAGAAGAGAAAAATATAATTTGGATGTTAGACCTATTAACCAAAGATAAGAAAGTATTGTAGAATAAGTGGTGCATAAAGTAAAAGAAGGGCATGATGAGAGCAAAAAATATAAGACTAGATTGGTGGTCAAAGAATTTCAGCAATTATGTGGGATCGTCTAATAGAGGTGTTCTCACCGGTGATAAAGATGATTACCATTAGAATGGTCGTGAGTATTGTTGTAGCTAAAGATTTATATTTGGAACAACTAGATGTGAAGATTGTTTTCTTCATGGAGATCTCGAGAAAAGATTTATATAAAACAGCCACAAGGGTTTGTTATTTAAAGAAAAGAAAATTTAGTGTGCAGGCTACAAAAGTGCTTATATGTGTTGAAACAGACACCAAGACAATATTACAAAATGTTCGAAGACTTTATATGCAAGAATGGTTTCACTAAATGTGAGATGGATCACTGTTGCTTCATCAAGAGGTTAGACAAGTCTTACATTTTTTTGTTGTTTTATTGTTGACGATATGTTGGTTGTAAGAGCAAGCATAATAGAGATTAATAAGTTAAAAAATTCAACTATCAAGGGAATTTGAAATGAAAGACTTGGGAGCAACAAAACAAATTCTTGGCATAAGAATTACATGAGATAAATCTAAAGAGACCTTATAGTTATCTAAAGAGAAGTACATCCAGAAGGTTTTGAATCAATTCAGTGTTCAAAATATGAAGCCAAGAGAGACTCCTTTGAGTAGTCATTTCAGGCTATCTAAAGAGTAATCGCAAAAATTTGATGATGTGCGAGAGCATATGAAGATGGAAACTCTGCATCTATAGTCGGCAATTTGATGTATGCTATGGTATGTATTGGACTGAACATATAACTCAAGTAGTGGGAGTTGTGAGCAGATTTATGTCTAACCCAAAAGAGGAGCATTGGGAAGCCGTGAAGTGGATCCTGAGATTCTTAAATGATACTTCAAGTACAATCCTTTGCTTTAAGATAATGAACTAATTCTACATGGATACTCAGATGTTGACCTAGGAGGAGATTTAGATGGCCGTAAGAGTACATCGGGTTATGTGTTCACGTTTGGAGGAACAATAATTAGTTGGATGTCTAGACTATAAAGAGTGTCTTGCTATCCACCACTATAATCGAGTATATGACAGTTTCAGAAGTAGATAAAGATGATTTGACTAAAGAATTTTTTTATAGGAGTTAAGAAAAAAGCAATTAGTAACACTCTCTTCAGTGACAGCTAGAATGTCATTCACTTAGCAAAGAATCTAATTTTTTATGCAAAGATAAAACACATACAACTATGATATCATCACATCAGAAGACCAATTGATGATGGAACTCTATAGTTGGAGAAGATATATGGAACACAATAATGTTGTCCAAGGTGGTGCCATCTCAAAATTGAGATTATGTATGACCTCAGTTGACCTCTATAAATCATGATGATGGAGGCACCACATTAGGAGCATTGGTAGATCTATATGAAGGAGCATATTGAGAAAAGTGTTTAAGCATAACAACTAATGTATTAAAAAAGTTGACTCTAAGTAGGAGATTATTAAATGTGGACTTAAAGTTAAATGTGGAGTCAAATTCCATGTGTGTTTTTTTTTTTTTTTTGTCAAATTTAGGTAGCCACCAAAATTGAATTGTTTCACATTTGAAATTCAAAATTGATGGTTAGATGGTCTAAAATGATTTATCCTCCAAACCTATCCCTTCATCTTAGCCTATAAAATGGGAGGATGCATTCCAAAAATTTGTATCTTCTCCTAAGCCCATTGGAAGAGAGAAATATAGTGAGATCCTAGTACGGTCGTAGACGTAGGCAAGACGTTGAACCACGTATATCTTCTTGTGTTCTCTTTTTGTGTATGTTAGATTGTGCTATCTACTTCTCTTCCTCTATTTCTCCTCTCTTAAATTCCCAACAATCTGCAATAAATAAAGGTGTGTAGGATGCTTTCTTCTTCTAGGTGACAAAGATGACATATTGAAGGTACTTTCAATCCTTTTAATTTTAAAATGTCATCAGTGGGGATCAAGTTATGAAATAGTCTCTAAATGAAGACGGATATGAAAGGTTTGAGGGTGCTATTCCACACGAATCTTCCTTATGAGATTGGTTGGATAGCTAAATTCCATCGATTATAGATGGGTTTAGAAGTGGATGAGGTTGTCCTCTTGCCTTTTATAATGAGCTTGTCCTTCAAGTTTTGTCAATAGGTACTAATTTGATCTGGTTGTATAACTCAATAGGTAGTAGAGTTGAATGTATAATGCTATTCTAGTCTTCATTAATCCAGAAATTTGAAACTAGTGATGAGTCATGAGACATGTTGGTAGAGGTATTATGAGATAGTGGTCCTCACCAATCCAATGATCATTCCAAAACTTAATGTTTCCTTCCCCTATCCCAATAGATTAGTTCTTCAACTTTTCTATGAATAAGTATATGATTCCAATAGTTGAATCAGAAGGGTGGCTCATGACAGCTATTGGATGGCTTTTCTTATAGTATTTTTAGATTAAGAAATTGGCCCATAATATTTTGAATAGCCTTTTACTTATGTGTTGGATAGTGGTTGATATATTTTGTACTTGTGTAATGTGTAGAGAAGGCTGGGGGGGGGGGTAATGGAATTAAGGATGCTCTAGACAAGTGTAATTCTCCCTCCAAATGAAAGAAATGTAGTCTCCCAAGCCATGTTTTAAAAGACATTCAAGGCGTACACCTTGAAGCTCATGAAGAGCGTCTCAAGGCTTAAGCATTAGTGAGGCTTATTTTTTTCAGATGACGCCTTGAGGCTTTAAGGCATTCACTTTATTTTATAAATAATAATTATAAATATTTTTTATAATATTAATTAATTTTTATAATTTATTATATCTATTTATTTATTTATTTATCTCACCATCTTAACGAGTTAGAGTTCTTAATTTTGAGCCACAAATTATGCAAGTCAGTGCATGAGCTTGAATCTTTGGGCAATGGCACGTCTCCAAGAAGGACGAGCTAGACTAATGCCTCTATTTTTCTCATTATTTTTAATCTATTATTTTATTTAAAATTATATTAAATACAATGTTAATTGTTATAGAAAATAAGAAGAAAGCTGTAGTAGTTTAATAAGATTGGAATATGATGAAATATATTCTGAGGATGATAGTTATATATAATATGATGATATTACCGTAGATCTTGATTCTCATGATGCATTTAAATTTTAAGCGAGTGTTTATATGAAATCTTATTTTAATTTATATTTTATATTGACATTTGATATGATTTGTGATTTATGTCTTTATGATAATGAACGTAGTGAATATATTGATAGTTTATCATTTTTCTAATTTATTAATTTTTTTTTTGTTTCGAGGCATACGCCTTAATCTGCCTCGAGGCTTATGCCTCACCTCACTATGATAAAACAACTCAGTTCCTTATTTCTCCTTTTTAAATATTGCTCCTAAGAGGAGATTTTATTCTGTATTTTGTTAATGAAATTATTAAATATGTTGGAAGTGATTCTTCCTTTATGTAGATAAACTCTTAGGTATGTGAAGGGAAGGGTTGCTATTTTGAAGTTGGTGAAATCTTTGATCCATTGTAATTCCCCTAATAAATTATTATATGTTTATTTTGTAATAACTAAAAGTTACTTATCTCAAGCAAGCTATATAAAACTCTAACCTTAGTTGATATCTAGACAATGAAATCAAATGGAATGTAATTTGATGGTCTTATACGATACAAACTCGAGTTTAATTACATTCACAAACATATATAAGTAGGTATTGGAAATTAATAATTAGTTAAAACATGCTCAACTTTGATGATACAAGTTACTTATAGTCTATTTGGATTAACCATCATTAAGAACTTCATAATCTACACTTTGATTGGATTTTTTAGAGTTCTTTAACAAAAGGATCAACAATGAAACTATCAAAGCACACAGTCCAAGTTATACTTTGGTATTGTCATTACTCAAATATTCTTGAATTACTATTTTCTTGAATTAAAAATGTGAGAATCATGCATGTAGTACCATATCATTAAGAACTTCATAATCCAGACTCTTATTGATTTTTTTTAGTGCTGTGATAAAGGTAGTAGTCCAACGATGAAACTATCAATTTGTATAATTGAACTTATGCCTTAGTACTATCATTTTACTCAAATATTTTTTAATTAATAGTGTCTTGAATTAAATTATGTGAGAATCATCATGCATTAGCACTGTTTGAAGGAGACAAATATATTATGTACTCTTGTATGTCTCAGAGGAAGGACCAATTGATAAGAAATTTTGCTGATCATTTCAATCACCTAGAAAGGGCCAATGACATGGGATTGAAGCTTTCTACTTTTATCAAATCTTGTAACTTCGTGTATAGGTAGAGTCTTTGGAAAGGTTTATTCTCTAACTTTAAACTCAGTCTATTTATGCTTAAGATTTAAATATCTTCTTTGATGCTCCAAAATTGAACGAAGTAATTTTTAAATTAGGTTGGTGTGATTTATGGCTTGACAGGTGACACATGAGATTAAAAGGTCTATATAGGAGAATTTCTTACTAACCCAAGAGTATTGGGATTTGATACTTAGGGTTAGAATACTCTGCATTAAAGGGGCCTAATTATATGGTAAGGAGACAAATTATACCTTTTGTGGCTTATCACAGGAATGAAACCAAGAGAAGTGCCATCAAGTATAGAGTTTGATGTTGACTAGGGGATAAGAATTATATCGAACAAACAATTTACAGAAGTGTATTTAGGTGTTGTCTTTTGTCATGGGGTTACTAATGCGAGTCTTCGCCACACCTCATTTCAACAAGATGAAGACACTTGCCAAAGAGGGCTATTGGTGACCCTTCATGATGCTGGCTAGCCAAAGCCAATGACTACTAATAGAAGTCATTTACTTCTCCTATGACTTCTCGGGTGATTACATGCGAGGAGACCCTTGTTAGGATCAAATTGCTAACTTTTGGAGTCTCAATTGTTAACATTGTGGGCATTGAGTGTTGGAAGAATGTTTGAGATAAGTTAGTAAGATCAATTATCACACAAACAAAGGTTGTGTGAGGACAAGTGGTGCTATAATATTGAATATTGTGTCGCCCAAAATGGAAGGAGGATGACTTGTTTAATCATTCTTATTTTTCATTTATAATGGAAAGGGATGAGAGAAGAGAGAAAGATAATGGCACGTGACTTGATATGTATTACAAGTAATTGTCTATGGTTCTGATGTTAGTGGAAGAAAGTTGGTTGATGAGCTCATTTGGGAGCCAGTTGTTGAGAAGAGGATCCAATTAGTTGCCAAGAGACATGATAGTCATTTGCCAAAGCAACCACGTGGGGGCATTGGGCTAACCTTAACCAAGAGGTTGACCAAGCTATGTTAAGACGATTGATGACTAACTCAAATTCGCATCCAAAAAAAGGTTGGTATTAATCAAGATTGGCAGTAGCTAAGAAGTGTGATTTGCCTTGGGCAAGAAATTAAAAATGTTATTCATATTTTAGATCCATAAACTTTAGAGGCTCCCTTTAATTATAAGTTGATTCCTAGTTTAAAACTTAAAGATTTTATCATCTTTGCAACAACTTCTAGGCCTATTGCTTGACCTTCATACTTTTACTAATATTGCCCATCCCATGAGACATCACTTATGAACATTATGAACACTCCTTGATTTAAGGCATAAAATAGACTCCGATGATTATTTAGAGAAAATTAGAGAGAGTATACCCTTATTTGATTATTTGTTATCTAATACTTCTTTGATTATTGTTAGATGTATTTTTGTTTCAATTTCTAACTTTATCCAGACTGGAGAAAATATTATTTTTTAAATATATGCAACATGAAATGAATAGGTATATGTCTACTTTTGATAATGGTAGCATATTGAATACCATATTATACAAGAACTTATAGGGACTAATTAGTAGTCTGATCTATACTTCTTTTTTGTATCCACTAAATGCCTAATTTCAAACAAAATAGGAAGCTATGAAGATCTTATATGGTGTGATATCCTACCTATGGGTATAATAGGTGGACTTTGATTATATGGCATGAATCTTGTTTATTATCATCATGACAATATTTATGTATTCAAACATAAAGATAAGACCATTAAGTTGTTTCATGTCAAGCTATCTAATATGAAAATTAAGCTTACACCACATAAGGCTAATATTGACTTTAAACCAGTCTCTAGCTACAAGAAAGGTATACCACTCTACTTGATTCACCCATGTATCCTCTACCTTAGATACCTCTTCTGATACATATATCTTAGATTTTATATTTTATTGTGATGATCTTGACTCAGTTTTGATACATAGCTTAAGGCTCTTCTGAATGAGATTTCATTCCTAAGAAGGATTACCTCGTTGAGGTATACATACATGTTTCTAATCTTCAGATTGCTTTATCTGATACAGCCCATAGTGAGCTGGCTATTGAGCTTTTTGAGTGATATACAACCTTCCTTAGACCTTTAGACCACTATTGTCAAATGTATTTTATCTTATTGAGTCCCATGAGTTTAACTTGGATTAATCATCTTTTTTAGCTCTTCCCAAATATTTTTGGTCAGTCTTTTGCTAATTTTTATTATGTCTTTATTCTGTCATTGTATTTTCTTAATCCTCTGCTATAATTGATTAATACCCCAAAAAAACAAAATTAAAAATAAAAACAAAAAAGATAAAAGGCCTCTTCAACCCTCAAGAAAGAAAGTTAATGCCACTTTGAATGTGACCAACTATTTAGATATTGAGCATCAAATGCGAGCGTTTTTTGCCTTAATATCACAAGTAATAGAAAACAACCTTTTGAAATAACCTGTTTATTCTTAAATGTGAAATACCTTTTATATCATGCGGCCATGTGTGCATTAGATGGCTATAGGAGTTACTATGAATTTCGTGCATTATGATTCTATAGGCCTAGGCTTCTATGAACCAGTCTCCCTTAAGCTGCATAAACTCAAATCCCAAAGTATTCTTGCAATATTTACTTTTCTGAAGTTACTGTTTGTTTAATTTTAAAGTTTCTATGCTGTATGTTATGCAAGGGTATAATCAGTTTTTTAAGGATGGGCAAATTATTCTGATTGGATTCAGTCCTACATCATATGGAGATTTAACATGCAATTATTAAAATAGAAAAAAGGAACTCATTTGTTTGAGCTCTTAACTCATATAAATGGTAATGTATATAAATTATTTTGGTTTACGTGGGTGAAAATTTAAGATTGATTTTAAAAAAAAATATGTTAAATTAAAATCCTATATTTTAAGCGCAAATTGGGAAAATTAAAGAAAAAAAGTTCTGGGTGGGCCAAGGGGGCATAATCATGGGACATAATGTTTTGATTTATAATGAATTAAATTACCACTTCACCTCAGGTTTGGTATTGATTTCAGGTTCATCAAGCATTAAAATTCAAGATGACAAAACTGGAGCAATCTACACTGTCGATGCCCATATTTTATCTTCCTCTGTTAGAAGCTTGGATATTGGAAAATTTATCACTGTTCTCATGATTTGTTTGATGTTTCATTTATTCCAGTAAACTGGTACAGATGATTGATTGATTACATTCTTTTCTCTCATGTTTGCTTCATTTATGTTTTTTTCCTTATAAAAAACAATGTGTTGAATTCTCATTTTGTTGTGATTTAGAGTTCTCGATTTCTTATTTTTCTGATTATACTAAGGAAATGATGAGGATTGATGTCAACCTTTTGCTGCTAGAGCTCTATAAATATTTAGTAACTTGAAATGGAAAGGAGACAAGTAGACATATTTTTTTGGATGAATTACATAGGCATTTTGAAAGGTACAGATTATTTGGTTGGATGCAAATTAAATATATAGAAATATTTTAATTTCTTGAAATATGTTAGACAATAGTTAGTGGCCAAAAGTAGTGGGTTTCCAATTTTAAAGATTAGGTCTAAATAATCAAAATAGTTTAAGATTGAACTAAAGTGTAAATGGCTTTTTTTATGATTTTTTTCTCTTATGATATCTTTGAGAAGCTAATTTTATCTCTTTCTTATATAGTCATATTATTTTTAGAATGTTTTATCTATAATAGATCTTTGAGAACTTAATTTGATCATTCTATTTGGAGTAATTTCTCATTTAGGGGCAGATCAAACCTTTCTAGCAAATATTGGTATTGGTTTTAAGAAATTAGATTAGTAACCCCAAATTGTGTACTTGAACTCTAATGGAGTTTCAACCTTATTTTCGTAGTTAAAGTTTTGTATAGATTATTTTAAATTGAATTTATTGAACATGGCCAAATCAGTAAAACACTTTAGAATAAGCATGATTTATTTAAAACACTTTCAAGAAATTTTAATCCACATAATTAGACTTTTTTATTTTATATACTCTTTAACATAGGACTGGAAAAAAATTTAATGATTCGTGAATTTGACATCTTTATGTTTTAAATTTTTTTATTTAATTATAATATCAACATAAAACACAACCAAAATAATATTTATTGGATGGAATTGGGTTATTGTTTTTTTATCAACTCTTCTTTTAAATTCTTTTTTTTTTAATCATTATTTTATAGATCTTTTATATGATGGTTATTGCTTATCTGGATATCGTAGCCTATCTTTTATCTTATAGTTTGATCCACCTTGAAGCATTAACCACACTTAAGTTGATGACTTTGAATCTTTATCTTGGTAAAATTTAGGTTTTAAATTTAGTATTATTATTCCCATGTTAGGGAATGACACTAATGATGTTAAATTGAAAGCTTATCTTTAACTTTATCTTGTCTGTCCACACAATAATGACAAGATTAAGGATACTTAGGAGAAAGCTTGTTATTAAGAGGAAGTGGGTACTTAGGTTTGAAAGCAAATTTTTAAACAAAAGGTCTTTGTGGGGGAAAATTTGTGACATTATATAGAGTTTAGGAATTTTTTATTTGGATGATTAAATGTATCATTAAGGAATAAATATATTATCTCGGAAGATAAATATGTTATTCTATAATAGATGCGATCATTTAATAAAATACTTCTAAGGCTAATGAGTCTTTCGTGTATTATGGATTTTTCCCTTGAATTATATAGAAGGTAGAAGAGTTTAATTTAAATTGGGTTTATGGTTCTCTATAGAGACAAACCCTTATAGTTAATTACATCTTAAGAAGGGTCTCTTCCTAAGAATGTTCTTGATTAAATAAATAAGTTATTATTTCTAAAGTTTTCTAAAGTGTTTTTCAAATGATTGATTTTAGAATTTTCAATTAGGATTGGTACAAATTGGGAGAGTTATTTTGAAGGTCAAATGAGATAAAATAAGAAATGTTTATTGATATTGGGATGTTCAGTAAGTATTTCAACTATCTTGTAATTGGGCATTAAGTTTTGAAATTTAATTTAGATTTTGAGTTAATATTTTTTTAGAAGTATAGGACTTAGATTTTAGCAGCATAAAATGCTAAGTGCTGAAGACTTATCTTAAAAAGGATGCTTCAGAACCTAGTCTACATGTGTTTATGACACATGTCAAATGGTTGACCTAATTTAATTTTTGGGAATTATCTGTCACTCCTCTTGAGAAAATTAATCTATTCCTAACTCTTCTGGACTTACAACACACCTAGAGAGGGCTGTCAGTTAACACCACCTAAGCACATTTTAAATTCATGACGTCAAGTCTTATGAATGCAAGATGACTGAGCTGTTATATTTTAAAAAAAGGAATTTATGAACCTAAACTCACTCCTTATCCCAAAAGATAATGTGGGGTATGAAATGCATCTAACTAATGCATATTTTTTAGATTTTTATAATTTTTGACTCGATAATTATTTTAGGCCATGGGTATGCAAGTTATGCCTACATGATATGTAATTAGAAAGAAAGTCATTGGCCAAATCAATAAATATAAGGCAGGCTTCCTTAAGAAAGCAATCATCCTCACAGGTCAGATGCCCCTTATGTGCAAGGGAGAAGTTGCTTAATTCAAGGGTTGAAATAATATGATTGCATGGTTTTCAAGAGCTAATTGGATTCTAATTAATTTTAAATTATTTCTTAGGACATTATTATATTCGATTTTGAATTGTATTTATTCTTATGTTTAAATTGATTAAATTTAATTGGATAAAAAATTTAGTTTTTTTTTTTCTATTAGCCTATGTTCATGCATTCATCACAGAAAAACACAACATAGAAAGAAACTTAGAAAAATATATTGTTTTATTGCACACCCAAAATAAATCAAGCTAATTTAAATTTATAAAAATAGCTATACACCTCAGAAGAGAGAAAAATGGGCAGCCGAACTCTGCCCTTATACAACCTGGCTTAAAACTACAAATCTAGATCTATGAGTTTTCTCTCTAAAATCGTCTCCTTCTTCAGGGACCTCCATTAGGCATCACAGGGGACCTATGCACTATCTCCTGGTAGGGTCAGCTCCTACTAATCCTAAACCCCATATATCATAACCTAATTCTAAGCTCAAATTTATATTTTTAAATTCAAAAATAAATCATAAGCCTTGCAAAATAAATATCAGCAAATACAAATAGCATGTAGCAGTTATTTAAATATGCAGACTTAGCATTAGTTGCTTGTTAAGCCCACCTATTATATGGACTATGTTAAAGTACTTTTCAGCACCTATAAGCAAACAACAATTATATAATTTTTATTTATGATGATAGTCACATTAACACAGTCCCTTGCAGAAGACAATGTTCTAGAAATAACGTCCTATCATCCAGACTATTGGCAATCAATCCTAGCCATCCAGTCTAAAATAATACACTACAAAATAATAAAAATAATTCCCATCACATAATCACAGGAAATCATAGAAAATCACAGAACATCCTAACCTAATTCTAGGATCTGTGACCTATAATTCTATTGTGTGAAGAAAAGGATTTGTGTGGCAAGACTTTACTAAGCTTTATGATTTAATTTTTATTTCCTTAGTTTTAAATGTTGGTTTATTTATCTTTGGATGATTTCAATTCAAATTATTTAATAATTTATATTTATTTTAAGTATATTTTATTATGTTTAAAAGTTAATTAGGTTTTCAAGAGTGAAGAATAAAATAGGTTTCATTCTAAATGAAACCTATTCCATTTAACACCCTAAATCCTAATAGGATGATATCTTTATTCTAAGGTAAGGATTCATCCTAAGGATCTAACTAAAATCCTAAGTATTTTGATTTTAACTTGAATTTAGAGGGTTTGACTTAATTTAGTTTATTTCATTTTGTTTCTTTATTTAGGTTTTTTATGCTTTGGGTTTAGATTGAGTTAGTCTATTTATCATTATAATGTGTTATTATTTAATTTAATTTTTATTTAAGTTCATCAATCTATCATTATAATTTGAGTTTCTTTTAATTTCTTTGGTTTAAGGTTGTGATATTGATATTTATCAGTTATTCTTTTAGTTTTCCATATTTACTTAGTTGATTATGATGACTTTTATTTGTATTGAATTCATCTTTAATTTAATATTTATGTTTGTTCAATGACTTTACTATATTTGATTTAAGGTAAAACTTAAATGTAGGTATTTTTTTATTCAAGTTAAGTTAATGTGATTTTCATTAATATGAAACTTTTGAAGTTAATTTCATTTGTTTATTTTTATTAATGTTTGTTAACCTAAATAAAGTTATATTTTATTTATTGTGTTTAAGATTATTTAATTTATTACATTCCAATTTTATAAGTTACTTATATTAATGATTCTTTCATTATGGAAGAGTTCTAAGTTGTTATATTTGATACTTCCAAATTATACATTATGAAAGGATTCCATTTATCTTAATTATTTTAAAACAAAAGAATGATCTTTATGTCCTTATGAAAAGCACATTTATCTTAATGTAGATTTATTCTATGACTTGATTGATTAAGTTTTGGCCATTCTTTATTAGTGGTTGATGTTGTAATGTATTTTGGTATAGTTTATGTCTGATGTATCATGTTTATATACTTGTACCATTTTAAATTTTATTAAGTTTTTAATATCTTTATGCTTCTAAGTTTTATGTTTGTGAAAATAAAGCGATGACAAACAATATTGTCCAATTTATAAGATTAGGTCCAGATAATCAAAATAGTTTAAGCTTAATTAAATTAAGATTGAACTAAAGTGTAAATGGTTTTTTTTATGACTTTTGCTCTTATGAGATATTTGATAAGCTAATTTTATCTCTTTCTTATATAGACATATTTTTTTTAGAATGTTTTATTTATAATAAATCTCTGAGAACTTAGTTTGATCATTCTATTTGGAGTAATTTCTCATTTAGGGGTAGAGCAAACCTCTCTAGCAAATATTGGCATTGGTTTTAAGAAATTAGATTAGTAACCCCAAATTATGTACTTGAACTCTAATGGAGTTTCACCTTATTTTGGTAGTTAAAGTTTTGTAATTTAGATTATTTTAAATTGAATTTATTGAACATGGCTAAATCAGTAAAATCAAACTTTTGATAATTCAATTTGAAAAATTTTTGGTTTAGTCTAGGATTAGGGATGATAAATAAAATCCATGAATATTAATCTGATGTCTTATGTTAGGAGAAGGTGTTATTTTAGTAGAATAGTTTATGATTCTAAATACTACTTAGCTTCTATCAAACTGCTTATAGTAAGAAAATTTATCAAATTGCACTTGAGTTGATTCTTTTATATTTTCATTTTGTTCATTAATTTGAAACATTAACTATAAGCATGATTTATTTAAAACACTTTCAAGTTATTTTAATCCACATAATTAGACTTTTTTTTTATAAACTCTTTAACATAGGACTAGAAAAAAATTTAATGATTCGTGAATTTGACATCTTTATGTTTTAAATTTTTTTATTTAATTATAATATCAACATAAAACACAACCAAAATAATATTTATTGGATGGAATTGGGCTATTGTTTTTTTTTTATCAACTCTTCTTTTAAATTCTTTTTATTTTTTAATCATTATTTTATAGATCTTTTATCTGATGGTTATTGTTTATCTGGATATCGTGGCTTATCTTTGACCCACCTTGAAGCATTAATCACACTTAAGTTGATGACTTCGAATCTTTATCTTGGTCAAACTTAGGTTTTAAATTTAGTATTATTATTCCCGTGTTAGGGAATGACACTAATGATGTTAAATTGAAAGCTTATCTTTAACTTTATCTTGTCAGTCCACACAATAATGACAAGATTAAGGATACATAGGAGAAAGCTTGTTATTCAGAGGAAGTGGGTACTTAGGTTTGAAAGCAAATTTTTAGACAAAAGGTCTTTGTGGGGAAAATTTGTGACACTATATAGAGTTTAGGAATTTCTTATTTAGATGATCAAATGCATCATTAAGGAATAGACATATTATCTTGGAAGATAAACATGTTATACTATAATAGATTCGATCATTTAAGACTCCTAAGGTTAATGAGTCTTTTGTGTATCAAAGATTTTTTCTCAGAACTATATGGAAGGTAGAATATAGTTTAATTTAAATTGGATTCATGGTTCTCTATAGAGGCCTCTATAGTTAATTACATTTTAAGAAGAGTCCCTTCCTAAGATTACTCTCGATTAAAAAAATAAGTTATTATTTTTAAAGATTTTTAAGGTGTTTTTTGAATGATTGATTTTTAGAAATTTCAATTGGGACTGGTTCAAATTTGAGAGAGTTATTTTGGAGGCCAAATAGGATAAATAGGAAATGTCTATTGAAATTAGGATGCCCAGTAAGCATTTCAACTATTCTATAATTGGGCATTAAGTTTTGAAATTTAATTTAGATTTTGAGTTGACATTTTCTTAGAAGTCTAGGACTTAGATTTTAGCAACACAAGACTGTAGAAATGCCTAGGGTAGAAGACTTATTCTTGAAAAGGATGCTTCAAAACCTAGTTTACATGTGCTTCTGACATATGTCAGATGGTCGACCTAATTTTATTTTTTGAAATTATCAATCACTCCTCTTACTTGAGGGAATTAACTTATCCCTGACTCTTCTGGACTTACAACACGCCTAGAGAGGGTTGCTAGCTAACACCACCTAAGCATATTTTAAATTCATGACGCCAAGTCTTATGAATGCAAGATGACTGAGCTATTATATTTTTAAAAAAGGAATCTATGAACCTAAAGTCACTCTTTAAACCTTAAGATAATATGGGGTATGCAATACATCTAACTAATATATATTTTTCAGATTTTTATAAATTTTGACTTTATAATCATTTTAGGTCATGGGTATGTAAGTTATGCCTACATGGTATGTAATTAGAAAGAAAGTCATGAGCCAAATCAATAAATAGAAGGCAGGCTTTCCCAAGAAGGCGGTCATCCTCACAGGCCTTACAGGTCAGATGCCCCTTATGTGCAATGAAAGAAGTTGCTCAATTCAAGGATTAAAATAATATGATTGCATGATTTTCAAGAGCTAATTAGATTCTAATTGATTTTAAATTTTTTCTTGGGACTTTATTTATATTTGATTTTGAAGTGCATTTATTCTTATGTTTAAATTGATTAAATTTAATTGGATAAAAAATTTAATTGTTTCCCTATGAGCTTATGTCCAAGAATTCATCACAGAAAAGCATAACATAGAAAAAAAAACTTAGAAAGCAGGTTGATTTTATTGCACACTCAAAATAAATCAAGTTAATTTAAATTTGTAAAAACAAGCCAATGTGGCTCATACAGAAAGAAAAATGGTAGAGCTATGCCCTTATACAACACGGCTTAGAACTATAAATTTAGATATATGGATCTTCTCTCTAGGATCATCTCCTTCTTCAGGGACCTCCATTGGGCATCAAAGGGGACCTTTGCACCATCTCCTGGTAGGGTCAGCTCCTACTAATCTTAAACCCCATATATCCTAACCTAATTCTAAGCTCAAATTTATATTTTTTTAAATTCAAAAATAAATCCTAAGCCCTACAAAATAAATATCAGCAAATACAAATAGCGCACAACAATTATTTTTTTTAAACATGTCGAGTTAACATTGGTTGCTTGCTAAGCCCATTATCCTAAGAATTATGTTAAAGGACTTTTCAGCACCTACAAGCAAACAACAATTCTATAATTTTTATTATGATAACAATCCCTTTAACACGTTCTCTGCAAAAGATAATATTCTAGAAATAACATCATACCATCCAGACTATTGACAATCAATCCTAGCCATACAGTCTAAAATAATACACCACAAAACAATAAAAATAATTCTCATCACATAATCACAAGAAATCACAAAAAATCACAGAACATCCTAACCTAATTCTAGGATTCGTGACCTATAATTCTAGTGTGTGAAGGAAAGGGATTGTGGCGCAAGACTTTACTAAGCTTTATGATTTAATTTTTATTTTCTTAGTTTTAAATGTTGGTTTATTTACCTTTGGATGATTTCAATTCAAATTATTTAATAATTTATATTTAGGTATATTTTATTATGTTTAAAATTTAAATTAGGTTTCAAGGGTGAAAAATAAAATAGGTTTCATTCTAAATGAAACCTATTCCATTTAATACCCTAAATCCTAATAGGATGATATCTTTATTCTAAGATAAACATTCATCCTATGGATCTAACTAAAATCTAAGTATTTTGATTTTAACTTGAATTTAGAGGGTTTGACTTAATTTAGTTTATTTCATTTTGTTTCTTTATTTAGGTTGTTTATGATTTTGGTTTAGATTAAGTTATTCTATTTATCATTATAATATTATGATTTAATTTTAATTTTTTTTCTTTAAGTTAATCAATCTATCATTATAATTTGAGTTTCCCTTTAATTTCTTTGGTTTAAGGTTGTGATATTGATATTTATCATTTATTCTTTTAGTTTGACATATTTACTTAGCTGATTATGATGACTTTTATTTGTATTGAATTCATCTTTAATTTAATATTTATGCTTGTTCAATGACTTTACTATATTTGATTTAGGGTAAAACTTAAATGTAAGTATTTTTTTATTCAGGTTAAGTTAATGTGATTTTCATTAATATGAAACTTTTGAAGTTAATTTCATTTGTTTATTTTTATTAATGTTCATTAACCTAAATAAAGTTATATTTGATTTATTGTGTTTAAGATTAGTCAACTTATTACATTCCAATTTTATAACTTATATTAATGATTCCTTCATTATGGAATAGTTCTAAGTTGTTATATTTGATACTTCCAAATTATACATTATGAAAGGATTCCATTTATCTTAATTATTTTAAAACAAAAAGAATGATCTTTATGTCCTTATGAAAAGCACATTTATCTTAATGTAGATTTATTCTATGACTTGATTGATTAAGTTTTGGCCATTCTTTATTAGTGGTTGATGTTGTAATGTATTTTGGTATAGTTTATGTCTGATGTATCATGTTTATATACTTGTACCATTTTAAATTTTATTAAGTTTTTAATATCTTTATGCTTATAAGTTTTATGTTTGTGAAAATAAAGCGATGACAAACAATATTGTCCAATTTATAAGATTAGGTCCAGATAATCAAAATTGTTTAAGCTTAACTAAATTTGATTGAACTAAAGTGTAAATGGTTTTTTTTTATGATTTTTGCTCTTATGAGATATTTGATAAGCTAATTTTATCTCTTTCTTATATAGATAAATTTTTTTAGAATGTTTTATTTATAATAAATCTCTGAGAACTTAATTTGATCATTCTATTTGGAGTAATTTCTCATTTAGGGGCAGAGCTAACCTCTCTAGCAAATATTGGCATTGGTTTTAAGAAATTAGATTAGTAACCCCAAATTATGTACTTGAACTCTAATGGAGTTTCAGCCTTATTTTGGTAGTTAAAGTTTTGTAGTTTAGATTATTTTAAATTGAATTTATTGAACATGGCCAAATCAGTAAAATCAAACTTTTGATAATTCAATTTGAAAAAGTTTTGGTTTAGTCTAGGATTAGGGATGATAAATAAAATCCATGAATATTAATCTGATGTCTTATGTTAGAGAAGGTGTTATTTTAGTAGAATAGTTTATGATTCTAATACTACTTAGCTTCTATCAAACTGCTTATAGTAAGAAAATTTATCAAATTACTTGAGTTGATTCTTTATATTTTCATTTTGTTCATTAATTTGAAACATTAACTATAAGCATGATTTATTTAAAACACTTTCAAGTTATTTTAATTCACATAATTAGACTTTTTTTTTATAAACTCTTTAACATAGGACTGAAAAAAAATTTAATGATTCGTGAATTTGACATCTTTATGTTTTAAATTTTTTTATTTAATTATAATATCAACATAAAACACAACCAAAATAATATTTATTGGATGGAATTGGGCTATTGTTTTTTTTATCAACTCTTCTTTTAAATTCTTTTTATTTTTTAATCATTATTTTATAGATCTTTTATCTGATGGTTATTGTTTATCTGGATGTCGTGGCTTATCTTTTATCTTATACTTTGACCCACCTTGAAGCATTAATCACACTTAAGTTGATGACTTCGAATCTTTATCTTGGTTAAATTTAGGTTTTAAATTTAGTATTATTATTCCCGTGTTAGGGAATGACACTAATGATGTTAAATTGAAAGCTTATCTTTAACTTTATCTTGTCAGTCCACACAATAATGACAAGATTAAGGATACTTAGGAGAAAGCTTGTTATTCGGAGGAAGTGGGTACTTAGGTTTGAAAGCAAATTTTTAGACAAAAGGTCTGTGGGGAAAATTTGTGACACTACATAGAGTTTAGGAATTTCTTATTTAGATGATCAAATGTATCATTAAGGAATAAACATATTATCTTAGAAGATAAATATGTTATACTATAATGGATTCGATCATTTAAGACTCTAAAATGAGTCTTTGTGTATAGATTTTTCTAACTATATGGAAGGTAGAATATGGTTTAATTTAAATTGAATTCATGGTTCTCTATAGAGGCCTCTATAGTTAATTACATTTTAAGAAGAGTCTCTTCCTAAGATTACTCTCAATTTAAAAAACAAGTTATTATTTTTAAAGATTTTTAAGGTGTTTTTCGAATGATTGATTTTTGGAAATTTTAATTGGGACTGGTTCAAATTGGAGAGAGTTACTTTGGAGGCCAAACATGATAAAATAGGAAATGTCTATTGATCTTGGGATGCCTAGTAAGTATTTCAACTATTCTATAATTGGGCATTTAGTTTTGAAATTTTATTTAGATTTTGAGTTGACATTTTCTTAGAAGTCTAGGACTTAGATTTTAGCAACACAAGACTATAGAAACGCCTAGGGTGGAAGACTTATTCTTGAAAAGGATGCTTCAGAACCTAGTCTACATGTGCTTCTGACATATGTCAGATGGTCGACCTAATTTTATTTTTGGAAATTATCAGTCACTCCTCTTACTTGAGGGAATTAACTTATCCGGACTTACAACACACTAGAGAGGGTTGCTAGCTAACACCACCTAAGCGTATTTTAAATTCATGATGTCAAGTCTTATGAATGCAAGATGATTGAGCTGCTATATTTTTAAGAAAGGAATCTATGAACCTAAAGTCACTCTTTAAACCTTAAGATAATATGGGGTATGCAATACATCTAACTAATATATATTTTTCATATTTTTATAAATTTTGATTCGATAATCATTTTAGGTCATGGGTATGTAAGTTATGCCTACATGGTATGTAATTAGAAAGAAAGTCATGGGCCAAATCAATAAATAGAAGGCAGGCTTCCCCAAGAAGGTGGTCATCCTCACAGGTCAGATGCCCTTTATGTGGAGAAGTTGCTCAATTCAAGGATTGAAATAATATGATTGCATGATTTTCAAGAGCTAATTAGATTCTAATTGATTTTAAATTATTTCTTGGGACTTTATTTATATTTGATTTTGAAGTGCATTTATTCTTATGTTTAAATTGATTAAATTTAATTGGATAAAAAATTTAATTTTTTTCCTATGAGCCTATGTCTAGGCATTTATCACAGAAAAGCATAACATATCAAGTTAATTTAAATTTGTAAAAACAAGCCAATGTGGCCAGACACCGCTATACACCTGGGAAGAAAGAAAAATGGGCAGCCGAGCTATGCCCTTATACAGCCCGGCTTAGAAATATAAATTTAGATCTATGGATCTTCTCTCTAGGATCGTCTCCTTCTTCAGGGACCTCCATTGGGCATCATAGGGGACCTCTGCACCATCTCCTGGTAGGGTCAGCTCATACTAATCCTAAACCCCATATATCCTAACCTAATTCTAAGCTCAAATTTTTTTTTTAAATTCAAAAATAAATCCTAAGCCTTACAAAATAAATATCAACAAATACAAATAGCACACAACAGTTATTTTTTTTAAACATGCCGACTTAACATTAGTTGCTTGCTAAGCCCATTATCCTAAGAATTATGTTAAAGGACTTTTTTCACTACAAGCAAACAACAATTCTATAATTTTATTTTATATGAATTTAACGGTTTCAGTAAAGATAATGTTCTAGAAATAACATCATACCATCAGACTATCGGCAATCAATCCTAGCCATACAGTCTAAAATAATACACCACAAAACAATAAAAACAATTCTCATCACATAATCACAAGAAATCACAAAAATCACGAGCCCTAACCTTAGGATCCGTGACCTATAATTCTAGTGTGTGAAGGAAAGGGATTGTGTCGCAAGACTTTACTAAGCTTTATGATTTTATTTTTATTTCCTTAGTTTTAAATGTTGGTTTATTTACCTTTGGATGATTTCAATTCAAATTATTTAATAATTTATATTTAGGTATATTTTATTATGTTTAAAATTTAAATTAGGTTTTCAAGGGTGAAGAATAAAATAGGTTTCATTCTAAATGAAATCTATTCTATTTAACACCCTAAATCCTAATAAGATGATATCTTTATTCTAAGGTAAACATTCATCCTAAGGATCTACCTAAAATCCCAAGTATTTTGATTTTAACTTGAATTTAGAGGGTTTGACTTAATTTAATTTATTTCATTTTGTTTCTTTATTTAGGTTTTTTATGATTTTGGTTTAGATTAAGTTATTCTATTTATCATTGTAATATTATGATTTAATTTTAATTTTTTTTCTTTAAGTAAATCAATCTATCATTATAATTTGAGTTTCTTTTAATTTCTTTGGTTTAAGGTTGTGATATTGATATTTATCATTTATTCTTTTAGTTTGACGTATTTACTTAGTTGATTATGATGACTTTTTATTTGTATTGAATTGATCTTTAATTTAATATTTATGTTTGTTCAATGACTTTACTATATTTGATTTAGGGTAAAACTTAAATGTAGGTATTTTTTTTATTCAGGTTAAGTAAATGTGATTTTCATTAATATGAAACTTTTGAAGTTAATTTCATTTGTTTATTTTTATTAATGTTCATTAACCTAAATAAAGTTATATTTGATTTATTGTGTTTAAGATTAGTCAATTTGTTACATTCCAATTTTATAACTTATATTAATGATTCCTTCATTATGGAATAGTTCTAAGTTGTTATATTTGATATTTCCAAATTATACATTATGAAAGGATTCCATTTATCTTAATTATTTTAAAACAAAAGAATGATCTTTATGTCCTTGTGAAAAGCACATTTATTCTATGACTTGATTGATTAAAATATGCTTTGTTACTTTGTCATTTTGAAATTTTAATTCACTCTAGTTTATGGGTCTAATTACACTTAACCTTTTTTATGTTCACATTTCTTTTTCTTATGTTTACATACTTATCTTTTATGTTCACATTTATACCATTCTATTTTCTTATGCAAATGATATTAATGTATTTATGTATTGATATTTTACATATTTCAAAAATCAATGATCTTTTTATATTTATGTTTATGAAATCATTATGATTTAAAGATATTACATAATGAAATATAATTTAAGTTTCATATTTCCTTTAGTATTTTTAACTTAGAGTTATTTGAATTCTATTATTTTCAGTTAACTTATATATTTTATTTAAATGTTTTGATATTAACTATTGTGTTTTAAATTTGTATTATGAATTTTATAATTTCTGTAAATTTTTTGAATTAATACTTTTTTTCTACATTGACCTAGAGGCTTGAAAATTCAAATACTCCTAGTCCAGAGGTCAAATGAATCTGAAATTTTTATGGCAAGTGGGTTCCTTGCCTATTTAATTTCTTTAAAGTTTCACTTTAATCAGAGATGTGATTAAGGTATAATTAAAGTGTTAATTATTTTATTAAAATCTAAATTAGGCTTAATTTAATGAGAATTATTTAAGGGTTTTATTTTTCTTTGAAACCCCTCTAAAATATATATCCAAAGAGCATTCATTCATAATTTTTAATGCTATGGTTGATTTATTATATTTTATTTAAGTTCAGGATGATTAATTGAATTAATTAATTCAATTAATAGCCTAACTAAGCCATTTTATGAATTATTATATGTGGGATCAAAAATTATTACATCTTTCGATAAAAAGGAAAGAAAGAGTTGTTTAAGTGTGGGTGATAATTTCGAATGAATAGTAGATAAGAACCAGAGATTTGTTCTCATTTGGTGAGAACTTTTATATCTGTTCGGGTTTCTATAGAAACATAGTTAATTACCCTCCCATCGAGAGCACTTTCGATTAAGGCTATGATCAATGAATCGTTAAAGAGCAGTATATAATTGGATTGAGTGGAGTTTAGAACTTATGAAATTCATTATTTTAACTTAAAACTTTTGTGGGGAGACGATGTGTCAAGATCCCATGGTTCGTCATCCGGTTTGTCGTGGTCCGCTGCAGTCGAGGAGAGTAGACCCAACTCGAGAAGGATCCTTTGGGATTCACGTCGTCGAGGTGTCCGTAGAAGCGCAGGGTGGAGTTTGTCTAAGGGGACAAATATAAGTCACGCCTTAAAATAACGTAGAACTTTTTTGCGAAATCATTCGTTCGCATCGAAAAGCAAGCGGTTAGAACATCTGAGCTGCGGTAGTGGTAGTAATTTAGTGGTGCCATATGGCGAACCACCGGTCGGAGGGCTCAGTCAGTAGCCATTTATGTGGTGCCATATGTGAAACCATGAGACGGAAGGACAGACCCGTCGCTGAGCTTTAGGAATATTTGAGTGTGAAAGTAATTATGTATTTAATTTGACATTGGCTCTTTGTGAGCAAAGTTTCTTAATTTGTCAAGAAAAACAATTGCGAAGGGGTGGATTTATTATTTATTTTTTTATAGTTTTAATTTAAATAATTCATTTCATTTTTTTTATTTATATTTTGTTATTTTGTATTTTCTTTGAATTTTGACCATTTTATGATTGATTTTTTAGATTTGAATATATGATCATTTATCATTGAAATTTTAATTATAATTACCTTCGATCTTGGGTTAATATCGATTGATAGACCTTATCTACTATCCGGTTTCTATAGAGGATCGGGTCTAAATTCATTATCTCAAGAAGTATAATCCTTCCTTGTCCACTCTAGTTTGAACATAGAGGATCGGGTTTGGGACTTTTCTTCGAGAATTTGAATTTTAGAAGCTATGTTAGTTGGTTCATATCTTGTATTATATGGCAATTCTTTCGAATATTATTAATTTGAAATTCTTATAATATCACATTTTAGGTTTTGTTGCGGTCAAGACCAACCGGATGATATAGCATCATTCTTTTGTATTTGACTTAGTATTTACTCAACATGCATATGAATATCGTTCTTTGAATTGTATGGACATTAAGATGTAATGTTGAAGTTTTGATGTCAAATTTTGATTTTGAGTTTTGTTAACGGGACGGTCAAGATCAAGCAAGTGTAGCATTTGTTCTTGTATTTGACATGATTATAATGCAAGCATGAATTTTGATCTGATTTTAGGTTTTGTTACGGACGGTCAAGACCAAACCGGAAGATGTAGTATCTTCTTTCAAATATGATATGCATATTATTTTGGCCACATGTCACAAATCAGCGAGGGTATAGGTGAAATAAATTATTTTGGAAGCCTATTTGATCAAATGTAAGGTGATAGACCCAAAATAGAAATAGGTTTGTTTTGGGACAAATCTCTCTTTTATTTTCAAATCAGCCAACATAAAGTGAAAATAATTATTTTTGAATGCTCATATGATCAATCACCAAGTGATGGGCTTAGAATGAGTTTAGGCATTTGATTTGGGCTAAAAACCCTTTCTTTATGTTGCAAATCAGCCAACATAAAGGGCTGAAAATAATTGATCTAGAGGCCCATATGATCATAAATAAGGTAATGGGCCCAAAATGGGCTTAGGCAATTTGATTTAGGCTAGTAGCCCTCTCTTTATGTATAAAATCAGCAAGTATAAAGGGCTGAAAATAATTGATTTAGAGGCCCATGATCATAAATAAGGTAATGGGCCTAAATAAAACTAGACAATTTGATTTAGGCTAATAGCCCTCTCCCTATGTTGCAAATCAGCCAACATAAAGGGCTGAAAATAATTGATTTAGAGGCCCATGATCAAATATCAAGCCCATTTATTTCTCTTGATAAGGGAGGGGAATAAAAAAAATATGAGTAGTTGTCATATTTCATTTAAAGAGGCAAGTGGATTAATTAAAATCCACCTCCCTCACATGCAAGCTCATGGCAAGTGGGGACACAAACTCATTAAATTTATTAAAGAGGTATGGTGGCTTTACTTTCCTTTTCAAAGAAAGGGATAAGGATCTGAGGGCATCATGCGTGTGCATGCAAAATATGACATGAGATTAGATAGCTCATGCAATTTATGACAAGGCCACATGTCGATTCCATAAGTAGATGGCAAAAGGAAAAGAAAGCTATAAATAGGAGGGGTTTCCTTTTCAAAGTACTTACATTTTCTACTCTCCTCTTCTCCCTTAAGCCACAAGTTTAAGTTCTTTCAACCTTAAGGAGGATTAAGGTGTGCACACATACTTGTGAGTTTCTTTTCTCAACAATTTTTTTTTATCTTCTTGATATATGTCAAGTTATATGGTAGATTTAGTTTATTTCATATGTGTTTGCTTCAAGTCTTTCTATATATCTATGTATGTATGTAAATCATGGTGGAATGACAAGTAAAGTAGGGAGGTATGAGTATTCATATATAACAAGTATTTCAAAACATGTGAGCTAAGCATTTCATCCTTTCTTTTATCTTCTTTTTTTTAAGAAAATTTGACCTCAGTCATCCCGCATAGAGTACTTGGGTAGGTCTTCCACGCCCGAAAGGCGTTATGGTAGGTGTCGTGAGACACCATGACGAATTATTTACCGCGCGAAAGGCGTGTATGGGTTCTGCAGACCTGACATTTCCTTGCCGCGTTGGAACAACGTGAGCAAATCTATCACGATTTCCGCCGCGTGGAACAATGTGAGCGAAACTATAGCATAGGGCAATAAATTTGCATTCACATGTATATGAAATTAAAGTATAAGCATTTATATGACATTTCAACTTTTATTTTGAAAATTTGTGACCTCGGCGTCATCCCCCATGGGGGCTGCCGGCTAGGTCTTCACCCGCAAAGGCGTGTATGGTAGTGTCGTGAGACACGACCAAAATTGTTACCCACGCCAAGAAGGCGTGTATGGGTTACAGACATTTCCCCGCGTTGGAACAGCGTGAACAGTACTTTAAGATTTCCATGCGTTGGAACAAGCGTGAGCAGTCTATCCAGTTTCCGCATTGGAACAATGAGCATTTATAGTAGAGCAAAATAATCAAAATTTACAACGACCTCGGCTCACAAGTGGGGTTGCCATAAGAGCGCGCCACCATGTCAAGAAAGACATGTATAGGTGTATGTCGTGAGACACCGCGGCAGAAATTTTGATAGCATAATTTCCCTACCATGTTGGAGAACATGGTAGGTATATATCATAAATTTAAAGCTCATTTGCATATAAATAAAAGGAAACTGCATAAACATTTGATTAGAGCATCAAAATTTACAATGTCTTCACAAGTGGGGTTGCCATGAAAGGCGCACCATGTCGAAAGACATGTATAGGTGTATGTGAGACACCAGTAGAAATTTTGATAGCATAGCATTTCCCTACCATATTGGAAAACATGGTAGGTACTTATATCACAAATTTAAAGCTCACATTTGCATATAAACAAAAAGAAAGCTGCCTGCAATAAATTTGATTAGGAGCATCAAAATTTACAACAGCCTCCCGGCTCTTCCCCCCACAAGTGGGGGTTGCCATGAGAGACTGGGCCTGCCCACCATGTCAAGAAAGACATGTATAGGTGTATGTCGTGAGACACCCGGTAATTTTGATAGCGTAGCATTTCCTATATTAGAAAATATGGTAGACTTATATCACAAATTTAAAACTCGCATTTACATATGAGCGTTTTTTCATATATACTTAAACAAGAAGATTTTATGAGCATTGCATTTTCATCACCATTTCACTCTCATAATTCAAGAGCAAGAAAAAGGCATAGAACAATGTATCTCATGATTCCAACCTCCAAATACTCATGGACGGCATATAATTGTTTTAATGCAAGATAGAGACATGGCAATTGCTTTTGAGTAAAGTATGAACAAGTACTAGGTAAGATGCAACTTTAATGAAACTAAGCATCAAAATGAAAGCTTTAAACTTGCACAAAGCCACATTTCAAATTGCACTTCAAAGGCTCATGACTTAGTGATCACAAAGAGAGGAAAACAAGCACAATGCTAACAAAGTCAATCGACCTTCTTCCTCTCAATTTCAGATTTCAACATATGAAAGAGGTATGATGCATATAATTCCCTTCATATGAAATAAATTGAAGCACTGATGAAGCATGGAATTCATAGGAGAAAGATTATATCTCATCAAACATAATTGATTTCTTCCCTTAGATAAGAAAGTTTAGCAAGCCTTATACTCATCAAATAACCAAATGATTGATTCCCCTTTGGGGAATATTTTCAGCAAGTATTTTACCCATAAATAGCAAGATGATTGATTCCCCTTAAAAAAATAAATTTCAGCAAGCTTCATGTCTCTGACCATAAGCTAATGATTTTTTCTTAGATAGAAATATTTTCAGCAAAGGAAACACATAAGGATCCAAAAAAAACAAACAACACCATATTTGGGCCATACATCCCAAGTCATTTTTAGTAGGCTATGCATCACTAAATCCATTGAATAAAGGCAATAAGAAGTGAGATTTGGGCCATACATCATCCCAAATCCCAGGAAACTCTTAGCATAATCCCAAACATATGATAGCATATTTAGCAAAACCCTAACTTCAGAAGCTTAAATGCATAAAAACAAGTTAGAGAAACAACCAGGTTTGAATGCTAAGAGGAAAGGAGGAAAAGGGTTTCGGCGGCTAGGGTTCTAAGGCTGTGATCCCGGTTCTTCAAGCGTGTGGACGGAAGGAAGGAAGGGAGAAAGAAAGCGGCCAGAACGAGTTCTTCGTCAGGGAGAGTAGTGTCGTCCCAGCTCGACGACGAGGGCGAAACTTCGGCCGAAGGAGAAGAGAGAGCGTGAGGCGAGCGAGAAATGTCGAGCTGAAGATCGCCGAAAAGAAGCAGGGAAACTGATCAAAAGGAATCATGAGAGAGGAAGAGCGAAAGAGGAAAAATGCGTGAATGAGAGCGCCTCGTTTTACCTAGACGGCGATCTCGATTGGTCGAAGGAGCGGGTTAGGTAGGGATTGGCGGGATTTAAGGGGTAAGCGGATTAAGCGGATTAGTCGTTTAATTGCGATTTTATTACTGACAAACCCAGCAATATGGGTGTCAATTTAAGTTGTTTGATTATGCGACGCAGCGGCGTGATTTCGTGATGGTCGTTACAACGCGGCGGCGGTCGAAGTAAATTTAGGTTTAAATTGTGCGGCGTCGCTCTGCTCGGCATCGCGCTGCGATCGATCCGAAAGGCGTCGTTTGATAGGTCTCGGCGTTTGGCGATGGCCGATCAATTTCGAGCGGAGGTCGTTTAGGCGTCGTCGAGGCTTCGACTTCGATATGCATAATTTCATTAAAATTAATTTTAATTTTTTGGATCGATCATTAATTGATTGATATTTTCTATTTAATTATTTTTGATGTTTTACGCATTATGAAGCCGAATTTTCAAATCAAACCGAATTTAATTAATTTCGATCGTGATTAGGGCATTTAACCTCTATGTCATTTACTTAATTTTAAATGACACATAGTTGTAGGTCAACATTATGTTCTCATGAGTTTTAATAGTTTATTTATGATCATTAGAGTATATTAAGATATTTTAAATCATTTTGATCAATTTCCATCACTTATTTCATTAATTAATAATTAATTTCATGGAAATTAAGGTTTAGGGTTTAAAATTTCCAATATTAAGATTCATTGATCAATAAATTATGAAAAAAATTACATGATGTGTGTCTTAACATCAATTTTAATCCTCCAAAGTTTCATTTGGATTGGATTATTAATTTAGGAGTAATTAAGGTGTGAAGGTTTATATTCAAACCTAAATTAAAGTAAAAATACCCAAAATAATTTGGGGATTTTAATTTTAATGGATTCCTCTCATGAAGATGAATTCATAGAAATAAAGTTTATGATTTTTAGATTTATATTTATTTTTTTATGATTTTTTGAATTTTTTGTGATTTTTAATTACTTAAATTGAGGATTTACTCGTTTTATAACTGCAGGCTAATGTGGCATCGTCGAGGTGTGATTTGGCCATGTGAATCTCGCTTGACATCCGCATCAAAAGTGGCGCCATGCGGGGTGATCCGTGACCGTTTGATCGAAGATCGGACAGTCCCGATTCGATCTGTGATTCCCTTTATCCGATTTAAAAGGAACGGATGACGGAGATTATGTCTTCTGCATCGATGGCGGAGGCTGAGATCCATCCATCATTTTCGCATGATTTTGGCATCCAATCGTTGAAACCGCACGATTTTTCGATTGCAAATCCTGAATGCAATTAAAGGGATCTAAGCAATTTGATCTCACTTGAGATCAAACTTTTTTCAAAAAATGCCAAAGTTGAAAGCTTATAGGAGGTCGTTAATGGCATACCTCAATCCCAGTGATCTTCAGCGGTGGGGTCAACTCCAATAGCCGCAGAATGATATGAGGAGCTCGTGTGCAAAAGGAATTGGATTGCCTCCCTCTAGATTGCTCTCTAGACCAACCTGAGTTTGAATTCTGGTGACGTTGGTCATTCAATGGCCTCCCGATGGCGAGGGAAGTGGGGGAAAGTTCATTTCAACTTCATTTGAGGTTGAGAAGGTGATGGGAAGGTTATTTGCACTTGGGGATTGCTCTATGCATGTATTAGGTCTTGGTCATGAGGTCTCACCTAATTTATTCTCTCTTCTTGGTCAGTTGAGCTAACCACAGTCTTTGGAGTTAGCCACCATGTCCCTCAGCTATCCTACACTTGTCTAAGATGAAGAGGTGGAGGAGGAATTGAGTTATGCAAAAGGAATTTGGCTAGTCATCCATTTGACTATTCTTGGCCTCTTTTAATTTGTATTTATGTAAGGAGTGATTAAATGACTTGATTAAGGCTGAGAATCATCATTAGAAAAGTCTAAGAATGTTTCATTAATACCATAAATGGATTGATAGAAGAGAGGATTGAAAACTTTTTAGATTAAGGTGCTTAATTATTCTTTGCATTAGCTTAGTTTAGGTCATCCCAATTAATGAATTAACCATGGTTCAATGTTTAACATGTGTACATTTCATCATTAATGGACCTTTGGATAAAAAGGGTTTCAAATACTTTAAGGTTTATGATGTATTTGATCTAGGTTTAGTCCATTTAATGACATTGAATTTGGATTGGTTTTAAGTAAGTCAAATAGTTTATTTGGTCTTATTATGATGTGTTTAATTTTTCATTAGGTTAATCCAAGCAATTTGGAATGCATTGGATTAAACAATTTCAATTTTATTTCATTTTGAACCCATTTGACCCAAGTTGGGTTTAATGGGTTAACTTTAAGCTCATTTGGGTTACATGACCAATTTAGCCAAATTGAATCCAATGATGGATTTATTCATGTTTAATAATCATATTCAAATGATTTTGAACAATTTATTTGAGTTTAAACCCAATAAGACCCATTTAGGCCTATTTATGTTAAACTAGTGAGTTTACTTAATTAGTCTAATCAAGATCACATTGAACTTATATTCTTTCAAATTCATGTTTAGGTGTATTCATATTATCATTCCAACCATTTGGAATGATTTTATTTGGTCAAATTTGATGGGTTGACCTTTGACATGGTTGGACCCACATAAGTCAAACCCATGTAAAAAGTTTGACCAATCTTTGACTTTTGAATTGGATTTGGATTCCTTTAATTTTATGTCTTGATTTTATGTTTCTGATTTCATTTAATTTGGATTTATTTTGGGTTTAATTTTAATTTCTTTATGTGGTGATAAGCTTAATTGAGGTAACTAGGTTTAGTTCCCTAATTAGACCCTAACCTAAGCTTAATTAATTATGTATGTTTAGGTTGATTCAGATTGGATCTAACTAAACCCATTAAATTAGATTAATCCAAGAAAAGTGCACTATATCACTAAATGTAATGACCTAAGTACTTAGTCAAAAGGCTTTTAATTTAGGATTAAGTGTCATAATGAATGCCTTTGGAAGAAGTGTTAACCTCATTAAAAAATGAGATCAATAGTCTTTTGTTAGTGGGAGTATATTCTAATCTTATTTGGACTCCCATATATAGATAGTTTAAATAATTCTATATATTTATGTAGCTTATTCTTTTCATCATGCTTGCAAGGCATAAATGGATACCCCTATTACCATTATCACTTATTCTAAAGGTAAAATTTGATGCTCCAAGTTTGAGAGGAAACCATGAGAACCAAGCATGTGATAGGCTATCTATTTTGTATCAAATTCATTTGTTGAGTCAAATTATATAACTTTGCACACTTAAGGGCCTACAATTAGTGGTATGTTAAGGCTTTTTTTAAACTCATTTAGGTATGAAGCCTTCCAAATCTTATAAATTTATTAAGGAAATAACTTTAGCTCTAATGAGTGTGAGGCAACCTTAAAAGTCTCTAATGTTTTGGGCTTAAAAGAAAAGGAAATAGGTTTTAGAGACTAGTCCATTTCATTTCCAATGAACTAGGCTATATTTGAGCTATACATTTTATGATCACCTATCACTAATTAATGAGTATATTGGTGTTATAAAAAAATTTATAATATTTTCATGAATTAAAAGGTTCTTTGGTTCATCACACTATTAGAGTTAGATTTTGGGAGTTTAATAATCAAGTTTAGAAACTTTTAGGAGTCATTTTGATCTTAATGAAAGTTTGAGCCTTTACTACTAACTAATTATCTTGAGTTAATTTTTGAGATAAATATTAATAGGAATCACTATATCTTAATCCATTTCGATTAAAGATTGAATTGTTTACAAAGTTAATAAGGGAATTCTCATAATACATACCCATTGGAGGAGTGAAATCATATAAACCTCTTTGATTTTTTGTAAATAAAGAGGTTCCTAGTCACAAACTTGCTGGTAAAGTTTAATCATCAAAATATAGAATTTTTAAAGGCATCAATATTATTTTTTAAGTTGAGTTCCCAATCTCTCGTACTTTTATTGTACTATGACGATCCATTTGGTACCTCTCTTTAGCTATTTATTGCACTTTAGTCTTAAAAAACTTTGCATGTATGATAAAATAAAAATAAAAATTCTCAATTAATTATAATTATAGATGTAATTTTAGTAATGCCATAGTGCCAAGGATCAGGAGCATCAAATTGATCCAAGTGATAAGAATTAGGAGCATAGGGAATACTAAACTTATACCTTATTGCTACATGTTTCTATATAGAATTAGGATTGGGTATGTGTATGTATGTATGTATGTATGTATGTATGTATGTATGTATATATGTATATGTGTATGTACACACACACATACCAACTATCGAATTTTTATTTTTTTGTGGTTTTTGTACTAGTGTATATTATTATTCTTTTTATATGCCATCATAATATATTATTTCATTACATTATAATATTTATAATCTATTTTCTTTGATTTTTCTATTTACTACAATACAGACAGTTTGAAATTTATATATTTGTGGTAGATTCATAAAATATTTTTTTTATAAATTTTAATAAATTGGTTATTAAAATTAATTTAAGAAAAATTATTTTGAAATTTAAGACTCTTATTAGCTTTTTTTTTTTTTTTTCTATCCCTTAGATAACGTTTAATCTAGTTAGTTATTAAAATTTCTAAGGAATAGTGCATATTCATGATAGGGCCATGTTCATATATACATAGAAGCCTTCCTAAGAATCTATAACTAATATTGTATGTTATGTATCTTAAGGTAGAGCTTTCTATCATATGCATAAGTTAGATTAATATGCCTAGGCTACTTAGCATATTAAGTAGCTATTATTTCAATATAAATACGATTATAAGTTTAGATGAGTAGCTCTAATTATGTATAATTAGACAATGTAATTCTCTTCTTTCATAGGTATTTCTTAAACTACTTTGAATTATATATCCTACATCTTTCAATTCTACTACCCAAAAATTTTAATTTCATAAATTTTTCTTTTTTGAGTCTAATTTATGACATTTAAGTAGTTTTAACCTTGATAGTCATAAATTTAATATAAAAAAATAGTTGTCTCACTTGGCCATGGTAATTTATCTTTTGTCTTATGGACTATTCAGCTTTAAAGTATATATTGTATTATTAGGATAAAAGTTTTTGAATGATGGTATCTTCTTAATGTTAACTTGGACAAACTAAAAGATAGGCATATTTCCTTTTTCTCGAACATCTCTTGGAGGTACTCTCATATGTATTTAATCATAGTTTTTTATATGAGTTAAAATAAGATTTGTTGGTCTTTATCTTTTTTGACTTCTTTCTTTATCCCTTTTTAGTGAATCTTCTATATAAGAAGAGCGTGATCTTGTCATTACTCTCTTTCATATCATTAAAAATAAATTGAGAACTCGATTAAGGATTAATCTCTCTCCCATACTCAAGTCATGCATGTCTTTTTAGTTGTATCCCCAAAATCCAATCTTTATACCTTAATTCTTGCTTTTCTTATTATGTCACTTTGTGGGTTAAGTTATTATCATATATAGTATCTAACTTTAATCATTTTAATTTTTTTTAGAATCTTTAAATTTTCATAATCACATGTAAATAGATTGATGCCTTGGCTATACAATTTTGAGTTATGCACTTTTGTGTGTTTCCTTTCTTATTTTCTATTTTTAGATCATTATTTATTTTTAATCTTTTTATAAACTTTAATTTATAAAATTTTTTCTTGTGATTTGATAAGAACTTTATGATTGTGGATTTATTTGCCTCAAGTCACTTTTCATGCTGAAACATGCCCTTATTCTTTTAATGATTAGTTCCAACATATTAAGATTACTATAAGTGATCATACACCTATAAAGGCCACATTGTACCCTCCCCAAAGGAAGGGAAGTTGAGCATAAAGTATCAGTTTTAACCATTTTTCCAACAAGTGTTAAAAACATCTATTTTCAGAAGAGGCTCGCACTTGACACTTTTAAAGTATGAAATCATTTCTCTTAATTTGGTTTTTTTTTAATTGCTTGTTTATTTTAATATCATTTCATTTATATTCTACAAGATAAGAGGATACTTGATAAGAGGAATTTGGATCATTGGAACTAAATGAAGAGCCTTCTCTTTTATATTTTTTAAGGAGCAAAGTATAATGAAAAGCATCCTCAAATAGTCTAAGGGTCTTATAACTCCATCTCATTCTTAATGTCACTTTGAATACTAATGTGGTGTTTAAAAATGTGATGAGGGACATCATACAGATCTTAGGGAGTACTTATTAAAATGATCGAGTACGACATCAAGGGATGATATATTATCTCAAAAGATACACATATCACTCTATGATGGACTCCTACAGTTGATGGGTCTATATATACCATAGATTTTTTTGTACTTTATATGGATGAAGTAAAACATGATTTTTTTTAAAGTCAATTTCTTAAGTTCCCTATAGAGGCAAGTCCACATAGTTAATTATATCTTAGAAAATAGAGATTTTCTAAGAATACCCTCGATTACAGTGATTGGCTAACATCTTTATGAATTTTAAAACTTGATATCAAAGGTTTAATAATTTTGGAAATTAAGTGGGAAAGCTCAAATGGAGAGAGTTCTTAATATAATCTAAAGGAGGATAAGTAGAAAATGCTCATGATACTAGGAAGCCTAGTGAGTACTTCAATCTATCATATGACGAGGCTTTATATTTTTGAAGTAGAGAATTATAATTGTTTAAGTTGACATTTTATTAGAAATCTAGGACTTATATCTTAACAATAGAAAAATTATAAAAATATCTAAGAGGTGATGATTTATGCTTGTAGCAAGTGAGAAATAAGCAGCCTTTGAACCTATATCTAAAGTGTTATAGCATAAGCTAAGAGCTCAATGTAATCTACTCAAGAAAATTAGGATATATTAGTTTACTTCCACTAGAAAGAGCGAGCCTATCTCGATTATTCTAGACTTACAATCGCTTGGAGTAGCGCCAGCTGCACCTCTTACGCTTTTAAAATCATATGGTCAAGTCTCACGAATGCAAGATAGTTAGGTTTTTATTTATTAAGAATGAATCTAAAGTCTTAAACTCACTTCCTAAGAGACTAGATCATGATTATGCCTTAAACTAATGCAATAAAAATTTACAATTTTTTATTTTATTTTTGACTCGTGATTTTGAACCCAAGCTTGGGAAGATTTTATGCCTACATGCATGTTGAAATAGTGTCATCAGCTAAATCAGAGAGAATGGGTGTTCTCCACTACAAGAGAATTACTCTAATAGGTCAAGCCTAGTCCCTTATCATGCAAGAATGGAGATCCCCAATTTACAAAGAAAAAAGAAAAATGTATACATGGTGTTATAACATATAATATATAACTATGAGGTTGCTAAATCTTTTATTGTTTGATTAAATTCTTAAACTTTAAGGTGATGTTATTAGTTATTAAAAAAATTTAGTTAAAGTTATTTAGTTTGAGTAGAAAAATTTAGTTTTTTAAAGAGCCTACCATATTCAGGCTTACAATAAACAATCAAGCTTTAAGAAACCTATTAAAAGTATGCTATTTCTATTGCACAATCAATGTAAATAAATCAAACAAGTATCATCAATTGAAAGAATAAGAGGTTGGTGCTGTTGGGTACCACCGTACACCCCAGAAAAGAAAAGAAAAGATGGGTAGCCAAGCTCTACCATTATATAACTCAGATTCTAATTAATTTATAATAAAAATAAAGCTATGAGAGTATTCAATCTTCATCTTCATTTTATGGATTGGGAACTCTAGGCATCACAGAGCCTTAAGTCTAAGTCTTCCAGCCATGTGGTGTTTTTATTTTAGAGTCGTAGGGACACCACGCAAATCTTAGAGGGGTATTTATTAAAATGATTGAGTATGGTATTTAAAGAATAGTGTACTATCTTGAAAGATAGAAACATCTATAATAGACTCAATCACCTAATAAGGACTCCTAAGGCAGATAGGTTTACACATATACCAGAGATCTTTCCTCCACTTTACATAGATAAGTAAAGTGGGATTTATTTTATGCAGGGTTATTTAATTCTGCCATAGTTAATTATATCCTAAAAATGAGAATTTTTTAAGAACACTCTTAATTAATGTCTTCAAATATTTCAAAGATATATAATCAAAGAATTGATAATTTTAGAAATGTATCATGAAGAGTTCAAATAGGCAGAGTTCTTAACGAATTCCAAGGGAGAATAAGTAGGAAGCACATATGATACTAGGAATCCTAGTGAATACTCTAGCCTACCCTATAATGAGGCTTTACTTTTTTTAAAGAGAGAAAATTATTTATTTGAGTTGAAATTTTATTAGAATGTTAGGGCTTAGATTCTAACAATACAAGATTGTGAAAATGCCTAGGAGGTGAGGACTTATACTAGTAGCCCAAGGGAAACAAGTAGCCTCTAAACTAATATCTAAGGTGCTCTATCACAAGCTAAAAGCTTGACCTAATTTTACTCAGGAAAGTGGATATATTGGTTCATCTCCACTAGGGAGAGTGAACCCATCCCGACTCTTATGGACTTACAACCACCTAGAATGGCCGCCAGCTAACACCTCCTACATTTTAAAATCATGTAGACTAGTCATATATAAATGCAAGATGGCTAGGTTGCTATTAATTAGGAAAGAATCTAGAGTCATAAATACACTCCCTAAGAGACTAGATCATGATTGGTATGAAAATATGACTTAGACTAATACAAAGTTTACAAAATTTTAAATCATTTTGACACATTAATTTGGACCAGGGCTTGGGATAATTATGCTTAAATGCATGATGAAATTGAGCTGTGGTTTTAAATCAGTGGGAAGAGATGTTCTCCACTACAAGGGACTACCTCACAGGTTAAGCCTGTCCCCTATCATGAAAGAGTGGAGATCTCTATTTTTAAGAGTGAAATAATATGATATGCATAATGTGATAGCATACAACATCTAGCTAAGGGGTTGCTAAATCATTTATTTATCTTGATTATACCTAGACTTTAAAGTAAGATTATGAGTTAATTAAAATTTAATTAAAGTTATTAATGAGGGTATACAATTTAATTTTATCCTAAAGAATCTAACGTATCTAGGCCATACATCAAACACACATTTTAAGAATCCTATGAAAAGCATGCCACTTCTAGTGCGCAATGTTAACACAATAATCAAACATTTTAATTTCATAATAGAATAAAAGGCAGGTGCGGTTGGGTTCCACCGTACACCCCAAAAAAGAAAAAAAATTGGGTAGCCGAGCTCTACTCTTAAACAACTCGAATTATAATTATAATAAAAAGAAAAGCTGTGGGGGTCTTCAATTCTTCTCTATCCTCTCTTGGATTTGAATACTCCAAGCTTCATAGGACCTTCCGGGTCTTTGCCTTCTAGCCACTGCTCATCCTAAACCCCATAGCACTGATCCTAGTCCTATTGCAAAAATTATATTTTTGTAATAAATGAAATCTAACTACACTTGCAAAATAGGGATTAATATAACACACGTTCAAACCAAGAAGTTGTATCCCATATATTAAGACTTAGCACTTTGCCTTGGGTAACCATGACCACCTGTCCTATTAGATCATGCTTAGGGACTTAATAACACTTGCAAGCAAGAAGCATTTATATATTTATTATTATTACAATGGTCTCCTAAGTACAATCTCCTCTGAAAAATATCATTAGCCTAATATTGTCCTAACATCCAGTCTACTCATAAGAAATCCCAACATCCAGTCTAAAATAATATATCACAAAATAAAATATCACATCATCATAATAATCACTAGCTTAACCTAACATGAGGATCAATGACTTAGTATTCTAATATGTGCAAATGCTAGTGTGGTGAGACAGAGCTAGGCTTTTAACATTTGAATTGTAATTTGAAATATGGATTTAATTTATTACTATTAGGTGATTTTAATTTAAGTGATTAATGATTTAAAGAGATATTTTGAATTTTAGTTTAGTTTAAGTTAGGGTTGGATTTATTTTTTGAAGAGTATGAAGAATGGTGGGCCTCACTTAGGGCAAGGCCCGCTCTTCCTTACACCTTAGTCCTAATAGAGTGAACACTTCATCAAAAGAAGAAGAATCAACATAAGAGTATAAAATAAATGTATTTTTATGAGTTTTAATTATTTTAGTTATTGATGTTTTGCTTTAATTATCAATCAAACTATGAATTTTAATTGATCTTTAACTATAATTTAATTCGAAATGGCTTCACAAATTTCATATGTTATATCTCAAGTTTAGAAAAACACACTAAATGATATTTTATAATGCTTTGATTAAAATTTTAAATTATTTATTATTTATAATTAATTAACTAAGTGACAATTTTTTATATTAGTAGTATAATATTTCCAAAATTATGAAAAATGATCTCTATAGTAAGGAAATCTCCGAGGAAATATTCCCTGAGAATTTGAGATAACTTTAAATTAATTTTTATTTTATAACTATTATATTATTTAATATTCTAGATAATATTTAAATTTAAATATATACATATAAAGTCATGAAACTTTATAAGAGCATTATAAATAAAATCTGAATACTCTCATAGAAATTTAGTATTATTTGAATGAAATTATTTTGATCCCTTCTATTTATTTGACTTAATTAATATTTAAATATGAAAAATATTTTTTTATTTAAGATAAGTTATTATTATTATCATTATTATTTTATGTTCTATCTATTAATGTAACTCCATAAATGTGTCTTAGGGATTTTCTAAGTTTAATCAATTTATATTGAACTTTCTAAGTTGAAGGATTCGTTAACTAATTATTATATCAAAATAATTTAACTTTATCATTTAAAATTCAAAGAAGTGATATAACTATTATTTCTTGATGTTAGGGATGATTTTAGGAATGTCTCATGAGCTTTGTTGAATTATTAAAATTATTTTAATATTATCCTCTCATAAAAGTTATCATATTAGTTTCAAAATACATATGAAATTGATATAAATTATTGTAAAAAACTTTCTATGAGTTCTCACAAACTTTTAGATTTATCCATAAAATTTGTAAGTCATTTAGATTTAATTTTGATTTCACATACATCTTAATTAATTGGTTTAAATTATTCAATTATGATATTAAAAATCCTAATATTTGATTTTACTCATGACATTCCTTGATTTCAATTATTCATGCTTTAAGGGAATTGAGTTTATAATTTTTTTTTAGATGTGATTTAAATTAGTTATGAATTTTTCCAAAATTTAATATGAATAACTAATCAAATAAAATTTAATCGATTGTAACTAATACTTAAATTAATTATAATTAGGGATATAACACATAACTCAATCTTCTTTTTGGCCTTTAGAATCAACATATAACAATTAAGAATTAAATTAATTTTATAATTGACTTTCATAAATTATGTTCAAACAACTTATATATTTAATTATAATATTTATACTATTATTGGTTTAATTAATTTTTTTTATATTAAGTTTTACTTGGAATTTATGGTAATTTAATTTACATATTTATTTGTTTTTGTTTGATTAGATATATATTTTTTAGAATTCTAAAGATTAATTAACTCCTCTTTTTTTAAATTCAATTTAATTTATTAATAAATAAATAAATGATTAATCGTAATCATTCAATCGAGGATCAAATGACCACGAGTTAATCATGGCTTGATGGGTAAAATCAAATCACTACATCATTCAATCTAATTAAAACTATTTATTCTAATCATATAGAATACATAGCCTTGATTTTATCTCTAAACTCTCGCCAAAATGATTATAATGTAAAGTGCACAGGATCTAATGGTTGGATCCTAACAATGATTGTAATCAATTCATCAAACACAAGATTCCTAAAATTTTTTTAGGTGTTCAAAAATTATACCTCACTGTATCTAATGTCCGGTGAATTTCAACTAAGAGGTAGCTTTGTTTGGAGAAATACATATTCGATAAATTGCATGTTTTTCACTTATTTGATAGTTAATTATTTTTATTTGAGTATGATCGAATTTATGTTTGATGTTTAGGTTAGATTTATTTCACTTTTCTCTCTCCTTTTCTTTTTGGATTGTGTAAACTAAATTAAATTTAGCTTTCATAATAATGAATTAACACTTAAATCATAATTTGTCTGAATTTAAAATTAAGCTTGATTAAAATTACATTTGATTTAAATAATTTATTAAAGTTATGAATAATATTTTGAACAAATTTGAACTTTAATTTTGACGTATTACAATTTAAGATAGTTCTAATAGGTTTTGATTGAGTTAAACTATCTCATGATTTATTAGTATTGATCGACGAATTAATTTGATTATATTTAAATTTGAATAATTCATTAGAGCTATAGCTCATATATCTTCTCGACCTCAATCAAAAAATGAAGTCAAGCCATTACTCATCCTAAACCCCATAGCCCTAATTCTAAATCTATTATACAAAATATATTATATGAAAATATAAATTTAAATACACTTGCAAAATAGAAGTTAGCTGAATATACATTCACACCAAGTAGCTATATTTCATACATTGGGGCTTAGTACCTTGCCTTGGGTCATCTAGCCCATCTGCCATAATGGATTATACTTAGGGATTTAAGCAGCGCCTACAAGAAAATACATTTATAATTTTTATTATTACAATAGTCCCTTAAGCACAATCCCCTTTAAAAAAATTTATCATTAATCTAATGTAGCCCTAACATCTAGACTACGCATAAACAATCGTACAATTTAGTCTAAAATATTACATCACATCATCACAATAAACACCAAACTAACCTTACTAGAATCCATGATTTAATATTCTAATGTGTGTGTTATGACTTAGTGTGGTATGTCATAATTATGTTCTGATGTTTGAAATTATCTAATGATGAATTTAGTCCCTTATTAAGGATGATTACACTTTATATGATTAATGATTTGAGATGAGCTTTAAACTTAGACTTTTGATCTTATTTCAACATTACTTTCAATTTAGAATTTTAAAGAGAACAAGAAGGAATAAGATCCATCGTAATTCCTAACCTTAGGTTGAATCTAAGAGATGAATTTTATGATTTTTTGATCATCTTAATGGCATATTATGAGTTTTTTTAGTAAGCTATATTTTTGGATTTGAATTAAGAGATTTTATCTAAGCATAAAATACATCATAAGATTAATAAAATTAAATAATGGTTAATTTAATGACATATTTTTTAATGACATATTTTTGACCTTGCTTCGTCATCCCATATTATTTATTTAATCATATAACATATTTAATTGAATAATGAGATTTAATGTATATATATATATATATATATATATATATATTTAATATATATATATATATATATATATATATATATATATATAATATATATATATATATATATATATATATATATAATTATACCTAATGCATGAATGAATTAATGTATTTTCATTTATAATTAATATATGGATATGATATATAAATTTTGCAAAAGAAAATGATTTAATTATACCTTATACATATACATACACATTAGTATATTAAATCTCAAGGTATGTGTTATTGTTATACTAGAGGTACAAGATATCAAGACCTCCTTCGGACTAGTAGCTTAGCGACTCAAGTTTCCAAACTATATATACCCTTCAAATTGTAGTTCATACATATAGAATTTTAATTTTTAATTTTAATTATTTATACTGATTTACATTTATATTAATAGATATTTTTAATTAATTAAGAAAATAATTTAATATTTTCTAGTGATAATAACCACACTATTTAATTCAAAGCATGTCATTAAATAAATCCATTTTATTTATTTTTGAAACATGAATGTATTAAATATATGAAAGACAAATTTATGAATGAATGAAGTAAAGCAATTAAACATCATTACATAACCTATTTGGAGTTATTAACTTCTAAAGTTATTCACATGATGATAAGCAACCTTACGCCTAATCAAATTCATTAAGAGTTAATTTTGAAATTTATATCATTTAATCCTAATGAGAAGAGAAAATTATTAAAGTTATCCCTTGACTCATCTCTATTTATTAAGTGATTCAAAAGTGGTTTAGATGATTTTTATGAATTAATTAAGGTTAATTAATTATTTAATCAATTAAGCCCAAAAATGGCCCATAATATTAATCAAGCCCTAAGTATAATCCCAAAAATTATGAAAAGTTTAAAGAAAATGCATAAATATGAAATAAATATGTACTAAAAATCATAATACAATTGGGCTTTTAATTAGGAATTAATTAAAGAAATGGAGAAAACTCAAAATTACTCAAAATACTCCAAACTAATTTAGGATTTGGATTTCATTAAAACTCGCTTGTTAGCTAAGCACAAAGAGAGCTTGGTTAAAATTTTTGGAGGCCTACACTAATTGTTATGAAATTTATAAGTTCTAGGGTAATTAATGATTTAATTAATTAAATAAAATTCTTTTAAAGTGATTTTGAGAAATAATCATGACTAGAGGTTATAATAAATTTCTTTGATCACCCTTACTATTTTAATACATAATTAGACTTTAATAATTAATTTCATAATATTCTTAATCTAAATCATTTATTAAATATATAAAATGACTAATTTAGGTTTGAATTTGGATCTCCCAAATTACTTAGGGGCTATTTGGGATCAATTTTATTTTTTTTTTTATTTTTATTTTTATGTTGTTTTTGAAGATATGTTTGTTTAGAGTAATTTTTATGTGGTTTTATTTTTTATTTTTAAAAACAAATAATGTTATTTTAAAATACTCAAAATATCTAAAAGATGCTTTGAGTGTTTTTAAAAATAACAAGTACAATCAAATAAGTTTATTTTTAAGCAAAACATAAACAAAATATAACAAATATATAAAATAAAAAATAAAAAACAAAATTGATCTGAAACTGCCCCTTGGCAAATTAATTTAAAATAATTATGGGAGGTAGGGGTCATCCTATAAGATAGTCACACCAAATTTTAAGCTAATTAGGAAAGTGATTAAGGCTTAATTATGCTAATTAAGTGAAATTTCAAATCATAATTAATCACTATACATTTGATAAAATTTAGGTTTTTTATTTTTCTAGATTCTCCTCTATTTACGCTTTCCATAGATGGTTTATTGACATTTTTTTAGATTTGTTTATAATTAGTTTTGATTTTTTTAACATTATGGATAATTAAAGTAATTAATTAATACTTAATTAAATCTTAATTTAGTTATTTTTGTAATTTATTGTGATCCAGAAGGTCTAATTAATTATTTTAAGATCTGTGATGTTTATTAAATTGATTTAAATTATTTTGATGAATTTTCATAATTTTTATACTTATTAATTAATTATTTATTCAAAATTAGCTAATTGACTTTAAAAATTAATAACTCTTAAATCATAAACCTATTTAACTTGAAATTTTTATGATAGGTAGGAAATAACATTAAAATTTTTGGTTTAATATTTTACGAGTAATTAAAGAAATATAATTTCCACTGAAACTCAAATTACTCTTAAAAAATACAACCAAATTTAGGGATTTTAGGTTCATAAGATTCTTCTTAAAAAAAACAAATTCATAGAGCCCTTATTTGTATTTTTTAGTTAAGTATTTTATGTTTTATAATATTTTGAAATTTTGAGTTAGATATAATGAAATAAATAAAAAATGAGATCTAATTATGGCCATCTATTTTATCCAACTAAGATGAATAGCTCGGAGGTTGTATTCCTCATGGGAGGCATACCAAAAAAGATTGGATGGATGAGATTTACCCCAAACATCACCGAATCTTATAATCTTCTCACGATCTGAGTCAAAAATTGCTTTATTTCAAGTTAAAGAATTGAAAGAAATAAAGTATAATGGGATCTAAGGGAAAATCATAGATTTGTACACATTTTTTACCAAATACAAACACCTATGGTTGATCTAAGGTTTAGAAAATATATCTCACTGAAGCCCACATTTGGTGGATGCTAGAAGATTTCCTCAGATTTTCTCCTTTTCCTCCTTATGGAATACTCCAACTGCGGTGCACCACCATCCGTTGATAGAAATTGGTGGCCTTTGGACTTAGAAAGCATAAGAGAGGGAAGAGAGATTTTCTTTTGGTTAGAAGGTGTGTGTGCATTTTTAGTGTGTTAAGATGAAAAGAGAAGAGGTGTGTAGAAAATCCCCTTTTCTTTCTCCATGCCCTCTCATGTGAAAAAAAAAATCTTTTTCTCCTCATGCTCACCTCCCCCTTTCTTTATTCTCTTATATTTGGCATGCCCTTTCCTTTATTAAATCTAAAATTTTGATTGAATTTGGTGTATGGGGAGGTGAGTAAACTCATTTCAGGTTAAGACTTAAGTTGACTCAACTTAACCCAAATTGAGTTGGGTTGAGTTAATAATCTTTTCTTTTTAAATTAAATCCATTTTAGGAAAACCTTTTGGCCAGCCCCCTTTATTAATTTTCTATTACATAAATTTATTCAATTGTTTTAAAAAGTTTCTTAAATTATTTTATCATCATTTACGCATGACTTATTACATTGATTGAAGATTAGATCCATGTTTGGAATGCGTTGGATGAAATTCATCATAATATTATTGATTTATTTTATTAGTTTTCATTTATTTAACTTACCTAAATTTATTTTAACCAATATGCATTAAATTGATATCTTTTGATTGTATCCATCATTGGAAATCCTCTTGGCCTTTCTATACAATAAATAGGTTCAAATTAAATCAATTTTGAAGTTGTTCAAATTCCTTCCCTCCATGACTATTTCGTCAAATGTATTTGAATCAATAATATTAAATGCATAAATATTTTTCCCTCTCTTGCCTTGGCGGACCTCTTATGTGCTTATTTAGAGATTAATTCAAATGGTTACCATGTGTTCTTGAATTTAAAATTCAAGTTGTTGCCAAATAAATATTCCCTCTCTTTATTCATGCTTGGCTAAAAATCCTTAGATTTATTCCCTTATTTTATTTAATTAGATTGATTAATTTTCTTCACTCCTCTCTCTCTCTCTCTCTCTCTCTCTCTCTCTCTCTCTCTCTATCTCTATCTCTATCTCTATCTCTATCTTTCTCTTGGCTGAAATTCAAATACCCTTATTTGAATTTATTTTGCATGTGCTCATTTGTTTGAAATCAAATACTTTCCTTATTGATTTTTCTCTCCCATTATTTCTTTCTTCTTCTCCTTAGGCTTGACTAAAATTCTCATGGAAAAGACTATATTTAAAGAGTGGACTTCATGACTTAATTCCTCTTGATTGTCTCCACCCTGGACGAACCTATGCTAGTCAATTTCTTGGAGTTAAAGTGCTAAGCTGATTTCACATCAAGTCAATTGATTTTATTGCTAACATATAAGGGCATGAGTAAGAGTATTTATTTTATTCCAGTCTTTTGAATCATTGGTTTTATTGGTTGATTGAGATTAAAAGATTTATGTGCTTTATGGTTAAGGTTTTTTCTATAATCTCTTTTTATCCATACTCAAGTGATTCCTTTTGATTTGATTGATTTGAAAAATATCTTTAAGGCTTTTCACATTTGTTATCTTTCATAAATCTCATATTCAAAATATTTTTTCTTTCATGTTATGTTAATTAAAAAGGATTTGTTTTAACATTGGTACAGATTTTCTAAAATCCTTTTAATTCTTCTTTCAAGAAACTTTCAAGTCATAGATCTCTTTGCAAACATATAAATGACTTAAGTAAGAAAAGTGCTTTCATTTATTCTATTGAATATTTATGTTCATCAGTTTGATTTGAATGAAAAGTTTTATGTGCTTTATTGTCAAAGTATTCTCTTAATTTCTTTTCATTCTACCCTTCAAAAGATATGAAAACTTTCTCTTTGATTTGATTGAATTGATTTTATATTCATAAAGCTTTCATAAATTTTGATTTCTTGAACATTACTTTCATACATCAAAGTTTTGAGAAAAAGTTTCTACATTGATTTTTCAAATAAGGAATACACATTAGATTATTTATTTGAAAGCATTTATTGTAAAACTTTTTTTGGATTACATATTCATGCAAATATTTTAATCATCCATGTGATTTGATTTCATAATCTTTCTAGTTCTTTTCATTTCAAGTCTTTACTTCTTTTAAAGTAAAATATTTTTTCAAGACTTGTTTAATTCAAGTGTTTCATATAAAGTTCATATCATTATTTTAACTAAAATTTATTAAGAAATTTATTCACCTTGAGCTCTATTTACTATTTGTCTTAATATTATTTAGCTGGGAGTTGAGTGCAAAATTATTTTAAATTGAGAGTTAGATACTTTCATATTTCTCTTTTTTTTTTTTTGAGGTTGTACTTGCCCATTAAGGAAAGTATGTTATTGGGTTGTACTTGCTCGTTAAGGAGAGTATGTTGCTGGGTTGTACTTGCCCGCTAAGAAAAGTATGGTGTTGGGTTATACTTGCCCATGAAGGAGAGTACGGGAGATTTGTTGTAATGTCATTTTGACTCAATGAATTCTTAGCTTGGGTTGCTAGGCGTGGATGTATGCCAGTTTTTGGGATTTGGCCGAACCCCGTAAAAATCTTTGTGTTATCTTTCTTTATTTTTTGAACTATACTTTTATACTATTCTTGATTATTGTTTTATTTCTCTAAAGCTTTATCATTAAAGATTTAAATTTTTTTACAAAAAATTTAAAATTAAGTTCTCTGAAATTATTTTTTTAAAACCCCATGGCTTAACAAGCTCATTTTTAATGTGTTAGCTTCAACTAGGTTTTAAATGTCCAAGTTTTGGACTTAGGTGACTAGGTTCATGACTAATCTTGTACCTATTAATCTTTTTCTTAGCTTGCAAAGTCAATTCTTCTACTCTCTTATTTAAATTATTCATCTGATCTTGGTTAGAAAATTTAGGATGTATGATATTATAATAAAAGATGTAATATGAATTTTGATTTTTATTTTAAATTTTAAAATATATAATGATGCTTACTAATTTAATGATAAATTAAATGCAAATGGTAAACTAAAATGATATTTTAAAATTCTTCACTAAATGCAACCATAATAAGAAGCGAACTAACATAAAATAAGTAAATTAGAACTTATATAAAACTCTAAGTACTCTAATGTGAGTTCTTGTATGTTAATGTAAATCAAGATAAGGATTTAATGGATTACTCCCTCACTAATTTGGAGTCTCTCAAGTCAAATTAGGTTAGGTAAGTTTAGGATTAATGGTTAAGTTAATGAATGTGGAGCCAACTATGAACACTAACACATGGGTTCATAAATTGGATATAAACATGCAATGTACCACTTATTTATAAGATAAAATACTATAAAAAGGAAAATTAGTAAATTCAAATATAGAGATAAACCTCTCTAAGTAAGTCAACTTGACCTTTTTCAAGTACTTTGTCAAGCACTCCAATCATCATAGTGATCACCTTCCAAATCTATCCACCAAATATGTGCTCTCATACTAAAGGTGATGTGGGCTAGGTTGGATCACTTGAGATGGCCAAATCGGTAGACAAGGGCTCTAATAAGATGGCTAAGAGAGTGTGGAAGGGATTAGTAAGTGTTAATTTGTAGTGGTGTTCAATTTATATAAGTAATTATGGTCGATCAAACTCAAATAGAGAACATAACCAAATATAGATACCCAACATCAAATAATTATATATACACATACCCAAGGGTGGCTTGAGTTCAGCTCGATTTATTTACACCCCTAGGAGGAGGTGCTTTAATCAACCCATCATTCCAGCTCAATTCAACATAATCTAAAGCAGATTTATAGTTTTCACCTCACTATAAGTGAGAATATCCAATACTTCAAGCTTTATAGCACATGCATCTAAGAAATCCAAACCTTACCCTCATCTCTATTATTTTGGTCATCTAAATGTTAAGGTTCACAGAGGTTAGAATGCCACATATAGGATTGTAGCCCTATGTCTTCTAAAGCAATTTCAAATGATGTCACCAGAATTAGTGATTATGGATGAAGATATTTACTTTGGTTCATATAACATTTTTAGAATTTTTAAAGAAGAAGATGAAATTATAGCCATTGATTTCTAATCAATGGATCTAATCACGTTGGATCGTTCCTTAGTCCTATTAAGAGGCTTGTGTGGGTGTGGGTGTGGGTGTGGTGGGGGTTGAATTAGATATTCTTAAGTTTCAAGTTAATACTTAGTTTTTAATTTATTTTGTTAGAATAGTTAATGAAAAAGAAACTTGAATATATATTATATCACAACAACAATTTAAAAAAATAAAAATAATAATAAAGAACAAGTGTAGTAATGAAAAGAGATAAGAGGCATAAAGATTTTTATGTGGTTTAGCTGAACTCAAAAACTAGCCTATATCCACACCTAGCAAACCTTGTTAAGAATTCAGTAAATCAATAAGATTACAAAGAGTCTCCCGTACTCTCATACATTGAGCAAGTACAATCTCAAATAACATACTTTCCTACACACAAGTACAATAACAAACACATACTTTTCTACATCAGATAAAAATGACAACAAATCAAAGCATGCATTTTTCTACATAAGCAAGAACAACCCCATCAACTTCAATGTAAATAATCTTGCTCACAATTCCAACTAAATAATCTTGCTCATAATATATTTTTATCCTTTTTTATTTTAAAATGTGTAATGAAATAAATTTTAAATAGCTTGATGTAAAGTACTTGAAACAACTTCAACCTCTGAAAAATATACTTGCACAAAGTGAAACACTAAAGCCTTGAAGATAAAACTATGAAAGGTAACAAGTATGAATTCCATAAATAAGTGATCTTACTAATCAAAATACAAGTCTATAATGATATGTAATATTCAAATCACTTGAAAGATGAATGAAAAAGGACTTTAGAGAAGCTTTAGCAATATTAAAAGAAATCTTTTTCAATTAATTTAAGCCATCAAAATCAAGAAGCACAATTCTTTAAAAAAACTAAAATAATCTTACTCAAGTCTCTTGAATGAATAAAAGTATGAGAATAAGACATGAATGAATGTTGTCCCAAAGCTTGAAGAATAAAAAAATAAGTCTCTCCTTAGAAAATGTTTGAAGATAAGAGCAAGTGAGGGGAAGAAGTAGCCTTGAATACTTGAACTAAAAAATTCTTGAAATAATTTTGGAAGGGGTCAGCCAAAAGATGGTTTTTGCAAGAGGAATGAAGTCACTAAGGTAGCTCATTAAATATAAATTAAGTCATGAGTGGTGGGGATCAGCCATGGCTAGAGAAAAAGAGAGGGAAAATGCATAAGGCAATAATTTAATTTTAAAATTCATGGGGCTAAGAATTTGAAATTAACCAAATCAAATTATATGCATAAGTGACTGGATAAGAAAAGTGGAGGGAAGACGTTTGAATGCTCTTAACATAATTAAGCAACACTTAATAAAGTAAAGGTTCAATTAAGAAAGAGATTTCAATTAATTTGAAAATAAAATAAAATAAAAACTTTTAATAGCATGGGATGGCCATGGCTTTTCGAAGGAGAGTCAATCAAGAATAAATGCAAGATATTAGATGGATTTAATTATAATTAATCAAGAAATGATATAGGAAATCATTTGAAATTAAAAGAAATAAAATAAATTAAATAATCCGTAAGAAGAAGGATGGCCAAGGTATTCCTTATAAAAATCAATCTTTAATTTAAATTTGAACAAATTCAAATTAGTTCAAAAATTAATTATGATCAATTAAAATGAATAATTTGCGAGTCACCAAATTCAAAAAAATGAAAAAAAAGCACATTTGGCAATAATTTAAAGCAACATTCAATTTTAAAATTTAGATAAATTTGACCTTAAAAAAATTATTAAATATGACAATCAATATGGTAAATAAATTAAATAAAATCTCTCATGCCAAAATGATCAAAAATTTGGCCAAACATGTGGGTCCAATATGATTATGTGCAAAACAAATATATGAGAGAGAAAAGAGTAATTAGAGAGAGAAAAAGAATAATTTCAATACTTAAATAAATAAATCATGACACATGTTACGATAAATGGATAGAAATTAAGTAAAGCATGAAAATTAGTTAATAAAGTAATAAATAAATTAAACTGAATTTAGATGTAATGGATAAAGCTTAAATCAATGAAAATGATCAAATTATCTAGAAAGGATGATTTTATGAAACTTGAAAAATAATTCAAATTAAATATGGTAAAAATATTTCAAAAATAAAAATAAATAAGATTAACATATTTTAGCAATTATCTTTCATTTTGTGAGCTTTCTTTATTTATTTATTTTATGCCATTCCTATGAAAATTCTCAAAGTACCCATGTCCAAGCTGATTTGACTTTCCCTAGTTGAGTGAATAACTAGTCTCATAAATTTTTGGAAATACTTAAAATAAATAATTAGCAACATACAATCATACATTTGCTATCATCAAAATCTCTTAGGGATCATGGAGTCAACCCCTTCTTTTTATGTTAATTGTCATTATTAGAATAAAATTAAATAATAAATCTTTGTCTTCCACTAGGTTTTGTTATTCACATGAATTACATTCAAATTCCTCCATGCCTCACAAGCATTTTTTATATTACTTGCATGCTTTAAATACATGTACTTCTCATAAGCATGTGTTCATTCTCAAAAAATAAATCTAGAATTTGTAATCCATTTATGCATGCTTTGCCAAATGTTACTTATTTTTATTTCTTACATGACCAATTAGCAATCAAGTGTGGAAAGAACTTTATATTAAACTCCATATAACTAGATGTGAGGATAATACAATTCAAGATATTCTTCAAGATTGGTTCTTATCCAACATACATAGCACAAAAAATATAAAGCCATTATCCCCCTCATCACTTTTTGGTTCATTTGAACAACAAGGAATTCCAAAAAACATGACAACCAACACTTTGGTAAGGATAAGATTACAACCAGTATTCAAAACACCTCTCAAGTTTGAAAAATGCTAATATGCTTGGCAACCCAATTCAAAATAGGTTGAAGGATAAGAAGTCCCTTATCCTTGTGTACTGGAAACCGCATAATGTTGGGTGTATTAAAACCAATATTGATGGTAGTTTTAATCCTGATAACCATACTGCTAGAATTGGAGGAGTTTTTTAGAATCATGTTGGTGTTTGCATACTCTCTTTCTCCATCCTTTGCTTTCCAATTAATTCTCTTCAATCTGAGATCTTAGCTTGCCTTACAGCTCTCAAGCTTGCAGCTTCCAAACAAATGTATAATATCTAGATTGAAACTGATTCAATGGACCTTTATAGAATCATTAAGGTGGGAATTTTCCATCCTTGGCACAACATCTACTATATGAGGATCATTTCCTCCTTTTTAAATCATTGCAAATTCAAAGTAAGCTATGTTCCAAGGGAAGGAAATCAACCGGCCAACTTTCTTGCAAGATCTGGATCACATTTAGAACACCCCCTTGTCAACAAAGAACCCCCTCCGTTTATTTTTAATGATCTACATGGGAATCAATTGGGTTTTCCTTACATTAGACAGCTGAAATGATATTATATTTTATTTTCAAGATTTTGTAATCCTTTTTCTATTCTAATGAAATGTTGTTGTTCAAAAAAAATTGTTATAGACAAGATCATATTTCATATGATTTTCATCTAGGTGATCTTGATTATTAAATACTTCATCTACACATATTTGGATTCCTAAGAGAACTGATTTAAAATATCCATCACTTACGCATTCAAGGAAGCTAAGAGAAAAAATAAATCAAATTATTGTCCTAAGATTAGATGGTGACACTTAAAGAACACAAATAAAAATATTTTTAAGAGCAAGCTACAAGAGCTTAGAATTTGGGATGTTTATAAGGAAGCTAATGTTATGTAAGAAAAAAAGTAACAAATGAAATTAAACAAGTTGCTAAAAATGTGCTTGGAGAATCAAAAGGAAAAAACTTCTTTTAATAAAAATAGTTGGTGGTGGAGTCAGAGTGTGCAAGAAAAGATAAGAAATAAGAAGTATTGTTATAAAGCTTGGTGTAGATGCAAAAACTTAGAGATTTGGGAAAGATATAAAATGGCCTATAGAGATTCTAAGAAAGCAATATGTGATGCAAAAAAATTTAGCTTTTAGTGATTTATACAATAGATTAGATACCAAAGAAGGTGAAAGATGTATGTATAAGTTAGCCAACCAAAGAGATAGGAGAAGTAAAGACCTAGTTCAAGTGAGGTGTGTTAAGGATGAAAATAATAAAGTGCTTTTCTTTGAAAAGGATATTAAAAATAGGTGGATGAGGTATTTTGATAAACTTTTCAATGAAGGATCTGAAAGTACAATTGATTTTAGCAACCTTAATACCCTAAATATAAATAGAATTTTATTTTTATCGTTGTATTAGTAAATCTGAAGTTAGAGAAGCTTTAAAGAAAATGAAATGTGGAAAAATAGTAGGACCTGATGATATTCCAATAGAAGTGTGAAAATGTTTTGGAGATCAAGGAATTTCTTGGCTTACTAATGTTTTTAATGTTACTTTAAAGACTAAAAAGATGACAGATGAGTGGAGAAAGAGTTTGTTGGTTCCTATATTTAAGAATAAAGGTGATGCACAAGAGTGTGCAAATTATAGAGGAATTAAGTTAATGTGTCATACATTAAAATTATGAGAGAGTAATTGAGCATAGGTTATGATGTGATACAAAAGTTTCTCTGTCGGTTTGGTTTCAAGCCGGGTAGATCTACTATACATTTGTTAAGAGGTTTGATGGAGAAGTATAAAGAAAGTAAGGAGGTTCTACATATGATATTTATTGATTTAAGAAAGTTTATGATAAAGTTTTCAAGAGAAGTTCTTTGGAGAGTTCTAGAATAGAAAGGAGTTAATATTGGTTATATTCAAGTAATTAAGGATATGTATACTAGACTTGTGTCCAAACACAAGGAGGATTGACAAAATATTTTCCTATTTTAGTTGGATTACATCAAGGATCAACTTTAAGCCCTTATCTTTTGCTTTAGTTATGGATGTTCTTACTAGGCATTTACAGGAAGATGTACCTTGGTGTATGCTTTTTGCTGATGACATTCTTCTTGTTGATAAGACTAGAGAGGGAGTCCAAGAGGAACTTGAATTATGGAGGTCAACATTAGAGTCTAAAGATTTTCATTTAAGTAGATCAAAAATTGAATATATGGAGTGTAATTTTAGTTGTAAAAGTTCTAGTGGTAGTGTTGTGACATTAGGTGAACAAGTCATTAATAAGAGTGAGCGATTCAAATATTTAGGCTCTATTGTTCAAAATGATGGTGAAATAGATGGAGATGTTATTAGTAGAATTCAAGTTGGATGGTTGAAGTGGAGGAATGCATCCTATTGTGTGATAGAAAAGTTCTACTTAAACTTAAGGAAAATTTAATAAGATGGTGGTAAGACCGCAATGACTTATGGTGCAGAATGTTGGCCAATAAAAGAGACGCATAAGACTAAGTTAAGTGTTACAAAGATGAGGATGCTCAGGTGGATGAGTGGCTTTACTCTTAGAGACAAAATGTGAAATGAGTATGTTCAGGAAAAAGTTGGAGTAGCTCTAGTGGCAGATAAGATTAGAGAGAGTCACCTTAGATGGTTTGGACACATAAAGTTTCAACCGTCCGATGACACATAAAGTGTCGATCGTCCGATAGCAGAGAGCATCCTCAAATATGTTTTTTTTCTGAGCGATCAGAGGAAAGACAACCTCATTAAAAATGAGGTCAACATCATGCTCATGGGGTTCTCCAGTCAACATAATGCAGTAGTCTATTATAGGAAAGTCTCTTCCCCCCTCATGTAATGACTCGGCAAATGTATACTTACCTTATGTAATTGCCCCATGACTCTATGAAAGAATAAGGAGAATTTTGAAGAGTGAAGGATATTTTTTTGGCTTTTTTGGACCCATAGCTCTTTGTACTTCTAGATGAGTGAGAGGGAGTTTTTTTTAATAGTTATTGATGTTGTGGATTTTCTTACACTCACTCTTCTTTTCTTAGCTTTACTATTTTATTATTGTTCTACTCAACCTAACCTCTTCCCTCTAATGTATAAATAGTTATTTTTTAATCTGTAGACAAATTTCAATTTAATTGTTAGTGCTAACCATAGGTTCAAGCATAATTAAAATATCAATCTTATGTTTTCTAATGAGCATAATCAAACAATTAGAGGCATTTTATTTAGCAATGATTTATATTTCAAATAAAAAACTTAGTCATATAAAGAGAAACTCCCCATTGTGAGTTGAGTGGGACATCTGTCATTCATGGAGGACAAGATTTAAGCACTAAAATATTGCCAATGTATTCAGTTGCAATAGGGTTGATATATTTCAACTCTCTCAATCTCTTTAATATATGTTTCTTTAATTTTTGGATTTCTCAGTCATCTTCAAACCTTTTGAGTGAATGGTTTAGTAGTTATTCTGCATTGGTAATTTTATTAGCTTCATTAGACAATTCCTCATCTATGAAGGTTACTAAATCAAGTGCTTGTTATCTTGCTCTTATGCTTGTTGTCTTGCTCTTTAACCTTTCCTTCTCTATTATTTGTCATAATATTCAAATTGTTGTCTTCTTTTGTGCCTGAATTAACATTTAATCAGGGTATGTTCAGCAATATTTTCATTTTGTATGGAATTTAGAATTTGAGTAGGAGTAGAAGTCATTCTATCCTCTATCTTTTTAATGTCAAGATTTAGTGCAATGTCTTAATCATTAGGATAAATAGTATCATAAATACTTTTTGTAAGTAAATTAATATGTTTCTTGTTGTTGGTAACCATTTCCTGATTTCTCTTATTAAAACTAAATCCATTTTGATTGTTGTTTTAAATATATTCCTTTTCTATATTTTTTTCCTTTGAGCCAAGATGTGTTATATAACAGTTCTCTAATAGATGACCATAGATTTTGCATTTAGCATAATAATAAAGCTTTTGCTCTATTCAACTATTTTCCAATATCCATTAGTTCAGGTGCTAATTCATATTTTTCATCAGTATATTATGAAGTACCATTCATGTTTACCAATACTCTTGCATTAGAAGGTTTAGTAAAGTTTTATGTCGGCAAGTCTAATTAGAGTGATTTCTCAAAGATAGTAGTAAGAGAACACAAAATTGGTTTGTTGAAGAGATGAAGTTTTAGATTTGAAATTTTAATCCAAATAGGAATAACTCAACACTATAGTCAAAAGTAGGTGTCCATTTGAGAAATTTTATTGGGACATTCTCAATGTAATAATTTTTTTTTCCAAAAAGATTCTAGCATAATATTCTTCTTCGCTTAATTTAATGGCAATATGGTGTCCATCTAATAAACCAACACTCCAATCTCCTATTAGCTTAAAGTCATCAAAGTGCTTTCTAATCACATTCATTTTGGGGTGTTTGCACGTGAATTTTCCGATAAGAGTGAACTTCAATGGATCATACAACATGCTTGTTTCAGCATTAAGAAGAAATAAACTAGTTTTCTATTCTTATGGCTAGCTTGAACCTTCATGTAAACTTGTCATGAAAATCTTGAGGGAAGATAAGCTTATTAACTATAGCAATGGAGGATTTATTTAAAGCATAAGAAAGGTTCAGTATAAAACATTCAACAAAATAAAAATGTTACCATAAAAGCTAACGAGGAAGCACACGACAACGAAACATTAAGCCTATTGAGAGATGGAGCCTACAATGGAAATAATTTAAAATTAGGCTTAATAATTCCATAAAATCGTTTGATTGCACTCAATGGAATGAAATGACACATTTAAGCAATCCCAAATTTTCTAAGAAAAATAAATTATATTTTAATTAAAAATAGAAATAATATCTTTAATTCTTAGAAAGTTTGAATTTACTTTAAAAAATAAAAAGTTTACTAGAAACTTAAATAGCTATTGAATGCTAAAGGGTAGTTTGATAATTTTTATGAAGAGGATTTTTATTTGAAAATAATGAAATGCATGCAAATAGACAACCCAACCCATGAAAATTTCAATGAAATAGATGTTATATTAAGAAAAATATCTCAAAATTTTATAAGATTTTTACAATTATTTTGAAAAGCTGTAAAACATTAAAAGAAAATTTTTCATACATACGTGCTCATATATATTTATATATCTAGCTCCAAAAACTCAATATTTACATCTATAACATTTTAGTGTCATAACCATATCAAAAATGCATGAAAAGGTGCATATCACTTCAAGAAAATTATTAAGTAGTATTTTTGATGTGTATTAATAATTTACATGTTATCTATGCAAATATTGAAGTTTAGGTCTAGGATATGCAAAAATACAAAAGAACTCTATGGCATGTATGCAAATCCCCCAAGTTAAAAAAAAATAACAAAATTATTATTTTTTTTATTAATTAAGCATATCAAATGATCTCTAAAACTTCTGAAACAATTTAATGATATTTCTAAAGTTGCATGAAATCTTTTTTATTTTTTTTATTTTTTAAATTAAAATTCCATTTACTATGGATTTTAACTAGTAACTTCAAGAGTTTGAAAAATTATAATATATAATGTATGCTTCATCAAGCCATGAGAAAATTATTAGAGTTTAAATTTGAGTTAGTTGGACCATCCTAAGAGTTTTGGATTTTTTTAAATCATTTACATATTATTTTAATTAAATTAATATATAAATAATTTTTTAAATTACAAAGGTTCGTTAATATATCTTAAAACTATTTTTGGATTCTCTATGTTTAATTCCATCTCTGATAAGAATTTCATTTCATTTGGTATCTACATGACCATAGAAAATTTTAAAGAAATAACCTTAAAATTCTTAAATAATCTAACTATTGGATCTAATTTAAATGAATTTGGTTGCAATGATTTTATCTTCATCCCCTTGTATAGCATGAATATGGGTCCAAGGTGAACTCGAGTTGTCTGATCGATAAAGTCCTACACATTTTTCTCAATCTCACCTTGAGTAAAGTTAGATGAATAAAACTCTTTCAAAGACTTGCTTGAGGTGCATTGGATCATTGAGTGAATGAAGACCCAAATCTATGTTTGGGACAAATAATAAGCTAAGTAAGCAAGCATTGTTCAAAATGGTTAAGGACTTTAATGAGTTCTTTTGGGTGCTACAGAGAATACCTCCAAGGTCAACGAAGGATTTTTTTTCTTTTATTGCTTTAAATCAACATTTAATATTGTTAAATCATGGTTAGTTAGATTCTATTGTTTTCATCACCCTGATCATGCTAAATGAAAGGTTAAGGTGTTGTTAGGGAAAAGGTTACTACAATACTAAAGAATAATTTTTATATGTACTAATCCTAATCCTAAGTTAGCCTATGATTGTCCTTAGTATGGTGATTAAAAATGTGTGATGTGACCACATAGATCTTGGGTATACTTATTCAAGTGATCGAATATGATGTCAAACAATTATATACTACCTCGAGAGGTGTAGATATCATTCTACGATGGATTTAATCACTTAATAATCACTCATAAAGCTAATGAGTCTACATGTATCTGAGGTTTTACCCTGTGTTATATGGGTGAAGTAAGGTAAGTTTATTTTACTTGGGTTGCAAGTTCCATATAGGGGCAAACCCTTGTAATTAATTACATCCTAAAAGATTTGAATCTTCTATGAAAACTCCTGATTAAAATAGTTAGTTATTGTTTCTATTGATTTTAATGTTTAAATCAAAGATTGCTAATTTGAAAATCAAACATGAGAGATCAAATAGAAATTATTTTTTTTGGATTCCAAAGGAAGATAAGTAGGAAGTGCTTTCATAGAAGGAAGTATTGAATCCAATTTTGTTTGCATTGTAAGGTAGAACCCTCTAAGATACCTGGAAAATATAGTTAGGAAAATAGAGCAACAATAAAGAAAAAAAGTGTAAAAATGCCTCCAATTTTATTATTTTGCCAAGGTTTAGTGCAAGTAGTGAGAGCTATGGCCTCCCTAAGAAGAAAAGTGATGGAAGAAAAAGGTCCCCCCACCTGAAAAAAGGGCCATTTTTATAATAACATGGGGAGGTAGTTACATTTGGTAAGTACATGTAAAGTAAATAGAGTACAGATATGGACTTGCCCCAATATAAGGTGGGTGTTCTTCAATCAAGTGGTGAGCTCCATTGCCCATTGGTGCTGGAGACCTACTGCTTTTTCTGATCTGGTGAATTTGTAGGTTCTACTAAGGTCTGCAGGTTCTACTAAGGTCATTAAACCTTGGTCAATCAGGTTTGCTCAGTCTTCTTTTGTAACTCACCAACCATAAGCTAGTCTAGATATGTAGCCATATTTCATATTTCATTCATCAAGTTTCCTTTTCTGACCTACTCTATACACTATGAGTGTTTATTATTGAGTAGCTCTCTCTTGTAGACTTGGTCTTATTTTGATGATGGCTCATTGTAAAGGCCATCCTAGCTCGTTTGTATATTTGCACATATATTTACTTCCTCGATTCTTCTAGTCCTTGTAGAGGCTACTCACAAAAAGAATAGAAAAATGAAAATGACAAATAGTTTTGAGCATTTAATGAATTTCAAAAGAAATATCATGAAGTAAAGAATGGTCACATCACCAATGAATCTTTATCCCCTCTCTTCCAGAGACATTTCCTCATATTATGCCCACTACTAAGTTAGGAATTTCTTTTTTTATCAAGTCATGGTTGTTGAGAGACATTCTCTAACTCGTCATGGATGGCAAGAGAGCTTGCGGTGATATCAACTCTACTAAATTCTAGGTAGACCTTCAGAAGAAGATGAAGAAGACTAAGAAACCAATGGAGTTCAAAGTCGCTCTTATGGTCAAAGCGAGTACCTCAACCATCCTTATTTGTGAGACTGTTGCTGCTCCAACCAAGGGAGTAATAAGGATTCCAAGGCAGGGTTGAGCATTCACCCTATAAAGGTGGAGAGTGTGACTATTGTGGTTGAACTAGCTTCCTTCCAACTCACGAATGCTCAAGAGGAGGAAGAAGATATTCCCTTGGTTTGGCATTAGAAACTCATGGTAAGTTGGTTGGAAAGAACCATCTTCGTGAATATGGCTGTGGAAAAGTGTCTCATCGAGGTAGGAATCATCCACCCTTTATTCCTGCATTCTTCTTATTAGTTATTTTATATTCTTCATATTATTATAGTGAGCATGAAAAGTGTTAGGCACTGGTGAAGGGAGATGATGGATACTCATCTTCCCCTTAGCTAATCACTAGTGATACTCTAAATATTCTTATGAAAGTGATTCAACTTACTATGGGCTAATTGCTAGGTCATCATCCAAGTATTGAGGAAGTCCATTTACTCAAGTAGTGGCTTCATTTTCCAAAGATTTGGCCCTTATCTTATCTCTTTATTGAGATCAAATTATTCATTTTTGATGAATTCATTTCTCATCAGTAAGGGGTGACTCTAACTTCCCGACAAGCTTACTTGGGAGCACCAAGTTTGACCTAGAAGGAAGCACATACCCGCTTGAAGTGCCATCGAAGAACTCACCCTTTCTTTAGCTGGAGCGACCAACTTCACTTCAGCAGACATCCAGAAGATGTTGGTGTGTTTTCCTCCCTATTCTCTTCAAGATAGTGTTGGGTCTATGTGGGGCAAGTCTTCTCACCCAAAGGAATCGATACTGAGAGAGAGTCACAAGCACTCATTGATCCATCAATGATTGCTACTTTGTATAATTTATTGAGGTAGGAGGTGAGCAAGCTTCTATCATTACTAGAGATGGGGTCGCAGTTGAGGCAAGGTATGAAGATGGACTTCTAGAAAAATTTTACGACTATGAGGGCCTTGTTGACTCTACTACAACTCTATCAAGTCACAAGGGACTAATCTCTTTATTTTTTATAGAATTTTTTTATTTGATTATTTGTGTGGTAAAGGTGGGCTTGGTGAGGAATAGCACTTAGACCCCTTTATAAAGTAACTCAAAAAAATGATGTATAGTGGTCATAGCGAATGTGTTCTACCTATTTTTTATATTTTTAATAAAAAAAGTGTAATTATCTTCTACTCACTACTTTTTTTTCAAGCCTACTTTATATTTTGTATGTGAGTAGAAGATCTTAATTATTTTTTCATGACATGTGTCGATTGAGATTTCGTGAAATCAAATAATGATTCTCTATTTAATGCTTGATTTGACATATACGTTATCGCACCTTACTTTGTATGTCTATAAATTCATTCTTACCATGGATGACTAAATCTTTATTACCCTTTTGATTTTAAGTGAGTCAATATCCTCCCTTAGTGAGTAAGTCATATTCTTCACATCCTTCAAAGCGAATTCCTTTTAAATGACATAGATAGAAGCTTTGAGGAAAGCATTAAAGTTGTTCATGAAGATCAAGGCTAAAAAGATTCCTGACCTTGATCCCTTGACTCTAAATTATGTCTTCCTTGACTTCTGCTAGAGTTACCCCGACTATATGGTGTGAGTGGCCAATAAGGGTGAGCATTTCAACTCAATCAACTCAAATGAATAGTGCATTCTCCTTTACCATTTTTGGTGTAGTCTTCGAATCTCTCTTCCCCATGAGTGGGCTGATATTTTGAATTTTTATGGAGTTATTCTAGCACAAGTTCAAGTCCTGCCAAACTTGATAGCCAGCATCACTACCTTCACTCTATATTAACAGGAGCAGAAGTTTCCATGAAGCCTCAACCTATTTCATTAGGTCTTTTTGTGAAGGGTTATCAAGACAAGACTACCCAAATTTTCATGGAATTGATAAAACTTATCTTCTAGCAAATAAGGTGAAGAAATTACACTCAAAGATCTTATTTGTTAAGAACTCATCACCATGGCCTAGTACCAATAATCTTCATTTTGTTTTACACAAGTAAGGCGACTGCTCTTGAGTTGAATGTTCATGTGAAGGAGGTTTTAGAGAAAGTGATAGAGAAGAGTTTGAATATTCTTCACTATCTTCACTTTGGTTGAGTCTCCAGTGCCTTCCATGGTATACATTTCATCATCACTCGTAGCTTTTATATAGTCATTTTTGACTCACCCCTTTCTAATTATCCCATTTTCTTACTTACATGGGACGAGACTTTCACACCTACTTTGCTCGATCTCACTATGATTTGATTCATAGAGGAGGTGAGCGTGAAGAGGAAGAGTTAGCTCCCACTGAGGTTGTCGATGAGGCTGGGCTAAGTATAGCTCTCAAGAAGTCTAGGAAGAAAGTGATGAGTTCGACTCCCCAAAGTCTCCAGAAGTAGAAGTTAAAGTGAGACTAAGGAGGACGAAGAGGAGGAAGAGTAAATAAAAGATAATTATGCTCTTAGCATGTCCAAGCTGACCAGTCAAGCCTTCAAGCTTAGGCAAGAAATTTATTCTGAAGACCTCGACATGCTACTAGAGATGACTCCCAAGGTTGACTAATTTTTCCATCATGATCACCCAAGCAATTGCTTGGAAGTTGACTTGGGGGATTTGCTAGAAGTTTTTTCTCAAGAAGAAAGCCTTGTCCAAAGTGAGGGCTGAACTAGTGGTTGTGAAGGATGAGCTCCAATCCTCTATAGACCAATTCTTCGAGCTTCAAGTGGAGGTGACTCGATAAGTGGAGCTAGAAGAATAAAGTTGTCTTGGAGCTAACTTGCATTGTTGAGATGAAGAAGGAGTTGGAAGAGAAGCTCTCTCATCAAATAGAAGAGCTTTAGAAGAAGGAAGCTAAGTTCACAAGTTTCTTCAATTTTGAAGAGTACAAGGATTTATTGTAGTGGAAGTTCAAGGTAGGCACTGACTTCATCATTGTCGAGTTAGCAAAGCATGGTCGATTGTATTCCAAGTTCTTAGATTTCTCTAACATACTCGCTCTTTCAATCTCTAAAGAAGATGAGGATGAGGGAAAAATAAATTAATTTTCTCTCTTATTTTTGGTGTTGAGAGAGATGATGTACCTTGTTCTCACACATTTTGAAAAGTGTATACCTAAAATAAGTAGATAACACCAAATACTAAAGACACATTGCATGCATGATGAGCATAATAAGCATTTGGGCATCGACTAATAGGATAAAGACTCACCCTCAGAAGGCAAGCATTTATTGGACATTCATCTTAAAGCAACTCAAGCACAACACCCTCTAACAATAAGGAAGAGCAATCTCCTAGGAGATCAATACATCACATACTCTACAAGGTTAGTTATTCATTAATAAACACTTGCCTCTAGTCTGGGCAAGTCCTTTATACATACTCAACTGATCTTTTTTTTATACTCATTTTATATACTATCGCTCATCCTAAACATTATAAAATTAGGGTGAGGTGAAGTGTCCTCGGCTGGTGAATTTGGATATAACTCATTTTAACTAAGAAACTTTAATTCTCCTCTTCCAAGCAGTGTTCTCTTTTTCTCTAGAATAAAAGGGATTCCTCCCCTTTTCTCTTGTATTAAGATTACCTAAAAAATAAAAAATAAAAATTTTTAGGGTGTGTGTGTGTGTGTGTGAAGGGTCACTTTTTAGGGGCTTGGCTGGTGAATTTGGATAGAGCTCATTTTAACTAACAAACTTTAATTCTTCTCTTCTAAGCACTATTCTTTCTTTCGCTAGAACAAATGGATTCCTCCCCTCTTCTCTTGTATTAAGATTACCTAAAAAGTAATAAAATCATTTTTTTTATTTTCTCTATTATCTGTTGTTTCTCTCTTCATCAACCCTGCTTCCCAAATATCTTTTAATGTTTTGCTTCAGGAACGGATAGATTTGGATCCGACATAAAGATTTCACATGTAAATGAAAGTAACAATTATTCTTCTTTTTATCGAGCTCCTTCTAAATTGCAAATTTTTTTTACTTGAATGAATATGGGAGCTTTATATTTATGAAGACTAATTGGATTTTCTATACTATAATTTATCCACACTACTTATATGATTATTTTGTCTAGGTCTTAGATAAATTAATAATGACTTTAGGCTGCACTTGATTTTTGACTACAAGAGATCACCTATTTGTTGTCACTAATTTTGATGAGTTTGATAATCTCTTATTGTCAATCCATGAGGGTTGATTCTTGCTTTGATGATTGTGGCGAATTAGTCTCTCTTTTCTTCTCCTCTCTTCTTTTTTCTTTTTTACATTTTTTTATTTTTAGTTGTGGAGTGTTGGTCTTTCTTATTTTCCAACTATGATGAGTTGGTCTAAATAATCATCGACCTCTCAGGGTGTCGATTTTAGCCAACTGCATGAATTATTAGTCTTTTTGGTTGCCAACCATAAGGAGTTCGCCTTTTAGTTAATAGTCATAGATCTCTTAGGGTGTCGGTCTTACATATGAGTCACCAACTTCACGGAGTGTTTGTTTTTTTGGTTGTCAACTATGAGGAATTGGTATTTTAGTTGATAATTATCGACCTTTCAGAGTATCAACCTTTCACTTGAGTCATCAAGTACACAGAGTGATGGTCTTTTTGGCTACAAATTATGAGGAGTTGGCCTTTTAGTCAATAGTCATTGACCTCTTAGGGTTTTGATCTTACACTTAAATCACCAATTGCATGAAATATTGGTCTTTTTTTTTAACAATGTGTATAATTTTAACTCAAAAGTTGCTTGTTTGACTAGGTGTGGTGTTTATTTTTGGATATGTATATGGGGACGCTATGCAGATCTGAGGTGTACTTATTAAAGTGATCAAGCATGACATTGAGGTATGATGTACTATCTCAAAAGATAGAGTCATCACCCTTTAATAGACCTAATTACCTAATAAGGACTTCTAAGGTATGATGGGCCTTCGAATATACCAGAGATTTTTCCCCTACTTTACACAGATGAATAAAGTAGGGTTTATATTAAACTGGGTTTTAAAGTTCCCTATGGCGGAAAGCCCTCATAGTTAATTACATCCTAAGGAAGGTGAATTTCTTAGGAATACTCTCGATCAAAGTAGACAGTTGTTGTCTCCAAAGATTTCAAGGGTAAGGCTATCAATAAATTGGCTATGTTTGAAAAATCAATTGGGAAAGATCAAAAGGAGAGACTTATTATCAGAACCAAAGGAGATGAGTAGGGAATGCTCATGATACGAGGAAACCTAGTGAGCATTATAATCTATCCTATGGTTGGGATTCATATGCTTAAAATTAAAAAGAGCTATTTTGTTTGAGTTGAATTTTATTAGATTACTAGGGCTCATAATCCACCAACACAAGGTTGTTGGAAATGCCTAAGAGGTTAGGATTTATACATGTAGCATGAAGAAAATAATAATCTCAGATCCTAAATCTAGGAAATTTTAGCAAGAGCTAAAGCACAAACTAAATCTAAGCAAAAATCTGTATATGGTTTATCTCCATAAGAGAGAGAAAATTGAATGTTGGACTTATAACCGTCTAGAGTGATAGCCAGCTAACTCCTCCTATGCTTTAAATCCATGTAGGAAAGTCATATGATTTTGCAAGATAGTTAGGTTATTATTATTTAGAAAGAAACTAATGTCCTTAAACCCACTCCCTAAAAGACTAAAGCATAAGTGGTATGAGTAATGACTTAGTCTAATGCAAATCTTTTCAATTTTTATTTGATTTTGACTCTTCATTTTGAAAATGGCCACAGAAATTTTATATGCATAAATGCATGTTGAAATGAGTTATGGGCTAAATCAAGAAAGAAGTGGGTGAAACTCCATCGGTAAGGGTTGCTCTCACAGGTCAAGCATTCTCTATTTGTGTAAGGATGGAGGTCCTCATTTTACATGAGTGATATAATATGGTATGTATGGTGTGAGACATACAACATTTAGCTAAGGGGTTGTTAAATCTTTTACTTATTTGATTTGATTCCTAGGTTTTATATGAGTTTGTGAGTTATTTAAAAATTTAATTATGAGTTGTAGTAGTGTAAAAGATTTTTTTTTTCCTATGAGCCTAATCAGATCCAGGCCACACATTAAATCACCATTCATTTAAGAAACTATGAAGAGGCATGCCATTTCTATTGTGCAAATTTAAACACAACATTAATCAACTTTATAAGTCTAACGTAAAAGAATAACAGACTAGTGGGATCGGGTACTGTAGTACAACCCGAAAAAGAAAAATGGGTAGCCGAGCTCTACCCTTATACAACTTGGTATATAAAAGAATAATTATAATTTATAAATGATAAGTGTTATGGGGGTCTTCAAATCTTAAGTCTTCATGTCTCCTTCATTTCATCACTTGATTTGCTTCTTTTGATTTGGTAAAGGCATCACATGGCACCCTAGGACTAAACCTTCTGGCTAATGTTCATCCTTAACCCCCATAGCACTAATCCTAATTCCTAATACAAAATTAAATTAAAAATAGAGAAAATAAATCTAACTACATTTGTAAAATAAGTGTTAGCTAAACATACCATATAACCCAAGCAGTTATATGAATAATTTAGACTTAGCACCCTGCACATGGGTAACCAAGCTCATCAGGCTTAATTTGGATTATGCTTAGGGGTTAAGCAACCTGTAAAAGAGAGTTTTTATATTTATTTTGAGCACCCTTTAAGCACAATCCCCTGTAGAAAAATATGATTAGGCTAATCACAACATAACATCTAGTCTACGAAACATACACCCTAACATCCAGTCTATAATAATACACATAAAACCAAACATACATCACTCCATGCATCATCCTAATATAAAGCTAGAAGTGGTGACTTAATTTTAAAGTGTGTGTATTAAGGCTGGTGTGGTATGCCTTAACTAAGCTTTGTTATGATTTTCTAAGTATGAAAGGATGTTTAATAATAAGAAGTTGATTTCATTTTAAGTGATTTAATTGATTTGAGAATTTTACTTAATATTTTCTTTTGTTCATTTTTACTTAACAACTAAGTGTTATAAAGAGAAGAAAAGAGAGGATTACTCTCTTTTATCCCTACTTAAGTCACTCTAAAGCATATTAATTAATTAATTCTTTTAGTGAATGGCTTATTATATGTTTTAATCCTAAGTTTAGTTCACTTTAAATAATCTCATTCAATAAGAAAGGCATCTTAAGATTAATTGAATTAATTACTATCACATGACACATGTTCATTCATTTCTTTCCATCATATGTAACATGCACATGATTAAATCTAAGCATACCTATACATGCAATATATATTTTTAGCACACTTAAATGAAAGATACATAAATGAATTTTGTAGAAATGGGATTTTCACTCATTAGCAAAATACACATTCAAATGTATAAAGTTTTAAGCAAGTAATTACCAGGAGTGAGGTAAAACCTCTTGGGCTACTAAAGCTATGCATCCTGAATGATAGACTAGATATACTCACTATTCTTAAATACATATACACAACTATAAGAATGGAAAATTATGCTAAAGTTGTCATTTTAAATAATGCATGGAAAAGTTAAAAAAGGAAGATTTTCATTCATTAGCTAAATGCACACAAGTGTATAAAAAGTTATAAGCAAGTACTTCACCATTATTAACAGAGTGAGGTAAAGACCTCCTTGGGGCTACTACTTAAAGCGCATCAATGTCCACTAGATATACCCACTATTTAAATACACATGAATGTATAAATAACTACAAGAATGGAAAAATCATGCAAAGTTATATTTTTGAAATATTTATGCATATGGAATAAAGTCTTATCTAAATTCTAGTATTGAAGTATGTAAGAATGAAATCAAATGGAGTATGTGTCATTGTTAAACGGAAAGTGAGGTAATCAAATGACCTCCTTGGGGCTAACTAAAGCCTCATATTCCTGGGATGTCCAAGCTATATACCCATTAACATTCTTACTTACATAAATCAATACATGAATGAAAGAAAAGAAACTTCACTTCATACACTTAAGTTATAATCACATACATCTCCTATGTATTTATAACTAGCATTCATAGCATATATAATCATTCATTTATAAGTTTTGGAAAATAGATTTGGATTTAATAATGATAATAGCTACATATATATTAATTTAAATCAACACATGCAAGCTTGACATAAAGGAAACCATTTGATTTAATTAATTTTGAGAAGATGAATGCATGAATCAAGTGACATACAACATTTAATATGATTGGAAAGAAATAAAGACAACATACACAATTTCATTCAATCCAATCTTAAGGACAATCATACTAAAAAGCTCATTTAAAATAAACCAAAATTCTTTTTAATGTCATTTTAATTTCATGTTTGATTTGATTTAAGAAATGTGAGAAGGTTTGCTAATCCTAATCCCATTGAGGAATAAGTTAATTTTTTATGGATTGATGAAATTAGATATGAATTAAATCAATTAATTAAACCCTTACCTATGTTACCTTAAGGTAATTAATTAAATGATTATGAGCCAATGAAATATGCAAATGAATTGAAAATAAATAGCAATGCTCTATGAAATGAAAGGGGCCTAATGCAATTAGCTCATAATTAATTAGCTTAAGAAACTTACTTAATTACTTTTATGGTTTTCTCACACATGTGAGCTAACCATAATTTCATTAAACCTCTTTAGGTTATTGAACACCTAAAGCTCTACCCATGGATCAATTAAGGAAAATTACTCTTTAATTAGGTTAATCAAGTCATTAATCATTAATCCATTCTCTTACTTAATTACCAAATTTAATTATTATCCCAAATGAAATGGGCTTAAGGGTTGGGAAAGAGGTCCCAACAATTCCATAAGCCCTTACTTAATCAAACATGATTTGTATGATTTGAGTTTCAATTAACTAATTAAGCCATTAATTAGTTAATTAATTTTAGCATTTTGGTTGAAAAGAGAAGGAAACTTAGGGAAAGATTAGAGGGAGGCCCCAATCCAATTCTAAGTCTCCCCATGTTAAATAATGATTAAGGGGTCCAATTTATTTGATTAATTACTATTATGCTTAATTATCACTTAATTAAAAGAGGTAATTAGGCTTAATTTCTTAAATCAACCAATAAATTTCAAAACAAAAAATAGGGAGGAGGGTCATCCCCTAAACATTCTCAAAAGTTTGAAATTGATTGTTAATTAATTAGTAATTAGCTAATTAAATTTTTTAAATAAACCCTAATTAAGCTAAAATTACTATTCAAAATTAATTAAGATAATTTTAATGGATCCTCTAAATACCTTTAAAATGAGCCATTATTTATATTTTTAGATTTTTCTATAATTAATTATGAAATTTTAGTTTTAAAAAATAAATTAATTAACCTAATTAAAGCCTTAATCCCATGTGTGTGGCCATGCGATGCTTTTCACATCATGGGATTATTATTAGTATCACATCATGCTCCGAGTCATGGATGCGTATTGATCTATCATCCGACCTCGGACGAGATCAATCCCATGGCATAAAGGGAGAAAATAGAAGAAATCTAGCATGATTTGATCAGAGCTGTCTATTCAAATCACATGAAATGGATGGCTCATTATCCTTCTTTCTGTGAGTGATGAATGATGGAGTCCATCCTCCATAGATCATTCGATCGAAGCTCACGAGCTGATGAACTCAAAATCAACCCATAGAGGAAAGATCCACAAGGATCCAACATCAAGATGGCTCACATGCAAATTTTCTTCAAAAGCCAAAAAAATTTCTATTCTATAGTTTTGAAAATTACCTCACTGAGCTCAAGACCAGGTGGGATCGATGGAGGTAGCTTCTAGTAGAGATGAGGCCCGTTGAGATGCAAGCCAATTCTCTGGTTTGCTTGGGATCAACTCCATCACTGGAGGTTGAATCAAACCTCCTAGTTTTTGGATTTGGGGAAGCTTGGTAGCAATGAGGTGTGGAAGGTGTGTGTAAGAGGAATTGAAGTTGGAGAGGAAAAGAAAGTTGGATCGGAGTCCTATTTGGCCTTTTCAAAAGGAGAAATGCCAATGGAGAGCTTGGAATCCTGGACAAGGAGGTTCTTCCTTGAAGCTCATGATGAATGATGCATTGAGTGAATTGAGGGTATACCCTGATTTGTCGAGGTGGATGGATGGCTCATTTTTCCATCCACCACCGAGCCGGAGTATCAAGTCCACATGGGATTGGGAGGAAGCAGAGGCACCAAGGTGATTTCATGATCTTCCTTGGATCCTTGGTTTAGTTTGCATGGGAGGTGAGTTAACTCACCTCCTCTGGTAAGTCCTAGCACACTTGGTGGGCTAAGTTTAGGATGCCCATTTGGAAGTGATGGTCAAGGATGAGAAGAGTGGACTTTCCATAGAGGAAAATCCAATGGGAGAGGATCCATGGAGGATTTGCATTGGACTTGGCTCCAAATGGGTTTGGCTGATTGGGCTAACTTGGGGATGGGTTTGTTGGTCACCTCAAAGTCCATGGGTTGGTTTCATATGGGTTTTGGCTTCATTTGGTCATATGGTTTCATATGGGTCATGTTGACCAATTGTCAAATTGGTCAAACCAAGGCTTGTAGGTTCAAATGATGATTTGAAGAGTTTTGGTTCAAGTGGTTTTAATAAATTTGGCCTAGGTTTGATTTTGGCTCATTTGGAATCAAATGGGTCAAGTTGACCAATTTGACCAAATTAGGTTGGGTTAGGTGTTGGTTCATGTTCAATTGATTAGTTGAAAATGATTGTAGACTTTGGTTTGAATCAATTTGGATTTAATTTATTTTGGCCAATTTAACCCTTTAGGTCAATTTGGCTAGTTAAGTTGACCAATTGGTCAAGTCACTAAGGCTTTGGTCAAGTTCAATAATCAATTTGGAATGAACTTGAGCCATTGGTTGCAATCAATTTGGGTTAGATTATGATTTGACCCATTTTTCCTTTAGGCCAATTTGGGTCAACTTGGTCAAATGGCCAATTGGACTTGGTTTGGCTTGAGGGTCAAGTCATGTTCAATCATTGATCATGGGTTGGTGTGAATCAATGGTTTCAATCAATTTGGTGTATGGGGTTTTGCTAGTTTGGTTTCATTTGCTAAAGGTTGACTTGGTCAAAGACCAAGTTGACTTGGTTTGACCCAATTCAAGTGATTGATCATCCTAGTGATTGATGATCATGATATGGTTTGGATGGGCTTTGCCCAATTTGGGTTGGATTAGAACTTGGCTCAAAAGGTCCTTTAGGCCACTTTGGGTCAAGTGGACCTAAATGGGTCAATTGGTTTACTTGGTTGGTTGAATTTAGTTATATATGAGTTATGATTGAAATATAAATCCAACTACAATCAATTTGGAGAAATGGTTTTGGCTCATTTGAAATTTTCAAGCAAAAGGGCAACTTGACTTGGGTTGACTTGAGTTTGGTTTGATAATGGTTTCATTTATATTTGGATAGATGATTGAAGGAATGATTGATTCAAGAGAAAATCCATTGGTTTTGGCTTGATTTGATAGGATTTGGCCAAGTCAAGAAATGGCTTAAAAGGCTTAAATTGGTTTTGATTTGATTTTGGATTTGTTTTACATTTTGATTTATATTTCATTTATATTTGAATATAAATGAAGATATAAATGATTCATGAGAAAATCACTTGAGTTTGAGATTTGGAAGCAATTTAAGCTCATGAAGGTCAAAAGGGCTAAGAAGGAAATCAATTTAGTTTGATTTATTTTGGTCATTGAAGGTGGTTTCATTTATATTTATGAATATAAATGAATGAATAATTGATTTATAAAGAAACCAATTGATTTTGGGTTGATTTGAATGAGATTTGGTTAAGCTTATGGGTAGGTCCATAAGGGCTGAAGGGTCTTGATATATTTCATTTATATTTGTAAATATAAATGAAATATAAATGATTTATAGATCAATCAAGTTTGAGAATTGGGTGGAGATTTGGCTAAGTCTATGAATATGGCTTTAGAAGAATTCATAATTTGATTTGGATTGAATTTGAAGTTGGGAATTTGGAATTTGATAGTTTGATTGAAGATTGAATTGATTTTTAAGAAAATCAAATGAATTGGGATTGATTTGAATTTAAAAGGCTAAGTCCATAAGATGAAATTAAATGGCTGGAAAGGTTTGAATTTGAGTTTGATCATGGATTCAATCAAAATTTTGGAATTTGATTTGATTTGATATGAATTGGAATTTGGTTTGGTTTGGATTTGAATTTATTTGGTTGAGAAGGAAAGCATGGATTGGGTTTAGATAGTGGATGATTCCCCTAACTTTAAGGCATGACCTATCCCTATGGCTAACCCTTCTAAGTCTCTAGTTAAGTGTTCACTAAATCACTAGAAGTGTTTTAAGACTAAGGAGCTCATAAGAGTCCTAGATCTATGATGAGGAAGTTGAGAACTCACTAAAAGTGAGGTCAATAAAAGGACCCCAAAGTGTGGTGTAATAACAAGGCACACCATGACATTGGTTTGACAAGATGATCAACAATGTCCAAAGGATTGAAAAGCTAAAAATGATCTATCCCTAAACCCGAGATGCATGTAATCATGATCTTAATGCAATGCAACTCAACTTATGCCAAGGGTAAGAGAGTAAAGAATATTTTGGAATTTCATGTAATAGAAGGAAGAGGGATTCACAGGAAATGACATAAGAGGTTTATGGAGGGATAAAATGAGGAATCCATGGGATTGAATATGTATGAACCTTCCTGGGAAGTGGATGCATAGGGATGAAAATTTGATTTGAGGATTTGTGATCTCCATTGGGAGAGATATGATTTGGTTTAAGGGTGAGTATATCTACTGAGATATGTTCGATCCATGGGGAATAAGGTGGATTTGATATATGGATGTCTTTGGTTTGCTTGAAGTATCAGGGATAAAAAAGTGGATTTAATATATGGACCCTTGGTGTGATGGATCTACCGAGAAGGCTATATCAACCTTGGCTATCAAATTTATAAAATCCAAAGGACTACCACAAGAGACTAACCAACTAAGGGTGACTACTTGAGAGTCTGGGACTTACCTCAACTCAAAAAATAAAAATATCATTTTAATTAAATGGACCTTGTCGGTGCAATGGATTCACTAAGAAGGGGCTATATCCCTTGGCTATCTAGATTTACAAATCCAAAGGGATAGTCTACCGCCACAGGGTAGAGCTAACCAACCTAAGGGGTTCCTTTTGGTGTGCAATGGCTGCTAGGAAGAAAGCATGTAGACTTACATCTTCCAAAGTGGGAGAAATTGTGAGATCTATTGGTAACATAAACAAATCAAACCCCACCTAAGGCACGTTGTTGCAAATGCTAGAATGCATGAAACTTATCTTCAAAGCAAGGATGACCATCGTGACATGTTGGTGGCACAAGTTGAACCCAACCTAAGGGTGGCTATTGAGAGAATGCCACTTGGGACTTATCAACTCAAGAGTGTGATTCTATAGGGAGTTTTGACACTACCCCTAAAGATAGGATGCCTGGGGGAAAATGTGTCACGGGTGTCCTCCTAATCCAAGCAAATATATATTTTTTGTTTATGTGGACTGTTGGGGACCACACTAAGAAGGGCTTATATCAGTCCTATCTCACTTACTACCAAGGGAGAATCGCATATCCCAAGTATTCTCCAACCAGGGTGGCTACTGAAAAGGGGATCAATCCAAGAGTAACCTGTGTATTGTCTAAATGGGGTCACTAAGGACGTGATCTAAATAGAATGCCCATGGGGAGGTATAGGCTTTATCACCTGTAAAAGAAAGCTATAGTGTATAGGCCAACTCGGAGAAAGTAGCTTACATCATGAGGTGTATCCATCGGTCAAGCAAAGTGAGGACCAACCAACCTAAGGTGCCCAGGTGTGATGATCAAAGAAGAAGGCGTAGACTTACATCTTCACAAACAAAAATGATCATCGGGATAATCTATCGTCAGTGGGATATATGTTATCCCACCTAGGGCAACTACTAAGTAGGGAGTCTCGTGTGAGGACTAGACCTAGAATTGAAGTAATCAGGAGGAAAGGAGCCACTGGAGAATTTATCCTAAGCCTCAAATATACTCGACCCGATTAGTGCATGATGGCTAATTCAAGAAGAAAGCATGTACATCCTCTAAACAAAGTCAACATAAGGTGGTGGCCAAACCAAGGTGCTAAGATTTGCAATGGTCAAGTTAAGAAGAAAGCTTGTAGACTTACATCCTAAGGGAACCACTAGTGACAAACTAGTAGGTATGTCGCCGACCTAGAAGCTAATGAGTGGTGCCATAGGGGGATTTATCACACTTCAAAGTAGCCTGAGACAAAAGATATGTGTTTGTTTTATATGATTGTGTGTAGTTTATGTTGGTGTTGTGTTGACAAAGGATAGGACGCCACTTGGGTTCCTCACACCTACCCTAAACACATCATTATGGATTCAGCAAAGATGTTCAACATAGAAGAGATGGAATTTGAGATGAAAAGAAGTTTTATTGATAATTATTTTCAAACAAGATTTATGGATAATATTTCTTAGTAGAGCCCATTGATTGGAAGCATCGCACTCAATTTATAGTGATAAGATCCTCCTTAGGCCTTCTATGGAAAGGGCCTTCCCAAGTGGGTTCAAACTTCCTCCATCTGAATGCAACAATTGGTCTCCTTAGAACTAAAACAAAGCTCTCCTACTTGAAAAGCTCTAGGACAAAACCAACTTATTATGAGCTTGAATCATTTTGCTTTGTACAACTTAGGTTCTAATGCTGAGCTCTCTCCAAACCTTGAGCTCTTCTAACAACTTGGCATTCTACTATTGTGATCTTTACTACAACTATCCTTAGTGATGGGAGTTGGACTTAATGGTAGAACTACTTCACCCATACACTAAGGAGAAAGGGGTAGATTGAGTTGGAGTTTTGTATGTGGTGGTAAGCCCGCTCAACTAACCATACCACTATTATTGTGTCGAGTGTCTTTAATATCCATGATAGAGTTTTGTTGAAGGCTTCTAAGCCATTTTCCCCTCGTAGATGGTAGAATATCTCCAATATATGTGTGTCTCAGCAAAGCTGATTTTGGTGCTTTTGAATGCGCACCATTATCATATAATTCATCGAGGTACCTCAACCTATATGATATGGTTTTAAAAAACTAGAGCACATGTGTGACCTGAGGGATTACCTCGCACTTGAAAAGTATTGGTAAAATGAACCGATGACCCTTAAAAGAAGGAGGAACAATCGAACCCACTATATTGGTACCCCAACACTCAAATGTCCATGAGGCCAAGGTAGGGTGTAGAATGTTGGGTGGTTGTGTAAGACCACATCGTGCACTTGACAGTAGTGGCATCTCCTTGCTATGTCCATGTAGTTTGTGATCATCGAAGGCCAGTAATATCCTAGTCTCTTGTTCTTGGATTTCATCTTCAGATTAGATTGATGTTCTCTGCATAAACTTGAGTATCATCATGATCTATGGCTTCTTTGTCCAAACAACATAACCACATATGATCAAGGACAAGATACAAGGTGCCATAAGAGCATAGGAAAGGGCTCTATGCTTCACCGATGTGCAAGTGACTTCTTGAGGTAGTTTGTTTATATTTAGATAATCCATGAATGGTTCCCTCCACCCAACTCATCATCCTTTTGGCAATAACCTCCCCTTCAAGAGAGAGTCTCTGATGAGTTCAATCAAAAGGATAAAGACTTCTATTTTGGACCCTTATTGGTATGGACTCATCTTCTAGACATGCCAACTCTTTGGCAAGCTTGGCTAAAGCATCTGCTACAACATTTTCTCCTCGAGGAATCTTGTAAATAGTAACCTGGATTTGGGCCAACCCATCCATGTACTTGTGGATAATGATGGCTTAGCTTTAGAACTTTATAAGACCCAGATTTTGATGACTAATTGAGAATCTCAAAGATGTTGATATCTATGCATAATGGCTAACCCAAACGCAATCGAGCCTCATATTTAGCTTTTGTTGGTGCATGGATTGGACATAGATGATATGAGAATCTCATCACATCATGGAGAGTTAGAGAACTATTCTACCGCCTTCCCTAAGAGTAGATCGTGGTTCTTCTCCCTTTGAAAGGAAGCCGCACCATCAAAATACATCTCCAGCGAATGCCCCTAAGTTCATGATTTGTTCATGGGAGGTCATGAAATCGCAGAAGTGGGTGTGTCGCTAAGAAATCCACTAGTGTTATCCCTTTCACCGCACAGGGTATGAAAGTGATATCAAACGTGACAAAATCATGGACCAACATCGCCAATCCAAAGTACCATGAGACATTGATAATGGATTGCTTTAGAGATGCTCACGGTGAAGAAAGCGGGGATGCAAGATAAAAGGTACATTTTCCTGGATAATTTTTCAACAAAATAGATGATGAGGATAGTAAGTGGCTTTTGGATTTGCTAACAAGGTAGTTGGGTCATCGCTGAATCTTTACATCCTTGATCGCTAAAATGGTGCATCTTGATAGGTTGATATGAAGCATCTTAGATATGCCAACCGCCTTGAATGATCTAAGTTGAGATTTTGGGGTGGCATTTCTAATTTTACCTTCTCTTGATGATTTCTATTCCAGTCGACAACAAACCCAAGGAATTTTCTCAAGCTACTCAATGCACGGGATTCATTTTAAGGTTAAATTATTTTAACCATTCAAAAACTACTCTTAAGTCAAAGAGAAGGGCTTTGTTTTTCTTTGCTTTAGACTACGAGATCATCGATATAACATTCAACTTGATGATGAATGAGTTTTATGAAGATTCAAGTCATGGCCCACTATTATGTAGCAACGGCATTTTTAAGGCCGAAAGGCATGACCCTATAGTAAAAGATTTCGATTGGGGTTCGAAAAGTAGTGTTTCTTTCATCTTCAAAGGCTATCTTTATTTGGTTATATCCATATGAGCCATCCATGAAAGAGAAGAATGCATGAGATGAGGCAATGTCCACCATCGCCCGGTATTGGTGGAAATTCATCTTTTGGACATGCCTTATTTAGATCCCTAAAATTGATGCATATGCAAATTTGGCCATTCTTTTTCTTAACTGACATGTAGGATATTTTTCTTCCGATGAAGCCATCATCGCTTTTGACTTCAAAAAATGACTTGTTGTTCAATGTCTAATTGCATGCTCTAGAGCTTGCTTGATAGGGTTAGCAGGCTCATTAGTTTGTGGACTACACGTGAGATAAATCGGCATCTCTTTCATAACTCCATGCAAGTAATCCTTAAACTCCAATCCTAACTAAGTCATTGGTTTAGTATCATTCAACAAAGAACATGTATCTGATGCGGATTATCTTCAGTTCTAAGTTGATTTCAGCTCAATGGTTGATGATCTCCTCTTCAAACTGCGTGCATCTTTGACTTCAAAGTCATTTGGATCATATGAAGTTTCTAAACACACCTCCTCATATGAGTAAGCATGATTTGAAAAGAACCTATCATATTCCAAATGATTGATGACGACAATCATCATCATCATCGGACCCTTATCAATCCTAGTCGGTCTTGATTGAAGATGTCGCTTTGGTTGTTCCATAACCTTTCAAAGTAGTCACTGTAGAAAGTATGTGGGATTAATCCCTTCTTTGCTAGATTAAGAACAGGTGAGTATCCAATCAAAAGGCAAATTGTATTAAATCTTTATATGAATCATCCTCAAGTTCTACATCGCCTTCTTGACTTGAGGATGATGCTCCCAAAGAATCAAGTCTTCACATGTGGACTTAGGAGCTTCCTTAACTACCAAGCTCTCAACTTTTTGTGAGAAAAGTAGAGTTAAACTTAATGTTCCCAACTGATGCCTAATTGTTTCATATGTAGACTTGGATACATTTATGCTTTGGTTTGGAACTTGATCTTCATCACTATCTTGCTCAAGTGTCACCTAAAGGGATCTCCGAGAAGAGTTGGTGTGCACATAGACTCATCCTGAACTAGATTCTAAGTCTATGTGGATAGCAGTGTACTCTGTGGTGGGACATACCTCATTGGTGGCCAATAGAGAGGCTTTCCACCTCGAGGGCTGCCTTTGAACTATCCTCTTCCTCTACCTAGTGGAGGTCGGGTCATCCTACCCATATGTTTGAATGGAGTAATGAACAATGGGTGGAATCTAATGTTAGGCTCTATATCCTCCTATGAGTCCAAGTCTCGATCCCTTTTATTTTCTTTTTCTATTTCTTTTTCTTTTCTTTCTTTTTGTCTCTATGGGGATCTTGACTAAGCTCATGAGAATGGACTTACTAATTTTGGGGAAGGAAATAGGTTGCATCCTCATATATCCCACCTCATGAACTGAATGGTTTGAGATCTCCTTTGCAAGACTCAATCACCTCTCATGAACTTCATGCATATAGAGAGATGGAACTATGTTGTTTTCATGTATCCACAGTCTCCCCAATAAAGCATTGAAATATGTATCCAAGTCTATGATATGAAACTTGGCTTCAGTCTTTCAATCATCTATCTCCAATGACAACACTATGTAGCCTATGGCCTTCTTGCTTTGTTCATTTAATCCTCTCAATATCATTCTCTCTTTTTGGAGTTTGGAGATGTTGATCCTAAAGTAGGCAAGTGTTCTTAAAATCATAATATGAGATGCACCTGGTCAATAACTCTTGATAACCTATATCCGCCAACATCCAGTAATGTAATGTTGTTTGGTCATCCCTAAGTAAGTCTTCATCATGTGTAACTCCTAGAATATCTTTGCTATGTTCCTATTTGTAGCGTTCACCGAGCTAAGCATATCTCTGGATCAAGAAGAGCCTTGATTAGAGATTCCCTCAACGCTTTGGATAAGACAAGGGTGTCATATATACTTAACTTAGCTGGAAATTTTCTAAGATGCACTAGGATGTTGTAATCAACTCTGACTTCATCCTCTACAAGCACATCCATAAGTGGAGCATTTTATGGAGGGGCTATCTACTCGCTTGAACCAATGACTTGTTACCCTTATCCTGAGGTGCTACCTTAGGAGGTAGAACTTTGCCACTACGCAGGTTGACTTCGTGACTTCTTGAAATGATGAATTTATGGAAAGTTCTACCTTCTCATTATACCTACAATGTTTGAAAAATCAATTGGGAAAGATCAAAGGAGAGACTTATTCGAGACAAAGGAGATGAGTGAGAATGCTCATGATGAGGAAACCTAGTGAGCATTATAATCTATCCTATGGTTGGGATTCATATGTTTAAAATTAAATCTAGAGTATCAGAAGTAGACAAGATGTAAGTAAAAGCTTTCTTCATTGATTTCTTTTTGGGTGGAGGTACTTGATAGAAATTTAACAAAGTAAGAAGATTAAGGGATTTAATGCCCTTGTCCGCTGATATAATGCTCCTACTGGTAGAAGAGGAGCTAGTAGAGGATGAAGTAATAGCTGCAACTATAGATGGAGTGTTAGACTCGGACAGTGATTGTGCTACTGGCTATCCCGGGCAAGTAGGGTGAGCTACTGTTGCTGTTGGGCTGTCACCTTCTTTAAGTTTTCTTTGACAACTTGCAAACCTTCCTTAATGTTGGAGGTTTGAGCTACCTTAGGCACCTATAAAGAGAGTTTCTTGATCTTTGAATTAACTTTTTTAGAAGTTTGGATAAGGCAATATCCCAACCTTCTTTTATCTTAAGAGGATCATAAGTATCCCCAAGAATTACTCTAATAGAACTAGATGGTTGTTCTAATAAATATTCCTTTGGGATAACTACAGTGCTTGACTTGTAGCTATGCTCAAGCCAGTCCTTAAAAGTGATACAATCCTCTAAGACATGACTAATCATGCAGTGGTAGGGGCAATAGTTAGGATCATTACTTTTGCCCACTTCCTCCGGCCTCTTGGGCTTTAGTAACTAAAAGTCAGGTTTCTTTAAGAGATTCTTAAATATTTTCCAAACTACATCCCTCTTGAATGAATATGACTTATTCAATCTATCGACAAGAGAAAGTGGGTAATAGCTATTTGGCGGTGGATAGGAGTACCACTGTTGGGTAGATTACTGAGGTGGTGGGAATGGTCATTGTGGCAGCTGTGGTGGCTGATATGATGGTCAAGGTGGTGGCAGAGGAGGCTGTTGAGCTCAGTCTCTCAAACTGGACTCTTGCTAGCTGCTTCCCTCTATCCACTAACACAACTATCACTGGCTTCTTCTCGAATACCTTCTGCATCTTGGGCCGAGATGATTGGTCAGGAAAGGGCAACTATTTAGCTTTTTCTTGTAGGCTAGCCACCTTGTTGATTAATTTCTCAAGTGTCTTGATGGTAAAGCTCATAAGCATGAAGATGACCATGAATATTCTTGAGAAGAATCTCAATGGCATGCTATTCGGATAGCTGTAACTCATATTTCATGCTTAGGTTATACCACTTGAGAATATAATCAATAAGGGACTCATTGGGAACTTGCTTCGCTACAATGAGGTCACCAATAATCACTCTTTGCTGAGCTCCATCAAACCTCTTGATGAAGAGGTGCTCCAACTGAGGAAAAGTCCTAACCGAACTGTTAAGCAGTTCAGCGTACCAATCAAATGCAACCCCTACTAGGTTGCTAACAAAGAGTCTAAACAAGACTGCGGCACTGCCACTAGCGTTGTAACAGTCGATTCTTAAATTTATAATATGCTAATGCGAGTTCCCACTGCCATCAAAGATCTTGAAGGATGGCGGCACAAAACCCTTGGGGTATTGAACTACATTGAATTCCACTGGGTATGGTCTACCCTTTGGAATGGATGAGCTCCCCTAGCTTGCGCCATCGCTTCCCTCACCTGCTGCTCTACCATATGCTTGATAACTTTTTCATGCATGGAGGTGCCATCTATGACCTTCCTATCCAAGTTACCAGTATCATCCTGTGGGTACTGGGCGGTCTACGTATGCACCAACTCGGTCTATCGTATCATGAGAAAATTGGGGAGGTTTGTAATGCTAAAACCACTGCCATCAACTCCTCTACTTTCTTCTCCATCCTATCAATGTGATCATCCTTCTACTTGAGCTAGTGGAGGAGGTGCTGAGTCGAGTGAGAAGTGTCACCTTCCTTGAGCACAACACCTTCCTGGCTAAGCTGATCCCGCTGTAAGGACCCCCATGTATTAACCATGTGGACCTCGGCTATGTCATATAGCATGTCATCCTTATTAGGATCAAAGTAGACTCTATCCTCCTCCTGATCTGAATGGTCACTCCCAAGAATCTGTCTTATCTTGGTAAGTATTTCTCTAAAATGTCATCTAGTGATCGATCTACTATGCCTAGCTGGACCAGCACGAGCACTCGATGATGACTATCCATAGGATTGTGTTCCTTTGACTATGCATCAGATGTTGCTTGCTGATAAGATTTCCTCACTAGGAAGATCAACTGTCATGGGGACTATGTATGTCCCCTCTCCTCTCTCCCTCTGTCTATGGTGGTGGTGATGCGACCACGACACTCTTGGGTCGCCACTTCACTACAACTAAGGTAGGGGATTGAGCAGGGGAGCTCGATCTCACCTTAATAGGTGGAGTGGATGGAGTGGGACTCTTTAGCCATAGCTAGATCACCAATGGGGATGGTCTTTCCCCGGATGGGGGCTTCTAAAGCTTGGGGGGAGTGGTGGATGTTGCAAGCTGAACGGGTGATGGTGGACAGTGAGTGGAGCAGTGAGAGGGCAACCAGCTCTCCAGAGATCTCCTTTGCATCACGGTGCCAACAAAATAATATTATCAAATGATCTGAGGCAATGATGAGAAATCCAACAGATGGAGGTCACCACGGTGTACCGACCTCTCTCTCTCTCTCTCTCTCTCTCTCTCTCTCTCTCTCTCTCTCTCTCTCTCTCTCTTTCCTTCCTGGACTGATACTCGAGCCTCCATGGCTCTCTCCCATGGATCTGACCTGTAATGCTCCTAGGGATAACATATCTCAAGTAAAATAATACACCAGACTTTGAGCATCTGTAAGCTCTACCAACTTGGCAAAGAATAGTCCAAAGATCGGCATAGGGCCACCTATGTTCCCTAGCTGGTGTCTCAAAGTGTGATGGTGGTGGAGGTGAAGCGTGATCTTCCTGTAATGCTCCTCTCCATCTGAGGCTAAGAGGGGGTGAAACCTACTATCACTCAAGAGTGGAGAGGTATCATGGGGAGAACCCTTCTCAGCTACATGGGAGGCAGCATTGAGCTCCCTGGCTGCTCGCTCGTGGTCCCGCATGACCTTCCTATTTTTGTTGCAGCGTTAGGTGTGAGTGAGCAAAGTAGAGTGAGAACTAGAACCTATCTCGAAGGTAGGGGAGACTATCTCAGAGGCTAAGATAGCCTTCCTCTTTAAGGTGACCAAAGAGGAGGTAGTAGCTCTCTTTGGAGCTATGGTAGGGGAAACTGAATAAACCCGTGTTGAAGTAGCTGGTACTGACACTGATACTGAATAGGGTATGGGAACCACTACAGCCTTCTTCTTTTGTGAGGGGAACACGGAGTTAGATGGAATGTCAAAGCAAATAAGTGGCGTCTGTCCTACCACCTCCTCCCTACTGATAGCTGTGAGGGTTGTCCCCACACAAGAAAATCAAACTCTCTCAAAACCATGGCCAATGTAAATTAGATGTGTGGCGGTAGTTATGCTGAGATTGGCCTGATCTAAGGCCAGATCTACACTAAAGGGGAAGGAGAAAACAAACTTTCTGGAAGCCATGATCATTTGCGACTTAAGGGTGAAAAAGGATTGTGAAATCACATTTTTTGAAATATTCTTGAGTCGGACCCTTTAATATTTGTCTTCAATCACTAACTTTTAAACTTGATTTGAAATTTGAAACCATACTCAACAAATTTAGGTATGCTAAGTGGGGTTCATTGAATTTTGAAAAGATTTTTGATAATTGGAGGAGAGACTTTGCCATATGATTTCAATTTAGAACCCATACTCAACAAATTTAAGTATATTGAGTGAGGTTCAAATATTTGGAGAGACTTTTGGAGATATATATATTGTATGTCTTGTTTGAAAATTTGATTTGGAAAATCTTTACTTAGAAAATTTAGGTATGCTAAAAGGTTTTCAATTATATGTTTGAAAATTTTGTGAAAATATGTTTGTTTGTGATGATTGGTTATGTGTGTGATATATGCTGATTTGATTTAAAAGTGGCGATTTTACTTAACAAATTTGGTATGTTAAGTAGAGGGCAAATGTGTTTCATGTGTGTTGATTTAATAATGAGGCTCTTACTTAACAAATTTGGTATGTTAAGTAGGAGTCAAGTGTATTTATGATTTGAAAATGAGGCTCTTACTTAACAAATTTGGTATGTTAAGTAGGAGTCATGTGTATTTATGATTTAAAAATGAGGCTTTTACATAACAAATTTGGTATGTTAAGTTGGAGTTAAGTGTATTTATGATTTGAAAATGAGGCTCTTACTTAACAAATTTGTTATGTTAAGTAGGATTCAAGTCTATTTATGATTTTTGAAAGAGGTAAATTTATTTAATAAATTTAGGTATGTAAAATAGAATTCAATTTATTTTTGTGATATTTGAAAATAGGACTCTCATTTGATAAATTTGGGTATGTCAACTGGAGTCCAAATGTGTTTTGAAAAATGAGACTTTTACTTAACAAATTTGGTATGTTAAGTAGGATTCAAGTGTATTTATGATTTTTGAAAGAGTGAAATCTATTTAACAAATTTAGGTATGTTAAATAGAGTTCAATTTGTTTTTGTGATTTTTGAAAATAGGACGCTCATTTGACAAATTTGGGTATGTCAAATGGAGTCTAAATGTGTTTTAATGTTCATGACTTTGGAAAAGAGAAATTCTATTTAACAAATGTAAGTGTGTTAAATAGAATTCAATTTATTTTGATTTTCCAAAAGAAAGGGGAACTCTCATTTGACAAATTTGGGTATATCAAATGGAGTTCAAATATGTCTTGATTTCTTGCTTTTGAAAAGAGGGAAACTTCAACTCTAGCATATGTGAAATATGCTAAGTGGAGTTTCAATTTCATGTCATGATTTTATTTGAAAAAGGAATCTTCATTCAACAAATTTGGGTATCTTGAATGGAGATAGCTATTTTAAAAAATGTGCTTTTTGAAAAAAGGGATTTAAAAAAAAGTTTGATTTTGATTTTGAAAAGAACCTCTATGTAATAATTATGGGAATTGTTAAAGAAGGTTTGGTTATTATTATGCTTTTTGAAAACTTCTTATCAATTTTGTGCAAATCTTTTATGTAAATTTTGAAAAAGTACTTTTGAAAAGTGTCATTTTACAAAAGAGTTTATTTTCTTAAATATAAGATGAACCTTGCCTCACCAAGCTAGTGGTGAAGAGGTTCTAGATTTTTAATCATCTCCTTTCATTAGTTAATCTTATCTTTCACCTATTGGGGGACCCAATAGGGGCTTCAAGACCTACACTGACTGAGATCCTAAAACATAGGGGATGTTGACTAGCTTTGCTTAAGAATGAAATAAGCTAATGCCAATGGAAGGAAAGATATTCTTGGACTCATATAAGATATAGGTCCACTATCGATGCTTGGAGACAATAATGTTTACTAGAGATGGAGAGAGGAACAATCCCCTGCGGAGTCACCAGAAAAATCTATGGTATTTATTTTTGAAAATGTATGTTGGGGACACCATACAGTTCTAAGGGTGTACTTATTGAAGTGATCAGGTATGATATTGAGATATGATGTACTATCAAAAAAGATAGAGGCAACACTCTTCAATGGACTTCATCTAATAATGACTCCTAAGACATGATGGGTCTTCGAATATACCAGAGATTTTTCCCCTACTTTAAATGGATGAAAAAAGTAGGGTTTATATTAAACTGGGTTCTAAAGTTCCCTACGGGGGCAAGCCCCCATAGTTAATTGCATCCTAAGAAAGGTAAATTATTTAGGAATACTCTCAATTAAAGTAGGTAATTGTTATCTCCAAAGATTTCAAGGGTTAGACTATCAATAAATTAGTTATGTTTGGAAAATCAATTAGGAAAGATCAAAAGGAGAGACTTATTATCGCAACTAAAGGAGATTAGTAGGGAATGCTCACGATACTAGGAAACCTAGTGAGCATTCCAATATATCCTATGGTTGGGCTTCATATGTTTGATATTGAAGAGAGTTATTTTGTTTGAGTTAAATTTTATTAGATTACTAAGGCTTATAATCCACAAACACAAGGTTGTTGTAAATACCTAAGAGGTGAGGATTTATGCTTATAGCCTGAAGGAAATAGCAACCTCAGATCCTAAATCTTGGAAACTTTAGCAAGAGCTAAAGCATGACCTAAATTTAAGCAAAAATGGGTATATGATTTATCTCCATAAGAGAGAGTAAACCATACGACTGCTAGACTTGTAACTGCTTGGAGTGGTAGCCAGCTAACTCCTCCTACATTTTAAATGTATCATATGACTTTTAGTTAAATTATTATTAAGAAATAAACCCACTCCCAGAGACTAGATCATGATATGAGTAAATGAGTCTGAAAATCTTTATTTATTTTTAGATTTGACTTTCATGGGACCAAGCATGTTGCATGTGGGGACAAATCAGGTCAAATTTTCTAGTGATATATGTGGCATGTATGGTGTGAGACATACAACATTCAGCTAAGGGTTACTAAATCTTTTAATTATCTTGATTTAATGCCTAGCCATTATATAAAGTTGTGAGTTATTTAGAAATTTAATTATGAGTTGTAGTTGGGTAAAAGATTTAATTTCTCCTAAGAGCCTAATCGAATCCGAGCCACACATTAAATCAACATTCATTAAAGAAACTATGAAGAGGCATGCTATTTCTATTATACAACTTTAAACAAAACATCAATCAACTTTATAAGTCTAACACAAAAGAATAAAAGGTCAGTGCGGCCAGGTCCATAGTACAACCTAAAAAAGAGACATGGGTAGCCGAGCTCTACCCTTATACAACTCGATATATGAAAGAATGATTACAATTTATAAATGATAAGTGTTATGGGGGTCTTTAAATCTTGAAGTCTTCATGTCTCCTTCATTTCTTCACTTGATTTGCTTCTTTTGATTTGGTAGGCTTCAAGGCATCACATGGCACCCCAGGACTAAACCTTCTGGCCAATATTCATCCTTAACCCTCATAGAACTAAACCTAATTCCTAATGCAAAATTACATTAAAAATAGGAAAAGTAAATCTAACTACATTTTCAAAATAAGTATTAGCTAAACACACCATACAACCCAAGCAGTTATATGAATAATTTGGACTTAACACCCTGCACATGGGTAACCAAGTCCACCTAGCTTAATTTGAATTATGCTTAGGGGTTAAGCAACCTACAAAAGAGAGCCTTTATATTTATTTTAAGCACCCCTTAAGTACAATCCTCTGCAAAAAAATATGATTAGGCTAATCACGGTATAACATCCAGTCTATAAAACATACACCCTAGCATCCAGTCTACAATAATACATCATAAAACTAAACATACATCACTCCATGCACCGTCCTAACATGAAGCTAGAAGCAGTGACTTAATTCTAAAGTGTGTGTATTAAGGCTGGTGTGGTTTGTCTTAACTAAGCTTTGTTATGATTTTCTAAGTATGAAAGGATGTTTAACCATAAGAAGTTGATTTCATTTTAAGTGAAATTGATTTGATAATTTTACTTAATGTTTTCTTTTATTTTGTTTAACTTACACTTAACAACTAAGTGTTATAAAGAGAAGAAAAGATAGGATTACTCTTTTTTATCCCTACCTTAAGTAACTTCTAAAGAATATTAATCAGACTTAGTTCTCATTAGTGAATGGCTTATTATATATTTTAATTAATCCTAGGTTTAGGTTCACTTTAAATGACCTAATTCAATGAGAAAGGCATCTTAAGATTAATTAGAATTAATCACTATCACAAGACACATGTTCATTTATTTTTTTCCATTATATGTAACATGCACATGATTAAATCCTAAGCATGCTTATACATGCAATATATTTTTTAGCACACTTAAATGAAAGTTACATAAATGAATTTTGTAGAAAATGGGATTTTTCACTCATTAGCTAAATACACACTCAAATGTGTTAAAGTTTTAAGCAGGTACTTTGCTATTGTGAGCTAGGAGAGTGAGGTAAAAATCTCCTTAGGGCTAGTTAAAGTCGTGCATCCCCGAAATGTCTAACTAGATATACCTGCTATTCTTAAATAGATATGAATGTACAAATAACTACAAGAATGGAAAAAATCATGCTAAAGTTGTAATTTTGAAGTATTTTTGCATGTGGAATAGAGTTGAAAAAGGAATACTTTCATTCATTAGCCAAATGCACACCCAAGTGTATAAAAGTTATAAGCAAGTACTTCGACATTATTAACTTGGGGAGTGAGGTAAAAACCTCCTTGGGGCTACTTAAAGCTGTGCATCCCTGAAATGTTTAGACTAGATATACTCGCTATTCTTAGATACACATGAATGTACAAATAACTATAATAATGGAAAAATCATCCTACTAGAGTTATACTTTTGAAAAAGTTATGCATTTGGAACAAAGTCTTATCTAAATTCTAGTATTGAAGTATGTAAGAATTAAATCAAATGGAGTATGTGATATTATTAAACCAGGGAAGTGAGGTAATCAAATGACCTCTTTTGGACTAACTAAAGCCTCGTATTCTCAGGATTTCCAAGTTATATACCCATTAACATTCTTACTTACATAAATCAATACATGAATGAAAAAAAAAGGAAGTTCACTTCATACATTTAAGCTATAATCACATACATCTCCTATGTATTTATAACTAGCATTCATAGAATATATAATCATTCATTTATAAGTTTTGGAAAATATATTTGGATTTAATAATGATAATAGCCACACATATATTAATTTAAATTAACAAAGATGCAAGCTTAACAAAAGGATATCATTTGATTTAATTAATTTTTTTATAGAAAAGATGAATGCATGATCATAATTGACATACGACATATAATATGATTGGAAAGAAATAAATAGTCATAAGCATATAATTTTGTTCAATCCAACTAATTCCTAAGGACAATCATACTAAATGAAATTACTTAAAACAAATGAAATCTTTTTTTAATGTCACTTTTACTTTCATATTTGATTTGATTTAAGGAAAGTGAGAGGAAGGTTTGCTAATCTTAATGCCATCCCATGTTTGTAAGTTAATTTGCTTTAATGAGAGGTAATTAAGTTGATTTTATGGATTGATGAAATTGAGATATGAATTAAATCAATTAATTAAACCCTTTCATATGTTGTCTTAAGGTAATTAATCAAATGATTATGAGCTAATATAACATGCAAATGAATTGAAAAGTAAATATCAATGATCTCATAAAATGATAGGGGCCTAATGCAATTAGCTCATAATCATTGATTAATTAAGCTTAAGGAACTTACTTAATTACTTTCATGGTTTTCTCACACATGTGAGCTAACCATGATTTCACTAAACCTCTTTAGGTTATTGAACACCTAACTACCCATGAATCACTTAAGAGAAAAAAGATGTAATTACCCTTTGATTTGGTTAATCAAGTAATTAATTCCTTAATCCATTCCTCTTTTCTTAATTACCAAATTTGATTAATTATGCTTTGAAATGAAATGGGTTTAAGGGGAAAAGGTTTTGAAAGAGGTCCCAACATAATTCCATAACCCTCTTACTTAATCAAACATGATTTGGTATGATTTGAGTTTCAATTTAACTAATTAAGCCATTAATTAGTTAATTAATCTTTAATTAGCATTTTGGTTGAAAAAGAGAAGGAAACTTAGTGGAAAGATTAGGAGGAATGCTCCAATCCAATTCCCTAAGTCTCCCCACTGTTAAATGGTACTTAAGGGGTCCAATTTGTTGGTTAATTACTAGTTACATGCTTAATTATCACTTAATTAAGTTAAGAGAGTAATTAGGGCTTAAGCATTCAATTTTCCTAATTAATCAACCAATAAATTTTAACAATAATAAGGGAGGTAGAGGTCATCCCCCTAAATATTCTCAAAAAGTTTGAAATTGATTGGTTAATTAATTAGGGAGCAATCAAGCTAATTAATTTTCAATTAAAGTTTAATTAAGCCAAAATTACTGTTCAAAATTAATTAAGATAAATTTAATGGATTCCCCTCTGAAATACCTTTAAAATGAGCCATTATTTATATTTTTTGGCAATTTTTTCTACAGTTTATTATGAATTATTTAAGTTTCAGCATTAAAATACTTTAATTAACCTAATTAAATCCTTAATCCCATCAACCCGCATGCACCGCACTTTCCATGTGGCACAGATTGGCTATTAGTAGCCACATCCACGCAAAGTCACCAATGGATGCTATTGATCTACACCGTATGATCTTGAATCAGATGATACAATTCAATCCCAAGGCATAAAGGGAGAAAATAGAGGAAATCTAGCATGATTTGATCAGAGCCATCCGTTCCAATCACGTGGAACGAATGGCCCATGATCTTTCATCCTGTGAGTGATGAATGATAGAATTCTTCCACCATGGAGCATTCAATTCGAGCTCACCTGAGCTTAGATGAACTTTAAAATGATCCCACACCATTAGGGAAGGAATCTGCACACATCTAATGGTCAAGATCGACTCACATGTGAATTTTTTTCACAAAGGACCAACAAAAATTCCCTAATTCTATGGTTTGGAGAAATTACCTCGCCGGAGCTCAAGACTAGCAGTGGGATCAATGGAGTTAGCTTCATCTAATAGAGATGAGGCCCTACTGAGACACACAAGAAAATTCCCCTTGGTTTGCTCGGTGGATCAACTTCCATCACTATGGAGCTCAACTTTGGTCTCAAACCTACTTTGGTAGGGGAAGCTTTAGGCAACCTCGATGAGGTGTAGAAATGGTGAGGGAAGAAGGAATTGAGGTTTAGTGGAGAGGAGAAGAAATTGGAATCGAGAAATGGGTCCCCTATTTTGGTCTTGTGAAGGAAGTTGAAATGTTGAAGGAGGAAAGCTTAAAATACCTCTAGGGATTACAAGGAGGCTTGAATTTTCCCTTGAAAACTCAGATGATTTGAATAAACTAATTTCTCCTGTGAGTTGAGGGGGTATACCCTTTAGTTTTCTAAGGTGGATGGATGAGATTACTTCTCATTTTTCAGCTAGCCAGCCACCGCTAGAGCACCGGAGTGGTCATTATCACATACCTCATATGGATTGGGAGAAGCCATGGCAGGAGGCTCTAAGCTTATTTTGGTCAGATTGCCTTCCTTGGATCTAATGGGTGGTCAATTTGCATGGGAAGTGAGTTAGTTCACCTCCCTTTGGTCCAAGATAAATCCTAGCACACTTAGGGTGGGCTAAGAAGTTTAGGGATGCTACATTTTGAAGTTTGATGGCTACCAAGGATGAAAGGAGAGTGGACTTTGCTATTAAAGGAAAGAATCTAATTCAGGAGAGGATCAATGAAGGATTTGCATTGCACTTGGCTCTAAATCAGTTTGAGCTAATTTTGGGCTGATCTAGGATGGGTTTGGGTCAAGTTAGGTCAGTCTCTGAAGTCTCGTGGGTTAGTTTTATGGTTTTTGGCTCAATTGGGTCATATGGGTTCAATTTGGGTCATGTTGGGTTAGTTTAATCAATTGGTCAAATTGGGTCAAACCAAGGCTTGGGTTAGGTTCAAATGATGCTTTGGAGAGTTTTGGTTCAAGTGGTTTTAATAATTTTGCCTAGGTTTGATTTTGGCTCATTTGGAATCAAATGGGTCAAATGGGTCAAGTTGACCAATTTGACCAAATTGACCAAATTTGGTTGGGTTAGGTGTTGGTTCATGTTCAATTAGTTAATTGAAAATGATTGTAGGCTTTGGTTTGAATCAATTAGGATTTAATTTAAATTTTGGCCAATTTAACCTTTTAGGTCAATTTGAGCTAGGTTGGGTCAAGTTGACCAATTGGTCAAATTGGGCTCAATCATGGCTTTAGTCAAGTTCAATAGTCAATTTGGAATTAACTTGAGCCATTGGTTGCAATAAATTTGGGTTGGATCATGATTTGACCCACTTTGGCCTAGGTTTGGCCAATTTGAGTCAACTTTGGGTCAAATGGCCAATTGGACTTGGTTTGGCTCAAGTGAGGGTCAAATCATGTTCAATTATTGATCATGGGTTGGTGTGAATCAATGGTTCCAGTTGATTTGGTGTATGGTGAGTTTTGCTAGTTTAGGTTTCAATTAGGCTAAAGGTAGACTTGGTCAAAGGATCAAGTTGACTTGGTTTGACCCGATTCAAGGAAATTGATCATCCTAGGGTGATTGATGATCATGGTATGAGGTTTGGATGGGCTTGGTTCAATCCTATTTGGGTTGGATTGGAACTTGGTTCCGATGGATTCTTTAGGCCACTTTGGGTAAAATGGACCTAAAGGGGTCGATTAGCTTAGTTTTGGCTTCATGAAGGTTTAGTTGGATTTATATATGAGCCTAGGATTGAAATATAAATCCAACTGCAATCAATTTGGGCTATGATAGATTTTGGTTCATTTAAAATTTTCAAGTCAAAAGGTTTAAGTTGGGCTTGACTTGGGTTGATTTCAATTTGGCTATATAATTATAGGTTTCATTTATACTTGGATAGATGATTGAAGAAATGATTGATTCAAGAGAAAATTCATTAGTTTTGAGTTGATTTTGATAGGATTTGGCTAAGTCTAAGGAAATCTCTTAAAAGGCTTGAATTAGGTTTTAATTTGATTTTGGATTTTCTTTTGGCTATTTGAATTAATATTTCATTTATATTTGAGAATATAAATGAAGATATAAATGATTCATGAGAAAATCACTTAAGTTTGGAGTGATTTGGAAGCAAATTTGACTAAGCTCATGGAGGTAGGTCAAAAGGGCTTAAGTATAAAATTCATTTAGTTTGATTTGATTTTGGTCATTGTAATGTGGGTTTTATTTATATTTATGGATATAAATGAATATATGATAGATTTATAAGGAAACCAATTGATTTTGGGTTGATTTGAATGGAATTTGGCCAACCTTATGGAGGTAGGTCCATATGGCTTAGGAAGGTTCTTGGTTGGATTTGGATTTAGTTTGGTTTAGTTTTGGTCATTTGGGTTTATATTTCATTTATATTTGTGAATATAAATGAAGATATAAATGATTCATGAAGGGATCAATCAAATTTGGGTTGAATTGGGTGAACATTTGGCAAAGTCTATGGAATTCAATCATAAAGTTTATGAAGAATTTTGGACTTGAATTTGATCATGGGATTGAACCATTTGAAGTTGGATTTGAATTGAAATTTGATAGTTTGATTGAAGGATTGAATTAATATTTGATAAAATCAAATGAATTGAGATTGATTTAAATTTTTTTAAGGCTAAGTCCATAAGATGAAATCAAAGGAATTTGAGTTTGATTATGGATTTCAATCAAATGATTTGAAATTTAGATTTAGATTTGGAATATGAATTGGAATTTGAGGTTTGGTTTGAGATTTGAATTTGGATTGGATTGGAGAAGGTGAATATGGATTAGGTTTGGGCTATAGGATTGATGATTCCCTTAAGTCTTAAAGCATGGCCTAATCCTATGATTAACCCTTATAAGTATCTAGGCTTAAGTTAAGTGTCCACCTAATCACTAGAAGTGTCTTGAGATTAAGGAACTCATAGTCTCTATAAGAGTCCTAGATCTATGTTGAAGAGGTTGAAGACTCACTTTAAAAGTGAAGTCAACACTAGGGTATTCTTGGGCCAAAAATGGTGCACCAAGTTCTTAGGTTGCTCAGCCGAAGCTTTAGTAGCTCGTCGGGTTCAGCCTCTTTTCTTGGGCAAAAAGTGGTGAGCCAAGTACCCTAAGTTCTAACACAGCTTCCTGAGTATCATTCTAAGTATTTTTTATCATTCAATAAGGAAGTAATCTAATCAAGGAGTACAAACTTTATAAAGCATAACTTCATATCTTAATAATGATAAAGATAACAAGAAAATATAAAATATAAAAGATACTACTCAATTCATAGATAAAACTTTCTGAGATCCCTGGCATTTCAGGTATGAGGTACATCTTGTCCTTCATACATCATCAACTAGTATGTGCTAGTTCTGACTTGCATTTGCTTAATGTAAGGTTTGTCCCAGGTGTGAGCGAGTTTTTGAAGTTTATATTTGGAATACTACATATATCTTGGGGGGGGGGGTGGGAACTTATTGAGCCAATCAAATATGTCATTAAGGGATAAATATATTATCTTAAGAGATAAAAATATTACTCTATAATGGATTCAATCAATTAAAAGAACTCTTAAGGTGGATGGGTCTATAATGTACAAGAGAATTATTCTTTGAACTATATGGAGAAGTAGAATGGGGTTTATTTAATATAGAGTTCATAGTTTCCTATAAGGGAAAGCCCTTATAGTAATTACATCTTAGAAGAAAGAGAATTCCTTCTATGAATAATCTCAATTAAATAAATTCATCTTTACCTCTTTGGATTTCAAAGTTTATTTTCAAAGGATGGTTGTTTTAAAAAAAATCAAGTGGGATTGATTCAGAAAGGAAATAGTTCTTTTCAAAGGCCAATTAAAAGTAAGTAGGAAATGTTTAAGATATTGGGAAGCCTAGTAAGAATTTCAACCTAGTCTACTATTATGCTTTATAGCTTTAGAAATGAAGTTATTTAGATTTTGAGTTTGACACTTTATTATAAAATTAGGACTTAGATTCTAATAGCTCAAACCTACAGAAATGCTTTGAAGGTAAAGACTTACTCTTATAGATTCTTCAGACCCAAAGTTTAAATAATTCTTATGACATAAGTCAAAAATTCATCTTGATCTAATAATAAAAATTTGGAAACTATTAATTCTTTGTCATTAAAGAGGAAGAACTTATTCTAACTTTTTTTAGACATACATCCTATCTAGAAGGGATACTAGCTAACACCTTCTAACGATTTTAAATCCATGAGGTCAGCCTTATAAATGTAAGATAGTCTAGCTATTGTGTTGACCTCATTTTTGGATGAGGTTGGCATTATCCCAATATTAGTGATTAGGAATTCTAATCTTAGTTTAGGAGCTTCTTAATTAGGTACGTAGGACACTACACTTAGTGATCACGTGTATAAACAAATCAAAATTAAATAACAAACTAAATCAAATATAGATCTAAAACCAAAAATCAAATTTAAAATCTAAACTAAAGAACAAATTAAACAAATGTCCTAAGCCTTGGCCATCTTAGTGAATCATTCTAGGCCTTTACCTGGCCTAATTGAATAAGGTGAGCCCAACCAAATCTCAAAATTCAATTGAAATCCAAATCAAACACATTTAATTTAAATTGAGCTTAGGTTGAGTTAGCTAGGATGGTTGACTTAATTGACCCATTTAAACTCAAAATCACCTATTAAATAAAATTAAAACAAGTCAAAATCAAATCAAACAAAAAACATAGAGTCAATGCACATATATAAGTGAACCCAAAAAGGAAATTCAGGTGAGATTCAAAATGGCCAAACAGGTCACTTGACCTAGAATTGACCTATGTGGGTCCCTCTAGGTCAAAAAGTCAATCTCTTAACTTTAACCAAATTGAGTCATCCTTAACGCTCATAATCATCAAAGGAACATGTTTAAACATAAATCAAAATAAATCTAATTTCAATGAGGATTTGGCCACATAACCCAAATAGACTCAATACACCATTTAGGCTTAAATTAAAATTAAATTAAAAAATAATCTAATTCATACATCCAAAATCATTTGAAAATTTTAATCAAACATAATTCAACCAATCATAAGGATTAATTTGACCAATTTGGTCATTTAACTCAAATGAACCCATGTTAACCCATTAAGGCCAATTTTGATCAAAATGGGTCTAAATCAAAATTAGCTTCAATTTAATAAAAAAGAATTAATCTAAATCATTCAAAACACTTAATTGAATATAATTGAAACCCATATTCATTTTAATTTACGTCAAATTGAATATTTGATTCAATTGAATTCACTTTAACCCCATTTGAATTAAAAATGTGTTATATCCAAAATTGAACTTAAAATACTTGAGAATGATTAAAGTTAATCACTCCTTAATATCATGGGTGATTAATTGCACATAATTGAATCAATGTCCAACCCTAAAATGGCCACTTAAGCTAAATACCCCAATTTGACTCATTTGAGTCAAATGGGTCAAATTAGGCCTAACCATGGCCAATTCATATTAAACATGAATTAATTGATCCATGAATCATGTGGTAGGAAATTAACAATGATTGAAACATAAAACTATTTTCAAATAATTGAAATAAGTGTAATCAAACTAGCCTGAATTAATATAAAGCAATCCAAACCTAAATGATATAGCATAAAGCACTTAACCTTAAACTAAGCTTAAATGAGTCCAAACCGAATCCATAGCTCACCTTGGTCTGATTTGTGGAACCAACCACCAGCCCCTAAGAAGGTGATGATGTGGAGCTAAAAGATAAAGAGACTCCATGGAGGAAAAGTCTAAAACATGTATACATGAAGCAAAAGAATCTTATCCCATCATCATCCCTTAATCTATTTGTCTTAAGTGCAACATATAGCTCACTTATGACTTTACATAGGCAAGAGGCACCAATCAAAAGGCCATGTGATTATTGAGGTGGCAAAGGGGGGATGAGGTGGAGTTCATGGAGAGAAAGCATGGCTGATCCATCCCATCCCCTCCAAATCCTAGCCATGCTTGCTCCCTTAATGCCCTCACTTCAATAAAACCACATCTTTAACCTTCCAACCACCTCCCTTATCAAGATAGGATCTCAATTCCCATGGCCATTGTCCTCCCCTTGAAACCAATAGGATAGATCTTGGCCACTTACAAAAAAAAACTAATAAAAGTCAAATTGAGGGCTACTGCCAATTCCATCACCTTCTTCAAGTAGAATCAAATAGGAACAAACGTTTTCCCTCCTCCCAATCAACTTTGATCTTCCTCCACACCAAACTCCAATGGCCTGGCGGTAGGTGTTGGTCTCCACACCAATCTAGAGGGAGGCAAGTTTCAAATCTTCTTCCAAACTTTTGTCCAATCACCTTGAACATTTTTGAAACCAAAGAGACTACCGAGACCCTATGCTAGCGAGGTATGGTCAAACTTGATCCGCCTTTTAGTTCAGCTTGGTCCTTTATGAAATAAATTTGATCTCTAGTGAGATCAAATTGTATCAATTGATTTTGAATCATTCAATGATCATTTTCTAATAAAAAAATTGCATTTTGGTCAACTAGATCATTAGATCTAAACTATTAAATATTGACGATCCTCGGCCTCTAGTGGAGGTTAGTGACATAATCATCGTCGTCTGTTCCTTCTGTTTAGAATAGATGACCATGATTTAGCCACATGATATGATTCAAATCCCTATAGAAACTTCAACGCGGAATCCACGTGGATCCAGGATGGTCCAATCACATGACACCACAAGTAAAGTAGCATCGCGTTAATGCCTAGTCAGCTTTGACTAGGTTAAGTGGGAAAATGAGATTTTTTTTTAGATTTAAAAAATGCAAAAAAAATACTAGAAACATCAAAATTTTATAGAAAAAAACGACCAAAAAATACAAATAATGGCTTAATGAATTCATCTCACTAAGAAGAATCATCTAAACCTAAAATCCCAAATTTTAATTAGGTAATTTTGGGTTAATTGAGTTTAATTAAAAAATCAAATCTAAACTAAACTCAAAATATTAATCTAATCAATTTGAAGCATTGGGGAGTTGAAATTAAGGTTAAAATACACCATAGATAAACTTTTGAGCAATTATTGGTAATTGAATTAAAAGATATAAAATTTTCAATCTCCAAATTTTAATTTAATAAAATTAATCAATAATAATTCAAAAAATCAAAGAAAATTATGGAATTAACTTAAAATATCATAATAAACATCAATGAACCTAAGAAAAATATTAAAGCTCACTAAACCAATTAATCCTCAAAAAGATTTAATTAGTGAATTAAATGAATTACAAATTTATTTAATTAATTTGATCTTTGAAAAATCAAAATAAATCAACAAAAAATCTAAAAATTTTAAATAAATCCTTTATGGATTCATCTTTCAGAGAGGAATGAAAGAAAATTAAAAGCCCTAAGTATGTCCTAATATTTTTGTCTTAATTTTAGTTTTATTGAAATCATCAACACTTCAATTAACCCCAAAATATATCTCTCATCAAGATGAAACTTTATAGAAATAAAATTGGCAAGAAACCTCACTTTCCATAAAATGTTCGAACCAAAATGATTTTTGGTTCAAAATTTATTAAATATTTAGGCACAAGGTTAATTTAAATTAAATAATAAATCAATAAATCACGAACATTATAAAAATTAATAAAACCAACTCAAAATATTTTCAATAACATTAGAGAACCTGAGAAAAATTTCTTAGCCCTCAGAAGATGAGAAATCCTAAACTCACATATTTAAGGTTTAAGGAATGATTAAAAATTTGTGAAATTAATTGGTAAATCCATGATAAATCAAATAATCAATTGAAAACTATGATTAATCAATCTTTGAATTTCATGTCCAAATAAAGATTCATTAACATTGAAATCATCTTAAATCTATTTAATATTAAGTTAATAATGGTAATCATAATTAAATATAAATAATTAACCGAATTATCTAATCCTAATAACCTAGAAACTTAGGATGGCTTAGATTGGGTTTGGAACATTAAATATTTTATCTCTTTATGTTCCTTAGGCTAAGATTAATAGCTAAGTATTAATAAATAAAATATCATCATAAGAAGTTCAATTAAAAATGATAAACCCTTAATCATAAAACCTCCCCTTAAATCAACTTAAATAATAAATGAATAATTAAATCAATAAAGACCCAAAATTATGAAATCTAAATAAGATAAATTATTCAAATAATGAAATCAAAAGATATTTAAATCAAGTTTAAATTAAAATCAATTTTGAACCTTAAATTAATTTAATTAAATTAATCAACTTAAAGCACTTAAGTTTAACAAACATTCATATTGATTAAATATAATTTAAATTTCAAATAAGTAAATGAGATTTATCAATTAAAATCTAATAACTAGTCTAAAATATATGAAATTGAATAATCATTTTATCTTAAATTTAATCAAATCAAATAAGTATAAAGTTGAATATAAAATACAAATTATGAATCATATTCAATAACTAAACAACAATAAAAATAAAACATTCAACATATGATTTAAACAAAATAAAATAATTGAAATCAAATTAAACTAAACAATCATTAAACAAAAATCAATCAAACAATTAAATTCAATGAACTGAATGGTTAAACTCTTAATTAAAATTTAGAAATAAAATCATTCTAAATTATAATCAAAATTACAACTTGTTGAAATTAAAATACATTAATTAATTCAAACAAATTAAATAAGAAAATAGAATTATTAAATTTAAACAACAATAAAAAAATAAGTCAATCAATATAAATCATATAAAGTTTAATAAAATCTTTGAAATAAAATCTAAAGAAAGGAATTAACATGAATTCAAAGAAAGGAACTAAACATTAATCAAATTAAATCCAAGTCAATTAAATTGCTCAAATAAATCTAAAATTATATAGATTCTTAGTTTGACTCCTAGAATGGATTTTCACCTCATTGTGGAAATTCCATTCTACTATGAGTAAGATGTTGAATAGAGTGGGTTCTACCCAAAGCTGAATTTATTTATTCTTCATTCTTTAAAACCTAAATTCAACTTTAACAAAAAAAATAAACCTCAAATTGAAATAAAATTTTAAAATCAATTAAATTATTTAAATTAAAATCATATAATGATAAACTAAACAAACTTTGAACTCAAATCAAAACTTGAACCTAGAAGGGCATAGTGCAGTCATACCACACCAATCCCTCTTTTCGCACACTAGATTGCTAGGTCGTTGACCACAGATTTAAGTTTGGTCGATGATTTGTGATGTTTTATGCTGTGTAATGATGTTTTTCTGCTTTGTGGTGTATTATTTTAGACTAGATGGCTAGGAATTATTTGCTCACTAGTCTGGATGTTTGGGCATTATTTTAAGCTAACATTATTTTCTACAGGGAGCTGTGTTAAAAAGGGTTATCGTAATAAACATAATAAATGCTATTTGCTTGCAGGTGCTCCTCAAGTTCCTAAGCATAGCTCAATAAGACAGGTAAGCTTGACAACCATTAGTGCTAAGCCCACATGTTTGAAATATAAATTGTTGGTGTGCTATATGTGTTTTCTGCCATTTGTTTTGTAGGATATAAGATTTTATTTTGGAACTTTTAAATGTAATTTGAGCTTAAAATTAGGTTAGAATATATGAGCTATAGGAATAGGGAGTTGACTTTACTAGTTGGTGGTCTCCTACTGAGCCCGAGGAGTCCCCTGAAGAAGCTGATGATCCTAGATGAAGATCCTTAGAGATCAAGACTTTAGTTCTAGGCTAGGCTGTATTAAAGTAGAGCTTGACTATCCATTTTTCTTTTCTTTTACGGCGTACACTCGTACCAAACCATATTAGCATATTTTATTAATTCAATTTAGCTTGATTTATTTTGGGTGTGTAATAATATTATTTGCTTTTCATAAATTTTTTTTCTGTGATTGTTATGTATTCTGTGAAAAGTTGGGAAACATTAGGCTCTTAGAAAAATTAAATTTTCTATTACATTAAACTAATCAAACTCAAACAAAAAAATGGAAACTTATAACCTCATCATAAATAAAGCCCTAGACTTAAAAAAACTAAAAGCAACTAGAAATAATTAAACTTTGTGAATCATGCGAGTATATTCTTTGTAATTCTTGATTTGGGTGCTTCACCCATTGCACACATGGGGGCATCTGACCTATGAGGATGATCACCCTTCTTAGGAAAGTGTGCCTTATCATATTGATTTGTCCCATGACTCTTTTCTAACTGCATCTCATTATAGGCATAAAATTACATACTTAAAGCCTTAAGTAAAATTATGAATAAAAATACATTAAAAATAAAAATCATTATATTAATTAAGTGCATAACATAATAGTCTTTATCTTAGGATTAGGGGATTAAGCTTAAACTCTTTGCTTTCTTTCCTAAATACAATAGCCTAACCATCTTGCATACATAAGACTAGAATCATAATTTTAAAATTGATTAGATGGTGTTAGCTCTCAACCTTTCTAGGCATATAATAAATCCAAAAGAGTCAGAGATAGGTCTATTTTCTCAAGTGAGAAAATAGAACCAATAATTCTCAAAAACTAGACTAAGTCGAGCCTCTGACTTACGTTAGAAGTACTTTTAGACTTAAGTTCTAAAGTATTCTATTAAAATAAGTCTTCAACCCCAATGCGTTTATGTAATATTGTACTGTCAGAATCTAAGTCCTAAATTTCTAATAAAATATCAACTCAAAATATTAATAACTTCAATTTTAAAAATGTAAAGAAAAATAGTATGATAGTTTGAAATACTTATTGAGCTTCATAGTATCTAAAAGCTTTTTCTACTTATTCCCAGTCAGCTTCTGAAAAGAACTCTTCCTCCTTGAGGCATTCCTTTTTAAATTTTTGAATTAACAATGCTTTTAAGACAAGCTTTGAATTCCATAGAGATAAATGTCAAATTCTTTAATTAAGAGTATTTTTAGAAAGAATTCATTTTATACCAAGATGTAATTAACTATAGGGGCTTACTCTTATAATAAACTATGAACCTCGTAATAAAATAAACCCTATTGTACTTCTCCATATAGTTCAGGAGATAAATCTCTGGTACATCGAAGACTCATCAACCTTAGGAGTCCTTATTAAATAATTAAATATATTTTATAATAATATATTTATCTTTTGAGATAATATATTTATCCTTTAATGGGACAATTCCTCTCTTTATCTTTAGAAATAAACTTTTATCTCTATACGTCGGTAATGTACTTGTGTCACTCAAAGGTCAAGATTTTCTTTCATTCTATTGAGTACCTCTATATTTCATTCTTGGTAGAGCTTACACAACATCTATAGAATAAATTATTGAACCTTCTTATTTGTTAAAATCAAATCGATAGGTCCTATAATTTGCACATGTTTAACTATCAACATAATATTTCTTTTAAAAATTTTAGCCATGATAAAGATGGGTAAAATATCTCTTAATTGGTCAAAATATTTTTTACTTCATTATCAAACTATTTTATATCTTATTTAATTTTCTTACTTAAAATGGAAAATAGTTGGACAACTCTTTTTGCTGCTACTTTTGAGATCAACTTCTCTATTGATAGTGGCAGACTGTCCTAATGGCTCCATCATAAAATTTGTAGCTGGCTTTGAAGATTTGAATATCACTGCTAATGAAGTGACCCTAGCTCCTATTAGCAATGCATTTATTAAACACAAAAAGCCCATCCTAAAGTTCTCTAGTACCCCATAGCACTCTTACTATTAATAGGGAGGTAGCTATGAAAACTAATGAGAGAGTCCAAGTAGGTCATGTACTATATAAAATCAAACTGGCTATTAAAAAGACACCCACTCTTTCTTTTTCCAACAGTTTTGAGATAGGCTCCACTTATGAGCCTCCCATGATAACTAAAAGTCAGAAGAATAATAGGAATAGGGGACTTAGGAGACAAGTCATTAAGGAAAGAAAGTAGAGTGAGCTCTTAGAAATTGAAGAATCTAGGTAGAGAGAGGGGTATACCCTTCCAGATACTTCTCCTCTTTTAGTAGGAAGTAGATTTCATCCTCCTTCTATAGCTCAGGAAAAAAAAGAAGTGTATATACTAGCTAGTTCTCCACCTTGTTCCTTTTTTTATAAAATAAAAAGAGTTTCAAGCTATTGAATAATGAAACTCATGATAGACTATGACAGGTCTTTCATAGAACTACTGGGTCTTCTACTTATACCAAGGACGAGCTACTCAAGATCATGAAGGAAAAAGTCTCAAAGGAACTTGAGAGAGAAATTCTAGGATAAGCTATAACTATCCAAAATATAAGAAAGGGAAAGGTAGTTCCTCAAGATAGAAGAAGACCATATCGCCCATGCATGTTGTATCTGATCAGTATCATCATCTACCAAGGCCATTAACTTGCCGAGAAATGAACTCACTAATAAAAGGATAGATGGTCATAGTACTAAGAAGGAGACTAGCAAAGTCTATGTGAGAAAAACACCATTGTCCATAAAGACAAAGTTGCATTCACTTCTATTATCACCATCATAGCTAGAGAGATTAACAGTTGTTAGGCCTCTTAAAGAGAAGCGTTCTTTACCTTTGTTTAGGCCCCAAACTGAGGTCTATCATCATCTCATGCCTCTAGAGGAGGGACGGAGCCTCTTAATCCATCCACTTATAATTGAGAAATTTTGGATGATAGACACCTTAGTTTGGTAGCCACTCCTACCTAAGAGGAGGTCCCTATTATTCAAGAAAGCCATAAAGGAGAGACATTTGAACCCAAACCTATGTATGTTTAAACTAATGAAGAACTTGAAGTAGTCCTTAATAGTAATGGTCAATCAATTCATCTAACTAAAAAAGAAATGGAGACTATTATGAAAGAGGATGAAGAAAAAGAAAGAATAAATAGAATTCAAAAGAGTTTTGACTTAGATTAGGATGACCTTTTAGATGAAGATTCAAAGCTACATGTAGCCCACATCTTTATGGTAGACACAAGAACATCTATAAAAGAGCAAGAAGAAACTCAAGATAATACAAAAGAGGGTTTAATACCTGATCCAACCTAATAGTTAATCCTTCAATTGCAAAAGAAGGATGACAAAATCTTAAAAAATAGAAAAGAAGATGGAGAAGATGATGGCTATTATGTGATCACTCCAAAGTCAAATTCCACCCACTTCACTCATTCACTAAAGGACCAAAGGATTCCCATCCCATGGATGATAAAAAGTCAGTTTGAAGGATCATCACCAGGAACACAAAATAATGGATGATGTATCACTCAAAACTAACTTAAAGTCACTAGTGGAACAACAAGTGAAAGATATGTTGGCACAATCTTGAGGTACGACTCTAATTCCATGTGGTAGACCCTACACTGAGGAATATGATTATATACCTTATCCAAATGAATTTGTATCCCCTACTTTCAAAATATTTATTAGGATTGACAATCTAAATATCATTTGGCACACTTCCGAGTATGTTTCTATAATGCTAGAGGAAGTGATGCCTTATTATTTAGATAATTTGTTAGCAGTTTAACTGAGGTTGCCTTTGATTGGTATGCAGAATTACCAAATGATTTGGTTTGCACATTCATTGAACTTGAAAACATATTTGTAAAGCAATTTATCGATTCCTAGCATCACATTACAATAGGTGACTTCATCATTGAAAAACAAAAATTTGATGAATCTCTTGCAGATTATATTCTTAGAGGGAGGATACTCAGCCTTACGTGTGAACCCCAGCTACAAGAATAGGGCACTATGGAAATCCTTTTTAGAATATCCATTATCATATTTCCTTTTTGCTTAAAAGTATTACCATTAAGACCTTTGAAAATTTGTTAAGTAAATCCTCTAGTCTTTATGAGGAAGACCCTAAGATGTCATTCCTAAAAAGCCAATCCACCACAAAACCTTCTAAACCTAAGAAAGTGATAGAAAAGAGAGCAGGCTTTATCTCTATAATGGACAAAGGAAAGACTCCAATCCAAGTCTAGGTAGAGTACCCTCTACCTCAAATGCCATAACAAAAGCAATTACCACCACCCAATAAACACCTTGTAAGCCCTCTCAGTGAAAAAATAAATCAAATTTATTCTTTCAAGAGAGAGGCTGAAAGGAATATATTTAAAATTTGAAGAGAAAGTCATATTTCAAGCTCCCTGATCCAAAGAATCCAAGAAGTTTGTAAGGTAAATGATCCAGTTATAAGAGATAAAATTAAAGATTGCTTCATTTTTAAAGATTGGGTTGAAAGGAATTACAAGAGAGGGTTGGTGATTATTCCTAAGGAATTCTTTGTGGACTCTAGTTAGGGGTCCATTAAGGTGATTGTAGATGAATCTTTCACATCTTCTTTAAAAGATACTTCTCTTTTAAATTATTGGGATATAGCTTTATCCCACTCTTCTACAAAACATTTGATGAAAAAGTTTAAAAATTTCATGCAAGATCATGTGAAGACCTAGAAGATAATCATCTAGGTTGATCCAGTAGTGTTAGAAACAATTCCTTGTCAACCCCATTCAGCACCACCAAATGCCCAAATGTCTAAAGAGAGTGGTGAGAGAGAAATAACTACTATATCGGAGAGAGTATTGTATAATAAAGATAGAGAGACTAGGCCCTACATCCCTTTATCTTTATATACCTATTTCAAAATTTTGAATAAAATGTTTGCTATCAAAGGCATTTCTTATGCTTTTTCTATCTTTGATAGCTATGATGTGATTTAATTAGAAAACTATGAAAACAAAGAAGAACATTGTTATAATGAATGCAATATATTTTATGAATTGGTATAAAAAAATGATATTTTTATAGGTGATTCGCATGGAGATCTTGTTAACATAGAAATAGAGTTCCCAGATTCTGACCAATCTTTGAAAAAGAACATCAGTGATGAAGGACAAGATGACATGACCCCTACTTCTAATTTATGAGATATTATTCATGTTAATCTTTAGTGGGAAGGTACTGCCATCTTGCCTACTTCCTCCAAGGATGAAGGAAAATAAATTATAAATTAATGTCCTAAACCTTTACAAAATGATCTAGTAGCTGAATCAGGTGCTTCTAAGGTTGACTACAATATCTTAGCTCATCTTAGGAAGTTACCTACTGGGCTAAGCATTTATGATGCCCTTATTCTATCCAAAGAAATGAGAGAATCATTAGTTCAGGCATTACTCGATCCAAAGAAATACTTGGCATAGCTAGCAGCAACTTTTTGATAAGGCTTGTTATTTTAGAGAAGTCCTTTCAGTAATTTTCTCATATAAAGATTTACTTTTGAAAACTACTGACCATAATCAATCCCTCTAAATTTCAGTCAATGTGAAAAATTATAGATTATTTAGAGTTCTTATTGATCTTGGTGCCTTAGTCAACATCATGAACTTCAAAATACCAATTTTGCATATCATCAAGTGGAGACTTAGTTCTGGCAAAAATGTTATTAAGGGAGTTTAATAAAAAGGGGAAAAGGCTTTGGGTTCAATCACTCTATTATTAGAAATAGATGGGTTAAAATGAAGCAAAATGTCATATTATTGATTCAGAGACATCTTTTAATACACTTTTACAAGGCCAAGGATACATGCATATAGAATGGTTCCTTCATCACTCTAATAATATACTAAATACACAAGAGATGGAGTGAAATCTACTATAAAAGGATACATACAACCATTTTTTATTCATGAAATCGAGCTTTATGAAGATACTACTTATTATTTGCCTAAAAGGCAAGTGACTGATTTTATGAGATATGGCGTTATTAAGGCATCAAAGAAAGTAAAAGAAGATATCAAAACAAATGAAAAAGAAGAAAAGAAGAAAAGGAGGGAAAAGAAGAAAAAGAAAAAGAACATCATATAATTCAAATTTATTTGAAATCTAGCTCTGATGAAGATTTAAATCAAAATGATGCCTTAATGAAATTTGAAATCTCATTAGAATTAGACAATGATGAGGAGCAGACTCAAGCACCTTAAGATTAACCCAAATCATCAACATTTGTGAAGTTAAAAAGGTATGTGAGCACTTTGACTTTCACTCCTTTTAGGAGATGTTGGGATGGTATCAAGATTTTATTTTATATCTAAATCTTCAAGCTCAGAAGTAGATGTAATGCTTGAAGACTCATCTTACTTCCTTTTGGCTGGTATCCTGCTTTATGTTAGAAATATAATTAGAAATAGTTTAATCTCTCATGCTTGGCCCCAAGGTATAGCCCAACTCATGGATAGTTTATGAGACACTAAATATTAAAAATTAAAATCCATGGCTGACATTAGATTTGGTGCCATTGGACCTTTAAATAATGTGAGTATTGTTTAATGATAAGTAATCATATAGAGTTTGATTAACTTTTTGAGAGTTCATCCAATCCTTTGAAAGAATTATATCTTGAAATATCAGATGATCTAGATGATTACTCAATTTAGATTGCATCCCCAAAACTCAAAGAAGAAATAAAATTCACTGTTCATGAATTAAGGGAAATCAACCTAGGAACTAAGGAATACCCACGGGCAACTTTTATTAGTTCACTATTAGGTCTAGAAGTTTCATATGAGTTTATTAATTCACTTTTTAAATATAAAAGTGGCTTTACTTGGAATTATGATGAAATGTCAAGTTTGTCTCTAAACATTATAGTCCATAAATTAGAGATTAAATTAGATATAATTCTAGTAAAATAAGCTCCTAAAAGCATGCATATCAAAATTGAACAACAAGTAATTATTTAAGTAAATAAATTAATTAAAGCCAATTTTAAATGAGAAGGAAAGTATTCTCATTGGTTAAGAAGTATTGTACTTGTAAAAATAAATAATGGCCAAATATGCATATGCATAGATTTTAGAGACTTGAATAAGACCTGCCCCAAAGACGAGTTCCTACTATCAATATTAGAACTTATGGTGGATATAGTTGTTTGCATAAAAAAAGAGAGTAAATAAAGCATTCTAGCCCATAGCATGATGGCGCTAAAATCATAGTGCTTAGGCCTTATCACTATCTTACAACATCTAGAAACCCAAACTGCCCTCGATAGTTGTCTACTTAAATAACGTAGCATTGCGACATTGTGAGACTAGTCGAGGTGCTATCACAATGACCTTCAATTTTAGAATTAAGAAAACTATCGTTCCCACCCCAACAGAAATAAATGCCTAAAAATAAGTAGTGGGAATGGTTATGGAGCAAAAAACTACCCCATTAATAGAGAATCTTCTATAAAAAAAGGAAATTTTCCCCCTCTCCCCATCCCTTAGGCCTCTCTTTTCTCTCTCACTCTCCACTACATATTGGGCATTTTCCTACACTCTCTTCACTATATATCCTTTATATGCTCTTCTACACTCCACACTTTTCTCATGCAAAATGATTAAAGTAAAAGGGAGAGAATAATTGTAAACACTATCGATTTCAAATTTGAAGGCCTCTGCCATTAAACTTAGTTCCAGTGTGAGAGAACCTCCTCCCTCCATGATCTTAGATCTAGAAAAGGGGAGAAGAGTACTTTTTCACTAACAAGTGTGAATTCGAGCACCACTAAAGTGTTACTCTACCAAAATTTTTATAAAAATGGCTAGAATACTCAAGAATTTTGGTTCGATATGTGCATTTTCATCTCATGGAACCCCGGTGCCAAGGTCTAGTGATGAGGTGCTAAGCTATCAGGAATGAAGTTTTTTGTGTTCTGCCTCATAGTGCCGAGGTGCCGAATACCTAGCGTTGAGATTTTATGCTCTTGAGTTTCATCTACTTAGCACAGCACTGCAGTGCCATTAACACAACACCGAAGCGTCATGCTTGGAAGTCTGTTCTACCATCAAACTTAGTTTCGATGTGAAATGAAACCCTCCCTCTATTAATCTTAGATCTTGAACAAGGGAGAAGAGTGCTAACACACTAAAAAAAAGTTGTAAAGATCATATTATATGGTGTTATGCTGCCAAAATTTTTAGATTTTCCCAAAAAATTGGATGTTAATGAAATAATGTTGCGGCGCTAATATTCTAGTTCCAAAGCACTACCTTCTCAGGAAAATTGAACTTAGGCAAATGTCACATAACACCGTAGCACAGATACCCCAAAGACAAAGCGTTGTATTCTTGAAATAGAAATTTAATGGATAATATTAAGGCATTCATATTTTATTTAAATTAAACCATAGCATCACAGTGTCACTTACCAAGTGCCGCAACACGAAGCCCTCGAGTCTTAAGCGTATGTCTTATAGGCTGGCAGCGCATAGGTGCTAAATTTTATGCACCAAGGCACTACCCCTGTATTTTAACTCCTAGAGCTTTCCAAATGACAAATAAAAGGACATATACATAGAAATGCACAGGTGCTGGTCAAAAAGTTTATCTCGCACCCTTAAACTTCATGTACGCTTATCAGTTATCCTGAACCAACCCCTTCACTAGCACAAATTGTTAGCACCGAGGCACAAGTCAGCAAAGTCAACTTGAATGATCTAAATAATTGAATTGAGTGTAATTAGACCAACATAAATTAATACAAAGTAATCCAAATATAAATAGTATAACATAAAGCACTTTACCCTAAACCAAGCTTAAATGAGTCTAAACCCAATCCATAGCCCACCTTAGTTTGACTTGGGTAGCCAACCACTAGCCCAAAAGATGTTGATGAGGTGGAGCCAAAAGATAAAGAGATGACATGGAGGGAAAGTCTAAATCATGTACACATGAAGCCAAAGAATCTCATTTCCTCCTCATCCCTTAATCTATTTGACTTAAGTTGCAACTTATAACTTAGTTAAGACTTGACTTAGGCAAGAGGCTCCAATCAAAAAGCCATGTGATGATTAAGGTGACAGAGGGAGGATAAGGTGAAGTTCATGGAGAGTAAGCATGGTCGATCCACCCCATACCCTCCAAAGCCTACCCATGCTTGATCCCTTGATGATGCTCTCAATTGAATAAAACCCTATCTTTGACCTTCCCACCACCTCGTAGATGACCTCACCTTGAAACTAATAGGATAGCTCTCAGGCACCTATAAAAAGAAGAAGAGAAGGCAAATTGATGGTTGATGTTGATTCCATCACCTTCCTTAAGTAGAATCAAATAGGTGTTACTTAGCTATAACACCTAAAACTTGGTGTGTGTGTGTGTGTGTGTGGGGGGGAGATTATAGAAATTTTAATTTTAACTTTCATAGAAAACTTAAATATTTAATAATAATGTTTTTAGTAAATGAAACAACCAAAAAAATAATGGTAGAAAAGTAAAGAAAGAGAACATTGAGATTTTTTGTGGTTCGACCAAACCTCAAAAACTGGCCTACATCCATGCCTAGCCACCTAGGCTAGGAATTCACTAAACTAAAGTTAGAATTACAACAAATCTCTCATACTCTCTTTCATGAGCAAGTACAACCCAACATGTACTCTCCTTAATGGGAAAGTACAACCCAACAAATACTTTCCTTAACGGGCAAGCACAACCCAACAAGAAATCAAGACAAGGCAAAGAGAAAGATACAAGTCTAACTCTCAATTTTAAAATATTTTTACACTCAAAACTCAATCTATGCTGATATTAAGGCAATTGAATATTAATGAAAAAGAGAGCTCACTTTAACTTTAAATAAAATTAAAACAAGATCTTCAATCAAGCATATAATGCAATTAAGTTACTTTATGTTGCTTAAATGATCTTTAAAAGTTTGAGATGATATTCTTGAATGGCATTGAAATGCAAACTAAAATGCAATCACCAAAAACTTTACTTCAAATTCTTTTTACACAAGCTAACTTTCATTCAAATGATAAAAGTTTTTGCAATTTAAATGCCTAAACAATCACTTGAATAAGGATTTTATTTGTATCATACGAAAACTATCACATAGCATAAACTAATTGAACACAAGTAATCAATAAGCACAAAATAATTTATGCAAGATGTGGTGTGGTCGGCCAAATGGGGAAAGAGATGAAATAAGATGTTATGCATATTCAAATTTAACCAACCTATATGAAACTTTAAGCCAAAGGGATAAATAATGATATTCAAATGATTAAGAACTTAAGAAATTATTAGCCTTTAAAAGAAAAAAAAGTAATATCCAATGATTAAGCACAAAATAAATTAATTTCCTTATGTTAGATTTAGGACAAATAAAAATCAAAATATTATCAAGTAGTTAAGCCCACACAAATTGATCTTCTTATGTTTGTTCTTGGACAAAAAAAAATTAAAGATTATCTCATGAATTAACATAAGAAAATTTGCATAACCTTGTAAACTTCAAAGCCAAGAAGAAATAAAAAAAAAAGTTTGAGAACTTAGCACCTTAGAAATTCAACACCAAGGCAATGATGTTTCCGGCCAAGAGAGGAAACACACAAAACCTTCACTTTTTCCAATCAATCTTTAGGCCAAATAAATGTCCAATATAAAGAGAAGAATGATGAGGAATGCTTGCACTTGAATCACCAAAAATCTCCAAGAAATGCTTTAGCAAGAATTTGGCCAATGGTGAGCAAGAGAGCAAAAGAGTATAAGAGTTTTTAACTTTTTGGAACCTTTTTAAAGTTGAAATAAGATTACTAAATATATGAGGGAGGTATCTAGGGTCGGGAAAAAATAGATCTAATGAAAGAGAAATTATTTTGGCATCAATTTGAATTTCAAATTCAAGGGTGAAGGGATAGGCCAAAGAAATCTTCCATAGGCTCCTTTACAAATTTGTTTCAACCCAATATGGAATGTATGTTATGTGATTTATGGATAAGGATAGAGGAATTCCCATATTAAATTTGGCCAAAAAAGTTTATATATGAAGGAAAAAATTTTGAATAAAATAAATCCATGAAAAATCCATTCAAGGATTTCAGCCAAAAGGAGTTTCCTAAAATAGAAAATTCTTAAAATAATGCATGAATCAATTTAGATCAAAGCTGATTGTATTGAATACTTATTGAATGTATAAATATTATTTAAATTTATTAAATTTAATGCATAGTGGTCGGCCACCCTTAAACTTTACTAAAATAGGTCAAATTCAAAAAGGAAAGGAATTATTTTGAAAAAGAGGGTTCATTTGAATTTAAATTTAAAATAACTTGAAGTAGATTAATTAGGGTTTTGATAATGATAGTTAATCATTCATAGGACTTACAACATATTCCTTTAAAAAATTGATTTGATTTAGCAAGTACATGTCATGCATGAAGAAGATTGAATTAAAGAATCATTCAAAAATAATTCAAATTCAAAAATTCTAATAAATGAATTTTAAAATATGAAAATAAGGGAAAATGATATGAAACTATTTTGTATGAATTTCACACTATTTTTTACACAAAATGTATTAAAAAATTCAGCCAAAATAATGTTAAGATGAAAATGATAATAAGAGAGAGAAGAAAAAAATAATAGGAGAGAGAATAGTAGGAGAAAGGATAATTTTAGGATAATTCAATTTTCATGCACTAAAAATATGACTAAAATTATGAATGACATGGAAATGATTTAATAAAGTTTAAACATAATTTATCTTGCTTGACCACTCATTTAATGGAACCTATTTCATGCATTTAATTAATACTATGCAAAATGAATAATTTAATGAATAATTTTAAAATTAAGATATAAAAAGATATAAATAATTTTAGAATGATAAAATTTAAATTGAATGAATAATTTATTTTATCTTATTGAGATTTTCATTTTCCTTAATATAGTAATTCCTAGAAAAATTTTACTTAGTTCATGTCTAGCAGCTTCAGCAATTTGAATAACTAAAGAATGAGGAGCTGAAGAATTTTGTCTACGCACTTGAATTTAACTTGATTAGTGCCATTTAAACATGTATTTTTTATCATCAAAATTAATCTCATATGAGATGGAGCTCATGGAATCAAAAATCTCTCCCTTTTTTATGATGGCAAATATATGTTGGTGTTAAATAGTGATGAAAGCCCAAAATGACCTTTCATCAACCTTTGAAATATAATTTGCATTAAAGAAAATTTATGGAGAGTAAATAACCAAAATTTTAGATAATTCAACATTTTTAAGAAAAATAAAATAAGAATATAACATGAGGATAACATGAAAAAGGCTCCCCCTAAAACTATGCATCATAAAGATAAAGAAAACCAACATACATTTTCTCCCCCTTTTGACAACATCAAAAAGGTTTAACCATGAACAGTAATAAAATTACATGCTTAGATCTAACATGCCTTACATGAATCTTAGGGTATAAAAATATTCTTCAGGTAGTGGTTTAGTAAAAATGTCCTCAATTTGTAAATCTGTGCAAATAAAATTGATATTCACATCACTTTTACTTGAATGATCCTGAATAAAGTGATGTAACTTCTATGCATTTAGTTCTAGAGTGTTGGATATGATTTTTTATCAAATAAATTGCACTAGTATCATCACACTTAATAATGATGTGATATAATATAATTCCAAAATCTTCTAATTGTTACTTCAACTAAAGAACCTGAGCAACATAGCTTCTAACAACTATATACTCAGCTTCAGTAATTGAAAGAGAAATAGAGTTTTGTTTTCTATATGACCAAGATACTAATGATGATCCTAAAATTGACATGTTCATGATGTGCTTTTTCTTTTTTACTTTACATCTTACAAAGTCAACATCATAATAAGCAATCAAGTCACATGAAAGTAAATTTTTAAGATACCACAAACCTAATCTAGAAATGCTAATTAAATAATAAAAGATATTCTTAATAGCAATTAAATTAGATTCTTTTGAAGCAGTCAAAAAATGAGCATATAAATGTACAACAAACATAATATCAAGCCTACTAGTAGCAAGATATAAAAGAAAATTAATCATACTTCTATAAAGTTTTTAATAAACTGGTTTTTCTGACTCATCTAAATCAAGTTTTAGATATGAGAGTCTTCTAGATTTAAAATTTCATATTAAACTCTATCAAGTCAATAGGTTTGATAAATAAAAGTGCCTCTTGTTGTCATCAAGAAAAAATGAGTTCACATCATGTGTTGGCTTAATTAGCCTCATGTTCAATTTGATTAATTTTGATGATAACAAACAAATGCTTGATGTTCTAATGAATATTTTTATGTGTTTTAGATATATCAATTGCTAATTACATATCCAATACATCTCACAAATTGTTAGAAGAAATTGCAAGAATAAAAGAATGAAAGGGATAATGTGAAGCTCATGATTTTAGGTTATATGACTATTCATATGAGTTCTTTGGCATGAATCAATTTGCTCACAACTTAACATACTATTTTAATGAGGTTAATTTATGTAAATATTTATTTAATTAACATTCAATTATATGTTTTTTCTACATAGCAATAAAATTGTCAAAGTAATAAATGATCATAACTATTAAGTATAATTATTTTACTTAATATAATTAGGTATTTTAATTTAATTTCTGGTTATATGATAACTAACATATTTATGATTATATATAAATTATATCATAATTTTTAAATGTCACATGTCAAAATTAACAAAATATATATAAAATTTTGTATTTTAGCCAAAGTCATTGTTTAATCAAAGAATTCATATCTCGATTTTATCTCCATCGGATTCCTTGGATTTTTTCCTTTAAAATAAGTGGTTACATGACCCACTTTGCATTAAAATTGAATTTATTATGATTTTTTAAACATTACCCATTTTAATAATAATGGATGCATGCTACATGCTTTGAATATATTAAGAGCTACATTTGATTACTTTTGACTTTCCCATGTGAATAGCTGAATTTTTGCTGCTAAATTTAATATTTGTTTAATATAAATTATATTTTTATTGAATATTAAATTATCACATGATAACATGAGGTTTGTATAATATATTTCTTTGAAATAATTTTTAAATGACCTTCTTGCCTATAAATAGCCCTCATTCTCTTCATGAAAGCATCCCTCATTCAAAATTCAAAATCTCTCCAGCAAATCTAAGAGAAAATCTCTTAAATGTTCCTTCCAAGTGTTCTCCAAATATTGCAAGATCAAATCCTTGGTTTGGAAGCTTCAACATCTTCAATGAAGCAAGCCTTTTAAATTACTTGAGTTTGTTTTCTTGATCTTAATACTTCTTAGTTGTTCATGCTATTTTCACCATCTATTTCTTCTTTCTAATTTATACTTTTGGTGGATTAGTCTTTGAACATTGGTTTTCACATCAAAGTTTCTCAATCATTTTTTTTGGTGCAAAACTCTTGTGATAATTTGTAGGATCTATTTCAACTTGCTGAAATTTTAGCTTCCTACAAATTTCTTTTGGTTTCTTGAAATATTTCTTCTTTGGTCTTATTTTGAAAGATCATTTATTCTTAGATCTATTTTAGAAGTATATTTTAAGCATTTTAAAATAAATTATTGTGCTGAAATTATTTTTTATTTGCTAGATCTCTCTTTTTTTTAATTGAAAGCTTACTAGCCAACTTAGATCTATCATATACTTATTTTTTTTATTTTGTGATCATTAGCATTAATTGAAAGAATCTTTTGGTTAAAATAAATTACTCCTTGCTGAAATTTATTTTATTATGAAAAGAATATTGTGAATTTATTTTGAAATCATTTTGTATTATTCTACAAATTATAATAACATAAACATCCTAGTTAGATCACTTTAAGATATTTATTTTTTTTAAGTGAGCATTTTGCCAAATTTTTTAAGTTGTAAAGTGATCATTTATAAGTTGTGAGATCACTTTTTGAATTTGATTGCTTGGTATATTTGTGAGAGATTTACTTTATCAAAATTTATTATTTTGTGTTGAAAAATTTATTTTGGGGTTGTACTCGTCCCTTTGTAGGAGAGTACATATTATTGTAGGGGTTGTACTCGCCCCGTTATAGGAGAGTACTTTTTTTGTAAACCATTTTTCATTTAGTGGATTCCTAGCCAAGGGTGGCTGGTGATAGGCGGTTTTGGGGTTTAATTGCCTAAAAAAAATGCCTCTTGTCTCTATTTACTTTATTGTATTTTTATTTTTCTGCATTTAGAATTATATCTTATCATTATAAAATCAAAATCTAATTTTCTATTTAAAATTAAAATTTAAGTTTTGAAAATTTTAATATTACCCAATTCACCCCACCTCTTGGGTGCTATAGTGTCTCACAATTGGTATCAGAGCCTAGGCTCTTTTATTGGCTTAACAACCAAGAGTAAATCTTTTCACTATGGCACAAGGTTTCACAAAGGGTTCATTACCTGAGGGACAATCCACTCATAGACCTCCACTTTTAGATAGTGTACCATTTGATTATTGCAAAAATAGAATTAGTACATTCTTAAGAGGTCAAGATGCACGATGTGGTATATGTTGACACATCAATATCATACACCCAGTAGAAGTAAATGGCATTAAAGTAGAAAAACCTTTTGAGAATGGTCTATATAGGCGAGAACTTGATGAATTAAATGCTAGGGCTTGTAATACTTTACATTGTGCTTTATTACGATGATTACATGAAAATTTCTATGTTAAGTACAATAAAAGAAATATGGGATAAACTTATTATAACTTATGAAGGAACTAGTGAAGTTAGAGATGCTCACATAAATAGACTTGTTCATGATTATGAGTTATTTCATATGTCTCCTTACGAATCTATTTCGATATGTATACTAGATTTATGAAAATAATTAACACATTACATTCTCTTGGAAAACATATAGGAATCAAGACTTAGTTTATAATATTCTTAGATGTCTTCCAAAAGAATGGAAGCTAAAGTAACATTATTAGTGAAGCTAAAGATTTATCTACTTATCCACTTGATCAGCTTTTGGGTTCTTTGATAGCACATGAACAGTTATTGCTCAAAGGGATAAGATGGATAACTCGGCAAAAAAGGAGAAAGGAAAAGCCATTGCACTACAAGTTGATGATAGTGATGAGCATAACACCTCAAGCTCGGATGGTGATTGTGATGAGGTGGTCATGCTTTCCAAAAGGCTTGGGAACTTGCTAAGGAAGAAGAATCAAAGGTATAAAAAATCTAAAATTATAAATTTCAAACTAAGAAATTTCCTACAGTGAAGGGATCATTTGCTATCATTGTAAAAAACGGACACATAAGAGGTGATTGTCCGAACTTGTTGAATCAAAGAAAAAGAAATTGATGTAAACAAAAGAAAAATATGAAGGAGAAAAAGTACCATAAGAAGAAGAAGAAGACTTTATGGGCCAATCCAGATTCAAATGAATCAAGTACTCATCGGATGAAGAGGTCAACATATGTCTTATGGCAAATGGAGAATCGACTTAGATTCTCAAGAGGTAATGATATATCTTATGATGAATTAGATGATGCTTTTAATGATTTAGTTATTGAATATAAAAAATTAAAAGAAAATATAAAACCTTAGAAAAGAACATAAAAATTTAGATATGCATTTTTGTGATTTAAAAATGAATGTGATAATTTAAAAAGTAAAAAATCTTTACTAAATTGTTCCTTAGTTGTAGGTAAACTTGAAAGAGAGAATATCTTATTAAAAGCAAGATTAGAATTATGTTTAAAATCACAAGTTCATTATAATACTTCATCAAGAAAAACATTTAATAAAATTATTTGCATCATACACATCCCACTCATATACCTTATAATTATCATTCTAAATCATATGCAAACACTAATGTTTGGTGCAACTATTGCAATAAAAGGGCATATTTCATTTGATTGCTATGCATGTAAAATACAAAATACTAAGCAATCATCTTATGTATGGGTACCAAAAGGTACAAGCACTACACAAACCATGCATACTAAATATCTTACTTCAAATTTAGAATGTGGACCCAAACATGTTTGGGTTCCAAAAGTTAACATGTGAGTTTATTTTGTAGGAATGCCTTCAAAGCAAAATCAAAGAAGGCATGTGGTACTTGACGGATGTTCAAGACATATGACGGAGATAAAGATAAATTCACAACTTTAGAATCAAGTGATGGAGGATTTGTTACATATGGAGATAATGCGAAGGGAAAAATCATTGGCATTGGTTCTATTTGTAAGAATTCTATCACTTTAGATAAAGTTTTTCTAGTAGAAGGATTAAAACATAATTTAATTTCTATTAGTCAATTATGTAATAAAGGTTTGAATGTAGTATTCCATGCATCATATTGCATTATAAAAATAATGAAAATGTTTTCTAGTAGGGAAAAGATACAAAAATATTTATGTCATTGATTTAGATAGCTTTCATGATGTAAATTTAAACTTACTTTGTTTTAAAAGCACTCATGATGATATATGGTTATGGCATAGGAGACTATGTCATACACACTTAATAAAATTGCTAAACTTGATTTAGTAGTTGGTTTTAAATTAAATTTTCATTCAAAGTATGTTTGTGATGCATGTATTCATGGTAAACATTCTTGAAGCTCATTTAAAAGTAAAAATATTGTTTCTACTTCTAGACCTCTAATTATTGCACATGGATTTATTTGGTCCTATTAGCACACTAGCTTAGGTGGAAAAATTATGGTTTTGTTATTGATGATTTCTCTAGATATACTTGGGTTTTATTTGTAACTTACAAGGATGATGTTTTGGTGAGTTTAGAAAGTTTTCTAAATATATTCAAAGAGAACAAGGCCTTTTGATTAATAGGGTTCAAACGATCATGGTGACGAATTTGAAAATAAATTATTTGAGGATTATTGTGATGAACTTGGGATTAGACATAATTTTTTACCTAGAACTCCCCAACAAAATGGAGTAGTAGAGAAAAAATAGAATATTAATTGAATTAAGTAGATCTATGCTTGATGAGTATAAATTGCCAAAATATTTTTAAGCGATAAGCATGTTATGTAATGAATAGGATCTATTTTAGACCAATTTTGAAGAAGACACCCTATGAATTATTTTTTTGGAAAGAAGCCTAAGATTGAACACTTTCATGTATTTGGATGTAAATGCTTTATTTTGAATAATGGAAAAGATCATTTAGGTAAGTTTGATTGCAAATCGATGATGGTATTTTCTTAGGATACTCTCTTCTAGTAGAGCTTATAGAGTTTACAATAAAAGAAAAATGATTGTAGAAGAATCAATACATGTTATTTTTGATGAAAATTTGATTGATCCTATTAGAAATGAAGTGATTGATGAAGAGATTGATAACTTTAAGAAAATATCTTTAGAAGATAATATGGATGATTCATTGCCTAAAAAATGGAAATATAATAAAAATCATCCAAAGGAACTAATTATAGGAGATCCTTCAAAAGGAGTTATGACTAGAAGACATAGGAGAGAAGTTGTAGATCATTCAACATTTTATCGAGGTTGAACCTAAAAATTTAGAAGAAGCATTAAATGATAATTTTTGGATTATTTCTATGGAAGAGGAGTTGAATCAATTTGTAAGAAATGATGTTTGAGAATTAGTCCCAAGACCCCAAGATCAAAATGTCATTGGAACAAAATGGATCTTTAGGAATAAGCTAGATGATTCAGGTTGTATTGTTAGAAATAAAGCTAGGTTAGTTGCACAAGGGTACACAAGTTGAAGGTATAGATTTTGAAGAATCTTTTGCACCAGGCTAGAAGCTATCGGTTACTCCTTGCTTATGCTTGTTTTAGAAATTTTAAACTTTTTCAAATGGATGTCAAAAGTGCATTTTAAATGGATTTATTGACCAAGATGTATTTGTAGAGCAACCACCTGATTTGAAAGCCTTGATTATCCAAATCATGTGTATAAATTAAAGAAAGCTTTATATGGTTTAAAATAGGCTCTGTGCTTGGTATGATAGGCTAAGTATTATTTTTGATAAACCATGGATTTGGAAATGGTAGAGTAGATACCACTTTATTTTTTAAGAACATAGATGATGATTTGATTATGGTACAAGTGTATGTAGATGATATATTATATGGAAGTATAAATGAATCTTCGTGCCATGAGTTCTCATCTTCAATGTCTAAAGAGTTTAAAATTAGTATGATGAGAGAACTTAATTTTTTCTTAGGTCTTCAAGTAGCAACAAGAAAATGGCACATTCATCAAACTAAGTACACAAATGAATTGATTGAGAGGTTTGACATGAAAAGATTTAAATCTAGTAAAACTCCTATGAGACCATCTACAAAATTGGATTTAGATGAATTAGGAAAATCTGATCAAAAAACTTTATAGGAGTATGATAGGTTCACTTTTATACCTTCTAGTAGACTTGATATTATATTTGTTTATTTGTGTGCTCATTTTCGGCCAACCCAAAAGAATCTCATTTAATAGCGGTCAAGCATCTTTCGGTGATAGGCACTACTAGTCGTTTATGGTATCCTAAAATTCTTTATCATGTGATTTGGTTGCTTATTCGATGCGACTTTGCGGATGCAAAGTAGATAGAAAAAGTACATCAAATATTCATTTTAGGATCATCGTGTCTTGGTCATCTAGAAAATAAAATTTTGTAGCTTTATCCACTGTGAAATACATATGTAGGTAGTTCTCAGTCCTTTGGTTAAAGCAACAATTAGATTTTGGTATTAAGCAAGATCACATTCTAGTTCAATGTGACAATAATCTATTAGTTTGACTAAAATCCTATCCAAAGACTGAACCAAGCATATAGAAATTAGACATCATTTTATTAGGGATCATGTTTTGAAAGGTGATGTTAATATTAATTTTATTAGCGATTTACAAATTGGATATTTTTACAAAACCCTTACAGGAAGAATATTTTGTACTTTAAGACGCTCTTGGAATGTTAGATCCTAATATTTAAAATTGTATGTAGTTTGTTCTCACTTTTTGATGTTGTCAAAAGGGGGAGAAGAGTAAAATGTTGGTTAATATTAAGTCTATGACTTATTTAATGCATACATTTAGGGGGAGCAACATTATTCATCTCATATGCATAAATTTTTTTTAATAGAATTTCTTTCAAAAACTATGATGAAAGGTCAATTTGCACCTTCATCAAAATCAATACCCAACATTAGTTTGTCATCATCAAAAAGGGGGAGATTGTTGGCTTAATTAGCCTCATGTTCAATTTGATTAATTTTGATGATAACAAACAAATGCTTGGATGTTCTAATGAATATTTTATGTGTTTTAGATATATCAATTGCTAATTACATATCCAATACATCTCACAAATTGTTAGAAGAAATTGCAAGAATAAAAGAATGAAAGGGATAATGTGAAGCTCATGATTTTAGGTTATATGACTATTCATATGAGTTCTTTGGCATGAATCAATTTTCACAACCTAACATACTATTTTAATGAGGTTAATTTATATAAATCTTTATTTAATTAACATTTAATTATATGTTTTTCTACATAGCAATAAAATTGTCAAAGTAATAAATGATCATAACTATTAAGTATAATTATTTTATTTACTTAATATAATTAGGTATTTTAATTTAATTTGCTGGTTATATGATAACTAACATATTTATGATTATATATAAATTATATCATAATTTTAAATGTCACATGTCAAAATTAACAAAATATATAAAATTTTGTATTTTAGCCAAAGTCATTGTTTAATCAAAGAATTCATATGATTTTATCTCCATCGGATTCCTTGATTTTTTCCTTTAAAATAAGTGGTTACATGACCCACTTTGCATTAAAATTGAATTTATTATGATTTTTAAACATTACCGATTTTAATAATGGATGCATGCTACATGCCTTGAATATATTAAGAGCTACATTTGATTACTTTTGACTTTTCCATGTGAATAGCTGAATTTTTGCTGCTAAATTTAATATTTGTTTAATATAAATTATATTTTTTATTGAATATTAGATTATCACATGATATCATGAGGTTTGTATAATATATTTCTTTGAAATAATTTTTTAAATGACCTTCTTGCCTATAAATAGCCCTCATTCTCTTCATGAAAGTATCCCTCATTCAAAATTCAAAATCTCTAGAAAATCTAAGAGAAAATCTCTTAAATGTTCCTTCCAAGTGTTCTCCAAATATTGCAAGATCAAATCCTTGGTTTGGAAGCTTCAACATCTTCAACTAAGCAAGCCTTTTAAATTACTTGAGTTTGTTTTCTTGATCTTAATACTTCTTAGTTGTTCATGCTATTTTCACCATCTATTTCTTCTTTCTAATTTATACTTTTGGTGGATTAGTCTTTGAACATTGGTTTTCACATCAAAGTTTCTCAATCATTTTTTTTGAAAACTCTTGTGATAATTTGTAGGATCTATTTCAACTTGCTGAAATTTTTAGCTTCCTACAAATTTCTTTTGGTTTCTTGAAATATTTCTTCTTTGGTCTTATTTTGAAAGATCATTTATTCTTAGATCTATTTTAGAAGTATATTTTAAGCATTTTAAAATAAATTATTGTGCTGAAATTATTTTCATATTTCCTAGATCTCTCTTTTTTTTTAATTGAAAGCTTACTAGCCAACTTAGATCTATCATATACTTATTTTTTTTATTTTGTGATCATTAGCATTAATTGAAAGAATCTTTTGGTTAAAATAAATTACTCCTTGCTGAAATTTATTTTATTATGAAAAGAATATTGTGAATTTATTTTGAAATCATTTTGTATTATTCTACAAATTATAATAACATAAACATCCTAGTAAGATCACTTTAAGATATTTATTTTTATTAAGTGAGCATTTTGCCTTGCCAAAATTTTTAAGTTGTAAAGTGATCATTTATAAGTTATGAGATCACTTTTGAATTTGATTGCTTGGTATATTTGTGAGAGATTTACTTTATCAAAATTTATTATTTTGTATTTTTTTTGTGTTGAAAATTTATTTTGGGGTTGTACTGTCCTTTGTAGGAGAGAGTATATTGTTGTAGGGGTTACTCGCCCGTTATAGAGAGAGTACTTTTGTAAACCATTTTTATTTAGTGGATTCCTAGGGGTGGCTAGGCATGGTAGGCGGTTTGGGGTTTGAACCACATAAAAATGTGCCTCTTGTCTCTATTTACTTTATTGTATTTTTATTTTTGCTGCATTTAGAATTATATCTTATCATTATAAAATCAAAATCTAATTTTCTATTTAAAAATTAAAATTTAAGTTTTGAAAATTTTAATATTACCCATTCACCCCTCTTGGGTGCTATAGTGTCTCACACATCTAAAATTCTTTGGGCATCAAAGATGAAAACTCAACACATAAAGATTCATTTGTATTACCAAATAAAATGTCATCCACATAAATTTGAAAAATAATCAAATCATCATCTAAATTCTTAAAGAATAGGGTGGTATCTACTCTACCCTTCCTAAAACTATGATCTATAAGAAAACTACTCAATCTATCATACCAAGCTCTAGGAGCTTATTTCAATCCATACAATGCTTTCTTTAATTTAAAAACATGATCCAAAAATTCCATATTTTCAAAACCAAGAGGTTGTTCTACAAAGACATCTTGATCTATAATTCCATTTAAAAATATACTTTTTACATCTATTTGAAATAATTTAAAGTCTTTGTAACAGGCATAGGCAAAGAGCAATCTAATAGCTTTTAATCTAGCTACAGGGGCAAAGGATTCTTCAAAATATATCCCTTCAATCTGAGTATATCCTTGTGCAACCAATCTAGCTTTATTTCTAATAATGTGTCTCGAGTCATCTAACTTATTCATAAAGACCCATTTGGTTCCTATAACACCTTGATCTTGAGGTTTATGAACTAATTCCCACACATCATTTCTAACAAACTGATTTAATTCTTCTTCCATAGCTACAATCCAATAGTGAACCTCCAAGGCTTCATTTATTGATTTTGGTTCATTCTCAAATAAGAACACATAATGATTCATTATTTCTTTAGATTGTCTTCTAGTTCTAACTCCTTAAGAGGGGTCTCCAATAATCAAGTAATTTGGATGATTCTTAATGAATTTTCAATCTTTAAATAAAGAATCAACTATATTTTCTTCCAAACTCATTTTTTAAAATCATCTACCTCTTCTTCAATTATATCATCTTTAATAGGATATATAGGATTTTTCATCAAAAATGGCATGTACTAATTCTTTAGCAATCATTTTTCTTTTACTCTAAACTCTATAAGATCTACCATTCAAAGAATATCCTAAAAAGATACCATCATCAGATTTACTTTCAAACTTTTCTATAGAGTCTTTACCATTATTCAAAATGAAGCTTTTATAATCAAAGATATGAAAATAACTAATCTTAGGTTTCTTACAAAAGAACAACTCATAAAGGGTCTTATTTAAAAGAGGTCTCAAGTAAACACGATTCATAACATAGCATGAAGTGTTAATGGCTTCTACCCAAAAATACTTAGGCAACTTATAATCATCAAGCATAGCTCTACTTAATGCAACTAAAATTCTACTTTTTCATTCAACAACACCATTTTGATAAGCGGTTCTATGAGCACAAAAATAATGTTTAATACCAAATTCATCATAAAAAATTTTAAAATTTTTATTTTCAAATTTACCACTATGATCAGATTGAATTTTACTAACAAGAATATTTCTATCATGCTGAATATGTTTAACAAATTTTCTAAAATGTTCAAAAGAATCATTTTTTTGAATTAAAAATATAACCCAAGTAAACCTTAAGTAATCATCAATAATAGGAAAACCATAGAATTTTCCACCTAAACTAGCAGTGCTAACAGGACCAAATAAATCCAAATTCAATAATTCAAACGGTCTAGTTATAGGAACAATATTTTTATTTTTGAAAGAATGTTTAGAATGTTTTTGATGAATACGTGTCTCACAAACATAATCTGAATGAAAATTTATTTTAGATAAACCATCAACAAGATCAAGTTTTGCAATTTTGTTTAAAGAATGCGTGTTAATGTGACATAACCTTTTATGCCATAACCAAACAACATCAAGTGACCTTTTGAAACAAAGCAAATTTAAATTTGTATTACTTGCATTTTCAAAATAAATAAGGTAAATATTTTTTTTATCTATGACCAATAAACAAAACAATTTCCTTATTTCTATTAGTACAGAAAGATGCATGAAATTCAACATTAAATCCTTTATCGCATAATTGACTAATGGAAATAAGATTATGCTTTAAACTTTGAAAAAACTAAACTCTATCTAAAGTAATTGAATCCTTAGAAATAGAACCAACTCCAATTATCTTTTCTTTAGTATTATCACCATAAACTACAAAGCCTTCTTCACAAGATTCTAAAGTAGAAATTTTATAGTTATCACATGTCATATGTCTTGAACATCCACAGTCCAAGTACCATATGCCTTCTTTGATTTTGCTTTGAAGTCACTCTTTCAAAATAAAATCAATGGTCAACTTTTGAAACCTAAACATGTTTGGGTCCACATCCAAATGAAAATATATGCAATGAATGTTGTGTTGTATGTGTAGCTATTTTGCTTTTAGGAATCCAAATAAATTTTGAATTTGAAAATGATTGAGAATTTCTTGCAAGAAATCAAAGGATACTTGACCTTTTTTATTAGAAAAATTAGATGTAACATTTGTATTTACATAAGGTCTAAATTTACATGATCTTGATTAATTTGATGACTTATGTCTAACAAATGGAACATGTGAATGTAATCTACAAGAATCTAATTTTGCTTGAAATATTAAATTTTTCTTTTTCAACTTCTCCATAAGTGTTGATTGATCTATTAAAGCATATTTCTTAGACTTTATTTCAACAATTTTCTTTCTAAAGATGAAGCATGCATTTCTAAAATTTTCTTTTCTATTTCTAACATATTGAGCTTTTTTTTTTCTTTGACTTTTTATATTCATGTGCTAATTCATTGAATGCATCATCTAATTCTTCATAAAAATAATCTTTACATACCTCACTTGGAATCCACATCAACCATAAGATATATATTTGCTTCTTCCTTTGAAGTGTCATCACTTGATTCTTCTAAACTAGAGTTTGCCCAAAGTGCTCTCTTTTTTTTTCTTCTAAGGCTTTTTATTTTTCCAAGACTTTTTTCTTTCAACTTTTTTTTTTTACTAAGTTTGGACACTCACCTCTTATATGTTCAGGCTTTTTGTAATTGAAGCATACTATTCCTTCTCCTACATTCAATCTTTTAGTAGGAAATTTATGTACTTTAGATTTTCCATACCTATGGTTTTTATTATTGGTCATATTTTCTAGCCTTTTTGAAAGGAAAGCAATCTCATCACTATCAACATCTGAACATGAAGAATTTTTTTTCACAACTATCTTCTACCTGCAAAGCAATTAATTTTTCTTCCTCTTTCTTTCATAAAGAGTCTTTTTGATCATTTTGTGCAATAACCTATTCATATGCTATCAAAGAACCAAGAAGCTGATCAAGTGTATAAGCAGTTAAGTCCTTAATTTCACTAATAGTAGTATCTTTTGCATCCTAATCTTTTGGAAGGCATCTTAAAATATTATAAATTAAATCTTTAATTTTATACTTTCTTCCAAGTGAATGCAAAGTATCTATAATATTCATGAAGTGAGTATACATATTAGAAATTCTTTCATTTGGTAACAGGATAAATAATTTATATTCAAGTAGTAACCTATTTATGTGAGCATCTTTAACTTTGTTAGTACCTTCTTAAGTAAGAATCAATTTATCCTATATTTCTTTTACAATAGTAAGCATTGAAATTCTCATGTAGTCATCAAGAAGTAAAGCACATTAAAGAATGTTACAAGTCTTTGCATTAAATTCATCCAATTCTCTTTTAGAAGTAGATCATTCATCAAAAGGTTTATCAACTTTTAAACCATTCATATCAATAGTGGGTGTGTGATATTGGTGTGTCAACATGCCACATTCTAGAATCTTATCCATAAATAAAAGTACTAATGCATTTTTTTCAATAATCAAATGGAACATTATCAAGTAAAGGTGGTATATTTGTAGACTGTCCTTGAAGTAGTATACCTTTAGGAAAAACTTGTGCCATTGCAATCAAACTCAGTGATATTAATCCACAAATTGAACCTGGCTCTGATACCAATTGTTACTTATTACCCCCAATAGGGGAGGTGAATTGGGTTTTAAAAAAGAATTTTAGAAAATTTAATTTTAACTTTCATAGAAAACTTAAATTTTTAAAAATAATGTTTTTAGTAAATGAAACAACAAAAAATAATGGTAGAAAAGTAAAGAAAGAAAACATAGAGATTTTTATGTGGTTCGGCCAAACCTCAAAAACTGGCCACATCCACACCTAGCCACATAGGCTAGGAATTCACTAAACCAAAGTTGGGATTACAAAAAATCTCCCATACTCTTTTTCACAAGCAAGTATAACCCAACATGTACTCTCTAAATAAGCAAGTATATCCCAACACATACTTTCCTTAACAGGCAAGTACAACCCAACAAGAAATCAAGATAAGACAAAGAGAAAGATATAAGCCTAACTCTCAATTTTAAAATATTTTTGCACTTAAAACCCAATCTATACTGATATTAAGATAATTAAATATTAATGAAAAAGAGAGCTCACTTTAACTTTAAATAAAATTAAAACAAGATTTTCAATCAAGTATATAATGCAATTAAGTAACTTAATGTTGCTTAAATGATCTTTGAAAGTTTGAAATGATTTTCTTGAATGACTTTGAAATTCAAACTAAAATGCAATCACCAAAAAATTTACTTTAAAATCTTTTTCACACAAGCTAACTTTCATTCAAATGATAAAAAGTATTTCAATTTGAATGCCTAAATAATCACTTGAATAAGGATATGATTTATATCATGTGAAAGCTATCACATAACATATGCATAAACTAATTGAATACAAGTAATCAATAAGAACAAAATAATTTATACTAGATGTGGGGTGGTCGGCCAAATGGAGAAAGAGATGAAATATGATGTTAAGCACAATCAAATTTAACCAACCTATATGGAACATTAAGCCAAAGGGATAAACAATGATATTCAAATGATTAAGCATTTAGGAAATTATTATCCTTTAAAAGAAACAAAAGTAATATCTAATGATTAAGTACAAAATAAATTGATTTCCTTATGTTAGCTTTAAGCCAACAATAAATCAAAAAAAAATATCAAGTAGTTAAGTTCACACAAATTGATCTTCTTATGTTTTTTCTTGGCCTAACAAAATTGAAAGATTATGTCCTGAATGAACACAAAAAAATTTACATAACTTTATAAACTTCAAAGTCAAGAAGAAATAAAAGAAGTTTAAGAACTTAGCACTTAGAAATTCAACACCAAGGTAATGATATTTTCGGCCAAGAGAGGAAACACACCAAACCTTTACTTTTTCCAATCAATATTCTAGCCAAATAAATGTCCAAGGGAAAGAAAAGAATGAGGAGGAATTCTTGCACTTGATTCACCAAAAATCTCCAAGAAATGCTTTAGCAAGAATTCGTCCAAGGGTGAGCAAGACAATAAGAGAGCAAGAAAGAGTTTTTAACTTTTAAAATCTTTTTAAAGTTGAAATAATACTTTTAAATAGATGAAGTAGGAGCCTAGGGTCGGCCAAAAACTTATCCAATGAGAGGGAAATTAATTTGACATCAATTTGAATTTCAAATTCAAGGGAGAAGGGATCGACCAAAGAGATCTTTCATAGGCTCCTTTACAATTTTGTTTAAATACATTATGAAATGTATGCTATGTGATTAATGGCTTAGTATAGAGGAATTCTCATAGGAAATTTTTCCAAAAAAAATTTAGATATGAAGGAGAAAATTTTGAATAAAATAATTCCATGAAAAATTCATTCAAGGATTTCAGCCAAAAGGAATTTCCTAAAATAAGAAATTCTTAAAATAATGCAAGAATCAATTTAGATCAAAAGTGATTGTATTAAATACTTATTGAACTTTTAAATATTATTTAAATTTATTAAATTTAAAGCATAGTGGCCAGCCTCCCTTAAATTTTCCTAAAATAGGTCAAATTGAAAAAAGAAACAAATTGCTTTGAAAAAAAGGGCTGATTTAAATTTAAATTTAAAATAATTGAAATAGATTAATTAGACTCTAAATAATCATAATTAATCATTTTTGGGACGTTCAACATATTCCATAAAAAAATTGATTTGATTTAGCAAGTACATGTCATGCATGAAGAAGTTTGAATTAAAGAATAATTCAAAACTAATTCAAATAAATCAATTTTAAAATATGAAAAATGAGGGAAAATGATATGGAAATGTTTTGAATGAATTTCACACAATTTATTACACAATGCATTAGAACATTCGGCCAAAACAATGTTAAGATGAAAATGATAATAAGAGAGAGAAGAAAGAATAAGAGGAAAAAGGATAATTTTGAGATAATTCGATTTTCATGCACTAAAAATATGAATAAAATATTTGAATGGCATAGAAATGATTTAATAAAGTTTAAACATCATTTATTTTGCTTGACCACACATTTAATGAAACTTATTTTATGCATTTAGTTCATATTATAGAGAATGGATAATTTAATGAATAAATTTAAAATTAAGATATAGAAAAATATAAATAATTATAGAATGATGAAATTTAAATTGAATGAATCATTTATTTTATCTTAGTGAGCTTTTCATTTTCCTTAATATAGTAATTCCCAAAAAAATTTCCACCCACTCTATGTCTAGTAGCATTAGCAATTTGATATAACTTAAGAACAATGAGCTGAAGAATTTTTCTTATACAGTTGAATTTATCTTGATTAGTATAATTTGAACATTTATTTGTTATCATCAAAATTAATCTCATATGAGATGGGGCTCATGGATTCAACAATAAGAACAAACCTTTTCCCTCCTCCCAATCTTCTCTGGTCATTCTCCACACCTAACTTTGGTGGGCTACATTGGTGTTGGTCTCCATATGAAACTAGGGGTGTCAAGTCGCAAATCTTCTCCGAAATCTTCGTCCAATACCCTTGAACATTTTTGAAACAAAAGAGGGCACCAAAACCCTATGTCGGTGAGGTATGGTCAGACTCGATCCCCCTTTTATTTTAGCTTGGTCCTTTATAAAATAAATTTGGTCTCTAGTGAGATCAAATCATATGGATTGATTATAAATCATTCAATGATTATTTTGCAATAAAAATTATATATTTTTCAATATAGGGTTGATTGCAAATCATTCAATGATCATTCAATGAATTTGATCACTAGATATCAATAATAAAACATCAGCAGTCCTCGGCCTCTAGCAAAGATTAAAGACATAATCATCGTCATTCATTCCTTCAGTTTAGAATAGACGATCATGATTTAGTTACACTATATGATTTAAATTCTTATAGGAATCATGGGATGATTCTAGGCCATACAATCATTGATCGGACAGCCTTAAATCAAAGAATCATCCCTGTATGGTCCAATTACATGGAGCCATACATATAGGAGTGTCACGTAAGCACCCTATCAGCACTAACTAGATTAAATGGGATTTTTTGGATTTAAAAACTACAAAAAATACCAAAACTTTAAAATTTTATAGAATATAAAGTACCCGACAAAAAAAATAAGAGCTCTATGGATTCTTCTTAGTGAGAGTAATCCATTAAAACTAAAATCCCCAATTGGAATTAGGTTAATTTGGGTTAATTTGAGTTTAATTAAAAATAATCAAACCTAAATTAAATCAAAAATATTAATCTAATCAATTTGAAACTTTGAGTAGAAATTAAGGTTAAAATACTCCTTAGATTAATTTTTTAGGGCTTATTAATGATTGAAATAAAATATATAAAATTATTAATCTTCAAACCTTAATTTAATGAAACTAATATTAATAATAATTCAAGAAATTAAAAATTATTATGGAATTAACTTAAAACATCATAACAGATATCAATGAACCTAAGAAATATGTTGAAGCTTATTGAAACCAATTAATCCTCAAAATTACTTAATTAGTGAATTAAATTAATTAATTTATTTATTTAATTAACTTGGTCATTGAAAAATAAAAATAAGTCAACCAACAATAAAAAAAATTCGAAATAAACTCTCTCTTGATTCATCTTTCAGAGAAGAATTAGAAAAATGTAAAAGCCTTATATATGTCCTAATATTTTAAGCTTAATTTAAGTTTAATTAAAATAATTAAAACTTCAATTAATCCTAAAATATATTGATAATCCAAATGAAACTTTTGAAAAATGAAATTGGCAAGGAACCACACTGGGCATAAAAGTTGCAAAGAAAAATAACTTCTAGATCAAAGTTATTAAAATTTTAATTTGTAGGTCAATTTAAATCAAATAATAAATTAAAAAGAAAAAAAATTATAAAAATTAATAAAACCAACTCAAAGTATTTTCAATAACATCAGAGGACCTAAAGAAAATTTTCTAGAACTTTGAAGTTAAGAAATTTTAAAACTCACATATTTAAGGTCTAAGGAATAATTTAAAATATGTGAAATTAATTAAAAAATCCATGATAAATCAAATAATCAATTGAAAACTATGATTAATCAATCTCTAAATTCCATGTCCAAATAAATATTCATTAACATTGAAATCATCTTAAATCCATTTAATATTAACTGAATAATGATAATCATAAACATAAATAATTCTCCAAATTATCCAATCTAAATAACCTAGAAATTGGGATGTCCTAGACTAGGTTTGGGACCTTAAGTATTTTATCTCATTAGGTTTCTTAGGCTAAGATCAATAGTTAAGTATTAATAACCAAAATCTCATCATAAGAAGTTCAATTAAAAATGATAAACCCTTACTCATAAAACCTTCCCTTAAATCAACTTAAATAATAAATTGAACAATCAAATTTATAAAGACCCAAAATCATGAAATCTTAATAAGATAAACTATTTGAATAATGAAATTAGAAGATCTTTAAATCAAGTTTGAACCTTAATTTAAATTAACTAAATTAATCACCTTAAAGTACTTAAGTTTAACAAACATTCGCATTAATTAAATGTAAATTCACTTTCAAATAAGTAAATGAGATTAATCAAATTAAAATCTAATAACTAATCTAGAATATATGAAATTAAATAATCATTTTATCTTAAATCTTAATCAAATCAAATAAGTATAAAGTTGAACATAAAATCCAAATTATGAAATCGTATTCAATAACTAAACAACATTCAAATAAACCAATCAACATAAGATTTAAATAAATTAAATTAATTGAAATCAAATTAGAAGATCAAATTAAACTAAACAATCATTAAACAAAATGCAATCAAACAAATAAATTCAATGAACCAAATGATTAAACTCCTAATTAAATTTTAAATAAAAGTCATTTTAAATTGTAATCAAATTGTACCTTTGTTAAATTAAGATACAATAATTAATTTAAATCAAATTAAATGTGAAGATAGAATTATTAAATTTAAACAACATTAGAAAAATTATTCAATTAATATAAATCATATAAAGTTTAATAAAATATTTGAAATAAATTCTAAAGAAATGAATTAACATGAATTCAAACTAAACATTAATTAAATTAAATTCAAGTCAATTAAATACCTCAAATAAATCTAAAATTAAATAGATTCTCAATTTGACCCTTACAATGAATTTTCACCTCATAGTGGAAATTCTATTCTACTAGGATTAGGATGTTAAATAAAATGGGTTATGCCCAAAGTAGAATTTATTTTATTCATCATTATTTAAAAACTAAATTTAACTTGAACACAAAAAACAAACCTCAAATTGAAATAAAAATAAAATTAATTAAATCATTTAAATTGAAGCCATCCAATGGTAAATTAAATAAACTTTACTCAATCAAAACTTGAACCTAAAAGGGCCTAGTGCAGTCATACCACACCAAACCCTCTTTTCACACAGTAGATTACTAGGTCATCGACCCTAAACTTAGGATATGCCGATGATTTGTGATGTTTTATTATTTTATGGTGTACTATTTTAGACAAGATGGCTAGAGATTCTTTGCTTGCTAGTCTAGATATTAGGATGTTATTTTTAAGCTAACACTATTTTCTACAAAAAGCTGTGTAAAAGGGGTTGTCATAATAAATGTGATTTGCTTACAAGTGTTGCTCAAGTCCTATGCATAGCTCAATAGAATAAGTGAGCTTGGAAACCATTGGTGTTAAGCTCATATGTTTGAAATATAAACTGCTAGTGTGTTGTAGGTATTTTTTTTTTATGTCCATTTTATAAGGTTTAGGATTTTATTTTGAAATTTTTAAATGGAATGTGAGCTTACAATTAGGTTAGAATCTATGAGATCCAGGAATAGCATGAGCTGACTTTACTAGTAGATGGTACTCTACGAAGCCCAAGGAGACCTCTAAGAAAGGTGATGATTTTAGATCAAGACTTTAGTTCTAAGTCGGGCAGTATAAGGATAGAGCTCGGCTGCTCATTTTTCTTTTATTTTAAGGTGTACAACAGTACCTGATCACATTGGTCTATTTTATTAATTTAATTTAGTTTGATTTATTTTGGTATGTGCAATAGTGTTATATGCATTTCATATATTTCTTTTTGTGATTGTTATGTGTTCTGTGAAAATCCTAGAAATATTAGGCTCTTATAAAAACAAAATTTTATACCATATTAAACTAATCAAACTCAAACATAAATTGGAAACTCACAACCTCATCATAAATAAATCCCTAGGCTTAAATAATTAAAAATAATTATAAAGAATTAGACTTTATGAATCATGTGAGCATATTCATCATAATTCTTGAATTAGGCGCTTCACCCATTGCACATAAGGGGGCATATAACCTATGAGGATGATCACCCTTTTTGGGGAAGTGTGCCTTCTCATATTGATTTGGCCCATGACTCTTTTCTAATTATATCTCAGTATAGGCATGAAATTACATACCTATAGCCTTAAAAAAATTTTGAGTCAAGATACATAAAAATGAAAATTATTATATTAGTTAAGTGCATAATATACTAGCCATTATCTTAGGGTTAGGGAGTGAATTTAAGCACTTAACTTTCTTTCCTGAATACAGCAACTCATCCATCTTACATACATAATACTAGAATCATAGTTTTAAAATTGATTAGGTGGTGTTAGCAGGAAACCCTTCCATGCAAGTAATTAGTCGAGTTAGGGATAGATCTATTTTTAAGTGAGAAAAAAGATCTAATAATTCCTAGAAATTAGACTAGGTCGAGCCTCTGCCTTACATCAAAAGTGCTTTTAAACTTAAGTTTTGAAGCATCTTATTGGAATAAGTCTTCAACTTATAGGCATTTATATAGTCTTATGATATTAAAATCTATGTTCTATATTTTTAATTAAATATTAACTCAAAATCTCAATAACTTCAAATTTGAAAATGTAAAGCCTAATAGTAAGATAGTTTAAAATTCTTACTAGGCTTCCTAGTATCTAAAATCATTTCCCACTTACTGTCAATTGGCTTCCAAAAGAATTGTTCCTTCTTAAAGCATTCCATTTTGAATTTTTAAATTACCAATCATTTTAAGACAAGCTTTGAAATTCATAAATATGAAATTCAATTTCTTTAATCGAGAGTATTCTTAGGAGGAATTATTTTCCTTCTAAGATGTAATTAACTATAGGGGCTTACCCTTATAGGGAACTACTAACCCCATAATAAAATAAACCATATTCTACTTCTCTCTATAGTTCAGGAGAAAAATCTCTGGTACATAGAAGACTCATTAACATTAGGAGTCTTTAAGTAATCTAATCCATTATAGGATAATATGTTCATCTTTTGAGATAATATATTTATCTTTTAATAATGCATTTGATTAAATAATTACCCTCAAGATATGCATTGTGTCATAAATTTTATTCACATGTTATATTTAGGAATGGAATCTAAGAGCCTAAACTCACTTCTTAACATTAAGATCAAGACTAAAATGTTATGTTTCTAACTAATGCAATAATATTTTTTTATTTTTATACAATTTTACTCATAATTTTATTTAAAGGTTTAGAGTATCTAAATCATGCCTAAAATGAGATGCAATTAGAAATGAATCATGAGTTAAATCAAAAGAGAAAGCTGACTTCATATAGAAGGGTCTTTATCCTTATAAGTCAGATACCCCTTTATATGCAATGGAAGAAGAGATAAAATCAAGGATTTGAAAAGAAATATGCAATCGTGGTTCACAATTCTAAGGTTTGTAGTTTCTTTTATTATTTATCCCTAAGGCTTTAATTAACGAAGTTATTAATTATTTTATCTTTATGTTTAAGTTGATTTAATTTAATAAGGTAACAAAATTAATTCTTTTTCAAAGAGTCTAAAACATCCAGGCTTTCATCACATATCACAAAAAAAAAACTTATAAAAAGTATTAAATTGATTATCCTAAACTAAATCTAGGATTGATAACTTAGTATTCTAGTGGGTGAAAGAGGGGTTTGTTTGGTGAGTCTATACTAAGCTTCTTTAAGTTTAAGTTTTGATTTAAGTTTGAGATTTATTTGATTTATTATTGTGTGGTTTCACTTTAAATGATTTAATTGATTTTAAATTTTCATTTCTAATTTTAATTCATCATATATTTATTATATATAATATTATTTTAAGGTTTTCAAGAGTGAAAAATAAATAAGTTACTTGAGGTCAAACCTATCGAATTTAACACCCTAATCCTATAATAAAAAATTATTAAATGATCTAAAATTTAAATCTTTTATGTCTAACAAATTTTGATTAGGTTTTAGTTAACTTTTAAATTTACTTCTTTAATTTAATTTACTTCCAGAATTATGCTTTCACAGATACTTGGCATTGCTAAATCAATGGTTCGAGTGTCAAAACCTCCTTTGGACTAGTAGCTCTGCGAGGTGTCTAGACTACATACCTTATTATTACTTATTATTAAAATTTTCAATTAATACTTATGTTTGATTAATGTTTATAAAATTTGACCAAAAATTCAAATTAAATTTATTATGATTCCCTATTTTAAGTTTAATTTTAATTTTTATTATTAAAGTTAAATAACATTTTAAGTATTTCATATTGATTATGTTAATTAATTTGATTTTATTATTATTTATATTTGATGTTTTCAAATTTTAAATTGATTAGTTTAGTGATTTAATCTATAAATTATATATTAATTATAGTTTATTACTTAGTTCAATTTTAATTTCTTTAATTATTCTTTAACCTTAAATGTAAAATTTTTAAAATTTCTTAACTTGGAAGGATTGAAGGAATTTTTCTAAGTTGACGAATGTAATAAGAAATATTTTAAACTGATTTTGTGAATTTTTATATTTCTATGAGTTTTCTATTTATAATTTAAATTTCCCTAGAATTTCAAAAATTCATAATTTTTTATCTAGATGATATTTTAATTTGAAATTTTTATGGTAAGTGAGTTTTTATACTAATTTCATTTTTCTGGAATTTATTTTAATCATAGATGTACTTTAAGACTAATTAAAGTTTTATTATTTTCAATAAATCTTAAATTAAGCCCAAAATATCTAGCAACATTTAAGGCTTTTAATTTTCCTAAATTCTCCTCTAAATTATGAATCTGGCGAGTGTTTATTTAAATTTTTTGGATTATAGATTGATTTATTATAATTTATTGAATTTTAGCTCATTTAAATGAATTAATTAATTCAATTAATTTATAATTAAGTGATCTTTTAGCTTTTCTTCTTTCTAGAAGAGTTTGATATTTTTCTTAAGCTCATTGATATTATTTAAGATGTTTTAAATTATTTTCATATTTTTCTATAATTTTTTTAATTTTTGAATGAATTTTTTTTTTAATTCTCTCCTTGGATTTAAAATATTTATATATGTTATTTCAGTTAACTCAAGCCCTTGAAATGTTATTGAGGGTGTACTTTAACTACAATTTTATTTTGCAAAAGTTTCAATTCATTTGGATTATTATATTGGGTTTAATTAATATTTACTTATTTCTAATAAATTTTAAATTAAATTAACATTATTTATAATAAATTAGAGCTTTTACTTTTCTTTGATTCCTCTCTAGAATATGGATCAAAAGAGCAATATTTTAGGATTTCTAGTTAATTTATTATAATTATTTAATTTTTTATCAAATTAATTGAATTATTTAATTATAATTAATCCTAATTTAGGAGATTTAAGGATTTTATGGTTTTAGAGGTGTTTAATATTTTCTTTAAATTTTGATTACAAAGTTTTAAGTTATTATTCTTTTTCCTAATTTTTATATTATTAAATTAATTAATTTCATTAATTAGAGAGCTTTGACTTGAACATTTCATGACGTATGATCCAATTTGATTTAGACCTTAAAATTTTTATGTTAGGTGTATTCAAATCCTAATTTTAATTTCCTAAAATTTTGATTTAATCATCTATTTATTTTAAATTTAATTAGAGTGTATATTATTAATTAAACTCAAATTAAATAAAAATTGGGGTTTTGGGTTTAATAGAATCCGCTTATTTAGATGAATCCATAGAGCCTTATTTGTAATTTTTTATTTAAGTATTTTATTTTCTATGAATATTTTAAATTTTGAATATTTTTTATTATTTTTAAATCAAAATTTTTATTTTCTTACTTAACTAGTTAATGCTAGCATGGCATTGATTGAGCACTACTTTATGAGTGGTGTCGTGCAAGATCCCATGGATTTGTAACAGAAAGGTGGATGCTGACCTTATTTTTAGATGAGGTTAACATCATTCATAATCTTAGTAATTAGGTCCCCTGGTCTTAGATTAGAAGTTCCCTAAATAGGCACTTAGGACACTATGCTTAGTGGCTAGGTAAACAAACCAAAATAAAATAACCAATTAAATCAAATATTTAATATGAAACTAAAATAAAATTTTAAAATTAAAACTAAACATAAAACTAAATTAAACTCAAAAAATAAAATCCTAAAGTGAAAGTTCTAGTCATCATAGTAAACTCTTTTAGGACTTAACCTAATCAAATTAGAATTAGATGAATCCAAATCAAGTTCAAAAGTAATAAATTTAAACAAAATCAAAACCAAACATATCTAAACTGAAGTATAAATTCAAATGAGCCTAGATTGAGGTAATCAAGTTTGATCAACCTAATTAGCTCATTTAAACTCAAAAACACCTAAATCCAAGGAAAATCAAACAAAATCAGAGCATGTCTAAATTAAGTTAAATCAAAAGCACATAATCAATGCATAAACATAAATAGACCAAAAAATAGATCAAAATAAGACACAAAGCGGCAACCAAGTCATGTGGGCTCCACCAAGTCAAAAGTCAAACAACCAAAATTTGGCCAAATTGAATCAGTCTAAGGGTTTAGAATTAACAAATGAAGATATTTAAGTATAAAACTAGACAAATATAAAATTAATAAGGATTCAAATGGGTTGATTTGGCCGCTTAACCCAAATGAACCCTATTGAACTCAAACTCAAATTAAATAAAAATAATTCAAATTAAACACTTCAAATATTTAAAATCATAAATGAACATAATTCAATGATTATTTGAGTATAATTTAATCAATTTGATCACTTAGCCCAAATGAATCCAAAACATTCAAACCTACTCAAGTGAGGTTGAGTTTGACTCATAACCCACTTTGAGTTTGGTTAAGGCAACTAACCAATAACCTAAGTTGATATGTGGTGACATTAAGGTGATGTAGAGCTATAAAAATAGGAATAAAAAAGGATCAAAGAACATACACATGAAATAGAAGCTCTCATCTTTCCACATGTCTCATTCATTCATTCTTTTAGGTCAAAGAAGGCAGCATGCCTTGGCCAATCAAGCCACCAGCCCAAGTTGTAAGGAGAGAGAGGGAAGAAGTTGCCATGAAAGTAAAAAAAAAAAAAAACACACCAAAAGGATGAGATCTCACTTCCCCACCTTGCACATGGCCATTATTAGCTCCCATCCCTCCTCCTAAGACTTTTAGGAGAGGTCTGAGTTGGCTAACCACCAAAATCCAAGTGGAAAAAGTTAGTTGGCCAACCACCACCAACTCCACCATTAGCGGAGTTCTCGCCTAGCCTCAAAACCAAGGTAACTGAGCTCCTCATGGGTGGTTAATGCTTCCAACACATTTTAGGGAAGGAGAGGAGTGAGATTGAGTGTTCATCAAGTGTTTCGATGCCGATGAGCCAGAGATTGACCAGACCCGATGGCAGGTAGAGGCCAATTGGTGATTCCAGTGATTGGCAAGGAGGCAATCCAATTGTTCTTTACTGTTGGTTTGATTCAATCCAAGGAAGCATCCTCATGCGTCGATGCCATCAAAAATTAGCTCTATCGAGGTAACCCAACACCCGTAGCCACCTTTTTTACATGTTCATGCTTTATGAAGTGAACTTATGTTTCAACTCTTGATTGATTCGCAATCCAAATCGTACAAAATCATAGATCGAATTCCTTGATTTTACCCATAGAGATGGAGGGCCCTCAATTCTCACTGACGAGGACAAGGATGTAATCAAGGTCATTCATTCCTTCTATTTAAAGTGAATGGTTGTGATCACAGCGGATGAGATTAGGTTTAAAAGCATTAAAACTGTGGATAAAATCAAGATCATTCAATCTCCAATTCAACAGCCCCTGATGGATATCGCATTTCTGCCATCTTTCACTTGGCATTCCACATGGCATTTGCGTGGACCAATCACATTGCAAAATGCGGAAAGCCATCCCCGTCCACACTAACAAGGATAAGTAGAAAAATCCAAAATTTTGGATTTAAAAATTATTTAAAACCATTTGAAACTTTAAAAAATCATTAAAAACAAAATAATAATCAAAAAATTGCAAGGGCTCCATTGGATTCAACATTTCTAGAGGAATTCAATGAAATTAATTCTCAATTTTTATTAGGTGTTTTGAGCTTAATTTAGGTTTTAGTGAAAGCTAAATTTTTGAATTAATCCTAAAATATTAATTAAATGGATTTGAACTTTTTAAGGAATGAAATTGAAGTTGAAACACACCTACCAAAAAAATTTAAGATAAAATGATGGTTGGATTGAGAGATACTAAACTTTTGAAGCTCAAATAGCTTACTTTAAGGAAATAAATAATTAAAAATTATGAAAATCATAAAAAAAATCATTGGATGACCAAAAACATTTTAATCAATATCAGAAAGCTTTAAGGGAATATCAAAACCCTTTTGGAGCTTGATAAACTAAAAAATTACTTAATTAGGATTTAAGGAATCATTAAAATCAACATCAATTAAATTCATCAAAGCTAAATTTCAACATGTACCAAACCTAAACTATAGATAAAATAATACTTAAATCTCCACAAATCAAATTCTAAGTCAAATCAAATTAACCTAAACCTAATTTAACCAAATTAATTAAGCTTTGAATTAAACCTAGTAAAATTAATTTAAAATATCAATCATTAATTGAAATAATAATTGATTTAGTTACATGAAATCAATTTTATTTCATATAAACTAAATCAAGTAAGTCAAATCATCTCAAATATAACAAGTCAAATCAAACCAATGTAAATTTAAGATCAATTAATAAATGTGTAATTAAACTTGATTAATCCAATTGAGATCACTTTAAATAATATATGATCATTATGGATTGCCTGATTAATCTTAATTGAGTTTAACATTTAATCAAGATGGTTTTAAAATAAAATTCTATCATTTGGCTATGCTAATTATTCAATTAAGACTCAATTAATTAATAACTCATCTTAATCAAATAAATTATTAAATCAAATTAATCACAATTAATTTAACCATTTAACTCTTAATTCGACTAGCCACTATCTAAGTTAATAAACATTTAATTAAATTTGATTCAATTGTTTGTTAAATGAATCAAATTCTCTAATTATCCCCTCAGTCGAATGAATTATTTAATGAAGTAAAGTTTAATTAATCTTCAATCTAATAATAGTTGAACAAACTGAACATAGTCTAACCTTCAAACTCTTAATTAAACAAATCATCTAATAAAGCTAAGGTATAATTAATCATTAATCCAACATTAATTGAATTTATTATTCAATCAAATTAAACATAATCATCCCACTATGGTCTTTTAATTTGGAGTTATAGGGACACGACGCATATCTTAGGGTGTACTTATTGAAGTGATTGGATACAACATTAAGGTATGATGTACTATCTCGTAAGATAGAAACATCATTCTACAATATACTCAATCACCTAATAAGGATTCTTAAGATAGATGGCTAGAGATATTTCCCCTACTTTACATGGATAAGTAAAGTAGGGTTTATTTTAAGTCGGGTTCTTTGGTTCCCTATAGAGGCAAGCCCCTATAGTTAATTACATTCTAGGAATGTAAGTTTTCTAAGAACACTCTCAATTAAAATAGTCAACAAATGTCTCCAAGGATTTCAAGGCTAGATTATCAAAGAATTGGTTATTTTTGGAAATTAAATAGAAAACTTATTCACACATTTCAAAGGAGAATTAGTAGGAAGCACCCATGATAATAAGAAACCTAGAGAGTGCTTCAATCTACACAATAGTAAGGCTTTACATTTTTAAAAGAGAGAAAATTATTTATTTGAGTTAAAATTTTACTAGAATGATAGGACTTAGATTGCAGCAACACAAGATTATGGAAAGGCCTAAAAGGCGATGATTAATGCTTGTAGCAAAAGAGAAACAAGCTGCCTCAAAACCTAAGTCTAGGGTGCTCTAGCACAAGCTATGAGCTAGACCTGATTCTACTAAAAAATGGGATATAAGGGTCCACAGTGAACACATCCTGACTCTTCTATACTTACAACCACCTAGAGTAATTGTTAGCTAACACCTCTTACGCTTTAAAATCATGTAGACTGGTCTTATGCAGATGCAAGATAGCTAGGATGTTATTTAATTAGGAAGGAAGCTAGAGTCTTAAACTTGCTGCCTAAGAGACTAGATAATGTTTGGTATGCAAACATGACTTAGACTAGTGTTGAAAATTTACAAGTTCTTAAAATCATTTGACACATTTATTTTTGGACCAAGGCTTGGGGCAATTATGCCTACATGCATGATGAAATTAAGTAATGGGCTAAATCAACTAGAATAGGTATTCTCCACTACAAGGGGACACTCTCAAAGGTCAAGCATATCTCTTATCATGCAAAAGTGGAGATCCTCTCTATTTAAGAGTGACACAATATGATATGCATGTTGTTGTAGCATACAATCATTCAGCTAAGGGATTGTTAAATCTTTTATTATCTTGATTAAATTTTTAGGCTTTAAAATGAAGTTGTGAGTTGCATTAAGATTTAGTTATGAGTTACTTAGTGTCACACATCAAATCATCAAATTTTAAGAAACCTAAGAAAAACATGTCATTTCTATTGCACAATCTAAAAATAGCAATCAAACATTTAACTTCCATAAAATAATAAGAGATCGATGTGGCTGGGTACCACCATACACCATGAAAAAGAGAAAAAAAAATTAGGAAGGTGAGATATACCCTTATACAACCCAAATTACCATTGAATATTATAATTAAAATAAAAGATATGGTTGTTTGTTCTTCTTTCTTTTCTTTAGATCTATTTGCTTTAGGCTTCATAGGGCCTCTCATGTCTTTTCCTTCTAGTCACTACTCATCCTAAATCCCATAGCACTAATCCTAATTCTATTGCAGAAATTACATATTTGTGATAAAAAATCTAACTACACCTGAGAAACAGATGTTAGCTAAATAAACATACAAGCCAAGCAATTATATTTTGCATATTTGGACTTAACACCCTACACCTAGGTAGCCAAGCCCACTTTTCCTAATTGGATTATGCTTAGGGGCATAAGCAACACTACAAGTAAGAATATTTATATTCATTTATTATTACAGTGGCCCCTTTAGGACAATCCCCTGCATAAGACATCATTAGGCTGCTAACAACCTAACACCCAGTATATGCATAAACAATCCTAGCATCTAGTCTAAAATAATACATCATGGAACAAAACACATCACCATAACATACATCGACCTAACTTAGTACTAGAATCGGTGACTTAGCATACTTAGTATGGTATGTCTTGGTTAAGCTTTGGAAGTATGATTGTCTAAAGTTTTAAAATTATTTAAATTAATCATTAAGGATGGTTTCATTTTAAGTCTTTTAGTAACTTGATTGGATTTTTTTACTTACATGTTTTTATGTCATTCAATACCTACTTAGCATCCAACTTATTATAAAGAGAAGAAAGAGGCTTAGTCCCTTCATCCTCAACCTAAGTTATTTTATAAAGATGGATTATTATAGCTTTAATTTTCTTAATGAACCACTTATGAATTTTTATTGAGCCCAACTTTAGATTAGTTTTAAGAAATCTTATTCAAACATGAAAGGCATCTAAAGATTAATGAAATTAAGTCACTATCACATGAGTAATATTCTAGTACTTCCTTTCATTATCAATAACATTCACATTCTTTCATTTTTAGTTTTTTTATATTTGATTTAATACATACATATACATGCAATATATCCTCTTTTTTTTTTTGCACACTTGATGAATGTTAATGCATGAATTTGATATAAAAGAGAGATTCCATCTAATGGCTAAACACATGCAAATATGTTTATAAAATTTGAGCAAGTACGTGTCTTTGTTAAACCAGGAAAGTTAGAAATGTACAAACTATATACTTGTTGATTCAAATACATGTAAACATATACATGAGCATAGAAACAAAACCACACAAAGGTTATATAAAAAAACCTTTTATTTATGTAAAGTTTGAGCATGAAGAAGAAAGTTTTACTCAATATTCTAGCATATGTATGCACATAAATAAAATTAAGCAAGTATGTGCCATTGTTAAACTAGGGAAGATAGATTATCTAAGACCTTATTAGGGCTACTTAAAGCCTCGTGTTCTTGGGATGTCCAAACTATATACTTGCTAATTCAAATACATGTAAACATAAACACAAAACATAAACATAAAATAATCCATTACCATCTTTAAGTTGCAACTAAGTGAAAATTTCATTAAGTATTTACAATAAACATTGATTTAAATTTCACACTATTTGATTCAATATTAATTTATAATTTAAAAAATAATTTGAGATTTATTAGTGATAATAGCCACACCATATAATAACATTTATCCAACTCATGTGATTTGAATGCAATCATATTCTTTTAATTTTCTTTTTAAAACATGGACACATGAAAAAATTGCATGCACATTTATAATAATTAAAAGGAATTAATTAAATGTTTCCACATAACATTCTTAATTTCATTGAATCCTAAGGACAATCAAGTTAAATAAACATTTCTTAGCACTAACCAAAGCTTCTATACAATTTAATTTTAATGTTCAAGTTATTAAAACCTAAAGAGGAAAAATGATATTTGTGATTCACCCCATCCCATGTTGGTTATTTGACATGTTTAAGAAAAGAAATTAATTATGTTTTATGAGTTGATTAGGTTTAAGCCATTAATCACATCAATTTGATTACCCTTCCCCAAGCTTCTTTAATTTAATTAACAACTTGATCATGAGCCTTCAATGATATGCTTTCAAAAATAAAATCAACAATGCACCTAAAGAAGTTTAATGCAATTAGACTCATGCTTAAGAGTTAATCAAATTAAAGGTGGAAAATATTTAAGTTAAATACTCTTATGATTTTCCTACACCGAAGGGATAATCATAATTTTTTAATTACTTTATGTTTTTAAACACATAAAGGGATTAATGGGTTGCACTTGAGTTATTTTAAATTGATTTCAATTTTTATTTTTATTTTATCATTATTTTTTTAATTATTAAACAAGTTAATTAAACCTTCTTAAGGGAATACACTTGAAAAATAATTGGGCCCTTATCATCCTCACTATTTACATTAATTAAATAACACCAATTTCTTAATTTTTATTGTTCATTAATTTTGATAATTATTTAGTTAAATAAAGAGGGTAATTAGGGTTCAAAATATAAAATCTTCAAACCACATGGAAAATAATTCTAAGAAACTTATGGGAGGCAGAGGACATCCCATAGAATCATCCCAACAAATTTAAAATTAATTAACCAAATAAGTTATCTTTGATTAAGATAATTAGCATGAGTTTCAAACTTTAATTAATCATTATTCATTAGGTATTAATTAGAGATTTTATTTTTGTTAAATTCTTTTCTCTCTAAGCTTTCCAAAATGGGTTACTTACATTTTTTGGATATTTTTACAATTAGTTATGATTTTTTAAAGTTATGGCTATTTAATTACATTTTTAAACCTTAATTAATAATTTTAAACTATTGGTGCGATGTGGATGCTGACATGATAGCGCTTTCCACATGGCGCTATGGTATTGGCTACTTAAATCGTCTAACACAATAACTAACTTAGGGGCAAGGGATGTAGTTTCATCTCGGACATCCAATCTAGGATCGAATGTTCAAGATTAACTCCATGATTTTGAAGGGATTAATCAAGATTTCTAACTTGATTAATTATGACCATTCATTCTAATCACACGAAACGAACGACCAATGATCCGTCATCGTACGAGTGCCGAAAGATGGACATTGTCTGCCTTTCGTCGCTTGAACCAATCTTGCTAGAGCTCGTTCGATAGTGGAATCGACTCCAAAATGATCTGAGAAAAAATTTAAGGAAATCTTATGGTAGAAATCACATGAAAATATGATTCACTTCAAAAAAGACCAACACATAATAGCCAAGACTACTATTATTGGATTTTTACCTCACCGCAATTATAGATCGATGGTCCAATGAGTGAGGTAGCTTTGTCTTGAAGAGATGAAGCCTTATTGAGAATATCTCAAACTGCCTCCTCATCAATCGACCTATGGATCAAATGCTACTATAAATCTCGCTAGAGTTAGTCTAGGGATGCCTTTCTATGATCGAATCACTCAGAAAATGATTCATTTTGATTCACTAGAGTGAGGTAAAGGTGTGGGAAGAGTTAATTTGAGTTTGGTGTAGGTTTGGGGAGTTTGGGAAAATGGAGCTCTCAGATCTGATTGGGAGCTGGTCTCACTGGCAGTAGGGTGCACATGAAGCTCGGGAGAGAGTGTGGGACTGTGAGAAATGCTCTAAGGAAGATCTCTGCTGAGTTTGAATGAATGGGGAGGAGTATACTCTCCTCCTTAAATGAACCAAGAGATGAGATTAGCTCAGCCTTTAGCAGCCATTTGACTAGGGTAGGTGGTCAGAGGTGGTAGGGACTACTGAGGTGGATGAGTATGAGAGGCTAAGGGAGTGTAGTGGGCTACCATGAGATGTACACTCCTCCTTAGGTGGATCAATTATTTCCCATGAGTGAGCTCATCTTCTCTTGGCCAAAAGTTGAACCCAACAGCCTTGGGTTAGGTTGGGCCAGTCATCATTAGTATAAGAAAGGCTAAAAGTGGTTACTAAGGGGTGGGGAGTTGGAGAACCCACCCAAATGTGGATTTTATCCCATTTTGAGGGATTGGTTCAATGGGTTTGACCCAAATTGGGTTCACCATGGGTTGGGTCTACTTAGACAGGTCCATGGTGGCCCAAGGATGAGCCATGCTAAGTTTGGTTGGGTTTGGTCTTGGTTTGGTTATGTTTAGCTCAATTTGACTAATGTAGGTCAAATGGGTCATGTTGGGCTAACTTGAACATTTTGACCAAATTAGGCCAAAGTGATAGTTTGGGTAAGTTTAATTGATCATTTGGAATGAGTTAGTGCAATTGGTTTGATTCAATTTGGGTTAGAATTGAATTTAGTTTATATGGTTCAATTTGGGTCAAATGGGTCATGTTGACCAATTTGACCAAATTGACCAAATTGACCAAATTGGCTTGATTATGGGTTAGGTTTATGTTCAATTGATCATTATCGATTGATTGGAATAGTTGATTTGAATTGATCTGGATTAGGTAATGATTTGGTTCAATTTGACCTTTTAGGTAAAATTGGGCTAAGTAAGTCAATTAAAGTGGGTTTACGCAATTGGGTTCCAATTAAAGGTTGGATCATGTTCAATATTCATTTGTTGACTAATTGGAAGTATTAGTTTCAATCAATTTGGTTTAGGATTTTATTTATTTCAATTTGACCCTTTGGGTCAAATTGGACCAACTTGGGTCAAAGGGCCAAATTGGCTTGATTAGGTTTAATTAATTATAGTGTAGTGTTTAAAAGTGACCTACAATCATCAATGATAAGATTGAATGGCTTGGTTTCATCCAATGGGAGTTTGATTGGAGTTTTGTTTAATTAGGCCTTTTAGGTCACATTGGGTCAAGTGGCTTGGTCAAGTCAACTTGGACCAATTGGAGTTATGGATGGTTAGGATGTGTTTGATAATGGATTTGAAGTTGATTGGTGGCTTTTATTGCAATTGATTTGGTTTTGATTGATTTTTGGCTCATTTGAACCTTTTAGGTCAAATGGGCTAACTTAGGTTGATCAAATTCACTTGATTCAATTGGCTTGATTGTAAGTGTTGGAGTAGTTTGAATTGATCTATTGAATAATTAGAGTGATTGAAAAAATCAAATCAAATTTAGTTTGCTTGAATGGGTTTGAATGGAGTTATAGGATTGTGGTGTGTTAACTTGGGTTAAGGTCCAAGTTAATTTGCCTTGGAGCTTAGATTAGAAAACCAAATTCAATTAATATTAATTGAATAGGTTTGAGTTGGTTTAGCTCCAATCACATGAATTTCAATTTGGATGAGTTGATGGACATGAGTCTTGGTTTAGCCCTTAAGGTAAGTGAAACCTACTTGTCCTAAGGTAAACTATAGGCTTAGGTTATGCCTTATTAGTCTCTAGGTTTAGGTTTAGTGTTTCTTTAACCAATAGAAGTGTCCTAACACTAAGAAAGTCTAAGTGTCTAGAAGGCTCCTAGATCTAAAATGGGAGAGATCAATCCTCACTCCAAAAGTAAGGTCAACACTCACCAACTTCTAACTTAATCAATTTGATAACAAAACTTTAAAACAATTTAGTCTGTTGTTTAATCAATTTGATAACAAAATATTAAGCTAAATTAATTTAAATAAATCATATTAATATTAATCATTAAACTAGGTTTAATTTAAGTCAAACATCTAATTCACTATTAACTTTAATCAAAACATCCATGGTTAATTAAATCATTGATTAATAATTCTTTAATTTAATAATGAAATTCCAAAATAAATTAACACATCATTTATTTGAACTTAATAAATTTAATTAAGTCATATCAAAACTAATCATTGAATCTAGCTTAACTTAAATCAAACATGCAAATAAATTCATTATCCACTTCAATCAAAATAATCTTAGTTAATCAAAACATTGATTAATCTATAGTTAATCTAATTAAATCCTTTTATTAAGTTAATCACACAATCAAATTAATCATATTGAGCTTAAACAATCCTTAATTTAGATTAATCAATCAAATACCTAAAATAAACCCAATATAAATAGATTAATTTAAATAAGCTAACTTAAGATAGTTATTAATTAAGCCATAATTAAATTAAGAAAATCAAATCAATCATGAATATCTCAGTGATAATTAATCATATTAATTATGATGGAATTAAAGAATCTATAAGTCAATCACTCATGGTAAATTAAATCATTAATTAAATCTATAATTAACTTAATCAAATCCCTTAATCAACACAATCACATAATTAAATTAAATCATCTTGAACATAAATAATCTTTAATTAAATCAAGTTAATCAACTATCTAACAATCTTAAATTTAATATGAATAAATTAAGCTAAATTAAGATGATTATTAATCAATTTTAGTTATCTAAACTAACTAATCAAGATAATTATAATTATCTAATTAATCAATTCATCACATATTAATCAAACTAATTATAACAAATTTAAATAATAATAGATTAAATCCTAATCAAATTGACTATATAACATGACTAATCAAGTTTCAAATGAACTAAGAATTCAATTAAAGATATTTCATGATCATTAATCAAATCTAAACATATAACCAAGCTAACTAATTTAAATGTTCGGCAATCATTAAATCCTAATCATTTAAATCAAGGAAACAATAAATTAAACATGTTTTAGACCTTAATCAAAGTAATCACTTAATTAAATCAAATAAGACTAAAATAAATTCTAAAATAATTTTATTAAATAAATTAAACACAAACATAAACATTTTAACCAATTATTTAAATTAAATTTATCAAAATCAAATCAAATCATAATTAAACATTACCCAAATAAAGCAACTTAATTCAAATAGGCTAAGTCAGCCAAATGCTTGACTAAGTGAAATATAAGTTATAATGAAGCAACTTAGATAAAATAATTACTAATAAGACTTTAACTAGCTAATCAAATCAACTATGAACATTCAATTATATTAAACTATTAACCAAAGAAAACATTTAATTTAGTTAATCAAAATTTCAAATAGTTATACACAAATATCTAAATAACTTAGAAACTTAGGATGGCCTAGTTTAGGTTTAAAACCTAAGCACTTCACCCATTTAGGTTTGTTAAACTAAGATTAATAGCCAAGCATACAAAAATAAAACAAAACAAAAAGGGAATGAAATGAACAAAACTTCATCATGAAAAGGTTACTTAAAAAATTAACTAATAATCACAAAAATATCCCTTAAATTTACATAAACATATGAATTGAACAATTAAATAAACTTAATGAAGACCTAAAATCATAAAATCTAAGGAAAATATCAAAATTAAAGAATTCAAAGTAGACCATTTGAATAATGAAATGAAAAGATTGTTTAATCAAGTTTAATATAAATAATAAGTTTAAATAAATGAACCTTAAATTTAAGTCAATTAAACCAATCAACTTAAAGCTTAAATTTAATAAATACTTAAATTAGCTTTAATAAAAAAATGTAAATTGAACCTTAAATAAATAGATGTAATTAATTAAACTATTAATCATTCTAAAAATATATGAAATAGAATGAACATAATAAAATCCTTGACCAAATTAAATAAACATAAATTCCAAGTAATTAAACCATATTCAATTCCAAATAACATTGGAATGAATTAATCAACATTAAATATAAACAAATCAAATTAATTAAATTAAATCAAAAGGATCAAATTAAAATTAATATATAAAATGAAATAACTAAATTTAATAAACTAAACGATCAAACTCTTAAGTGGAATTTAAATAAGACTCCAATTTAAACTTTAATCAAGTCATGACCAAATTAAATTAAAACTCATTAACTAATTCAAATCAAACATAAATGAAAATATAAAATAATCAAAATGCAAATAACATTTAAAATTAGTTAATCAACATAAACCACATAAAATTCAATAAAGTGAAAATTAAGAAATAAATTAAATATTAATTTTAAGAATAAAATTAAAAATTAGTCGAATTGTTATAATCAAAATTAAAGCTAAACAATCATCCAAACTAAATCAAAAATAACTAAACTAAATTAAATAATCATTAAACTAAATCAATCATAACTAGACTAAACTAAATAATGTTATACTAAATCAATCAGCTTAATACATTTAACTTTAACAAATAATCAAATTAAATTCAATAAAAAAATATATTATACCTTGAACTTAAATAAATAAATAAAATTAATCAATCAAAGAAATATATGAAATTGAATAATCATAATAAATTTTTCTTAAACCTTAATCAAATTAAATAAACATAAAATTAAATATAAACTCTAAGTCACCAATTCACATCCAATTACTCTCAATTTTGAACAATATCAAAATAAAACAAGTAACATAAAACTCAAACAAAATAAACAAACCTATTAAACTAAGATAAGGGATTAATTAAATTAAATCAAATCAATCATCAAACCCATGAGAAAAGAATCAAATACTAATTTAAAGGTTATTGAATAATCAAAATTTAATTAAATCAAATTAAAACTTAATGAATTCAAAATTAATCAGCCAAAATACATGAAGTTAAACAAATTCAAACTTTTAAATTCAAACTAAGTAAAACAAACATCAATCAAATCAAATCTAATTAAATTAAATCATTTGAATAAATTTAAATTGACTAATTAAGATACATAGGTTCTTAGTTTGACCCCTAGAATGGATTCTCACTAGAGGATGGAAATTTCATTCTACTGGGATTAGAATGTTAAATAGAATGGATCTTGCTTTAAACAAAATTTATTTTTTTTTCATCCTTTAAAACTTAAATTCAACTTAAACACAAAAATGAACTTAAAATTGAACTAAAATTTAAGAACATCAATTAAATCACAAAGTGAAACTATCCAATGATAAATTAAATGAACTTCGTACTTAAAATTTAAACTAAAACAAGCTCTTGTGTAGTCATACCACACAAGCCTCTCTTTTCACAGACTAGAATGCTAGGTCACCGACCCTAGACTCAGGTTAAGCCGATGATCTGTGATGCTTTTTCTTATTTTGTGGTGTGTTATTTTAGATTGGATGGCTAGGATTGTTTTCTCACTAGCCTGGATGTTAGGGCATTATTTTTAGGTTAACACCATTTTTTGCAGAGGGGTTGTGCTTAAAAGGGACCATTATAATAAATATAAAATAAATTTTATTTGCTTGCAGGTACTACTTAAGTCCCTAAGCATAACTCAATAAGATAGGTGGGCTTGGCAATCACTGATGCTCGACCCGCATATTTAAAATATAAACTACTAATGTACTATATGTTTTCCTAATGTATATTTTGCAGGTCTTAGGATGTTATTTTGAAATTTTAAAATGTAATGTAAACTCAGAATTAGGTTAGGATCTATAAGGTTTTGAACTAATAGGAGCATACTATACCTATTTGATGGTCCCTCATTGAGCCTAAGGAGGTCCTTGAAGAAGGCAAAGATCTTGAAGTTAGTAAAGACCCTATAGATCAAACTTTTAGTTCTAAGTCAGGTTGTATAAAGGTAGAGCTCGAGCCACTTCTTCTTTTTCGGGGTGTATAGTGGTACCCATCCACACTGACCTATTTTATTTATTTAAATTTGGCTTAATTTATTTTGGAGTGCACAATAAAACTGCATGCTTTTCATAAGTTTATTTATGTGATTACTATGTTTTGCAATGAAGCTTGGATGCATTAGGCTCTTAGGAAAACTAAAATTTTTATCCCAATTAATAATTTTAACAAAATTTTAATCAACTCATAATCTCACTTTAAATCTTATGATTTTAATCAAGAAATAAAATATTTAATGCCCCCTTAGTTGAATGATTATATGTTTCAATATCATGCATACATACTATTTTACTCTTGTAAATAGGGGGTCACAATTCTTTCATGATAAGGGATAGGCTTGACCTGTAAGAGTAGTCCCATGTAGTAGAGAACACCTCTTCTCTCTGATTTGGCCCATAATTGATGAATCAAAATAAATAAAAAGTTACAAATTTTATTAAATTAATCTAATTCATGGATTGCATACCACGTATGATCTAGTTTCTTAGGGAGTGAGTTTAAGATTCTAGAATCTTTTTTAACTAATGACAACCTAGCCATCTTATACTTGCATAAGACTGGCATACATGGTTTTAAATTGCTTAGGTGGTATTAGCTGGCAACTCCCTTCTAGGTGGGAAGTAAGTCGAGGAGAGTTAAGAGAGGTTTATTTTCTCTTAAATGAGAAAAAGAATTAATAATTCCCAAATTTGTAAAATTAGACCAGTTTGGGTTTTTGACTTATGTTAGAAATATTTTTAGGCTTAGGCTCTAAAGCATCCTGTTGGAATAAGTATTTAACCATTAAGCATTTATGTGGTCTTGTGCTATTAAAATCTAAGTCCTAAATCTCTAATTAAAAGTCAAATTCCCAACTCTAATAAATTCAATCTCAAAAAAATAAAGCCCAATAATAGGATAGTTGAAATGCTATAGTATCTAAAAGCATTTTTTATTTAATCCCTTTTGGCTTCTGAAAGAACTCTTCCTCCTTGGAGGGTTCCCTTTTGAATTTCTAAATTGATCATCCTTTTAAGACAAGCTTTGAAATTCATAGAGATGAAAATCAGTTTCTTTAATTAAGAGTAAACATAGGATTTTGGATTCTTATTTGAATGATAAAATGCATTATTAAGAAGTAAACATATTATCTTGAAAGATAAACCTGTTATCCTATAAGGGGTTCGATTATTTAATGAAAGACTCCTAAGGCTAATGGGTCTTTCATGTACCAGAGAGTTTTCCCCTGAACTACATGGGAAGTAGAGCAGGGTTTATTTTAAATTGGGTTCATGATTCCCTATAAGAGCAAGCCCTAATAGTTAATTGCATCTTAACAATGAAGGATCTCTTCTTAAGAATACTTTCAATTAAAGAATTAAGTTATTATATTTATGAATTTTTAAGTTTATTTTCAAAGGAATGATATTTAGAATTTTCAATTGGGAAAGATCTAAAGTGGAAAGACTTATTTTTGGAAGCCAGTCATCTATTGATATTGGGATGCCTAATAGGCATTTCAACTATCCTATCATTAGGCTTTAAGTTTTGGGAATTTAATTTAGGTTTTGAGTTAACATTTTCCTAGAAATATAGAACTTAGATTTTAACATCATAAGGCTGTAGAAATTCCTAGGGTTGAAGGCTTACTCTAAGGAGGATTCTTCAAATCTTAAGTCTATAAGTGCTTCTAGCACAAGTCAAATGCTTGACTTATTCCAATTTTTTTTGAAATTACTGGTCACTCCACTCATTTGAGGGAATATGCAAACTCTTCTAGACTTGAAACCCATCTAGAGAGACTTCCAACTAACACCACCTAAGTGTATTTTAGATTCATGATGCCAAGTCCCATGTATGCATGATCGTTAGGTTATTATTTTTTTAGAAAATAATTTAAAAATCTAGAGTCACTCCCTAATCCCTAGGACCTGTAGGGTATGATATGCACCTAACTAATGCACATTTTTAGCTTTTAAATGTTTTGACTCATGATTCATTTAAGGCTTTGGAGTATGAATTTTTATGCCTAAATGCCATACAATTAGAAATGGTCATAGACCAAATCAATAAGAGGAGGCAGACTTCCCTAAGAAAGCAGTCAGGTCAGATACCCCTTATGTGCAATGGGTGAAGTGCTCAATTTAAGAGTTGAGAGCAATATGATAGTATGATTCACAAGAACTAATTTTTTCTAATCAATTTTACTTTATTCCTAGAGATTTAATTTATATGAAGTTTTGAGTTTCTTTATTTTTTTTGTTTGAGTTGATTATATTTAAGTTGGGTATAAAATTTAGTTTTTTCTAAGAGCTTAATCATTCAGGCATTCATCACAAAAAACACAACACAAAAAAAGCTTACAAAGAAAGTTAATTCTATTGGGAACCCAAAATAAATCAAGCCAATTTTAAATTAAAGAAAGGCCAATGTGGTCAGTTATCGCTATATAAAAGAAAAAGAAAATGGGTAGCTGAGCTTTACCCTTATACAGCCTAGCCTAAAACTACAGTTTAGATCTATGGGTCTTCTTTCTAGAATCATCTCCTTTTTTAGGGATCTCCATTAGGCTTCACAAGAGACCTCTGGACCCATCTTTTGGTAGGGTCAACTCCTGCTAATCCTAGACCCCATAGATCCTAGCCTAATTCTAAGGTCAAATTTATATTTTAATTTCAAAAATAAATCCTAAGCCCTGCAAAATAGATGTCAAAAAAATACTAACAGCACATAGCAGTTATATTTTACAAATATACGGGCATAACATTAGCTATTTACCAAACCCACCTATCCTATTAGACTATGCTTAAGGACGTAAGCATACCTACAAGAAATTAACATTTATAATTTATTTATGATAGCAACCCTTTTTATTATAGCCCCCTGCAGAAAATAATATTAGTTCTAAAAAGAATGTCATATCATTTAGTCTAACGGACAAATAATCCTAGACATGCAATCTAAAATAATACACCATAATGATAAAAAAAGCACATCATATCATAACATAAAATATCACAGAACAACCTAACCCAAGTCTAGGGTTCATGACCTAATGATCTAGTGTGTGAAATAAATAGGCTTGTGTGGCAAGGCTTTGCTAGGCATTTTTAGATTCAAGTTTCAATTTATAATTTGAAGTTTGTTTATTTTTACCTTTGGGTGATTTTAATTCAAATGATTTAATGCTTTAAGATTCTTTTTTTTTGTTAAAATGAAGTTTATGTTTTCGAGAATGAAAAATAAAATATATTCCACTTTTGGGTGGAACCCATTTTATTCAATATCCTAAATCCTAATAAAATGAAGCCTTCACCATAAGAAAAAGGCTTATTCCAAAAGCTTAATAAAGATCCTTAAGTATCTTAATTAATCCTTTTAAATTCATCTAGATAATTTGGGTTTGAGTTCAATTTGGACTAATATTTCAATTTTGTCTTTGGAAATTAATTCTTCATTTCATTTCTTTGATTTGAATAAATCTTCTTAATTTCAGTTATTTTTAATTTGATTTGATTTATTTGATTTAGATTGGTTTAACATTTGGTTCATTAATGTTTATGTTTATTTAGTTTGAATTATGTTAACCTATCACATTTATGTTAGTTTTCTAATCCAATCTCAATTTCCATTGATTATGGATTAATATTTCATTGGTTAATCATGAATTTAATGAATTGTTTACTTTAAGGTTTAACTAGGTTTTTCATTTTTAATGATTTTCATTAAATCCTAAGTTTGTAATTAACCAAATTCTTTGACTTAAAATGTTAGAAAATTATCCTTAGATGTCTTGATGTTGGTGAAGGTGCTTCAAACCAATTTTATGAATTTTATGTTTTTTTATATTTATTATTTAATTTATATTGACCTAGAGAATTGGAAATTCAATAATTTCTAATCCATAGATCAATTAGATTTGAAATTTTAATGGCAAGTGTGGTTCCTTACCAATTATATTTTCCTAAAGTTTCATTTTAATCAAATGCATGATTACATTAAAATTAATATTTTAATTATTTCATTAAAACTTAAATTAAGCTCAATTTAAAAGGAATTAATTAGGAATTTTATTTGTCCTAGATTTCCTCCCTGAAAGATGTATCTACAAAGGGTTCATTTGAAATTTTTGGAGTTTTGGTTGATTTATTATGATTTTTCAAAGTTCAAGTTAATTAATTCAATTAATTTCCAAATTATGCCATTTTGTAATTTATTAAGTTTCAATGGGTTTCATTGATGTGTTTAAGTTCATTAGGGTTTATTATGATGATTTAAATTAATATGATCAAACTTCATGATTTATTTTATTTTATTTTAATTTATTTCATTAAAATTAAAGTTCAGAGTTTGAAATTTAATACCTTTTGATTTACTTTGAGATGAATCATGAAAATTTTTCTTAAGGTGCATTTTAACCTTAATTTCAGTTCCCCAAAGTTTTACTTTAATTTAATTAATGGTCTATGATTAATTTGAGTTTGATTAATTTCATTTAAAGCTAATTTAATCTAAAATTACCCAAAATTAATTGGGATTTTTGGGTTTAATGGATGCTACTCATTGAGATGAATTCATAGAACTCCCATTTGCATTTTTTAGATTTATATTTTATTTTTCATAAGATTTTTGAAGTTTATGGCATTTTTAAATAATTTTTAATGGCGGTGCCGAAAAATAAAACTCATTTTAAATGGAAGCACTGATGTGGTGCCATTGTCATGTGACATGATGCCATTGGGCCACGCGAGATTCATGTGAATCACACGTCAAAAGTTGTAGCCACACGAGATTGATCCTGACCGTCGAATTAAGATTGGACAGTCCCGATTTTTCCCACTATTTCTTATATGGATTTATTTAGACTGTCCAGCTAAATCTTAGCCATCCATTCCAAATAGAAGGAACGAACGACAAAGATTGTTCTCTATTCTTTCTAATGAGAGATAGATGCTTTCCATCAAATTCAATGGATTTCCAGCGATTCAATGTGAATTTCAATGTGATTTTGATTGCAAAATGATCAAGGTTTAATTTTCAATTGATCTATACAGTTTGATCCCCATGGAGATCAAATTCTCTTCCAAATGACCTAAATTATTTACTATAGGCATCGGTTATGAGGCATACCTCATCGATGGAAATCCCCAGTGATTGCCATACTCTGAACACCTTTGTCTCAATGGGACGAAGCATCAATGTGATTTTGGTGGCTTGCCACCTTGCCTAATGCCTTGGAGGCCAAATCGTGGCCATTTGCCATCAGTTTTGGTTGTTCTCTGGCTCACCAATAGCGTAGGGATCAGGGAAAGATTCATTTGAGCTCCCCCCTAGAACATGTAAGGACATCCAATTTGAGGTGAAATACTCTCCCTCTCATTGAACGCTGAGAGGTTCACTACTGGCTTTGGTCGAATTCCAGCTTGCCAGTGGTGAGAGCCTCGGGGAGGCTTCAAATTTCCTTCTTTTCATCTTATGGATGTTTTTGAATGAGAATATGGAGAGGAGAGGGCCTCTCTCCTCCCTTTCCATACATGGTTGAGAGCCATGTATGTGGAGCTTTAAGCTGGAATCCAGCCACCACAACAAGGGGCTTGGTTAGTGGGTGGGTTTAGTTCCTCTTGGTCTTGTGAGTGTGTTTGGATGAAGGGTTTGAGGAGAGGAATTATTTTCCTTCCCTTTCCTTCTTTGGCTAAGAGAGACCTCATGGGAGTCTCTATTGCTCCCTCTTTGTTATCCCCATGTAAGAAACTGCCATATCCTCTTAATTTCCTCATTTGGAAGCTATCAGTTGATTGGAAAGAAACCAAAAATAATTAAAGCCAAGAGCTAGATGAGGTATGGAGAAGGTGAAGTGAGATTTGAATTTTTTTTCTTTTGATTCTTTCTTTCTTTTCATGGTTTTCATCTCATCTTTTTGATTTCTTCTTTTTGGAGGCTTTTGGCTTCACCACCACAGCCCTTAGGCTAGTTTTTAGCTGCCAAATCAAACTCAATGTGAGTTTGAGGTTAAATCTAAATCCATTTGAAATAGATTGGAGGTTTGAACCCAATTCATTCCATTTGGATTCAAAGTGATTTAACTTTGCTTATTTTGATTTAATTAATTTAATTTTGGGTTAAATTATCTTTAATTGATGATTTATCAAGTTTTAGTTTGATTAATTCCTTTAGGTTTTGAGTTGATTTTGGATTCCATTTCACTTTAATACATTCAGGCTTAAATGGGTTAAGCTTGATTCTAGTTGGGTTCAAATGACCCATTTAGCTTAATTGAATTTTGTTTAGACTCCATTCATGCTTGATTACATATATGGAGTGATTTAGAATGATTCATTTCAATTAGTGATTTAATTTTAATTTTGACCCATTTTGACCCAAATTGGGTTTTTAAATGGGTTCTTTAAATTTGGGGTCAAATGACTAATTTGACAAAAATGATTTCTAGTTGATTACAATTTGATTTGGGTTTAAACCCAATAGAAATTTTATTTTAAAAATTTAGACCTAAATAAATTTAAATTTCTTTAAATTTATGATTAAACATATTTATTCTTTCATTTAGACCATTTGGAATGATTTCACTCGAACAAATTTTGGTCGATTGACCTTTGACTTTGTGAGACCCACATAAGTCAAACTTATGTCTAAAAGGTTGACTAGATTTGACTTTAATTTAGATTTGGATTCATATATTTGATTTAATTTGAATTTGATTTAAATTTGTTTTTACATGTTAGATAAAGGAGTCTACCATTAAGATCATCCAAAAGAGATTACTGGTTCTAAGATAGTGTCCAATGCTAACTAAAAGATATTAATCTAATTTGACAAATTACTAATTTAGAATATTAACCTCATCAAAATGAGGTCAAAAAGTGAGGAGTTAAAAAAAGATAAAAAATTAAATTAAATTTTTTTATTAAACCCAAATTTTAGACAATAACATAAAGAAAATAGTCTTTATCTAATAAATCATGCCCATTTCATAGCTCTAGCTACATCCCTTAACTTGTCTAATAAAATTACATAAAAAATAATTAATTAATTCTAGAATAAAAGATTTTAACTAAAGTAAAATAGTTAGTTAAAAAATAAAAAAAATCTAATTTATAAGTAACTTAAACAAGTTTAATAATTATTTAATTACAATATGATTTTAAGTTAGTAATTTAAGTATAGATTTTAAATTAATTTTGATTTTAGTAAAGATTTAAGAAATAAAAAAATGTATTAATTAATAAATGGCCCACTCCCTTTCCGCATCAAATAGTAAAAAAAAAAATAAAAAAGTTAATTAACAAATGTGATTAAAATATACCTTAAGTTAAAATTCTTCATGATTGATTTTAAATTATTAACCTTATTTTATATATTTACATGAAAGAATTATTTCAAAATATAAAAATTTTGTAGTTTAAGTTAAGACTTTTGATAAACATCCAATAAAATTTTTAAATTTATTTGAATTAATTTGAATTTTTGAATTATTATATAATTATGTATTTTAAAAAATCTTTAAATTAAAATAGAGCTCATAAAATTATGAAATTTCATAAAGGCACTAACAATGAACTCCTAATAGTCCTATAAAATTTCATTTCAATTAGAACTTAATGGGATTTTCCATGACTTATTTGCTTTGTTCAACATTTAAATTATAGAAAATATTTTAATATTCAAAATGCATTGGTTTAATTCTTAACATATATGTTCATGCAAGTTTAAAGAAAAAGTATAAAAAATTTATTTATTTTATTTATTAAAAATTTTAAACTATAGTGTCAATTAATGTAATTTTTAAATTGAAATAAACACACATACACTTAAAATTAAGTTTGCTTAACTTAATCAACTCCAAACACTATAGGATTATTTCATAGGGTCGGTGGAGACCTCAAGAGCATTCCATAAAGATTTGGAAAAAATTTTAGATTATTTAATATTTAATAGGTTGACCAATTTAATTACTTAATATTTGCAAAAATATGGATACTATTTAAATAATTTAACAAAATTGCAAGAATATTCCTTCTCGTTTGGGTCATTAAAAAATATATCTTACCCAATTCATAATCTAATTTTCTAATTTATATAATTTATTAATTTTAAAGACCCTTTAAATGATTATTTAAAAAAATAATTTAAAATATGTTATTTTTGCACCAAAATGTCATAAAATTGTTTTTTCAAGGGTTCCCACTAATCATAGAATCATTCATAGGATTATCAAGTCACTTGGACTTGGCTTAAATCATTTATGAAAAATCTTAATTAAAGAATCTAAGTATTAAGTGCTTAATTAAGCTTAATTATGTGATTATTGTTTCTAAAGGGGATTAAATGTGATGGAAATTTTTACTATGACTCTCTATTCACTAAGTGATTTAAGACCTAAGAGGTTTTTATTTTATTTTATTAATCAATTAATCTAATTATCTCTGAGCTATACCTATAAGTCTTATCAAATCATAAAACATAAGACTAAAAATTTGAGAAAAAAACATAGAGATGCATGACATAATGCAAAACATATCCTAGAAGTTTCAAAGTATTTGGCCTTATGTTTATGATGGCCTTATGTTTATGAATAATTATATTAATTAAGATTCCAATGATTAGTGAATTACTCTTAAAATATCCAACACCAATTAAGGCTTTTATTTTGATACCTCTCTATTAGCTAAGAAAAAATAGGAGTTACTTTTTTTTAATTTTATGCTATTAGTAATAAATTTTCTAAGTTCAAATTGATTTAATAAATTTTAATAGCTAATTAACATAATTAATAGTGATTATGAGTTTTAATTACAATCAAAGGTTTTAGTACTTTTTTAAATGTTTGTATTTTAATGTTTAACCATTAAAGATGTATTTTTGGTGGTTTTGTATTTTTCTAATTAATCATTATATTAATCTAATTATCAAAGAATCAAAAATATGTAACTCTTAATTTACCTACCTAAATCACATTAAATTATTATGGGGGGTAAAGAATAATGGTAGGAGCATTCATTGAAATTTTCAAGTCATTTGAATTAGTAATTTAAGAATAATTTTAAAATTAAGATTTTACATAAACTGTAATTACTCTATATCTACTTAATAAAAATTGAGGCTTTTATTATTCTAAGATTCTTATCACTTTACTAATTATGGAGAGCATTTGTTGGCATTTTTTATATTTTTATGCAATTAGTTATGACTTTCCAAGGCCTTGGCTTAATTAAATAAATTTTAAACCTTATTAATTGACTTTACAAACATGACATTGACTCAACCATGCTTTACATGTGATGAGATGGGATTTGTCATAAATTGTATGCCGCGTTGCACTAGCATGGCTAGTAATAATGGATGTGATTTTAATTTGAGATGTTGATCTATAATTGAGCAACTTAAGTTAAACTCATGATTCTTAAGGGATGAAATCAATATCTATCAAGCAATAAATTAAAGGAAATGGAGTACACATGATTTGTCTTCTCCCTCCAATGAGAAATAAAGACTGTTTGTGTCATCAATAAATTCAGGCCAATTAGGCTAGCATTTTTTTCTCAAATCAATTACAAATAAATTTGGAATAAAATGCAAAGATTTCTTAGATTTGAATCCTAACAAATTAATAAACCATGGAGATTCCTTGTCTTTCTAAGTTATTTTAAAAAATTACCTCACTAGACCTACTGTCTAGTGGTTTCGTTAATTAAGATAGCTTTGTCTCTTTTAGACAAAGCTTTACTATGATGATTCTCTCTTATCTCCTAGTCAGTTGCTCCTAAGACCAAACAACCATCATGGATTTCAAGAGTTTAATTTTTCTCTACCTTCCCAATCTTCAAATTGAGTGGGCCTAGATTCATTTTGAATTTCCAGAGGCTAAATAAGGTGTAGGGTGAGTTTATTTGAGGTTTGGAAGGCTGGGAATGGGTAGTGGTTTTGGGATGTTCGGCCTTATAGAAGCTTGATGGTGGTTGGGATTTAGAAGCCAAAGAAAGATAGATAGTTTGGGAAGCTTTTTCTAGGGGTAAAGTGAATGTGTTGAGCACATTAGATTTTCTTAATTCAAACTCTATCAAGCTCTCCATGTGAACCACTATTTTGGCTTGGTTTAGCCATAAGGAGGTGGTGGTGTACTAGTTTTAGAGCAAAATAGGTGAGGACTGATAAGGTGGAGGTGCTCTAATGTTTGGCCAGGTTTTGTGTAGTCAGGTGAAGTGAACAACCCTCGATGAGTAAATAACTATCCTTAGTGATTTAGACCTTAATTATCAATGGATAGGCAAACTAGCTTTGGATCAAGCTGAGTGTGGTGTTTATATTTTGGGTCATAGGGACACCACACAAACCTTATAGGGAACTTATTAAAATGATCAAGTATGGTATTAAGGAATGATGTACTATCTCGAAAGATAGTTACATCACCCTACAATGGACTCAATCATTTAATAAAGACTCCTAAGGCAAATGGACATACATATACTAGAGATCTTTCCCCTACTTTACATGGGTGAAGTAAAGTAGGGTTTATTTTAAGTAGAGTTCTTTAATTATGTATGGAGGAAAGCCCAGTTAATTATATCCTAGAAAATGGGGATTTTCTAAGAATACTCTCGATTAAAATAGTTAACTAATGCCTCCAAAGATTTTAAAGATTAATATCAAACAATTAGTAATTTTTTGAAAATTAAGTGGGAAGACATAAAATAGGAAGAGTTCTTAATGGATTCTAATGGAGAATAAGTAGAAAGCACTTATGATACTAGAAAATCTAGTGAGTGGTTCAATCTATCCTATAGTGAGGCTTTATATTTTTGAAAGAGAGAAATTATATTTATTTTAATTAATATTTCCATTAAAAAGCTAGGATTTAGATTTCAACAACACATAATCATGAAAATGCCTAAAAGGTGAGGACTTACACCCAAAGAAAAAGAGAAATATGTAGTCTTTGAACTTATATCTAAAATGCTCTAGCATAAGTTTAGAGCTTGACTTAATTCTACTTTAAGGAATAAAATATATTGGTTCACTTCCACTAGAGTGGATGAACCAATCTTGACTCTTTTGGACTCACAACTGTCTGGAGTGGCTGTCAACTAACATCTCCTACAATTCAAAACTATGTGGGCTAGTCATATGTAAATGCAAGATAGCTAGGCTATTATTATAGGAAAGAATCTAAAGTCTTAAACTCACTCCCTAAGAGACTAAATCATGACTGATATAAAAATTCATACCTTGGAGTAATGCAATAAAATTTATAAATTTTTATTTCATTTTGACTCATTATTTTAAACTCAAGCTTGGAAAAGTATATGCCTACATGTAATATGAAATCAAATTGTGGGCTAATTAACAAGAAGGGGTGTTCTCTACTACAAGGGGCTACTCTCACAAGTCAAGCTTTATCCCCTATCATGTAAGAGTAGAGACTCCTTCTTTACAAGGATGAAGCAATATGAATGCATGTTGTTAGAAAATACAACCATACAACTAAGGGGTTGCTAAATCCTTTTTTTTTATTAAAATCCTAAGCTTTAGAGTGAAGTTATGAGCTAATCAAAATTTAATTAAAGTTGATTAATTCGGGTAAAAATTTAATTTCCTAAAGGGCCTACTGCATCTAGGTCATCTAGTAAATAATTCAATTTTAAAGAAACCTATGAAAAATGTCATTTTTATTGCACAGTAAAAGTAAACAGTCAAAGAAATTAGATAGTCGAGTTTTACTCTTATACAACCTAGATTATAATTAATTTATAAATGAAAATAAAGCTATGGGGGTCTTCAATTTTTCAACTTCACCTTCACTCCTCGGGTTTGGGCACACTAGGTTTCACAAGACTTCCCAAGCCTAGGCCTTTTGCTCATCCTAAACCCCATAGCTCTACCTACCACAAATATTATATTTTATGAAAATAAATCTAACTACACCTACAAAAATTATATTTAATGAAATTAGGTTAGCTTAACACACATTCACCCCAAGTAGTTTTATTTCATACATTTGGACTTTAACACCTTGCTTCGGGCCACCAAGCCCACCTGTCCTAATGGATTATGCTAGGGGCTTAAGCAATACTTGCAAGCCAGAAGTATTTATATTTTTAATATTACATGGGCCATTAAGCACAATCCCCTACAAAAAAACATCATTAATCTAATATCGCCATAACATTCAAACCACACACATATAATCCTAACATCCAATCGACAATATTACATCATAACAAACATCGGCCTAACCTAACACTAGATCAATGACTTAGCATTTTAATGTGTGTGCTATGGCTTAGTGGTATGTCATAATTAGGCTTTAATATTTAGAATTATGTACTGATGAATGTTTAAGTCTGTTATTTAGGATGATTACATTTTATGTGATTAATAGTTTTGAAATGAATTTATACTTAGATTTTTAATTTCATTTTGAGATTCATTTTTTTTATTTAGAATTTAAAGAAAGAAATGAGGAGTGAGATCCACCTTAGTCCTTAACCTTAGGTTGAATCTAAGAGATAAATTTTATAATTTTTAATCATCTTAATGAAATATTATGAATTTTCTTAGTAAGTTATGTGTTTGGATTTAACTTAATAGATTTTATCTAAACATAAAAGGCATCTTAAGATTAATAAAACCAAATTATGGCTAATTTAATGACATTTTTTAACCTTGCTACATCATTCCTTAATATTTATTTGATTAAATAACATAGTTAATTTAATAACTAAATTTAATAAATATACATATATCCTTTGATTATTCCACACTTAATGCATGAATGACTTAATGTACTTTCATTAATAATTAATGTATGAGATATGATGCATAAATTTTATAGAAGATCAATTAATTATACCTTACACATAAACATATACATTAGTATGTTGAATTTATACAAGTGTGTCATTATTGAACCAATGAAGTGATATAATCAAAGACCCCCTTGGGACTACTTAAAGTCTCACACTCCCGGGATGTCCAGACTACATACTTGTTAATTCATATACATATGCATACATATATAGACATAATGATGAAATTATGAAAAAAAAAAAATAGAATGCTTTAAATATATGGGTGAGAATGGTTTATCCTTAATATGTGGTTCACTATAATTCTCAAGGTATGTGTCATTGTTATACAAGAGGTACGTGGTATCAACACCACCTTTGAGTGAGTAGCTTGGTGATCTCCGGTTTCCAGACTATATACCTTTCAAATTATAGCTCATACATATCAAAATCTAGATTTGAACTTTAATTATTCATTTTGATCTATATTTAGATTAATATATGCTTTTAATTAATTAAGAAAATAATTTAAAATTTACTAGTGATAAAAGCCATACTATTAATTCAAAGGCATGTAATTAAATGAAATCTTTTATTTTATTTTTGAAACATGAATGCATAAAATATATGAAATACAAATTTATGAATAATTGAAGTAAAGTAATTAAATATCATCAAGTAGCCTATTTGAATTCATTATTCCCTAAGAATATTCACATTTAGATAAGCACCCTTAAGGTTAATCATGTTTATTAGGGATCAATTTCTAAAATTTAAATTATTTAACCCTAAAATGGAGAGAAAATTTATTAAAATTATCCTTTGATCCATCTCTGTTCATTAAATGATCTAATGATGATTTATATTCTTTTTATGAACTACTTAAAGTTAATTAATTATTTAATCAATTAAGCCCAAAGGAGCTTGTAAATTTAATTAAGCCCTAAGTATAAGCCCAAAAATTATAAGATAATTGCTAGAAATGTATAAACATGAAATAAATATGTCCTAAAAATTCTAATGCAATTAGGCTCATAATTAAGAGTTAATTAAAGAAATGGGGATAACTCAAAATCATCCAATTGGGGATTTTTATTTCATTGGAGACCTCCTTATTAACTGGGCACAATGAGGGCTTGGTCAAAATTTTAGAGATCTACACTAATTACTATGATTTTTTTCTAAGCTCTAGGTTAATTAATGATTTAATTAATTAAATAAAAGCTCTTTGGGCTGAGTTTGAGAAATAATTAGGACCAAAGGTCCTAATTAATTTATCTAATCACTCTTAGTATTTTTATACATAAGTTTATAAAATTAATCTCACAATTGTTTATATAATTATTAAATGCACAAAATGACTAATGTAGGTTCAAAATTTTGGAATTTTCAAATTACTTGGCAAATTAACTTGAACTAATTATGGGAGGCAAATGTCATCCCATGGAACACCCACACAAATTTTTGAATCAATTAGCCAAATAATTACGATTTAATTATACTAATTAAGTGATACTTCAAAACTTTAACAAGTCATTATTCATTCAACAAAAATTAGGACTTTTAGTTTTTTATTTAGATTCTCCTCTATCTAAGCTTTCCATAATGTGTTTATTTATATTTTTGGATTTTCTACAATTAATTATGATTTTTTAAAGTTCTCGCGATTGAAAATAAATTTTAACCCTAATTAAATGATTTACATAATCAACACCACATTGGCGCAAACAAGACAGTGCTCTCCATGTAGCATCATGGGATTAGTTATTTAAAATGTCCCACGTGGCTGCTGACTCAGTGACGGTAGATAGGCTTTCATCTCATTCATTCGATCACAAATCAAATGATTGAGATTAATCACATGAATTAAAAAGAAATAAATTAAAACTTTTAATGCAATTAATCACATTCATTCATTCTAATCACACGGAATGGACAACAGATGATCCATTATCGACTTCCAGTGAGAGATGAACACTGTACATCTTTCGCCACTTGATTAAGGCTCATCGAGGCCTGTTTAACGGTGAAATAAGTTCCAAAATGATCAAGGGGATGTCTTAAAGGGTATGACTTAATTTGTGTCACATGTATATTTTCTTCATAAAAGTTCAACACCTAATTGCTGAAACTAAAGTTTGCTAAAATTTACATCATCAGAGCTAAACACCGGTGGCATAACAAGTGAGGTAGCTTTACCTTGAAGTGGCAAAGCCCTATTGAGAAGATCATGAATTGCCTCCCTACTAATCATCCTCTAGGCCAAGCATGGCCACGAAGCCTATCGGAGTTAGTCTAGGAGTATATTTTGGTTCTCAAATAGAGTTTCTCAATTTGTTTTGACTCACCAAAGCTAGGGGAAGCTGTGGATGAATTTAATTTGGTTTTTGTTAAGTTTTTGTGGGTATGAGTGTGAGGGAGGCTTGGGTTGAAATGGGGCTCGATTACATTAGTGGTGAGGTGCTCTAGAGGCTCTAGAAACTTGGGGGAATAAAGGGATTTCTTTGAGAATCGAGTATGGTGAGTTTGAATGGGGGAGGAGGTGAGGCGGAGGTATTTCAATGGCTAGGGAAGTTTAGTGGCCAGTGGTGATGGGGACAATCCCTTGGACCGGCTAAGGTGAGAGGGACCTCATTTTGGTCAAAGGTTGAGCCCAACAATCTTAGGTCAATTTGGGTCAGTGATCCTATTCTTATGGAGTGCCAAGGGTGACTATCATGGACTAAGGGGTTGGTAGACTTTCTAAATGGAGATTTTGTCCTATTTGGAACCCTTGCTTCACTTAGTTGGGCTGAATCGAGCTCATCATGGGTTGGGATCACTTCGACAAGTCAAGGGGGACCTAAAGATGAGTCATGCCAAGTTTGGTTGGGTTTGAACTTAGTTTGGTTGAGTTTGGCTCAATTTGACCCATGGAGGTCAATTTAGGTTCAGGTGGATTTAGTTGAGCAATTTGGTTAGCTTGATCAAATAAGGTTATATGATGGGCTGAGTTATGTTTGGTTGATCATTTGACATGGATTAGAGGGTTTGATTTGGTTTAGAATAGGTTTTAATTCAATTTAACCTTTTAGGCCAAATTTGGCTAAATAGGTCAATTGGGTTGGGTTGGTCAAATTAGCTTCAATATGGTTATTGGAGAGTGTTCAATAGTTAATTTTTGATTGATTGGAGGCAGTGGTTCAATCCAATTTGATTTAGGATGAGTTTTGTCCCAACTTGACTCTTTAGGTCAAATTGGGTCAACTTTGATCAACTGTCAAATTAGCTCACTTAGGTTCAATTGATTTCAATTAAGTCATTGGTCATGATCAATAATTATTTTTAAAATGATTGGATGAATTGATTTGGTCCAATTTGGATTGAATCAAGCTTGACTCAATTTAGCCTTTTAAGTAAATTAGGTCAAGTGATTAAATTAGTTTGATTAGGTTCAATTGTGGTCAATTAAGTGTTGAAACATATTCAATGATGAATTTAGAGTTCATTGGTAACTTTAATTGCATTCAACTTGGGTTAGATTGAATTTTGGCTCATTTGGACCTTTTAGGCCAAATGGGTCAGATTGGGTTAATTGAACCAATTAGTGAAATTGGGTTGGTTGGAATGGATTGGAATATTCATTTGAGTGTTTGGAATGATCATGAGGCATGGATTGGTTCCATTTAGCTTGAATCAAATTGAATTGAACTTTGCCCTATAAGGTTCAAATGAGTCAACTAGGGTTAAGGGCCAATTTGGCTTGGTTTGATACAATTAGATTGTAGCCATGGTTCAATCAAGTCCAATTAATATTCAAATGAGTTTGGATGAGCTTAATTTCAATTAGACTGAGTTAATTTTGTATTTAGCCCTCTTAAGCCCAAATGGGTTAAATTGGGTCAACTTAATCACTTGGCCAAATTGAACCTTAATGGGTTAAGCTAGGTTTGAAAATAATTAGTCTTGGTCAAGGTTTGATTTGTAATCATTTGGTTTATTTTGGGGGAATTGATTTTATTTAGGAGATGGCTTGGGTTTAGGGTAAGTGGGCTCTACTCACCTTAAGTCAGAGTCTAACTCTAAGGTTGAGCCCTATAAGTCTTTTAAGCTTAGGGTTAGTGTTCTCCTAGCCACTAGTAGTGTTTTAACTCTAGGAATACCTTAGTGCCTAGATGGATCTTAGGTCTAAGGAGATGATCATCAAACTCACTTCAAAAGTGAGATCAACACTGAGTTAACTAGGGTGAGCTCAAGGGATGTTATGGTGATTACTTGTCAAAAAGAGAGAGTTAGACCATGCTATTTTGGTTCTCTTGTGTCGGGTTGAATTGGGTCCACATTGGGTCAAGCTTGCTTGGGGTATATTAGGTGTCCATTAAAGTTGAAAGCAAGTTGGACAAATTACAAATTTAGCTTAAAGTCTATTAGTTATGTTCAATTATTAATTTATAATGTGTTAGAAGTGTTGGCTTGTTCTCATTTGGCCTGAATTGCAATTCGGCTCAATGTAATTCACTTAAGCCTTATAGGTCAAGTCAGCCAATTGGCCGAATTGGGTTTCAATTTGTCATCGATTGTGCTTAATTATGTTTTGTGTGATGGTTCTAAGGCTTTAGATTGTTCCATTTTAGCTTTGATCATATAAGTTTCAATTGGGTCAACATAGGAAAAGTGGGCCAACTAACAAGCCTCAAACATATTTGATTGATGTTTTTAAAGATTTTAGCATTATCAATTTCAATTGGTTTAATTTAATTTTAATTTATCACATTAAGGCCCAAATGAGTTAAGTTGGGTTAAGTGAGATAATTAACTAAATTGGCTTTTAATTAGGCTTTAATTAGATGTGATTAGAATTTTGGAGGTGTTTGGGTTCATTAGCTTGAATCAATTTTGGTTTTGGATTGTGTTTGGCCCAAAGTGGCTTAAATGAGAAAATGGGTCAAATTAGACTATTAACCCCTTTGGAGACCAATTTTTTTAGGTTTATGTTCAAGGATGTTGGGTGTTATGTTAGGATTATTTTGGTTTATGTTGCTTTAGCCTAGGTTAAGCATAGATTAAATGGGTAATGAGGGCTAAGTGGGGCCCCTTAACTTAGTAGGACTGACCATGGAGTCCAATCATATTGGTCTTAGATTTAAGTGTAGTGTTCTCTTATTCACTAGGAGTGTTCTATAGCTCTAAGTGAAGAAACCCTATTACTAAGATAGAATTTCTCACACTAAGGAGGGGTATGTGTCAACCTAACTAAAAGTAAGGTCAACACTTAGATAAACCATGAATAATGGTCATGGTTGGGTTAGTTAAGCAATAGGAAGTTAGCTAAGGAATTCAATGATTAATTAAAATTAGTTTCTTGTTTTGTGTAATTTAACTTAATTGGCTCAATTTGGTTGAAATAAGTTGATCCATTTGGCTGAAGAAGCTCAACTTAATGATGGTTCGATTATTTATAATTTGGTTGGTTTCAGCCTTCTTTTCCTAAGTAGTGTGGCTTGTGTTTAGTTCTCTTAATGGTTCTAATTATGGTATTGGCATGGACTAAGAAATATGTCTAAGTCTTGTGGGAGTTGCTTGGAAAGTTTTAATGGGCACATGAGCACAAATAGAGTTGGTCAACACTAAATAGCCCAAATTATAAGAAACCCTAAATTTGACATTAGGGATTTAGTATCACTTGGTCATTTAGGCTTGAAAATCAAGAGATTATTAAATTCGTGTCTTTGGAGGGTTTGGAGAGTTGTGATTTTGGCATATTTTTATTTTTTGGGATTTAAAAAAATATGCAATGAGAAACTTCTCTAGTTGACAACATAATAAGTAAGATTTAATTTTGGGTAGTAAACTTAGGGTAAGGGAATGGGGATAAAATACATATAAAATTAAAGTGCAGAATTTCTAGTGTGGATTTGATACTTTATATATTTTTAAAAGTTTTGATATGCAATTAGGCTTGAAATACGACTAGGTTCTATAGGTGATTAGTCTAAGTTGGCAACATAAAAAAAAATTTCATGAATTTTTCAAAGGAAATTATATTAACACACTTGGATGAGGGAATAATATGACCACTCTAAAAAGGAAGGAATGTGAAAGTCTACACTGACGACTTGTTGTTCAAAATCAAGTCACCCGCACAATATATCAAAGAACTCAAAAATACCTTTGCCACTATGAAAAAATATAGCATGTGTCTAAACCCCCTAAATGCACTTTTGCTACTTGGTCAAGTAATTTTTTAGGATTTCTCATCACACCTAAAAGAATAAAGGTTAATCTAGACAGAGTGAAAGTCACAATCAAGATGCCTTCACCGAGAATGATAAAGGAGGTGCAACAACTCATGAGACGAGTTGCTTAATTAAAATAGTTTATTTTTAAAGCTGAAGAACATTGCTCATAGTTCTTAAAATTTCTTAGAGGAGCTAAGAAGTTCGAATGAACCCCAGAGTGAGAGAAGGCTTTTTGTGACCTGAACAATCTACTCACCTCACCACCTCTATTACAAAGCTCAAAAGAAGGAGAGACCTTATTGTTGTACCTTAGTGTTGGAGATTCTATCAGTTTAGTTCTCATTATAGAAGAAGGAAAAAAGCAATAGTCGATCTACTACCTCATAAAATCTTTGAGGGAGTCTAAACTATCGATTATGAAAAAACTCACACTCACTCTCTTTATTTCAACATGACTACTTTGACATACTTCTAAGCACACTCGATCTAAGTTGTCATCGACAATCCACTCAAATTCATACTTGCCAAACCGAATCATTCTAAGATGTTATTGAAATGGTTAGTAGAATTAAGTAAATATGATATATCTTATTTGCCCCAAACAATGATTAAACCTCAAGTACTCACTAACTCCCTCATCGACTTTTATATCTTACAAGAAGTCCCAACCAATCTAGAGCCACTATTGCAATTATATATGGATGGGTCATTTAGCAAACAAGGCATGGGTGCTAGCATAGTGCTAAAAGGCCTAATAGAAATCAATGCTAAATGGGTAGATGCACTATCAGACGTACTTTGGACCCTTAGGATGACTCCCACTACTGCCATTGGGCACATAGCCTTCTCACAATCACATGGAACAAAGGTTGTGTTCCCAGTCGAGTATGAGCTCCATTGACAAAGGGTCTTGGTGACTATAAAACTAGGAGAAAATATTGGTGAGTGGAAAAAAGTGAACTTTAAAGCCATATAAGATACACGCTATACTCAAAGGATTAGCAAATGAAGTTTCATTAAGATAAAAAAAAAATTAAAAAGGCAAATGACAAGATACTATGAGCACCATGTGAAAGAGATGCACTTTAAAAGAGGTGACTTGATTCTCAAAAGGTAGATGTAGCAGCTCATAGAATGTCTTGGGAAAAATCGCTTATATATAGGATGGCCCAAATATTATCAAGAAGTAAATCAATCCCAAAGCTTACCATCTTCAGACCTACGAAGGGTAAGACATACCTTGTACTTGGAATGCCAAATACCTCAAAAAAATTTACCCTTGAGGCAATCAATGTCTTATTCATTGCATATACCATCTCCATGTTCATTAGAAATACATTTAATGGGATTAGAATTTCTTACTTACATAATTACCTAGTTTGATGTTAAAAACACTTAGCAATTATAAAAAATATATTCATGATACTCGGTAAGCTACGTGAAGACTCAAGACACTAAATGAGCCATTTTTGGCCCAAAGAAAAGGTTCCACTCAATGAGCTACAAAATGTTCAAGTAAGAGATCTGAATGCTTGGTGCGCCATTCATGGCCAAAGATAATGAAGTCAAGCAAAAATTTCTTAGGTTAAAAATTGATAAATATATTCCTAAATTTATTTAATAAATTAAAGTGCAAAACTGACACCATGTGAGGTTGGTGACTTAATAAAAGACCAACTCTTCTAGTTAACAACTAATGTGTGAGACCAACACCCCATAAGGTCGATGATTAAAGTGTAAGATTGACACCCTATGAGGTTATTGACTTGATAAAAGACCAACTCTTAGTTGATAGGCTAAAAGACCAACTCTCCAAGTTAGTGATTACAAAAGAAAAAAAAGGCCAACTTCCTATAATAGGCAACTCAAAGGTAAGGGTGCCTCAAACTAAAGACCAACTCCTCTAACTGAAAAAATAAAATAGCTAAATTGCCACATTGGGAGATTAAAAAATAACTCCCCATAATCATCAATTAAAGAATAAAGAATGTGTCTCATAGTCAACACACATATTTTTTGAAGTACTAAACAAACTATCAACATGATAGCAAGAATGATACAACCATTAAAGTAAGATATATATGACATAATAAAAGGTACTTAGCAAAAAAAAAATGTTGTCTTTTCATTTATAAAGAGAAGTTACAGGTAGGCAAGTAAGGGATTACACGATAACTTCTCGTTTCCCAACTCTCAGTAAAAAAGAGAAAAAGGAAGAAAGGGAGGAAGATTAACTCGTGCTACTCTCATCATTGTCGAAGTCCAAAAGGGATAGTATGTTGGAGAAGTCCAAGAACTTGGGATCCAACTAGCCATGCTTAACATGCTAATCAATGATAAAGTCAACACCCCCCTTAAATTTATGTTGAAGTAATTCCTACTACTCATTAGAATCCAGGAAGCTTGTGAACTCAGCTCCCTTTTATGAAACTCCTTAGTACTGAGACAAAACTCTTATTTCAACTCCCTCTTTGCCTTTGTAAGGCGAGTAAGCTTTATCAAAACCTAATCCTTCTCTTCCCTTTGTTGCATTTACTCTTTTTGATCTTTGATAAGCTTAACTTCAAAAGAGGTGAGTTGTTCCTTCATATTCGCCAGCTTCGCCTTCACTATGGATAGATTCTTTCTCTTAATAAAGAACTTCCTGCATATTTTCAAAGTCAACTATCATGTCATCGCTTAAGCAGTCATTATAGCAAATGGTAGTCGGCTATTGGGAAGGTCTTCAAAAAGATTGTTGAGTTCTTCAGAATAGATGACTCGGTTGAGCATGAAGGCTTGTTTGGTCAACTAGGAGAGAATGGGGGTGAAGTTATCCTCAACATACTCTTCCTCTCTCTCTTTCTCCTTCTCCTTCTCCTTTGTAGGCATGCTCCTCTTCTTCAAGCAACCCTGAGGAGTCGATCTTACTGCCCTCTTCCTGAAGTTTGGTAGGGCTCTACTTGGCCCTACCTCCTTGCCTGCCTCAACAAGAGCTGACTACCACCGCCTTTCTAGCCTTTATTATCCTCAAAAAACTATATCACTAAAGGATCAAATGGAGCAGTTACAGTGTCCTCATCACCAGATGAGCGAGTAAGAATATAAAGCATTTGAGTTAGAAAAATAACATTAACATTAAAAAAGAGAAGGGTTGAGTATGAAAGACTTACAACCGAGAAAACTAGTAACTCAACTATAGTAAAAATAGTGACTAATGTTTACAGCTCTATTAGTCACTTTTTCAATGTCTCCTCCAACTAGGCACTTATCTCGGAGCTGATCGCCTTGCTCGACCAAAAGGGGGTGGGAATAGTCGAAAATGGCCAGGGTGATGAGCTCTTGATAAACAAAAGCTTAAAACACCACTTCTTCACCTTATTTAATAGGTCATGAATCCTCAAGAAGACCATCGAGAATTGAACAGTCCTATCATCATCATCATGCCTCTTCACCATGAAGATATGGAAAAAAGAGACAAGCTCCAAGTTAGTTGCTTGTCTCGCAGTATCATCAAGAATGTGGTGATACTCACCATTGAGTTTAGTAGGATCTAAGCAGGTATGACCTCATAGTAGTTGAGGATGTCGACCCACTCATGAAGTAAGGGAAGTCGAAAGCCAAATTGAAAGTAGGATGCACAACTTGTCTGACCTAGTCGAGCTGTACCATTCATTTGAGTCAGCCACATGCACTGTGAAATTAGGCAATAACCATAAAAGATGAAGGTCACCATCTTGGGTTCAAGATCAGGGACCTCTTTGGCTCCAAAATGTATGAATGCACTCATCACCTATCGCAAAGTTGTCATTGCCATAACTCAAAGATGACTCACTTCAATGAAGTTAGGAGTATATCCCACTCACTCGACAAAGATATCACTCGCTTAGCAAAGAGCTGTAATAAAATTTAAACTATCCACAGTGAAACTGGATTTATAGGTGCTATAAGTAAGGCTTGGTAATGTGATCCTGTAAAATTTTAAATGACACATATAAAGACAAAAGCAAGTAATGAATTCATACATATGACTATCAAATATAGAATAATACTTGACAAAAGAAATGTGAGTGTGAGTACGACTGTTAGTTTTGCTTGAAAATTGAAGATTGCTCAAAAATCAAATCAAAATTTGGATCGAATTAAGGTCGACTCAAACATATTGAGTCAAGATGTGATCTAGATCTCGAGCCGCCCATACATTGGATCGAACCAACTCAAGATTAGATCAAATTTATTTATTACTAAAAAATTAACTTAGATAAAATATGTATAAGTTTGTAACAACAAAATTATTTCTAAAATTAAGTGTATTGAGTTATAACTTATAATCTTTTAAAATAAATATAATATATTTATAAGTATGAATATTATCTATTTAAAAATTATATTTTATTTTGTTTCATGCACTTAATTCAATATTTTTTTTAATAATCATTTTATTAAATTCAAGCTTACTCTATTAAAATGAGTCAACTCTATTAGATTTCAAGCTAAAAAGAAGATGAAAAAGTTTAATTTGAATCAGCTCAAAATCAAAATGAACCGACTAGAAATCGATCAAAAAATTATTATGCAGTTATGGCATCCAAAAGAGGGGGTGAATTCGGATCGAAACTTAATTTGATTGCTTTGTATAAAAATTAATTGCAAATAAATTTTCCTTAATTATCCATAGCAATTATAAGTAGTAATAAAGAAAAATAAAGATGTAGGAAAAGTAAAAAAAGAACACTGAGATTTTTACGTGGTTCGGCTAAACCCCAAAAATTGGCCTACGTCCATTCCTAATAGCCCAAGCTAGGAATTCACTAAATCAAAATGAGATTATAATAAATCTCTCGTACTTTATTTCACATGCAAGTACGACCCAACATCATACTTTTCTACACATGCCCAACACGTATTTTCCAACAACTCACAAGTACAATCCCAACACAAATCAAGACAAGGAAAAAAAAGATAAAAATGTCTAACTCTCAATTTTAAAAATTTTTTGCACCCACAACCCAAACTATACCAATATTAAGGCAAGTGAATATTATTGAAAAAGAGAGATTTAATTTTAAAATGAATTTGAAATAAGATCATCAATCAAGTATTTGAAGGAAGCAAGTACTTTGATGTTGCTATGAAAGAATTTTAAAAGATTTGAAATGATTTGATTTTATTGAAATGCAAACTTAAATTGGAATATGAACCAACTTGAAATGAAATATTAAATCACACAATTTTGGTTTGAAAACTTTTTCACAAAAGATGAGTTAAGTCCAAATGATAAATGAATTTGCAATTAAGAAAGCTTTGATAATCAGTTGAATAATAAATGGAATGATACCTCAAGAAAGCACGTAACCTATATATATATATATATATATATATATATATATATATATATATATATATATATATATATATATATATATATATATATATATATATATATATATATATATATATATAAACCAATTGAAGAAAAGTCATCAACCAGCATAAAATAATTTATGCAAGAGATGAAGTGGTCAGCCAAATAGAAAAGTAAATGAGATGTATTGTAAAGCACAATCAAATTTAACCAATCTACATAAATCTTTAGGTCAAGGTGATAAACAAAGAATATTCAAATGATTAAGCACTAGATAATTGAAAAAACTTTGTAACTTTCAGCTAAATAATAAACTATTGAAATATGGAATGATTAAGCACAAGATAATAAATCAGTCTCCTTATATTTGTTCTCTGCCAAACAAGAACTAAAGGTTATAAAGTAGATAATCACAAGATAATTTAAATAACCTTATAAACTTTAAAGCCAAGAAGAAATAAAGGTAATATAAGAACTTAGCACCTTAGAAATTTAAGAACAAGCTATGATGCTCTCGACCACAGGAGGAAACACCCCAAACCTTCACTTTTCCCAATCAATCATCAAGACAACTAAATGTCCAAGAGAAAGATAAGAATGATGGGGAATGTTTGCACTTGAATCACCAAAAGTTTCCAAGAGTTTGCTTTAGCAAGGATTGACCAAGTTGGAGAAGGTGAGCAAGAGAGCAATAGGGAAGATTAGCTTTTTGGAACCTTTCTCAAGTTGAAACAAGGTTCTTAAATAGAAGAGGGAGGAGTCTAGGTCCGGCCAAATCATGAGGAAATGAGAGGGAAATGAAATATGCAACAATTTAAATTTCAAAACCAAGAAATAATAGATCGGCTAAGAAATTTGCAAGAGGCTCCTTTGCAAACCTAATTCAAGCTAATATGGAATGATTCAATGTGATTCATGACTAAAGAGAGAGGAGTGATCCTATAAGGAGTTCGAACAAGGAGTTTTTCAAAAATTATGACATGAAGGAGGGATTTTTGAATGAAATAAAACAATGGAAAAAATCAAAGAAATTTGGCTAAGGGAATTTTCATAAATAGAAAATCCTCAATTTAATGCATGAATCAATTAGGATCAAGGCTGATTATATTATATATTTATTGAATGTTTAAATAATATTTAAATTTATTTAAAGTTAAATTAAAATGGCCAGCCATCAAATAATTTCCTAAAATAGATTTTAATTAAAAAATTATTTTGAAAAAGAGGTCTGATTTGAATTTAAATTTAAAGTAACTTGTAATAACTCAATTAAGCTTTAAATAATCAAACAAAATCATGCTTGAGATGTTCAAAATGTTCTATAAAAGATTTGATTTAATTTGGCAAGAGTATATCATGAATGAAGAAGTTTGAATTCAAAAATAAATCAAAATAATTCAAATTCATAAATTTAAATTAATGGATTTTTCAAATATAAAAATAAGAGAATATTATATGAAAATATTTTGAATGAAATTCACACATTTTATTACACAAAATGCATTAAAAAAATTCGGCCAAAATAATGTTAAGATTAAAATAATAATAGGAGAGACAAGAAAGAATAATAAGATAGAGAATAAGAGAAAAAAAGATAATTTTAGGATAATTCAATTTTTTTGAAATAAAAATTATGATTTGAAGAATCTAGAATTGAAGAATTTTCCTGCACAATTGAATTTAATTTGATTAATAGCATTTGAACATGTGTTTTTTATCATCAAAATCAATCTCATATGAGGTGGGACTAATGACGTCAACAATAACAAGCCGAGCTAGCTCGAAATTGAATAATTTGAGCCACGAGCTCATCTCGAGCAGCTCAAAAAACTTTCAAGCGATCTCGATCTCGAGCTGGCCTCGGATTGGCTCGAATTCAGCTCATTAACAACCCCAAGTATGAGCTAAATTTTTCCTTAAGTATTTATTGTAGAAAACTAAATCACAAACACATCACCATGCCCCCATTATTATTTTTTGAATTGCCTCATAATGGCATCTAAGTGTCATTCCTTAACTAGCTTTCTCTTTTCCCACATGTAATCAAATATGAAGTTGGCACTAATAATGAAGAGGGAAGACCCCTTCAACTTCGTCAAGCATTAAAGAGAGGGCCAACTCCACCCTCATGATAGCCAAGCCTCTCTGGAACTCAACCTCAATAGCCCTCCTTTGCTATGATTCCACCTTTAGCGAGGACTTGACCTCACCCAACTCTTACCTCAACGAGCTCAAGTCTTTCTCCAAAAGGGCTTTTTTTTTTCAGGTTGATGAGCTCAACCAAGTTTTTAAGCATCAGCATCTCCTCTGCATCTTCCTCCTCCATGGGAGCGGACTCATTCCTCTCAGACTCGCCACTATGAGGAAAACTCGTCAACATCTGCTGCATGTCAACGGATATGAAGCTGAACACACCTCTAAAAGATAAGCCGTAAGTCTCAACTAGCGCTCCATACAGGGTCAGGCTCTCTATCAAAACAAAACTTGACATCACTACATCAGCTCATGGCAAGTTTGGAGTCTCCCCTAAACGATGAAAATGAACTCATAAAAAATGAGTAATAAGACTTCAATAAGGTAATCAACTAATGGTAGAAATCTTGGAGAAGGAAGTCACTCCTCAAACACCTCCTCTTCACTTGAACGATGACTTTGCAGATCACTTATGGTAAGATAAATCATCTTTTCAGGACTACCTAGACTGTCTAAGGGAATTATCTGAGGAGCCACCGTGCACCCACTGACTCCTGCACACTGACATGATTAGTTGGAATACTATCATAAAGTTTAAAAGTGCTCAAGAAAAAATGTAGGAGCATAACAAAATTAATCTAACCTTAGTGGAACTTTCCTCTATAATGGTGGTCACAAGGGCCACCAACCTCTTCACCGCAACCTTTCTATGGAGGACAAGGGGAGCGACAGTCTCCTTCTCCTACACTATAGCCATCATCTCTCGAGGATGAACTAAAGATTGCCCTACCATAGTGATCACACTCTCCTTCCTAACTGGGCGAATACTTTCCTTAGCCGCCAACTTCACATCGCTACCCTTAGCAAGAAGATCTACAGTTTAAAGGGTAGTGGTATCAAAGGTACCCATCTCCATAAAAGAAACAGCAGTAATTTATGCTGGCTTGTTGGATTTCTTCTGCTTGTTCCAAAAGTTGGCCAATAGTTCAGAAGAGTCAACATTGTTGTGGGGGTCTCTTAGATTATATGGCGAGTGCACGTATTATTCTCACAACTAAAGACTTGGTAGTAAAAAGGATCATAGCTCTGGCAACAGACGTAAGATCCAATAAATTTTCTCAAAAATTCCAAGTATCCTTTTAGAGCTAGAGAAGTCAGAGATATGCCAAAAATGACTAAACTCAATCAAAGGTGATGTAATATTTAATGAAAGATTATATTTTCCTTTTAGCATTTATTATAAGCTAACTAACTTTTTTTTATTCTTTAGTTCTTTTTGCAAGCCATCTATACAAAAGAGTAGAAGAATTAAGGAGTAAATGTATGCTTAAAATAACTAAGTTGTCCGAAGGCTAAAGACTCACCTCATGCATGATGAGCAGAATAAAAAATACAGAAGGAGCATGGGCGTCGATTACATGGACAAAGACTCGTCCATAGAGAGCTAATGCCCAGGAAAAAATGACCAACCCAGGATGACTTAGGTTCAATAATTCCCTTAAAGTAGGGAGAATAGCTATGCTTAAATCAAGCAATAGATAACTCACCAATGTGCACAAACCTCAAATCAAGACAAGTCCCTATTTATACTCGACTGGGTTTATTCGTACTTTTCTTTTATACTACTCCCCCCCACAACAATATAAAAGGGGAGGGAGGAGTTTGGTTTAGGTCAAAGAAAATTTTAGGACAAAATCCTCTCCTCTCAAATATTATTCTTTTTTTCCTGCAGCAAGGGAATCCTTCCATTTTATATTAAACTAAAGGGATAATAAAATTGGGCATTTTTCTCACATTCTCTCCATCACATGTTGCCTCTTTCTTCACTAGCCCTACTTCCAAGGTGTTTTCAGACGTTCTGCTTTAGCCCATGGATAGATTTGGATCCAATATAAGGTATGTTAAGTTGTTTGAAATTGATTTGATTGCTAGTCAAACTACAACTACAACTAATAAAATAAACTCAAGGCATGTCATAATCAATTATGTTAAACTAATAACTAACTAAATAAATATGGCATGAATTGAGTTGTTATATTACTAATTGTGTCCACTAAAACCAATCTAGTATAAGCATAGAAAAAGTTCATCTTAAGGTTATTAAAGGCTAGCATATTGCAAGAATATTTAATTAAATTAAAAATTGAACAGGATACAGGATCCTTTTATAATTACTTCCACATTTAACAAAATCATATAGTCATTTTAGGGCCATTTCTTATGTAACCAATGTTAAAAGTTAATACATATTTTTCTAGCTAGGCTAAGCTAGGATTAAACCTACAAGATTTGGGGTTATCTCATAATAGATAAAACTTTTCCCCTCCAAATCTCCATAAAGTGGAGGGCTACCACATTTAAGGTTCCTAAGGATGTCATAAATCAATTTCAAATTTTCATATCATAATCATATGAGTTTAAGTTCTTATTGCGTTGGGACTTTCAGGCATAATTTAGTATTGTGATAGACCACACCCCTAACAATTTAACATAGATCAATATTTTGTTAAAGGATCGTTTAATACATAAAGTACGACTTATTTATTGATTTGAATTGGCTAATTGGCATACCTTTGTGTGACTACTTTTCTACATTTAGATAATGGTATTCTTCTTGCAAGTGCTAGATATGTAGTCCTTGGTCTTTTACTTCTCATAGAGGTTATACATCAAAATATAAAAAATGGTAACTTAGGCATTATTGTTAAATAAATATTTATGATGTGGTCTTTTGTTTAATTATCTCTTTGATGTGTTTTATGGATTATGATGGCTCAATCAATACCACATTTTATTTATTTTAATATATATTTTTGGTATAAGAAGTATATATAATAATGTATAAACAAAAGTTCCTAATTAAGCATTTTTCTTAGATCCAAATTTGATAATACTTATGCTGAGAAGGATCGAGAGCACTTAAAATGATGCAATGGAAAATAAAAGAGTAAAAGGAATTATGAACTTACACCTTATTACTATTAGAAATAAATAAAAGAAAAAGCAATCAAGCAAACAATAAAAATTATAAAAACAATAAATAGTATGTTGTGAGTGTATATATATACACCTATATTATGATTCCTTTATACACCATCACATCACACTATTTATTATTTTTATAGATTTTAAGGTTACTTAATTAATTATTTTTTTATTTACTACTATGTGGATTATATAAGATTTATAAATTAGTGATATGCTCTTATTAAAATTTTCTATAAATTATAATAAATCAATTAATTAACTTAAATTTAATTTAAAAAGGATTTTTTTCTTTAAATTATGACTTTTAATAGCCATGTTTAATTTAATTTATTTTTTTTATCTTCTAAAAGAGGTACAAAATACAATCAATTAGCTACTAAATGTTGTTGCATGTTCATAATTTGGCTAGTTTTGCATACATATAGAAATCTTTCTCACTTACAAGAACATAACTTGCATAGCATGTCATATTTACTTCCATAGAGCTTTTTATTATAGACATGACTTTAATTTATACACTTGAAAGCCCTAGCACACTAAATATTGGATGCCCTGAGAATTATAAGTTATACATTGCTTTTAATCTACTACCAAGAAATCATCCATCTAAAAAAATTTTTTCCTCAATTTGAGATTATGAAACTGAATTTATAATTATTGATGGAGTACCTCACAAATTAACTACATTCACAACTAAGTGATTTTAAATTTGATAAACTATATATATATATATATATATATATATATATATATATATATATATATATATATATATATATATATATATATATATATATATATATATTATTTACTTAGACTATTTCTATCTTTTTTGAATTCTTATCACTATTATCACCCATTTGAGCCGACAATATTCTTTTTTAAATTTTTGATAATTTATTATTATTGCATACACTACCATTGCCGGTCCCAAGTCCGGATGCAAAAAGTGGAGGGTTGTGTTAGGTAGTCGACATCAAGCGTAAAATTTGTCGAAATAATCATGACATGAATCCTTTAAATCATTGTGTTAATGCTAGGCCCCTCCGGAAGCACGCATGTATGGCTTGAATACTGAAAAAAAAGTCACGATCGTCTCGTGTGTTAAATAAGGGTTCCCACATTTTGACGGATGCGGGCAAAGAAGTTAGTCCATGAAACTAATTAGGTTAGGATCTTGGAATATAGGTACTCTTACGGTAAATTAATGGAATTAATAGATATTATGGTTCATAGAAAGATAAATTTTTATGTGTTCAAGAAACTAAATGGGTTGGTTGGTGAGAAGGAGATTGATAGTTTAGGTTTTAAACTTTGGTATTCGTCGAACTAGAAATGGTGTAGGTGTGATTATAGATAAAAGTTTGAAGGATAATGTTATAAGTATTAATAGAGAGATAGAATTATAACTTTAAAGATTATTGTTGATACTAAGATTATCAATGTTATAAGTGTTTATGCTCCTCAAGTAGGCTTGGAGGTAAGCGTAAAGAAAAATTTTGGAATGAATTAGAGGATTAATACAATGAGAACCTCTTGAAAAAGTATTTATTGAGGAGATTTAAATGGACATGTTGGTAGAGCAGTAGAAGATTTTAAAAATATTCACGGTGGTTATGAATTTGGAGTGTCTAATGAAGTAGATAAGACTATATTAGATTTTGCTTTAGCTTATAATTTTGTTGCTAATACTTTTAAGAAAAGAAATGAACATATTATTACTTATAAAAATGAATCTAGAAAACACAGATTGATTATTTTTGATAAGAAAAATAGATCGTTTAAATCAGAAGATTGTAAGGCCATACAAGTGAAATTTTAAGTACAACATCTATTATTAGTTTTAGATTTTTAAGATGAAAGGTTGTAAGAGAAAAATAAACTAAATTATTGTCTAGGATTAGATGGGACACTTAAAGAACACAAATAAAAATATTTTTTAAAGCGCTACAAGAAATTAAAGTTTGGGATGTTCATAAGGAAGCTATTATGTTATGTGGGAAAAATATCAAGTGCTAAAAGTTCTAAAAAAATGTGCTTGGAATCAAAGGAAAAGCTTCTTTTAATAAGAATAGTTGGTGGTGGAGTCAGTGTGAAAAGATAAGAAATAAAGCATTGTTATAAAACTTGGTTTAGATGTAAAATTCGGAGGAATTGGGAAAGATATAAAGTGGCGTAGAGATTCTAAGAAAGCGATATATGATGCAAAATTTAGCTTTTAGTGATTTATACAATAGATTAGATACAAAGAAGGTGAAAGATGTATGTATAAGTTAGCCAAGCAAAGAGATAGGAGAAGTAAAAAGACATACCAAGTGAGGTATTACGATGAAAATAATAAAAGTGCTTTTCTTAAAAAAAGATATTGAAAATAGGTGGATGAGATATTTTGATAAACTTTTTAATGAAGGATCTGAAAGTACGATTGATTTTAGCAACCTTAATACCCTAAACAATAGAGAATTTCATTTATCGTCAGATTAGTAAATCAAGTTAGTGAAGCTTTAAAGAAAATGAAATGTGGAAAAGCAAGGACCTGATAATATTCCAATAGATGTGTGGAAATGTTTAGAGATCAAGGAATTTCTTGGCTTACAAATCTTTTAATGTTATTTTAAAGACTAAAAGATGATGAGTGGAGAAAGAGTCTATTGGTTCCTATATTTAAGAATAAAGGTGATGCACAAGAGTGTGCAAATTATAGAGGAATTAAGTTAATGTGCCATACATTAAAATTATGAGAGAGAGTAATTGAGCATAGGTTACGATGTGATACAGAAGTTTCTCACAATCGCTTTGGTTTCATGCCGTGTAGATCTACTATGGATGCTATACATTTGTTAAGAGGTTGATAGAGAAGCATAGAGAAAGTAAGAAGGATCTACATATGATATTTATTGATTTAGAGAAAGCTTATGATAAAGTCTCAAGAGATGTTCTTTGGAGAGTTCTAGAACGAAAAGAGTTAATATTGGTTATATTCAAGTCATTAAGGATATGTATACTAGAGTACATTTGTGTCCAAACACAAGGAGGATTGACAAAATATTTTCCTATTTCAGTTAGATTACATCAAGGATCAACATTAAGCCCTTATCTTTTTACTTTAGTTATGGATGTTCTTACGAGGCATTTACAAGAAGATGTACCTTGGTGTATGCTTTTTGCTGATGACATTCTTCTTGTTGATAAGACTAGGGAGGGAGTCCAACGTAAACTTGAATTATGGAGGTCAACTTTAGAGTCTAAAGGTTTTCGTTTAAGTAGATCTAAAACTGAATATATGGAGTGTAATTTTAGTTGTAGAAGTTTTAGTGATAGTGTTGTGACTTTAGGTGATCAAGTCATTAATAAGAGTGGCTGATATTTAGGCTCTATTGTCCAAAATGATGGTGAAATAGATGGAGATGTTATTAGTAGAATTCAAGTTGGATGGTTGAAGTGGAGGAATGCATCTGTCTATTATGTGATAGAAAAGTTCCACTTAAACTTAAGAGAAAATTTTATAAGATGGTGGTAAGACCTGCAATGACTTATGGTGCAGAATGTTGGCCAATAAAAGAGAAGCATAAGACTAAGTTGTTACGAGATGAGGATGCTTAGGTGGATGAGTGACTTTACTCTTAGAGATAAAATGCGAAACGAGTATGTTCGGGAAAAAGTTGGAGTTCTCTAGTGGCAGATAAGATTAGGGAGAGTCGCCTTAGATGGTTTGGCCACATAAAGCCTAGTCCGATGACCCGATTAGGAGAGTAGATACATTAGATTTGTCTTATGTTAAAAAAAAGGTAGAGGTAGACCTAAAAAAGACTTGGTTAAGATGTATAAATAATGATCTTAGATACTCAATTAGATGAGAATTTGACACATAACACAATGGAGACGAAGGATTCATGTAGCCGATCCCACCTAGTGGGATTAAGGCTTGTTGTTATTATTGTTGTTATATTATTATTGCAAAACCTTCTATATGAAGAAAAAGTTGTATAATATAATTTGGGTGAGTTACCTTTTGTATTATAACCTAACTAATCTTAAAGTATAAAATATTATTATGTTACATAAGTTTAAGATTTATTGGTGCAACATTATTTGACCTCTTTCCATTTTTTTTCCTCCTATGAAATTTACTATGGCAAGAAGAATAACCTCATTTATCATTTTTTTCCTCGATCAAGAACAATGTTAGAAGTTGTTCAAAGCTTCGTGCGCGCGCGCGCTATGGAACTTAACAAAGCACTTTATAAAATAAAGTTTAATTGTATTTTAGTTTGTTCAATATAAACTATTTAAAAAGCTGCTTAAACATATGCATTTCAAACAAAATGCTTCCACTTCACAACAACTTCTACAACGCTAAAAGGATTTGTTTTTTTTTTTTTTTCTAATAGTAAACAGACCTACAATTAATTTAGAAGAATCAGGAAAGAAATTAATAGTATAGTTGTAAATGTAAAAAACAAAAATATAATTTATAAACAGTAACAAAATAGGATGTTTTGATTTGTAAAACAGATCAAAATACTTGGAATTAGACAGGCTGGTGATGCTGATGAACATAAACTCACGACAGTCCGATCATCAGCACACAGATGAGATGGTGCATTTCCATGACTCCCATCAAAAATCATTCCATTAGCCTACGGTGAGTTTGGATACTGAGAGTTTAAATGACCGAAAATGAAAACAAAAACTTCAAAAACTCAAATAATTGACAGATTATTAAATAATAAACAGACAGATTGTTTGGATTCCATTTGGCTTCAATTCCAAACAGGCTTAAAAGTTGGTTTGAGTTATGGTAGCTTGTTGGGGTCTGTCGCACTGTTGATGATAATCCAAACAGGGAGTTTATTAAATCAATTTCACAGTTAAAATATGTAGACAAGCACGTCGCTAGAAATTTAGAAACATTCATTGGAACAGGCGAATATGTTCGATAGTGAATACGTTTCCGTGTAAGAGGACCCAACAAATGGCATCAAGCTTCCTCCAATACAAGCATGTCTTCTACAGCATCCAACAGCTCGCTCACTGATTTATTCTTCTTCTTCAGCTTCTTCAAGCCATTTAACAAATGGCTCAAGAGATTTCACAAAAGTTTGCCTGTAATGTTGCATGGTAAAGTTAGTATGGAAACTACAAACGGCACAAGAAATTTGCTTTGTTTTTAAATTAACGATAAAAACATTATTTTAATGGAAAATCCTTTTCAATACACATTGAAGTCATCATGTTAGTCATGTGTTCAAAGTTTCATTCTTTTGAAGTAGACTTATATTTACGGAGGCAATTTTAAAATTAATACACACGATACCAAAAAAAAAAAAAACTTTTAAACAAATAATACTAATTTTCAGCCAACTCAAATCAAATTAGATCCCCCACTAAATAAAGATGATTGAGCTAATCTGACTTCAAGTCAAACAATTCAAGCCGGTTTGAGCTGAGTTGTCTATACTCAAGTCAATTTTGAGACGGGATTAGATCAAGCTTGAAATTGGATAATTATTACTTTATGAGAAAGCTTCTCAAAATAATTTAACTGAATTTTGAGTTAAATCCTTAAATTGTACTTTTAAGTATGAATGTAGGAAGGTTGAAAGTTGAAGCCACCAAAAAAAAAAAATTCATGTCAATTTCATCATAGCTAGCTTAGACTATTATTTGCTTTGTTGGTTTACATGCTAAATGATTAATGAACAGTCATATGATCACATGATAAAATTGTAATTTTTATATTTGTGCTCAAAATTATCACTCACACCTACAAATATATATTTTTTTGATATCACAATCTTTATTTTGCAAACTCCGGTAGATTGGTGTATGATGCCAGTTGTGTAGCTTATTGTCCTTACTGAAATATTTCAATTTTTCAAGGAAAATGTTTTTTTTTTCATCCACAAATTTTGTAAGATGGGAGTTTATTATGATATAAGCTGCTCAAGACCTTCGCAAAAAAATTTCAACGCCCTTACCAACTGAACTTTTGAGCTACTAGGAAAAGCTGAGTGATTCCCTTTTCAAAAAATTACATCAAAGCTCTAGGGTCCTAATTCATTAACAATTACTATTAAGGAAGTTGATGAAGAGAAGAATAAGAAAAACAAAAGATTTTGAGTTATTAAATTTTCTTTGATCACTGGCTTGACGTTTGGGGAATTTTCATCAAAGGATATGAAGAAAAATGAGTAAAAGTATTAGGCTTTTTGATACCTACATAAATATAGATGACAACTTTAAGAATGCAGATCAAAGAAAGCAATCATGTTGTGCGCTAAGAGGGATAGTATATGAAAATTAGATTTATGTTATCTTATAGATAGCATTCTAATCACACATGATAAGTACAGTAATGTTTTTACAGAGATATTTATCTTGGTTGAATAAAATGAGGCATTAGTTGAGTACCCAGTGCCCCATAATAAGGGTAGCATGGGAGAGGGTTCTGAAAGAGCAAAATAAGAATATATTGCATTATAAGGCTTCTATCCAATGTTATTTATAGTATGCATTGAAGCAAGCTTTTTACCATAGGTGACGCAAAGCACAACTTCGATAGTTCACTCTGCTGTCATGCGCTATTCATGTGCGAAGTATGCACTTCGTACAAGAAGAGCGATATCGTGCATGCGGTGTATGCGATTAGGAGCATCGCGTTGTTAAACATCGGCATTTAGTGGGCGGCCAATATATCCCACCCTTAGGGCATTTCGTCTCGCCGCACCGAACTGTAGAAGAAGACGAACAGAAGAATATCCCTCTCACAATGTAGCTCATCTTGACCTCAACACCCATCAACACATTCCTTGTGACACAACTACTCCAGCCACTAGCCCTACCTCATGGTCTGTCTGCCTCTTCTCACGCATGATGCACAGTCCCGGGTAACACACAATCGCCTCCTCTCGTGCTTGTAAGACCTCAGCTCCTCTCTCACGCAATACCGCAATGTTTTATAATTGAGATGATTTATCTTATATGAAAATTTAAGGTTTTAAATGTTAATATTCATGCATGTTCTTAGTTGAATATTATAATATACAAATTTTAGGATGATTGATTCAAGCATGAGAAGAAAGGGTCACATTTGAAAGTATACAAAATTGAAATGTGAGTCGAATACTCTTTATCATGTATGCATCTATTATGGCAAAGAAATAAATGGAGGAATTTCCCAAAGAAAAATAGCATCTTATTGGCCCTTTTGGAACATCAAAGAGAAGTAATATTACCAAGTGCAAGAAGGTTTCTTATAAAGTACGAGAATAGTTAACTGCTTACCAAGAAAGAATCAAAAAATTAAAACAAAATTTATACATGGGAAATATCGAGAGAATGATTGACATAACAGAAGAATCAAAGAACCGAACATCTGTGAATTGTGAGAAGAGATCTTTTGACTCAGGTCCAGGGATGGAAAGTTTTAGTATGATTTTCTTTTTTTAATTTTAGAAAGCATGAGAAAAAAGATGTAAAATAAAAAAATATGAGATCGTTAGGAATAAAAGAGACTTTAAATATGGAGATACGTGACAGAAAGATGATTCTATCAAGCCAGTACTCTCTTAAATGCAGCGAAGCTTGAAAGCTCTGATCATAAAATTGAGACTATTACACAATATGGGCGAAGATTTAAACCTGTTGCCTCCATGAGCCCCATTTCATATGAGATTAATTTTGATGATAAACATATGTTTAAGTGACACTAATTAATTTAATTCAAGTGATATAGAAAATTCTTCAAATGCAAGTTCTTCAATCGAATTGAGAAGCCAAAGCTATTAGACTTAAAATTGGTTAAGAATTTTCTAAGATTTACATTAATAAGATATATAAGAGCTTAATAATATAAAATTAATGACTTTTTTTTGCATATTTTTCTATATTTTAAAATTGCATAATTTCTAATTATTCCCTAAATTATCCTTTTTAAATAATCTTAATAACTTGCAAGAGTTTAAGTATCATCCATTGTGCTTTCAAGTAAGATTAATTTATTTCACACTTCATTTAGTTATTTCCATGCTTGATCTCATTTATCAATTTATTTTTGTATGAGAATAAAGTTATTCAAGAATTATCCATATTATCTCTTTTCTCTCTCATATCCTTTTACATTCTCTCATATCATAATTATCATCCTTTTTTGGCCGAATTTTCTATGATTTTTGGAATGATAATTCATGTGGGACTTATTCAAATTAGTGTTGTAATATTTGTCTCATTTATTAAATTTTTAAAATTAAATGATTTTGAATTTTAATAAATTGTCATTGTCATATGTGCGCAAATTTGATTTTATCCTTTTATGGCTTGGATTGACCGACCCATATGCTTAATATTCTCATCTTAGTTGAACTAATTTGGATGAATCTAAGTTAATTCAATTCAATTCCAATTTTGCTTTGATTTTGTGTTTTTGATTTTAGATTTCTCTTTATGAAAATATATGGAAAACCCCTTCTGGTATTTTATTTGGAGTAATTTGATTTGTTTAAATTAATTAAAATCTCTTCAAATTTGATCTCCCAAAATTTATTCATGATCGATGGCATTGAATGGAGATTAAATCAAAAATTGAAAACATTGTGGCCGAAATCTATATTGATATTTCTTGATTTATTTTATTGTTTTTATTTCATGACTTTGCTTAATGTTTCAAATTTAGATTAGTTAATTGATCTCTCATATTACCATCTCCCAAGTCGGATACAAAAGTGGAGGTTGCGGGTAAACGTAAAATTTAAATAATCACATTAATAATCCTTTAAATCATTAATGCTGAAGGCCCCCCGGAAGCCACCAGTATGGCTTGAATACAATGAAAAATGCTAAAGTCAGCATCGGCCGCAAAAAAATAAGGGTTCCACATTATGGAAGGATGCGCAAAGAAGTTAATCCATGAAACTAGAATTAGGTTAGGATCTTGGAATATAGATACTCTACGTAAATTAATGGAATTAATAGATATTATGGTTCATAGAAAGATAAATATTTTATGTGTCAAGAAACTAAATGAGTTGAGAAGGCCAGGAGATTGATAGTTTAGGTTTAAACTTTGGTATTGTAAAAGTCGAACTAGAAATGGTGTGATTATAGATAAAAGTTTGAAGGATCTGAAGTATTAATAGATATGGAGATAGAATTATAAATTTAAAAGATTATTGTTGATACTAAGATTATCATGTTATAAGTGTTTATGCTCCTCAAGTAGGTTTGGAGGAGTTCTCAAAAGAAAAATTTTGTAATGAAATAGAGACACACAAAGAATTCTCAAGAAAAAAATATTTATTGGGGAGATTTAAATGGATATGTTGGTAGAGTGGTAGAAGATTTTAAAAATATTCAGTTATGGATTTGGAGTACTAATGAAGAAGGTGACTATATTAGATTTTCCTAAATTTTTACGATTGTTAATACTTTATTTAAGAAAGAGATCAACATATTATTACCTATAAAATGGATCTAAACACAAATTGATTATTTTCTAATAAGAAAAATAGATCGTTTAGATTGTAAAGATTGTAAGGTCATTCCAAGTAAAATTTTAAGACCCAACATCAATTATTTTAGATTATTGTAAGAGAAAAAAATAAACTAAATTATTGTCCTAGATTAGATGGAGACACTTAAAGAACACAAATAAAAATATTTTAAGAGCAAGCTACAAGAAATTAGAATTTGGATGTTCATAAAGCTAACGTTATGGGAAAAATCAAGTGAAATTAGTTGTTTAAAAGACAAAAGGTTGGAGAATCAAAAGCTTCTTTAATAAGAATAGTTGGTGGTGGAGTCGAGTGAAAAGATAAGAAATAAGAAGATTGTTATAAAACTTGGTTTAGAAAAATTGAGAATTGGGAAAGATATAAAGTGGCCTAGAGATTCTAAGAAAGCAATATATGATGCAAAAAATTTAGCTTTTAGTGATTTATACAGATTAGATACCAAAGAAGATGATAAAGTTAAGCAAAAAGAGATAAGAAAGACAGTTCGTGAGGGGTATTAAAAATAATAAAGCTTTTCTTAAAAAAAGATATTGAAAATAGGTGGATGAGGTATTTTGATAAACTTTTCAATGAAGGATCTGAAAGTGATTTTAGCAACCTTAATACCCTAAACAAAATAGAGAATTTCATTTTATCGTCAGATTAGTAACTGAAGTTAGTGAAGCTTTAAAGAAAATGAAATGTGGAAAAGCAAGAGGACCTGATAATATTCCAATAGTGGAAATGTTTAGAGATCAAGGAATTTCTTGGCTTACAAATCTTTTAATGTTATTTTAAAGACTAAAAGATGTCATGAGTGGAGAAAGAGTTTGTTGGTTCCTATATTTAAGAATAAAGGTGATGCACAAGAGTGTGCAAATTATAGAGGAATTAAGTTAATGTCATACATTAAAATTATGGGAGAGAGTAATCGAGCATAGTTAATATGATACAAAAGTTTCTCAATCGCTTTGGTTTCATGCCGTAGATCTACTATGGATGCTATACATTTGTTAAGAGGTTTGATGGAGAAGCATAGAGAAAGTAAGAAGGATCTACATATGATATTTATTGATTTAGAGAAAGCTTATGATAAAGTCTCAAGAGATGTTCTTTGGAGAGTTCTAGAACGTAGGAGTTAATATTGGTTATATTCAAGTCATTAAGGATATGTATACTGATTAAGCATTGTGTCCAAACACAAGGAGGATTGACAAAATATTTTCCTATTTCGCTTGGATTACATCAAGGATCAACATTAAGCCCTTATCTTTTTACTTTAGTTATGGATGTTCTTATGAGGCATTTACAAGAAGATGTACGGTATGCTTTTGTCGATGACATTCTTCTTATGATAAGACTAGAGGGAGTCCAATGTAAAACTTGAATTATGGAGGTCAACTTTAGAGTCTAAAGGTTTTCGCTTAAGTAGATCTAAACCGAATATATGGAGTGTAATTTTATTTTGAAGTTTTAGTGATAAGTGTTGTGAGTGATCAAGTCATTAATAAGAGTGAGCTTATCTGATATTTAGGCTCTATTGTTCAAAATGATGGTGAAATAGATGGAGATGTTATTAGTAGAATTCAAGTTGGATGGTTGAAGTGGAGGAATGCATACGCCTATTATGTGATAGAAAAGTTCCACTTAAACTTAAGAAAAATTTTATAAGATGGTGGTAAGACCTACATGACTTATGGTGCGTAATGTTGGCCAAAAAAGAGAAGCATAAGACTAAGTTAAGTGTTACAGAGATGAGGATGCTGTGGATGAGTGGCTTTACTTAGAGATAGAATGCAAAATGAGTATGTTCGGAAAAAGTTGGAGTAGCTCCAAAGGGTAGATAAGATTAGGAGAGTCGCCTTAGATGGTTTGGCCACATAAAGCCTACCGTCCATGACCATTAGAGAGAGTAGATGCATTAGATTTGCCTTATGTTAAGAAAGGTAGAGGTAGACCTAAAAGACTTGGTTAAGATGTATAAAAAATGATCTTAGTATACTTGAATTAAATGAGAATTTGACACATAATAGGACACAATGGAGACGAAGGATTCATGTAGCCAACCCCACCTAGTGAGATTAAGGCTTGTTGTTGTTGTTGTTGTTGTTGTTGTGATCTCTCATATTTGTTGCATTAAATCATGATTGAACTTTTTTTATAAATGCCTTGGCCGTCCCATGCTCTAATTAATCCTTAATATATTTTAAATTCAAATTATTTTGAGTCACTTCCTTAATTAATTAAGGAGAGCTTATTTATGTTAAGTGGATTCAAAATAATTCCCTCCACCCTTACATGGCCAGCCTCATTAAGTTTGAATTCAATTAGATTTCAATTTTAAATTATGTGCTTAATTATTCAAGTTCAATTTCTTATCAAATCAATTTTTCCTCTTTTTATCTTTATTTGGCTGAAAATCCTTTATTTATTCTCTTGATTTTATTTGATTGAACAGATTAATATTCTTCCCTCATATCTCTTCACATCACTCATGCTTATTTCAAGAATTATTTGATTAAGATCTCTAAATCAAAATCAAATAATTTTCAAATATATTTTTCCTCCTATTTCCTTCGTGTTGGGCTGACCTCTTTGGCTTTTAGCTCTCTTGCTTCCTCTCTTTAGGCCAAACTCTTGCAAAAAATTTTCGTGAAGTTTCTTTTAAAAATTAAGTGCTAAACCTCCTTTCCTTCCCATTGGAATCCTTTGGCTGAAAGCTTGCAAATTGTTTGGTGGATTCAAAGTGCAACAAGTTGACAACTCCCATTAATTTCTTGCTTGGCCGAGACTCACTTTGGTATTTCTTCAAACTCTGGAAAGACCAACTCAAGTTATGCTCTCGCTGCTTGTATATACAAAGATCTTCCATTGTAAGAGCTTTCAATCCATTGTATGCTTTTGAATTTTAGTTTTTCAATTGTTTGATTTGAATGAAAAGGACTTCCATGAATTATTGTTAAAGTCTCCTTCCTAAGTTTTTTCATCTCATCTCAAGTGATTTGAAAAACATTTTTTTATGGATTGGACTGAAATCATTTTTGTCTTTCATGTATTATATAGCTTTCAAATCATAAAAAAGATTACAATGATTCAAATATTTGATTAAAGGGATTTCTTGCTTTATTGTTTCAAAGTAATTTTACAACTAAAGAATTCACATTAACTTGTTTATTTAAAAGCATTATTTGCACAGTCTTTTGGATTACTTATTTATGCAAATGTTTTAAAGTCTAAATAATCCGAGTGATCCTATATCATATAATTTTTCAAGTTCATTTCTTTTTCAAATCTTTACTTCTCTTTAAGTCAAATATTTCTCAAAGATTTATTTGCTTTAAGTTGTTACATAAAGATCTTATCATTTCTTTTAATTTTAATTTAATAATAACTATATTCACTTTATGCTCTTTATTATTTTTCTTAATATTATCTTAGTCGTGATTTGAGTGCAAAATTATTTTAAATTAAGAGTTAGATATTCAAACTATATCTTTTCTTCTTTTGTTCTCTTATTGGGGTTGTACTGACCCATTATAGGAAAGCACAGGGTTGGGTTATACTCGCCCATGTAAGAAAGTATAGTATTGGGTTGCACTTATCCGTGAAGGAGAGTACGAGAGATTTGTTGTAATCTCATTTTAACTTAGGGACAATTTGTTGTAGGGAATGTAAAAAAAATCGAGATTTGGATTACTTTAGGGTTGTTTGGTTGAAAACTCTATAAATACATGAGTTTATTTTTTTTGTTTGATAAAATAAATGAAATGTAAAATATTCTTGAGGTTGTGAGTGCGGCTATGGCGGAGGCAATGACGGCGCAGAATGATAATGGCGGCTACCTTAACACTTTACACTAGCCAATGTATTTGGAATTCGCCCAAATCGAGCGAATTTCAAATACACCAACAATAACCTTTGTATTGTATTCTAAATGCATTATATTACCATGAAAATTTTACTTTGCGCCATGTCAAACACCAAAAAAGTTAAAACTCTTGCATTTACTTTACTTCACACCAAACATTCAGGCAACCAAACAACCCCTTAATGAATTTCTAGCTTGGCTTACTAAGCGTACACATAAACTAATATTTGGATTTGATCGAGCCACGTAAAAATCAATGTCTTCTGCTTTCCTTTTCTGCACTTACTTTTCATTACTATTGGTTGATTGTTGTATTGCTCTTTCATTGATTATTAAATTTAATCATTTACAACAAAATTATCTACAAGACTTTAAAAAAACTAATTTTTATCTTAAAAATTTTTAAATACCCAAATTTTTCATATCATTGATAATAGATAGATGTGTCAACTTCGACAAATATTACATCAAGTTGGATATTACCTTAATCCTAAATTTTTTCATAAATATAAATCTACTATATAATCAAATGAACAATTAACAGAAGGCCTATAAGCAGTTATTACTAGGCTAATGAGAGAATGGTCAAATATGAAGAACTTTCAATTTACAATCACGTCAACGATCTATTTGCAACTGAATTTACCATCCATAATAGATAAAAAATCCCTACGTATAATAACTTAAGTTTCTAAATCTCATGTAATGATAAATTTTCTATGTTGATACTAAATTTTAAATGTGAGTGGTCGAAACTGTACCCATGCTTCTACCCCACTTTTACAAAAACTAGCAATTAAAATTTTAGGATTAACATGTAGTGCTACTGGATGTAAAAGGAATTAGTATGTATTTGAGCAAGTAAACAGTATTTGGAATTATAAATATTAAGTACATTAACTAATTGATTTATTCATACACTTTATTTTTTAATCATAAATTCTCTATAGATTCACATGAAAAGAAGAAATTGGTTGGAGCAAAAGCGATTAAATGATTTGATTTTTATCAAATACAATCAAACATTAAAAAGAAGATTTAATTTAAGGGATGTGATAGATCCAATGACCTTACATTATATTGATAAAAGTTGTGAGTGGTTAACAAGAAAAAAAAAAAAGAAATCAATTGGAGCAAAAGAAATTAGTTAGAGAAAATGCGATTAAATGATTTGGTTTAAATCAAATACAATCAAATATTGAAAAAGAAAAGATTTAAAATAAAGAATGTGAGGTATCCAATTACTTTAGATTGTATTGATGAAAACTATTATGAGTGGTTAACTGGGGAAGTAGAGGATGCTAGAGAGCAATATTTTGGCAATGAAGATCTAACTTGGAGACAGATTGAAGAGACATCAAAAGAAATTGATAAAAGAGCTGTAAGGTCTAGTAAATCAAAAACAAAAGAATCTTTATCAGTAATGAAAACTAATTCATCTCGACCTGCATCCATTTATAATCTTCAAGAAGGAGAAGATGAAATTGATTCAAGAGAAAAATTAGAAGAGAAAGAAGAAGAAAAAGGCTTTAAAGGTAATGAACTTCATTGTTTAGAAACTCTATTACTAATGAATAAAATGGAGGATGATGACTAATGCTTCTTTCAATTTATTTTTTAGAAACTCTATGTATTATGCAATGGGAATACTATTTACTAAATAGATTTTTTTATCAAAATGTTCTGAAACTATTTTATGTTCTAAACTTCTAGATTTCTAATTTATTTAATTGCAAATATTGTTACAAATCACATTTTGCAAATTTAATTCAAAATTTGTCTCCACAAGATATGCATATCACTTGTTTTTTAAATTTATACCAAGTTTTAATTTTTTATAAAATAATTTATGTGGCATAATTCATATGTGATATTTAATGTCTCAATATAATCACATGTAATACATTATTTCTATATTTTACAATTACATGTAATACATTATTTCTAATTCTTAATTAAAACGGAGCGCTTTAATTAACAGAAGTGTCGCTTCATTTTGTGCTTCAATGCAGATAAGAGCACTTGCGGATTGCATTATATTTTATGCTTTGAAAACACTGCTACTATCATAAAGAAAAACACATGTTAGTACATTGTCACTAGATATATTATTTTATTATAATACTGACTTATGAAGCCACCTCAAAACTAGAAAGAAAATGAGTAGTGTTAGACCCATGAGGTGAAAGTTAATTAATATTTTGATAATCACAAATATAATTTAGCATAAGCTACATTATTAACTAAGGTTAGTATAGGTATGAACTTATGTACTTCATCTAGAGGTTGAAATAGTGTATCATAAGTAGATATTTAGTAGCACATACATAACTCAAATGAATCTAACTATTCAAATAGTTCGGAAAATCAAGATTAAAGCTTAAAGTTGCAAAATTAAATTATTTAATTTTTGAATCTTATATTATTATACTAGTCAAATATTGAAGATGCCAAGATAATCACATACACACAAGAATCAGAAGTTAATCAGATAATAATATTAAATAAGAGTACAAAAATTATAAGTGATCCTACTATACAATTTGAATCATATTATTTTATCAAAGGTAACAAAATTTCTAGAATTGATCAAATTGCACGATCATTAATCAGATTATACGATCAGCCTCAATTGTACAATTACACACATAAGATAATTTCATTAAGATTACAAGGCACTATAATTAATATAAAAACATTTTAAGATCATATTGTATTATCTACATTATATTGTATAATCAATCTTATTTCAAAAACATATTAACAAAATCAATTGGAATGAATTGAGATTATTCAATTTAGAACTAAGCATATTATATGATAAGCATTGTACTGCACAACAACAACAACAACAACAACAACAACAACAAGCCTTAATCCCACTAGGTGGGGTCGGCTACATGAATCATTTGTCTCCATTATATGTGTCAAATTCTCATTTAAATCAAGTATACTAAGATCATTTTTTATACATCTTAACCAAGTCTTTTAATTCTACCTTTCTTAACATAAGGCAAATCTAATACATCTACTCCCTAATGTCATCTGGACGGCCAACGCTTTATGTGGCCAAACCATCTAAGGCGACTCTCCCTAATCTTATCTACCACGGGAGCTACTCCAACTTTTTCTCGAAATATACTCATTTTGCATTATATCTCTAAGAGTAAAGCCACTCATCCACCTAAGCATCCTCATCTCTGTAACACTTAACTTAGTCTTATGCTTCTTTTATTGGCCAACATTCGCACTATAAATCATTGCGTCTTACCACCATCTTATAAAATTTTCCTTAAGTTTAAGTGGAACTTTTCTATCACATAATAGGATGCATTCCTCAACTTCAACCATCCAACTTGAATTCTACTAATAACATCCCCATCTATTTCACCATCATTTTGAACAATAGAGCCTAAATATCCAAACGCCACTCTTATTAATGACTTGTTCACCTAATGTCACAACACTATCACTAGAACTTCTACAACTAAAATACACTCCATATATTCAGTTTTTGATCTACTTAAACGAAAACCATTAGACTCTAGAGTTGACCTCCATAATTCAAGTTTTTGTTGGACTCCCACTCTAGTCTTATCAACAAGAATGTCATCAGCAAAAAGCATACACCAAGGAACATCTTCTTGTAAATGCCTAATAAGAACATCCATAACTAAAGTAAAAATATAAGGGCTTAAAGCTAATCCTTGATGTAATCCAACTGAAATAAGAAAATATTTTATCAATCCTCCTTGTGTTTGGACACAAGTAGCAGCTCTAATACACATATCCTTAGTGACTTGAATATAACCAATATTAACTCCTTTCTGTTCTAAAACCCTCCAAAGAACATCTCTTGAAACTTTATCATAAGCTTTCTCTAAATCAATAAATATCATATGTAGATCTTCCTTACTTTCTCTATGCTTCTCCATCAAAATCCTTAACAAATGTATAGCATCCATAGTAGATCTACCTGGCATGAAACCAAACTGATTGTGAGAAACTTCTGTATCACATTGTAACCTATGCTCAACTACTCTCTCCCATAATTTTAATGTATGGCACATTAACTTAATTCCTCTATAATTTGCACTCTTGTGCATCACCATTATTCTTAAATACAGGAACCAACAAACTCTTTCTCCACTCATCTGACAACTTTTTAGTCTTTAAAATGACATTAAAAAAATTTGTGAGCCAAGAAATTCCTTGATCTCCTAAACATTTCCACACTTCTATGGGAATATTATCCGGTCCTACTGCTTTTCCACATTTCATTTTCACTAACTTCAGATTTACTAATGCGCCGATAAAAATGAAATTCTCTATTTTTGTTTAGGGTATTACGGTTGCTAAAATCAATCATACTTTCAGATCCTTCAATGAAAAGTTTATCAAAATACCTCATCCACCTATTTTCAATATCATTTTCTAAAAAAAGCATTTTATTATTTTCATCCTTAATACACCTCACTTCCATGTATGTATTTCTCCTATCTCTTTTTTAGCTAACTTATACATACATCTTTCACCTTCTTTGGTATCTAATCTATTGTATAAATCAATAAAAGCTAAATTTTTTGCATCATATACAGCTTTTTTGAAATCTCTACAAGTCACTTTTTATCTTTCCCAATTCTCCAAGTTTTTACATCTAAACCGAATTTTATAACAATACTTCTTATTTTTTATCTTTTCTAGCACACTTTGACTCCACCACCAACTATTCTTATTAAAGTAAGCTTTTCCTTTTGATTTTCCAAGCACATCTTTGAACTGCTTAATTTCACTTCTATTTTTTACATAATGTTAGATTCCTCATGAACATCCCAAATTCTAATCTCTTGTAGCTTGCTCTTAAAAATATTTTGATTTGTGTTCTTTAAATATCCCCATCTAATTTTAGAATAATAATTTGGTTTATTTTTTCTCTAGTCTTTCATCTTAGAATCTAAAATTAACAATCGATGTTGGATACTTAAATTTTCACTTGGAATGACCTTATAATCTAAACGATCTATTTTTCTTATCAGAAAATAATCCATCTGTGTTTTACTAGATCAATTTTTATAAATAATAATATGTTCATCTCTTTTCTTAAATAAAGTGCTAAGAACTACAAAATCATGTAAAGAAAATCTAATATACCCAACCTTCATTACCACCAAATCCATAACCACCATGAATACTTTTAAAATCTTCTTCATTGTACTGTACAAAACCACTAATTATCACAATCAAATAAACAAGTAATCTGCATTAATTAAGCTTATCAAAAATTTGAACCAATCATATTATATAATAAATATAATACAATGCAATCTATTTTCTAAATTAAATCTAATTAGTCATGTTTATTTTAGACAACTAGTACGATCATAGATGAATTGATCATATTGTATGATTTGAATTATACAATAAGATCAACCAACAAATAGTTTTTTTTTTTTCTATGAATAGCCTTAGGGTTTAAAATCATAACTAAAAGCAATGGTATATATACATATATAAAACCCTGACCAAAAAGTTAGCTAAAGAGGAACTACTACAAAAAAATTCTTATAAGAGAACATCTAAAGAGAGTTATGCAAAAAGGTCATCTTCCTCCTTTCACCACCTACTAATCCTTATGCTTGTATACCTGATTGTTAAGAACCTTAATTTTTTTGAGATATATCTGAGATCTCAAAAACAACATTGTAATAGCTTCATTATTTAATAAGTTATGCAAGGCACAACTGCTTCTCACTTTGGCTAGAAGTGGTTTAAGGATTTTCCTTTACTCATGAAAGAGAGACTTTCTTGCCAGCAATAACGAATGAGAGGATAGACAAACAAATCCTATTGAAACTAAGAGAATGAACATAAGCTCATTGTTCAAACCATGCTAAATCAGTTTGTTTACTTAATACAATCTACTATTAGAATAATTTATTATCTACATATGATATTTGTTGATACAGAGAAAGCACGTGATAAAATTTCAAGAGAAGTGCATCAGAGAGTACTAGAAAAGAAAGGGATTATTATAGCTTGTATTCAAGTCATTAAGGATATGTATGCTAAGCTATTAATTGTGTTCAAACACAAGAATTGAGCCATTATTTTTTTATTTCAGTTGGATTACATCAATGATAAGCTTTAAGCCCATATTTTTTTTTGCTTTAGTTATGGATATTATTATAAGACATTAACAAGAGGATGTACCTTGGTGCATGCTTTTTGCTAAAGATATTTTTTTTGTTGATAAGACTAGAGGGGGAGTTCAAAGAAAAACTTGAATTAAAGAGGTCAACCTTAGAGTCTAAAGGCTTTCATTTGAGTGAATCTAAAACCGAATGCATGGAGTGTAATTTTAGTAGTAGTAGTAGTAGCACATGTTATGGGGGGTTGTGATAATGAGTGATCAAGTCATTAAAAATAATAAATGTTTTAGATATCTCGACTATATTATTCAAAGTAATAGCAAAATATATGAGAATGTTATCAGTATAATTCAAGTTGGATGGTTAAAGTGGAGGAATGCATCAAGCCTATTGGGTTATAGAAAAATACCGTTTAGATTTAAGAGAAAATTTTGTAAGGTGGTGGTGAGACCTACAATGCTTAATGGCATAGAATATTGGCCAGTAAAAAAGAAAAATAAAATTAAGTATTATTGAGATGATGAAGCTCAGGTTGATAAGTGGCTTTTAGAAAAAAATGCAAAACGAGTATATCGATGAAAAGGTTGGAGTAGCTCTAGTGGAAAATAAGATTAAAGAGAATCATTTTAGATGGTTTAGTTACATAAAATGCTGCCCGTCTAATGACCCAATTAATAGAGTAAATTTATTAGATTCGGCATATTTTAAGAACAGTAGAGGTAGACCTAAAATGACCTTAATTTATTAGAAATAAATGAGAATATGACACAATGGAGATAAAGGATTCATGTAACTGACCCCATAAAGTGAGATAAAGGCTTCTAGTTGCTGTTATTGTTGTTGTTAAATGATGGGTTGCATGTGGTGAATAAATTTAAAAAAAATCTTTGAAAATGAAAATGAGATTATCTACTTGCAAAAATGTTATTAGCAGGTGACTTTATTGAATCAAATATCACATTTCTATAACTATTTTTATGAAAGAAAATGTTCCTAAAAGTTGAAAATGATTTAACTTGCTTTAAATTTGATTTATATGAGGAATCAAATTCATGCCTCTCTTGGTTATGTCATAACATTCAATCAGTATCAAAGTGATTTACTTGTTTAAAGATATAACAACCCAATAAAAATCTTCATCGCAAACTTTGGCAACCAAAATACAACCAAGGGTATTTATATGATCCAACCTCCTTCGTTTAGTGATATTCATTTTGGCATTTGAAAAGCTGAGATGCCTACTTTTATTCAATCAATTGATTACAAGTTTTCTCAACCAATCAAATATGTGAATGGTAAGTTTGTTGATGTGCTATTTCAAGATAAGATGCAAGAAGAGCATGAGTTAGAACAATTAAATTCAAAGTAATTTGGAAATATGTTGTATGTAACATATGAGGGTATTAAAAAAGCAATCACACGTCAATTTACTTGTTCAAAACTATGAGTTATTTCACATGACACAATGAAATCATTTCAAACATGTATATTAGGTTTAATAAAGTCACTACCTTTCATTAGACATGGAATGCTCCAATGTTAAAACAATCAACAAAATCCTAAGATGTCTGTCTGAGTCTTGACACAAAAAAATTACTATTATAACTGAGTCTAAAACTTTATCTACTTAATTTATTGGCTTATTAATTGGCTTATTGATTGCTCGTGAACAAAAATTAAGAGAATGACCTGAAAAAAACATGAAAAAAAAAATTGCACTAAAAACTTAAAAATGGACAGCAATGAGACTAATACATCAAATGGAGATGATATAGACCTGATCACCTAAAGGTTTAATGCTAGTGGTGTCGATTGGGTTAATAGGTTGGATTTGAGTCTGACCCAAAGTTAAATCAACCAGAATATACTTAACCAAACCCAATTTATTTATTATGAGTCAAATAATTGACCCAAACCTGACTCAACCAAAATATAAATAGTTTAACCATTTTATAATATGGATCAGGCAAATTTTTGGATCACACCACCAAGCTAATTCATATATGATCCATTTAACCCAATTACACTAACCCAAACCAAAATAGTTATCGAATCAATTTTTGGTTATTCAAATTAATTTCATTAGTTGTGAATCAAATCTACATGCTTGACCTAAATCCTATTCGAATCTTAATTAAATCACCCTAAAAATAAAATTTTCAAGTCAGGTCAGTTGTTGACATCATTATTTAATCTCTTTTTCTAAAATGAAAAGAACAAGATCATTGATAAGCAAGTAAAGATAAAGGTAAAATGTTAAATAAAGCTAACATTAATGTGATTTGCTTTAAATGCAAAAGGTCATGTATATTAAGTGGGATTGCCCCAACACCACAAATGCACATAAAAATTAAAAAATAAAATAAAATCAAGTGGCAAAGGCAACATTAAAAAAGGAAAATATAAATAACCTTCAAGTTAAATTCTAACACTTAGTCAATGAACTCAAAGAAGAGACATAATTTGTCTTATGGCATAAAATAAATATGAAGCAGTAGACACAGATTAAGTATGTAATCTATCTTATGATAATTTATTAAATACATGATGATTTTAATTTACTTAAAAAATATACTTGCCTGAAAAAGAATCATGCTAACTTAGAAAAGGATCACATTATTGTGTTACTTGATCTGTATCAAATTAAAATAAAACAACAAGAAAAAAAAATCTGAATGCATAGGATTCAAAAAAGAATATAAATTTTTACAAGAAGTGCTTTCTTTTAAATATAAAAAAAAAAAAGTATGAGCTCCTTGTTGAAAGTGACATACTTAAAGGTGCTAATATAAAATTGTCATGTAAAAAACTTTTAAATGCTGCATCTAGCATTAATACTCCTATGCATAATCATATAAATCAAAATCACATGCTCTATCTTTAGTTTAAAAGAAAATAGGTTTTAAAATTAAAAGTTCTTCTATGCATACATTGCTAAATATTACATATTATTTTCTGGTTTACATGCACATATCTCATACATATGTACAGACAGAAGATCAATGAACAAAAATCAAACTTGGGTATCTAAACTAAGCATGTATACAATACTACAATGCATGCATATGTTAATGAACCCAATATAATTTGGGTTTCAAATTTAAGACGGTATATTTTTGTAGGTATACCATCATAACAGAATCAATGATGTGGTACCTAGATATGTGTTCTCTAAACACATGACTACCAAGAAAATCAAATTTACAACACTAGAATCTAAGAATAGTAACAGAATTACTCTAGGTGATAACACTTCAAAGGAAGTCCTATGTATTGATAATGTCAGTAAGATCAATTAATTCATCATTAAAAATATTGTTTTAGTACATGATTTGTAATATAATTTGTTTTGCATTAGCCAACTTTGTGATAAATGATTTGCTATAAAATTTATAACTTCATGGATGTTAAAATTAAATGAAAAAACTAACTTAGAAGGTCTACGCATCAATAATGTGCATATGCTTGATAGTGAAATATTAGTAAGACTAGTAAAAATCATCTGCCTAAACTCTACAATAGATGAGCAAGGAGGCTATCATACAAGCATGCATACACTTAGAAATATGACTCATCTAAACTTGATTAGACAACAACAACAACAACAACAACAAGCCTTAATCCCACTAGGTGGGGTCAGCTACATGAATCCTTTGTCTCCATTGTGTCCTATTATGTGTCAAATTCTCATTTAATTCAAGTATATAAGATCATTTTTATACATCTTAACCAAGTCTTTTAGGTCTACCTCTACCTTTCTTAACATAAGGCAAATCTAATGCATCTACTCTCCCATCTGTCATCGACTTTATGTGGCCAAACCATCTAAGGCGACTCTCCATAATCTTATCTACGGAGCTACTCAACTTTTTCCCGAACATACTCATTTTGCATTCTATCTCTAAGAGTAAAGCCACTCATCCACGAGCATCCTCATCTCAGAATACTTAACTTAGTCTTATGCTTCTCTTTGTTCCAACATTCGCACCATAAGGGGTCTTACCACCATCTTATAGAATTTTCCCTTAAGTTTAAGTGGAACTTTTCTATCACATAATAGGTCAGATGCATTCCTCCACTTCAACCATCTATTTCACCATCATTTTGTACAATACAGCCTAAATATTTGAATCGCTCACTCTTATTAATGACTTGATCGCCTAAAGTCACAACACTACTACTAAAACTTCTACAACTAAAATTACACTCCATATATTCAGTTTTAGACCTACTTAAACGAAAACCTTTAGACTCTAAAGTTGACCTCCATAATTCAAGTTTTTGTTGGACTCCCTCTCTAGTCTTATCAACAAGAAAAATATCATCAGCAAAAAACATACACCAAGGTACATCTTCTTGTAAATGCCTCGTAAGAACATCCATAACTAAAGTAAAAAAGATAAGGGCTTAATGTTGATCCTTGATGTAATCCAAGGAAATAGGAAAATATTTTGTCAATCCTCCTTGTGTTTGGACACAAGTAAGCTCTAGTATACATATCCTTAATGACTTGAATATAACCAATATTAACTCCTTTCTGTTCTAGAACTCTCCAAAGAACATCTCTTGAGACTTTATCATAAGCTTTCTCTAAATCAATAAATATCATATGTAGATCCTTCTTACTTTCTCTATGCTTCTCCATCAAACCTCTTAACAAATGTATAGCATCCATAGTAGATCTACCTGGCATGAAACCAAACTGATTGTGAGAAACTTCTATATCACATCGTAACCTATGCTCAATTACTCTCTCCCATAATTTTAATGCATGGCACATTAACTTAATTCCTCTATAATTTGCACACTCTTGTGCATTACCTTTATTCTTAAATATAGGAACCAACAAACTATTTTCCATCATCTCATTTTTTAGTCTTTAAAATAACATTAAAAAGATTTGTAAGCCAGAACAACAAGTACAATTAAAAATGAGCTAAATAAGTAAATAGTGTATCATTCATAATCTAATTAAACAAAATAGAGGAAAAAATTATTGCAATGCATGATGAGTTGAATCATTTTGTTAAAAATGATATTTGGAAACTTGTTCCTAGACCTCAAACCACAATATCATATGAACAAAGTGAGTTTTCAGAAAAGTATTAAATGACTTTCGCACTAGTTTCATTCAAAAAGAAAATGGGGATATTGATATGAAACAAGGTAAGATTTATGGCAAAAGTTTCATTCAAAAGGGAGATATTTATTTTGAGGAGACTTGCGCACTAGTTGTCCTGCTTGAAGTGAGGAGTATTGCTTTTTCATGATTCAAAAATTTTAAACCATCAAATGTACTTAAAAAGTGCATTTCGAAAAGGAGTAACCATAAAAGATATGTACAAAGGCCAACCAAGATTTAAAGTTATACACATCTTGATCATGTGTTCAAATTCAAGAAGGATTATATGATATAAAATAAACTCCTAGAATCTAGCACGATAGACTAAAAGAAGTCAATACAAACTATAGACATAACATTGGACATAAAAAAAAAATAAGTTATGATATTATAATTGCATAAATACTGGCATGATAGATTATTTGTAGCCAATTATAACAATCTAATGTAAGCCATGAAGTTGAAAAGAGAATGATTAAAGAATTGATGTATTTTATAGGTTTTAAAAACGAGAAAATGAAACATTCTTATGTTAAATTAAATATATAAAAAATTAATTAAGAAATTTGACATGAAATGATATAAGAGTACAAATAACCCTATGAGCTACAATCATAACTGGATAAGATACAAGTGAAAAATCAACTGAGGTAAAACTATACTTAAAAATAGAAAAGTATTAAGATGTGAAAAATTCATACACTAGCCCAAAACATAAAAAAATAAAAAAACCAAGGATTGCATAGGAGATGAAGAATTCCATATCGATCCGTCTTATCAAATCTGTACTATATAATTCTAAACATAGCAGAATCATGACAAAGTAAAATCCCTTAAACAATATTTCTCTGCTTGGCTCAATTTTTACTGTTGCATTCCAAACCCAATCCCCTAATCCCTTCTTTTTTTTCTCTTCTCCTCATACCCACTGGAAAAGAGAAGAATAAGGAACTTCATTTGGATAAAAAGGTGCATAATAAAGGGAAAAACCCATACCTTCCCTTTGGGTTTGAACCTTTGCGAAACCAAAGTAGAATTGTATCCTCGGCAAGTACATCTAGATCATAAAGAGATCTGATGATCTCTGGGAATAGCTTCATCAGTTTGGCATCCTCATAACACTGAACCTGAACTTTGTAAATAAGTTCAAGCTCCACCTTCCCATTTGTACAAAAAGCATTTAAAAGTTCAGCCCACGTTTTCACCTGTATGAACAAGAAAATAGTAAGAAAAATAACGGTTAGAAGTATTCGTTACAAATTTTCTGGTCAAGCTAGAGAAAAAAAAGAAAAGTAAAAGATGACAAGTTCTCCAGACAACACGTAATGTATCCATATATACATAACCAAGATTTTACTACTCTTTCAATGCCCAAATAAGTTGCATTAATAAACTTTTCATAGAATGTTAGAAGGATTGAGCATTCTTCTTTTTTCTTGCAGGAGATGATCGTCACAATTGAAACCAAAAACGTGAGAACGATTGTACAATTTATTTCAATTTCATGAGCACATTCAACGGGAGGATCAGATGAATAACGTGCAAAAAGATTTGTAAGGCGTATCAGAACTATCTTTCAAATAAGAAGCCCATGAAGATATCGAGTGCTACAAATAAAGCTAATTAAATTGTTTCAATCAAGTGTATCATACACAAAATGTACATCATGCCGTCCAAAAACATAGGATTAGCCAAGTAAGAAACATGGCATAGCTAACCTGACGTAGTGCTGCGTTGGCATTCTGCTGCTGGTTCTTTCCCGACCACTGAACTGCATCCATTAGCACATCCCACAGCAAGCGTACAACCTCAATATCAGGCATATTAGAATCCCTAACTTGTTGCTTCATAGTCTCTATAACTTCAGAAATATCAATCTCTTCTTCAATTTGAGTTTTCAATGCTGACTTCATCTCCTTTAGCTTGACATCAAAAATTTTCTTTTGATTGTATTCAACAAGAGAAACCAATCCTTCTTTTCTGAAATGTAGAAATAAAATCAGTAAAATTTGCAAGGAGGCAAAAAGACAATACCAACAAAAAGGTGATAATAAAGACATCAATGCTTCTCATTACAAATAAATTCAAACTTAATTATTGATACAATTAGTTACTTTAATATGCTAAGTATCATCATAAAGTCTTTTACAATGTCATGATCGAGCTATAGAAGATGTGTCTAAGTGCTTCGGCTCTCAGGAAATGGCAACCAAACAAAAACATGAAATGTAACTATGGAGGAGGAAGAGGGAGTAGAATAATAATAAACTCCATGCATGCAACTTGAAGAGGGGAAGAAGAACTCCATGAACAAAAGAGAGAACACTCAATTTACCTCAGAACCTCACTAATATTTTTATTCATCAATAATCAATAAACAATTATCAATTACAACCAAGAGGTCGCAATTTATGGTTATAAGAATAAAGTCAACTATTTAAAAACAAATTTAATCAAATCCAAAGTCAAATCATATCTTACCAAACATTCAAATTCAAACCTAATATTGTCAAAAAAAAAAAAGATAATTCAAACTAATATAATAAATCATATAAAAATACTTAAAAACAGTCATAATTAAATATGGTTCCAAAAAGGTTTGAAAATTGGTATTGTTCAGCTCCTTAGCATGGTTTAACATCTTTTCATTAGTTGATAAAAATATTGGTTTTTCCTGACCAAATTTGTTGAATTGTATACTATCAATTTATCCAACCAACAAAGGATTTTTCTCTTGAAGAGTATGGAGGGAGGCAGCCATGGTCATCTAATATAGAAGATATATCCATGTAAAATAGAGAATTGAAAGAGAAATTAATCTAAAGAACACAGATATGAACAACTAGATGTTAGAAAACTATTGGTTTTTCCTGACCAAATTTGTTGAATTGTATACTATCAATTTATCCAACCAACAAAGGATTTTTCTCTTGAAGAGTATGGAGGGAGGCAGCCATGGTCATCTAATATAGAAGATATATCCATGTAAAATAGAGAATTGGAAGAGAAATTAATCTAAAGAACACAGATATGAACAACTAGATGTTAGAAAACTCCAATACACATACACATGTCCAATCTCTGCAATTAGGATCAACAGTGAAATGAGTGACAATGATATCGGCACCTCAAATTCAATCTTTAATATGTGATTGAAGTAAATTGTAATCATGTAAAGTAGCAAGTCTTCTGAGATAAATCAAAGGTAAACTGAAAGAAATCTCAGGATAAAGTCTATGCCATACTAAACAATATTCTCAGGATCAATCAATTTATTGAACATAAGATTTAGGTCTACCTCTAAAAATATATTCATATCAACCTGTAAAGTCAGGGGTCAGTAACTCATAATAATCTAGCTAATCATCAAAAAAGGTGTATCATTATAAGCATCTTTGTAAAGATCATCATCATAGAGTTCATCATTAATAAGAGATCAAATAATTCATCATAAGTGGTCTATCATAAACATCTTCATAAGACCAATTATCACAGAGATAAGGATCATATAATTATAACATGTCGTTAGATTGAAAAGGTTCTAAGATTTGTGGGGTCAAAGGAATTTGTGAAACATGTATGGTGGATTGCATGAAACTTAGCAAAGTGTAAATTTAAGATGTTTCACCACATGGCATAGCCCATTGAATATTTCAACAAACTTGATCAAGATATGTCATGAGATGCATCATCAAAACTAGGTGAGTAATGATAATCACAGTCATCATTATATACATTGGTGATGAGATCTAAAAGAGATAAGATGAATGATAAAATCATGCCCATTACATATTGATGATCTTTTTCTACCATAATATTATGTCTCTAAAACTTAAGAAAATGGCAGTGATCAACCTGTTTATACTTTCAGTTGATCAATCACAATGCTATAAGAAAGCTAACACAATTATCAAAGCTCATAGTTTGTCAAATGATAGAATAAATCATCGATAATGTCATCCTTAAAAGAAATCAAGTGGTGGTGTCTCAATGAGATAATCTATGAAGGCCAATAGCAAGATGGATCAGCTGCATGAATGTAGTGAGGACTCATTCCAATGCAAATGTGTGACAAGATTGTTACAGTTGGGAGCATGACACAATAGATGGGTTTGGGAGAAGGGCCAAGAGATGTGATGGTGTGGTAAGTGGATTTTGCAGAATAACTACAAACTCCACCCTGACTTCATATTTTAAGATAAGGATATGCAGTTTTGCAGGGAGAGTAAAGAAGGGGATTGCAGTGAATCGGAATCCATTAAGTTAAGCATGTTGCTAGTAGGCGAAGGAGAAAAATAATAGAGAAGGGGGACATGCAGATTGTGACAGTGAGGGATCCACGTATCGGATTTATGTGCATGATATGGCTTAATTTCACGGAAGAAAGTGCATATTACAAGGGGTCCACGATGATGCAGCTAGCAAAACAAAATGGTGGCTTGCTGAACAAAAATCAAAGAAATGAACAAGTGATCAAATCTCTCAATGAGAACAAAAATGATGGAGAATGAAGAGGAAAGATTAATGGAAGGGTTGAGTACTCTACATAAGAAACTTAGAGCAAGAGAATATTCAATTGACCTCAAATAATATTTATTCATCAAAAGCAAATCAATTCTAAAGTAAAGCAATGTATCTCAGTCATATAAATAGAGTTATAAGAATAAGGTTAATTATTTTAAAAAAATCTAATCCTGTCCAAAATCAAATCAAATCCTACCACACATTCAAATTCAAACCTGCTATTACCAAAAAGAATATAATTCAATCTGATAAAACAAATCAAATAAAAAATATTAGAAAAATCATCCTTAATTAAATGTTCCAAAAAGGTCTGAAATTTGATCTGGTTCAACCTCTTAGTGGCCAGATTCACCTTTTTCTGGTTATTCCATAAAGCATTGGTCTTTTCTAGACTATATTATTTAAATTGTTCTGCATCACTAACTCAAAGCACCAACAACCATGCAACAGCAGCTGATTATACATTACAAATCTGTGACTCTTGTGCTTATGATTCAATTTTCACAATGTACATTTCCACAATTCAAGTATTATATTACTAGCATACGAATTGTCATACAAATCAAACAGAACTGTCAGAAAAGAGGTCACAAGCGTTTCCCTGTATATCTTCAAATTGATAAAAAAAGCTACTTCGAATACAATGCTTACGTGAAATGTTCAGAGAAACCTTCAGCAGTGCGTTTTGCAGTTGGGAAAAATTCAAGCATATTATCCTCCATCTTTCCCTTCTTCAAGAGTGCAATAAGATCATCTATATTACTGTCCTTCAGATACTCCTTAAAGAAGTCAGTAATGAATGAAAGAACTAGCCCCTTGCCAACAAGATTATCCTTAAGCAATGGCTGGAAAACAGTCTCTGGAGGAAGACCAGATAGCTTCTGAGAAAATGTAAGGGCAGTGAAAATAGCAAGCTTCTTCCTTTCATTGTCCTCAAATAGTTCCAAACACTGTAAAAATCTTCGCATGACATTTTCTAGGTTTTTAATTAGAAAAGGTCGACGACGCAAGATTTTCTGTATATAGAGAACAGAAGGTAATATAGCTTCACGTGTTGCCTCACAATCTATAACAGAATAAGAATGCCTATCTCCTTCATCAGACTTTATTGTGCCAGGTTGAGTTCGGCCTCCAGTAAAGATGACCTTCAATTTCACCAAAAATTCAGTAGCTATGCAACATAAATTTATAATAATCGACCTTATGGCACCCATGATTTTTAAAAAATTTTAGTAAATAAAGTCTAATTCCTTCATGAATTTAGAAATTAAATGTTCAGATTTTGAGGGACATTCTATTGGGAATAAGACAAGAACAAACTTAATCAAGAGAAGCAAATTTTGAGTGAAAATCAAAGCACGAAATATACTATTAATTTTATACAAGTTCACTAAATTGATGACTAAGCCAGGTTATCATTGCTGCAGATTTCATAATAGTTTCGATTATGGAGTTTTGCTATCCTAATACCTCAAATCTATCATAAAGAATGCACTCCTCTTTATTATATTAAAAAAAAAACTAAGGCAGAACAAAATGCAATGAAATCCCAAAACACCTTAATAAGACTGAATTTGCATAGGGCTTTTCTTCATAGAATAAAAATTAAGTGCCACAACTAAATACAATGATCAGAATAAAAACACCACCTATTAATGCTCTTAAATAGGCATACATGAAGATTAATTTGTTAGCAACAATGCAGAAAACAAGTTGATTTATGTAAAATAAGCACCGAAACTACTTCTGGCATTTGAACAAAATGCTTTGTAAGGTTGCAAACTAGACTGACCATTCATATGATTATGAATAAATATTATATTACTTGTAAATTGCACAAGTCATTGTTCGGTCATTAACAAAGAGCATATTCAAAGTAACTTGCACGACCATCAGATTATGCAGGCTCAATATAACATAATCAAATAAAACATTAAGCAAAGTTAGGTAAATTATCAACACAGTCCTATGATGGTGGAACAACATCAATAGAATTTAAAAGGAGCTCAAACTACCAATAATACATTATGGTTCTAAAGATGCCAGTTCTATTCCATCCTGGTAGCATCAAATTGACTTGTTATCTTTATTTTGTCATCCTAACTATATCCTTATCTTCATGCCAATTGCTATGGATCAATGTACATTTTTCCTAAGTAGAGCAAGCTTTACATTTTCTAAATTAACTTTAAGCCTGATATCATGTCATCCTTCTACCATCAAATTGGCATGCCACATCTATTTTGTTCATCTATGTTATGCCCTCTTCTTTATGTTAATTGTCACAGCTATATGTATCATTTTTTCTTGGTAGGACTAGTTCGGTATTCCCTATATTATCTCAAGGTAGATTTGTTATATGACATGTTCAATGTTATATGCTACAGCCATCTTCCGATAAATCAAAAAGTTGAAAAATCAAATGGAAGTTTACTGCAGTTTTTTCCTTCTAGTTGCATGCTTATCTTCGTAGGTTGTGTACCAAGGTTTCATACATTGTGCCCCAGGGAAACCTTGGGTTCTTTGTCAGGTTATTTGACATTCTGCTGCGTTTTACATCAATTGTTACAGCTAATTATATCAAACCCAACTTCATTCTTCATCTGCATCAAAATGTATCAATGGATTTTTTAAATGGGGTGTTCAAAAGCCTGTGATTTCACCTTCCCCACCCTAAACTTCCTCCCCAAAATCCCCTTTCCTGTAAAGCAATCGCAGGATCCCCCAATACTTCTCATGACATTTTCACTCTTCCTCTCTGCCTGATTTTCCTCATCAAACCGTTCTCCCACAATTACAGGACTCCCCATACTGCTCATGACATTTTCACTCCTCTCTACCTGATTTCCCTCGTCAGGCTGTTCTCCCGCACTTCTGATCATTTCATATTCCTGCACAACCCCCCACCCACCACCCCACAAACTATTTCGCTTCACTCTTTTCAACCTCATCTATAAACAATTTTCAGACATCTTTGAAATTCCAAAATATGCCCCATCAAATTCCAAAATATGCACAATCAAATTACAAACCAAATTCAAATTTACAACCACATAACCGATTCCGGAAATTTCTCCAGTAAACCTCATGCAAAGCTATCCTCTTGCTTTGTTTTCAAACAGAAATTTTACTTTAACGAAAATGACTGTTAAACATCTCCAATTTGTGTTACAATGATAAGAGTACAGGAGACACTCCTTGGAGCAACTCTCAAATGTGTGAGAGTTTAGTGATTTTATTTTATATAGCATAATAACAGCACAACATTAGCATAGTTGCGCCAAACGAAACAAAAACTAGCCAGCTCAATTTGAATACAAATCCCGAACAAATTTAAAACCAAACATGATCATTCTCCGACTTACCATGACTATTCAAGTCAAAATCAAATTTCAAAGCCCGGATCTTGTTTATTGTTGGCAGTGAACATTACAAGGGCATTCACCTCCCCTTCCTAATTTTACACACAAAACTAAGATTCCTTCTTCCAACTAAATAATTTTATATTTCCTTAAAATCAAATCTAACCCACTCAGGTTCCCACATCCAGACTTGATCAAATTAATTCAAAATAATCAAGGTTTAATCCAACGCAACAGGTCAGTGCAACCTGAACCCAACACAATCAGAATCAAATGGCCCATTCAAGCCAAAAAAAATAAGTCCAAAAAACGAGGAATAAAGCTCATTTTCGTTCAAGCAAATTGTCAATTGAGAGCATTAGCCAAAAAATGATGACAAACTATCAACAGGATTTCCAAGGAATTCAAGTTATCAATCACAAGTCATGGTTAGTGTCAGGTTGACATGCATGTTTTCCATTATGCCATGTTCATGTTTTATTTATGTCAAATGCAATAGCTATCTGCGTCCGTTTCTTTTAGTACAACCATTTCAGTATTTCTCAAGTCTTAAAGTAGTTTTGTCATTTGTAATAAGCTCTACTATTATAATAGTAGCCAAGGTCATGGACATTTCAGAAGGATGGTTAATTTTGGTGAAATTTTTCTACATATTTACGTGGAGTTATGTTTTTTATGGTTCTTTTATTCCTCGGTCAACCTATATCCGCAAAACAGTAGGTTGCATTCCAGCAAAGCTTTGAGGTCTATTTAGTTTTTTTTTTGTTTTTTTTTATAGCGTTTTACATCAATTTCTATCATACACCACCCTAGACTCATAACTTGGCTTCATCTACTTAAGAAATCTTAATAATACCTATGCAGGTAACAAAAAATTATGCTGTCAAGCCTAAAAGCAATTTCATTTAGTAACTTGTGTTTTCCTCTTGCCAGTTAAAAACAAAATTACTCACATTTTCCAAAAAGCTATTTATTATGATCAATATAGTTCAAAACTACATTTCATAAAAGCAAAAAGACAAATGATCCATATAAATAATTCAAATAGAGAAATCAGAAATTTGGTTGCAATGTACCATTGGATAATATGCATGAAATTCACAGTGTAATGTATCATTTAGGTAAACACAATACAGGTGCTAGCTCCACGCCTAGTACAAAAACGACAGATCCATACATCAACGGATAGTCAAGTAAACTCATACACATCGTGATGCAGAACTTTATCATTCAAATATGGACACTCATACACATTATGAGAGTGAGAATGAATTTGGAACACAGGTAAAAATTAGAACAAATACCAACAAAGATTCCCTATGATAAGCCACAATCAAAATTCCACCAGCTCCCAAATTTAAAATCAAAACTAGTTAAGCTCAGCCTCCTAAGATGCATGAATCAAAGTTAACTCAGAAGAGTCGTACAAGAAAGAACATTTTTTTTTCCTTTCCCTTCCTGTATCTATAAGTGGAAATTAAAAGTGATGTTTAAAAACAGTTATTAGTTACCATTCCTCAGCTAATATAGCCCCAACAAAAAAATTCAAAAAGTGATGAATCTTGATACACAAAGGGAATGATGGAATGGTGGAAATAAAATTTATTTTTCAATATTGTCCAAATTTAGTTGACTATTTCCATTGTAACATGTTAGAAATTCATTATTCACACAATGTTTTTAAAAACTATTTGATTAGAGGAAAACGGGTGGATGAGCTTAGACTAGTGGCTGGATACCAATCCAACTAAATAGCAGTAAGAATATCAACAACGGCCACTCAATAATAAAATCACTTGCAATCATCCACTAAAAGACTAAACATTTTGTACTTACCTTTACTATCCCCTTATGTGAGTTACCTCTATATTTACAATCCAAACCACATAAGTGACTCTAGACAAAGAAGATTTTAGGGACTAAAAGAAATTTTTCTAAGACAAGGAGGTAGGTTTATATGGAAGAATTGAGGGGTATTTGATTGATTCTCCTAATCAATCTGAGAAGAAAGAAAGTGTACTTGAAGCCTTACTCCTTCGAGCCCACACCCAAGGGTGATTGAACCTTGGACAACATGAAGAGGAGAAAGAAAGGCTTGGGTAGACATTTTGGTCGAGATTTAGAGAGTGGAAGATAGAATTTAAGAAAAATCATTCAACTACTTCAAGCTCAATGGTTTACATTATAAAACATTGAGGAAAGAAAGGCTTGGGTAGACATTTTGGTCGAGATTTAGAGAGTGGAAGATAGAATTTAAGAAAAATCATTCAACTACTTCAAGCTCAATGGTTTACATTACTTGAAGCCTTACTCCTTAGAGCCCACACCCAAGGGTGATTGAACCTTGGACAACATGAAGAGGAGAAAGAAAGGCTTGGGTAGACATTTTGGTCGAGATTTAGAGAGTGGAAGATAGAATTTAAGAAAAATCATTCAACTACTTCAAGCTCAATGGTTTACATTATAAAACCTCTTTATTTATAGAAAGTTATGATTCGATAGATATCAATCTACAATTTCAACTAAATGAACCAACTTAGAAATTATTTTCCCATGTATAATAAATACATTCAAATTAAGAATACTCATAGCATAAATCATAGAAAAAATCCCTTGGATCTCTCCTAAAAGGTTGTTGGTCATGTAGAAATATTTAGAGAAAATTAAGAAGAAAATATCATGTAATTTCCTTGACATCCTCAACTAGGGTTGCAAACAAACCGAGCCAAGCCAAGCTAAGCATGTGCTTGCTCAAGTTCAAGCTTGTTTACCATTATTGAGCTCAAGCTCAACTCGAGCTTTTAAGATTGTGTTCAAACTTGAATTTATTTTAAAAAAATCTGTTTGAGCTCGACTCGGTTTTGTTCATAATCTTAGCTCAAATTGGGATTATCGAGTTTGTTAAGGTGAAGCTCGATTAATAAAACAAACAAGATTTAATCAAGCCTTAATTGAGCTTATTCGCAAGCAGCTTGTTGAGAAATATAGATGAGATGTATCAATTAAAACTCATTAAGCTTAAAAAAATAAAAATTAAAATAATATTTTTCTCAAACAAGCCTTAATCGAGCCATAATTAAGCTCCTTGATGAGCTTGTTCACGAGCTTTAAACGATATTGTTCATGAACATAAATGAACCGAACGACAAGTTGTTCAAGCTTTGATCATTTAGGCCCTATTTGGAATCTTTTTTTTTCTGTTTTTATTTTTAAGAAACAGAAAAAAATATAAAAAATGTGTTTGTTTATCTTTTTTTATTTTTTGTTTTTAAACAAATTTGTATTTTGTTTTCAAAAATAATAAAAACATGTAAAACCTTTTTTCTTTATTTTTAAAACATCCAGACATAATTTTTAGATTTTCAAAGATTTGGATTTGATTTCTTTTATTAAATTATATAATAATTTTAATTTTAATTAATTTAATCTAACAAAATGTAACTTGAATGCAGATAATAATAGATTAATTTTAATATATCATGTGTGTATATATATAATATAAATTTGAATTTATATATTAATTTTTGATTGATTGTAATTAAATTTAACTTGATTATATAATAATAATAATTTAACTTACTTCATTAAAAATTATTATTTAAAATATATTTATATCTTCATATAAATTTTATATTTTTCATAGATCTTAAATATGCACGTAAGTATTTTACATTTCGTATTGATCAACTCTACAAATGGTGTCTTTTCTTATATTTTCAACATTTTGAATCGTCGATGGTTTGTCTTGTTACATTTTTAAATAACATCGATGATAATCAAAATAACATTAGTTCAAATCGTGTAATATCGCATTTATAGCTTGTCGATTTCATTATGTACAATTGAATCAACTATGAAAAATTATTGTTTAATAGATTTTTTATATTTTGAATCCTTCTAAGCAATTCTCTTTATGAACGAGTAATATTCAAGTTGTTTCGACGATGATTCAAATCTAATTTGTTCATATCATTTTCATCGATCATCGATTAATTCATTTGATTGATTCGTGATAGAGCTGTAACATCCATCATCGTCATTTGCGTCGCCAAACATATTTTTATTTTATGTTAAAATAAAAAATATCAAACATATTTTTTTGCTTTTAAATTTTTAAAACAAAAAATTCATAAAAATACCAATCATGCTTTTGTTTTCACATAAAACAAAAAAATAAAAACAAAAATAAAAAACAAAAATAGAAAGTGATCCCAAATAGCACCATAGCAAACGAGTAATTAAAAAAGAAGCTTATTCAATTAGTTAATCAAACGATCATGAATGACCTCTAATCGAGCCGAATCACGAGTTGCTTGTCAAACGCTTAGTTCATTTGCATCTCTACCCTCAACATAAATCTCTCTCCTATGATAATTTGATAGCACAATCATAATTTTGAAATTGTAAATAAGCCATTTATCACCATTCAATTTTTATTGACAAATTTATCCTTCCATAGTTAAATTTAAAAAAATTAATAATCTTAAAAGCCACAGCTCACCTTTACTAACATGATCACAATCTTTGAAGATCTATACGATTGAAATTTTTGTTATCTTGCTTCCCCTCCAAGGGGAATCGAATCATATTTAAATCTCCATTCTCATTCTCTTCTTTGATCATAGATTATCTTTATATAGCTTTTATAGATTCTTCTTATGCTAATTTCCTTGATACCCTCAACATAGACCTCACACATATGCTAATTTTAGCACACGTATAAATTTGAAATTATAAATTATCAATTTATCGCTTTTCAATTTTTTAATTGCAAATTTAACCTTCCAAATTAAAAAAATAATTTTATAAGCCACCCACATTTTACTCCCATTATCATAATCATAATCATACTCATAATCCTTGAAGATCTTCAAGAGGCAGATTTTTGTTATCTTGTTCTTCTCCAAGGGGAACATCTATTTTTATGTATGTATGAATGCATTAAATCTCTCTTTTTCTTCTTTTCTTTGATCATGGATTATCTTTATATGGCTTTTATAATTTCTTCCTATGCTAATCTCCTATGCAAAAGAATAAAAATGATCAAGAATAAATTATGCCACAAAATGAATGTATTTGATTCCTTAAAGAATAAACAATGGAAAATTCTATGGAACTAACATGATTTGTATAAAGCATAAGATTTCTATGCAAAGAACAAGAAGCCAAAGCTTCAATTTTTTGAAATTAAGGTTTACCTGGTTTTCCTTACCAGATTGCATGCATCCATGGGATTAGGGGCTTTTTGATTGTTCCTTGAAAAAATGATTAAGTAGCATGCAAGATGAGACCAAGTTAGACAAGATCCATGTCACATGATATTAAAGAAGAGAAAGTGACTGAATTATCATGTAAGAAGTCTTCCTCCAACCCTAATTTAAGATTTATATGCTATATTTGGTGCATCCTCTTCCTTGCATGCTCAATTAGAGAAAGAGAACGAGTAATTCAAACTAAGTGAAAGAGGAATCATTTTTGCATTGAAATTTGAGCCTAAGGTAAGGAAGAGATATCCATATGCTTAAGGACTCATGCCCAACCTTTTAACATGATTTTGGAGAAGGGATCTTAGCCATCAAGTACAGGATTGAAGCCAAAAATAAGATAAGAGAAAAGAGCTCAATTATGTGAGGAGAGAAAATATTGTTCAATCAATTGAATTGAATTTCTATTAAACAACTACGTCAACAACAAGCCTTTAGCCCACTATGTGGGGTCGGCTACATGAATCCTTATTCTCCATTGTGTCCTATTATGTGTCAAATTCTCATTTAATTCAAGTATACTAAGGTCATTTTTATACATCTTAACCAAATCTTTTTAGATCTACCTCTACCTTTCTTAACATAAAGCAGATCTAATGCATCTACTCTCCTAATCGGGTCATCGGACGACTGACGCTTTATGTGACCAAACCATCTAAGGCGACTCTCTCTAATCTTATCAGCCACTGGAGCTAGTCCAACTTTTTCCCGAACATACTCATTTCGCATCTTATCTCTAAGAGTAAAGCCACTCATCCACCTGAGCATCCTCATCTCTGCAACACTTAACCACTCATCCACCTGAGCATCCTCATCTCTGCGACACTTAGTCTTATGCTTCTCTTTTATTGACCAACATTCTGCACCATAAATCATTGCAAGTCTTACCACCATCTTATAAATTTTCCCTTAAGTTTAACCGGTACTTTTCTATCACACAATAAGCCAGATGCATTCCTCCACTTCAACCATCCAATTTGAATTCTACTAATAACATCTCCATCTATTTCACCATCATTTTGAACAATAGAGCCTAGATATCTGAATCGCTCACTCTTTTTAACTTGTTCACCCAATGTCACAACACTCTCACTAGAACTTCTACAACTAAAATTACACTCAATATATTCAGTTTTAGATCTACTTAAACGAAAACCTTTAGACTCTAAGATTGACCTCCATAATTCAAGTTTCTCTTGGACTCCCTCTCTAGTCTTATCAACAAGAAGAATGTCATCAACAAAAAGCATGCACCAATTTCTATTAAACAACTAAAATAACCTAATACATGGTTATTTTAGAAAAAATAAGATAAACAAGTACTAACATCACAAAAAAGTTATCTAATAAGACATTTCCCTCATCTTCATAGATTATTTATATTATTTGAAAACATGTCAACTAAACTACGATAATTCTTTAATTAAAAATTAAAAATCCATCTTCTTTAATGGTGATCAAATTCTCCTTACATAGCACAACTTGTGGAGTTAGATTTTGAAAGCACATTCAAACTTCATTCATACTTGATTATATCTTCAGAATCTAGTTTTCTTAGAAATATGAAACGAAATCAAGTTTAGATTGATTATTTGAGTCCCATTTAGCATGAATTAAGATTTTTATTACTTGTTTTAAGCTTTTCTTGAGTCTATTCACCTTAATCAAAGATGGCTAAACCTTTGAATTATTAGCTTGCTCAATTGAATCCCAACTAAGATGAATTAGGGTTTGGAGAATCTCCCAATTCTTGGCTCCCACCAATAAATTCATTTACCACTACAAATCATGTAAAGATAATAATTCTTTATCCAACAATGTAGTTAACCCAAAGAACATTGTAGTCAGCATTATTAGTAGTGTAACTTACACACGATGTAGCTAGACTAGCTAATGTGTCCCTACTGTAGTAGTCATCCCAATTATAGATGATGGCCCAATAATAATAGTCATTCATGCTAATGAAGTTTGCCTAAGAGTATTCATCCCAAATATGAGGTGGATCCATAATTATTGCATAATGGGTCCATGTCAACTCAATTTGAAGCTTATGTGGAATATGCCCTTTTGGCATTAAGTTTTAGCCCTTCATCTAGTGTGAATGGACCATTGCTATAAATTGCCACCCTTCCTAAGTGATATAGATTAAATGCACTTATTGATTCCTTATAAGCGACCATAACTCAAGCCTTTTGGCATTGACATTCTTTTCAAGGAAATTGAGCACCTATAATAAACTATTATTAATTATTTTACCTTCTACCCTTTCATGACAATTCTCTTCTCATTGCATTGCTCAATTGCAACTATTACAATTTCTTGATGTCCCTTCATCTTTCGGTGGTTCAATCTCCTCTATTTCTATTAGAACACATTGGCCAATGGGTACATAAATGCTTGGTCCTTTTAGGTATTCATTGGTTTTATGTCGTTAACTTGGCGTTCTCTTGAGTGCTCAAATTATGGTCCTCTTAGCTTTGCAGCATATCATCATGAGTTTTGATATCACCTATGAACATCAACATATAGAGCTAGTGTTTTCTTTAAGGGATATGGAAGGCTATTATTCAAGTAATTGAGCTAACATCTTCTCCATTATTGTCATACCCTTCTATACCCTTATATACTCTTCTATGGAAGAGAAAAAAATTTGGATAATTCTTGATCTACCCATGATATCCGATGAGTGAAAGTAATGCTCTGATACCAACCTAATATGGAACCAATTCGATACCACATGTATTATAGTACAAAATTGATTCGAGAGTAATGAAATAAAATGCTATAAAACTGAAAGGATGCATATGCAACCAGTGATTTTATTGAAAAAAATAAAGAAAAATAAAACAAGGATTTCTTAAAGTTTTCTTTGCATCAAATATTTAATGCATGTATAGAGATTTAGGGTTGTTGAATATTTTCAAAAAGTTAGGGTTTCCTTATGGGAAGAATAATAAGTATGCAAGATGAGCAGAATTTAGGTAAAGTATATGAAAATGATATTTAGTGATAAAAGGTGATCAAATTACCATGCAATAATTCAGAGTTTCATGCAATCCTCTGTGTTCCTTCATCCTTGTGTACTTGGTTAAAGAGGGAAAATGAGTATGAATCGTTACTTTGCATTAGGATTTGAGCCTAGGGCAAGGGGAAGCCATTCATATGCCTTGAGAGTTAATTTACATTATTTGATAACCTAACAAATAAACAAAGATAACTGTAAACATAATCCATGAATTGAAGTTCAAAACTCATCTCTTCCAATGGGAGGCCAAATTTTTTATGTATGGCTTGACTTATGGAGTTAGGTTTTGGCTCATTTAAACTTCATTTATGTTAGAATATATCTTCCAAATTCAGCCTCCTTGGTGAGGTGGCATAAAATCATGACTAAATTGATTAGTTTGAACCCATTACAATTGCCTTACCAATTTAATCTTATTTTGAGTCTATTGGCCTAAATTTGATATGACTAGCCCTAAAATTATTAGCTCTCAATCTAGTCCCAGCTAGGTAGGATTAAGGTTTAAAAAGGCTTCAAAATCAAGGAATCCATTTCCAAATAATTCTCTGCGAACCTTTATCATATTTTTTATCAAAGTTTAAAATTGCACAATCAAGTATTGAGAAATTTTTCGTTTGTGAGGCGAGGCGTAAGCCTCGAGGATTTTGATTAAGCCTCGAAATCAATAAATTATGTAAAGTAATAAGTATTGTTTACATATCAAAGTACAAAGTAAGAAGTATGCTAACATATTAAAATGTAACACCATGGCATCCTAATATAATAGGAATTAATAAATTGAGAAAAGTATCAAGTAACATATTAATATCTTGACATCAAATAATGAAGTAAGAAGTGTTATACTTACATTATAATAATATAAGATATCTAATTAAAAAATAATGACATAATAACTCAAAATAAGTTTAAAATAATATTTTTTCTCACACTCTAATTATTCAATATCAAAGTAATATAACATCACAAGTAAGGATGGTGACAACGATAACCAATACTAGGTATGAGGAGCGGAGGGGACACCTGAGGAAAGACACTTTGGTAATATCTATCTTGAGATCAATTATATGTGTTAATGCATGTGTTTTATTTCAATAATTAAAACTTACATTTGATCCTTTTTAAACATAGATCTAAAAGCATATACCTCACAAAAACTAAGATGAGGCGTGCCTCAACGTGCACGTTGAGGTGGGCCTCACATCATGTGAGGCGTAAGCCTCACATAACACCAATGATGCATAAACCTCATTGCGATTTTTCAAAAAAGCATTGAGGCTGGTTTTTTATTGCACAATTTTAAATAAGATTTTTATGTTATAAGTATCATAAACATATGGAGGTAAATCCCTCTTCGTGGTTAACACCTAGGCTAGAAGATCTCTCACTTAATTTTGTTGGATGTAATATTGGCTCACTATATCTTTTATTCCATCTCAAAACATAGTGTTGCACATTGTCGGAGATGCTTCTACCTTCACCCAAGATATCCTCTTACACACGTGGACACTATATCCTTTAGATGTTTAAGGAGGTTCTAAATCATAAGCCACTAGAGGGAACAAATTTTGACACTCACTTTAACAAGCATGCCTAATAGCCAACGAAAGAAACCAACAAAGGAGACATTGAAACAAAAAATTATCTTAAATTTAAAAAAAAATGATATTAGTAGAAAAGGATGTTGTTACCATGGCCCAAGTAATTGTAAAGGTTTATGGTAAGAAAACTCTTCACAGTTGATCTGAAAGTGCACACAAAGAAACTAGCAAACAGTGGAAGTTTGCTTCAGCAGTGCTTCATTCACAAGAGAAAAGCATCCAACTGTGTGTTTAATTGAGTTAAAAACAGCACCTCAACCCAAAATAACGAGTAAGACTATGCTTGCCTTGGAACGCTCAGTATCCAAAAAACATATTACTTACAGCAATCAGTATAACACCATTCAGCCTTAAACAAGTTCAGCCATAGAATATACTACAAAATAGTAACTACATATGCAAACAACAACTGTCTTAAATGATAGACGTCAAATGTCACATCTATGTGTGAGAAGTATATTTGCACTACTAAACAAGAAATATTGTCCTTCAATCAACAGATTCATCGTCAAAAGACAACATTACTCAGCAAACAGTTATGATAACAGAAAAAATCTTTGAAACCAACTGACTATTTAAATACATAAAAATATACAAAAGCAAGCTGCAAATATGCTAAAACAAGAAGATTCATTTGCATTTTAGTGGCATCAATTTATGCCATCATATCATAAGCAAATACCTCAAAAAAGGTTTCACCGTATCTGGAGAAATTAAGATCTGAAGATTCAATGCTTTTGGCAACAAGTTCCTGTAAACGAAAGTTTGTTTGGTAAGCAAGATGCATAAAAAAGCAATAATGATACCTACATAAAAACATTGACTCGCATACGTGGGTTCGATATGACAAAGTAAAAGAAACAAGCACACCTAATGCATCTCACCAAGTCATATTGTAATATCCTATATAAAAGCACCAACTTCAATAACTTGAGTTCAATATAATAAAGTTAAGGAAATAGGAAAGCCAAAGGCATTTCAGTAAAGTTGTACTTTAAAATTGCATAGAAGCCATTTGATGTAATATTTAAATAAATAGTTATCAACTATTCAAGTAATATCTATATCAACATCAATCTCAAACTAGGCGTTAACTTCTTGAAATCTTAACCAGTTAGTGAAATCCTGCGAAAAACCCCACCATGTCACTTTGACCGCCACCTCTCTCTCTCCACAACCTTTAAAAAAAAATAAAAATAAAATAAAAACCCAGCATACCATATAGTGAAAATTCTCCCCTTATTTTACATCATGAAACAATTCAAGTCTACTTTCAGTTATCATATCCTCAATGTAATGCATCGCGTAACGAGTTTCTATAATTAATTTTCCACATTCTAGCAGATATTTGTAGCACAGAATAAAAAAAATTTCAATATTCTCTAGCCTGACAATTTCTTTAATGAAAATGTTATTTGGTGATGGTTCATACCAGATCACCAGCATTATCCAAATAAATCTGGACCACTGCATCCGCAAATGCTGCAGGGTCCAAAGGAGCGGTGATATTCCGTTTGCGGGGCTTAATCCGCGTGCCACTGCAAAATTGAAGGACACTGATTAACAGCATGCTAGTTAAACAGAAAAAAAGTAAAGTCTTAAGCTATTGTATCATACATACCCACTAGACTTTTCTTTAAAAGAAATACACAGATATTATTTATCAAAATTTTGGCCTCTTAACAATCATTTACAAAGTAGATGGCTAGACATAAATTATAGATGTTTTCCACAAATAAACTCATGAAATGATATAACTAACTAGGAAATATCATGAGAAATGTTCCATCAAGTACAGAATGAACTGTATGTAACATCGAATTAAAAGATTGTAATAAGGTAAAGTAGAGAGATTCACCACCATCCATATCCTTACTATTATAGAGTGTTGAACATAATATATGCATGAAATCAATCTGAAATGGCAGGATGACCTTATTAAGCAATGCATGCTCCATCATCATTTCATTATTAATCTATTCCTACTAAATGATGTCTGAAGTGTTAAAGCCAATCTTCATAAATCATTTTGAACAACTCCCATCCATATTACATTAAGTCTACCATTTCTTCTTTACCTTTAACACTAAACTTATATATTTATCTAATGGGTTCATTTTCTACTATTGTACATATTCAAATAACTAAATTTATTTTCAATTGCCTTTAACTTCAATAGATGTCATTAAAATAATTCCTCTAATATAATCATTTCCTAATCTATCCTTCATTTTAACATTCTCCAAATTAACACTCTCAACTAAGATATCAACATTTTTTTTATTACACAACACTCAAATCCATTCAATATTACCAATCTAATTTCAATTTTATAAAATTTACTATTTTTTTTTGGGTCAATTGAACGAATTTAATCGAAAACTCACACACATAACGCATGTGCAAAGACTTGAACCTAAGATCTCTTAGTTGAAAGCTAGCTCTCAACCATTAGGCTAAGGTGCCTTGCACAAAACTTTAACCACTAAGCCATGTTTGCAATTGTCAATTTTATAAAATTACTATTAAGTATCAATGATAACCTCTTATCACATATTAATTTTTTGGCACTTCCCATTTGTAACCACCCAAACCTTAACTCTTGAGGGTTGTTTAGTTCAGACAGGCTTAAGACTGGCTTAACTATGCTTAAGCATCAAACAATTTTCTAAAATGTTTCTGGACCTTGCTTAACTTAAACTCAACTTAACTCATGAGGTGTCTTAAGTTCAAAATTAGCTAAGTATAGTTCTACCCAAGTATAAGCTTAAGCACCCTCTTTTGGTTGAGATGTACAAATAGTCAATTAATTTATTGAATAATAATAAAAATAAATAGATATATATATATATATATATATATATAAGCAAGAAATAACAAATAAATAACTACTTATGTAATTAAATTAAGTAATAAATAGAGTTTTAATTAAAATCATTAAAATTGTATACTTATTAAGTTATGATAATTATTTAATGACTTAATTAGTCATAGCAATCTATAATTAAAAATAATTAATAAGAATTTTAGTTAACATAATTCTAGTACAGTTAAATGATCAGAGGGTAAAGTTAATTACTTAAGGTTTAAATATACTAAAAATAATCTAAGGCTAATTATAAATTATGGTATCATGATGTTTAAGTAATGGGCTTAATATAAAATGCAACCAAACAATTTCTTAGCTTAGAATAGCATGTCATCTCAGAAATCAAGTAATACTGCTTAAAAGGTTAGCTTAGTTTAGTTAAACTTAAACCCAACCAAACATGACCTAGAAGTTATATCCGCATTTTGCATTCATATGTATATGTATAATGGTTCCATGATACTTAAACTCATCACATCAACCATTCAAATTACATATCATATGCTAAAAATCATTATTCTACTAAGTTAAACTCCAACATCATCTACATCATTTTCTCAGTAGTTCTAACCTTTCAATAATTTAAATGGGTCTCAACAATTGAAATTGTCATCCAAAAAAAATACAAGAAACCTCAATTTGAATATCTTAATAAGTATCTCTGAAACAATTAAAAATATATGAACTCAACATTGATAATTAAAAACAAAAAAACTAAGTTAATTTGTATAAAAAAGAAATTAAAGAATTGTTGTTCAACAATACTTTCTGAGAATCTAATGGTGGCATTAAAAAAATAAAGTAGTTGTAGATGTATTGCATAAAAAGGTTACAGCCAACCACTTGCTGATTGATATAAAAAATTACAATTTCATCAGATGACAGTTCACATCTGCCGTATAAAAAATAAAAAATAAAAAAATGTGTTTCATCATGGCATTGAACTATCTATATTACTTTTTAAACCGTGGAAGTTTGGTACTGTTCTTCCTGGAAAAATAAATTCATTATTTTGAAAAACAAACTCAGTTGAAAGCTCACTTTTTTTTTGTAGTTTTATATCTAGGATTTTCACATAATGTCTTAAAATATGGGCTTGAAGTTTAACGTGCTCCCCTACAATGACTGAAAAATAGGACTTGAAACATAGTGTTCTTGAAGCACAACACTTCTCACTTCAAAGCTTGTGCTCCGACTACTCTGAAGTACTAAAAAAAATCATGCACTTCATTATTTTATCAAATTCATTGTTGATTTAGTAACAAGTTTAAACATTTATAGGAAAGCATTCCCTTCATGATTATTATTATAATTATAGCGCATACAAAACAACAGTTCAAAATCTAATCAAAATAGCTCAAATAACGTCTTAAAGTAAATTCTCTTAAACATATCAGTTTTGTATTATTATTATAAAAATGAATCACAAATCATCATTCAATAACATAAGCAACATACAAATATAAACTTATAAAGCCTTTACAATTAGAACTTTGAACTTGTCAGAGTGGATAAAACAGTTTAATTCTGAAGCTTGATGCACTATGCGTTAAAAAAAATACATGGCTTACTGAGACAACCATGATTGGAAATGAAATTGCATGCGAGTGCACATTTATTCACATGACAAATTCCAGCCTACACCATTCATGATCAATTCCTACTTTACTTAAATCTGTCATACAATCTGACCAAAGAAATGAAACTAATGGTAAAACATTAGTCATTTTCAGGTGTGATGTCTGCAAGACTTCTTCCCCTCTACATAAGCCAGGGGTAGCAGCTCAAAAATATCAAGTTCCATTTAAGTTATAATGCTTACTCTCTTTTTTGTCATTTTTTTTTTACAATGTGTTGTCAAAACAAAGAATAGAATTGACTTTGGCTTAGTTTCTCAAAATTTCTTTTTTAATAGCGAATTCCAGGAAAGTCAATATAATGCATTGGTCCATAGCCCTTACTATCATTTTGGAGCCATTCAATGAAAAATACTTTTAGCAGCCTTATTTTTAATCTGTAACAATTATAAAAATAAATAATAGTCAACTAGGAGTCTAAACTGTTCAAGTTGTTTCAAGCAAAAGAAGAATGTGAATGTGAATGAGATTGAACATAGACAGCAAAAACAATCAGAAAATCATATTTCTTGTGGACCTTAAATTACCAAAAAGTCCCTAGTCATTAACACAATGCACACTCAATCACACAAACACACAGACACAAAGTAACACAAAATGTGAGGAACGATGGAAAAATGTGTAGAGCTAAACTGAAATAGTGGATGAACTAAAAAACCATCAAGTTGAATAAAAGGATTCTGCTAAGTAAGAAAGCCAGTGAAAGTTTTCACTCAATGACAAAACCAATAAAGCCCATTAAGTTGTTAATCCAATAACAAAGATGTAAAGAGAGCTACTTTGATAAAGAAGAAAGGCCGCTAGCTGCTGATATGTGCAGGCAGAAGCCACTTGACTAGAATAAAGATCACAGTTGCAGCCAAGGAACTCACCATAAGGCTATTGGCAGTGTGAAATGATTGTAACCTGTTAATTGGAAGTGGAGGAGGAATGATGGTTGGCAGAGTCGTACGTAGTAAGATTTACTTTTACAATTCATCAATTAGATGGACATTTTAGCACTCTGGAGCAAGAGAAACAAATTATACATGCACCCTTGGGTTGCATTATGTTTACCATCATATGTATATTTCCTACTTCAAGTATTCCTTTTTCAACTAAAACCAAAAATCTAATATGAATTAATTATAATTTAAGATGTGTTTATATCATTAGTCTGAATATGAGTGTTGAAGATTTATGAAAGATATTGAAGTATTTTGATTAAGAAATCTATTAATGAAATCATAAAGATAAAGAGGATATCAAACAAAAGAAGAAAATATATAATCCATATATTTAAGGAGATATTCAAGATTGTAATGATTGTAAAAGAATCAAACTAATGAGTCATAATGAAGTTATGGATGGCTGTAATGAAATATAGTCTTTAAAAATCACATCCATGTTTAAAAAATAATTTAATTATATACCAAAAAGATTCACTGTGGAAGAGGATTGCTAAGGCAATTAATAGAAGATTACAAACAACAAAACAAAGTCTTCAGATGATCTTCATCAATCTTGAGAAGGCAAATGATTGAGAACAATAAGAACTAATATAATGAGCAAACAAAAACCTAAGGCTATGTAGAGTTTATTCAAGATATATATTGGAGTATTGAAAAAAAAATTAAAAGTTATTATGATGCCATCAAAGAATTCTCAATTAATGAAAGATACATTAAGGATTAGCAAAAAATTATTATCATTTTAGTACTTACATAGAAGCTAACAAAATATATTTAAAATGAGATGAATTGATGCATGCTAGTTCTATTTGTGAAGGCCTTTGATGAAATAAGTGAGAAGTTTAGATTTGGATAGAATGTTTAGAAGGTAAGAAGCTTAGAATTGGTAAAGTAAAGAAAAATGTATTATCTACAATTGTAGTGAAGTTAATGAGTGAATATTACTAAAAGATCAATTTTGAGGATTAACGATATAAATTGGTTTTGAATAGCATTAGATGTTGTTATGAAGTGACCAAAAAGGTAACAAGTCAGTATCATTTTGTCGATATATAGATGTTGACAACAGCTATTTAACATAGGATGCTTTAATAAATGCTATCACATATAACAAGGCTCTAATTGTTAAAACCTTTATATAAATATGTGAAAATTTAGATATTGGACAAAAGGTTTAAGAGATAAAAATCCTATAATAAGTAAAGCAAAGAATAACAAAAGATTTACAATTTTAGTGAGCGCAAAATTAAAAGTTACGAGTCAATATTACTAAAAGATCAAGTGATATCTATGTGTCATAGGTTTATGTATCATTGATCTATTATAAAGAATAATGAAACCATAAATAAATAAACAAATTTTAAAGTAACAATTGTGGGTTAAAAAGGGTGTGTAAGAAATACTAAGAGAAAAAAGAATATAGTGGAAATGTAAAAGTAACTTTTAAAAATTTATAATTAGACTAACCATGTCATACTATTCCAAACATTTGGTGATAAGAAGTCCTTTATATCTAAGTGAAGTGTAAAAGAAATGAAAATACTATGATAGAAAAGTGATAAAAGTATGAAGTACAAAACGAGAAATGATAATATAAAAGAGTCTATCTGAGCATCACTTATTGAGGATAACATTGTGAAAAGTAGACTTTGGCGATTTTTGGCATCCATAAGAAAGATAGAAGCATAAAAAGGTTCATACAATTATTGCAGCATAACTAAAAAAAGTAATATAATAGAAGTTATGTTCATTGACTTAAGAAAAATGGATTTACATGTCTATACTTAACAGGAATGAATGGAGAATGAGGATTCATCAAACTAGGCACAAATAATTGAATAAGCGTAAATAACATGATGCCGCTAAAGATATAATGCAATAAGTATAATCATCCCAACTTAGTCTATAATAGAATTTACGAGCAGAGCCAAACAAGAAGGTATAAAAGCAATGAATTAGCAAAAACATTTCACCAACAAATTGAAGAAATAACTAAACTTAAGACAAATCAAGTAGAATAGAAATTATTGAAAATGATATTTTCGTCAAAATAAGAATGTTATGCCTAAATTTTGAATAGCACTTGGCCATGAATGCAGTATCATATGAGCTCCACTAATACATACAACTCGCTATTTAATTTTATAAATAAAGATCATTAATTTCAACCAAATAAAACCAAAACAAAGTATGTTTTTTGAATGAAGCCAAGAAAATCAAATATTGCCACCAATGACACTATCAACATACTTCAAGAACTGAAACTACAAATTAAGAATCAAGAAAGCACATGTGAACAAACTATGCTCTCTCAACCATTTAAATATCAATGTATTGAAGCATATTTTAGCTTCAAAGTTCCATAATCGAAGACGGTGTTTGTGTAACTAAAAATAGAAGTTTTAAGAAACGTCCCCCTGCATCATAGCTGTGATAAAAACTAATTCTCTCCAACAGAAAATATTTGCTTAGGATGGCAGGTATCAGAACACAAAGAGGTTTCAGAAATAATAAAGCAATGACGTGATAAAGAGGCATCTACAACATTTAGTTCCATCAAAATCATGAATCAAACTTGGTGGAACTGTAGGCTAAACAAAAATTTTGGCTGCAACAACTAGGTTAAAATAGCATATTCAACCCAAAAGGATGACAAAAGAATGCCTTAAACGCATTATCAGGATGAATAAAACAGACAAGCACAGAAAACATTAGACTTACCCGAGAGTCGGTTTCTCCTTCGAGCTGCAATACGACGCAGAAATAAACGTAGTCAATAAACCATCCAAAACTCATCCCATACAACCAAGCTCTAAAGGAAGCTATATAAAAAAAAAATTTGTCACAGTAGGAAGGGTGCAGCCCGTAATAATACAAAACAAAATATCAACTTTGATATATTTCAGCCACCATATTCCAATCCAAAAAAAAAAGTAATAAGGAATCATATATAGTCACGAAAACAAAGGGAGAACAACGCCCAGAGATTCAGCAAGCTTTCCAAATTAAAAAAGCACACAAAAGTCCGAAATTTATATCAAAATCCGAAGAATCAAAATAAAATAACTAGATCTCGCAAGAAACCCTAAAGGTCGCCGTAGATGCAGCCATAGAGATGTCTTCTACATATTGGCAAATCAGGGAAAAAACGTAGGATCGGATAGCACAGATGAAAATTTGAGCATGTGCAACGGGCTCTTCTTACCTCATAAACCAAAACCGAGATTGCTAGAGGCAAGAAAACGACAAGCTCCAAGTTAGATGCTCGCCGGAGGACGAGTTTGGAAGAGGAGAGAGAGGAAAAAAAGATGGATGGACAATTTATGGTCACTAGGTCTTTTTTAAAAGGGTGGCTTCCAAATTCCAATCTATATACGCTAATAATTCGATTAGAGATGGGGATTTCCGGAAATTCCGGTGATACCCACCTAAAGAGAAAGTTGGGAGCTGGGAGCCCAACCCATGGTTTCTTTTGACGCTCCGCGCAACGGGTGGATCACGTGCCGAAACGCGAGCACGGACGCTTCCGGTCCGGCCTCTGGTCGGCTCGAGCCGGAAAGCTCGTCAATAATGTTTAGCCTGTCGCCCTGTCCGATAACCGAGCTCTGAAATAAGGCACAATGAAAATATTAGGATATTAAACTTTAAATTTTATATATTTATGACTTTTTTAAAAAACTAAAGCCCTGTTTGGAATTATTTTTTATTTTTTAAAAAACTGATTGTGATATAAAAGTTTCTCACAATCAGTTTGGTTTCATGTCAGGTAGATCTACTATGGATGCTATACATTTGTTAAGGGGATTGATGGAGAAGCATAGAGAAAGTAAGGAGGATCTACATATGATATTTATTGATGAGAAAGTTTACGATAAAAGTTTCAAGACATGTTCTTTGGAGAGTTCTGAACGAAATGAGTTAATATTGGTTATATTCAAGTCATTAAAGATATATATACTATAGCTATTACTTGTATCTAAACACAAGGAGGAGATTAAAATATTTTCTATTTCGGTTGGATTACATCAAGGATCAGCCTTTAAGCCCTTATCTTTACTTTTAGTTATGAATGTTCTTATTAGGTATTTACAAGAAGATGTACTTTGGTGTATGCTTTTTGCTGATGACATTTTTCTTATTGATAAGTCTAGAGAGGAGTCCAAGAAACTTGAATTATGGAGGTCAACTCTAGAGTCTAAAGATTTTCGTTTAAGTAGATCTAAAGCTGAATATATGAAGTGTAATTTTAGGCGTGTTGTGAACATTAGGTGAACAAGTCATTAATAAGAGTGAGTGTTTATATTTAGGCTCTATTGTTCAAAATGATGGTGAAATAGATGGAGATGTTATTAGTAGAATTCAAGTTGGATGGTTGAAATGGAGGAATGCATGACCTATTATGTGATAGAAAAGTTCCACTTAAACTTAAGAAAAATTTTATAAGATTGTGATAAGACGCAATGACTTATGCGAGAATGTTATAAAAGAGAAGCAAAGACTAAGTTAAGTGTTGAGATGAGGATGCTTAAGTGGATGAGTGGCTTTACTCTTAGAGATAGAATGCAAAATGAGTATATTTAAGGAAAAAATTGGAGTAGCTCAGGTAGATAAGATTAGGAAAGTCGCCTTAGATGGTTTTAATAAAACGTCAGATGAGACAGGAAAGATGCATTAGATTTACCTTATGTTAAAAAAGGTAGAGGTAGATTTAAAAAGACTTGGTTAAGATGTATAAAAAATGATCTTAGTATACTTGATATAAATGAGAATTTGACACATAATAGGATACAATGGAGACGAAGGATTGATGTAGCCGACCCCACCTAGTGGGATTAAGGCTTGTTGTTGTTGTTGTATTTTGATTTTTAAGAAATAAAAAAAATATTTGTTTATCTATTTTATTATTTTTGTTTCTGTTTTTAAATAAATTTGTTTTTATTTTCAAAAATATTAAAAATATGTAAAATCTATTTTTCTTTATTTTTAAAATACCTGGTCATACTTTTTTTGATTTTTAAAGATATAGATTTGATTTTTTTTATTTTTTAAATGATATTATATAATATTATTAATTTTAATTAATTTAATCTAATAAGATTTATCTTGAATGTAGGATAATAGTATATTACTTTTAATATATCATGTGTGTTTATATATATAATATAAATTTGAATTTATATATTAATTTTTGATTGATTCTAATTAAAATTAATAATTTAACATACTTTATCAATAATTAGTATTTTAAAATATATTTACATTTTTTCATAAATTTTATATTTCTCGTAGAATTTAAATATGTAGTTATTTACATTTTATATTTATGCATTAACTCTTACAAATAAGTGTCTTCCTTTTACATTTTTAACGTTTCAAATAAATCGGTGTAGTTTATTTTGCAAGCACACATATTTTAAGTAACATTGACGATGATCAAAATAATATTGCTCAAATCACGTGATATCGGATTTGTAGTTTGCCAATTTTATTATGTGCAATTGAATCAACTATAAAAATTATTGTTTAATAGATTTTTATATTTTGAATTTTTCTAAGTGATTCTTTTTATGAACAAGTACTATTCGGGTTATTTCAACGATGATTCAAAACTACTTTGTGTGTATACTTTCATCGATCATTAATTTCATTGCATTTGATTAAATTCGAGCAATATAACATATATGTAGGTCAACATCCATTATCATCATTTGTGTCCCCAAATATTTTTTTTATTTATATTAAAATAAAAAAATATCAAACATATTTTTATTTTAATATAAAAATTAAAAAATATAAAACACAAAGTGATCCCAAGCAATCCCTTAGAGTAATAATTAATTTTATTATTTTATTTTTTTGACTAAATTTTTTAAAAAATAACAACTAAACATATTTTTTATTATTTATTTTTTAAAATAAAAAATTCATAACAATACCAAACATGTTTTTGTTTTCACATAAAACAAAAATAAAATAAAATAAAAAAAAACAAAAATAAAAAATAGAAAATAGAAAGTGATCCCAAACAACTCCTAAAATACTTTCTTCTGCGTTTTCTTCCTAGTTTTCTTAAATGTTTAGGGTATCATCTCAAGATGGACATGCTACCCTCGCAACTATATGGGTATCATCCCGTAAAGATAGACTACTATGTGCTAAAATTAGATCCATTTTTAAATATTCAAGTGATCAAAAGATGATGATAATTTATATAAAAGTTAAAAATAAAAATAAAAACTAATTGATAAAATAATGAAGAGTTTTAAGGTTATAATCAAGCAAACTAAAGTCTAAGGATTAAATATCACTAAGATGATTTTTATTAATTTGGTTACAATAAAATTTAGAGTTAAATAATAATTGTTATAATTTGATTTAAGGTGGAACCTACTTTCTTGTGAAAGTTTTGGGTCATTATTTTTGTAGCTAACCTCTTTATGTTTTGGTGACAAATTCAATGCAAAAAAATTCTGAAATAACATTAACAAATCCATATTAAATCAGCTTGTGCTCCACACATATAATAGTTAAAATTTAATATTCCTCGCCAAAGTTATAAGATTATTCATCAAGTTTGCTAAGTGAATTCACCCAAAGAGAAAACATTTGTTGACTGGACGGACGTATGACCATCAAAGACTTCATTTGAACTCGTTCTTAGAACTTATAATCAGTTCATTATGCATTTTTAACTATGAGTTAGCTATTTATTCACATTAAAATAAATATTTGTTTAATTTTTTTTATATAATTTTATTTGTATCACTTAAATGTCTCTTTTTTATGTAGCATTGTGCCCCAACCTAATCTAGTAATTAAGAGGTTGGAGGGTTATGCTTATACATCTAATTTGTTAGGACAAATCTTGTATTTTCTAGAATAGTGAAATCCTTCATCTTTTCACTTCTCAGCTTCTATGACTTATTTTCTCTTATTTTTATTCATTCTTACTAATAAGATTATAGTGTCATCAACATATAATAGGTCCAATTACAATAATAGAAATTAATTAATTAATTAATTAATTATGATATAATAATATAATAATTTAATATATTTTGTTATAAATAAATGAATATGATTTATAATAACAATAGTGACGTAAAATTATTAAGAAAGATTTATATATATACCACACAATTCTTATGTATTTACATATCTAACAACTAAAGTTTGATATTTGCTTATTTAACACTTTTCTATGCTTAAAAAGGTGCATTCCACTTTTAAAAAGTGTGTGATGATGGTATCTTTGATGTGAAATTAAAGACTAGGGTGTTATATATATGTAAAAATTAAAATTTAAGTGTTAGTTATATAAATACATAAGAATTGTGTGGTATGTATGTAAATCTCCCTAAACCCTAAATTTTATCTTAGCTTATTAGTTTTTCAATTTGTTTGTCACTCTATAATTTGATAGCTTTAATGTACTCCTTAGGTTCTGCTCTATGTTGCTTGCCCTTAGATTCATTGAAATTAGACCTATCTTGGCTTATTAGTTTTTCAGTTTGTATGTCACTTTATAATGCGGTAGCTTTAATGTACTCCTTGGGTTCACCTCTATGTTGCTTGGGAGTAGTTGATAATTATTATGGTAGATACCCTAGTTGTACCTAATATTTTGTATCACCATTTCTTATCTTTGCATAGAGGCCTCTTGCCTCTGTAGTGTACTAGAATATGTGCAATGATGCTATTAGTTTCTAACAAAATATTCTTGTTTTAATTGTGATTAAGTAAACAAATTATTAGTTTAATAATCAATACTCAAATATCCACCTCCATAGAAGTTACAACAAGTTATAATAGAGTGAGCAGCATTTAAAGCAAATTTACTTATTTGATTGATTAGTGAAATAACTTAAGTGGTTAGTATTACAATAGGATTTGAATTGTGAAGTACAATGTAAGCTTCTTTGGCAACATTTGCTTGCTAGGCCACTGATAATTACCTACAACCATCTCTTATAGTAAGTTATAAGTTGTTACTTATATTTTGCTTATAAAAATATTGCCAATTAAAAAATCTATTGAAGGTTTAGTTGCTCCATCCAGTCCATTTGAGAAGCCATGGTGCACATACTTTCTTAATAAATCCTTGAGAAGTCCATGGTGCACATACTTTCTTAATAAATCCTTGAATCTCACCTACATATTATAGAGAATCTCCTCTTCCATCTAAACAATGTTTGAAATTTCTATTCTTCTCCTCATCATTTTTGTTGGTGAGAAGCATTTTAATAAAAGTTCCTAAGCTATATCATCTTAGCTCATAATGTAGTTGCTTGGCATGGAGTTCAGCCAATTATGTCTTAAAGAGAGAATGAAAATAGCCTTAACTCTATGGCAGTAGGTATGACTTTATTATAATTAAAGATGTTGCATATCTTAAAAAAAATATTGTTAGCATTACAATTCTCAATCATAAATCCCTTAAATTAAAAGCATTGAATCAATAAAAGTGTGGTAGGCTTGTTTTTAAAGTTGGAATACATAATCTTGTAAAGCTTGAGTCCCCATGGCCAAGCTTTTGATGCCATTATTATGATTTGCCATAGTGAAAGGTATAAAATTGGTTTCTTTACACTTCTCTTAAGCTTTCTTAAGCAATTTTATGATATAATGGGAGTGGTAGTCTACCACTGGAGTACTATATACACTGCAGGTAGTGCCAACAAAAAAATTCCAAAAATAAAATAAAATAAAATAAGTATAATACAAAAAAGTGTGCTGGAAGTATGCAAAAACTAACTTATATCAATATTGGCAAGTATAGTCCTTAGTAATGAGGCTAAAATCTATTGTCATTTAAGCATATGTAAGAGTATGTAGTCACATAAATAATAAAGAAATGGGTAGATTATCATACATTAGAGGCTAAAACTACTAATTATTGAAGTTAAATTCTTTTAGCGACATAAATGGTTGAAAATAAGGTGATGATTCAATGTCAAAATAAAAATAAAATTAATAATTAGAATAATTAATTAATAAAAAAAATTGAAGGTTGTTAATAGTTAGGCTAAGATAAGGGACTAGATTTCATGAAATTAATTTTACTAATTTTTATAATAAAGATTACATTTAATTAAAAATGTTTTGTAGTTTGATCAAAGCAAAACCTACCTTTCTCTCAAAAGTCTAAGATTAATATTTTCATCTACACAACCTCTTTATCACTAAATAATAAGTTTAATGTAAAAAAAATCCATTAGTTACTTAAGTGATCAAATAGAACTATATGATTTTAGTATAGTTATGTTATAACACAACTTGGCTGCTTAGGTTGGGTCTGGTGCCTTGGCGTTAGGTAGATGATTAGAAGCTACCAACTCATGTTAATTGCTCTATGAAGTGATCACAAATCACAAAATGCTTGTGTTCACATGCTTTATTACTAAATCTACCAAATCCATACTCTTTGACTTAAAACAAATACATTATTGTGCTGGATTTTATAAAATTAAGCAAAAATTAATATAAAAATTAAGATCTAAAGCTAAGAAAATATATGTAAAATTCTCATGTAACAGACCATTCTGATGGGGAGTTATCATTGCCCTTGAATATTGAGATTTAAGAACCTTCTTATGAAAGTTTTGGGAGAATAAGCAAGACAAAAGTTCAGTGCCACTCACTATAACAAATCCAACCTCGGCCATAAGAGCTTCGGCCTTTTAAGATTATGCACTTCTAATACTGCATAAAATTCTGAAGGTGGTCGTTAATCTTAGGGTGTAGGCAAATAATTTTGAGATTAAGTTTACAATGTTATAAATGATTCAGAGGTCCTAATTTGAGGGTTTAACTATTAAATACCTAAATGCCCACATCACTAACTTTTTTGAGATATATAATACTTTTAGATACAAATGAGTATTTGATGATGGTGGGTGGACTTTTCATGAGATTTAAGAGGGTGAAAGTCTCAATATCTTTATTTCAATATTTAAAGAAGTGTTTTAAAGTTTGTGGCTAAGGGATGAGGGGTTAAAGGGTATAGTAGTAGAAATACCAAGGCTAGTTGGGCTAATTTGTAAGATCTCTTTAGGAAAGTAGTTTATGGTTAGTAAAAGGTTAATATTGTTTATGAATAGTTAGCTAAAGATGTCTACTTATAATATGTAGTAGAATGTGGAATTTAGGTGAGTTTACAAGGGTGTCGAGGAGTAGAGAACAAGACTAGGCCTTAGTATTCTCTTGCTTGGCCAAGAATTTTAAGAAGGTACTTAAAATGGTTATATAAGTTTGGTTGTTAGTTTATTGATCTCAAAAGATACTCATAACATGAAAAAAATAAAGATTTGTCTAAAGTGGGTGTAATAAAGAGATGGGAAATGACTTAAGAAAATATAAGAGATAAATACCTAATCTCACCTAAGTAAAGGGACACACTGGAAGCCACCAAGAACCAAGCAACAAAGAGAAAATTTTCACTCAAAAATTTCATTCAACAATTGAAAAATTTTATTACATGCTAGCTCTATTTATAGGGATTACATTGACAAAATTATTAAAAAAAAGTGAAAAACTTTGGAGGGAAAGATAGGCAGCCATTAAATGGAGGAAAGTGACAATCACCTTCATAACTTTAATTTTATTTTTAAAAATAAATGGCCAACCAATACATGACTACAAATTTAAAAAGTCAAAGCTTCTAGAAATTAAACCTCAAAATTAAATAATAAAATATAACTTTTAATTATTTTCTTTATAATTGGTCCCTTATGATGAGCCTTGATTAAGTACTTGATTAGGCTCTTTGAAATGGACCTTTGGCTTCATTTGTATGATAACTCCCTCAGGCACATTTGAGCTATGCTCTGTAGAGTTGAAATCTAAGATATCTTCCACCAGTTGTGGGGTTAGGGTCTCCAAATCAGTGTGGGTCAATCAAGAATCATCAATGGGTGGTTTATTCTTCCAACAAACTTAAAATGGAGGCTCAATAGTTGGATTAGTTGTCACCTTTTCAATGATGATATACTTAATTTCCAAAAGTAAGGATTCTACAATTAGGGAATCATGTCTCCTACCAAAGAGTCAGATTGAACAAGTGGAGGTTTCCTAACTCACTCATATGAAATAATATCTTCAATATTAACAAATGGATGAATTAACATATTAGCAGACAAATCAAGGTGATATGTATTAGATCCAATTATTTTTTGTACTTTGAATGAGCCACAAACTCTAACATGTAATTTTTTTTAATTTAGTGGTGTGGTATCATTCAAGATGGATGCAAATCAAAACATAATCTCCTTTAAATTCTTTTGTTGATCTATTAGGTTTGCCTTAGAAGCACATTTGTCATTACTCAATTCAATTTTATTTCTTGTAGTATTATGGAGGCTTTGAAACTCTTTGACAAATAAAAATACAGAAACAGAGAATGCATGAGATAGGATATTGGCTACGTCAATAGGTCATTTAGGGTTTTTACGGTATATTATTTTAATAGGTGAAGTCTTTGTTGTTTTAGAAATAGTACTATTACAGAAAATTTTTGTGGTAAGTAAATACAAGTTCCAATTTCCCAGACCTTTTTCGACAAGGCACTTTAGTAAGTTCTCTAAAGTCTAATTAACTACTTTAGTTTGACTGTCAGTTTGAGGATAGAAGGTGGATAAAAGTTTTAATTTAGCACCAAATATTTTTCATAAAGTTTTCCAAAAATATGAAATAAATCAAACATCATGGTCAAAAATAATAATTGAAGGTAGGCCATGTAAAAGTATAATTTCCTTAAAGCGAGCCTAGTCATCTAAGAAGCATCAATGGTTTGAATAAGGTAGAAAATGGACTATTTTAGATAATCAATCGAGTACTAGAAAGATGTCTCATGTCCTCAAGCTGTATGAGATCATCTTAAGATAAAATCCATTGAGAGATCCTCCCAGGGTCTATGTGGGGCTGGTAATGCAATATATTGACTAGACTCTTATTTAATGGCATTAGCTCATTTACAAGTTAGGCATTGGGCTACTACCTTTTGAATATCTTGCATAAGTGAAGGCTAGTAAAATCAATTTTCTAACAAATAGATAGTTTTATCTTTTTCAAAATATCCAATTATCCCTCCAAAATGCTCAGAGGTTAGAAATTCTCTAAGTGAGATTCTAGAAATATATTCATCGATCATAGAGAATGTTCGTTGGAGGTATAAAAGTTTATCTAAATATCCCATACAAATCAAATATAAGTCAAGGCAGACTGAATATTCATCTTGAAGTTGATCAAATCTTGAAATTTTAAGTTTTAAAGATGAGATGGTTATGGCTACCTTAGATAATGCACCCGCGGTTCTATTCTGAATTTCAAGTTTATGTTTAACAAAAAAAATAATCTTGTAAAAACTCAACTCACATTACATGTCTATGACTTAACTTTCTTTGGTTGTTTATGAAATTGAAAGAGTGATGATCTGAGTTAAGAATGCACTTTCTATGTAAAAATGTAGTGTCGCCAATGTCTTAAGCATTGAATAATGACATAAAGTTCTCTATCATATATTGAATATCATTACTTCCTTCATTTAATTTCTCACTAAAAAAGGATGCACGTTGATTTTTCTAATTTAGTATTCATCCAATTCCACATATAGAGGCATCACATATTATATTCAAGCTCTTGTAGATGACTCATAGGCTTTAGCTTATATGCCTAAGCTCCAAGCACCAATTTTTTCCCCTAATTGCATTGTTTACTTCCATATCTACTCCGAAAGATTTTCCATGTGATTTTGCATATCAATGATAAGAGTTTTTCTCGATCCACATAGAAAAACAAATTTTAAAATTTAAGCCATAAGTGCCACAAAATTCTTGAAGTCATGTAAAAACAAGTGTCAAATGTATAATCTAATGTAAAAAGAACTATGTAACACTCATGCCTATTGCTTGAACCTACATCCATTTGAGAAAGCCATAATGTGAGTATCTTCTTAAGATGTCATTGAATTTCTCCCATGCATTTACAGAGTCTCCTTTTCTGTTTGCACCAAATTGAAAATCTCTATCCTCATCCATACTGTCTTTATTAGTAGAAAGTACTTAAATTAGAACTTTTATGCTAGATCATCCAAGCTTGTGATAGAAGCACTAATCAATGAATTAAGTCAACTTTTAAGAAACAATGAAACAATCTCAATCAAATCATGTTATCAAAAACTCTAATGTATATAAAAGTATCACAATTTTTTATAAAAATTATGATATAAGTGTTTGGTCTTCACTGAAAAACCTCCAACTTGGGAGCTTTGAATCATATGTAAAGTGGTAAGCATGATCTTAGTATTGTTCACATACACACCTAGCTTGACTATGGCCTAAGAAACTCCAAGTACTGTAGGAAGTGCATAGTCTATCAATGCTTTAGCCCTCATGGCCATTTCTCCTCCTTCTTCTAGGTTGGCCATTGTGCATTTAGTTTTTGGATCAATAGAAAGTAGCGGTACACTAAAAAAAAATAAAGTAACTACAAAATAATAAAAATAAAATAAAACTAGTAAAGAAAAATAAAAATCATCCAAAGTAATAATAATTAACTTGGTATTAATATTAACACTACAACAATTATGCCAAAAGCTTAATGGGGCTACGATTGTCCATACATCAGAAGCACACAATTGCTTTAAGTAATACAAAGTGATTAGAGTATCATTCTCATGAAGATTACACCTAAATTACTAAATTTAGGTTAATTAATTATTATTTAGATGATAAAATTAGAGTGTTGAGACAAAACTAAAATCTGCAACTAAATTAACTAAAAAGCTAATACAAAGTGGTTAGAGTATCATTCTCATGAGGATTACACCTAAATTACTAAATTTAGGTTAATTAATTATTATTTAGATGATAAAATTAGAGTGTTGAGACAAAACTAAAATCTACACCTAAACTAAGGTAAAAAATTTTTAAGAGATCAGTATGAACAACAAAAGGGATAAAATTCATTGATAATTTTTTTGGTATTAATTTTAATTAAATATGGAGTGAATTTTATTGAAGTCTGATCAAGGTGGTCATTGCCTTCCCCTAAAAATCTTAAGGTCTTTATTTTCCTAACAAAACATATCTACCTCTCAGTGATAGATTCCATAGCAGAGTCTATTCTCCAACTGTAGGTTTCAAATAAATCTCTTAAGCTATTAGAAGATAGTCATTCAATTTAATGGGCATGAAAGCTTATAATAAAATATGTGATAGTAAAAGAAAATAAAACTCTATCTTTATTAAAATCAAAATCAATATGAAATCAATATGGTTATATATCAACACTTTGGAGGTAAATTTAGTTCACGATGTAATTAAGAAAAATAAAAAAATTTAGACATGAACATTCATAATTTTCTCTATACTATAACCCATCATTATGGTATTTTATCCATGACGAGTCTATTCTCCAACTGTAGGTTTCAAATAAATCTCTTAAGCTATTAAAAGATAGTCATTCAATTTAATGGGCATGAAAGCTTATAATAAAATATGTAATAGTAAAAGAAAATAAAACTCTATCTTTATTAAAATCAAAATCAATATAAAATCAATATGGTTATATATCAACCCTTTGGAGGGAAATTTAGTTCATGATGAAATTAAAAAAAAACTAAAAAAATTTAGACATGAACATCAACATAATAAAATAAGAGGGAGAGAAGAAAAAACTTAAGAAAAAACTCTAAGAATGCCTTCTTCATCATCTTAATTTCTTACCCTTGAGATTTCTTTTTTTGGCTTCTTTAAAGCTTTGAAGCAACCTTCACATTTGTCTCCCTTAGGTCACCCCAAAAAGTTGAGAAAAAAAGTATAAAGTTGGTCAGATGCAACCCTAATTTATCCTTAAGTTAACCTTAAATAGGGTTGCAAAAGATCTACCTTATTTTGAAGTAATTTGGGTAAATTTATGGTAGATTTGGGTTTGGCGATACAAAGATGCCATGCTTTCTTGCTTCTAGCTCTATTTTAATAAGTTTTGAGTGTCTAGGAACCTTAACAAACCATTACAAATGCCTAAGCTTAGGGATTATTGTCACCTAATATTGGCACCTAGGCTTCAAGATAGCCTGAAACACCTCGAATATGCATCTTTTGCATGACTGATCTTTGATTAACTTCTTCTTCATCTCAAACACTTTAAATTCACCAAAATAAAAGTTTTATTATTTTTTAAAAAATACATTTATTATTGAAATAAATTTTTATAATAAAGCAAAAATATCATGTAAAATTTATATATTTAAGAAGAGAAAATGCTTCAAGTTTGACACCTATTAATGAGTTATTAGTTAAGTATCCCTAGTTTGGTAGGTTAGGTGAGTTTATTTGGTGAGTTGTGGTGAGCTCCTCCAACTAGCATACGAGTTCTTCATTGTAAACTATATATGATTAGACTTGGTACTTAGCTTGCTAGAGAAGCGATGATTTGATTTAGATTGAGCTTCATGATGAGTCAAGTGAATGAGCCATAAGTTTAGTATTACACTACTCATTATTTTTATGTTAATAAATTAGGTAGATAAAAGGTTTAATTTACTTAATGACTCGTAAATAAGAGTTAATCAATTTTATTTAGAGTAGTTTAACTTTATATGCATCATCTATATTTAAACATGTAGATGTTGTTATAATGTAAATAAATGGTGCAATTAATAAGTCTAATATTATACACCATATTATTCTCATTGAACTCTTTTTTAAAAAATATTTTACATAAGTAATTGCACTCTTCTTATGTTTGACATTCTTTACATAAACTGAGAATGCTTAAAAAACTATATAATATTTAGAATTATGATCTCAAAGGATACTTCAATATGTAATACACTCTACTCCAAATAATTAAAGAACTTAATAATTGTATAACAAACACAAAAAAACTATGACTAAGAAAATAAAATGCAAAAACTACATAAGAAGATGAGGCCACACTTAAAACTATGCATTGTCCTGAATATAATAAAATAAAAATAGTCAGCATGTAAAATGAAAACAAGTAAGGGTATATAAAATTTCAATTGGGCAATCTTCTTATATTCCTTATCAGTTGAATATCTACACCTCTTTGTGCTACTCTTAAACTCATCTTTACATCTTTTCTTAATCACAAAAAAAAAAAAAATCAAAACTAAACTTAACATAATAAAAATAAATAAGCTATAAGGGTAAAAATGTTAAGTTTCCCCTAACAAGTATTTGATTTCAAATCTTCAGCCTAACACAGTTCTTCTCAATCTACATCTTATATAACATCTTCTACTATTATGGATGCTTCTAATTGATTACACTATTCACATAGGCTTATAAAAGAATTTAGCAACCCAAACTGGCATGAACTTCTTTTGATGGCCTTAGAATGAGAATCTACACTTCTTTTTCCATGATATTTTATGTGGACTCTATTTTCTTATCTATTGTTTGCATCTAAAATAGAATAATGAAATGAATAAAAAATAACAAAATTTACACATCTCAGTTTGAGAGCGGCATGGTGCTGCAATTGTAGCTCCCAAGTGTTGTTGCCGCCTTAAAGAATTTAAAAACTCAAACCACCCTTGACGGTTGCCGGATTAAATGGCACAGCGCTGAGGCATTGTAATACCAGTGTCGAGGCACTGTCAGGAATCTTCAATTTTTAAAATTAAGAAAGCAACTGTCCCCACCCAACAATAATAACTGCTTGGGAGAGTGAGGGGGAATGGTTACAGCAGCCAAAAAATCACCCCTTTTGAGGGAAATTACCTATAAAAATGGGAGAGCAACCCCCTTAAGTTTTTTCTCTCCCTTTTCCACTCAAATTTCTCCAATCTTCTTGCTCCATGCTTGCTTTTAGAGCATTTGTGCCCTTTACAAGCACACATTCTGTTGTTGCAAGAGCAATCTCCCATCTACTCTAGGTAAAAGATTTCTAAAAATATTCTTTTGTGTAAATTTTCTTTCTAAAAAGTAAAATTAATAGGGTTCCACTATTAATCTTAGGTATGGTGGGAAAATAAGTGTATCTCTATCGATCTTAGATCCAAAGCAAAAAAGGCATGCTCCATAAGATTAAAATTTATAAAATTTTGAATGTTAAAAAATCTCAGCCATTGAACTTGGTTCCTGTACGATTAGAACAACCTCTCTGCACTGATCTTGGATCCAGAATAAGAGAGAAAAATAATAATCTAAAATTTCTAAGGTGTTATGCTGTCAATTTTTTTTATAAAAAAGCTATTAAAATCTCCAAGAAATTGACTCAAAATGGGATTTTTGTCCCGTGGCATCGCACATTGTGGTATAGCGATGAGGTGTTGCACTCTCAAGAATAAAATCTTGAATGCTCTATCTCATAGCATTGAGGTGCTAAAAACCCAGTGCCATGACACCAAGCTCTCAGGTCATAATATTATCTTTGTGCTATATTTCATCATCGCAATGCTAAACCTCAATTTTCATATCTTTAAAATAGCATCGCGCACTGTTCACATAGTGCTGAGGCACTTTATCTTAAAATGTCCTTTTTTGCCGTTGAACTTAGTTCCGGTGTGAAATAATACCCTCCCTTCATCGATCTTGGATATGAAAAAAGGGAGAAGGGTGATAATGCACTAAGAAAATTATAAAAAGTAGCATCGCTAAGGTGTTATGTCGCTAAAATTTTAAATTTTTCAAAAAATTGTTGAATCTTAGACAAAAATAGCACCGTGATGATGTAGGTCCATCGCCAAGGCACTATGTCCTTGGGAAAATTATGCTTAGGTGGGCATCTCATAGTGTCATGACGCTTGCATCCTAGCACGAGGCACTGTGTTCTCAGAATTGAAACACAAGTGATAATATTTAGGCATTTTTATCATCATCCAAATTATACCCATAATGTCATGGCACTATAAGTATAGCATCAAGGTGTTAAGTTCTCAAAAAAATTAAGCTTAGACGACATCTCATAGCACTATAGTGTTGGTATCCTAGTGCTGAGGAGCTATGTTTCCACACTCAATTGATAATATTAAGATATTCATAGCAAAATCTAAATTATACTCACAACATTGTGGTGCTACAAATATAGCATCGAGGCGCTGTGCTTTCGGGTTTTTGGATCAATCATTTCAGCTTAACAACATTGAGATGCTAGTTTACCAATGCTGAGGCACTGAGCCCCTGATGTTGAGCAGAAAAAAAAATTTATTCTTAAAAAGTTTTTTAATTCCGGAGCATTCCACATTGACAAATATAAAGGGATAAAAAAATACATCTTTATTAAATCAAAAAATATATTGCAAAAATTATTACAATAAAAATTAAAAAGGGGAAAATACAAAATCAAAAAGGTGGGAGGAACTAGTAGTCATAATCATCATCCTCCTCTTCTATTTTTTGGCTCTGATGAGGTAGGTACATAAGGGGAATATTAAGGCACTGCATGAAAAGAAGCTTGACTTGTATCTCCAAGATGACAAATTTCAAGCATATTAACTAGTGCTATATTGAATTGGGTCATAAAACAAAACCATTTTTATTGATGATCCATATGATAATCAATTTTTTTTTTCTAAAACCTGCTGCTTATGCATACTCTCACCCACCTCTCTCCTTAAATCAAAGATTTGCTCATTTAAGGTTTTTGAGGATTTAGATCAAGGTTGTGGAGCACATGAGCTCTCCTCCACTTCAAACCTCGAGCCAAATCCTTCAATAAGCCTTTTTGTTAGAAGATCTTTTGAATAAGAACTTCTTCATCAGGCTCTCTTAACACACCCGTCGTAGTGAAAAACCATAAATAAGAGAGGGATGACCATACCCTACAATAGTTCTGCCTCTAAGTATATTAGAAATAGAATTATAAACAATCTTTATTATATCAAGTAAAAAGTCCTTTCGAATTGAAAAATTCAAACGACACTATCCTTAGTCACCTCACTGATATTTCCAGTGGGCATAAACTTAATGAAATGAAATAGTGCAGAGTCTTAGATTATATCATTAGGCTGGTAGTAGGAAAGTTAATAATCCTTTCCTCCAGTCATTTCTACTATACGTTGGCATTTCTACTAGTGAGAAAATAAAGAATTTCATCAAAATTCAGGTGCTTGTTATGATAGAAAAGATATTGATTGTAAGCCACATTTGGTAATTCATAATATGCATTAATGACAGTGCTATCAGAACTTACCAGTTTCCCCTAAACAAAAACTTTATTGTTCTAGTGCTTCTTTGTGTTCGTGAAAAACTCTCGCACCATGGGGATGACACAAGAGCTATTCTCGTAGGCCAGCCTTGGTTAGTCACATTCATTGATCACCTCTTTTACGCTCCCATCGGGTTGTAGAAGCTCCTTTCTGGGATGAGATGCTTTGTGCGAGGGCATGTTGATACCTTTACTTAGCTTTCATGCTAAAAAACATGTTAGCCTCACTCGAAGTTGCCCTCATCTTGCTGACGAGCCTCTTGAGCGGCATAGTTTCATTAATTTAGAAGAAAACTAAGAGAGAAAGAGAACGAAGGGATATTTAGAGAAAAGAAATAAAAATCTTCACAACCCTAGACATCTATTTATAGACTAGGCATAGCGTCGTGGAGCCACATTTGAGCACCGATGTGCTAGGCTCTTGGGTTCTGGAATAGGGAACCAAGGCTGCGGTGCTCACATGCAGTGCTATGACATTGATCAGTTGGTCAAGTCAGTTATTGTGCCAGTCAAAACTTACAATTAATTTTATAATTGAAAAGCATGTCAGGAATTGATGCAAGGTTGGTAAAAAAGTTTGTCCTTTTTCATTTAAAGAGCCTGTCCATCTTCTAACGATTTTGAACAGTCTTTTGACTAGTGCCATGGCATCATATTATTAGCCCCTAGGTGTTGGTTAGTTAGTCAACCTAAATAAATTAATTTAAATAAATCTAACATTAAGTGCTGCAGTGTTGTGTTTGTAGCACCGAGGTGCTGATCCTTTACTTTTTTTAAAATACGAATACATGCCCTAAAATACTACAGTACTAATCACTTGATGCAAAGGCCCCAATTTGACAATGCCATAGTGCTATTAAGCACCTAGGTGCTATATTCCTAGCATCGAGCACTGTTTTAATAAACACCTAGGTCATATTTTCAATTTAGATGCGCTTAATAAAAATATATATGAATTTCTCGCATGTGCCCCAATATATATATATTAAAATCTAAATTAAATGTATGAGGATGCTGCGTGGATTAATTTCTCAGTTAGATCTCACGATTAGGTCTGGATTAACAAAATCTAATCATTCCTCAATGATGGTCGTATTGATTATAAAATTTATCCAAAGGGGATATGTTCAAATTGAATAAAGTTTATCATTCAAAATAACTTAAATTAAACAATCATCCACCCATCCATCATTATTTATGAAGGATGATAAGCTAAGAAAATCTTTGCTCATAAATAAATAATGTTAAATTATATATATATATATATATATTTATTCTTAAATAATCTCATACCAACAAGAATGTGGCTTATATCCTCTGTTTGTGTGACTTTGCCACCAAACAATATTACATGAAATGCATATACGACCCAAATCCTTTGGCTGATTGGCTTGGCCTATATATGGCTGCACTATATTTCAGTCATGTCAATTGCCTATATGTTCCTTAATGGCTTTGCTCTTTAAGCCATGAATTATGAAAAATATTTAATAGGCATAGAGTCTTCTATTAGTTAAGGTTGACTTAAAATTTGTTACTTTAGATAAATACCTTCCCAAGTCTACAAGATCACCTTGGATGACACAACCCATAGTTGTTGACGAGATTTTTTGGTCAAAAACTATTTCTCCTGGCTATGTAGACTAGGGAACACGAAAGCTCAGAATGATAGAACCATGAGATCTTGATCAAGCATGTCATCACTCCTCCTAATATACACTTTAAGTTAAATGATAGTCATTTATGTCATATTACACACACCATTAGACACTAACGCATATCAGAGAGATATGTTTATTTTCAACCTTAATCAAGAGTGCTCTCTTATTACGGTAAGAGGGGTAATTAATTATGAAGGCTTGCATTCATAAGAAGTGGAACCCTAGATCTAAATAAATCCTAGCATAATGTTAGAAAAAATTTGGTTGAATATAAATCAATCTGCCTCATGAAAACTATACTCCTACCAATCTCATCAAAGATGCCGGAGAGCATCCTCAAAGGTGTTTTTTAGCGAACAAAATTTTGGTGACTTTGTTGGGGATCACTTCTCTCTATATCTCTGATTGAAAAAATTAAAATATATGGTGTCATTGTAGACTTAAATAAGTGTTATAATCTTTTAAAATTTTAAGATCTATGACCAGGTTCATCAAATGACAAACATCAAGAATATGATGACTATCAAGCTTGGCGTTGGATTCATAGTAAGATTTTATGAAGCCATAATCAACGTTGGTTCCACTAGAGCTACTCTCTAGTTCAGAATAATTTTAGAGGTTGTCTAGTTTCTTCTAGAAGGACCTATCACTAAGCCCATAGTCAAAGGCACCGGAATGCCAAATGCATTTAACGAAGGAAAGAGACGTGATCATTTTAAATGATCCCATCACTAAAGCCTTGAACTTAAAGAGGCCTTTTATAGGCTTTCAAAGGCAATGCTAACTACCCTATTAAGGATATGATAATTGTCAGGTCTAAGTTGAAGTCCATTATCATCAATCCACTTAACAGTGCATCAGGGGAGCATAGTACACCACAAGAAGCTACCTTTACTCTTAAGCAAGCATGACCTTGAAGATTCTTCCTTAGGCACCAAAATGTCTAGGAGAGCTCACAAAAAATATAATGTTGGTCATAGAGCTGCTAGATTACTCGTTCATATTGAACAACAACATGATCGACTGGTGGAAGCAAATATACTTACCAACAACAACTCGATTTGCTTTAATGGGTCAGAAAAAAAAAGCTTAGGAGGAGCTTTAAAGAAATCATTATGGGATAGACATACACATCCCATTCCACAGAATCAACCATAGAAGGAGGAGACTGTCTTCTATAAAATCTATAAAGTTATGAAAACTATTAAAAACATAAACCTTCAAAGAAGAATCAAGAAGTTGGTGAGCCAGGTCACCAACCAAACAAATTTCTACCCTGAAAGAGGTGGGAATATTCAAAAAAAAAAAATTATGACCATTTACATCAAGACTTAAAATCTATTAGAACTATAGTCGGTGAACATCGCCTTTAGATACAAAGACACTAAGTTTCTAGTTGTTGGAAGGTCCCAACAACCGCCATAAAAAAGGATATCATTCATTCAGTGAACACCAGGGTATGACATTCAGGATGCGTTCTCGAAGATCCACTACTAGAAGGTCCTAATTAATTTTGGTACCAAAAGAATCTTAAATCATCAACAATGAAGCAGTTTAACATAAGCCAGCCCCACCAAATGTTGAAGGAACATAATCTTTGATCATCAACTGAAAACTTCAGTTTGAAAATTGTTAACCAACAGATGATGAAAAAGATAATCGACTTTTCTAATAAGATGAAGATTTCCCAACCAATGAAGAATAATTAATCCCAGATCTCTAAAATGACAATATTGATCACATGGAAGTTGAAGTAGTTTGTATGGTTGACACACGTTTACAAAATAATAACGTGGCACCCAAATAATAATGAGGGACACCAAGAGAACCCAAATCATCAACAACCTAAAACTAAAACTCAAGTGGTGGTCAAGGTAACTGAAGATCTAACAGACGTTGTAATAAGATTATAATGACAAATGGGTTCTTAACTCTAACAAAGAGACCAAGAAATTAGCCACCTTGACAACCGCCTCAATAAAATGAGTGGGCTGATGAAAGAGCTATTAGGTCAGCTTAATATGATAGTATTTGCAATGTAGTAATTACCTCTAAGGAATCCTTCAGAAATGAGTGGCCCAATAGCTGAAATTAAAAGCATATAAAATGATGCACACAACTTGCCAGTAGTTCCAACACAAAGACAAGAAGCCCCAAGAGAGGCTATAATAAATGTACGTAAAGCAGCTGATATTTTCACCAAGTTCTAGATAGAAGACCTCATTAGGCAAAAGGTCAAAGCAGTTATCGTCTCAGAAGCCGTTGAACAGCTAATTAAAAAAGTCAACAATATCCAACTGAATAAGACCAAATACAATATCCTAAATGGTATGTTGTGCCAAAATTCAACATATTTTTACAAATAAAAAAATCTACGAAAACATTTAACCCAATTCAAAGCCACGTGTGAAAATACTAGAGGAAATGATTCCTTGCTACTATGACAATTAGTTAGCACTTTTACCAACATGACCTTTGAATGGTATACTGAGTTACCTAATGACTTTGTAAAAACTTCACCGAGTTGAAAATACTTTCTGTTAAAAGATTTACCGGAGCAACTAAAAAAGTAATGATAGTAGATTTTACCTTGAAAAGAGAAGGAAAGATGGGAGTGTCACAAAATACACCACTTAATGGAAAATTTTAAGTATGAAATGTGACCAGCAGCTTATAGAAAAGCATGCAATACCCTCATGAGGAATATCAATGATCAAATGGCTCCATATCTAGTCATGGCTATGATTACAATGTTCTAAGAATTATTAGATCATGTAGCTAAGTTTGAAAGGCTACCCAAACAAAAAGGTATTAGTACTAACTACAATAATAGTCCCATTGGAAAAGGAAAACAACTGAAATCACACGATGAAAAGAAAATTGATGTTAATACAACACTTATATTCACAGTTGAGAAAAAAGTAAATGGAGGTGTGGGAACCTCACGACCAGCAAAAACCTCACGATCGATGGCAAAGTTGATAGAGGATAAGAAAAAAAAGTCAATCCTCTCAGAGGATATGTCTAAGCAGTACTTACTTAAATGAGAATATACTACTAAAATCTTTAGCATGATTAGAAATTGGGATTACAATTGCTAGAGCTACAACAGTAAGAAATTATTTTATTTCAAGGATTGGGTAGAAAAGAACAATCAAAATGGAGAACTCATCTTATCAGACACTATACTGATACACCCTAAGAAGGAAAAGGTCAAAATTATTACAACACGCCTAATCTAGGATGCAATAGATAAAAATGCTGAGCTAGTTGGAGCTAAGAACATAAATGATGATAAGGGAAAAACACCGCAAACATAAGAAGAAGAAGGTGGTTGGGAGACCTTCTTCTCAAAAAAGAAAAGGATGATTAATAATCTTTTAGCCATAGAAGGTATCCAATGGAAGAATGCTTTAGAGCTCAAAATAGATCGAAAAAGATTCTTCCCCAATAGGGGGCAATTTTATAATGTAAAGAAACAGATAAAAAACAATCAGTCTCCTTCCAAAGCCCTATAAATCAAAGAAAAAGAGAAGATCTAGAAAATCAAAATCTGGAACACAGAACATGATTGACTCTTTAGAGGAGTATGAACAACCTCCTTGAAGGCCAATTAAGATAGAAGAATACATGGCCCTCCTACAACTTGACATGAAAAATCTTGAAGAAGAGATTTTGGTATGTGTCATAAATGTGATTGCAGTTGTAATGGACTCTGAGGAAGAACTACATTTTCTAGAGAAAAGCTCACTAAATGGAAAGTTAGATCAAGCATAAAAAAATTATGGCCTAAACTAGGCAGTAATTCTAAGAGTACTGAAAACTCCAAAAATTCTAAAGAAGCACAAAATTTAGAGACTTCTTATAGTAAATAAAATCAGATGGAAGAAATAATTCAAGTAAATTAAGGAGTGGTAAGCAAATTTGTCCACCTCCATAATGAAAAGCCAGTGATAAAAGTAAAGAAATTCAAATTAATGAAAATGTCTTACCCTCATCACTGATTAAACCTCAAAATTCTATTAAAATAGTAGTATATTATAAAGTTCTAGCAGATTTACACAAGCACACTACTTTGCTAAGTATGTATAATGCTCTTATGTTGTCCAAAGATATACATGAATCATTAATCAAAGCCTTGCAAAACCGAGAATAATATGAAGCATTCTTTGCTGAAAAAAATATGAAAGAGAACTTAGCCTCTAAAGTCAACAACCATCACATTTAGTAAGAATGACCTACTAATAGGGGTGATTGAACATAATAGGCCCATTTATGTTGCAACTAAAAGCAACAATGTTCAAATAAAAATTACTGATTAATCCGGGTGAGTCAGTTGATCTCATAACAATTAAAACATTATGAGCACTAGCTTTAGATGCTTGCTATCTAGATAAAAGTACAATATTACAAGGATTCCATGAACAAGGGTAGCAAACTTTGGGGTCTCTTGTTCTGCCTATAAGCTTTAGAAAACTATACACAAAACATAAAATCCATGTGATTGAATCTCAAGTCACTTACAAAGCACTCCTTGGTAGGCCGTAGATTCATGAATATGATATTGTGCCTTCAAATCTTCATCAATGTATGAAGTATATTCAAAATGGTGAAGAGCATTGAATTGATGGAGACATGAATCCATTTTTAATACGTGAGATCAAGATCTATGATGATGCAAGTATATCATGCTTAAGAGAGTAGGAGAAGTCAAATCCAAAAATCTAGTGGCTCCAACTATCAAGCTAATGTTGAAAGATGATAATTCAAAGGGTAAAAGTACCAATGAATCAAAATAACCCAAGGTAATTTTCCATCTTAGCAGTGATACTGACAATGATGAAGATGAGTTAGTATTTCACAAACTTAAGAAAGGCTCATCTAATCAAAGGACAAAAGAAACTAATACTTGTAAGGTGACAAAATACTTAGAGGAAACTCATGTTTCTCTAATAAGGGTACCCAAATCCTAAATTTGCAATAAGGTTATGAAAAAATTTACAGTGCCAAAGGCACACATAAAAGCCTTAATAATTTCAAGAAATGAGAAAATAGAATAGCTGAAAACTTTCTATGTTCCTCCTAGAAGAGGCTATAATGAACATGTGATTTTCTTCTACAAGATAGAAGAGCGAACCATAAATCCCACACAAATATTATTGGAAGAAGATAATTTTGAGGAAGAAGATATTTAAATATTGATTCCTCAATACTTCTCACCAACTCTAAAGAAACTGGTTAAAAATAACATTCAACCTATATAATCAAACATTTAAGCTCGGTTGTTTAAGAGGCTCTAGCAAGGGGATAATACTCAAAATTTTATAGGATATGAGAAGTTTACCACATGGGGATTAGGATATATTGCCCCGACATCTTCTTCAATAAGTTCATGTTATACCATAACAAATAAACAGAAAAAGTTCCTGTAGAAACTACAGACGAACAAAGGGATGTTTCACATGAAAATGTGAATATACTTGAAGTGAAACTAATCATTGACCTCAAAGAGGCCCCAAAATAATTTGAAGAAGGAAATTAAGCCACCATTGATCAACTCCAAGAAATTAACCTAGGTACTGAAGAAGAGCCTTGACCAACCTTTGTTAGTGTTAAATCCACAGTAGAAAGATTAGATGAAATAAAAGTACTACTCTGTGAATACAAAGATTGCATTGCATAGAATTATAGTGAAATGCTAGGCTTATTGCCAGACATAGTTGTACATGAGTTTTCCATTAAACCTGATGTACAGCCTAATAAGAAGCATCAAAGTGAACGTGATTAGAAATTGAAGAGAAATTAATCATTGAAACTAAAATGCTCATTGAAGCATAATTTATTCGATAAGAAAAATATGTTGACTGGATTGCTAATATTATTCTAGTAAAGAGAAAGCATGGACAAATTCATGTTTGCATTAATTTAAGGGACTTAAATAAAGCATACCCAAAAGATGATTTTCCATTACCCAATATAGAACTCGTAGTTGATAATACATCCAACTATGATATGTTCTCATTCATGGATAGTTCATGGGGCCATAACCAATTAAAATAGCTCAAAAAGATGAAAAGCATACATGCTTTCGTACACCAATTAACATATATTACTACAAAGTGATGCCATGTGATTTGAAAAATGTTGGTGCTACATACTAAAGAGTAATGACCAGTATCTTTGATGACCTCATACATAGATATGTGAAATGTTACATTGATGATTTGGTTGTTAAAAGTAAAAAATCAAAGCAAGAACATAAGTGATCTAAGAATTGTATTCATTAGAATTCAAAGTTTAAACTTAAATGAATCCGTTGAAATGTGCTGTTAGTGTGACATTTGGAAATTTCTTAGGCTTTATTGTGCACCATAGAGGGATTTAAATTGATCCCTCTATAATAAAAGTAATAATAGAAATGCTAGCGCCTAAGACCTTGAAATAGTTACATTCACTACTAGGGGATTGGGTTTTAAAATATTTTCAAATTAAAACTTAATTTGTATACTTTGTATTAAAATTAATCACAAATAAATGTTTCTTAAATTTTCACATTAATTAGGGAAAAGTAAAGTGTAAAAAATAAAGAGAGAGAACACAGAGTTTTTTAACATGGTTCGGCCAAACCCCAAAACTGGCCTATGTCCATGCCTAGTCACCCAGGTTAGGAATTCACTAAATCAAAATGAGATTACAACAAATCTCCCATACTCTCCTTCACGGGCAAGTATAACCCAACACATACTTTCCTAGAACGGGCAAGTACAACCTCAACACATACTTTCCTACAATGAGTAAGTACAATCTTAACATAGATCAAGAATTAGTCAATAAGAAAGATACAAATGTCTATCATTAAATTTTAAACTATTTTAACACTCACAACCCAAACTATGCTAATATTAAGGCAAGTGAATATTAATGAAAGAGAGCTCACTTTAACTTTAAATTGAAATTGAAATAAGTGCTTCAATCAAGTATTTGATGTAAGTAAGTAACTTAATGTTGCTTTGAATGATCTTTAAAAAATTTGAAATGATTTTCTTATATGATTTTGAAAGGAAAACTAAAATGAAATATAAATCATCTTAATATGCAATGTTAAATCACAAAAATTTAACTTGGAATTCTATTTCACACAAGATAACTTGTATTCAAATGATAAGTGAATTTGCAATTGGGATAATTAAATAGTTACTTGAATAAAGATTTGAATGATACCACAAGAAAGCTATACAATCTTATGCTTCTCTTTTATTGGCCAACATTTTGCACCATAAGTCATTGCGGTCTTACTACCATCTTATAAAATTTTTCCTTAAGTTTAAGTGGAACCTTTCTATCTCACAACAAGACAGATGCATTCCTCCACTTCAACCATCCAACTTGAATTCTACTAATAAAATCTCCATCTACTTCAACCATCCAACTTGAACTCTTAATAACATCTCCATATATTTCACCATCATTTTGAACAATAGAGCCTAAATATCTGAATCGCTCACTCTTATTAATGACTTGTTCACCTAATGTCACAACACTACCACTAGAACTTCTACAACTAAAATTATACTCCATATATTTAGTTTTAGATCTACTTGAATGAAGACCTTTAGACTCTAATGTTGACCTCCATAATTCAAGTTTCTCTTGGACTCCCTCTCTAGTCTTATCAACAAGAAGAATATCATCAGTAAAAAGCATACACCGAGGTACATCTTCCTATAAATGCCTAGTAAGAACATCCATAACTTAAACAAAAAGATATGGGCTTATAGCTGATCCTTGATGTAATCCAACTGTAATAGGAAAATATTTTGTCAATCCTCCTTGTGTTTAGACACAAGTAATAGCTATAGTATACATATACTTAATGACTTGAATATAACCAATATTAACTCCTTTATGTTCTAGAACTCTCCAAAGAACATCTCTTGAAACTTTATCATAAGCTTTCTTTAAATCAATAAATATCATATGTAGATCCTCCATACTTTCTCTATACTTTTCCATCAAACCTCTTAATAAATGTATAACCTCCATAGTAGATCTACCTAGTATGAAACCAAATTGATTGTGAGAAATGTTTGTATCACATCGTAACCTATGCTCAATTACTCTCTCCCATAATTTTAATGCATGACACATTAACTTAATTCCTCTATAATTTGCATACTCTTGTGCATCACCTTTATTCTTAAATATAGGAACCAACAAACTTCTCCACTTATTTGGCATCTTTTTAGTCTTTAAAATAACATTAAAAATATTTGTAAGCCAAGAAATTCCTTGATATTCTAAACATTTCTACCCTTCTATTAAAATATCATCAGGTCCTACGATTTTTTCACATTTCATTTTCTTTAAAGGTTCTATAACTTCAGATTTTCTAATACGATGATAAAAATAAAATTCTCTATTTTTGTTTAGGGTATTAAGGTTGCTAAAATCAATCAAACTTTTAGATCCGCCATTGAAAAGTTTATCAAAATACCTCATCCACCTATTTTTAATATCCTTTTCTAAGAAAAGCATTTTATTATTTTCATCCTTAATACACCTCACTTGAACTAGGTATTTACTTCTCCTATCTCTTTGGTTGGCTAACTTATACATATATATTTTTTACCTTCTTTGGTATCTAATCTATTGTGTAAATATCTAAAAGCTAAATTTTTTGTATCATTTCATTACTTTCTTAGAATCTCTATAGACCACTTTATATCTTTCCTAATTCTCCAAGTTTTTACATCTAAACCAAGTTTTATAACAATGCTTCTTATTTTTTATCTTTTTTGCACAGTCTGACTCCACCACCAACTATTTTTATTAAAAGAAGCTTTTTCTTTTGATTCTTGATGCACATTTTTATCAACTTTCTTAATTTTACTTGCTACTTTTTCCCACATAATATTAGCTTCCTTATGAACATCTCAAATTCTAAGCTCTTATAGCTTGCTCTTAAAAATATTTTTGTTTGTGTTCTTTAAGTGTCCCCATCTAATCCTAGGATAATAATTTGATTTATGTTTTCTCTTACAATCTTTCATCTTAAAATATAAAACTAACAATTGATGTTGGGTACTTAAACTTTCACTTAGAATGATCTTATAATCTTTATCTCATTTACTAGATCCATAATAATATATTCATCTCTTTTCTTAAATAAAGTATTAGCAACTACAAAATCATAGGCTAAGGCAAAATCTAATATAGTCCTACCATCTTCATTAGTCACTCCAAATTCATAACCACCATGAATATTTTTAAAATCTTCTATCACTCTACCAACATGTCCATTTAAATCTCCTCCAATAAATACTTTTTCTTCAAGAGGTATCTTTTGTATTAATCCCTCTAATTCATTCCAAAATTTTTCTTTTGAGCTTATATCCAAACCTACTTGAGGAGCATAAATACTTATAATATTGATAATCATAGTATCAACAATAATATTTAAAGCTATAATTCTATCTCTACATTTATTAATATTTATAACATTATCCTTCAAACTTTTATCTATAATCACACCTACACCATTTCTAGTTCGACTTTTACATGAATACCAAAGTTTAAAATCTAAACTATCAATCTCCTTGGCCTTCTCCCCAACCCATTTAGTTTCTTGAACACGTAAAATATTTATCTTTCTATGAACCATAATATCTATTAATTCCATTAATTTACCTATAAGAGTACCTATATTCCAAGATCCTAACCTAATTCTAGTTGAATGAAATGAGTGTTATATAAAAATGTTTTCAATGAAATTCACACATTTTATTACACAAATTACATTAAAAAATTTGGCCAAAATAATATTAAGATGAAAATAATAATAGAAGAGAGAATAAGAGAAAAAGGATAAGTTTAGGATAATTCAATTTTCATTCAATAATAAATTGAATAAAAATTATAATTAACATGAAAATAATTTAATAAAGTTTAAATATAATTTATCTTGCTTGAATACACATTTAATGAAACTTATTTGATGCATTTAGTTCATATTATCCAAAATGAACAATTTAATGAATAATTGCAATATTAAGATAGAAAAAAATATAAATAACTTTAGAATGATGAATTTAAAATTGAATGAATCATTTATTTTATCTTAGTGAGCTTTTCATTTGCCTTAATATAATAATTCCTAAAAACATTCTCAGTTCATGTTAAATAGCTTTAACATTTTGAATTGACTAAAGAACTTAGAGTTGAAGAATTTTCTTGCACACTTGAATTTAACTTGATTAGTAGCATTTGAACATGTATTTGTTATCATCAAAATCAATCTCATATGAGATGGGGCTCATGAAGTTAACAAAAGATACACCTTTTATATGAGATAATACTTGTCAAGAAGCATTTGATAGTTTAAAACAATACCTGTTACATTCTCTAATTTTGGTAGCACCAATACTAGGAAAGCCATTGATAATGTATACGACATACTTAGAAGAGTCATTATAAGCTTTGTTAGCTCAAAATAATGAAGAAGAGAAAGAAAATGCCCTATACTATATAAGTCGATGTCTAATAGGAACCAAAATAAAATATAATCTCATTGAGAAGCAATGTCTAGCATTGATATTCACTACTTAAAAATTGAGGCACTTTATGCTATCACATAAAATAACGTTGATATCTAAAGTAAACCATCTTAAATTCTTAATAACTAGACATATCCTAATTGGTCGATTAACTAAATGGGTAGTTCTATTACTTAAATTTAATATAACATAAGTCCCACAAAGGCTATAAAATCATAAGCTTTAACCGACTTTCTAGTTGCCCACCCTTTATTAATAAACTCTCCACTCAATGATGAATTGCCTAATAAAAAAAATCTTTGAAATGAAAGAAGCTCAATAACCATCAGAATGAAAACTTTATTTTGACAAGGCTTCATCAATAAAGCCAGCTAAACTGCCTGGTTTACCCAAAGTACATGTCAGAATTGGCCAAATATTTATGACACTGCAAGGCGGTATTCTTTGATATTCATATAGTATAGTATAAACTAAAACCAACAACAAGGCCAAATATAAAGCATTAATTAAGGGTATAGAGCTAACAATTAATAAGAAAATTAAGAAGCTTTATGTTTATGGAGATTCTCAACTTATAATCTGATAAATAATTGAAAATACTTCCTCTTGAAGTAGAGATACCTTCACTATGTATAGTGGTTCAAAATTAACTTATAATGGAGGAAAGTGTCAGGATAGGACTCGAGGAGCTAGAAGGCCTCAACGAAGTGCTATTGCAGGCCCAACAAAATCTAGAAACATATAGAGCAAGGATGAACTGAGCACACGACCACGTGGTTCGCCCGAGAAGCTTCAAAGTAGGTGAACTCGTGCTGGTACGTAGAAGGTCCATCATTTCACATCAACAAGTTGGTGAAAATTTGACCCAAATTAGGAAGGGCCATATATTATTAAAAAAGTATACGGAGGAGGAGCTTATCAACTCATTAATATAAAATGAATAAGACCTATTCCCTCTATAAATGGATAATATCTTAAGAGATATTATGCATGACTATTAAAAGTGTTATGCTTCATAATGGCAAGAGTCAAAATCAACTCCAAATCTATCAAACTGAAAGAATAGTCTTTGTTGAAAGTATGAGAAGAATGTACTCATTTCAAAGAAAAATCCCCTGTTAATAGGGGCAATTTTATAAGGCTTGTAATGCAAAGAAAATTCTTTATCAAAGAGAAACTCTCTCCATTGAAGAGCTGGCATGAATCAAGATCCAAATGCCGAAAGGGGTCGGATTAGCTCCATTATGCTCAAAAGTGCTAGATTTAAATTTAAATTAAGGTCATCATGCCCAAAGGGCCTGTATTAGATTCATTATGCCCAATGGGGATAGATCTAAATTTAGATTGAGATCCATCATGCCCAAAAAGGCTGGGTCAGATCCATCATGCCTAAATGTACGAATCTAAATTTAAATAAGATCCATCATGCCCAAAGTGGTCAGACTAAATCCATCATATCCAAAGGGGCCAGATCTAAATTTAAACTAAGATCCATCATGTCCAAAGGCTCAGTTAGATCCATCATGCCCAAAGGGACTAGGTGCAAATTTAAATTCAATTCATTATGCCTAAAGGGCCTGAATTAGATCCATCATGTACGAATGGACTTGATCTAAATTTAAACTAAGATCCATCATGCCTAAAGTTGCTAGGTTAGATCTATTATGTCTAAAGGAACCGGATCTAAATTTAAAGCAGATCCATCATGTCCATAGGGATCAGATCAGATCCATCATGTCCAAAGAGATTAGATTTAAATTTAAATCAAATCCATCATGCCCAAAAGGGCCAGATAAAATCCATCAATGCCTAAAAAAGTCCAATTCTAAATCTAAACCTTAAATAATATCATATCCAAAAGGGCTGGTCTAACTATAAACCTGGATTTTATATATTCAAAGAAGGATTCAACTAAAATATAAATTTGAACTCTTTGAAATCAAAGAAGATTGAATCAAAGCACAAAAGCATAACACATTTATGTTTAGATATTACTATTTTTTTATAATGCCTACAAATTTATATGCTTCTCTTATCCAAATTTTCTACAAATTAGCTATGATTCTGGAGATGGCCAGATGATATGCCTCATGTAGAGCTTACTGAAGAGCATATATGGGCTACTATTGAAGCCCATGATCCATATGGCACATTCAAGTTGCAGGAGCAGCTCTCATAGTATTAGAATATGTTGATGGACATGGATATGTTTGAAGATTCATTTGCTCGATCATCACACATTCCTATCCTTGATTTAGAACTTACTAAATGGGTGATTAATCTAAGGCTAAGACACAATCATGATGTTCCATTAAAGCGGATTGTAGATCGCCTTTGCTTTAGAGATCAAGATGCGCTTTAGCAATTGTAGATACAAGTCCTTCTACAAGCACATCAAACTTTTAGGTTATCATATACTACACTATGAGGTAGAAGATTGGGACCCAAAGTTAGTATTTGGCACACCCTTGCTAGCTGTTAGTGGCTATGTATACTAGGCGCGCCATCACTTATAGATGCATGGTGACATCCTCAGAAGGGCTAGTCTATATCATTCAGTATACACATCACTTTTTGACTATAGTCACCTTCCATTTACTTAGATCTGGAGCATAGCAGAGCAATAGAATAGGATCACCAATACCTGTTGGATTGGCCAACATGAGATGATAATTACAGTAGTCGACATGGAAGAAATAGTAGGTCTCCCTATCATAGGCATTCCCTATTAGGAGTGTGTGCCTCAAGATCATGAGCTCTTTTAGCGTATGCCAGCTAGTCAGTATAGGAGAGGCAATCATGTATACTCTTTAGGTCTCCATTGTGCTCTAGCTCACTACTAGAGATTATTTAGAGAGCAGAGATAAGGTTATAGGAGATGGGGCATAGTTACTATAGATACATGGTCTGAGAGTTTCTTTGATGCAACAGTATGTTTACCTTATTTCACACTATTAATGGATTCATTTGATATCAGATTTCATTCAGCTAAAAAGTCATTCAGTGCTAAATTCAAGTCATAAGGAAGAGTTAGTTTTCAATGAATCTTAGCATGAAATGTGGATGAGTAGCTACCTTTAGTGGCTTTTATTGCCACTTGGTTATGGTATATTGTATTTCCATAACACAATAGACTTTTTTTCCCTTCCACTCTCTTGATGGCCAGCTTGTTTGCTCATGGTGAAAGGATAGCACTAGTGTCAGCATCATTAGCCTACTTATACCATGGATTAGGCAGAGTGAGTGTGATGACCAACTCATAGCGCTATGACATAGAGCTCCTTGGAACTACTTATATAGATGGATTCATGCACATATATTAGGCGCTTTTAGTTGTATTGAGACGTCATCCTATTTTAGAGAGCATCATTTTTCTATGATCATGTAGTTGAGCAAGGCTATAGTCACCTTAGACAGAGATTAGATCTGGACCTCTATGTTTGCTCCATCACACATGATGGATAACTTTTAGATCATTCATGATTCTCTCACTGATAGAGGGCTACCATTGTTATTATCAAAGATAAAATATAGATGCATAGCAGAATACCTTATTGGGCTGTGACCTACTTGGGTTTGTTATAGGTGTCATGATTATGTGATATTTGAGGGATAAAATCTCAATAAAGTGGCTAAATAGTATGGCTTCACTCAGGCTACACCCATATATGAACTACCATAAGTATTAGACATTATAGATACCCATTTGTTGGGGATGCTTCTATTGCTTGTTTGATTAACAACAGCTTTTATAACATGGGATTTCTTGCTTTTCCTAGGGAATGATTTGGGTTTCTATGTAGCTTCATAAGAGACTTACACAAGAGTTAGTCACCTATGGCTACTATAAATTTGTCATGCATACTCTTCCTTCTTTGTGCTAGAATTTTGTATATACAATCATAGATTGGGTAGACCAGTATGACATTTTCATTCCCCTTTAGACATGACCCATGCTCCTAAGAGATCATTAGATGAGCTGGGCAGTAGTAGGAAGCGATAGTGAAATGCTTCATCAGCTCAAGAGAAAGATGATGAGATATTTACGATCCCATGATGGCTGGTCATGATGAGGGAGTAGTAGGGATATATGAGCTTACTTATATTCCCGTCTTATTGATAATAACTTAGCCACCCACAAGTCAGATGTACAATGATGTCATGCTAGTATTATCGACCACATTAATTTTGCTTCCCCAGCATCTACTCAATCTATTAGTAGTGAGCATATGCATGTTGAAGAAGACCCACACACAGAGGAATCTAGCTCTCTGATGATTAGCCATGAGTTGCTCTTATCATATTCAACTTGGTTGATAGTGAGCACAACTTAGAATGATTCTTCCAATATTTATTTATCATATTGCAGCTATCTAGTTTGGAGATCTCATGCTTTGTGTCTAGAATATGACATGGACCCTCAGATTCATCACATTGTAGCTCTTCAAAAAGCTTATCCCATATTGTGGCATCATTATACCATCTGCTTCTAAGTGTTGATCTAGAAGTCTTGCCCGAGCTTTCTTGCTTTTGCATAGAGGAAAACTCTTTATTGGACAATGCTGCCACCCTGGGTCTTAAAATAAGGGAGCTATAACTTTAAAAATCTTTATTTATAGATGTTGATTTTATGATATTCTCATTACACAATACTTATCAGGAGGTCTTGTTTGATACAATCGCTATTACAGAGACCTCACCCAGCACCACTTCACATCAAGTCTCTTTGGTTTGCCAAGACCTTGAGCATAGCCTTAGAGCTTTGAGATCCTATCAAAGAGAGCTATCTAGAGCTCAGATTGAGCTCCTCGACATATCTGCTTAATTGAAGGAATTACAGATGAGGAAATAATATCTATTGAAAATAAGATCTATTATTAGATAGGCTATCACAACCATAAAGGAGGACTACTCACGGATAGATACTCTGGTGACTGAACTTGAGCAGTTTTTTTTCTTATTAGTACATGACTAGGAAGCTTCCCTTCAGCATCTTCATGAGGCTAGGGAGAAGCAGTCTACTATGCCCTACAGAGCCCATACAACTTCTATTTGTATTAGAGAAATCTAGGATAAACATTTATTGCTGTAAAGTTTTTATATCACTGATATATATGATTAATGAAAGTGATTAGAGAATTTTCAGAAGATTATATATTTTCTCTTCTCATTATATTATTGTATATAATCATAAATAAATAAGAAAAAATAACAAATACATCATGTCCAATCGACATGACACATTCATTGGGGGGGGGGTGATTTGTTTGCATCTAAAAGAGAATGATGAATTGAATGGAAAATGACAAAAATTACACATCTAAGCCTGAGGGCACCGTAGTTCTGTAATCGTAGCACCTAGGAGCTATTGCTGCCTTAAAGAATCAAGAAGTTTAAATCACCCCTGATGGTTTCCCAAATAAACAACACAGCATTGGGGCATTATAATACCAATGTCGAAGCTGCCACAAATCTTCTATTTTTAAAATCAAGAAAGCCACCATCCCCACCCCAGCAAAAATAACTGCCTAGGGGAGTAATTGCATTAGCAAAAAATCATCCCCTTGGAGGGAAATTGCTATAAAAAGGAAAGAGCAACACCCAAGTTTCTTCTCTCTCGTTTCCACTCAAATCTCTCCAATCTTCTTGCCCTGTGCTTGCTTTAGCATTTGTGCCTTCTACAAGTGCTTATTTTGCTGCTGCAAGAGCAATGTCCCATCTACTCTATGTAAAAGATTCTTGGAAATATTTTTTTGCATAAATTTTCTTCTTAAAATAAGTGTATCTCTGTCAATCTTGGATCTTGAGTAAAAAAGAACACACCTAAGACTAAAATTTTAAGAATCTTGAATGTTAAAAAATCTCCACCATTGAAGTTAGTTTCAATGCCAGAAGAACACCCTCCATCTGTTAATCTTGGATCCAAAATAAGGGAGTGTTTGCCTGCTAAAAAAGCCCCTAATTTTCATAAAAAAGCCACTAAATCTTTAAGAATTTGGCTTAAAATGGGATTCCTGTCCTGTGGTGCCCATAATACCGAGGTATAGCATCGAGGGGTTGTAGTCTCAGAAATGAAATCTTGAATTCTCTGTTCTATAACATTTAGGCACCAGAAACTTGATGTCATGGTGCTAAGATCTCGAGTCGTGATATTATCTTTGCTACGCAGTGACGCTATATTTTAGCACTATCGCATTATACCTCAATTTTCATATCTTTAAAGTAGTGCCACAATGCTATTGACATAACACCGAGGTGCTTTATTTTGAAATGCCCTTTCTACCATTGAACTTGGTTTTATTGTGAAATTATACCCTCCTTTCGTTGATCTTGGATCTGAGAAAAGGGAGAAGAGTGCTAATACACTAAGAAAATTGTGGAAACTAGCACTACAGTGGCGTTATACCACAAAAATTTTAAATTTATCCAAAAAACTATTGAATTTTGGATAAAAATAGCATCACGGTGCCGTAGTTTAGCGGCAAAGCATTGTGTCCTCTCAAAAATTAAGTTTAGATAGGCATCTCATTACGTCGAGGTGTTGTGTTCTTAGAATTGAAACCCAAATAATAATATTAAAGTGTTTTTTTATCATAATCCAAATTATACCCATAATGCTTTAGCGTTATAAGTATAACACTGAGGTGCTAAATCCTCAGGAAAATTAAGCTTAGACGAGTATCTCATAGTGAAATGATGTTGGTATCCCAATGTCGATGCACTGTATTTTCACTCTCAATTGGTAATATTAAAACATTCATGGCATAATCCAAATTATACTCACAGCATTGTGGCGCTATAAATATAGCACTGAGGCACTGAGCTCTCAGGTTTATGGATTAATCATTTTAGCTTAACAATGCTAAGGCGCTGAGCCGCTAATGTTGAGTAGAAGAAAGTTTTATTCTTAAAATTTTTTTAATCCTGGAGCATTCCATAATGATAAATATAAAGTAGTAAAAATGAAGAAAAATACATCTTTATTAAGTGAAAAATATATTATAAAAATTATTACAATAAAAATAAAAAAGGGGGAAACTACAAAATACAAAAAAAAGAGAGAGAGGAAAACTAGTAGTCATAATCATCCACCTCCTCTTCTGATTTCTCCAATGAGGTAACTACTTAATGGGGATATTGAGGTGCTGCAGAAAAAGAAGCATGACTTGGATCCCCAAGACAAAAATTTTCAAATATATGGACCAGTGTCATATTAAACTGGGCCATATAAGAATATTGCTTTTGTTGATGATCCTTGTGATAATCAAACCTTTTTTTAAAGCTCGCTACCTGCGGCTACTCTCACCCAACTCCTTTAAATCCAAGATTTACTAATTTAAGGGTTTAAAGGATTAGAGTCAAGGTCATGGGCACATGAGCTTTCCTCCACTTCATACCTCGAACCAAACCTTTCAATAAGCCTTTTTGTGAGAAGAGCCTTTTGAATAAGAACTTTTTCATTAAGCTCCCCTAATGCACCCACTGCGGTGCAAAAACTATAGATAAGAGGGGTGACTATACCCTACAGTAGTTCTATCCTAAAGGATATTTCAAATAGAATTATAAATAATCTTCCTTATATTAATTATAAAACCTTTTCGAATTACAAAATTTAAAATGGTTCTATCTTTGGTCACCTCACTGATATTACCAGTGGGCATCAGCTTGAAAAAATTTAAATAGTGTTAAGCCAATTCCTATTGTTAAGCTGATGGCAAAAAAAAGTTAATAATCCTTTTCTCCCATCATTTCCACTATACATAAGCATTTCTACTAGTGAGAAAACTAAAAATTTCATCAAAATATGGGTGCTCATTATAATATAAAAGATTTTGATCGTAAGACACATTTGGCAATTCATAATATGCATTGATGGCAGTGCTATCAAAACTTACCAATTTTCCTTGAATGAAAACTTTATTGTTCTAGTGCTCCTTTGTATTGGCAAAGAACTCTCACACGGGGATGACACAAGAGCTGCCCTCGTAGGCCAAGTTTTCCACAATGCTATCAAGTGCTTAGGTGCTATATTCCTAGCACTGAGGCACTATTTTAATAAACACCTAGGTGTCATATTTTCAACTCTGACATGCTTAATAAAAATAGATTTGAATTACCTACATGTGCTCCGACACATGCATTACAATCCAAATTAAATGTCTAAGGATGTTATGTGGGTAAATTTCTTAGTTATATCTCATGATTGGATTTGAGTCAATAAAACCTAATCATTCCTCGATGATGGCTGTGTTGATTATAGATTTCACCCATAGGGGATATGTTCAAATTGAATAAAGTTCATCACTTAAAATAACTTAAAATAAATAATCATCCACCCATCCATCATTATTTGTCAATGACGATAAGCTAAGAAATCTTTTGCTCATAAATAACTAATGTCAACTTAAATATCTATATTCATGCTTAAATAATCTCATGCTAGTAAGGATGTAGCCTATGTCTTCTATTTATGTGATTTTGCTGCCAAATGACACAACATGAAATGCATATATGACCCAAACTCTCTAACCAGGTGGCTTGGCCTCTATATGGCTCTACTATATTTTAGTCATGGCAATAGCCCATGAGTTCCTTAATAGCCTTGCTCCTTGAGCTATGAATTATAGAATATATTTGATAGATAACGATCCTTCTATTAGCTAAAGTTGACTTAAAATTTATCGCTATAGACAAATACCATCCAAATTCTACAAGAACACCTTGAATGAAGCAACCCATAGCTGTTGATAAGGATTCTTCGATCAAAAACTATTTTCCCTGGCTAAGTTTACTTGGGGCCATGATAGCTTGGGATGAAGGAACCATGAGATTTTAATCGAGCTTATCAGTATCCCCCAAATGTCCATTTTAAGTTAAATGTCAGTCATTTATGCCATATGATGCACACCACTAGACACTGATGCATATAAAAGAGATATTTTTATTTTCAATCTTAATTGAGAGTGCTCTCTTACTATGATAAGAGGGGTAATTAACTATGAAGTCTTGCATTCATAGAAAGTAGAACCTTAAATCTAAATAAACTATAATGTAATGTTATGTGAAATTTGGTTGAATATATATCAATCTGCCTCATGAAAAACATACTTCTACCCATCTCATCAAAGATGGTGGATAGCATCCTTAAAGATATTTTTTTGAGTGATCATCTATAAGTTTATTTTTATCTACTTTAGTAGTTCTAGCCACTCAATATTGCTAGTTAAAATTAGATTACATCGCTCCTCCCTTTGTCTATTATTCGGTCTTCATGAACTTTAAATACCACCATCTTTTCATGTGCCTTAAGTTATGGCTCTCCCTTTTATATGTCAATATGTGGTTATTAAAATTAGATGCCCCAAAATGATAAGATTTTTATGCTCATCATCCTCCATATATAGATCTCAAAATCTATACAAAAAAATAAAATTTTAAACTTGAATTATCTCATCCTCCATAATGCTTATTGGATGCATAATCGAGTTATCTATTAGTTGAAGAGATGATATTATAAGCTTCACATCACCAAACTATAGTTTAAGGTATATTAACAATGACATTAAATTAATACTCACCAAGAGATCATATAGAGCATTATCAAATTATTCTCCTTCAATGACACAAGGCATCATAAAACTAATTGAGTTCTTCTTTTTTTAGGTAGGTCTGTGCACCTTTTAATCATAATGACCATCTGATAATTTTCAAACATCATCTTAATGGAGTGGATCTCTTTCATGAACTAGTCAATGTGATGCTTTTTTAAATACCTCCATGAATTTTAAAACTACTACTAAAGCTTCCCCTTCTTAAACCTTTATGGATATGATAATGGTGGGACATAAGGTGGCGGTTATCCAAAATTAAAATGGACTTTGCCTACACTTTTTTTCCTTCTCACATTTTTTACTTCTCATCTTTAACCTCATCCTTCTTAAGCTTCCCCTAGCCCATTAAGTTCTCTTCTTTAGTCTTTGGCCTCTCCTAGCTTATAGATAATTTTAACTACCTTCCACTCTCTCATATTAACCTTTGTGTTGCTTAAGAGAGCTCTAGGTTCTCAAGTGGACAACTACTAAGATAATTGTCTTAATTGAAACTTTATATTCTTGATTATAGTCTCATATTTTTAGAGTAAGGCATTATGCCTATGAATTGTAGCAATGATGTGGGTCACTAACTATGTTGTAGTGACAAATAGTTATACTATGGCCTCCTTTAATGATATACCCTTTGATTTTTTTTATGAAGGCCTAGTGGGTATGAAAAACTTTGGGGATAAAATCCTTCTTGTCTTTAATAATTAGGTTGATGTTGAAATCCATTAAATTGTTGTCTTAATTGAATGTTCTTCCAAGATATATTTTGGTGGCCTCTCCACCAATTGATTACATATGCTAGAATTCAAATTGCTCATTTATTAATTTTACATAAAATTGACTTGTTCCATGTATGGTTAAGAAAAAGGGATGTTGCTCTAGCACTCATTGCTCATGTGTCCACATCTATAATGATCACATGAAAGCACAGGGGTGTGGTTTATTAAAGAACTCATTTGCATCATCAGTGTATTAACTTGTGTAATGAGGGATGCAATTGAATCTAACTCTTGAATAGTAATGAAGAGTTTCCTAAGTAGAATCCTCTCACTTGGCCATTGATACTTATTCATGCCATCTCCTCCAAAAGGTCATGAATAGCTTCTTTGTCTTGCTTATGAAAGTGTCACTAGATGTTGCACTAATTAAGGCATGTACTAGTTTGATAAGCCTATTATAATATATTTGTACCTACATTCGCTTAAGCAATTCATGTTATACAAAAATCTCTCTTGAGCATTGTATAATATTTTTTCTTCCATTTGAATGAAGTTGGAAATCTTAATGAGCAATTGTTTATCATCATCATCATTAAAAAGTTCCTTAATAAGAAGTTTTGAGCTAGGTAATCCCAACCAGTGATGGAAATGCCAATCAAAGAGTTTAACCAACTATGTACTAATCCCTCAAAAAATAGAAATAACCATAATTTGATAGAATCATCAAATACCCCATTTCATTTTTTAAGGTGCCATAGATCTCTACAAAGTTGAGCCCCCAATCTAGGAGATCTAAATCATCTTTAAGGTGGTTTAATTGATTTTAAATTTATTAGCCTACATTACAAGCTTTATTATTCCTTGCAAGATGCCTTGCACAATGGGTAGTTCATAGTCTCTCAAGGTCCTGGCAACCATAGCCACACCTTTTCATCTTCCAAGTTTACCATATGTAATAGTTATCCCTACTCTACTTTACTTCTCCTTGTTAGTCTTCTTAGAAAAGGGCATTTTATTTTTGGGTTGAAAAAGAGTAGTGGCTCACCACCGAAATAGTGCATGCAATATGATCATACCCACAAAATAGAGTAGATAGAAATGAAAGAAAATTAAAGTGAAATTAGTATAAGAATATAGAAATTATCCAAACTTATAGTTACCGACTTAATATCAATACTAGCATTAAAATCTAGTAATGGTGCCTAGAATTTGTGGTGATAATATAGTACACTGAAGAGTATGTAATCACACAAGTAATAAAGAGTGAATAAGAGTATCATCTCATGGGGATTATGCTGATTTATTATTTTTTGGATGGTCAAAATAAGATGATATGGAAAACGTATGCTAATCTTAAATCTATTAAAAAGTTGAACTATACTAACTAATAAAGGCTAATATCTTTGAGGAAAAATAATAGAATTGTGATTTAGTGACTAAATTTCACTTATGACAACTTTATTAGCCTATAATTTTTAATCAACTAAAGATTTTATATTATTTTCTTGATTCTAATCAAAGGTGGCCACTACATTTTTTTTGAAAAATATGGAGCCCTTGTTTTCTCTATATAACCCACCAACCTCTCAATGGTAGATTCAATACAAAAATAATAAAAAATTGTTAATGTTCTTTAGATCATAAAATGGACTACATGAGTTCATTTTTAGTCATCTTTAACCTACAATCTATTCACTATGATTTTTTGTTCAAGATGAACACGTTCCCCCCCTCTCAATTTTGAACAAACCTACTGAATTATTAATTAATGGCCAATAAATCCATAAGCATTAAAGCACAAAATAATATATGTTGTAACTATTTAAACAAAAATCTAAAATATTCATTAAAAATTAAAACCAAAATAAATCATCATGCTACATCTAATCCCTAGAAAAATAGATTTAGTTAATGATAAAATAAAATATAAATAATGATATAATTATATTAGGGTGTCAATGTATTAACTAAGTGATATATTTATTAATAAGATATTTCACAAGAAAGGGATAAAAGACATAATCTAAATTAGATTTTGTTCATCATCTGAACTTGTGAGAGATATCTATTTATAAATATTTTACTAAGTCATAAAGGAAAGAGGATTGTGGGTTACACATTCTCCTAGGTAAATGTATGTACCCTAGTTAATTACACTTTCTGACATTTTAGTAAGAAACTCTTCATTAAAGAAGCATAACTATTGGTTTTAAATTTATTAATATTTTAAGATTTTAAAGAGAAGGGTTGTAATTTAAAAAAAAAATTACCCTAGTAAGGCACTCAATATATTGAATGTTAGTCTATAAACCAGAGGGCATATCATTATAACCAAGCAAGATGATAGTCTGATATGCAAAATGTTTACATGACAATTACTATTAACTACCAAGGACTCTACATGGAGTATAATAGGTTTGAAGGGGTTGTGTAAAGGGAAATATTAAGAAAAAGATAGAAACAAATTTAGTATGAATCTAGTGGATCCATAATTGTCAAGCTCACCCCTAATTTATGCTCTACTAGTCATGCACATTCAAAGTTGATGTCATGGTATAGACTAAGGAAGGAAAATATGAAATCTTAAATGGGGGGCCTTTAAGGGAAGAAGCTAACAAAGTGTAGGACTTATAGACTTCATATATGTTAAGGCTTGTCTACAAAAAAAAAGGATAGGTGATGATATACTCGTATGACAAGATTATCAAGTCTGAACTTAAGAACCTATCCAGATAAGGTTGCCACTACCTAATGTACTTAGACTTTTGTAGTTACCATTAAAAATCATGCCTACCTAAAGATTTATCTTAAAAAGTTTATGCATGATATGCAAGTCATCTATTCTTGAGTTATTTCTAATGCATACTTTGGTCAAGGCAATGACATTATGGGTACCAGGGGTTAATGCTAGGTAGCTCATTCATATATCTATTCCAAAAGATATATAAGAGCATGTTGGGTTTTAATTTAAGAAAGGCTAGCTAGAGAGGGCATTAATTTTAATATTTTAAAGATCATCCTAGTCATTTTAAAAGTTGGTTAAGATTTATGAAAGCTGATAAAAAAATATACTTTTTCATCTTAGGAGCCTATCATAGCATACATATTTTAGACAAACACACTACAATAAAAAAAGGAAAAAGAGCATAACATATGAACAATATAATCAAATAATTATTGTGCTATAATGACTATAAATGAATAAAAGTACAAAAGGCAATGCAGCTGGGCAGTCCACTTATACAAACCTAGGTAAAAGAAAATTACAAAAGTGAGTTAAGCTCAACCCATTAATATGAACTCAAACAAATTTAATAAATAAAATATAAATAAAGTTTTTCTTTGCTCATGGTATTTCTTCTAGTCCAAAGTATATAATTGCTTTTCATGGTATGGTACTGGATCAAGAAACTTACTTTTTATTTTATTTTCACATAAAAAAGTCCAAAAATAAGTGTCATAATTAAAGAAAAACTACTAAATAGCCATGAGAACACAATTGAAGTATCACAGAATAACCACATTAGTTAATACATGCCATAAACCTTTTAATTTAATACACAATCCTTTATAAATTAAAGTAAAATATTGGTTATACAGTTAACACCTACAAAAGATATAAATCTACCATATTAATAATATAGTGATAGATGATGCAACATAATATAATTTTTATAATGAATTAATGTAAAAACATTCTAGTCATATCCTCATAACCTTGTCCCAAATAACCAAAAGGGTAGCTCAAATAATGTGACTTAGCTATGCTGACAACTATAGGGTTGCAAACTGCCACAACACATAAGTATGTGTAAGTCATTGTATTCTTAAGGACAATTTTATATAGCCTTGAGTTACCAAGCTAAGACAGATGGGTGACTTAATTATCCTAAGGCTTATCACTTTATATATTTTACTATAAATAAAGATAAAATTTAAGTTGTTTAAGCATCCTTAATGGTCATACAAGAATTTAATTATGATTAAATAACTTTATTATTATTAGATGGTCATCCATCAATATTAATAATTACTTAATCATAATTTAGCCCATGTTTAGGTTATATTAGGTTGTAATATAACCTAGTGTGTTGATAGATAATAATTGATATAATTAACTATTATATAAAAACTTGTTATTCAAAATCAACTTAAGTACCAAAAGGTTCAAACATAATATAGATAAAAGTATTCAAGATGCATAAGGTATAGTTAATGAAGACCATCCATTCAAAAAGGAAAGAAATATGATTAAGTATAGTATGTTCTTATGTCCTGATGTTGTTCAATATTATTGATTGAATGAACTAATGAATGACCTAGTCATGTGTGTATGACTAAGTTAGGTAATGATTAACCAATATTTGTTAGGAAATTATAGTTAAACTGGAACTAAAAGGATGATCGAGTTCAATAGATAAATCTTGTAAAGATGTACAAAGGAAACCTAACTAGGAATGGGTTTTGTTATAGTTTGCATGACCAACTCATAAAAATTTCTCAGTCATACAAAATTGATTGGGGGATCATCATGGATGTCAACTAAGTGTATCTTTAATGTATGGGAATGATTTCACCTAATCCAAAGGATGGGACAACCATAAGAAAACTTAGCAAACAAAGGTTGTTAAGTTATTAAAAAAGATATTGCATGCTATGATGCAGTTATCTATGAGGTTAGTTAAAGGGTTAATCAAACCATAGAATGATGTGCAATGTAATATTAATTTGTGTGTTTCCCAAGTAGGTTGATTTACCATAGAGAGACAATCATTGTGTGTACACATGAAATGGTGTAGATAAAATTGATTGATATAATCACCAATGAAGAGAGTAAAGTTAAGATTAAATTAATCATACTTAGAGATCTACTATGTTAGTGTGTATATGATAGATGTCTAGTCTAAGGCAAATCCATGTACAAAAAATTGTAACATACACAAGTCTTCTAAAATTTTTGCTCTAGATAATCTAGGATGTTAATGGCTTGAAAGGATACTAATTATAATTTTAAATATAAAATTTTAAGTTCAATTTTATTAAAAAGGAAATGTTTAACATATATGCCTCACTTGCTAGTCACTTATAGATAAGAGTTATTTTATCTTGATAGATTGTTAAGATGCGTAATATTTAATCATTTGAAATCTTAAACTATTTTGAATTTTATAATCTATTTGATCTTATTTGATTTTTTTTATTTTTGTATTTAAGTATTTTACATTTAAATATAGTTATTAGAAGTAAATAAATATATTCATTTATGAGGTCATTCTAAATTCTATTTGAATTTTAATAAACTTATTTTAATTTTTAAAACTATTTAAATCATTTTATAAATTTTAATAATTTCATTAATTATTTATTAAATTTATTTAAAATTTTTAAGTCAATAATTTATGATGTGAAATCAACTTCCTAATTATTAAATTGACTTCAATTTATTATAATTTTAAAATGAATATGAGTTATCATTATTGGATTTTTTAAGAGTGATTTGATACATTAGAAATTATAAAATTAATTTATTATTTTTAAAATCATGAAACTTTTCCTGTAAATTCAGAGTGATGTTTTAAACTTTATTCTAATTTTTTATTTTTTTTAATGATTATTTCCTTTCCTATGATTTTTAAACAATGAAATAATGTGTTTAAAAATTCATAACTTTTTATTTTAATTCTAGTTAAATTTTAATTTTTATAGAGTGTTTATGTCACTAATTTTCGCCTCAAGGTTAAGTTTCTTAATTTTTTACAATATTTAGGTGTTGAGAACTAGGGAAATGGGTAGGGCTCTCAAGTCAATGCAACCTTTGCCCCTACTTTTGTAAAATTCTCTTTTATTTGAGCCTCTAGAGCCAGATTGTGCACTTGAAAGTTAGAGTGAGGGAAGAGGAAGAAAACCCATGACTCACCCATGAAATGTCCTAGCAAGCTTGGTTGACTTAGATCGAATATAAGGTGAGAGATATAATTTGAATATTCATCTTAGAGGGGTCGAAGTGCTTGTGAGTTGATCTCAAAAGCTTCACCAAGCTTGGGCAAACTTTCCACAACATGGAATTACATTGCCTCCCTCTACATGCTCAGGCAGACCAAACTCTATTGAGGTTTGGTTTAGTATTTAAATGGTTTAGAGTGATCAAGGAGATATAAAGAGGATTAGTTTTTAATGGTGGTGCTCTAAGAAAACTTTCAATTCTCTTAAATTGGTTGAATTAAGGGCTTATTTATAGGCCTTAGTAAACCCAAGCTCAACTAATGGTTGAGCTTGTTCTACTATTAATTGATGGTTGGTTATGCATGATAAGGTTGAAGTAAGTGGGGAGAGATTCTATGTAATGGATGATAATAGGCTCAAGTGGCTCTTAGGGTTGTTGCCATTGGAGAAGCTTGCTGCCTCCATTAATCACACCTTAGGAAACTTAAGTGACTCACCAATCACCCCAAATCGAATATAAAATAAGTTAGAACCCATTTGGGCCAAGGAAAATAGGGAGAGTTAACTACTTAGTAAGTTTGAATAGAGTTTTTTTTTTTTAGGGAATTTACTTAATAGTTCAATTTTAACCCATTAAGACTCATTCTTTTAAGCTCTTGGTTTGACCCACATAAGGTAGACAAATCAAGTTAAGATGAACTAGAATATTGTTGTAGACATCTCACATTACCCCATGATAAATTTCAAAAAGATATTTGACCCTTTGATTAGTCAATTTCAGCATAAAATTGAGGTTATGCTCATTTAGTACCATTTGGACACAATAATTCATACAATTTATGTAACACATATAAATTGGATAAGATACCTTGGGTTCAGGACATCCTTATCTACCATGATGTGCAAGGGTTTGTTTTATTATAAAGGTTTGGTTAGTCTAATTGGAGCTCTAAGTGTCATATGGGTGTTAATTGGTCATAACCATTTTTATGTTTATTAGGCTTGACTCAATGATCATTTAGGCTAAATAAATCATAAAGGATGCATGAGATAATAAGAAAAAAGCTCAGTCCTAATTTGGATTAGTTGATTTAGCATTTAAGCCTATTTTAATGTTATTTTCCTAATAGGGTAAGATTGGGTCAGAATGGGTAATGGTTTATTTTGATGAAATTTAACCTACCATTAGACCCATGAATTGTCCATCTAAATATGAATGAGCATCTTGGATTATTTGATAAATATATTAAAATTAAACCTTATGAGGTTTAAGATTGAATTAGTTTGATCTAAAATTGACTTAATAAATTATGGTCAACCTAAATTTTTGATTATCTATTCCAATCATCTAAGGAAAATTTTTAATTTCAGAAAACTTAATTTTAACTTTTGTAGAAAACTTAAATATTTAATAATATTGCTTTAATGAAATGAAACAACAAAAAGTCAATAACAAAAAAGTGAAGTGTAGGAAAGTAAAGAAAGCTAACATAGAGATTTTTATGTGGTTCGGCTAAACTCCGAAACCGGCCTATGACCATGACGAACCACCCAGACTAGGAATTCACTATAACAAAGTTGAGATTACAATAAATCTCTCAAACTCTTCTTCACGGGCAAGTACAACCCAACACGTATGTTCTTTAATGGGCAATTACAACCCAACAAGTACTTTCTTTAAAGGGAAAGTACAACCCAACAATAGAACAAGAAAGAAGAATATGAAAGTATCTAACTCTCAATTTTATAATAATTTTTCTCTCAAAACCCAACTACAATAATATTAAAGCAAGTGAAAACAAAGGTAAGAAATATAGTTCACTTTAATTGATGTTTAAATTTGAATGTAATGACTAAGCTTGAAGGATGCATATGATGTGAAATAAACTTTAAAAAGAATTTGTATAAAAAAAACTTAAAAAGAATTTAAAGTTAATGTAATAACTTAAAATTAAAGTGATTTAGTTAATGATTTAAAATGTAGCACAATGACGATTTGAAAAGCTATTCTAATCAAATTATTACAAAGAGACTTAAGTTTATAAAATATCAAATGTATATGTAATATGAAAGCACATAAACTCAAATGAATTCTCTTTTAAAGAAATTATTATTTATATGAAAGATGATATGATTTAGAAGTAATAAAACTTATTAGTCACAAGCATTTTATATGAAATAATCAACAGAAAAATAATCTCTCTTTAGAATATGTAGGAGTAAATAAGAGAAAACAAAATGCAATAAAAAACTTAATCAATCAACCACAAAGCTTTCGCCCAACTTGAGAAAATAGATAAGCTAAGCATAAAACAAATTGACCAAATGCATAAGAAACTCAAGCCAAGAAAGAGAACAAGGGCACTTAGCACGTAAAATCACTGAGTAGAATGATTGCACCTTGTTAAGCTTTCTGCCACAATAAAATCCACCAATCTTCCAAGTTATTTTGTGCAAATTTGAAAGAAATCACTTGAAGGAAGGAAGAGGAAGAATGTTCAAGAGGTTAGCATTTGATTCACCAAGAGAAATCTCCAAGGAAAATTTTTGCAAGGGTTCGACCAAGAGGAGAAAAATCCAATAACAAGTTAACCCTAGTCTAAAAGAGATGCATAAATAGGTTGAGAGGTTAATAGGGGTCGAGCAAGCTGAAGGAAATAGGAGGGAAAATAAATTTGGAATTGATTAAACACAAATCAATTAAAAATAAAAGTAATTTACTTGCTGAAGGGTTCGTCCAAGGAAAAAAGATGAGGGAAATCCTATTTAGTATGAAAAGTTGACTTGAATTTCAATTTGCATGGGAGGGATTTCGGCCAAGGCAAGGAATAGGGAAATCCAAATGGTAAGTAATTTAATTAAATCAATTAAATTTAATTAAGAGGGAAAATTCGACCAAAGGAGATTTTTTAAAAAATCCGAAATTTTTTTTAAATAGATTGCATGCATGATAGGGTCGCCAAAAGAGTTTCCATGATGGGATTCAATTTTAATTCAATGCAATATATGGAATATTCAATCAATTGAAATTGATTGAATGAAAGAAGGAAATATATTAATCTAGAACATTTTAAATTAAATCTAATAAAAATATTGAAAATTTGGCCAAGCTACATTCCAAAAATAGATTTAATTTATTTTAATGTACTTAATTCAAATTAAATGATGATGACTAAGATCTTAGGATAGTTCAAATCAATATTCATCAATTGATTAATTTGAATTTAAATAAAGATATGGTTGGCCATGGGAACTTTCAAAAAATAGAATTTATATAAAAGGAAAGAAGATATTTATATGGCTTTTTTTAATTGAATTTGAATTAACTCAAATAAATTGAAATTAATTCAAATTAGATCAACCAGGGTGGAATATTTTAGCGACAAAACATTCTATAAAGAGCTAAGTTCAAATTTGCATATGCAATGAAGAGAATATTCGATTTGAATTCAAAAATAATTCAAATTAAAGATTCAAATAAATGAATTTTTAATTTAGAAAAGTAAGGGATAATTATGGAAATAATTTGAATAACTTTCACATAATTTATTTCGGAAATAATTATGAAGAAATTTGGCCATAAAGGTTTAGGATGAAAAATAGGATAGGAGAGAGAAAACTATTACAAATGGTAATTTCAAAATAATTGGATTTTATGCAAGTAATAAATGGATAACAGGTATATTTTTAGCATGAAAATAGTTTAATGAAATATTAAGTTAATTTAACTTGCGTGAAAGTACAATAAATACAACATGATTTATGAATTTAGTTCAGATTATCCAAAAAAATGAATTATTTTAAAGAATAATTATAAATATAAAATGTAGTGTTTGTGAATAATTTAAAAGAGATTGTTTTAAAATGAATGAATGGTATATTTTATTTTAGTGAGAATTTCATTTTCCATATAGTTATTTATAGAAAAATTCTCACCCAGTCCATGCCCAATAACTATAGAATTCTTATATATTAAAGAACTAGGAATTGAAAATTTTTCTTTCACACTTGAATTTAACTTGATTAGTAGAATTTGAACATGTGTTTATTATCATAAAATCAATCTCATATGAGATAGAGCTCATGCAGTTAGTAAATGTGACAGTGAATAAGTTTCTTTTGTATTAACCCTAGGTTAAATCCACCCAAGATTTTCTTGAAGTTGGGCAAGCCAAACCATAGAATCCTATGATCAATTGCAAGAGAATTTAGGCCATGGAGTTGGATTTGATTGCTTGGATTAAACTCTTGTATCTGTTGGCTTAATGAGTCTTATGTTCAATCCGATCAATTTTGATGATAATAAATGAATGTTTGGATGTTCTAATGGATATTTTTATGTGTTTCAGATATATAAATTGCTAAGTACATATCCTATACATCTCATAATATATTTGAGGAAATTGCAAGAATAGAAGAATGAAAGATAAGTCAAATTGGATAATGTGAAGCTCAAAATATAATATTTTAGGTTATATGAATTTATTCATCGACATGAATCAATTTGTTCACAACTTAACATATTATTTTAATGAGGTTAATTTATATAAATCTCTATCTAATTTACATTCAATTATATATTTTATACATAGCATTTGAATTGTCAAAATAATAAATGATAATGACTATTTAGTGTAATTATTTTATTTACTTGATATAATTAAATATTTTAGTTTAATTTGATGGTTATATGATAACTAACATATGTATGATTATATAGAAATTATATCGTAATATTTAAATATCTTATGTCAAAATTAATAAAAAAATATGAAATTTTGTATTTTAGCCAAAGTCATTTTATAATCAAAGAATTTATATCTGATTTCATCTCCAATGGATTCTTTGGATTTTTTTCTTTAATTTGATAGGTCACATGACCCACGTTTGATTAAAATTTAATTTATTATAACTTTTAAAACATGAGTTGATTTTAATAATGAATGCATGCTGCATGCTTTGAATATATTAAGAGCCATATTTGATTATTTTTTACTTACCCATGTGAATAGCTAAATTTTGGCTGCTTAAATTTAATATTTATTTAATATAAATTATATTTTTATTGAATATTAAATTATTAGATGATAGCATGAGGTTAGAATAATATTTTTTTTGAAATAATTCAAAATGACCTTCTTGCCTATAAATAGCTCTTATTCTCTTCATGAAAGTATTCCTCATTCAAAATTCAAAATCCCTCCAAAATGTAAGAAAATTTCTTAGATTTTCCTTCCAAGTATTCTCCAAATATTGCAAGATCAAATCCTTGGTTTGGAAGCTTCAACATCTTCAACTAAGCAAGTTTTCTCAAATTACTTGAGTTTGTTTTCTTGATCTTAATCCTTTTTAGTTGTTCATGCTATTTTCACCATCTATTTATTCTTTCCAATTTATACTTTTTGGTGGATTAGTCTTTGGACATTATTTTTTAGATCAAAGTTTCTCAATCAACTTTTTGTGAAAAACTCTTGTGATAGTTTGTAGGATTTATTTCAACTTGCTGAAATTTTTACCTTCCTACAAATTTCTTTTGGCTTCTTAAAATATTTCTTCATTAATCTCATTTTGAATGATAATTTATTCTTAGATCTATTTTAGAAGTATATTTTAAGCATTTTAAATTAAATTATTATGCTGAAATTATTTTCATATTTGCTAGATCTCTCTTTTTAATTAAACATTTACTAGCCTACTTAGATCTATCATATACTCATTTTATTTAAGTATTTTGTGATCATTAGCTTTAATTGAAAGAATCTTTTTTAAAGTAAAATAAAAATTATTCCTTGCTGAAATTTATTTTATTGTGCAAAAGAATATTGTGAATTTATTTTGAAATAATTTTTATATTAGTCTACAAATTGTAATAACATAAACATCTTAGTAAGATCACTTTAAGGTATTTATTTTATTATTTCTTATCAATATTAAGTGAGCATTTTATCTTGCCAACATTTTTTAAGTGATCATTTGTAAGTTGTGAGATCATTTTTTGAATTGGATAGCTTGGTATATTTGTGAAAGATTTATTTTATCAAAATTTATTATTTTGTATTTTTCTTTTTGTGCTGTAAAATTTATATTGGGGTTGTACTGCCTTTGTAGAGTATATATATTATTAGGGGTTGTACTCACCCTATTAGGAGAGTACTATTTATAAGCTATTTTTGCTTTAGTGGATTCTAGTGGGTGGCTAAAGGAACGTAGGCATTTTGGGATTGTCCAAACCACGTAAAAATTTTGTGCCTATTGTCTCTATTAAAACTTAAATTTTAAGATTTAACTTTTAAAATTTTTTAACAAGATGGATAACTTAGCAAAAATGGAGAAGGAGAAAGGAAAAGCCATTGCATTACAAGTTGATGATAGTGATGAGCATAACACTTCAAGCTTGGATGGTGATAGTGATGAGGTGGTCATGCTATCAAAAAGGCTTGGGAACTGCTAGGGAAAAAGAATTTAAGGTATAAAAATCTAAAAATTATAAATTTCAAACTAAGAAATTTCCTATAGGTGAAGGGATCATTTGTTACCATTATAAAAAGCCTTGACACATAAGAGGTGATTGTCCAGAACTTGCTGAATCAAAGAAGAAAGAGATTGATGTGAAAAGAAGAAAAAATATGAAGGAGAAAAGTGCCATAAGAAGAAGAAGATGACTTTATGGGTCAATCCAGATTCAAATGAATCAAGTACTTGCTCATCCGATGAAGAGGTCAATATATGTCTTATGGAAAATGTGGAATCTGGCTTAGATTCTCAAGAGGTATGTAATGATATATCTTATGATGAATTAGATGATGCTTTTAATGATTTAGTTATTGAATATAAAAAATTAAAAGAAAATACAAAACCTTAGAAAAGAACATAAAAATTTAGATATGTATTTTTGTGATTTAAAATGAATGTGATAATTTAAAAAGTAAAAATACTTCTTTATTAAATTATTCCTTACTTGTATGTAAACTTGAAAGAGAGAATATCTTGTTAAAAGGAAGATTAGAATTATGTTTGAAATCACAAGTTCATTATAATACTTCATCAAGAAAAACATTTAATGAAAATTATTTGCATCATACACATCCCACTCATATACCTTATAATTATCGTGCTAAGTCATATGCAAACACTAATATCTGGTGCAACTATTGTGATAGAAAAGGGTATATTTCATTTGATTACTATGCACATAAATTATAAAATACTAAGCAATCATCGTATGTACGGGTACCAAAAGGTACAAGCACTACACAAACCACGCATGCTAGATATATTGCTTCAAATGTTGAATGTGGTCCGAAACATGTTTAGGTTCCAAAAGTTAACATGTGAGTTTCTTTTGTAGGAATGCCTTCAAAGAAAAATCAAAGAAGGCATGTGGTACTTGGACAGTGGATGTTCAAGACATATGACGGGAGATAAAGATAAATTCACAACTTTAGAATCAAGTGATGGAGGATTTGTTACATATGGAGATAATGCTAAGGGAAAGATCATTGGCATTAGTTCTATTTGTAAGAATTCTATCACTTTAGATAAAGTTTTTCTAGCAGAAGGATTACAACATAATTTAATTTCTATTAGTAAATTATGTGATAAAGGTTTGAATGTAGTATTCCATGTATCATATTGCATTATAAAAAATAATGAAAATGTTTTGTTAGTAGGAAAAAGATATAAAAATATTTATGTTATTGATTTAGATAGCTTTCATGATGTGAATTTGAATTTAGTTTGTTTTAAAAGCACTCATGATGATATATGGTTATGACATAGGAGACTATGTCATATTAACATGCACACACTAAATAAAATTGTCAAACTTGATTTAGTAGTTGGATTGCCTAAATTAAATTTTCATTCAAACTATGTTTGTGATACATGTATTCATGGTAAGCATTCTAGAAGCTCAATTAAAAGTTAAAATATTATTTCTACTTCTAGACCTCTAGAATTATTGCACATGGATTTTTTTGGTCCTATTAGCACCACTATCTTAGGTGAAAAAAATTATGGTTTTGTGATTGTTGATGATTTCTCTAGATATACTTGGGTTTTATTTGTAACTTACAAGGATGATATTTTTGGTGAGTTTAGAAAGTTTTCTAAATATATTCAAAGAGAATAAGGCCTTTTGATTAATAGGGTTCAAACTGATCATGGTGGCGAATTTGAAAATAAATTATTTGAGGATTATTATGATAAACATGGGATTAGACATAATTTTTTTGCACCTAGAACTCCCAACAAAATGGAGTAGTAGAGAAAAAATAGAATATTAATTGAATTAAGTAGATCTATGCTTGATGAGTATAAATTGCCAAAATATTTTTGGGCAGAAGCAGTAAATACTACATGTTATGTGATGAATAGGATCTATTTTAGACCAATTTTGAAGAAGTCACCCTATGAATTGTTTTTTTTTGGAAAGAAGCCTAAGATTGAACACTTTTATGTATTTGGATGTAAATGCTTTATTTTGAATAATGGAAAAGAGCATTTAGGTAAGTTTGATTACAAATCAGATGATGATATTTTCTTAGGATACTCTCTTTCCAGTAGATCTTATAAAGTTTTCAATAAGAGAAAAATGATTGAAGAAGAATCAATACATGTTATTTTTGATGAAAATTTAATTGATCCCATTAGAAATGAACTGATTGATGAAGAGATTGATAATTTTAAGAAAATATCTTTAGAAGATAATATGGATGATTCATTGCCTAAATAATGGAAATATAATAAAAATCATCCAAAAGAACTAATTATAGGAGATCCTTCAAAAGGAGTTATGACTAGAAGACATAATAGAGACGTTGTAGATCATTCAGTATTTTTATCTAAAGTTGAACCTAAAAACTTAGAAGAAGCATTAAATGATAATTTTTGGATTATTTCTATGGAAGAGGAGTTGAATCAATTTGTAAGAAATGATGTTAGGGGATTAGTCCCAAGGCCCCAAGATCAAAGTGTCATTGGAACAAAATGGGTCTTTAGGAATAAGTTAGATGATTCAGGTTGTATTGTTAGAAATAAAGCTAGGTTAGTTGCATAAGGGTACACACAAGTTGAAGGTATAGATTTTGAAGAATCTTTTGCACTCGTAACAAGACTAGAAGCTATCAGGTTACTCCTTGTTTATGCTTGTTTTAGGGATTTTAACTTTTTCAAATGGATGTCAAGAGTGCATTTTTGAATGGATTTATTGACCAAGATGTATTTGTAGAGCAACCACCTAGATTTGAAGCCTTGATTGTCCAAATCATGTGTATAAATTAAAGAAAGCCTTATATGGTTTAAAACAGGCTCCTCGTGCTTGGTATGATAGGTTAAGTAATTTTTTTGATAGATCATGGATTAGAAAGGGTAGAGTAGATACCACCTTATTTCTTAAGAGTATAGATGATGATTTGATTATGGTACAAGTGTATGTAGATGATATATTATTTGGAAGTACAAATGAATCTTTGTGCCATGAGTTTTCATCTTTGATGTCTAAAGAGTTTGAAATGAGTATGACGGGAGAACTCAATTTTTTCTTAGGTATTCAAGTGAAGCAACAAGAAAATGGTGCATTCATCTATCAAACTAAGTACATAAATGAATTGCTTGAGAGGTTTGACATGAAAAGATTTAAATCTAGTAAAACTCCTATGAGCCCATCTACAAAATTGGATTTAGATGAATTAGGAAAATCTGTTGATAAAAAAATTTATAGAGTATGATAGGTTCACTTTTATATGCCGCTAGTAGGCGATATTATATTTGTTGTTTATTTGCGCTCATTTTAGGCCAACCCAAAAGAATCTCATTTAATAGTAGTCAAGCATATCTTTCGATATTTGATAGACACTACTAGGTTAGGTTTATGGTATCCTAAAATTTTTTTATCATGTGATTTGGCTGCTTATTTTGATGCTGATTTGGTGGGATGCAAAGTAGATAAAAAAAGCACATCAGGCACATATCATTTTTTAGGATCATCACTTGTGTCTTGGTCATCTAGGAAACAAAATTCTGTAGCTTTATCCACTGTTGAGGCTGAGTACATAGTTATCGGTAGTTGTGTTGCTCAGATTCTTTGGTTAAAGCAATAATTAGAAGATTTTGGTATTAAGCAAGATCATATTCTAGTTCAGTGTGACAATACTAGTGCTATTAGTTTGACCAAAAATCTTATCCAACACTTACAAATCAAGCATATAGAAATTATACATCATTTTATTAGGCATCATGTTTTGAAAGGTGATGTTAATATTAATTTTATTAGTATTGATTTACAAATTGTAGATATTTTTACAAAATCCTTTCCAGAAGAACATTTTTATACTTTAAGATGCCTGTTTAGAATGTTAGGTCCTAATATTTAAAATTGTATGTAGCTTGTTCTCACTTTTTGATGTTGTCAAAAGGGGAGAAGAGTAAAATGTTGGTTAGTAATAAGTCTATTTTATGCATACATTTAGGGGGAGCAACATTATTCATCTCTTGTGCATAAATTTTTTTTTTTTAGAAGAGAATTTTTTTTTCAAAAACTATGATGAAAGGTCAATTTGCACCTTCAACAAAATCAATACCCAACATTTGTTTGTCATCATCAAAAAATGAGAGATTGTTGGCTTAATGAGCCTTATGTTCAATCTGATCAATTTTGATGATAACAAATGAATGTTTGGATGTTCTAATGAATGTTTTTATGTGTTTCAGATATATAAATTGCTAAGTACATATCCTATACATCACACAATATGTTTGAGGAAATTACAAGAGTAGAAGAATGAAAGATAAATCAAATTGGATAATGTGAAGCTCAAAATATAATATTTTAGGTTATATGCATTTATTCATTGTCATGAATCAATTTGCTCACAACTTAACATATTATTTTAATGAGGTTAATTTATATAAATCTCTATCTAATTAACATTCAATTATATGTTTCATACATAGCATTTGAATTGTCAAAATAATAAATGATAATGACTATTAAGTGTAATTATTTTATTCACTTGATATAATTAAATATTTTAATTTAATTTGATGGTTATATGATAACTAACATATGTATGATTGTATATAAATTATATCATAATATTTAAATGTCACATGTAAAAATTAACAAAAATATATGAAATTTTGTATTTTAGCCAAAGTCATTTTATAATCAAAGAATTTATATCTGATTTCATCTCTAATGGATTCCTTGGATTTGTTTCTTTAATTTGATAGGTCACATGACACATGTTTGATTAGAAATGAATTTATTATGACTTTTCAAACATTAGCTTATTTTAATAATGAATGCATGCTACATGCTTTGAATATATTAAGAGCCATATTTGATTATTTTTTACTTACCCATGTGAATAGCTGAATTTTGGCTGCTTAAATTTAATATTTATTTAATATAAATTATATTTTTATTGAATATTAAATTATTAGATGATAACATGAGGTTAGAATAATATATTTTTTTGAAATAATTCAAAATGACCTTCTTGCCTATAAATAGCCCTCATTCTAAAGTATTCCTCATTCAAAATTCAAAATCCCTCCAGCAAATGTAAGAGAAAATTTCTTAGATTTTTCTTCCAAGTGTTCTCGAAATATTGCAAGATCAAATCCTTAGTTTGGAAGCTTCAACATCTTCAACTAAGCAAACTTTCTCAAATTACTTTTATTTTCTTGATCTTAATCTTTTTAGTTGTTCATGCTATTTTCACCATCTATTTATTCTTTCCAATTTATACTTTTTGGTGGATTAGTCTTTGGACATTATTTTTTAGATCAAAGTTTCTCAATCATCTTTTTGTGAAGAACTCTTGTGATAGTTTGTAGGATCTATTTCAACTTGTTGAAATTTTTAACTTCATACAAATTTCTTTTGGTTTCTTGAAATATTTCTTCATAATTCTCATTTTGAAAGATCATTTATTCTTAGATCTATTTTAGAAGTAAATTTTAAGCATTTTAAATTAAATTATTATGCTGAAATTATTTTCATATTTGCTATATCTCTCTTTTTAATTAAAAGATTACTAGCCTACTCAGATCTATCATATACTCATTTTATTTAAGTATTTTGTGATTATTAGCTTTAATTGAAAGAATCTATTTGGTTAAAATAAAATAAATTATTCTTTGTTAAAATTTATTTTATTGTGCAAAAGAATATTGTGAATTTATTTTGAAATAATTTTTATATAAGTCTACAAATTGTAATAACATAAACATCTTAGTAAGATCACTTTAAGATATTTATTTTATTATTTATTGTCAATATTAAGTGAGCATTTTATCTTGCCAAAATATTTTATGTGATCATTTGTAAGTTGTGAGATCATTTTTTTAATTGGATAGCTTGGTATATTTGTGAGAGATTTATCAAAATTTATTATTTTGTAATTTTTTGTGCTGTAAAATTTATATTGGGGTTGTACTCGCCCCTTTGTAGGAGAGTACATATTATTGTAGGGGTTGTTCACCTGTTATAGGAGAGTACTATTTGTATGCTATTTTTGCATTTAGTGGATTTTTTGCCAAGGGTGGCTAGGCGTGGACGTAGGCCAGTTTTGGGGTTTGGTCAAACCACATAAAAATTGTGTGCATATTTGTCTCTCTATTAAAACTTAGGGTGCTATAGTGACTCACAATATCTACAAAAAAGATTTAGATCAATTCACGCCCCCCCACCCCTCTTGGGTGTTATAGTGACTCACAATATCTACAGGATAGATCAAATCCAAGCACTAAAAAATGTCTACCTTAGGGTCAACTAGAGTTAGATCTAAGTTGTAAAAAGATTTAGAAATAACCCTCCTACATGGATTTCTCCTAAGACTTATTAGGGCTAGCCTAATAGGATTATTAAGTTTACTATGTCGGTTGCTTAGAAAAATTTTGAGATTACCTCTATTGATATTTTTTATGTTAACAGACTATAGGAAAATCTAGAATTGAGAAGAGACAAAACTCAAGGAGAAACTCAAATATTTTTCTTCTTTGCCATGTCATTGTGTTATTGAATCTTTTTTAACAACTTTCTTCAATAAAGTTTTAGAAAATTTATCCAATCTATAAAAAGATAGTCACCAAAATTTTACTTTGACCCTCCTAAAGTCCCCTAATTTAACACCAAGAAATCATTAAATTGGGATACATTCAAAACTACAAGATTAGAAAATTTTAATGGTGTAATTAGTTAAATTTAAGGCAATCACCCTATCAAGCTTAAGACTTAAGTCAAATGCCTAAGCATTGAGGTATTTGCCTTTAAGGTTTAAAACTACTATAAAAGTAGGCTTAGCACCCAAATTGGGTGTTGGGCATTAGGGTCGATACCTAGACATAAAAGTCTAGAGCCTAAGCATCAACCACACTATTTTAGGCTACTATTGGGTTATAAGTCTGATGCGTAATGATAAAGTTTATTGCTTATGCATCAACTTCTCAATTTAATGCTTTAACTAGGTGCATGGGCTCATAGTTATGGCACATAGGTACCTTATTATGGTGCATAGGCATTGAGTCTAGTACTTAGGTACTAAGCTAGGCATGATGATAAAATCACCTCTAAATTGCATCTTGTTATGAAGCTATAACACCTAAGGGGTCGAGGAGGGGAAATTATGTTCTAAATATATTTTAAAATAAAAATAAATAATTTTAATACTTTATAGAAAATTTAATTTCAAATTACTATACTTAATAGAGCAAAAATAATAACTAACAACAGTAATAAAAAGTCAAGGTGCAAGAAAAAAAATAAAGAACATAGAAATTTTTATGTAGTTTAGCCAAACCCAAAAATTGGTCTACATCCATGCCTAGCAACCCAAGCTAAGAATTTACTATATCAAAGTTGAGTTTATAGCAAATCTCCCTTACTCTTCTACATGGGAAAGTACAATACAACACCATACTGTCATACACACGCAAATACAACCCAACATCATACTTTCCTACATGAGCAAGTGCAACCCCAACAAAGAATAAGAGAAAAGAAGAGAAAAGATACAAAAGATCCAACTCTTAATTTTAAAATCTTTTGCACTCATAACCCAACTAAAATAATATTAAGATAAATAATACAAGAGAGTTCACTTCTTCTTAATATAAAGTTGAAGTAAAAGCAAGAACTTTTATGGAATATTGTGTTCTAATAAATCTTAAAAGAATTTGATTTATTTTAAGATAAATGAAAACTTGAAATCAAAATAACTTAAAATGATATAGGAAACCACCACACAATAATGATTAGAATACTTGAATGATAAACCAAAGCAAATGATATAAGTAACTTATGTTATACAATTAACAAGTTAATGTAAGAAACTAAATCAAATAAACTCACTTAAGAATCTTTTTTATAAGAACTTTATTGCATGCAAGTGATTAAGGATTTGTAAATTTAAGCTTAGTAATCTCTTGAATGTAACCTGAAATAAAATAAGAAATGCCTTCCACTTAAAAATCAATGAAAGTGAGAAGACAGGAAGAGAATTTCAAGCACAAAGCCTTCTATCAACTTAATTAATTAATTAGGCCAAGGTAGAATTTAATCAAGATTTAACTTTCTTCATGCATACCTTGTTTATAGATTTTTGCCAAGAAGAAAATTGAATCAAGATGAAGAGTTAAGAACCTTGGAAACTTGAGAACAACTAGCATGCTTTTGTTCAAGGGTGTATTTTCAACAAATCTTCAAACTTCCCAAGCAATCTTCTACACAAGTTCTCAACCAAAAAAGACAGAGAGAGAAGAGAGAGTATTGTAGCACTTTGAATCACAAGAATCTCCAAGAATTCAAATTGTAAGAGTTTGGCCAAGATCAGAAGGAGATAAGAGAAATTAACCAAAGTTTAAGCCATCTTATATAGAAAAGAGAGAGGAAGAGGGTTGGCCAAACATGATAGAATTGGAGGGAAACTAGGTAAGGAAATTATTTGATTTTAATTACAAAATCTCAATCAAATAAGTAAGATTTTTAATCTAAGATATTCAGCCACGAGAAAAAGGAAAGGGAAAACTGATTTGTCAGCATATTGAAGTTTGAATTCAAAAGTCTATGAGAAATTAATTGGTTTGGCCAAAGTTAAAAGGATAGAGAGGGAAATCAAATTATGGTAATTATTTAAATTTAAATTTAAATTTTCAATTAAATGATAAGGAATTACATAATAAAAAATTCGGCCAAAGTGAGATAGAATGAGAGGGAGGGAGAGATATCAATCAAGCCAAGAATAATTTAGGAAAAATTACACTATGATAATTGACCAAGGAGGGAAAAATAATTAAGGTGAGGTTTTGAAATGTGAATAGATTGGCACAAGTTGAAGCTTTAAATCAAATGAGATTTAACTCAAGTGGTTGTCCTAGAGAGAAAGAAGAGGGAAGAATTAATAAAATTAATAAATAATGCTTAATTCAATAAGGCAATCAATCTAAGAGAAAATCAATTTGAATTTACTTAGAAATTAAATTCCCAAGCAAGGTGGCTGGCCAAGCAAGAGTCTAAATAGGGATTCAATCATTATTTAATGCAATAAATATAAGAGACCAAATTATTAATGCATATTTGAATCATTAAGGCAAGTTGTGAAATAAAATAATAAAATAAATAAAGGAAAATCAATATCAGATTTTCAGACAAGGGGGGGTTTCCTAAACAAAATTAATTTTGAATTAATGCAATTTGTTAATTCAATCATGGATGAGTAAATAAGAAACCTCTTATAAAATATATAATTTAATAATAATTTAAATCAAATTGAATAGGGTCAGCCATATATATTCCAAAAATGGATTAATTAAAAAAAGAAAATTTTGTTAAATTAAGGCTTAATTGATTTCAAACTTGAACTAATTTAAAATAATTCAATTAAAGTCAAATTAGCTAAATAAAGCATGACATGGTCGGCCAAATTATTCCATAAATAGCTAAATCCAATTTTGCATTGATATGACAATGCATATATAATTCAAATTCAAAATAATTTAAATTCAAAGAATTAAGTGAATGAGTTTTAAAATTTTGAAAAAAAATAATAGAATTACTTTGGAAATAATTTGAATACATCTCACATGATTTATTAATCAAAAACCTATAAAACAATTAGCCAAAATACTGTTTGAATGATAATGGTGATATGATAGAGAAAATAAAAAGAATTGGAAAGAGAAAATAATAATTAGGATCATTCTAGAATGATTTTATTCTCAAACAAGAAATAAATAGATATTTAATGTAATTAAGCATGAAGATGATTTAATGAAGTATGAAATTAATTGATCTTGCTTGCACTACAGAAATATTGATATATTTGTGGCATTTCTGATGGATATTTCGACTGAAAATTACATGTTGAATAACCATCTTGTTAGTCAATCGAAATTTTTTTTGACAGTTTTTCTAGCTAGAAGGGATTTCAGGCTTGATTCACTTAAATTCGACTGAATAGCCGACAGATTAATCTACCAGAATAGTTTTCGATGGATTGTCCACCAAAAATCATTAATATATGGCCAATGACCTATTTCCTCGATTTCCTTCTCTCTCTCTCTCTCTCTCTCTCTCTCACACACACACACTCTCTCTCTCTTAGTTGGTGATGGAATCAAGACTATGGCATGCTGAATCTCATCTGAAATGTGTCTATTTCCTCTATGTTCTTCATAGAATCAAAGATATACCTCAATCTACTCATTTTATTATAAATTTTTCATAAGTCCATCCTTTGATTTGTGGGAAATAGAGGTTTGAAGTTTTGACACATTTTAATAGATTTTAGGTTAAATTTTCTCCAAATTAATTTGAATTTGTTAAATGTTATATTAGAATGTCAATTTGTCTGTAGATCTTTTGTTGCACATATTAGTTTTTGCATTTTTGATAAATTTAGGATTTGGAAATTTAGAACTAATTGTTCCTCCGAGTCATTTAATAGGGTAAAATTAAAAGTTATATGATCTTGAAATTTTTGATGCATTTGTTTAAATTTTATAGTACATGTGCTAGTCTTTAATTTTTTTTAAAGTAAGAGTTTAATGATTATGTGCGATTATGGTTTTAGTTGAAAAAAATTCTTTCATTGAGAATAACTTAAACACTTAGGTTGTCACATAAAAGTAGTCAACCAAATTATTGGTTTTAGACTTTAAATGGTGAGTTCGAGACACATGTTGGTACTGCTAGTGGCATGTCAAAAATCCATGAATGCCCCTCAAGTGAATATGACTCTAGCCAAACTTATGTAGAAATGGTCTATGATGCTGCTAGAGTAGAATACCCTGTAGAAGAGAAGCCACCTAATAAAGCTCAAAAGTTTAATGATCTATTAGAGACAGCACAATGATCATTATGGGAAGGATACATTAACCACATTGAGCTATCTGTGGCTGTAAGAATGCTAAGCATTAAAACTAAATTTAATATGCCACATGAGTGCTTTAACTAATTTATCAAAAATGCTATAAGAAATAAACTCACATAAAACTTGGTTCCTGAAGACATACACAAAATAAAGAAGTAAATGTTAAAGTTAGGTTTGAGCTAAAAAAATTGATTATTTTGAGAATGATTGTATGTTGTATTACAAGGATAGCGTATAGGATATTGAATGCAAATTTTATGGAGGACCGAGGTTCAAGCCACATAATAGGAAATAATGCAAGTAGAAAGATGTCTCACATAAGCATCTATTCTACTTGCCATTAACTCCACATTTGGAGAGACTTTATGCTTTAATGCATTCAGCCAAGCACATGTGATGACCTCACAATAGAGTAAGTGTATCACATATCTTGTTCCATCCATCATATGGGAAAGCATGGAAGCATTTCAATTACACTTACCTAGATTTTGCAGCTGATCCATGAAACATTAGACTTGGCCTTTGCGCTGGTGGTTCCACACCATTCAATTAGTTTATATCTCCCTATTCATGTTGGCCAATGATAGTTACACCATATAATTTACCACCAAAGATGTATGTTCTTAACTTTGATTATTCCTGGGCCAGATAACCCTAAGGCAAAGATTGATGTATACCTGCAACAATTGGTAGATGAGCTCAAAATCTTACGAGACATTGGTGTATTGACATATGATATAGCTACAAAGTAAAACTTTTAGCTAAAAATAGCACTTATATGAACTATCCATGATTTTCCTGTGTACAAAATGCTACCAAGATGGAGCACTGTTGGGAAATTAGCTTGTCGATACTACATGGATCTATCAAAGGCATTCACTCTTAAAAATGGTTGATAAAATTCTTGGTTTGATTGTCATCATATGTTCCTCTCTACTGATCATCCATTTAGAAGAAATAAGCATGCATCTTGAGAAGGTGAAATTTCCTCCAAGGTTGAGTGAGCATGATTTATGAGATGTTGTTAGTTATATCCCGAGTATAGTTGATTATGCTATATTAGCTGAAGGTCATATGTCGGGTTATGGTGTGATACATAACTGGAAAAAGAGGAGTATTTTATGGGATATACCATATTGGAAGTCTAATATAATAAGGCATAATCTTGATGTGATGCATATATAAAACAAATATTTTGATAATATTTTAGCACAATGATGGATGTTAAGTAGAGAAATGAAATATAATGTTAAAGCTAGGTTGGACTTAAAGGAATATAAAGAATTATTGTAGAAGAGAGTTAGAGCTGAGAGAGATAATAGCTGGTACATTTCATAAGCATAAAGCTAAATACTGCTTCATATTGGAGCAATGAAGAATTTTATGTGAGTGGGTACAATTATTGAAGTTACCATATAGATATGCATCCAACTTGAGCAGATGTGTTGATTTGAGAACGGGGAGATTATTTGGAATGAAGAGTCATGACTACCACATTTTTTTATAATGCTTACTTCAACTTGCATTTAGTGCTTACTTCAACTATTCTCAGCTCGATTAAATTTGAAAGTTGTAAGCTTGAAAAGATATTCCCCCTGATTTTTTTTGACTCCATGGAGCACCTGCCAATACATCTACCATATGAAGCTAGAGTGGGAGGTCTAGTGCTATGTCACTGGATGCCATTTGAGAGGTACCTATTAATTGGTAGTCTAAAAAATCTATTAATATTCAATATACAATTGATTATTTACAAAATTTATGGAGATGCTTGAATAAACTAAAAAAATTGTGAAGAATAAAGCACACCTTGAAGGCACAATATGTGAAGCTTGCTTGGCTTAGAAGACTACAAATTTTGCTCATACTATTTCGAGCATCAGGCATATTTAGATAATACATATGATGTTTGAACTTCACAAAATATCTTATATATTTTTCAACCATCTAGAAAAGTATTGGATAAAAAGCACATCATGATATCTGATTGATAAGAAGCTTAAAGCAGTGATAGTTACTGTTTTGATAAACTGTAATGAGGTTCAACCTTTCCTTAAGTAAGCATGTCAATGACACAATATCTCAGTTTGATTTTTAATAGAACCTAATACTTTTCTAATTACGTCAATTTATTTTTTGAGTTTAGATTATTCGTGAACTTATTAAACTTGGATGGTGCCATTACCATTAATAAGAAAGTCGAAGATGAATTCCCAACATAGTTTTGATTACATGTGAGCAACCATCACTGACATTTTAATATATTTTCTATGTTAATAATTTTTTCAGTCAACTCTTATGATTGTTATAACTTCATGATTCAAGAAATAGAGTTCAAAATCATGATTTTCATGACCTAGTTTGGGGTTTGAAGTGAATCATAAGTATATGGAAGATTTATGATATCAATGGTTTTAAATTTCACTCAAGTTCTTAGTCTGAAGGAAAGAAAACATATAACTCTAATGTTTGTATTCGAGAAAACACACACTCAAATGATGAGATTGACTATTATACAGTTCTTCAAGAAGTTGTCTAGGTGCTGTATCCTGGATTAAATTAGAGGAATATCATTTTATTTAATTGTGATTGGTTTGATCCTGTGTGTAATAAAGAGATAAGAAAGCATAAGTCATATGGGATCACTGAGGTGTAGTTGTCACAAAAATATGACCTATTTATCCTTGCACATCATGCAACATAAGTGTTTTACCTAAGATATCTAGGAAGAATATGAGAGAAAATTGAATGGGCTATGGTTGTAAAATCAAACCTAGAGGAAGAGTGGAAGTTGATAATACCATTGGGGTTGCTCATCAAGAGGAAGAGATGTCAAGGTTTGAACAGTTGATGATGTAGAAGTAGATGTGAGCTTGATTTATACTAATGTTGATTATGACGAAGTTATTCAACCAAAAGATGAGAGAAATGAGGATGATCATGAAGATGACACTATAAAATCAACTTTTATAGATTCATCAGAATAAAAGACCTCACACTTTCGTTAAAGGTACTTGCACATTTTTTCTTATAGATTTGCCTTAAAAATAGTAGTGTATAGATACATACTTTTTTTTGCATTACACACTTTAACTACTAAATAAATTTATCTCATTTATTGTACAAGTTCAAATTTACATACTTTTCTATATATTGTATCTACTTATACCTGCATACTATAATTCACTTTCTGTACTTAGTTTTTGCATGCTTATGTTTATTTCTATAACTAATCTTATTTATGATTGGTCTAATAATTTTATTTTCTATTCTTTATAGATGGCATTGGGTAGTGGTGATGATACTCCACAATGATTGTTTCCTAGCATCTTTATGCAAAAGAAAAAGCTTGTGTCCAGGCTACCACCACAGTCACTTCTTTGACCTCCATTACAATTTTACCACCTTGAACTTCTAGAGTAACAGGTACATATGCTTACTATTCTCCAAACCCTTTAGACGCTACTCCATTCTATCCTTATTAGCCACCCATAGATTTCACAGATCCTAAGTTTTCACGGACACATCCTGATCTACCCGGTACTTCTACTCCCATTGAGCTATCGACGACACACATTTTTATTGAGCTGGAGGGTGAGAAATAAGCATTTTATTATAGTTGTACTTTTTTTTTATATTATATTTTTGATATGAATTACAAATTTAAGGTTCAATCCATCTAGGAGTGCTATTCATAAAATCAGAGACATTATAAGGAGAAAGTTCGATGCTCCATATGTATCATGGAAGAAGGCCCCAATCGAGGTTTGGGACATGTAGTCTAAAAAGTTTAAGGTATTTTCTAAAATACTTATAAATATTTTAATGCATTAGTTGATCTTGAAGCATTACTCATTATTATTAGTTTGTTTGATTTTACGGAAAGATTTTAATTGGTTGCCAGAGCACAACTAGATGATCAGAAGAAACTTTGAGTCTAGACCATCTACTCGCCTATGTGATATGCTCACGGGCTTACACAAGTCTAAGCAAAGACCTATCTAAATTGGAGAGTATGTGTATGCTAACCTTTGTAGAGTATGGGCCTCTCCAAAGTATGTTCGCAAGTGGGAGCAAGCGAAGCAAAATTGTACTTCCTATTGTGAGGGCATGGGCCCCTCTCTACACACTGGAGGTTCAATACCTCACATCCAGTACCAATGGAGGATGGTAAATTATTTTTAATTTAATTAATTGAACCTATTTTTATGGCTAATGAATTTCTTTTTTACTATTTATTGGATAAAGTTCTTAGCCTAGAGCCTACTGCCACTGAATTGCATAGCAGAGTACATAAGCATTAGACTGACAAGTAGTGGGTTGATGTTTGTTCATGGAGAGCATTCATAAGTTAACATTAATTTTTTTGAAATATAGTTGAGTTAATAATTAGTTATGGTTACCTAACATTCTAGTTGCTTATAGGATGACTACATGCGGCTGAAGGAAGTTGGTAGTTAAGGCTCCATTGGTGTAGGAAATTCTAATGAGCAGTCTGAGTAGCCAGAATATGATATTTGGAAGGAGTCTATTGGAGGGAAGACGAAGGGATGGATTTACAACTTGATCACAAAGAGTAGCATATGATGCATGCCATTCATTCTTAGGGTCGAGAGCAGTCATTGACAATATTATTCAGAGACGAGTTGCTGCGATGGCTGAGGAGATGGAAGCCAAGATGACTGCACAGATGGAGGCCTAGATGGCTGAGATGGAGGTGAGAATGAAGAAGATGCATATGATAGTCGTAAGGGGAAATAGCCAGTGGTGGAGACCGATCTGGAGGAGGAGGAGGAGGAGAAGGAAGGGGATGAGGAGATTGATGAGGAGTAGACTTCATGTTTATTTTATTTTCATATGTAAATAATTTTGTTCAGATTTTTATATCTGAGACATTCATTTAAATGTTTTGGAATTAATTGTTAATTATAATGATTTTATAAATATTAAAAATGATGAATCAATGTTTGAGATTAGTTGTTTGTTAGTCATATGTTGATGATGAATGTATTTTTGCAATTATTTGATTGTAAATCTTCTAAAGTGTGAAAAATCAGAGCTTTAGTGAAGCTCTAATTTCTTTTTTTCATTTTTATACAATTTCTCGATAGTGCTTACTAATTTTTTACTTGAAACCTCGATACGAGGCGTCAGCAAATGAACCTTCACCAAAAAATTTCCAACTAGATAGTTTCCAACAGATTAATTCCATTGAACATTTCTAGTGGTCATAACCCCCCAAAATAAACAGTTGTAAATTTTTGGCATTTTTTCCAGCTTTAAATATCAGCTGATATATCTGTCGGTTCTTCCTGGTAACATTTTCGGTAGATAGGCCAATGTAATTCTACTGATAATTTTTTTCTATCATATTTTTAGTCTGTCAAAAATTATTTCCAACTAGGGTTTTATCGGCTTACCAATATTTGTCAGAAATCTATCAGAAATGGTTATTACCGATGAATTACTTGTTGATTACTGATGGATCGGTTCATCAAAAATATAAGATATTATTGCTATGTTGAAAGCACACTAAATGATACTTAAACTCATGCACTTAGTTTATGTTATCCAAAATGGGTAATTTAAGGAATAATTAAAGATTAATGCAATTTTAATATGTTGAAAATATTGATAAATTTAAATAAAATATTTTGAAATAAATAAACCATTAGTTTTATTTTATTGAGCTCTTTATTTGCTTTAGTATTATAATTTCTAGAAAATTCCCAACGAGTTCAAGTCTAACAACTTTAGCTTTCCAAATTGAGTGAAGAATTTGGACTAAAAGAATTTTTCTACATCACTTGAATTTAAACTAACTAGTAGTATTTGAACATATGTTTGTTATCATTAAAATGAATCTCAAATGAGATGGGGTTCATGAAGTCAATAATCCTCTCTCTTTTGATGATGATAAACATATGTTGGTATTATATAAGGATGAAGGTAAAAAGTGACCTCACATCAACCTTTTTGAAATAGAAAATGCATTAAAAGAAAATATGGTAAGATAAAAAGAAGTATATGAAAAATTTTGCAAGAACAAAAATAAACACAATAGGCTCCTCCTAAATTTATGCATACAGGTGAAAGAAATTAACATGAATTATTAGACAACATAATGATTTCTCCCCATTTGGCAACATAAAAAAGATTTTTTTTAAAAAAATGTAAATAACTTAAGTGGATGGATCTAGCATACCTAACATGCATCTCAAAGTATGAAATCATTCTTCTGGTAAAAGTTTTGTAAAAATATTAGTAATTTGTAAATCTGTACTAATAAAATTAATATCAACATCACCTTTGCTAACATGATCCCTAATGAAATGATGTCTAATTTCTATATGCTTGTTTCTAGAATGTTGGATAGGATTCTTTATTAAACTTATTGCACTAGTATTATGACACTTAATGGAAATGTTATAGTTCAAGTCCAAAATATTCTAGTTGTTGTTTTATCCAAAGAACTTGAGCAACACATCTTCTAATAGCTATGCACTCAGCTTCAGTAGTGAAAAGAGCAACATAGTTTTATTTCCTGAGCACCAAGATACAAGTGGTGATTCTAAAAATTGATATGTTCTTGATGTACTTTTACTATCTACTTTATAACCAGCAAAGTTAGCATCAGAATAAACAACTAAGTTACATGATAGTGAATTTATAAGATACCAAAAACCTAACATAGAGGTGCCTATCAAGTAATGAAATATGCACTTGACTATTGTTAAATGTGATTTTTTTGAAGCAGCCTGAAAATGAGCATATAAACAAACAACAAACATAATGTCAGGACCACTGGTAATAATACATAAAGGTGAACCAATCATACTCCTGTAAAGCTCCTGCTCAATTGGTTTTTAGGATTCATCTAAATCAAACTTTATGGAGGGGCTCATGGGAGTCTTACTATATTTAAATATTTTCATGTCAAACATTTCTATTAAATTGTCTATATACTTGGTTTGAAAAATAAAAGTTCCATTTTCTTATTGCTTCACTTGTTGACCCAAGAAAAAAATTGAGTTCACCCATCATACTCATTTCAAATTCTTTAGAAATTAAATATGAGAACTCAATGCACAAAGATTCATTTGTACTTCCAAATAAAATGTTATCCACATAAATTTGCACAATAATCAAATCATCACCTAAATTTATAAGGAATAGGGTGGTATCTCTACCCTTCCTAAATCTATGGTCAATAAGAAAGCTACTCAATCTGTCATACCAATCTCTAGGAGCTTGTTTTAATCTATATAATGCTTTCTTCAATTTAAAAGTAAAATTAGGAATAATCTAAGCTTACAAAACTAGGGAGTTGTTCTACAAAGACATCTTGATCTATAAAGCCATTTATAAAAGCTCTTTTTTACATTATTTAAAAGAAAATTAAAGTCTTTGTAATAAGCATAGGTAAGGAGCAATCTAATAGCTTCTATTCTAGCTATAGGAGCAAAAGATTCCTCGATGTCTATCCCCTCAACCTGAGTGTACCCATGTGCAACTAATCTAGCTTTATTTCTAACAATGTGTCTTGAGTCATCTAACTTATTTTTAAAAATCCATTTAGTTCCCATAACATTCTGATCTTGAGGTCCAAGGAAAAAATTCTCAAACATCATTTCTTACGAACTAATTTAATTCTTCTATTAAGCTATAATTCAATAATGATCTTTCAAAGCTTCATCCACTAATTTTGGTTTAATTTTAGATAAGAATACATAATGGTTAATCACTTCTTTGGATTGTCTTCTAGTTCTAACACCTTTGGAAGGATCTCTTATAATCAAGTCCTTAGGAATATTCTCAATAAATATTCATTTTTTAAGTAAAGAATCATTTATATTTTCTTTCAAATTTATTTTCTTAAATACATTTACCTCATCCTCAATCAAATCATCTATGATAGAATCTATAGGGTTTTCATCAAATATAACATGTGCCGACTCTTCTATAATTATATATTTTTTATATATTATAAATCTTGTAAGATCTACCATTCAAAGAATAACCTAAGATGATACCATCATCAGACTTTCTATCAAATTTTTCTAAAGATTCTTTTCCATTATTTAAAATAAAGCATTTACATACAAAGATATGAAAATAATGATTCTTAAGTTTCTTACCAAAGAACAACTCATACGGGGTCTTGTTTAAGATGAGTCTCAAATAAGCACAGTTCATCACATAGCATGCGGTGTTAACGGCTTCAGCCCAAAAGTGTTTAGGAAACTTATAATCATCTAGCATAGTCCTACTCAACTCAATTAAAATCCTATTTTTTCTTTCTACTACATCATTTTGTTGAGGAGTTCTAAGAGTACAAAATTATGTTTAATACCAAACTCATCACAAAAATCTTCGAAGAATTTATTTTCAAATTCACCACTATGATCAAATTAAATTCTATTAGCTAAGAAACTTATATCCCTTTGAATTGTCTAACAAATTTTCTAAAAGATTAAAAAGTATCTTTTTTGTAAATTAAGAACATAACCCAAGTGAATCTAGAAAAAATATTTATAATAAAAAAATCATGGAATTTTCCTCCAAAACTTGCAGTACTAATAGGACCAAACAAATCCATATGTAGTAATTCTAAAAGTCTAGATGTAGAAATAATATTTTTATTTTTAAATAAATAGTTTTAGTGTTTTTCATGAATACATGCATCATAGAAATAATTAGAATAAAAATTCATTTTAGGTAAAGCATCTATAAGATCAAGTTTTGTAAATTTATTTAAAGAATGCATACTAATATGACATAACCATTTATGCCATAACCATACATCATCAAGTGAACCTTTAAAACAAAGAGAATTTAGATTAACACCATATATATTTTCAAAATTAATAAGGTAAATATTCTTATATCTATGACCTATAAGTAAGACATTTTCTTTATCTCTAATAACACAAAAAGGGGTGTGAAATTCAACATTAAGTCCTTTATCACATAATTGACTAGTAGAAATAAGATTATGCTTTAAACATTCAACAAAAAAAAATTTATCTAAAGTAATTGAATTTTTAGAAATAGAGCCAAAAGTAATTATTTTTCCTTTTACATTATCACCATACACTGCATACCCTCTTCACAAGGTTCTAAAATAGAAAAATTTGATTTATCATCTATCAATTGTCTTGAAATCCCCTATCCAAGTACCACATGCCTTCTTTGATTTTGCTATGAAGGCATTCCTACAAAAGAAAACCAGGGGTCAACTTTTGGAACCTAAACATGTTTGGGTCCACATCTTAAAGAGAAAACATGTGATGAATGTTGTGTAGTGTATGTTGCTTTTGGATTTTATTTTTGGGTATCCAAATAAAGTTTGATCTAGGAAATGTTTGAGATTTACATGCATGAGTCAAAAGATATTTTCTTTTTATTACAAAAATTACATCTAACATTTGTCTTTGCATAAAATCTATGTTTAAATGATTTGAATGTGCTTGATGATTTATTTTTAATGGATGAAACATGTGAGTGTAAGCTGCTACAAGTATTCAACTTTACCCGAAGAAATAAAATTTTCTTATTAAGGTTTTCTATAAATAAAGATTGATCTGCTGAAGTAACATTCTTAGTTTTCAACTCACTACATTCTTTTTCTAAGGATAAACCATGCATTTCTAAGGTTTTTTTTAATCTTTTTCTAAAGCATTGAATTTTATTTTCAATTTTTTGTATTCATGTGCTAATTAATTAAAATAATAATCTAATTTTTCATAAGAAACTACTTTACATTCCTAATTTGTAGTATCAACCACATCTATCATGAGACATTAATTTGCTTCTTCTTCTGTAGTGTCATCATTTGATTCTTATAAATCTGTGTTTGCCCAAAGTGCTCTCTTCTTTTTTCTTTTAAGGCCTTTTATTTTATAATTTTTTTCTCAGCCTATTTTTTTCAGCAATTCCAGGACTGTCTCCTCTTACATGTCCATGCTTCTTATAGTTGTAGAACACTATTCCTTCACATGCACTCAAATTTTTATTAAGCAATTTATGTAATTAAGATTTACCACTCATGTGTTTTTTTCTTTTTGATCATATTTCCCAATTTCTTTGAAAGCAAAACATTCTCATCACTGTCAACTTCTAAACATGAAGTATTCTCCTCACAAGTGTTTTCCATCTACAAAGCAATTAATTTTTCTTTCTCTTTCTTTTGGAAAGAGTAATTTTAATCCCGTTGTGCTATAACCTGCTCATGAGCTATAAAAAAACTAAGAAGCTGATCAAGTATATATGTAGTCAAATCCTTTGCTTCACTTATTATAATAACTTTTGCATCCCATTCTTTTGGAAGTCATCTTAAAATTTTATAAATCAAATCTTGATTTTTATATTTTCTTCCAAGAGAATGCAATGTATTAATGATTTTTATGAAACAAGTGTACATATCAAAGATGCTTTCATTTGGTGACATGAAAAATAGCTCATATTCATATACTAATATATTTATATATGGATCTTTAACTTTGTTAGTTCCTTCATAAGTAATAATTAATTTATCCCAAATTTCTTTCACTATATTATGCATGGAAATGCTCATATAGTCATCAGGAAGTAAAACATAATATAAAATATTACAAGCCTTAGCATTTCATTTATCTAATTCTCTTTCATAAGAAGTCCATTCATCAAAAGGTTTATTAACTTTCTAGCCATTTGTTTCAATGATAGGTGTATGGTATTGATCTACCAACATATGCCATATATGAGAATCTTCCCCACAAATAAAAGTACTAATGCAATTTTTCTAATAATTAAATGGAACATTATCAAGTAAATGTGGTTTATGTGTGGATTGTCTTTCAGGTAGTGCACCCTCCCAAAACCAATTGTTATGAAGCTATCACACCCAAAAGGGGTGGGGAGTGAATTGGGTTATTGAAATATTTTAAAATTTTAAAATTAATTTTAATACTTTATAGAAAATTTTATTTCAAATGACTATACTTAATAGAGAAAAATAATAACTAACAATAGTAATGAAAAGTAAATGTGCAGAAAAAAAAAATAAAAAAGAGAACATAAAGATTTTTACATAGTTTTGCCAAACCCAAAAATTAGCCTATGCCCACGCATAACAACCCAAGCTAGGAATTCACTAAACTAAAATTGAGATTATAGTAATCTCTTATAATCTTTTTCATGGGCAAGTACAACCTAACACTGTCTTTCCTATACAGACAAGTACAACCCAAAATCATACTTTCCTACACGAGTAAGTACAACCCCAACAAAGAACAAGAGAAAAGAAGAAAAAAGATATAAAAGATTTAACTCTCAATTTTAAAATGTTTTACACTCACAACCCAACTAAAATACAAAAATAAAAGAGAGCTCATTTCTTGTTAATTTAAATTTGAAGTAAAAGCAAGAACTTGTATGGAATGTTGTATACAAATAAATATTAAAAGAACTTGATTTACTTTAAGATAAATTAAACTTGAAATCAAAACAACTTAAAATGATATATGAAACCACCACATAATAATGATTAGAATACTTGAATGATAAACCAAAGCAAATGACATATGTAACTTATGTTATATAATAAGCAAGTTAATGTGAAAAACTAAATCAAATAAACTCACTTGGGAAACTTTTTCCCAAGAACTTTATTGTATGGAAGTGATTAAGAAATTGTAAATTTAAGCTTAGTAATCTCTTGAATGTAACTTAAAATAAATTAAGAAATACCTTCCACTTAATGATTTATGAAAGTAAGATGAAAAGAAGAATTTCAAGCACAAAGCCCTCAATCAACTTTATCAATGAATTAGGCCAAGGTAGAATTTAATCAATACATAAATTTCTTCATGCATACCTTATTTATAGATTTCGGCCAAGAAGAAAATTGAAGCAAGATGAAGAGTTAATCACCTTAGAAACTTGAGAATAACTAGCAAGTTTCGGCTAATGGTGTATTTCCACCAAACCTTCAAGGTTCACAAGCAATCTTCTACACAAGTTCTTGGGCAAAAAAAAGGAAGAAGAAGAGAGTGTATCATTGCACTTTGAATCACAATAATCTCTAAGAATTAAAATTGCAAGAGTTTGGCCAAGATGGAGAGGAGTTAAGAGAAATTAACCTAAGTCTAAGCCATCTTATATAGAAAAGAGAGAGGAAGGGGGTCGGCCAAGCATGATAGAATTGGAGGGAAACTTGGTAAGGAAATTATTTGATTATGATTACACAATCTCAATCAAACAAGTAAGATTTTTAATCTAAGATATTCGATCAAGAGAAAAAGGAGAGGAAAAATTGATTTGTCAACATATTGAACTTTGAATTCAAAAGTCTATGAGAAATTAATGGGTTCAGCCAAAGTAAAAAGGATAGAGATGGAAATCTAATTATGGTATTTATTTAAATTTGAATTGATAATTTCAAATAAATGACAAGGATTTCCATAATGAAAATTTTGGCCAAAGTGAGATGGAATGAGAGAGAGAGGGAGAGATATCAATCAAGTCAAGAATTATTTAGGAAAAATCCACACTATGATAATCGGGTAAGGAAGAAAAAATAATTAAGGCAAGGTTTTGAAATTTGAATAAATTAGCAAAAGATGAAGCTTTAAATCAAATGAGATTGAACTCAAGTGGGTCGTCCAAGAGAGAAAGAAAAGGGAAGGATTAATAAATAAAGCTTAATTCAACAAGGCCATCAATCAATAAGGGAATTAATTTAAATTTGCTTAGAAAGTAAATTCCCAAGCAAGGTGGTTGGCCAAGGAAGAGTCCAAATATGGATTCAATCATGATTTATTGCAACAAATATAAGAGATCAAATAATTAATGGAGATTTGAAACATTAAGGCAAGTTGTTAGATAAAATAATAAAATAAATAAAGAAAAATCAATATGTGATTTTCAGCTAAAGGAGGTTTCCTAAAAAATTTGATCTCAAATTAATGCAATTATTTAATTCAAATCAAGGATGAGTAAATTAGAAACCTTTTTTTTTAAGATATAATTTAAAATAATTTAAATCAAATTGAATAGGGCCAGCCATATATATTCCAAAAATGGATTAATGAAAGTTTGTTAAATCATGACTCATTTGATTTCAAATTTGAACTAGCTTAAAATAATTTAATTAAACTCAAATTATCTGAAATAAAGTATGATAGGGTTGGCCAAATCATTCCATAAATGGCTAAATCCAATTTTGCATTGATATGGGAATGAATATACAATTTAAATTCAAAAGTTCAATTGAATGAGTTTTTTGGAAATAATTTGAATAAATCTCAAATGATTTATTAATAAAAAACTTACAAAAAATTTGGATAAAACACTATTTGAATGATAATGGTGATATCATAAAGGAAATAAAAAGAATAGGAGAGAGTAAAAGAATAATTAGAATAATTCTTGAATAATTTTATTCTAATATAAGAAATAAATGGATAATTAATGTAATTAAGCATGAAGATGATTTAATGAAATATGAAATTAATTTATCTTGTTTGAAAGTACACTAAATGATACTTAAACTCATGCACTTAGTTTATGTTATCCAAAATGGATAATTGAAGAAATAATTAAAGATTTCTATAATTTTAATATGTGAAAAATATGGATAAATTTAAATAAAATATTTTGTAATAAATAAATCATTAGTTTTATTTTATAGAGCTCTTTATTTGTCTTAGTAGTGCAATTCTTAGAGAATTTACAATCAGTTCAAGTTCAATAGTTTTAGCTTTCTAAATTGACTGAAGAATTACAATTTGAAAAATTTTTCTACATCACTTGAATTTAAACCAATTAGTAGCTTTTAAACATATGTTTGTTGTAATCAAAATCAATCTCAAATGAGATGGGCTAATGAAGTTAGAACATTCTTTATGGATTGGCTATGGCACCCTAGAAATGGGAGAATTGAGTATTTTAAAATTTTACCATGAGTAAAACTATTAACTTTAAATTTACTAAAATAGTAATTTACATTAATTATTTACTTCTATAATAATCATAAAATAAGTTCAAAAAGAATAAAGCGACAACAAACATGATATTTTTATGTGATTTAGCCAATTCCAAAAACCAACATACAACAACTCCTAGCCACACCAGTTAAGATTCCACTAATCTAACAAAAAATTTACAACACTATCCTCTTCTATAGTACAACTCTAACATTAATAGTGTAGTCTCTTATAATAGGGCAAGTATACAACAAAAGTATAATAATTAAAAAATAACTTTTTATCCCAACTTGTTGTTTTAAAATATGTTGCATTCACTCAACCCAATAATGATTTGACTATACAATGTATCCAAAATAAATTAACAAGTAATTATTTTCACAAAAAATTATGTTGTAGTGGAATATGATTTTACAAAATAAAATATAAAATATGCAATAATATATAAATTAATGCAAACCATAAACTAATGATGGTATAAATTGAAAAGTCATTTTTGCATTAACTAGAAATTTTTATAACAAACCATTAATTCTAAAATCAAACACCTTATGATAGGGAATTTTGAAAAAAAAAAGCATTCATGATATCTTTCCACCAAAGAATTTTTACAATGAAATCTTTAAAAAATTTGAAGTGTTTTGCTTAAAAATTGTTTGAAGAAAATGGAAGGGTCAATCATATAAAAAATTGAACAAAATCTAATCAAGAATTAGTGAGTGAGAGAGAGAGAGAGAGAGGGTCAATCATATCAAGTCCTAAAATAGCTTGGCTTATTTTAGGAAATAAATTATATAAAAGGATTTAATTAAAACTAAAAATATTTAAGTACATATATTCAATGATATCATGACAAAAATCATTTAATAAATAAATAAATATTAATTTAAAGCTAAAATAAGTATGAATGGGCCAGCAAATTCAAATTTATAAAGTTGGATTTAATGAAAATATTAAATTATGGCTTAAATCACATAAATAAATGAAAGAATATAAACATATGAATGAATAAAAAAATGTGGAGAATATAATTAATTTAGAATAAAAATAATGCAACTAATTTTGGCTAACATAAATTCAAGATGGTTCAAGTAGATAATGTGTAACATGTAACTTTGGCTCATTTTAGAGTCAACTTGTACTTAATGATAAAATAACTTTACATGCATTATTTTGGATGAAATAAAATCAATGAATAATTTTACTTGCTCTATATTTTACTTGGATAGCTCCATCACTTGATTTTGTATATTAATTACCTAGATTTTGCTCAAAACCATGCTTAATTAGAATATTTAAATTTCAAATCATTAATTTATTGAAAATCAATAAAATTGTGCAAAATTAGTGCCAAGTCAACATTCTAAAGGAAGGAAAAATATATGCAACATTCATGCTCATCAATAATATCTTGAGAAAATAATTTTTTTAGCTAAAATATTTTAAAAATGTTAGTACTTTATTAAATAAAGTTCTCGTTGAAAGATTAAAATTTTTTGGTAATAAAATTAAATAAAATTTAAGGTTCACGAGTCTCCACAAAGTCTCGCGAGTCACCACAAAACCTTATGGGCCTTTGCAAAATTGGCTTCTACTCGTTAACTTCTAAAAACTCAAGACCTATAAAAATAATTATTATGGCTTTTCAACGATATTTGTAGGTCTTCATAAAGAGATAAGGAGTATCTGTAAAGTCTTGTTGGTGATTTATGAAGATGAATAATTCATGATAGCCTCTAGTCAATAGAGAGCAATATAAGCTGATAATTTCATAATATTTTAACAGCCTCTTCAGGGAAAATGTGGAATTTTTTTTAACATTTTAAAATATTTTCTTGAAATCCTTTGTCCAAGACCTCAGAAAAATGAAAATAATTTAACATAATTTTATATAAATATATATTTATGACTTCAGAAAGATTTTAGGGGCTTAAAGAAGAATCTTACGAGTAACTTGGGACCTTTTTTAAAGGAAAAAAATGAAATTTTATTGATTACATTGTGTAGAGTACAAGTAATCCAAAAAAGGCCAAAGATCACATAGTTCCATGTATTTACTTTGGTGTATAAAAATATTATATTATCACCTTTAAGTAATTATAGTCTAGTATCTAGCTATGATGCAAGGACAGGTCAGGACACCGAACACCATACGACACTGCGGGACATTGGACATTATAATAATAATTAAAAAATATGTATAATTAAAATGATATAATATTAAAAATTAAATAGATAAAATATTTAAAAAAATTAAATTAATATATATATATATATATATATATATATATATATATATATATATATATATATATATATATATATATAATTTAAGTAATTTATTTTATTGTACTTTTAATTATTTTAATGAATAAAATTTATTATCAATTCTAAATTCATATATTTAATTATAATTTTTAATAATTTTAATTATTTGTAATAAATATATTTTATTATTCTCTCTTTTTAGCTATCATTCTAAATTTCTAAAACTCTCTATAATAATTTAAAATATAATAAACTATATTTAAAATATTTTTTATAATTTTAATTAATTTTATTTGGGACGTGTACACCATGTTAATTTTTAATATATTTTAATCGACTTTTTCCGACCGCGTGAGTGTCGGTCATTGATACTTGTCGGACACGACTAATTTTTAAGAGTGTCAGTGCGTCATAGGTATTTAGTTATGAAGAGATGATGAAATCTTCTTTGAGAGTGCAAGCACTCTTTCCATCAATCTTTTTTTTTTTTGGAACTTAAGCAGCATTTTTTGTCCACCATTTTAAGATCTAAGGTTTAGTAGGTCTAATAAGAATAAGGTTCATGCAATGCTTGATTCATCATTGGCTTTAATTTTTGTTATTGAATGATTTTTTTTACACTTTGGAGATCTTGCATATAAGTATGCATTTTTTAATATATTAGTTTTTCTTTTACATCTTTTCCATATATTTTTGTTGGTGTTATAGTAGAGTGCAATTGGTGGTGGTACCTGTGCTATGAAAGATGAAATAGAGTTTTTCCTAAGGTGATGTTGGTTTGCAGGCCTCTCCATATATGTAGGAGTAATAATTCTATTTGGTGAAGTTTATGCATGAATCATAGGTGTGATGGGCACCTAGGCATGGACATAGGCATTGAATTGAACCATGTAAAAATAATTATATGTTTGTATGATTGTTTTGTTTTTTAATTTCATGTCCATTTTATTGTTGGGTTATTGAGTTATAAAGATACAATTTATAAAGAAAAAGGTTTTTCCTTAATTCATCAAAAACCAATTTTACCTTCTCACTTGGGCATGTGTAAACCATCAATTACTAATGAGCCCTCATCTAGGATGATGATCTCTTTGGCTCAGACCACTTATAGGCATATGCTAACATTTTTTGGTTCAATGATAAGTCTTTGTAGAATTGTATTAACTTTGACAATCTAATACTTCTAGAGGTACTTTATGCTCTCACAAGAAAAAAAAATGGAAAAAAATTACAATGATGCTCTTATTATTGTTTTTATTTCAATTATAATAAGTTTTCATTATTCCTTTCAAGGAAGAGACTAACATTACATACACATTAGAGAGCTAAGTTTTCTATCTTAACGATGTTATTTGACATTCAATCTTTATATATTAAAATGTATGACACCCAAGAGGGGTTGAATTAGTGCATGATTTTAAAATAAATAACTAACTTAATTTTATATATTTTTTATTTTAAAAATATAATTAGTTGGCAACATAAGATTTTATTATTATTTTTAAAATTTTATGGAGAAATTAATCATGTAAAAGTTATGAAAAATGAGAACATAAATGATTGATGATTTTCTTTATCTTTTACAATTAGTTTTCATACATTATGCTTTGACAATCAAAAGTGATTAAAATTTTATTTTAACCATGATTTGTTAAGATCATAACATTCTTTAGCATATCATAATGTGTTAAGAACAAGAACAATAGTAAAGTGATGGAGGGCAAAATAAATGTAAATCATTTTATCTTGGTTTGACTCTAACACCTACATCCATGCCTCAAGTCATTGAATCAAGAATTCAACTTCTCCCTCTTTTATCCACAACAAGTTTGAGAAATCTCTCTTCTTAATTCATGATGTTAAGCCCCACACATTTTCTTCCACTCTATGCAAACAAACTTTGATTCTAGCATACTAGCAAGTGTCACTAAAGTCTCCATGGACATTTTGAGATCAAGAGGCCTCTTATAAATACAAATATATTACTCTTAAAGTAGTCATATTTTTAACTCAAAGGATTTTAGGTTGGTACAAAAAGAAGATAACCTCTTCATGCATATTCACTCAAATCCAATCTCAAGGAGTTTCTCTTAAGAAGCATCTTTCCCTTCATGTTCTTACATTGGTTCTAACATTATCTCAAATTTAAGGTTTGAAAGAATTCATTTATATTAAGTATATTAGGCTCCAAATTCATATATCTCATGAAAATGCAATCAATTAATTCTAATTTATATCTATTAACCCTTAATTTTGGTTGTTTAATTAAATTAATCAAGAAAAATATGATATTTATTGCATAATATGATTAGTTCAAATTTTAACTTAAATTAATTAAAAAATTAGGCCATTTAGCCATTTAAAATAAAGTTTGTTGTTCAAGATAATTATTACTATATTTTATGATTAGTTTTAATTTCTAAACCTTTTAATTAAAAAATTAATTTGATTTTGTAGATTAATGATCTATAATACAACTTATATCATTTAGTAGGAAATTTTTTTATTTAAAATAATTATTTCTTAAATTTAATTTTATGATTAAAACTTCATATATGTGTGCTTCTTGTCTTGGTAGCATTCATGCTTGAAACATGTATAAGTAGGACTCAAAAAAAAAAGAATATATAGTTTTAACACATATAGATTTAGGTTTTATTTTTCTTGCTAGCATAATTTTTTTTTTACTTTCCAAATCCATTGAATTATTATGCACATGAGCCAACCTTGTAATTTTGAGCTATGTGTCTAGAATCATGTAGGTTCTTCTTTGAATGTGCCTAACATTTAAAATGTTTCTCTTCCAATATATACTTGTAATGTCATTGCATAATTTTGCACAAAAAAATTAGCAAAATTCATTTAACAAAATTATGATCATCATTAATAATATCATGAGCTCAAAGGGTTAATAATTTTTTTCTTTTTGATTATAATATAAACTTTTATTGTGTATAAAATCTTAGCATTCACATAACTCCACATGCATGCCTTAATAAATATTAACTTAAATGTATATTGTAATTAGTTAAGAAAAAAGTGTAATGAAATAACACAAAAAATTCCAAAGTTTTTAAAGTATTATTTATTTTTTATTTATTAAATTAAGTATGCTAAAAATAATAGAAGTACATAAAAAGTACACAAATAAGAAAAACATTAAGAATATAATCAAACTATCTACTTTCTCTTTTGACATATCAGCAAGGAAAATACATCGAAAGATAGAAAATAGTATAAATAGTACAAATAATCATAAATATTCATGCATCTAAGGGGCCTTGATTGAGGTCCAAAAACTAATTTTGGTAGTCATGAATCTTGATAAACTAGCTATAAACTATGTTGTGTCCTCACCATATTTCTAATGTTATTGTCTCCAATAGTCATTATATTATTATTCTTTTATCTATTAGTTCTCATTCTTTGTACTATACGCCTACCTATTTTGAACTTTAAGTGATTGAAGTTCTTGATCCTAAATTATATTTTACTCCAAGCACATAACATGTTAAATGACTAAAGACAAGATTAGACATGTTTAACTTTGGGATTGTGAATGGAAGTAACCATTTTGATGTATTATATTGACATATTTATAATATTAAATCAAGTCTATTTTGTGTAATAACAGTTGATGGTAGAAAAAAGTGGGGAAATATTGATACATTGACAAGCTTTTAGAATGACATTAAACTAAAATATATGTTAAATAATATGAGCATTATGCATATAAGTACTACTACCAACTTATTGGTGATGTGGTTGATAAAAACTACATAAGTCTTGGTTGATGGTAGACCAAATATAGTGAGGATCATTGACAATTTTATTTGGATGAGCACCAATATTCAATATATATAAGAAGTAATACAAATCTTCATAGAAAATCTCAATTTCTCTCCAAACATATATCACATAAAAGTGTGCTTAACATTAATTAGAAGATTCATTAAAAACATAAAAAGAAACTCAAAGTAAGGACCAAGTAAGAGAAAATGTTAATTAAAGAATAGTTAGAATAATAATAATATAAATAAAGTAAGAGAGGAATTCCTAAAGTTTCAATTTTGATTCAATGATGTGTGAAATTAGATACCATCCATATGAAGTAGCATCTTCTACAATCATGCACCACAGATCTTTCATGGATGAGATGATGATATTTTATTATTACATGGCCTTATGCTTGACATGATTGTAAAGTACATTTACTCGAGAAGAACATAAGAAGATGGATGAAAGGGTGAGGATAAATGAAGTGTTAAGCTTATTTATAGGTAAATTGAGCACTGAATAATCATATAATAAGACTAAGATTATATAATATAATCAATGCACTTATTGATCATTCCAATGGCTAAAATGGATTTGTCAAATTTGACCAAGTTTAATTATATAAAATGATTAAGATTAGGTGATTTGATTGAACAATTTGATTTAATCCATATAACTGATCAACATTGTTTATAATGGTTAATTTAACAACTTATATATTAAGTTAGGGATCATATATTATTAACTAATTTATATTGCATTACTTATATTGTGTAGTATGATTATCCCATGTTGAATCTTAAGTTTTCACTTTGATTTTTTAATTATGGTTAGTTTTGCACTACTACCATATGCAATCCTACAGTATTCCTTAGAGAACCTAAACACTTCATTCATGAAAACCAAATGCATAAAACAACACAATAACCAAAAATTGTTGAATCAAGCAAACATAAAATACACACAAATGAGTGAGCACAATAAATAATGAATACACACATGCACACACACACAATATTAAACTTACTCATGTAAGTTCAAATACATATGTTTATAACTCCTAATTAATTTTAGTAGACTAAACATTTCATGTACCAATGGTTTAGTAAATATTTTAAATTTGTGTTAGTAAATTGAATATACATGTCACCTTTGGACACATTATATTGATTAAAATGGTGGTGTATGTTTATAAGTTTTATTCTATATTATTATATATGATTCTCTATGATACATAAAACACTGATATTATCACGCATGGTCAAGTATTTTATTTAAGAAAATTTTAATAAAAGGAGCTAGTTATTAAGCTATATACTCAACCTTAATAGTAGATAAAGCATCATAATTATATTTGCTTGACCATAAACTTAGCAAATGCTCTATAAATTAGCAAGTTTGCGATAAAATTTTCAATAATCTTTTAGCCAATAAGTCTAAATCTAAATATTTTATAATATATAATAAAGTGCTAATTTTATAAAACCAAATTTCTATTATAGTGGTGCCTAGCAAGCATCATAATATATCACCAATATTTATAAAATGTAATTATTTTGAATTAGCATTAAAATTGACACATAATTAAGTAGTAAAAATATTGTCAAATCTAGTTGTTGTGAGATATAAAAATGATCTAATCCCAACTCAATAACACTTTGAATTTATAAATTTGCCACTATTGCCTCTAGCGAGGTAAGTGTTCTAGCTAACATGGGTATTTATGCTTTTGTGTTTTTCTATGCCATGTTTTTTTATAAGTTCATTTATGTACATAGATAGATGTTCTTATTTTAACTTATTTACCTAAAAATCTAAAAATTAAGTAAACTCTTTTGTCAGGCTCATCTTAAACCCATGACTCATCATTTGATAAAATTTTTAAGAAATGAGTCATTATTTCCCAAAATGTATGCCCATAGATTTTCACAAACAAGATATAATTTCTACATTTTTTAATAAATATGATCATATGAATAGTTCCTTGAGAAAAAAAATATTTTGAAGTAAGAATGTGATAAATCTATCATATTACACTATAAAAGTTTGGTTTAATCCATATGTGGTATTCTATAATTTATAAATGTGTTTAGGAGGTTGAGCTTTTAAGGAAAATTAGCTACTTAAATAATTTTCTATGACAACATTTAAAAAGGCATTCCTTACATCTATTGATTTAACTTAAATTCCTTAAGGCATGTAAATATAAAGAGTAATCCAATTGCCTCAAGTGATGTTATTGGTCAAAAGGTTTCTTCAAAGCTTGTTTCTTTTATTTGATTGAATCTTCTTGTAGATATTCTTTCCTTATTTCTCACAACTAATCTAGAGTGATTTAGTTTATTTTGAGGTTGTCATTTTGATTCTATAATGCTCTAGCCACTAGTTCTTTATGCAATTGAAAATTTCAATTATAATAAATTTATTTAATTCATCCTACTTAATCACTATCCAAATTCATAATCTAATACTTTTTCTTCCTTGATCAGTTCTATTGATATGATAAATGTAGTGGTTCATATATATATATATATATATATATATATATATATATATATATATATATATATGTTGTCAAGCTATGATTATATCACTCATCAAAGGTAACATTTATAGGATCTTTTATCACTAGGATTCTCTTATTAAAGACTTTATATGGTTTCCCCATAAAGAGAAGCGCCAAAATACTATTTCATTAGCTTTTCCATTAAAATTACTTATATTTGATTCGAGATTGTTCAACACAAAATATTTATAGCTAAATATATATAGATGCAACAAATTTGATGTTTTACACTTAAGTAATTTGTAAAGAGTTATACTCAACTTATGGTGTGTGGTGTTTAAAATTTGAGAATAAGGGGAGAGCACCATGTAGATCTTAGGATAATATTTATTGAAATGATCGAGTATGACATCAATGAATGAGGTACTACCCAAGAAGGTATAAAAATTATTCTACGATAGACTCAATCATCTAATAAGGACTCCTAACGCCGATGGGTCTACCTGTACTATAGATTTTTTTCATACTTCATATAGATGAAGTAAAGCATGGTTTATTTTAAGTAAGGTTCTTAAATTCTCTATAAGGACAATCCCCTATACTGGGGCGAAACTAGCTTATTATTTTATGGTGGACAAAATTTTAAATATTTAAATAATATAATAATTAGATAAATAAATAATACTTAAATTTAATATTTTGAAAAATATATATAATAATAATTAATAAAATAATATCACTAAATTTATAAGAAAAAAATATATGTGAGCAAGATTATTAAACTTATGGATTTTTATTTTAATTAATTATGTAGTCATTGGAGAGTAATAAGTTAAATTGATTTTTATGGAGAGGGGTTGATTGTATAAATTGTAAATTGAGGGTGAGCAAAAATTTAAAAAGAATTTTTTTAAGAGAAAAAAAAATAATTTGAGGTGGGCTTGCCACCCTCAACAAAAAGATAGGTCCTTCCCTTAGTTTAATTACATCTTAAGAGATATGAATCTTCTAAGAAAACTCTCGATTAAAGTGATTGGCTAACATCTTTATGAATTTCAAAGCTTGGTATTAAAGATTGGTGATCATTGGAAATAAAGTCACTTTTCATAATTTAGCTCTCACACGTATGTATCATTATTAAACTAGTGGTTCGAGCTATCGAGATGTCCTTTAGACTAGTAGTCTTGCGACCTTGGGTGTCCACACTATATACCTTATAATCAATTATTATGAAAAGTTTTATTTTAGCTTAAGTTAGATTAAGATTATTTAACCTTTTATTTAGCTTGAAAATTCAACTTAATAACTTATGATTTCAGATTCAATGGTATACATTTTGATCTAGAAATAACTTATTTAATTTTAGATCGATTAAATTTATTATATAAATTAACTTCCTATCTTGATTGCTAATATTCAATTTTAAGTCAAGTTATTAAATTTTTAAAATTTAATTAATTTAATTTTAATCTAAATCTTAATTGATATTTAATCCAATCACTTGGTTTTGTTTAGAGGTGTTATTAATTTTTTTTATATTAACTTATACAATTAACTAATTTAAATGATTCGATGAAATTAAGTTGATAATTACATTTTAATTATATTAAACTATTTCACTTTAAGATTTATTTATTTGGCCTTATCTTTTATTAATAGCTTAATATCTAATCAATTAGCATTTATTAACTTATGCAATTTATGTTGTTTGAACTAGTTTTATTATTATTTGATTTAGTAACTTCTTGTTTTGATCAAGTTCAGTTGATTTGACATTTTAATTTATTTATTTCAAATTTTAAATATGAAATTTTATTGATTTTGTGATTTGTTACATGATTAAGTTTTCTTATAATTCATAAAATTTATTTAGTTTGGGTTTACAATTCATTTATTTTGCTTAAGTAAATTATGTTGGTTGAATTTGGTTATGTTCGACCCAATTATATAATTGAATTAGTTATGCATTTAGGTTGATTTGAATAATTGATTGAATATTTATATTTAACTTTTTTGATTGATATATTTATAATTTATTTTATTTAGCTTTCCATATTTAAGTGACTTAGTTAAGTTAAGTTATGTTTGATTGTTTTAGTTTATCTAAAGATTATTCAAGTCTCATAAGGTTAATTTGATTAGAGGATAAATTCAATTGGAGGTTTGATTGAATGTTCAACATAATGATTTAATTAAAAGTTATTTTGATATGTCTTAATTACATGACTTGCTTAGTTGAACTTAATCAAATGGTTTGTTTATCTAATTAAGGTTTGATTACTTGTTAAGATTTTGAATAGTTTCATTCCAAGCTAGGTGATTTAATCATAAATCTAGTTGAAGTTGGTTATGTTCTTTTTATTTAACCAAATTATGTGTATGTTTTAATTAAGGGTTTAAGTAATTTTTAACTAGGTCGAAGTGACCATTTCAAATAAGGTTCAATGATTAGTTAAGATATGTTTAATTTATTAGTTATTTAATTTAAATACCAAAATAATGATTGATCAATATTTAATTAATTTAGTTTAGTTGCATAATTATCTTAGTTAAGATTTGATGAATGATTATTGCTAAATGTTCTTGATTAATTTTTTGAGATTTATCTAAAGCTTGGTTGATTAGGTTACATGGCTGATTTGATTATGGTTTTATCTATAGTTATTCGAATTTATTATAACTAAATTGATCAAAGTATGATGAATAATTAATTCATTCTTCATTAATTTAAATAGCTAAAATTTAATTAATAATTAATCTTAATTTGCATTATTTGAATTAATTTATTCAAATTATGTTTAAATTGAGCAGGTGTTTAGTTGATTTGATTTAATTAAATGTAATTTGGTCTTGATATATTTAAGTTAATTAAATGGTTGGTTTAATAAGGTCTTAATTAAGGAGCTTGATTCATTTATTGGATCAATTACATCAATCTTAATTAAGTGATTATTTAGTTTTATTATCATTAATTTGTGGTTACTAGAATAAAGGTTAATTGATTATTGATTAACTTAATTATGATTAGTTTGATTAAATAGTTCATTTAAGATTGAGTTAATGATTAATTGAGTTTTAATTTAATTGAATAATTAGTATAGCCAAATTATCAGTTTTGATTTGACTTAAAATTATCACAAAGTATCTTAGTTAAGTGTTAAATTTAACTAAGATTAATCAAGTAATTTCTTTAATCATTGGTCAACTATTGATTAAATGAATCCTAATTTATTTAGCTAGGTTTAATTATGCATTTATTATGATTGATCTTAATTAAATTAATTAAGGTTTGATTTAGTTTATTGCATCTATATGATTTAAGTTAATTTGTCAACTTTATTTGAAAGTTAATTTAATTTGGTTTGATGCGCTTAGTTCAATTAATGTTCTAATTAATGATTGATAGCTTAAATTGATTTGGTTAAATTTAATTTAGAGCTTAATTAATACTTAATTTGGCTCCATGTAGCTAATTCAATTAACTTCCAGTTTATGCTTAATTAAGTTTAGGTTTAGTTTGATTTAAATTGAAGATTAAGTTTTATTTATTTGATTCAATTTAGTTTTAATTAATGAGGATTTAATTTTAATTTATTTATAATTTTAGTTTAACATTTAATTACTATGTATTTCTTTAAATTTAATTCTAATAAATTCAATTAATTTTGATTCTATTGATTTATTAGAGCCTAATTAAGTAATTTTAAAATCTATTCAATTTGAGAGGGTTTAATAACTTTCTAAAATTCATTAGTGTCAATTATGATAGTTTAGGTTATTTCCAAAAGTTCATCAATTTTAGGATTAAAATTAATTAATTTCACTAAATTTGGGGTTTGAACTTAAAAATTATGCAACTTACAATCCACTTTGAATCAATCCCTAAAACTTTTATGTTTGATGTGTCTTAACATCAATTTTAATTTCTAAAAATTTCAAATTAATTGGACCATTAATTTAGTTGTAATTAATGTCTAATTATTTTCATTAAAATCTAAATTAATCCAAAATTACCTAATGAAAATTAGAGGTTTTATTTTTTATTAGATTACCCTCTAAAATATGAATTCATAGAGGGTCATTTATTTTTTTTGGCTTAATCAATGATTTATTATATTTTCTTTTCAAGTTTGGCTTAATTAATTAAATAAATTAATTCATTTAATGCCCTAATTAGGTGATTTTGGGGTTTAATGTGTTTTATAGGGTTTTGATAATTTTCTAATGTTCATTGAATTTAATGAATATGTTTTGAGCTATTTTTGGGATTTTTTTTATAATTGTCTTAATTTTAAATTAATTATTTTGTGAAATTAGGCATTTGAAATTTGAAATTCAATAAGTTTTAATCCACTAATCATTTTGACTTAAAATTTTTATGGTAGATAGGTATTAACATCTATTCTAATCTCTAAATATTTTAGGTTAATTTGATAAATATTTAAAAGTAATTAAAAAAATTGATTTTTATTCAAACCTAAATTAATCTATAAATATCTAATAATAATTGAGAGTTTTGTGTTTATTGGATTCCCCTATAAAAGATGAGCCGAATGAGCTCTTCTTTGTAATTTTTCATTGAGTGCTTTATTATTTATAATTTTTTGAAGTTTCAGGTGATTTAAAACCTTTTTGGAATTAAAAAATCTTGAATTTTGTATTTAACCCAGTCAGTGTTAACGGGGTCATCTTTACACATGTTGCAAGATGATTAGACCACATGAGTGCTAATGTGACATTTGGGTAGGAAATAAATTAATATGGACCATTCGATCAATTATCTTGCTGATCCAAGGAGAGAAATCAATGGTTAATCTGCATTTTAATCTCAGTAGTCTGTCCCATTACAGAGGGATCAGATGGCTATCACTTTTCCTCCCGATGAACTGAATGGCAACTAAACAAATCCCACCTCCCATCACCATTCAAGCCCCATTTTCTAGAAAATTTCATTAAAAAATCACCACCTCTCACATAGGAATGTGTCAAATGGAAATATCAAGGGAAATCTAGTTGATATTTCTAATTTCACGTGATCTTTTCTCACAAACACCAAATCCTATTGCCAACTACTATTTGAAGAAATTTTCTCACTAGAGCCAACGTCTGATGGCCTAATTAATTTGAACATGTTTGTAAATATGAGACGAGGCTTTAGAGTGAACCCACAAACTTGCCTCCCCATAGATCTCCAAAATGCCATGCTCTATCATCTCTTCTCTAAATCTTGGTTGTTTGAGTATTTTAATGGATGAAAATGGAGGGGGATAACTAGGTTATGTTTCTAAGATGTTCGGGATGTGTTTTAGGAAGAAGAAAAGAGAGCTTGAATGCACTTTCCTCTCCTTTTAATGGCAAAAAATCACCATTAATGGTGATTTGAGGTGATGGCCAGGTAGGAGGGAGGCTTGGTAAAGGTCAACAAATGGTGATTTAGCCACTATAGAGCCTGCTAAGGGTCAACCAAGTGGAGAGATAGATTGTGCATAAGTAGATCTTAGATTTTGGCATTTTTCTTTTAATTTTCCTCCCATCCATGCCTCCATTGTTGACTTTAGCTTTCATGTCACATGGACTAAAGTGTTAGCCTCCATGTAATAGAATTCAGTTGGGTTAAAAGGAGTTTGGGTTTGATTAGGTTGGCTTGATTCTAACTTAACCCAATTTAGCTTAACTGAGTTAAGTTGGAGGCAACGGGTTAGTTTGAATAAATTGGGTTTAGTTTGAATTTGAATCATATTTAATGAGTTAGTTGAAGTGGTTGGGAGTGATTGATTTCAATTGGTTTGAGTTTATTTTAATTTTGGCATATAATGGTCATACGGGTCACTTTGGGTCAAGTGACCAAACTATCCCATTTGAGTCTAATTCAGATTTAGTTTTATGTTTAAATTACTTCATATGATGATTTTGAGCCTTTTGGAGAGTTTAATTTAGTTTAATTTTTGATTGACTAAGTGGGACCAACGTGGGTCAACCTATGCTAAATGGCTTAATTAGTCACTTTAAGCCCTAATTGAACTCAGTTGTATGTCTAATTGAGTCTGAGTGCAATATCTAGATCTTTGCAATAAATAAATAAATAAATAAAATTTTCCTTTTTCAAACTCTCATGCATAGTTGTTGTTTATTGTAAACATAAAAATCTACTTTCCTTTGAATCCAAATCAAAAATACATAAAATTTATCAAAAAAAGATTCACTTTAATGTGTAAGAAACTTCACCCATGTAAATTTTATGCAATTATTTATTGTTGAAAATATATAAGATTCCCCTTTTAGACTTATAGTACTGAAAAATACAAATAAATTCATAGTGTAAAATTATGATATGGCCTATTTTTTTAAACATGTTACACTAATGATCTATGGTGTATTCTAATTAAGGCTCCTCTTATTAGGTTTAGTTGAGTCTTTTTCTTAAGCATATGCATACAAACATGATATAGTTTACTATGCTATAACTAAGACTCATCTAATGTGGTTTTTAAATAATGGAACTCAGAAGACTCATTTAAGTTATAAATATTTTTAACATGTAAATTTTACTAACTCTAAGTCCTAAATTTAGTTTCAACAAAAAAGTATGAGGCAAAAAAGTAAAATTAAATTTTTATCAAATATTTATTCTATAATAAGTAAATTTTATTTTAAATTGTCAACTAAAAGGAGATTTTTTATTATGGAGTGATTTCTCTTATGAAACTCTCCAATGCAAATCTTCTAACTTATAATGTTGTTGCTAAGAGTAAATGGATCATGCTCCTTGGACTTAAGCATTATAAATTTTATTTTATCATCAATCATATGTCATAAACACCTATTATCCATGTACCACATACCTCCATCAGTCCTATTGTTGAAGCACACCTATAAAAACATGCTACATTTTGATTTTTGAAACTCAAATAATCTTGGATCCATTAATAAATATTAATGCTATGATGTACAATGTTAACCTTAAGGATCCATCTACATACGACACTTATGTGATATCTATGAATGCAAATGTTTATCAATTGTCCATATGAACCACATGAATAATAATAGATGTTGGTCATGGACTACATAATGGTTTTATTTATTCTAAATTTCTTTCCACAATCAAAAGTAGATATAATATGTGATGCTTGTTTATATGAAATGTTTGTGTGATGAAGTGATATAGATATGTTAACTTTCATTTTTCAAGTTCTAATTTGCCTGTGTGAGCTTATTTTAACATGGGACTCATTCTTTAATTTATTTATCATGAGAAACTTTCTTTCATAAGAATACATTGTTGACCTATTTTTTGGATGAGGTTGACATCATTTCTGAAATTAGTAATCCGAACATCTAATCTTAAGTTAGGAGTCTCCTAATTAAACACTTAGAACACTACACCTAGTGACATAGTGCATCCTCCTTAGGTTTGATCTAACTTAATGGGTTTAGGTAGACTCAACCCAAATCTCAAATATAAATTAAATAAGAACACATTTCACTTGAAAATTGAATTCATGTGAGTTTAAAGCAAGGTAATTAAGGTGATTAACCTAATTACCCTATTAAACTCATAATTAATTAAATTCACAAAGAATTAAAAAAAAATCAAAATAAATCCAAATAAAAGCAAATGAAAAGCATGAAATCATAATATGAACATAAATGAAATCAAATCTAAATTAAAGTCAAATAGTGGTTAACCCTTTTGCCATGAGTTTGACTTATGTGGGTCCTACCAAGTCAAAGGTCAACCCACCAAAAATTTGATCAAATAAAATCATTCCAAATGATTTAAATGATAAAATAAACATGATTAAACATGAATTTAAAGAATATAAATCCAATAAGGCTTTAATTGGGCTAAATAGATCATTTGACCTAAATAACCTAAATGAGCCTAATTGGGTTCAAACTCAAATCAAACCAAAACTAACTCAATTTGGTTGCACTTGGAAATAGTAATTAAATATAATTCAATCCATCATTGGGTCTAATTTGACAGATTTGATCATTTTACTCAAGTGAACCCAAACTTAACCCATTAAGCCCAATTTGGGTCAAATGGGTCAAAATTGAAATCAACCTAAAATCAAATGAACTTGATCACTCCAAATCATCACACACATGTGATTAAATATAATTGGAGTCCAAACATAATTTAACTAAGTAAAAATTGGTCATTTAGCTCAATTAAATTCTACTTAACCCATTTAAGTCAAAATGGGTAAAGTTGACTCAAAATTGAATTAAATTTTCATGTGGCTTGGGCTAATTGAATTTCTAATTATTAATTGAACAATTAATAATGATTTAAACCCAAACCTAAAATAAATCAATCAAGAGAAACATGATTAAAACATTTAAAATTAAATCAAATCCAAATGGCATAATTAAACACCAAATGAACCTAAGCTTAAATCAAACCCATTGAAACCCATCTAAACTCAGTGAAACCCATCTTAAGATGGGTTAAGAGAAATTGACATAAAGTTTAAGCAACTAAACCAATCTCAACTAAAATCCAAAATAATGGCATATGCCATGGCAAGTAAGGAGAGCATGAAGCAAAATCCAACTTTCTCAGTCTCTCATTCTCTTTGCTTATCCATCTTAACACCTTTAGATAGGTGTGAGATAGCTAAGCACCCTTAGAGCTAGCCTCCAAGGGTGGCCATCACCATGGCTGACTAAGAAGAAGGAGAAAGCTTAAAGGAAGCTCTCGGCTTCTAATGGAAAAAAAGGAAGAGAAATTCTTTGGTGCCCAATTAAGCATTCCACTACCTTCCTTGACCCAAAGAAAGTCGAGCACACTTGTACCCAGATCCCCTCACCATTGGGAGGCTAGGGAATGATTAAAGCAAATTCCATCCGTGCTCTCGTCTATAGGCCAATTCATAGGAGATAATCAAATTTCTCCTTCTCTCAGCTTCATCGCATCATTCTGAAGCTAACCAAGTCGACTTCACTATCGGAGATCGCCGTCGACAAGGTATGTCATTGATTGACCCTCTTAAGCTTTCAATTTTGGTCCTTTGTGAAGGAAAGTTGATCTCTATTGAGATCAAACAACATGGATTGATTTTAAAACACTATTTGATCATTTTGTAATCAAAATTGCATGGTTTCATCACTCTGATTGCCGACGATCAACCCCAAAGAGTCAACGACTCTCGGTTATTTGGCAAATGGAGGGGGAGATAATTCCTACCTTTTGTTTCTTCTATTATGAATGAATGACTGAGATTTAGTCAAATGAATGGATTAAAACTTTTATAGGAAACCTGCGAAAGCATCTAAGCTATCCCATCTTCGATCGGACGGCCTGAAACAAAACCACATGCTCCTCCATTTTAACGTGGGATCCATGTGGATCCCGCGTGGATGAATAGAGCAGCACCACATGTAAAGCAGCGCCGTCTGATCGTGGTTAAAGATGAAAATTGAGATTTCCAATTTAAAATTATAGAAAAATGACCAAAACTTCAAATAACCATAACAAATCAAGTATTAGCCAAAAAATTCAAATAAAAGTTATATGGATTTATCTTTGTGAGAGGAATCCATTAAAATTAAAATCCACAATTAATTTTGGGTAATTTTGAATTAATTTGACTTGAAATGAAAATAATGAAGCCTAAATTAATCCTAATCCATTAATCCTAATGATTTGAAACATTGGGGAAATTAAATTAAGGTTAAAATACACTTCAAAGAAATTTTTGATGATTTTTTTTTTTCAAAATAAAATGAGAGAGAATGAATTTGTAATCCCAAAATTTAATTTTAATGAAATAAATAAATAATAATTAAATGAAATTATAAAAAAATCATAAAAATAACTTAAATCATCATAACATAGCCTAATAAATTTAAATTCATCATTGAAACTCCCTAAAACTTAATGAAATACAAAATCACCTCATTTAATGATTAATTGAATTAATTAATTCAAATAATCAACATGAACTTAAAAAAATCATAGTAAATCAACAAAATTCCAAAAATTATGACTAAAGCCTTTATGGAAGCATCTTCTAGAAAGGAATCTAGGAAAAATATAACCCTTTAGTGATTTTATTTAAATTAAGCTTAAATTAAGTTTGAGTAAAATAATTAAAATCTTAATTAAACTCAAATTATACATTTGATCAAGATGAAATTTTAGAGAAATCAAATTGACAAAGAACCCCATTTGACATAAAATTACATGGATAATTGACCTATGGAGTGAGAGTTATTGAATTTCCATGTCTCTAGGTCAATATAAGTGAAATAATAATTCAAAAAATTATAAAATTTATAAAATCTATTAAATAAGTTTAAAACATTATAATATATATTAGAACACTTGAAGAAAACTTTCAAATAATCTGAAAACAAAGTGACTTAATTAAACATAAGCTTGGGGTTTTGTATTAAGGATAATTAAAAAAATGAAATTCAATTAAACTTCAAAGTTAATAATTAAATAATTGATCATAAACTCATAATAAACTGAGATATAAAATTTATTAATTCTAAACTTATGAAACTATTATGGTCATTTAAACCAAAATAATAAAGTAAATATGAATACAAATAAACTTAATAAGGATGAATTGATTAAACCTAAATGTCATAAGCATTAAAATAAATTAGGATAGGTCAATATACAAGAACATCTCTTCTTAAACTTCTTAGATCGAAATAGTAATCACACTAAATCTAATGATCAGAAGAACCTTTTTAAAATAATGATGACATTACTTCATTAAAAAGATAATTGGAGATAATTTAATTTCTTCACTTAAACTCATAATACATAAATGTTAATAAAATGATAACTTGAAATGAACTATTTTAATTTAAACTTATTAACAAATATAAGAATGTTAATGAAACAAATAAATGGAAATAAAAGATAAAACTTAAGCATACCAATTGAAAATAAAATAAATAAATTATAAAACTAAAATATAATGAAATGATGACATCAAAATTAAGATTTAATTTTAAGTTCATTTAAGTTAATGAACATTAATGAACATAAACATAAACATAAAAGAAACATTAATCAACAAATCAAGTTAATCTAAAACCAAGATTAAATGGAAAAAGAAACAAAAATGAAAGCTAAATTAAAGTAAATTACAATAACACAAACATTAATATAATAATTGAACTTGAGTAATCTAAGTTAAATGATAATACAATTCAAATAAATGAAAATAAATAAAATCAAATTATAAAACTCAAACTATAATAACAAATGAATTGAATTTAAAGTGAAAACCAATTCAAATCAAATTAAATTATGATAAAGAAACCTTAATTGAACTTAATTGAAAAACATACTTTAGAGAAACAAAATCAAAATAAAATGTGATCAATCAAACAAAAAAATGAATGAAGAGGAAAATTAAAAAATTACAAATGAGACATTCATTGAATTAAACTTAAATTAAATCAAATCATCTAAATAAATTCAAAAAGGATTAATTAAGATACTTAGGATCTTAGTTAGACCTTTAGAATGAACCTTCATCTTTGGGTGAAGCCTTCATTCTATTTGGATTTAAGATGTTGAATAGAATGGGTTCCACCCAAAATGGAACTTATTGTATTATTCATTCTTGAAAACTGAATCTTATTTTAACATAAATGCACCTAAAATGAAAATTAAATTATAAATCATTAAATCATTTAAATTGAAACCACCACCCATGGAAAATTAAACCTATTTTAAAACTAAAAGAAGTTAAAATAATAAAAACAAAATTTTTCATAATTAGTAATATATGGTATATAGTCTGGACACGGGATTGTAGGGCTATTGGTTCAAAGGAGGTCTTGATACCTCAAATCTCTGATATAATAATGACACATTCCTATGAAGCAAAATTATCAAAATTTAAAAGTCTTAAAATTAAATTAAATTAAAAATTGGAAATCCAAATTGATACTTGAATTTAAAAAGGCATAGCAAAATCTTGCCACACAAACCCATTTCCTTCACACACTAGATTATTAGGTCAAAAACCCTAAGCTTAGGTTAGGACATTTTGTGATATTCTGTGATTGTGATGTGAGGTGTTTTTCTTATTTTATGGTGTACTATTTTAGATGGATGCTTAAGATTGTTTGCTATTAGTCTAGATGGTAGGATGCTCCTTTTAGAATTAATGTTGTCTTCTTCATGGGGCTATACTAAAAAGAACCACCATCATAAGTTAATATATAAATGCTATTTTCTTGTAGGTATGCTTAAGTCCCTGAGCATAGCTCTAGTATAGGTGGGCTTGATAAACAACTAATGCTAAGTCTGTATATTTGTAAATATAACCATTGGTGTTTGTTTGTATTTTCCTAATGTTTGTTTCATAGGGCTTAAGATTTATTTTTGGAATTAAAAATGTAATTTGATGCTTAGAATTAGGTTAGGATCTATGGGGTTTAGGAATAGCAGGAGATGACCCTACTAGCATATGGGTGTAGAGGTCCTCTATGAACCCCAATGGAGGTCCCTAAAGAAGGAGACAATCTGGAAAGAAGATCCCAATAAATCTAAACTTGTAGTTCTAGGTCATGCTGTATAAGGGCTGAGCTTGGTTGCCCATTTTCTCTTCTTTTGGGATGTACAACAGTGATACCCGACCATATAAACCTATTCATTGATTTAAATTGGCTTGATTTATTTTGGTATGCAATAGAATCAACCCACTTTTTTAAATTTCTTATGCACTTTTGTGATTGATGCTTGAACAATTAGGCTCTTAAAAAAACTAAATTTTCTACCCAATCAAAGTCTAAACAACTAAAATAAAAATAAAGAAACTTACAACTTTACACATAATTTAAAGCTCTAGGAATAACTTCAAATTAACTAGAAATAATTAGCTTTTGTGAACCCTACTAGCATATTATTTTAACTTTGTGAATTGGGCACTTTACCCATTGCACATAAAAAGCATATGACCTTTGAGGATGACCACCTTCTCTTTTGATTTGGCCCATGACCACTTCTAATTGCATGTCATTTAGGCATAAAATGCATATCCTAAAGAATTAAATGAATTGTGACTCAAAACATTAAAAAACCTAAAAAATGTGCATTAGTTAGGTGCATATCATTCCCTACATGATCCTAGGGATTAGAGAGACTCTAGGTTCTTTTATTCTTTCTAAAAATACAATAGCCTAGCCATCTTGCATACATGAGACTTGACATCATGAATTTAAAATTTGCTAAGGTGGTGTTAGCTAGTAACTTTTCTAGGTGGGTTATAAGTCCAGAAGAGTCATGGATAAGTTTCCTTTCTCAAGCAAGAGAAAGAGACAATAATTTCCAAAAGTGAAACTAGGTCGAGTATCTGACTTGTGTAAGAAGCACTTATAGACTTAGGTTTTGAAGCATCTTACAGGAGTAAGTCTTTAACTCTAGGCATTTCTATAGTCTTATGTGTTAGAATATAAGTCCTAGATTTTTAGTAAAATGTCAACTCAAAGTTTCATTTAAATTAAATTCTAAAATTTAGAGCCCAATGGTAGGATAGTTGAAATTCCTATTGAGTATCCAGGTATCAATAATACTTAATCCCAATTGGCTTCCAAAAAGGACTCTTCCACTTTTGAGTGTTCCCCATTAAATTTTCCAAATCATCATTTCCTTTGGAAAACCAACTTAGAAATCCATAAAAATAATAGCTTATTTCTTTAATCGAGAGTATTATTAGGAAGAAATCCTTCATTCCTAAGATGTAATTAACTATAAAAGCTTGCCCTTTAAAATAAACCTTGTTCTACTTCCCATGTAGTTCAGGGGAAAATTCTTTAGTACATAAAGACCCATTTTCCTTAGGAGTCTTTTATTAAGTGATTAAATCCATTATAACATAACATGTTTATCTTTTGAGATAATATGTTTACTTTTAATGAGACATTTGATCATCCAAATAAGAAATTCTTAAATTCTATGTGGTGTTATTCAATTTTCCCACATACATTCATGCTGAAGTGTTGGCATAAAATGTTAACCTTTGATACTTAGAGTTTGATTAGCTTAAGTTACTTATCAAGCTAATATTGGTCGTAGATTTTTTATTCATAATAATTTATACTTGATTAGGACCTTTTCTTAGCTTGAACTTAAGCTTGATCTTGGTGTTATTTCAAGCTTATCCTTTTTATCAATTCAATGTCAATTTCTATGAGGTTTGTGATTATAAGTAATACCCATAGCTAACCCTTTGAATAGGTTCTAATAGGTACATAGTAGCTTAGTAGAAGAAGAGAGACCATTAGGTTAGTCCAATTGGACCTATGATCTAATTAAATCTCAATTAACATCTTTGACTTAAAGATCTTAGTACTTTTAAATAAATTATATAAATTTATTTAATGCAACATGATCATGGAGAGAATGATGTCACAGTGGATGTAGTGAAAGAGATGCTCCAATGTTCTTCCACTCATCAAAGTGGGAGAGAGATGAAGATCTTCCACTCACCAAAGTGCAATAAATTGAAGTTTCACTCACTTAAGTTGAACGATAGTGAGAGATTATCGAATCTCTAGGACGACCCGCTACCAAGCTCCAATGAAAGACTTTTGGTCTAATGATTCATTTATTTTGATTAAGTAAATCTGACATTTACTTTAAATTTGATTATATTTAATTCAATTATTTAGATGAATTGGCTATGGTTTAGTTTGACTGGATTAACTTGACTTAATTTGTTAAATGATTAATTACATGTTTAAGTTTAATTTTGGTTGATTAACATAGTGAAAATTTATTTAACTAACTTATCTTATTTAAGTGATTCAATCAAGTTAAGTTTAATATTTAATCATTTTAATTTAATTAAAGGCTACTTAAGTTTAGTATGATTAATTTAATTAGATGATTAATTTGATTAAAGATAATTGATTAATTAGATTAAAGATAATTGATTAATTTGATTAAAGATAATTTGAAGAATTTGATAATTATTTATCATTGACCTAATTAAAATTATTTTGGTATCCTTTATTTAAAATAACTTAATTAATTTAATTAAATAAATAATTGATTAATTTAAAGGTTTCTTAATTTTATTATTATTAACTTGATTTAGTTTATTTAATATTTAATTAAATCTTTTATGATTTAGCATTAATAATTTAAATAGCTATCTTAATTAACTTAGTTAAGGGGTTAATTATTGGTCAATGAGTTTGATTACATTGATCATTCAATGAAGAGTAAATTATGGATTAATTAAACTTGAACTTACTTTAAATGATTAAAGTTTAATTAGGTAATTTAATTTAATTAATTCGATTAAATGGTATGTTTACTTGAAAGTTGATCAGATGATTTAATTAAATGTGATTATTTGATAATTGAATTTACCATATTTAACTTAACTAAAGTTTAATCAATTATAATCACTATTTAATTTATCTAAATTAAGGGTATGTGATATGATTAAGTTTTCTTTGATCTTAGGACTTAACCATTAATAGATTTTAATTTATTTATAATTAATTTCATAAATTATTTTCAAATGATTCATTATATTTGATTATAATGCATAAAATAGGTGATTTAATCTCAATTTTGGTTATTTTGTTTTTACTTTAAATTTCTTTTAGACTTTATAAAAAAATTTACTTTGCATTTTTTTGTGTTATAGGTTTGGTTTAATAAATTATTCTAGATTTTTAAAGATTAATTAAAAAAATTTACGTTTAATAGGATTTAATTAAAGGAGAATCATGATTAATATTGGGTGAAATCAGATTGCTATTGTAAAGCTTCCGTGGTTCGGACTAATGAAGCATAAAATTAACGATGCATCTCACTTAAACAAATGATTGGAAATAAAGTGCAAGGAATTTAATGGTTGGATCCTAATGATGCTTGCATTCAATTCACCATATAGAAGGTCCCTAAGATTTTCTAAGTGAGAAATTTATCTTACCAGAGCTGATGTTCGGTGGATCCACATGTTGAAGAGTTTCCTCACGTTAAAACGGTGCTTTAGTGAGCAAATTTTATTTGAAGTTGATAGAAATAAGACTACATCCTAGAACTTGCACTTCAATAGCCCCTCGTAAATAGTACACAAAGAAAATATGTGTGAGTACTTGATGATTAATTTAATATCATAAAATGCACATTAATGTGTTACTCATAATTGTTGACCTCACTTTTAGAGTGAGAATTAGCCTTTCTCATCTTAGACTTAGGGACCTTCTAGACACTTGGATTTCCTTAGTGCTAAGACACTTCTAGTGATTAAGGGAACACTAAACCTAAGCTTAGAGACTTAAAGAACATAACCCTAAGCCAAAAGTTTGTCTTAGGACAAGTAAGTTCTACCTATCCTATGGGCTAAAGCAAAACTCATGCATATACCACTCATCTAACCTTAAGCTCATGTAAATGAAACAAAATTGACCTCAAACCTATTCAATTAATCTTAATTGAATTTGGTTTTCTAATCCAAGTTCCAAGCCAAATTAACATGGACCTTAACCCAAGTTAGCCCATTTGAACTAAAAGGTTCAAATGAGCCAAAACCTAATTAAGCCCAAATCAATTATGATCAAAGCCACTAATCAACTCTAAATCCATCATTAAACCCCTCTCAACACTTAATTGACACCCACTCTACCCAATTCAACACAATTAATCCAATTAGTTCACTGACCTAATGAGACATAAATGACCAATTTCATTCAAACTCCAATCCAACCCAAATTAAATTAAATCAACTCACCCAATCCCTTCCATAATGATTGTTGATCTTCTTTGATTACCCAATTGCAATCAATTGGGTCAAGTCAAGCCAATTTGACCACTTGACCCAAGTTGACCCAATTGACCTAAAAGACCAAATTGGGCCAAATCTCATTTCGATTGAAAATGATTGCAACAAATACCTCTAATCAATCATAAATTGATTATTGAACACCTATAATCATCAATTGAAGCCAATTTGACTAAGCCAACCCAATTGACCTACTTAAACTAAATTAACCTAAAAGGTCCAATTGAACCAAATCATTCCCTAATCCAAATCAATTTAAACCAACATGTACAATCATTCCCAAATGATCAATTGAACATAAACCTAACCCATGCCCAAGCCAATTTGGCCAATTTGGTCAAATTGGTCAATATGACCCATTTGACCCAAATTGAACCATATGAGCTAAATTCAAATCCAACCCAAATTGAATCAAACCAATTACACCAATACATTCCAAATGACTAATTGAACTCACCAAAACCATTAGTTTAACACAATTTGGTCAAATTGGTCAACTTAATCCAATTGAACCCATTTGACCTATATGGGTCAATTGAGCCAAACCCAACCTAACCAAGCCCAAACCCAAAAAACTTGGCATGACTCATCCTTGGTTCACCATGGGCCTATCCAACTAGGCCCAACCCATGGTGAACATGGTTTGGGTCAAACCCATTGAACCAAGCCCTCTAAAGGGATAAAATCTCTATTTGGGCAGGTTCTCCAACTCCCCACCTCATGGCAATCACCTTTGGCTTTTCTTGGACAAGAGGACCATTGACCCAACCTAACCCAAGGTTGTGGGGCTCAGCCTTTGGCCATGAGAGGGTGAGTTTACCCATGGAAACCCATTGGTCCATCTAAGGGAGGCTGTACACCCCATGCTAAACCATTACACTCTCTTCTCACCTCAACTCAAGAGGTCCCTAACTCCTCCTGCCACCTATCCGCATGGCTAAAACCAATCTCAGCTTTTGGTTCAGCTGGGGAGGAGAGTATACTTCTCCCTATGGATTCAAACTCAACACACTCCTTCTTTAGAGCATTCCACATAGTCCCATACCCTTTCCCGAGCTCTTCGTGAGCTCCACCACTAGCGAGACTAGCCCTCAATCGAGCCCAAGTGCTCCATCCATCCAAGCTTCCAAAAATCTCCACCAAACCCAAATTAACTCTTCCCACACCTTCATCTCACTCCGGTGAACCAAAATGAATCATTTCCTGAGCAATTTGAGCACCGAAAGACATCCCAAAATCAACTCTAGAAAGCTTTACGGTGGCATTTAGTCCATAGAGCAATCGGTGGGGAGGCAACACATGATCTTATCAATAGGGTTTCATCTCTTCAAGATGAAGGTACCTCTATCAATGGACCACTGGTCTATAGCTTCGACGAGATAAAAATCTAGCAATCATAATTTCCATCATAGGATCCTTTTATATTTCTTTCTTAATCATTTTTGGAGTCAATTTCACCATTGAACAAGCTCCGGTGAGCTCAAATCAAGTGGAAAAAGGTGGACGACATCCGCCTTTTGACTCTCCTAGATGATGAATCACCGCCATCCATTTTACGTGATTAAAATGAATGGCCATGATTAATCATGCTAGAAATACTAATTTAATCCTTTTGAAACCATGAGATTAATCTTGACCATCTGATTCGAGATCGGATGATAGGGATGAAATTGCTTCCACCGCCGCTGAGTCAGCTGCCGCGTCGAATAGTTTAAATAACCAACACCATGGTGCCATGTGGAAAGTGCTACTGCGTCAGCATCCATGGGGCGCCGACATTTTAAAAGGATAATTAGGCTTTAAACTAAGGAAGGTTAGGGAAGGGTAATCAAATCAATGTGCTTAATGATTCAAACCTAATCAAGTCATATAAATTTATTTAATCATTTTCCTTAAATGTATTAAATCACAAACATGTGATTGGGTAAATACTAAGTATCATTTCTCCTCTTTAGGTCTTAATGATTCAAGCACCAAAATCAAATTTGATAAGAATCTTCGTTAGTCTTAAGGAATATTTATTTGGCTTGATTATCTTTAACTTAATGTAATTGAATATGTTATGTGGCAATGTTTAATTGTATCTTTTCAAACATCATAAATGTGCATGTCATTCATGTCATATATTCATGTTTTCAAAAAAAAAAATAAAAAGAAATATGATTAAATTAAGTTTATGTGTTGATTAATATTATATATTTATTATAAACTAATAAATTATAAATTATTTTTAAAACTATAAACTAATGATATAGATTTTAAATTAATGTTGATTATAAATGTTCAATAAAATTTACATTTACATAGAATTTAAACATGAATAAAAGATTGTTTATTTTGCATGATTTTCAATCTGTAATATGTTTAAGAAAGCATAGTCTAGACATCGAATACAAGGCTTTAAGTAGCCCCAAGGAGGTCTTAGATAATCTCACTTTCTTGGTTTAACAATGCATGCACTTTGCTTAAATCTTTATATGTATATATGCTTAAGGGATGAAATCTTTCTTTTATATCAATAAAAAATATTAAAATATGTATGATTTTAAATCATATCATGATATGATAAAATTAAAGAAATGTCATGAATATTGATGAATAAGAATGTGTGGATGAAATGGATAATTGGTATTAATCTTGAGATGCCTTTTATGTTGAGAATAAGACTAACCCAAACTTAGTTTAAAAATATTTAATAAATGATTCACTAAAGAAACCAAAGTCATAATAATATACCCTTAGAAAATAACATAGGATAGGGATGAAGGGGGTCAACCTCCTTTCTTCTCTTCATAATAATTAGATAATCAAGTAGGCATCAAATGAAACAAAACAAAAATGTAAATTAAAATTATTCAATTCATTTAAATATTTGAAATGAAACCACCCCTAATATTTAACTTAAACATCATAAACTTTAGATAATTATACTTTTAAAGCCTAACTAAGACATACCATACTAAACCTTAGCATACATATTAGAATACTAAGTCACAAATCCTAGCCTTTAGGTTAGGGCAATGTATGCTGTGGTGTTATGTTTTATTTTATGATGTAATATTTTAGACTGGATGTTAGGATTATTTATGCGTAGACTGAATGTTAGGTTATTAATAGCTAATGATATTTTCTGTGAAAATTATGCTAAAGGGGCCACTATAATAATAAGTAAATATAAATATTCTTGCTTGCAGGTTACTTATGCCCCTAAGCATAATCTAGTTAGGATAGGTGGACTTGGTTACCCAAGTGCATGGTGCTAAGCCCAAACATGTAAAGTATAATTACTTGGCTTGTATATTTGTTTAGCTAACATTTATTTTGTAGGTGTAGTTAGATTTCATTTTTTTATAAATATGTAATTTTTTTAATAGGAATTAGGATTAGTGCTATGGGTTTTGGATGAGCAATGGCTAGAAGGCAAAGACTTGGGAGGCATTATGAAGCTTGGAGCAAACCAATCCAAAAGAAGGAAAGAAAGACAAGAGGTTGAAGATCCCCATAGCATTCATTATAATTGTAAAAATTATAATTATAATCTGGGTTGTATAAGGGTAGAGCTTAGCTACCCAATTTTTTTTCTTTTCTGGGGTATACGACGTTACCCAGCTGCATCAACCTCTTATTTTTTAAGAAATAAATATATTCGATTGTTGTGTTTAGATTATGCAATAGAAATGCCATATTTTTCATAGGTTTCTTAAAGTGTGATGATTTGATGTGTGGCCTAGATGCAGTAAGTTTTTTAAGATAAAACTAAATTTTTTATCCATACTAAATAACACATAACTAAATTTTAATATAATTCACAACCTCACCTTAAAGCTTAGGTTCCTAATCAAAATAAATAAAAGATTTAACAATCCCTTAGCTAGATGTGGTATGTTACCACACCATGCATATCATCATATGTCACTCTTGAATAGGAAGGGTCTCCATTCTTGCATGATAAGGGATATGCTTGACCTTTGAGGGCAATCCCTTGTAGTGAAGAATACCTTCTCCCACTAATTTAGCCCACAACTTTATTTCATCATGCATATAGGCATAATTATCTCAAGCCTTAATCCAAAATGAATGTGTCAAAATGGTGTAAAAGATTGTAAATTTTTGTATTAATCTAAGTCTTATATTTTATACCAATCATGATCTAGTCTCTTAAAAAGTGAGTTTAGGACTCTAACTTCCTTCATAATTAAATAATAGTCTAGCTATCTTGCATCTACATAAGACTAGCCTACATGATTTTAGAGTGTAGGAGGTGTTAATTGACACTCTAGGTGTTGTAAATCTAGAAGAGTTAGGATGGGTCAATTTTCTCTTGTGGAGATAAACCATTATGCCCCATTTTTTGATTTGACTTAGGCCGTGCTTTTAGCTTGTGCTAAAGAATCTTAGATTTAGGCTCCAAGGCTACTTATTTTCTTAGTCTATGAGTATAAGTCCTCACCTCTTAGGCATTTTCATAATCTTGTGTTGATGGACTATAATCCCTGACATTCTAATAAGATTCCAACTTAAACAAAAGTAAATTCTCTCAAATATGTAAAGCCTCACTATAAGGTATATTGGAGCACTCATTAGGCTTTCTAGTATCATGGGTACTCCCTACTTATCTTCCTTTGGAATTCATAAATAAGTCTTCCAATTTGAACTCCCCCATTTAATTTTTATAAACATCTAATCCTTTGATAATTAGCTTTGAAATCTTTGGAGATACTTATTGACTACATCAATCAAGAGTGTTCTTAGGAAATTTCTATTTCTAAGATGTAATTAACTATGTAAGTTTGCTTCTACAGGGAACTAAAAAACTTGACATAAAATAAACCCTGCTCTACTTCTCCATGTAAAGTAGGGGAAAGATCTCTAGTACATACATAGACCCATCTACTTTAAGAATTCTTATTAGGTGATTGAGTCCATTGTAGGGTGATGTCTCCATCTTTCGAGATGATACATCATACTTCAATGCCACACCCGATCACTTCAATAAGTACCCCTAAGATCTCATGGTGTCCCTACAGCTCCAAATTAAAACACCACAATAATAAACATGCGAAGATGAAGTATAAGAGACATAATGAATAAATTTCAAATTTTCTTTCATTATATATATATATATATATAATACATTCAAATGAACATCAAATATAAGCTTTAAGAAAATGCCATAATTTATGATAAAAGAAAAAGAACCATATTCAATAATTCAAAGTCACATTGCATATAACATATTTGAAGATACAACTAGTTGAAGATTTCAATTTCACAATATGCTAAACCACGAAATCATTTGCAATGTCTTTGTAGAGTGCATACAAAATTTTGACTAAAACATTTTTGAGAAAGTTAGAAATGTTTTCCAAAAGAAATTCAAAGGATAATCATTATTAAAAATATATTTCTTTTTTTTGCATCTAGAATGATCTTGACATTCATATTTTGGATGAAGAGGTAAATTAAATATTTTCAATTATAATCATACAAAAGAAATTAAAGACATGAACTATTATAAATTTATATAAAAAGGGAACAAAATTAATTTAAGAAATGATTATCGTATAATAATAAATAGTATGATGTTCAAAATAATTTATTGAAGATCGTTTATTTAAAATATTCAAATAAGAACAATTTAACTAAATGATTTAGATGTAGTGAAATCTTTTTTATTTAAGATTTAAGAGTGGCTGATATAATTTTATTCACTTACAACTTGCATTTCATTCCTTCCAAACTAGTTATTATTGAACCCCATTGGCAATTTGTTCTTGATCTTCTTTGGTAGAGATGGCCGGTCATATTGGTAAGAGGAGTGGGTCTTTCCCTGCTACATGATAAACTCCACAAACCATTGAAAGATTGTGATCTCATCCTCGTCGGTTCAAAGCTACCATAATATGTGCCATGAATCGCCAAGTAAGGTTTTGACATCATGCATCGAGACTCCTCCACATCCGACCCATATGCGGTGAGTAGGGGGTTACATGCAATTATGGGTAGCGATAGACAAGGACTTAGGTGTGTGATGTGGTGTTAAAGCCAAGCCCTGCATAAAAGGAAAGAGAGTGGCAGCCAGACTGATGAGCAAAAAATGAGAACGATCAAGAAGAGTTTGGGTGTATGAGTTGTAGGTCATTTGAGTTGGGCTGCTAATGCGAGCAGAAGTAGAGACACTTAGCAAAAAAGAAGAGATGGACTAGGGTATTGATCTAGAGTTTGAAAGATGAGGGGGAGGAGGGCTTGGCTGGGTTCGAGAAGCTCTGACTAGTGGATTGGAATGGATGGGACTTAGAAGCCTCATGCGTGATGTGTAGAGTGGAGTAGAAAATATTACATTTGGATTTCGGATGAAGCTCTACATCCGGACCCCAATTAGATTTGGACACATGTCCAAGCTTAAAATATTATTTTTTGACTTTACCATGCGGTAACGGTGGGACCAGATGCCGTTAACATGATCGAGGCCCAACCCAGCTCATTAAAACATTGGGATTGTATTGGGATGCCATTTTCATGAGCGGCTGGATGCCATTTCAAATTTCATGCCCAAGAGAAATTTAAATGTTTGATATATAAATGGATTTAGAGAACTCAAACAAAAAATAAGCATATAGAAAATTTTTTCAGACGAACTGGAGAGAAGAGAAATAAAAATCTCTCATTTCAATTGAGAAAAAAAATTGTGAAGATGGATATGGTGACCAATTTAGATGATAAAAGCATCGATAAATTTCAAAATAGTTATATATATATATATATGATATATATATATATATATATATATATATATATATATATATATATATATATATATATATATATATATATATATATATATATATATATATATATATATATATATAGTTATTTTGAAACACTCACTGATCTTCTTTGAAATTCTTTTTTTTTTGACAGGAAACAATTTCAAACACTATTTTGAGTTCTTTCCAAGAGGATTTGGGTAATTTTGGTGTAGTTTTCCATCTGTCCATGGGAGACTTCTTTATTATTTTTTAAATGTTATTATAAGTTATTTTGAGTTCTTTTATGGAGGATTTGAGTGATTTTGTTGTAGTTTTCTATGTGTGCACTCTATACACTCTAGAGTGTACACCTTTTTTTTTTTTAAAAAATTTTAAATAACTGTGGATCATCCTATATCTTTTCTCCATGCTATTATAAGTTGCTTTGAGTTCTTTCTAGAAGAATTTGGGTGATTTTGGAGTAGTTTTTCATGTGTACACTCTGGAGTGTACACCTTTTTTTAAAATTTAAAGCACCGGGGACTTCCTATATTCTTTCTAAATGCTATTATAAGCTATTTTGAGTTCTTTCTAGGAAGATTTGAGTGATTTTGGTACACTTTTCCATGTGTACACTCTAGAGTGTACACCCTTTTTAAAAATTTAAAGCACTAGGGGACTTCCTATATTTCTTCTAAATGCTATTATAAGCTATTTTGAGTTCTTTTGAGGAGGATTTGAGTGATTTTGGTGCAGTTTTTCATGTGTGCACTCTATACCCTCTGAAGGGTACACCCTTTTTTTTAATTTTAAACCACTATGGACTTCATATATCCTTTCTAAATGCTATTATAAGCTGCTTTGAGTTCTTTCTAAGAGGATTTAGATAATTTTGGAGCAGTTTTTCATGTGTACACTCTAGAGTGTATACCATTTTTAAAATTTTAATCTACTAGGGGACTTTCTATATCCTTTATAAATGCTATTATAAGCAATTTTGTGTTCTTTTAAGAGGATTTGAGTGATTTTGGATTAGTTTTCCATATATACACTATGTACACTATAGAGTGTACACCTTTTTTTTTAAAAAAAAAATTTAAACCACTGGGGGACTTCCTATATCCTTTCTAAATATTTTTATAAGGTATTTTGAATTCTTTCTAGGAGGATTTGGGTGATTTTGGTGTATTTTTCATGTGTATACTATGTACACTCTAGAGTGTACACCCTTTTTTTAAATTTAAAGCACTAGGGGACTTCCTATATCCTTTCTAAATGCTATTATAAGCTATTTTGAGTTCTTTCTAGGAGAATTTGAGTAATTTTGGTGCAATTTTCTATGTGTACACTTTGTACATTTTGGACTGCATATTTTTTAATTTTAAACCACTATGGGTCTTTTTATATCCTTTCTAAATACTTTTATAAGCTACTTTGATTTCTTTCCAAGAGGATTTGTGTAATTTTGGAGTAATTTTTCATGTGAACACTCTATACACTGAGTATACACCTTTTTTAAAATTTTAAATCACTAGGGGACTTCCTATATTCTTTCTAAATGCTATTATAAGTTATTTTGAGTTCTTTCCAAGAGGATTTGGGTTATTTTGGAGCAATTTTTTATGTGTACACTCTATACACTTTGGAGTGTACACTCTTTTTTTAATTTAAAACCACTATAGGACTTTCTATATCCTTTATACAAGATATATAAGTTGCTTTGAGTTCTTTCTAGGAGGATTTGGGTAATTTTAGAGTAGTTTTTCATGTGTACACTCTAGGGTGTCCACCCTTTTTTTAATTTTAAGCCACTATGGAACTTCCTATATCCTTTCTAAATGCTATTATAAGCTGCTTTAAGTTCTTTCAAGGAGGATTTGAATAATTTTGATACAGTTTTCCATGTGTACACTATGTACACTCTGGAGTGTACACTCTTTTTCTAAAATTTAAACCACTATGGGAATTCCAATAATGGATCTAAATCATATTATAAGCTACTTTGAGTTCATAATTATACATGTTATATAGATTTTCATAATACGTATGTGTGTGTATGTTTGTGCAGGTGACTAAGTCAAAGCATTGGTGCAATGAAGAAGTTGTTATGTCTCATGAATCAATTGTATGCAAACTCCTTGGCACTACTATTCATAATGAAAAGGAGACATATAAACTCTATAGTGATTGTGCACATCAAACTGGAGATTGTTTGGAAGGATCATGCAAGTTATTGGCCAAGCTCAAAGAATTTCAAATCAAAAGATTTTTTATGTGCAAAAGCAAGTTTGAAAAAGGGTCTAATTCTAAATTGTTCAGTTAAATTTTAGAAAATAGATACTAGGACTGATTGTCTTACCATGATTAGATTTTTTATTGATTTAGATGGAAATTGAAAGGTTAAAAATTTATAGAAAGTCATAATCATTCATAAAAATACCTTTCTTAATATTGATCGAGAACGCCTTTTGAATAACAAAATTCAAAATAGCCCTTTCCTTGGTAAACTCAATGATGTTACCAGAGGGCATAAGCTTGATAGAAATGTAATAGTTCCAAGACTTAGAAGCGGCTATCATACATGCAGTAGAAAAGTTGATAATTTTTTTCTCCGTCATTTCTATTGCATACTTTCATTTTCACCACAAAAAAAAAGAATAATATCATTGAAATTGGGATGATCATTGTAGTAGGAGAGATATTGATCATACTCAATATTAGGGAGATCACAATATACATTTGTAGCACTACTTTCATAACTTACTAGCTTTCCCCTGACTTATACTTTATTGTCTTGGTGTGCATTCACAAAGGATTTACGCACCACTGGGATGATGCATGAGTTGTTATCGTTAGGCCAGTTTGAGCCACCCTCACTCCAAGGTTATCCCCTCCACGCTGCCACCGGGATTTTGGAAATTCCTTTCTAAAATTAGGTGCTTGTGAAGGAGAGCATGCTGGTACTGCTCCTCAGCAGCAGCACTACAAAGCGATTGCAATCATTGGATGCCCTTTTCTTGGCCACTACTCTTCTAAGAGGCATGATTAATAGTGGAAATTAGAAAGTAAAAAGAGCTGGAAGAGAATGAAAATCCTTAAGAGAAGGAATCACTTAATGAAAATATTTAATAGTCTAGGCCTCTATTTATAAATTAGGACCTAGCACTGTAGCGCCCAGACCTAGTGTCGAGGCGCTACCCTCTGGGGTTGTTCAACACAGCCTCAACGTCGTGGAGCCCACAGGCAATGCCGAAGTGTTTGTCAACCTATCACATCAATTACGGTGTAGTAAAAAAGATAGATTTAATTATAATACATTTTGTAACTGACACGCACAAAAAGAGCACAACACTATGACCCGACACGATGATGCTCATTAAAATGAGGCTGTTATTTCCCCTTAAAATTTACTACATGTCTATTAGGAATCTTGACTAGCATCGCAATGTTGTTCAAATAATCAACTGACTAATAGTGTCAGCATTGTGACACTACATACGTAGTGTCAAAGGACTAATCCTCCAGTTCATCTACCCCGTGTCATGTCACATAAGCAAAGCTCCACTATCAGAGCATCGTAGTGCTAGATCCCAACACCGAAGCACTGGATCTTAAAATGAGAATTTTATGTACTTCTAATAAAATTCAATTTCTTATTTTTTTACCATACAAACATCACCATGTCTACCCAATATGTGGATAAATCATCTATATGGCAATCCAAAAGGATATAAGTCTAGTTTTACTATTCATTTGCCATGCAAACACCCTAATTTTGGCATTTTCAAAGGGACATAAGCCAACCTTTTGTGTATTCACCATGTGAACATCTATTCATTCTCCATATGAACACCCCATAGTTCATTTTCCATGCGAACAAATTCATATTATTCCACCAAGTGGACAACTCTAATTTTTGGCATTCCGAAGGGATGTAAGCCCAGCCTCCTATTCGATCACCATGTAAACATCTGTCAATTCGCAATGAGATAACCCCATAATTCATTTGCCATGCAAACAAATTCATATCCGTCCACCATGTGGAGAATCTTGATTTTAGTATTTCGAAGGGATATAATCCCACCCTCCTATTCATTCACCACATGAACACTCTTACACCACTTACACTAAAATTTTAAGTCTACTCGAGATACCTAAAATGAGGTAACCCATGGCTACTAATCAGATTCTTTGGACATTATGACTATGTCCTTCTAATGTTGGTAGGTTGCAATAATGTAATCCTAAGATGATGGAACCATGGAATCTTGATCGAGATTACACTTTTATTTTCTACAAGACAGTCATCTAAGCTACACACACTTCTAAGACATCTATTGCATATCAGATATATACTTTTATGTTTATTTCCAACCTTAATCGAGAGTACTCTCTTACTGCAATAAGAGGGGTAATTAACTATAGGCACTTTCATCCATAAAAAGTAGAACCTAGATCAAAATAAACCCTAACATAATTGTTAGGGGAAATTTGGTTGAGTATATATCAATCCGCCTCACAAAAAAATATACTCCTAGCCCATCTCTCCAAAGATGGTGGAGCACATCCTTAAACGTGTTTTTTTCTAAGCAATTAGATTTTTGGTGACTCCGCTGGGGATTATTTCTCTCTCCATATTTGGTTGAAAAATTAGAAAAATAAATGGCATCGTAGGAATATCATGGGTTGTATTTCTTAAATTCTTCAACTCTAGGAACCTGACTTTAGATTTACCCTTAGGCTCAAAATCATCCATGGAAAACTCAAATAGTATGATGACTGTCTGATTAGGAGAGAGATCCACTATCAAATTCCCCTAAGCTATAATTAATACTAGTTCCACTATATCCAATCTAGTTTAGAACAATCTCTGAGGTTGTCCAGTTTCTCTAGCTAGACTAGTGAATGAATTCATACCAAAGGTGTACAACAAAAGAAACAAGTCAACCTTGAATGAACTGAGGCCTGACATAACCTAAAAAGAATATCTATCTTTGATAGTTATCAAATACAACCCACATGTTAAGGGTAAAATGAGTGTCAAGCCCAAATTAAAATCTATCATAGTTAATTCACTTAGCATCATGTCTAAGAAATAGAGCTTGGAAAAAACTACTATCCTAGCTCTCAATAGTAAAAATGATCACGATGCATCTTCTTTCAATACTAAAATGTCCATAAAAGCTCAAAGGAAACAACACCTCTAGTAGAGCTATCGGTCTACCCATTCATACTGATCAGCAAGCTAAGCCACAAGTAGAAGACAACATACCTACATATAATAGCTTTGACTTGTTGAAATGGGTTAAAAGAAATAACCCCGAAATAGTTATAAATAAATCTTTCTGAGACAAACTTACAAGTTCATTATCTCAGAATCAGTCACAATAAAGAAAAATTATTTCTTCTCAAATCTACAAGGTCCTGAAGATTGTCAAAGAAGGATCAGGAAATTAGAGAGCCAGATCACTAAACTAACAAATTCTTACTTCAAAAGGAGTAGGAATATTAAGAAGTATCATTTTGCACATCTTGACCAGAAATCAAGACAATAAAATTGGATAATTAGTGAGCATTGATAACAAGCCATCCAATCAAAAATAATCAAATTACCAATTGTTGAAAGGTCCCGATAATAATATCAAAGAAAACCATATCACCCATGTAATTCTAAACTAGTCGGTGAGCACTAGGGTGTGACATCTGGGACTCATTCTAAGTAATCCATCATTGAGAGGTTCTGACTCATATGAAGAGCCAAAGAATCAAAAGATGTCAAAGAGGAGGAGCCATCATAGATCAACTCCTCTAGATAATTAAGAAGCTGGCTCTCCTATCATTAGTTATAAGCATTGGTCTAAAAAGAACCAGCCAATGGATGATGACATGGATGGTTAACTTTTTTGGGAAGATGAAGATCCCCTAACTAATAAAGAACTGTAAAGTTTAGATCTCTAAGATAATGAAGAGCTTGATCATATGGAGGTCGAGATCATTCACATGGTTGATACTCACCTAAGAAACAAATGTGTAGTGTCCGAACAATAAATCAAGGAGGTTCAATAAGGAAAGCCAAGTCACCAAGTGCTTAGAGGTAAGGCTCAAGTAGAAGTGGAAGTGACTAAAGAACAACATATAGTGTAGCAAGGCTACAATAATAGATGGGTTTCAAATTCCAAAGCAGATACCAAGAAATTAGCCAGCTTAACAACCATCTTAATAAAATGAGCGGGCAAATGAAGGACTTATTTGGTCAGCTTAACCTTATAGCAACAACAACACAACAGATACCAAGTCCCAAGGTTAAGCTTTGAGGTATCTACTGTGTTCCTGATGAAGGCAATTTTTAAATAAAATGAAGGAGCAGATGAAAAAAAATGAGCCTTCTACATCAAAGCCTCATAAGTCAAGAAAAAGAAAGAAAGCTCAAAAATAAAAATCTAAGTCATAAAAATGTTAGATTTTCTAGAGGAGTATGAATAACCTCCTTGAAGATTAGTAAGGTTGGAGGAATATATGCACCATTTACATCTCGACATAGAAGAGCCTAAAGAAGATGTAAAAGAAACATGTCAAATGATAAGTATGGTTACAATTTCTATTGATTTTGAAGAAGAGCTATGTTTTCCCAAAGAAAGGCCTATCGAACCAAAAAATAAGCAGGCTTTAAGAAGTTATGACCTGAATCAATAAGTATTTTTGAAATTCATGAAGACTTTAGGAACCCCAAAGAGTTAGATAGCTCAGAAACTTTTTCTGATGAAGAAAGCCAAGCATAAGAGGTAATATAGTTGCAATTAAGGAGTGGAAAAAAGATTCACCCATCTTGACAATAGAAAGCTAATGAAAAAGGTAAAGAAATTTAAATTAATGAAGATGCCTTACCTCCACCACAAGCTAAACCCCAAAAGTCTACCAAAATAGTAGTAGACTATAATGTTCCGGCACACTTACATAAGTTTTATGCTCTTATAAGTATATATGATACTCTCATTCTATCCCAGGATATACGAGAGACCTTAATAAAAGCCTTATAAAGCCCAGAATAATATGAAGCCTTTTTGGCTAAAGAGAGGATGAAAGAAGATCATATCTTGCAAAAGCCAGAAACTATCACTTTCAATGATAAAGACTTATTACTCAGAATAATTGAACACAATTGACCTCTCTATGTTATGGATAAAATTAATTCTACACAAGTAACGAGAGTGTTGATTAACCTAGGTGCTTCAATTAATCTCATGACAGCCAAGACACTTAGGGCATTAGCTTTGGTGCTTGATACCTCAACAAGAGCACAATATTTTATATGGTTTCAATGAACAAGGGCAGCAAACCTTAAGGTCCATTATTCTGCCCATACACTATGGGGAATTATATACAGAAGCTAAATTTCATATGATTGAGGCCAAAGTTGCATATAAGGCACTCCTAGGTAGGCCATGGATTCATGAGTATGGTATAGTACCCTCAACTATTCATCAATGCATGAAATATATCCAAAATGGTGAAGAACATCAAATTGATGGAGATATGAATCCATTCTTGATACATGAAATCATGATCTAATATGACACCAAGTACTATATCCCTAAGAAAAATGAAGAGGTTAACACCCAAAAGAAAAAAACTCCATATATCAAACTAATGTTAAAGAGTGGTGATTCAAAAAGTAAAATTACTAATGAATCAAAACAACTCAAGGTAATTCCCCACCTTAGTAGTGATACTGAAGGGGATGAAGAAGAACTAGTATTTATGAGGGCCTCAACTAGTCAAAAGAAAGAAGAGGCTAGTATTAGTGGTGTGACCAAACAATTAAAAGAAATACACATATCTCTAATAAGATTGTTTGAGTCATAAGTTTCTGATAAGGCTATGAAAATAATGCTAATACCAAAAGTACATATAAAAGCTGTATAAACTCCAAGGAGAAAAGAAATAGAATAATTAAAAATATTCTATGTTCCTCCTATAAGGGGTTACAAAGATCGTGGAATCCTCTTCTACAAAGTTGAAGAGTGAATCACATATTCCACACAAGAATTATTTATAAAAGACAATTTTGAGGAAGAAGATGTTTCAATCATCATTCTTCAATACTTTTCATCAACTCTAAAGAGGCTAGTTAGAAATAATGTCCATCCATCACAATCGAATGCACAAGCTTGATTGTTCAAAAGGCTATGGCAAAGGGGATAATGTTTAGAGTTCCATAGGATATAAAAAATTCACTACATAAGAATTATGATATAATCCTTCATCAAATTCCCAATGAGCTCATGCTATACCATATCTAATAAAGAAGTAATTTCCTTTGAAACCACAAGTCTATAAAGAGGTACCTCATAGGGGAATGAAAATGTGCCTAAAGACAAATTAATAATTGACCTCAAAGAAGCCCCAAAAAAATTTGAAGAAGGCAATCAAGCCACTATTGATGAACTTCAAGAAATTAACCTAATTACTGAAGAAGAGCCTAAATTGACGTTTATTAGTTCTAACCTCACATCAGAAAGGTTGGATGAATTAAAAGCACTGCTCAATGAATATAAAGACTACTTTGCATGGAATTATAGTGAAATACTAGGTTTATCGCCATATGTAGCTATGCATAAACTGGCTATTAAATATGATGTACAGTTAGTAAAGCAAGCATCAAGGTGAATGCGATTAGAAATTAAAGAACAAGTAATCACTAAAACCAAAAGCTCATCGAAGCAGGGTTCATCTGGGAAAAAAATATGCTTACTGGATTACTAATATTACTCTAGTAAGAAAAGAGAAATGGGTAGATCTTAGTTTGCATTGATTTTCAAGACTTAAATAAAGAATGCCTAAAAGATGATTTCCTATTACACAATGCAAAACTGATGGTGGATAATACGTCCAAATATGATATGTTCTCTTTCATGGATGGATCATCGGGCTATAATCAAATTAAAATGGATCTAGAGGATGAGAAGCATACATCCTTCTGGATGCCAATAGGCATATATTGCTACACCGTAATGCCATTTGTCTTGAAACATGCGAGTTCCACTTATTAGAGAGCGATGACTCGCATCTTTGATGATCTCATACATAAGTATGTAGAGTGTTATGTCGATGATCTGATTGTTAAAAGCACAACACAAAGTGAGCATATAACTAATTTAAGGATCGTATTTAATAGGATTCATAGTTTTAATCTAAAAATGAATCCTTTAAAGTGTGCTTTTGGTGTGACCTCTAGAAAATCTCTAGAATTTATTGCACACCATAGAAAGATTGAAATCGATCCTTCTAAAATAAAAATAAATATAGAAATTCCACCACCTAAAACTTTGAAATAATTATGCTCCTTGCAAGGTATACTGACTTATATTAGAAGATTTATTTCTAATATTTTGGGTAGATGCTAGCCTTTTGCTTGATTAATAAAAAAAAGATGCACCCTTTATATGGGATGATGCTTGGCAAGAAGCAATATTTATTGCATCCCCAATCTTAAAGACCAATTATAAACCATTGATATTATATATGGTAGCCCTAGAAGAATCACTAGGAGCTCTACTAGCACAAAATGTTAAAAAAATTTATGACACCAGATAGAAGTTAAGAATTTTTTATTTGGATGATCAAATGCACCATTAAGTAAATATATTATCTCAAAAGATAAATATGTTATCTTATAATGGATTCAATCTTTTAATAAAAGACTCATAAGGCTAAAGGGTCTTTGATGTACTTGAGATTTTTCTCCTGAACTATATAGAATATAGAGCAGGGTTTATTTTAAACTAGGTTCATGGTTTCCTATAAGGGTAAGTCCTCTTAGTTAATTACATATTAGGAATGGAGGACCTATTCCTAAGAATACTCTGAATTAAAAAATAAGGTATTATTTTTGTGAATTTCTAAGCTGGTTTCCAAAGGAAATAATATATTGGAATTTCAATTGGGAAAGATCTAAAGTGGAAAGGCTTATTTTTGGGAGACAAACGAGATTAAGTAGGAAATGCCTGTTGATACTAGAATGTCTAATATGCATTTAAACTTTCCTACCATTAGGCTTTAAATTTTGAAATTTTATTTAGATTTTGAGTTGACATTTTATTAAAAATCTAGGACTTATATTCTAACAACATAAGACTACAAAATGCCTAGAGTTAGAGATTTACTCTGAGGAGGATGCTTATCATAGTAGACACAAGTCAGATGCTCAACCTAGTTTCATTTTTTGGAATTATCAACCATTCCTCTCATTTGAGTGAATAAACCTACCCCTAACTCTTCTGGACGTATAACCTACCTAGAAGGGTTGCTAGCTAACACCACCCAGCATTTTAAACTGGATGCCAAGTCTCATGCAAGACTATTGTATTGTAGAAAAGAATCTAGGAACTTAGACTCACTCCCTAATCCTTAAGATCATGTATGGTATGATATGCACTAACTGATGCATATTTCTAGCTTTTAAATATTTTTACTCATGATTCATTTAAGGTCTTGGGGTATGCATTTTTATGCTTAAATGACATGCAATTAAAAGTGGTCATGGGACAAATCAGTAAGAGAAGGCAGAGTTCTTCAAGAAGGCGGTCATCCTTAAAGGTCCCCCTTATGTGCAATGGGTGAAGTGTCTAATTCAAGAACTTAGAATAATTTGCTAGCATGGTTCACGAAGCTAATTATTTGTAATTGATTTTAAGTTTTTCCTAGAGTTTTAATTAATGTGAAGTTTTGACTTTCTTTATTTTGTGTTTGAGTTGATTAGAATTAAATTGGATAGAAAATTTAGTTTTCCTAAAAACCTAATTGTCCAAGAATCCATCATAGAAAACACATCACATAAAGAAATCTAGAAAAGTAGGTTGATTCTATTGCGCACCCAAAATAAATCAAGCAAATTTTAAATTAAAGAATAGGCCAATGTGGTAGGGTAGCACCGTACACCTTGAAAGAAAGAAAAAATGGACATCCAAGCTTTGTCCTTATACAGCCTAACCTAAAACTAAATTTTTATGGGTCTTCTTTCTAAGACCATCTCCTTCTTCAGGGACCTCCATTGGGTTTATAGGGGACCTCTGCACCTATTTATTGGTAGGGTCAGTTCCTGCTAATCTTAAATCCCATAAATCTTAACCTAATTCTAAGCTCAAATTTACATTTTAAATTCAAAAATAAATCTTAAACCATATAAAATAGATGTTAAGAAAATACAAATACATAATATAGTATATATATATATATATATATATATATATATATATATATATATATATATATATATATATATATATATATATATATATATATATATATATATATATATATATATATATATATATATATATATATAGCATAGCATTAGCTTTTGCTAATCTCTTATTAAAGCTATGAAGGACTTAAGAATATGTAAGAAAACAATATTTATAATTTATGATAACAAATTTTTAGCATAGCCTAAGACATTAGTTCTAAAAATAATGTTCTACCGTCCAATCTAACTGGCAAATAATCCTAAACATGTAATCTAAAATAGTACAACACAAACACATACATCATGTCACATCATAGAATATCACAGAATATCACAAATCGACCTAACCTAAGTCTAGGGTCTGTGACCAAAAGATCTAGTGTGTGAGAAAATAGGCTTGTGTGGCAAGACTTTGTGAGGCCTTTTCTAATTTTAAGTTTCAATTCAAGTTTTAAAATTTATTTGATTTACCTTTGGATGGTTTCAATTCAAATGATTTAATAATTTGTGATTTATGTTTTCATTTTTTTAAAATTCATTTTTATGTTAAAGTAAAATTTAGGTTTTCAGGAATGAAGAATAAAATAGATTCCACTTTTGGGTGGAACCCATTCCATTCAACATCCTAAATCTTAATAGAATGAAATCTTCACCCTAAGATGAAGATTCATCCTAAAGATCTAACTAAGATCCTAAGTATCTTAATTAACCTCTTTTTAATTTATTTAAATGATTTAGGTTTGAGTTTAATTTGGATTAATATTTTAATTTTATTTTTGACATTTAATTCTTCTTTCCATTTCTTTGATTTGATTAAATCTTTTTTGCCTTAACTTATTTTCAATTTGAATTGGTTTATTATTTTGTTTCATGAAATCTCATTTAATTATGTTTAATTAGTTTGAATTATGTTAACCTAATACAATTAGGTTAATGTTTTAATTCACTCTTAGCTTGCATTGATTATATTTTAAGATTTCATTAATTAGTTGATTATAAATTTAATAGATTATTTACTTTGAGGCATAATTATATTTTGCATTTTTAATGATTTTCATTAAACCTTAAGTTTGTAATTAACCAAATTCTTTGATTTAGAATGCTCAAAAATTATTTTTAGGTTTTCTGATGTTGATGAAGATGTTTCAAATTACTTTTGTAAATTTTATGATTTTGTGATTTTTTTAATTTATTATTTAGTTTATATTAACCTAGAGACTTGGAAATTCAATAAATCTCAATCTGAAGGTCAACTGGTTTGAAATTTTTATGGAAAGTAGGGTTCCATACTAATTTGATATTTTCAAAGTTTTATTTTAATCTGATGCATGATTAAAGTGTAATTAAGATTTTAATTATTTTATTAAAACTTAAATTAAGTTTAATTTAAAAGGAATTACTTAGGGGTTTGATCTTTTCTAAATTTCTCTCTGAAAAAAGCATCCATAAATGGTTTATCTAGATTTTTTTTGAAATTTTGATTGATTTATTATCATTTACTTAAGTTTAAGTTAATTAATTGAATTAATTAATTTAATTATTACTAAACTAAGCCATTTTATGATTTATTAAGTTTCAGTGGATTGCATTGGTGTGTTTAAGTTCATTATGGTTTATTATGATAATTTTTAAAGTGATTTGATCAATTTTCATGATTTATTTCATTTAATATTAATTTATTTTATTGACATTAAGGTTTGGAGTTTGAAATTTAATATCTTCTAATTTATTTTGAGATAAATTCTATAAATTTTTTCTAAAGTGTATTTTCACCTCAATTTTAATTCCTCAAAGTTTCATATTAATTGTATTAATGGTTTATGATTAATTTGAGTTTATTTATTTTCATTAAAAGTCACATTAATCCAAAATTACCTAAAATTAATTGGGAATTTTGGGTTTAATAGATTTTACTCACTTAGATGAATTCATAGAGCCCTTAACTGCATTTTTTTTTGAATTTATATTTTATTTTATATAATTTTTTAGAATTTTTGCTATTTTTAGTATTTATTTAATTCAAAAAATGAGAAATTCTCGTTTTAAATGGTGGCACCAACAAGGCACTACTGGCCCACGTGTGTCCACCAGAATCCCATGTCAAAAACAGCCACACAGAATGATCTACGACCGTCCGATCAAAGATCTAACAGTCACAATCTCACTCATGGTTCCTATAGGGATTTAATCAAATCATTTAGCTAAATCATGACCATCCATTCAAAATAGAAGGAATGGATAACGGGGATTATCTCCCTTTCCTTTTACCGAAGAAATGAGGATCGTCTATTAAATCCAGCCAATTTTTGATGATCGGAGTGACAAAATCATGTGATTTTGATTAAAAATCGATCAAGAATCAATTTGTAATCAATTAATACAATTCGATCCCATTAGGAATCAAATTCTCTTCACAAAGGATAAAAAAATTGCTAATGGGGTCGGTTGTGAAGCATACCTCATCGGCAGCAATCCTCAGTTGTCATGCTTCAAGCACCTTTGGCTTGATGGGATGAAGCCATGGATGTGATTTGGTGGATTGCCTCCCCAACATACATCATGGAGACCACCTCCTGGCCATTTTCCATTGGTTTTGGCCATTCTTTGGCTCATCGATGGTGTACGAATCAAAAGAAGATTCATTTTAGGTCACCTTGACCCCATAGAATGTGTATGTCACATCCAATTTGGGGGAGAATTGTATTCCTCCATTTGGATCCTTGGCCGAGGGGTTGACCATCATATTTGACCAAATTATGCCTTGCTGGCGGTGATAGGTCTGAGGAATGCTTCATTTCTCCTTCTCTTCACCTTAAGAATGCGTAGGACTGATTATATTGAGGAGAAAGAAGCTCTTTCCCATCCTTCTATACATGGATGAGAGCCATGTGTGCAAGCTTTTAGGTGGCCAGAATCCAGCTACTGGTGGCGAGATGCTTGACCAAAGGGTTGGTTTGATCCCTCTTAACCTTGTGAGTGTGTTGGGATGAGGTTCTTGAGGGGAGGATGCCTTTTCCTCCCCTTTGTTTCTTTGGATGAGAGCCTCTTCATGGGAGATAATCTCTTGCTCTCCTTTGTTATCCCATAGATGAAACCAAGTCTTATCCTATTTTTTACCTCTTTGTAGCTATCAACTAATTAGAAAAAAGCCTAAACAAGTTGAAGCCAAGAGATGGATGAGTTATGGAGGAGGGGAAGTAGGATTTTCCTTCATTGCTTTTTGATTCCTTCTCCCTTTACATGGTTTCCACCTCATCCCTTTGATTTCTTCTTTATGATTTTTGGCCTCACCACCACAGCCCTTTAGCTTAAATGGATGATTTATGAAGTTTTAATTTGATAATATTCTTTTAGGTTTTGAGTTAATTTTCCATCTCATTTCAATTTATTCTGTTTAGGCTTAAATGGGTTAAGTTTGATTTCAATTGGGTTCAAATGACCCATTTGGTTTAATTAAATTTTATTTGGACACCAATCATGCTTGATTACATATAAAGAGTAATTTAGAATGACTCATTTTAATTGGTTTGATGTTAATTTAAATTTTGGCACATTTGACCCAAATTTGGCTTAATGGTTTAATCTTGAATCCATTAAAATAAAATAACCAATTTGATCAAATTAGACCTAGTGATGGGTTGGATTATATTTCATAATCTTTTCCAAATGATTTTGAATAATCAAATTGAGTTGATTTCAATTTGATTTTGGTTTGAACCCAATAGGACTCATTTAGGCCCATTTAGACCAAGTGGTCTAATTACTCAAGGCCTAAATAAATTTTAATTTCTTTAGATTCATGTTTATATATGTTTACTCTATCATTGAGACCATTTGGAATGATTTTATTTGGTAAAATTTTAGTGGATTCACCTTTGACTTGGTGGGACCAACATAAGTTAAATCTATGTCAAAAGGGTTGACTAGATTTGACTTTGATTTGGATTTAGATTCATTCATTTGATTTAATTTGATTTTGTTTTAATTTATTTATATTTTAGGTTAATTTTGTTTGAATTTCTTTTGGGTTTAATTTATTTTGTGCTTAAATAGGGTAAATAAGTTAACCATCTTAATTACCTTACTTTAAACTCAAGTTTCAAGTAAAATATGTTTGATTTTTGTTTATGTTTATGTTTGAGATTTGGGTTGAGTCTACCTAAACCTAGTAGGATAGACCAAGCCCAAGGAGGATGCACTTGGTCACTAGGTACAATGTTCTAAATGCTTAATTTGGGGGCTCCTAATTTAAGATTAAGTGTCCTAATTACTAATTAAAAAAAATATGTTAACCTCATTCAAAAAATAAGATCAACACAAAAAATGAAGAAGGAAAGGAAAATGCCCTATATTATATAAGTCGACATTTAATAGGAGCTTAAATATAATATTCTCCTATTGAAAAGCAGTGTTTGGCATTAATATTTGCTGCTAAAAAATTACGCATTATATGTTCTCTCATAAGATAACATTAATATCTAAAGTTGACCCAATCAAATTTTTGGTGAGAAGGTCCACCTTAATAGTTCACTTGGCTAAATGGACTATCTTATTATTGCAATTTGATATAACATATGTTCCACAAAAGGCTATAAAAAGACAAGCCTTGGCTGACTTTTTAGTTGCTTATCCCTTATCGGTAAACTCCCCACTTAATGATGAGTTTCCTGATGAATAGATTTTTGAAGTTGAAAAAGCTTAGCAACCATTAGGATGGGAGCTTTATTTTTATGGAGCTTCGTCTTTAAAATCAGCTAAACTGCCTAGCTTACCTATAGTACAAGTCATAATCAGCCTGATATTCGTGACACCGCAAGAGGGTATATTGCGATATTCATATAGTCTTACTGAGCCTCAAACTAATAATAAGGTCAAATATGAAGCATTAATTGCATGCCTAGAGCTACCAATTAATATAAAAATTAAGAAGCTTCATATTTATAGAGATTCCCAACTTATAATCTAACAAATAATTGGGACTTTAAAATAAATAAGCTAGAATTAGTGCTTTACCATAAACATGTCTTAGAGCTTTTAAAATAAATCCCTAAAGTAATCATCACAAGGGTGTTGCATTGAGATAATGGCAAGGCCGATGCATTAGCTAAATTATCTAAGGAAATGATGGACCCTCAAGGAAATCCAATTACATTAACAGTCCAAAATAGACTAGCATTAGCTCCAACATCCTACAAGCCATTAAACCTAAAGAAAGTCAAGAAGTCATGTCATGATAGAAGAAGATGACTGGCAAGAATCATTCATCACTTATCTTAAAGGTGGTGGACTACCAAAAGATAAATCAAAGGCTCATCAAATTTCATAAAGAGTGTTACGGTATACTCTTATAAATGACACATTAAATAGGAGCGTGTTTAACCAAATGTGGCTGTGATGCCTAGGACTAGATGAAGCCAAGATAATAATGACTGAAGTTCATGAAGAATTATATGGAGCACACCAATCTAGCTATAAAATAAAAATCAAAATTAAACGAATGGATATTGCTGGCTTAGCATGGTTCAAGACTACAACAAATAAGCTAAAAGATATCATCAATGTCAAATACATGCAAAAGCACTACATCGACCACCCAATACCCTACACCCGATAATAGCATCATGGCCATTCGAAAGCTGGGAACTAATATAATAGGTCTAATAGATCCTCCATGATCTAGAGGATATCGCTTCTTTCTAGCTGCTACTGTTTATTTCTTAAAATGTGCAGAAGCAATCCCATTAAGAGAAGTTAAACCATTTGATATAGTAAAGTTCTTTCGAGACCATATTGCTTATAGATTCAAAATATCTTGATGAATTATATCGGATAATGGAACTACCTTCAAGAATATCAAAGTCTATCATTTTATTGCAAAATATAAGATAAATTGGCGATATTCCTTGATATATAATCCTAGAGCTAATGGTTTGGCAGAGGCATTTAACAAAATGCTAATTAACCTGCTTAAAAAAATTCTTTCCAAGAATAAAAGAGAATGACACGATAAATTAATAGAAGCATTATGGGTACATCGAATCACTTATAGAATTGCTACACAAGAAATATCATATTCTTTAGTTTTCATAGTAGAAGCAATACTTCCCCTCAAAGAAAAATTAGCTTCACTTCACATAGCAGTTCAAAGCAAACTTTTAATAAAAGAAAATATTTGAATATGATATGAAGAGCTTGAAGCTTTAGATGAAATATAAATATAAGCCCAACAAAGTCTAGAAATAAATAAAGTAAGAATGGCTCAAGCTCATGACCATATGGTTTGCCTAAGAAGCTTCAAAATAAGTGAACTAGTATTGGTATGAGGAAGGCTCATCATTCCACATCAATGAGTTGGTGGAAAATTTGATCCAAATTGGGGAGGGACCATATATCATCGAAAAAGTATATGAAGGCGGAGCTTATTAGCTTATTGATACAAAAGGCATCAGGCCCATGCCCGCTATAAATGGATAATATCTCAAAAGATATTATGTGTAACTGTGAATGAAATATTCTCATTCAAATGAGAAATTCCTCATTAACATGAGGTAATTTTATATATCTTAAAAAAATAAGATGTCTTACAAAGAAAGATCTACTATCAAAAGGAAATGTTGTCCAATCAAGCAAAACTAAACTAAGATCCATCATGCCCAAAGGGGTTGGATTAGATCCACCATGCCCAAAGGGGTTGGATTCAAAACCACAATTTAGATTTTATTATACCCAAAAGGGTCGAATCTAAGTTAAATCAAAATTCATCATGCCCAAAAGAGCTAGATCAGATCCACCATGCCCAATGGGGTTGGATCCAAAACCTCAATTTAAATTCCATTATACTCATAGGGGTTAGATCTAAATTAAACTAAGATCCATCATGCCCAAAGGGGCTGGATCATACCCACCATGCCCAAAGGGGCCATATTTAAAATCTCAATTTAGATTTCATCATACCCAAAGGGGTCAGATTTAAATTAAACTAAGATTCATCATGATTAAAGGGGCTGGTTCAAACCCACCATGCCCAAAGGGGCTGGATTTAAAATCTCAATTTATATTTTATCTTACCCAAAGGGGTCAGATCTAAATTAAACTAAGATCCATCATGCCCGAAGCTACTGGATCAGATCCACCATGCCTAAAAGGATCAGATTTAAATCCACAGTTTAGATTCCATTATACCCAAAGAGGTCAGATCTAAGTTAAACTAAGTTTCATCATGCCCAAAGGGCCAGATCAAATCCATCATATAAAATGGGGTGAAATCTAAATTTAAATTTAGATTCTCATATAGTAAAGAGGAGCAAGTTTAAATATAAATTTGCATAAAAATTAAATTAGAAAATCTCACACACATAGCTCATGTATAAATTTAGATATTACTACTGATTTTTAAGACTCTTAAAAGCTATATGCTTCTCTATTCTAGATATATTACATGTTGATTACAATGTTTATCAAGAAAATACAAAATGATATGACTTCCAGTGAGCCTACTAAATAGTAGATATGGGCTATTATTGAAGCCCATGATCCACGTGGTACAACCAGATATAGGATAGGTTATCATGACACCAAGATATGTTAAGAGGAAGAGATATTTTTGAAGACTTGTTTATTCGATCATCATGTCTCCCACTATCCAACTCATAGTCTGTAGCTGGCTATGACCCAAATGACTAGATAACCAATTTGTCGAGCAGTTGCAACTACATTCATTAACACCAAATCACTAAGTATGAAATACTTCTCCATGTCCTTGCAATTGTAGCAATGCTTTGATAAGAACTTGCTCCAATAGGTCAAGTATAGTTTCCAAGGATTTTGTGTTTGATTTCTCCCACTCGGTGTTGTCTTGTTTAAGCTCAATAGTTTCCATGACCCTTTTCTATTTAACTTATACTCAAGGGGAAACTTCTGTTCCATGTGATGAGAGCCAAAGTATGATAAGTAAGGCATCAGCCCACTTTTTCTTAGTTCCTTCAATCTTTTTCTTTAAAAGATTGAGAATCTTCTTATTTATCACTTTTATTTGACCATTAGTCTAAAGGTGATTCATTGAAATGAATTTAAGGTGGATTCCTTAGGACTCACATAACTCCTTTGGTTGCTTGTCAGCAAGCTGAGGGTTATTGTCTATGATGACCGATATAGGTAGGACATACCTGTTGACCTCATTTTTGGACAAGATTAACACCATTTTTAAAAATAATAAATATGACACCTAATCCAATATTAGGTGCCTCTTAATTAGGCACCTAGGACACTACACCTAGTGACATAATGCATTCTTCTTTGGTTTGATCTAATCTAGTGGGATTAGGTGGACTCAACCCAAAACTCGAACATAAACAAAGAATTAAATTAAACACATTCCACTTGAAATTTGAATCCATTTAAGTTTATGGCAAGGTGATTAAGGTGGTTAACCTAATTACCATATTTATGGTCAAAATTAATTAGATTCAAAGAAATCCAAATAAATCAAAACAAATTCAAATCAAATCAAATAAAGAAACTAAAGCCAAATGAAAGTCAAAGATGGTCAACCATTTAACATGGAGTTGACTTATGTAGGTCTCACCAGGTCAAAGATCAACCCACCAAAATTTGATCAAAGCAAATTATTCTAAAGGATCCAAATGATTAAATAAACATGTTTAAATATGAATGAAATAAATCCAAAACTAATAAGGTCTCCAATGGGTTAATTAGACCACTTGGACTAAATTAGCCTAAATGAACCTTATTCAAATCCAAATCAAAACCAACTCATATTGATTGTCCAAAATTATTTGAAAATCATAATTAGACAGAATACAACCAATCGTTGAGTCTAATTTGACCAATTTGATCATTTGACCCAAATGGATCCAACTTAACTCAGTAAGGCCAAATTATGTCAAATGGGTTAAAATTGAATCATTTCTAATCACTTCAAATCATCTCACATGTGATTAAATATGATTGGAGTCCAAACATAATTTAATTTAGTCAAATTGGTCATTTGACTCAATTGGACTAAACTTAACCTATTTAAGTCAAAATAAGTCAAGTTGAAATAAAATTAAAATTTATTTGAAATCCAAGGAAATCAATATATTTAAAATATTATAAATCATCAAATAAACATATCGAACTTAAATTAAAAATTAAAAATACCATTCAAACTAAAGAAATCAACTTGACCTAATTAGGCCCAAAGAGTTAAACCTAGCTCAAATCATATCAAACCTCACATGGAGTGGGGTACTTGAACTTCAAATTATCCATTAAACAATCAACAATGATTGGAACTCAAATCAAAAGTTAATTAATCAAAAGAAACATAATTAAATCACTTCAAATCAATTCAATCCCAAATGGATCTAATGTGGACATTTGGACTCAAGCCCAAGCTAATAACATTGGAATGCATCTAAACCCATCCTAAACTGAGTCTAAAGTGATTGGCAGCCAAAACTAAGAAAATTTAGAAGGTCCAATCCATCCAAAAGGAGGAATATGCTATGGAAAGAAAGGAAGAAGCATGAAGACAAACCTTGTTCCTAATCCACTTCCTCTCTTCCATACTTTATCCATCTCCTTACATTAGCTTATTTGGACTCTCTCCAATCAGTTAACCACCCCTTGGAGCTAGCCTTCAAGGGTGGTATTCAAAGAGCCAACCACGGTATACTCCATTTCCATGAAAAAACATGCCATTGATCTCCATGAGCTAGCTCACAACAAAGGAAAGAAAAGGGAGGAGGAGGCTTCCTCCCCTCAAGGAATGCATTCAAACACACTCACAAGGGAGGGATAAACTAAGTCAACCCCTTGGCCATGGATTCTGACCACCTAAAATCTTCTACATATGGTTCTCAGCCAAGCATGGGAAAAGAGGAAGGAGGCTTCCTCTAGCCAATTTGATCATCCCAACACATTCAAGAGGCAAAAAGAAGGAGAAACAAAACTTTCCCCGAACCTCCCACCCCCAGCAAGCTAAAATTTAGCCAAAGCTAGCGACTAAACTCTTAGCTAAATATGAAATCGAGGGAGAGTGATTCACCCCCTAAATTGACCCTTCCTAGACGTTCTGTGGGTAATAATAAACTCAAATGAGCCATTGTCCAACCCTCTCACCATTGGTGAGCTAGAAAACCATCAAACCTAAAGGCAAGGTGGCAAATTTTGGTCTCCATGATGATCCATGGGGAGGCAAGACATGAAGCGTCTCCCAAAGCCTTGCCACATCCCCGTAAAGGTGCTTGAACCACGGTGGCCATTGAGGATCGACGCCAGTGAGGTATGTGTTCAAAATGACCACCTTAGCATTTCCATTTGGTCCTTTATGAAGGGAAGTTGATCTCAAGTGAGATCAAGACATATAGATCGATTGCAAATTAATCCTTGCCAATTTTGTAATAAAAAATGTGTTGAAATTCCCCTTAGATGACTAAAATTTGTCCTTAAAATGTGGACGATCCGCGCTTCTCGCTGGCAAGAACAAGGGAGAAATCTTCGTCGTTCATTCCTTCTGCTAGGAGCGGACACCTTAGAGATAGTTGCTTGTTTGATTTGAATCCTATTAGAACCATGGGCAAAATTGTGTATTTGCATTGTCCCTGTCGCTTTTGACATGGGATCTACGTGGATCTCACATGGCCCAATGGCGCCACACCATGTGGCAATCAGCGCCGCATGGTGCTGACCATTTAAAATGGGAAATTCTCGATCTTTAGAATTAAATAAATATTAACAAAATTAAAAAAATTAAAAAATCATAGAAACTAAAATAATCAACAAAAAAATACAATTAAAGGGCTCTATGGATTCATCTTAGTGAGAGGAATCCATTAAACCCAAAATCCTCAATCAATTTTGGGTAATTTTGTGTTTAAATAAAAATATTAATAATTAAATTAAACTCAAACCACTCATCCGATTAATTTGAAACTTTAGGGAAATGAAATTAGGGTTAAAATTCACCTCAGGTAAGTTTTTCATGATTTATTGGAAAATAAATCTAAAGATATGAAATTTCTATCTTTAAACCTTAATTCTGACAAAATAAATTAATATTAAATTACAAAAATCATGAAAATTTATGAAAATAATTTAAATCATCATAATAAACCATAATGAACTTAAACGCTTCATTAAAACTCTTTAAAATCCAATAAACCATAAAGTGGCCTAATTTGATGATTAATTGAATTAATTTTTCAAATAAATTAATCTGAACTTAGAAAAATCATAATAAATCAGCCAAAACTCCAAAAGTTTTATATGAACCTCTATGGATGCATTTTCCAGAGAGGAACATAAGAAAGATAAAATCCATAATTATTTCTTTTTAATTTAAGCTTAATTTATGTTTTATTAAAATAATTAAAATCTTAATTAACCTAAAATTACACATATAACTATTGTGGAATTTTAAGGAACATAAGTTGGCAAGGAACCCACTTGCTATAAATATTTCAAACTCAAATTCCCTTTGGATATGCAGTTATGGAATTTCCAATCTTTAGGTCAATATAATTGAAATAATAAATCAAAAAATCATGAAAATTATAAAAATTCATAAAATCAACTTAAAATATTTTAATTAACATTGGAACACTTGAAGAGAAATTTTTAACCCTATGAAGTTAACATATTTGATTAATCATACACTTAGGGTTTAATGAAATAAAGAAAATAAAAAAAAATAAAATCTTAAGTTAATAACTTATGAAACTCATGACAAAGCAATCAATTAATTAAAACCATAACTCATTAACCTCTAAATTTCATATTCAAATATGGAATTTGTCAACATAAGAAAAACTTCTTAAGTCCATTTAAGTTAATGAATAATATAATTTCAAATATAAATGAAAGTGGTTAATAAAATCAAGTAAATCTAAAATAACTTAGAAATTTGAAATGGCCTACGTTAAGTTTGGTGCCTAAAATAGCCTAAGTCTCCTAGGTTATAAATTGATAAACAAAATTTCATCTAAGAGATTAAATTAATTAATGAAATCTTAACACCTAATAAAATCAAATCTTAAATTTAGGATGAATCAAATCATTTGAAGGAAGTAAACATTAAATTAATGAATGAAATTAATTCAACTAAATGCAAACAAATTAAATAATTCAAACACATGAAAAATGAACATTTATTCAAAAAAAAAGAAAACCAAAACATTAAATGAATCAAATCATTTGAAAATAAATAAAATCAAGAAATAATTAATTAAAATAAAAGAAATGAAAAGAAGAATAAATCTTAATTAAATTCCAAAATAAAATTAAAACATTAATTAAACCAAATCCAACTTAAAGCGATTCAAAAGAGGTTAATTAAGACATTTAATATCTTAAGTTTGACCCCATTAGAATGAATCTTCACCTTAAGGTGAAAACCTCATTCTATTCGAAATTAGAATGCTGAATAGAATGGGTTCCACCCAAAGTGGAATTTATTTTATTCTTCATTCTTGAAAACTTAAATTCAACTTCAACATAAAATAAATTGAAAATGGAAAAGAAATCACAAATAAATTAAATCACTTAAATTGAAACCATCCAAAGGTAAATTAAACAAACTTTGAACCAAAAATCAAATCTAAATTAAAATAAGGCCTAGTATAATCATACCACACAAGCCCATTTTTCTTCACACAGTAGATTATTAGGTCATCAACCCTAGACTTAGGATATGTTGATGTTCTATGATACTTCATGATGTCATATGAACTATTTTTTATGTTTTATGGTGTATTATTTTAGAATGGATGACTAATATTGCTTGCTAGCTAGTCTGATTACTAGGACATTTTTTTAGGCTAATATTATTTTTAATAGGGGGTTATGCTTGAAGGGGCCACTATCATAAAATAAAAAAATGTTGTTTTCTTGTAGGTATGCTTAAGTCCCTAAGCATAGCGTAATAAGATAGGTGGGCTTGGAAAACAACTAATGCTAAGCCTGTATATTTGTAAATATAACTGATGGAATACTATTTGTATTCCCTAATGTTTATTTTGTTGGGTTTAGAAATTTTATTTTTTAAAATTTTAAATGTAATTTGAGCTTAGAATTAGGTTAGGATCTATGTGATCTAGGAATGGTAGGAGCTAACCTTACTAGCTGGTGGTCCCTTATGAACCTTTGGAGGTCTCTAAAGAAGGAGACGATCATGGAGAAAGACCCATAGATCTAGACTTTTAGTTCTAGGTTGGGCTGTATAAGGGCAGAGTTTGACTGCCTTTTTTTTTCTTTCAGAGTGTACAATGGTACTTGGCTGCACTAGCCTATTCTTTTAAATTAAATTTGGTGTGATTTATTTTGGGTGTGTAATAGAATCAACATACTTTTCTAGGTTTCTTTTAGTATTTTGTTTCTGTGATGAAATGTTTGGACATTAGGCTTTTAGAAAAATTAAAATTTTCTACCCAACTTAAATCTAAATAACTTAAATAAAAATAAATAAATTCATAACTTCATACATAAATTAAAGCCTTAGGAACAACTTAAAAGCAACTAGAAACAACTAGCTTTTATGAACCATGCTAGCATATTATTCTAACTCCTTGAATTGGGCTCTTCACCCATTACCGATAAGGGACATCTATCCTTTGAAGATGACCACCAATTTGGCCCATGACTATTTCTAACTGCATCTCATTGTTGGCATAAATTACATACCCCAAAGGCTTTAAATGAATTATGAGTCTAAACTTTTAAAAGTTGAAAATTGTTGTATTAGTTGTGTGCATATCATACCAGACATGGTCTTAGGGATTAGGAAATGAGTTTAGATTCCTATATTATTTTCTAAAATGTAATAGCCCAGCCATCTTACATAACATAAAGATTGACATTATGGATTTAAAAATTTGCTTAAGTAGTGTTAACTGATAGCCCTTCCAGGTGGGTTATAAGTTCAAAAAAGTGAGGGATAGGTTCCTTTTCACAAGTGAGAGAAAGAGCTAATAATTCTCAAAAGTTAAAATAGTTGAGCCTCTAACTTGTGTTAATTATAGACTTAGGTTCTGAAGCATCCTTCTATGAATAAATCTTCAACCCTAGACATTTTTATAATCTTGTGCTATTAGAATCTAAGTCCTAGATTTTTAATAAAATATCAATTCAAATCTTAATTAATTTAATCTAAAAATATAAAGCCCAATGATATGATAGTTGAAATTTCTACTGAGCATCCTAATATCTATCAATATTTCTTACTTTATCTCAATTGGCCTAAAAAAGAACTCTTCCCCCTTTGAAGTGTTCCTTATTGAAATTCCAATTTAACCATCCTTTGGAACCAACTTTGAAATCCATACAAATAAGTGCCTATTTCTTTAATCAAGAGTATTCTTAGGATGAGATCCTTATTGCTAAAATGTAATTAATTATAAGGGCTTGCCTTTATAAGGAACTATGATCCTAATATAAAATAAACCTTGTCCTACCTTTGTATGTAGTTCAAAAGAAGAATCTCTAGAACTTTAAGAAGACCCATTAACCTTAGGAGTCCTTGTTTAAGTAATCTAATCCATTATAGAAAAATATGTATATTCCTTAATGATGAATTTGATTATTTAAATAAGAAATTTCTAAAGTCTATATATGTCACAAAAGTTCCCCATAATACCTACAAATGATGTCAGTCCAAGTAAAATTTTGAACTACTTGGGTGGTTATCATATGGAGTGATTTTCTTTCAATAAATTTTCTAAAGTAGTTAATCATGATGAGTATTATTCACTTTTTCTTACTAGAAATTGGTGAAGGTAATATTAAGTCCATCCCCCATACTATAAAAGACCAATGACTCATAATAGGATAAATAAGTTATGGTGGTTGTAACTACAATGAAACAAATCTTTAGTATTTCTTACATTTCCTAGTAAAGTCTTTAACATCTCTTCTTAAAGTTGGCCAAAAATATTCTTGATGCAAGATATTCTAGTCGAGTGTCCTTCTTCCAGAGTGAATTTCACATTCTCTTGAATGTACCTTGTTAATCACTTTATCATGTTTTCTTTCTCAAACATATCTTAAATTTAGTAAGGTGGATATCCTCTGAATTAACTTGCCATTAACTAAGACATACTAGGCACCTTTGATTTTAAACCTTCTTGGATCCTTGATGCCTACTTCTAGTTTCCTAGTCTACAAGTACTTTTTATGGGATTAATCCTACAAGGAAAACTAATGATGCAATCACAAAGAGAAGGATGTCATAGTGAATGTGAAGAAAGAGATGTTCCAATGTTCTTCCACTCACCAAAGTAAAAGAAAGATAAAGATCTTTCACTCACCAAAATAGAAGAAGTCTAAAGTTCCACTCTCTAAGTGGAATGGTAGTGAGAGATCATTGAATCTTCTAGACGGTCAACCATCAAGTTCCAATCAAAGAGTTATCAGTCCAAATTTCACACATAAATATAAAAGTTATTTATTAGGTCAGAATATGTGTTTAGAAAAGCATAATACTCTAAGAGATGCATCCCTTTGGAAAAAATTATCAAAAAATTGGAAATAATAGAATAGTCATTTGGTAGCACCGTGGTGCCATGAACCAGCATCATGGCACCATGTCCCTAGACCAAAGCCAACTTCTTAGTCACTAAATGCTAAAACCTACAAAGTGCAGCGTCGAGGTGCCAGAAGATAGAGCTAAGGTGCAAGACCCACACCTATAAAATTGAATACATGAACTCACATCTTTTCAACCATAACTCAAATACAACACTTACACTTAATTAAATACACTCATTACTACATAATATGACACATGAAACATAAATTCATGCATGAAGTCTACTAAAATAATCCTCCTGAGTTCAAACTTTGGTTTGGGACCTAGTGATTGGTCCCTTTTTTTCCTTTCATGTGCTACATCAATCCCCTTGGGCCTCAAAGAACTCTTCTCTAAAGAGCTAGGATTTTGAAGGTCTTCAAGAAATTCAGGGGCAAACCCATATAATTCTTCCAAAGTCATTTGTGTATCCTCCTTTGTTAGCTTGTCTTTCCACCTTATTAAAAATCTCTGATTGGTACTATCATCTATGAGTGCCTCAGCTGTGATGATGTTCTCCACCTCAAAGACTATTGATTGAATAGGTACCTACAAATAATTTATATCTCCTCAAGAAAAAGTATCATCCTACATATTTAGAGGTTGGGTAACTCTTTTAAAAGATATTAGATCTTCCACATTGAAAATAGGGTTAATAAATATGTGAGGAGGCAATTCAAAAACATAAGCATTAATACCAAGTTTCCTAACAATTTTGAATGGCCTATATGCTCTCACTTGTAACCTTTTAAATCGGATGGAAGAAAATCTCTCAGGATAGATACAAACCAATACATAATCACAAATCATATTTCTTAAAATTTTAATTGTTATTCTTTTATTCAGCATACTTAGTATTTTGTATTTCTAATTTTTTCTTTATGTCTTCATGAATGCTATGAAAATCACATGCAAATGTATATGTTGAATCCAAAAATATATGTAGGTGTAGTAGTTAGGTCATTTAGCATTTTAAGGTTGTATCCATATACTATCTTAAAAGGTGATTTATGGGTTGTTTAAAAACAGAACTATTGTATGAAAATTTAGATGTAGGTAATGTTAAGTCCCAATTTCCTAAATTTTTTTCAACTAAACATTTAAGAGGATTTCATAATGTCCTATTGACTACTTTCATCTATCAATCTATTTGAGGATGAAATATAGAGATGAATTTTAATTATGTTCCCATTAGTTTTCAAAAGATTTTTGAAAAATAGGGTATAAATTTAACATCTCTATCAAAAACTATAGTGGAAAATACTCCATGTAACTTGATAATTTCTCTAAAGAACAACCTTGACATGTGAGATGCATCATTTGATTTTAAATAGGGTATGAAATTTGCCATCTTAAAAAATTAATTTACTATAATGAAAATACTATCAATGCCTACAAGGTGTTCTAGGAAAACCTAATGTGAAATCTATGGATAGAACTTCCCATGAGTGTAACAACACGCCATTTATTTGGCGATTTAACTTGATGATAACTTTGGGCTACTATATGCTCAACAACTTTTGGCAGGGGTGGCCAACAAATCTTTGCTCAACTAATGTTTGGGTCCTTAATTTATTGAAATATTATGATATACCTCTTGATTGTATTTCAGAGATAAGAAATTCTCTCAGGGATGTTTTAGGAATATATAATTACTTATCTTTATAAAAGTATCCATCTAGAATGATGAAGGAGCTATCAAAAGTCAAGGGCTTGGATTTGTGTTCTAAGTATATTATTTGAAAATTTAGGAAAATTTTGTAATATTCCTTTGAAGTTTCAAATCCAAGAATTTAAAACTCAAAGGATGAAACCATTAAAGATACTCTAAACAGAGCATCTGCTAGTTTATTTTTTTATTCTAAGTTAATGTTCAAGCACAAAGAAAATGCCTTGAAGATATTCAACCCACTTTATTGTGTCTATGATTTAATTTATTTTGGTAGTTAATAAACTTTGAAGCTTGATAATTAGTATTAGGACAAACTTTTAATGTAGCAGATAATGCCTCCAATGCTTAAGAGTTTGAATAATCGCTTAAAACTCTTGATCATAAGTGAAATATTTTTGCTTAAAGTCATTTAATTTCTCACAGAAGAAAGTAATGAAATAATTTTTTGACATAATATTTCATTTATTTTAATACCCGATGCATCATAAGTCACTTCAAATACTGTATTGATGTCAGGAAATCTTAAGATAGGTGAGAAAGTCATAAAAGTTTTAATTCATTGCATGGATCTTTTAGCTTCTTTGGTCCATATAAATTTATATTTCTTTAGAATGTCTATGATAAAGGCTACAATAGTATTAAAGCTTTGTATAAACCACCTATAGAAAGTTTCTAATCAATTAAAACTTCTAACGTCCATAAAATATTTTGGAGCTGGCCATTCCAAAATAGATTTGATTTTCAATTCAGCCTTTAATCTATTAGCAGATATAATGAATCCTAAAGAAATGACTTTTCATCAACAAAAAAAAAAACTATTTATTAAGGTTTACATATAATTTTACTAACCTTAACTTCTCTTTCTCTAAGACCATTTTTAAATGAAGTAAATGAGTCTTCTCATCTGGGTTATATATAAAAATATTATCAAAATAGACTATTAAAAAATTAACAAATAAAAGATTTAAAATAGTATTTAGTCTCATGAATGTCCTAGGGGCATTTGAAAGATGAAAGAACATAACTAATCATTCATAAAGAATATCAAAATTTTTGAACACTATCTTCCATTCATCACTTGGTATAATCTTTATATGATGAGATCCACTTCTCAAATAAATTTTAGAGAATAATGATGAACCTAAAATAAGATATAGCATATCATCTGATCTAGGGAATGAATACCTATATTTTAATGTGATCTTATTTACTACTCTGCTATCAATATACACCATCCAAGTTCCATCTTTCTTAGGAGTTAAAAGAGTAGATACCACACAAAGACTAAGACTTTCTTATATAAAACTCTTCTTCAAGAGTTCATTTACTTGTAATTTTAACTCTATATGCATAGTTGAATTCATCCTATAATTGGGAAAGTTATGTATTTTTGAACCATGAATCAAATCTAGCATATTGTATATCCTTTAATGGTGGTAGCAGTCATAGAGAATCAAATCAATGAATTTAGATAATATATCTAAGACTATAGTAGGTATGTTGTGATCCTTAGAATAAATAGGGATTTTTTGAAGGTGCAAGATAAATAGAGAAGTAGGATCATTGAACTATCTAGCTAAGCATTTAAACCTTAAGATTGTAATTTGAATTATAAGAGATTCACATCTATTAGGATGCATATCAGAAGTATCCATCCTATCAATAGATGGTGATATTACTATCAACTGGAGCTTTGCATTCCTTTCTTGATTTGGTTTGGGTTGAAGTTAGAATTGGATTTGTGCATATGTGTAAGAAGAATTCTATGAGGGGGTATAATTAACCTCCTTTCGATAGATTTTATGGGGAATAACTTGATTACTTTCTCATTATGTTTAAATAGATAAGTGTTTTCATGCTCATAATGAATCACATTCAAGTCATAAAGCCATGATCTTCCTAATAAGATATGAGTTATTTCCATTGGAAGAACATCACACTAAATTGATCATTATAGCTACTTATTTTAATTGGAACAAAACATGTTAGTTAAAGGTAGGGATGTGTGATTTACCCAACTGATTTAGAATAGTTCTGGGTTAGGTTTAGTTGTAAGATTAGCTCTAGTGATAACATAGGTTAATATAACATTTATAAGACTCCCTCCATCTATTTTTAGTTTACACCTCTTCTCCTTACATAGAATATACATTAAAAAATTATTCCTCCTCCAATCTTCTTCTTCTTTAAAAGCAATCATACACCTTATAATTGACATTATATTATTTATATTTTGATATACTTCTTCATCAAAGAGGGGTGTAACATCATGTATCTCTTCAATATTTTTTTTCTTCTTTTAAATCCTCCAATTCATCTAGACACGTGATTTTTGCATATGACCTTTTTATAACATTTAAAGCAAACTATCTCTTTCACAATTTTAAAAGTAGTTTCATTGGGGTTTACTTTAGATGGGTTGTTTGATGTAGAAAGATTTGGTCTAACGATGGACTTTTAAGTCTAAGGTATAGGCGAATATTTAGAATATATTTGAGCTTTCATTTTAGATGTGGATGCGGATTTGTTATGACTTTTTGGGAGTAAAGCAAAGTGTAAGGCATCCTCTAAGGTAGGGATCATGAAGATCTACTTCATTCCTAATATCTTCTCTTAAACTAATACAAATATATTCATATATTCTACTACTGATATAGTCCCTTACTTAAGAGTAGTCAACTATTTGTGGAGCCTTTATCAAGATTTTTAGGATTGTATTTTTCCCTTAAGATTTCTTTCATTTGTATAAATACCATGAGGTTTTTTATCTCATCTCTTTTTTAGCTAAAATATTATTCCAATAAATTTTTGCATGACCTACTAGTTTCATTTTAGTAAATATTGTTGTTGGTAATCATTCATAAGATATTAATCAAAGAAATCACCCATTTGGTTTAACCAATATAAAAATTTATTAGGGTCATAAACACGGTTATATGTTGGGGCTTCTATTTTAACTTGTTTTGTAAGTTCTTGTGATTGTTCATGAATCCTAAGATGATTTTGTCTAAGGTGGTTCCTTAAGTTTGGCTTTCTCACATGATACTCATCTTGGGAAGTTCAATATTTTCCCCTCCTATGAGATCTATGTCATCTGGACAAGGTGTAGTTGGTGGGGATCGAAGCATAGTGCTCAAGTTTGAATTTATGTGGTGAGATTCATGAGTATATCTTCTACCCTAATGAATTTCTCTTCACTTCTCATGAAAATAATTGGTGATTTTAAATATGAGAGAAAGTGAAATAAACTTAACACAAATGAGATTGTGGGCACTAACAATTCACCAGACCTCTTAACATTGAAGAAAGCATGATTTATGTGTATTGTAATTTTAGATGAAATAGTATATATATATATATATATATATATATATATATATATATATATATATATATATATATATATATTCCACATTCACATCACATATCCACAACTATTTCACTGTATCATTGACATTGGAAGAGCAGCAGTTAAAGGAATGCGTAGTGTGAGCAGGGAAGTCAATCGAGCTATTTGGTAGGCTTAGAGGACGGAGAGAGAGGGGTTGTTTGTTTGTAGGATTTAAGAAGGATTTAAGTCAGATTTAACTTTAATCTAGCAAAAATATATTTGCAAGTTAAATCTAGATTTACCAAATCCTGTTCGTAGATGGCTCTACAGGATTTAGCGAAGCAGAGGAGTGCAAAGGATGGTGGGAGATGAGAAACTGAGCGGATGAATGTGGTACAAATGGAGAGGGAAGGGATTTTTGATCGGATGGGATCAGGTGAGTTTGATTGATGTGTGACTTGGTATCATGAAAGGGATGGACATCAGAAGGTTGTTCGACCTTTGATTGGGAGAAGATTAGAGGGTTTACAGCTTTTTGGAGGATGAACAAGGAAGGAGAAACGAATGCCCTTGCTTGTGCGGTTGAGGAGTTGAAGAGGAGATAGTTGAGATGAGTTTTATCTCGTGGCTTATGGATTGAGGAAATGAAGGGCAAATGGTAGAGGAAGAGAGAGCATAGGAGCAAGAGGGAGATCAGGGTTTCTGATTGGATGGAGGCCTAGTTCTAAGGAAATCAGGGGAGGGCTTACCAGTTTCATTCCTTCGAATCCAAGAAAAATGAGAGAGTGTCGAATGGAGCTGGGCGAATTTGGTTGCTTACAGTTTTAAGGGAGCAAACGAGAAGGGGAGGGAATGATTGCTTGGGGTTGAGAGATCAAATGAAGATCAAACAAGGGAACATTTGATTTTGAGGGAATGAATGAGAGAAAGGGGAAGAGAGGAAGTGCTTGCATGCATTGCGATTGAGGGAAAGAGTGGGTCAACAAATAACAAATGTGATTCACACATGGAGTAAATCATATTTATTAAACTGGTTGACCTTTCATGTTTGTTGTAGCTCTTGGATCACTTCATCTTTGATTTCAATAGCTTATAGAGCTTTGATAAAATTTTGTCATTAGTATGATGCCTAATTTTGGACATGCTAAATGATAGGATTGACCAAATTGTCAGGATCGACTTATCGTATAGAAAAAAGCTCTTCCACCATCTACTCTCTACTTTGATGGGTTTGTTGAAGATCTTTTCTTTTGTATCATTGCAGATTTGGGTTTCCCCGACCTTAGCTTCATGCTTGACAGGGTTGAATGGAAGAATTGGTTTGTTTATTTTGAGATTTGAAATCCCTTATGTCCTAGTTTTAATCTTGATAGACTTCATGAAGGATTGACCAGATTTGTCTATATTGACTTGTCAGGAAGTGTATGTATCTAAATCTGTGCTTGCTACTTTGATGAACTCGTTGAAGGGTGCATATAGATGACTCAGCCTTCTCGCTTATATTTGGTCAATGTTGAGTTATCAGTCTAGCAATGTGTATTTAGCAGATTGAATAACCACAAAATTCCTTTAGTTCGGCCAGTTATCATCCTAGCAATACGTGCTTTAATATACCAAAAAACCAAAAAAAATTATAGTTCTTCCATCAGCTTTGTTTGAACTATGGAATTTCTTCTCCTGTGCTTTCTGCTTTAACAAACTTGATGAGAAAATTGTTATGATCTATACTTTGTTCTTGATCATATCATTTGAGAATAAATTTAAATATCACATTGCAGGCAATATAAAGATTGACTTGAGGTAGCTTTGAATTGAGAATTTTCTCATTGGTCATCGATCAGTAGAAAGATCTCTTGGATTCTAATTTTGTAGTCAGCTGTCGGATCTAGTTTGAGATTGAATAGCTATCATCATTAAATTGAGTAGGAGCTCTTTCACTGCAGCCTTTTCTTACAGCATGTTGAGTGAGGAGAGCATTAGCAACTCGGCCACTTTTAGCTTATTGAGTTTAACCTTTAGAACCTACTTTAGTCTTCGACTTAAGTTGTGATAGATTGGTGATTTGGTTATCGGAATAATGAATAGGGGCTCTTTTACTGTGGCCTTTTCTTGCGGCTTGTTGAGTAAGGAGAGCATCAGCAACTCGACCATTTATGGGCTTGTTGAGTTTGACCTTTAGAACCCATCTGCGTCCTAGACTTCAAGATGTAGAGGTTGATATTTTCCAACTGAGTTGATACAAGTTTCCAAAATTGGGAGTTCTTCTGACTTGATCTTCAACATTTGATGAATCTTGGAGAGAAGTTTTTTCTTGACATTTAGGGTTGTCTTTTCATGCGTAAAAATAGATTCATTTTTGTTCCTACAAGAACCTGCAACTTAATAATAATTATTATGGATATATTCAAGGATTTTGGCATAAAGCTCGATGTCAACCTGAATTAGAATATTCGAGAATCTCCTCTTATAGCACGATTTCAACCTAGCTAAATATATAAAAATGCCCCTTATCTTGTAAGGAAAATTCTAAAGCACTTTGAAAAAGCTCTAAAATAATTTAAGAAAATATATCAATGTATGAGTTGATACATTTAATCTTAAAAGGATTTTAACATGTAACATTGATTTCATATATGTAAAGGAATCTAAAAATGCCCCCTGTGTAATAGGGGAATTTTCACAAAAGAATTTTTTTCATCTTGAGTAAGTATATTTATTTAGGGATCTGGCATGAAACACGATGTCAATCCAAATAAATATACTAAAAAAATACCCCTATCTTGCAAGGGGATTTATATTGTACCACAAGAATGTATTTATCATATATAATACTTTTCGATATCATTTTACCATGAATGAGGCAATGATACACAATACACTAACAGGCCATCCAATTAGGCTCACCCAATTTTGATGAATAAATCTTCTCAACACCAATAACCCCTTATGGATCAAAAGCTTGATTTGCTCGATAAACCTCCAAATTTTGATGAGCTTATAATCTAACTTCATCAAGCACGATGAGTTCCTCCATTCTCAAATGAGCATTTTGATCTTCAATTAGATTATATTAGATGCCTACTTGAAGTGAAGGCAACTTAACTTCAAGCGGAAGGACCACTTTAGTTACAAATACTAATGAATAGAGTGGCTTTAGTCAGCGTCTTATAGGTAGTTTGATACACCCATAATGCCTCTATCAATTTGGTATGTCATTCTCTCTTATTTTTAGTGAGGATCTTCTTGAGCAATTTGACCAATGTTGAAAGCTTCTGCCAAACTATTTTCCCTTGAATTATATATTGAAGAATATTTCTAATCAATTTTATGTCCATTGATGAATCTATAAATCTTTGTACTTTTGAAAGCATTATTATTAAAATTATTGTGACACTCCAACTCAGTAGACCATTATATGCGTGAAGAAGTTGATCACTCGATCAACAAGAACTTCTTTAAATGGGCGCCCACTTAGAGAAATATGCTAGGATGAAGTGGACTAGTGATGGTGGATCAATCGGTCTAATTACATATGTACCCCAACATTCAAATGGCTAGGATGCTATTATTGGGTTTAATGGATTTGGTGGTTGGTGGATTATATTCCCATGTATTTGACTTTCATGGCACCTCTTGGCCTGATCAATACAGTCTCTCACCATAGATGACTAATAATAACCCATCCTTTTGATCTTTACTGCCATCTTGGGAACTAGCTGATGTGCACCACAAAGTCCTTCATGAACTTCAACCATCATTTTACTAGCTTTATCTATATTTAAGCATCATAGCCACATTTGCTCAAAGGATCTATAATATAAGGTATTGTTGACGAAAGCATACACAACATTCTCTTCTCAATTTGAGCTGCTAGTGATTTACTATTTAGTAATTTTCCTTCTTTAAAGTAATCGATGAAGGGTCTCCTCCAATCATGTGGCTCTTCTACTATAAAGGCTTCCATTGCTTTTCTGAAGCAATGTCATTCTTAGCTCTTCTAGGTATACTTCCTTACTAATTTTGGGGAGTATGGGAGCAACCTAAGTCACATCTTGCTGGGTTGAATTTGATAACCCCTCTACCTGAGAGGATTGATACTTTGCTGGCTCTGGAACTCATCGAGTAAATATCCCGATCATGACATAATCACCATTCATACTTGTCATCTCCTTAGCTAATTTTGCTAACCAATCTACTTTACTATTCTTGGATCGAGAGACTTGTGTGACATGATATTGGTATTTGCTTCATAAGCTCAAGAACTCACTTGTAGTAAAAAGCTAACTCAAGCTTGTTGATTTTATATATGTCAAGTACTTGATTTATAATAGGTTAAGAATTGTCGAAAATATGCAAGTTTTGAATGCCTATGAAAATAGCTTCTTCAAGACCTACTACCAATACTTCATACTCAGCTTCATTATTACTTCTTGGCTTGGTTAACCCATATGGTCGTCTTATTGTCCCTCCTTCTGGTGTTATGAAGATGATGCCAATTCTTGCTCTAGCCTTTGGGAAATTTAGAGGTTGGACTTGTTTGATCGATAAGGCTCCATCAAAGTACATTCCCAAATTTATGATTTTTCTCTTTCATGAATGAGCATAATTTGCTCATCAGGAAAATCATCATTATGAGAAGAGTCTAGGGATGGGATGTGCAGCAAGAAAATATGCTAAGACTTGTCCCTTCACTGCTTTCTGCGAAATGTATGTGATATTGAATTATAAAAGCAGTACTTCCCATCTTGCCAAGCAACCTGTCAATGCTGGTGTTATCATCATGTACTTCAGTGGATAGATTCTTGAGATGAGGGTAATTTTGTGAGATAACATATAATGACAGAGCTTTTGGACAACAAAGATTAATGCTAAACAGTGCTTTTCTATCAGAGAGTATCTCATTTCTGCTCCAATCAACCTCTGACTGATATAATAAAGAGCATTCTCTTTGCTTTCTTCATTGTGTTATACCAATAATGCTCCAAGGGACTCTTAATGTTGTTGTGTATAGAATGAGGGGCTTCCTAGGAGTAGGCACTGTAAGAAATGGTGGATTTAATAGGTAGCTTTTAATTATATTGAAGGCTTCTTGGCACTCCTTGCCCTATTTGAATGGAGTATTCTTTTTCATCAACTTTGCAAATGGTTAACAGCATCCTGATAGGTTTTATATAAATCATTGAATGAATGTAAGCTATCCTTGTAAAGAATGAAGCTGACACAAACTCTTCGGCAGAGGCATCTCTATAATTGCCTTGATTTTAGCAGGATCGATTTCAATTCCTCAGTGACGTACAATGTACCTGAGAAATTTTCTAGAGGACACCCCGAATACACATTTTAGAGGATTCATCTTGAGATCATATTTTTTGAATCTATCTAATATAATTCTCAAGTCTTCAAAGTGATTTTCACGATTTAAGCTCTTCACCACCAAATCATCAACATAACATTCCACCTTCTGGTGAATCAACTCATCAAAAATATGTGTCATGGCTCTTTGATAGGTAGCTCTAGTATTTTTCAAACCAAAAGGCATGACTGTGTAGCAATAGATGCTAATTGGTGTTCTGAACGACGTATGTCTTTCATCTTCAGATGCCATCTTGATTTAATTATATCTCGATGATCCATCCATGAATGAGAACATGTTGTAGTTGGAGGTATTGTCTACTAGTAGTTCTGATATTGGAAGCAGAAAGTCATCTTTTGGGCACGCCTTATTTATGTCCCAAAGTTAATGCAGACACAGTTTGGTCATTCTTCTTCATAATTGGGACAATATTGGCTATCTAATCATACTTCTCCTATTGGATGAAGCCTTCTTTGATCAACTTCTTAGTTTCTGCAATTACTTATTTTTTAATCTCCAATCTTATTTGCCAAGGAGCTTGCTTAACATCATCTAGTTTAATGGTAAGTTTATGAGCTTACATTAGGAATAAAGTTGGCATTTGAATATGTCGAAAAATCTGAATTCACAAAGTAGCATTTTAGCTCTTCCACTTTCTCATGGGTAGAAGAGCGATGAAAGAGATGAGGATCATCCTCAGTTCTAGGTTGATTTCTTTGAGTTCATCCATAGTAGTTATTTGTTCACCATCTTTGTGTTCTTCAGGCACAGGCTTGGCTTCTACTTCTTCATTGTTTGTAAGAATAATTTCATGGAGATCATCTTCTTCATCCTTATTAGTTTGATCTACATTATATTATAACAAACTTTATTTTGATGAGATTTGTAGATGAACCCCAAGACCTTTAGTGATAAACTTATTACTTCTTTGTCATGCTTGAGGACTTCTTTGGCTCCACATCTTATTAAAGATTTAAGTTCTATGTTTTGTAGTTTCAATATGAATTTCAAGCTTATGCATCATTCTTTGTAATTTTGGTGGATAGTATATTGGTATTCTTGTTGGCTCCATCTCATTAGAATCTTTATGTTGAGTAGGCCAATCAAAATTATGAGGCTGAGACTCTTCAAATTTATAAAATAAAGTTCTTATTCGCCATTCTCACTCAACGGTAGCACATAGAATGTTATCAATTCTATAATATTATGAACATCTAGTGGAGTGATTTCTTTGAAGTACTGCTGAGAGATGGGTATAATTTTGAGGGATTCATCTGACTCTACCAAGTGAGCTATCCTTCTTGATGCAACTATCTGAACCATATTTCCATAAGTAGATTCAAAGTCATAGTCTAAATCAGAATCACTTATTTTATGCTTTGCCTTTCTTGAAAGCTTATAAGTTCCCTTAAGTTTGACAGGAATATTTTATTCTTCTTGTGTGTCACTTCCTAAATGAAGAACTATTCTTCTTAATTTAGGTGTAGAGTTAAGTGCTTTGGCGAGAGTTGACATTGCCTTTTTCTTCCTCTTTTCTTACGCTTTCACCTTAGTTTTTTTTAATCCCCTGTGGATGCTTTGCCTCAGAGGTTCTATTAGCTTAGGCTCTTTAGGGATGAAATATTTTATGTCTTCATAAATCTTTACTTCATGGATGGAGAATGGTTGTAGGTTGCAGAATTCTGAACTCTTCTCCATCTTTTAAGTACCTCATACACTGATGCATAGTTGATGGGACCATGCCATACTCATGGTATGACCCAAGAGAGCTCTAAATAACAATGTATCGATTACATGAAACTTGACTTGTAAATAAATCCCAAAACTTGAGTGGAGAATAAAATAACCCAGGGTTTTCTATCTTTTCTCATTGAAACCTTTAACCATTAACTTATCTCTTCTAAGATGTTGGATATCAAGTGATAATCCTCTTAATGCTTTTAGACCCATAAGATTGATAGAAGAACTTGGATCAATTAATATTTAATTGATTAAGATGTCATCACTCTCTACCGTAACATATAGAGGACGATTGTGATATGCTATTCCCAACATAAGATCTTCTTCAAAAAATGTGATTACTGGAAGATCTTGAGTTTGTAATGATTCAGTCATACATTTTGGCAAAGTAAGCTTCATAACTCTCTGGATCTTTGAGATCCTGTATCAAAATTTCTTAGAGATCTCTTGACATTAAGATAGCCTTATACACAGTTAATTATGCAGAATCTTTCTCAAATGTAATAGAATATTATAATCTATATTTTGCTTGATTTGAGCTTTATTCTAAGATTTTTAAGAATGATATTTTTGTTGACTTCAATTTGTTTACCTTTGTCTTTATCTGAATTTCCCTTCTTTGATGATGGTGGTAAGACTTTATCACTTCTCAACTAAACTTGAATCACTTTGTCGTGCTCAGGTTCCTCTGAAGAAGTAGTTTCTTCAAATTTACTTTTTATTTTGGAGGATTGACCAAAAGAGTTAAACTCACTTTTCAACTTCATACATTTCATATGTGATGTTGTTGACGAGTTTGACTCTTCTTCATCGGGAAAACATAAATCTTCATTTGAACTTGTGGTGTTTATTTTTGTTAGATGTGTGTTGAGTTATTATTAAGTGTGTTGGGGGACACCACGTAGATCCACAAATGTACTCATTAGGGTGATCAAGTGCGATATTAAGGAATAGTGTACTATCTCGAGAGATAGAAGTCACCATCCTATAATGGACCTAATCACCTAATGAGGACTCATAAGGCATGATTGGTCTTCGAATGTACCAGAGATCTTTCCCCTACTTTACATGGAAAAGTAAAGCAGGGTTTATTTAAACTGGGTTCATTAAGTTTCGTATGGAGGCAAGTCCCCATAGTTAATTATATCTTAAGGAATGAGATTCCTAAAGAATACTCTCGACTAAGGCAAATGATCGTTGTCTCCAAATATTTCAAAGATAGGACTATCAATCAATTGGTTTATTTTTTTGAAAATCAAGTGGGATTGATCAAAATGAGGGAGTTATTATCAAAACAAAGGGGAGATGAGTAGGGGATGCTCACGATGCTAGGAAACCTAGCGAGCATCCCAAACTATCCTATGGTTGAGCTTTATATTTCTAAAATTGAAGAGAATTAAATGTTTGAGTTGAATTTTATTGAAAATCTAGGGCTTACAATTCCATAATACAAGATTGTAGAAATGCCTAAGAGATGAGGATTTATGCTTGTAGCCCAGAAATAGATCTTAAATCTAGGGGCTTTGGCGAGGGCCAAAGCATGACCTAAATTTAAGGCAAAAATGGGTATATGGTTTACCTCCACAAGAGAGGATAAACCACCCTTGTGGACTTAGAACAGTGGGGTGGCCAACTAACTCCTCCTATGATTTTAAATACATGTAGGCAAGTCTAATGCTTTGCAAGATGGCTAAGATGTTGTTTGTTTAGAAAGGAGACTAAGTCTTTAAATACACTCCCTAAGAAACTAGATCATGAAGGTTATGAATAATGACTTAAATCTAATGCAAATTTTGTTAAGTTTTATTTTAATTTTTGGACATTTTTATTTGACACAGGCTATGGGATTTCATATGCCTAATGCATGAGAAATTTGTTATGGGCCAAAATCAGAAAGAAGGAGGTGTGTTTTCACCATGGCTCTCAAAGGTCAAGCCATTTTTCTGACAAAGGTGGAAGCCCTCCATTAGCAAGAGTGAGACAATATGATTTATGCATGATATGAGACATACAACATCCAGCTAAAGAGTTGCTAAATCTTTTATTATCTTGATTTAAGCCTTAGGCTTTAAGTGAGGTTATGAATTATTTAGTTTAATTTTGAATTTATTTATTGGATAAAAAATTTATTTTTTCATAAGAGCCTAATCGCATCCAGGCCATTCAACAGTCATCAAACAATTAATAAAAAAGGAAAGTCATGCCATCCTAATTGCATAATCATAAACATAACATCAATCAATTTATAAAATTAACATAAAAATGAATAAGAGGTCGATGGTTGGCGCATACAACCGAAAAGAAATATGGGTAGCTCTACCCTTATACAACCTAGATTACAAATGAATAATTACAATTAGAAGGAATTCATGTTATGGGGGTCTTCATTCTTCATTCTTCATTTCTTCCTTTCTTCATTTCTTTCTTTCTTCATTTTTTCTTTCTTTTGGTTTGACTTGGGATGTAGTTTGCTCCAAGGCTACACATGGTATATAATAAATGGTCTTATAACCAATGTTCATCTAATCCCTCATAACATTCATTCAAAATCTTAATTACAAAATTTACATCAAAATGGGAAAGATAAATTTAACTAAACTTGCAAAATAGAGATTAGCTAAACATACCACACAACCCAAGTAGTTATATGAATAATTTGGACTTAGCACACATGGGTAACCAAGTCCACTTGTCCTAATTTGGGTTATGCTTAGGGGTATAAGCAACTACACAAGCATTTATATTTTTATTATAGTTCCCCAAAGCCTCTGAGAAAACATGATTAGATAAGATCACCTATCATCACTACACATACATCTATTCTAAAATATACATCACAAAATCATGCATCAAACCATGCACCACCAAACCTAGAAATGATGACTTAGTAATGTGTGCCATTTAAAGCTTGTGTCTTAGCTAGGCTTTAAGTTGAATTTTCTAAGTGTGAAAGGTTCAATTTAGTGGTGGTTTCATTTAAGTGATTTAGTTGATTTGTCAATTTTAGTTGGTGATTTGATTTGGTTTGAATAAATACTTAATGGATAAATATGAAGAGAAGAAAAGAAGAGAACTTTCTTTCATCTACCTTAAAACATTTCTAAGGTAGATTCATTAATGATTTTCTTTTGAATGTTTTATTATGTATTTTAATTAACCCTAAGTTTTAGATTTTCTCTAAATAGCCCTATTCAATAAGAAGGCATCTTAAGATTAGTTAAGGTGGATTACTATCACATAACACACCCATTTATTTCTTTCCACCATGTATATAATGCATATGAATTCTCTTAAGCATGCTTATACATGCAAATGCAAATTTTAGCACACTTTGATGATGAATGCTAAGAGATGTGATTTGAAAATTTGGATATTCCATTTATGCATGTCTTTATTATGTAGAAAATGGGGATTTCTCACCCATTAACTTAATGCACATTCACATGTATAAAAGCTATAAGTGAGTACGACACCATTGTTTTCTACACTAGGAGCGTAAGGTAAAAGACCTACTTAGGGCAACTTAAAGCCTCGCAGCCCTGGGATGTCCTGACTAATATATCACTTTTCTTAAATACATGTAGATGTACAAAAAGAACCAAATGGATAAAGAATCATGCAAAAGATTATGTTTGATTTGGTTGTATAATTTACATGTGTAATATGAAGATCCTTCATAGAATGCATAGGAATATTTAAGCAAGTGTTGTGTTCTGTTCAATTGAAACATACAGTTGCAAATCCTATATAAATCCATGTTAAGAGAAGAAAAGAGAGCTTCAAAAATACACATCTTATGCTATAATCACATGCAAGCTTATAAATATTCATAAGTAGCATCACTTCATTCATAATCTTTGATTTATAGGTTTTGAAAATAATTTTTGGTTTAATAGTGATAATAGTCACTCATATTCTTAATTTTAGCCAACACATGCAATTTGACATAAAAGGAAATATTTTATTTAATTGATTTTTTTCCAAAGAAATGAATACATGATTTCATATGACAAATAATATTTAGCATGCTTGGAAAGAAATAAAGTGATGTAAGCATGACTTCATTCACCTAATTAATTCCTAAGGACAATAATATAAGATTATTTAAAATGAATCAAAATTCTTTAGGAGATTGATTTGACTTAGAAATATGAAAATGGTTTGTCTAACCATTCCCCATGTGTTGGTTAGTTTAAGTTTAATTTAGAACATATTAGGTTGATTTTATGTTTTATTTAGGTTAAGGTGTGAATTAAATCAATTAATTACCCACACACCACTTTAACATAATTAAATAAGTAATATGAGCATGAAGTTAAATCAACAATGCACCTAAGAAATGAAGGGGCCTAATGCAATTGACTCACAATTATTGATTAATTAAGCTAAAAGGTTTAATTAAGTACTTTCATAATCATCCTACACATGTAGTTTGATAATGATTTCCTTTGAAGTTCCCTTAGGTTATTGAACACCTAAGAATCTACTCAAGAATTGAATTATTAAGTTATGGAATGATTTGGTTTTAAATTTGATTAATTAAATTATTTAATGAGGTGATTAAGCCATTAATTAATTGCAAATTGATTAAGTGTTTATCCAAATGAAATAAACTTAGGGGAAGATTGGAAAAAAAGATCCTCATCTCATTCCCTGTGTCCATTCACTGTTTCACAATGATTAGTAAGTTCAATTAATGAATTTATCACTATTTAACATGTTAATTAATCATTTAATTAATTAAGAAAGGGATTAAGGATGAAATATAAAATTTCCCTAATTAATCTTGTAATAAATTATAAGAAAATCATGGCAAGCAGAGGTCATCCCACTAATCAACCTCAGGAAGTTTGGAATTAATTGCTAAAGTAATTAAGGAGTAATTAGCCTAATTGTATTTTTAATAAAACCTAAATTTAGTGAAAATTACTATTTAAAATCAATTGATTTTAATTTTATATTATTCTCCTCTGAATATTTTTTTTAAAATGAGTCCGAGTTTGTATTTTTTGGATTTTTCTACAATTAGTTATGATTTTAGGAAGTTTCACCCTTAAAATTGAATTAATTAAAGCTAATTAAAGCCCTAATCCCATTAGGCCTCATGGTGGCTAACGTGACGGCGTGCTTTCCACGTGGCGACAGGATAGGTTATTTAAGTTGTCACATCATTGGTGAGTCATTGATCAATGGGCTTTCTTCATGGGGCGTCAATCTGATGATCGAGATCAATCTGGGTTTAGAATGATTTAGAGATTTAGCATGATGATTATACATCATTCCAATCACTCAAAATGGATGGCTTATGATCCTTCTCCTTCAGGAGCGATGAGAGATAAACATCGTTAATCTCTCTTTGTTCAATTCGAGCTCACCCGAGCTCTGATTGGAATCAAAATGATCCCACACCTTCGAAAGGAGGGGATGCACATCCAATGTCAAGATTTCATGGGATGAGAATTTCCTTCAAAAATGATCGAGCAAATTTTCCTGGCTATGGTTTCAAGCAATTACCTCATCAGAGGCTAACACCGGTGCTTCCAATGAAGGAGGTAGTTTCGTCTAGTAGAGATGAAGACTTATTAAAGGAATTAGGTCTTGATTTGAAGTAGATGGTTCGGTTGACCAAGATCCCCTTCAATGGTGATCGGCCTTGATCAAAGTGATGCTTCATGTGGCTTGGAAACTTGGGAAATGACTTGATTGAGCTCGACGAAGTCCACTGATGGTGTGTGCAAGGTTAATTTGAGGTTTTTTTTGAGAATTGGATGGGTTGGAGTTTGACCTCACCTCCTATTCACTTTGAGTTGAGAAGGAGAAATGGGGAAGCTTGAATGGCTTAGCTTGGGAGGCTTGATTCAATCTCCTTAGCTCTAAAATGATTGCTTCTAGTTTGAGTGAGAATGAGAGTATATCTCCCCTCCTTGGATCAGTGAAGAGGCGAATTACCATTTTGATCAATGGCTTGGATTGAGGCATGGTTTGAGCTACAAAACACCCATGTATTTTTGGGTAGTGGGAAGGAGAGGATGCCCATGTGCTAGGTGAGTGCATTTGGTGATCCAAGTGCAATGCCATTAGAGGTTGTTTGGCCTTGCTTGGGTCATGGGACAAAATTCATTGGGTCATGTTCTCCACCCTCCTTGGTGCCCATGTGGACCACTAGAAGGATGCCAAGTGGCCTTAAGAAAGAAAAGACCAAATTCCAAGTGAATTTGGTCATAGGATACCCTTTGACCTAAGGGCAAGTGGTCATTTGATCATGATTTTGATTTGGGAAGATTTGAAATGATTCAAAAATGGGTTGGGCCAAATTTCATGTGATTTGGAGTTCATTTGGTTTGAATTGGTTCAATTTGACCCATTTATGTCAAGTTGGGTCAAATTGGGTTAGGTTGACCAATTGGTCAAATTGGTCAAACCATATGGGTTAAATCAAGTTCAAATGATCATTTGGATTTTGGGTATCATTGGTTTGGTTCAATTTGGTTTATATTTGGTTGGTTCATTTAGGTCAAATGGGTCAAGTTGACCAATTTGACCCATTTGACAATTAAATCATGGGTTGGTTTAGGCTTGGTTGATCATTTGAAATGTATTGCAAGCTTTGGTTTTAATGATTTTTTTTTGATTTCAAGTTGATTTGACCTTTTAGGTCAAGTTGGGTTCATGGTCAATTGGGCTAGGTTGGGTCTAGTGGTCAATTAAAGCTTTGGTCAAGTTCAACAATCAAGGAATGAATTTGACCATTAGTTTAATCAATTTGGCTTAGATCAAGACCCATTTTGGTTTTAGGTCAATTTTATTCATAGGTCAAGTGGCCAATTAGGCTTGGTTTGACTCAATTGATGACTTGGTTATGTTCAATCATTGATTATGAATTGGTTTAGATCAATGGTTTCAATAAATTTGGCATATGGTGGATTTTGGCTAGTTTGGGTTTCATTTGGGTTAAATGTTGACTTGGTCAAAGGCTAAGTTTGGCCTAATTTGAGTGATTGATCATTCAAAGATGGTTGTTGATCACAATGTGAGGCTTGGATGGGCTTAGTTCAATCCAATTTGGGTTGGAATAGAATTTAGCTCAAAAAGGTCCTTTAGGTCACTTTGGGTTAAGTGAGCCTAAATGGTCAATTGACTTGATCAAGGCTTGATTCAAGTTTGGTTGAACTCACATATGGACTTATGATTGAAATATAAATCCAATTGCAAGTGATTTGGAGTCAAATGAGTTTTGGTTCATTTGATAATTTCAAGTCAAAAGGATGAACATGGGTTTGATTTGAGTTAGTTTGATTTTGGTTTGATGATTGTAGTTTATGTTTATATTTGGGCATGTGATTAAAAGAGTGATTGTTTGAAGAGAAAATCCAAGGGTTTGGATTGATTCGATAATGTTTTGGCTAAATCCAAGAAATTGGCTTAATGGATATAAGTTGGACTTTGATTTGAGTTTTGAATTTAGTTTTGGTTATTTGTATTTATATTTCATTTATATTTGTGAATATAAATAAGAATATAAATGAGTTATGAGAAAAATCTTTTGAGTTTGGAGTGAATTAGTTTTGGTTTGAGCTAAGTCCATAAGATGAAATCAAAAGGGTTTAGGAAAGATTTTGGATTTGGATCATAGGTTTCAATCATTTGATTTGGAATTGATTATGATTTATTTTATGATTTATGATTTGAGAAAATCAATTGAGTTTATGATTTAAGATTTAGGTTTTGGAATTGATTTATGATTTGAAAATCAATTGAGTTGGAATTGATTTAAGATTTAATTGGAAATGATTTATGATTTGAGAAAATTGATTGATTGATTTGATTTGGGTTTGGAAATGATTTATGATTTGAAAATCAATTGAGTTGAGGATTTAAATTTGATTTGTTTGAAGGAAGGAATGGTTTCAAGCTATAGGTAGGTAAGTCTAATACCCCAAAGGCATAACTATTCCTATGGCTAACTCTAAGTCTCTAAGGTTAGGTTAAGTGTTCACCTAATCACTAGAGTGTCTTAAGACTAAGGAACTCTTAGTGTCTAGAGTCCCATGTCTAAGATGAGAAGTTGAGAGCTCACTCCAAAGTGAGGTCAACAAAGGAAGCCAATAGGTGTGGTGTGATAAGGCATACCGCGTATTGGTTGACCGAGATGATCAACAATGTTGAGCGATCACAAGCACTATAAAATGATCTACTCTTAAACGAGGTGTAGAAGGAATCAAGGAGTGCAATGTGACTCTACTTATGTCAAAACATAAGAGAGTGAAGGAGGAATCCACCAGGGATTGAAAATGTGAGCCTTCTACTAGGGGAAAAAAGTTTCAAGTCATCCACTTGGGGATAAGAGGTTATGAAATCCGCTGGGGGATTAGAATTTGGAATCCACTGAAGATAAAAGATGTGAACCTTCCAGTAGGGGAATAGGTCGGGTTGGATTGAATTGACTCCACTGGGGAGATTGGAAATATTTGCATCTCATTGAGAAGAAGCTGATTTATTTGATTGTTTAATTGGACTCCACTAAGGAGGAGGGTTAATTTTGTTTCAGATTTTAAATTTTTGAATTTTGAGATGGACCCTGACAGGTTTGCTGGACGCATTGAGTAGGGGTCATGTTGGCCTTGGCCTACTTCAGATTTACCAATCCAAATAGGTAGTCTACCAACCATATGGTAAGACTATCCAACTAAAGGGGTGCCTTTCGATGTGCAGCGGTTATACTAAAAATAAAGTGTAGTAGACTTACATCCTCCAAGTAGGATCAATTCGGGTGATGGGTTGGGTAACTGATCCCAACCTTAGGCTTCTTGAATGAATACCTGGGGACTTAAATCAGCTCAAGATAGTCAAAATTAATTTTATTTTAATTGTATTTGATGGATCCTATTGGTTTGTGATGGACTCGAGTAGAGGCGGTGACCAACTTGATTTCAATCCAAAGGGGTAGTTTCTCGACCAAGGAGAACTATCCAACCAAAGGGTGTCTTTGGTTTGCGGTGGTTATTGGGAAGAAAGCATGGGGACTCACATCTTCCAAAGAAAAGATCACTGGGGCAATAAATTTGCAAGGTAACATGTCAACCCGACCTAGGGCTGCCCATCGATTTGTGACAGTCATGCTAGAAAGAATGTGTAGTAGACTTACATCTTTTAGAGCAAAATGATCATCAGGGCAACTTAATTGTGGAAAAACAGATTGAACCCGACCTAAGGGTGACTACTGAGAGAGTGTCGACCCAGGGACTTATCTCAACTCAAGTGTAGTCAGACAAATCCTATAGGGAGTTTTCTGACCCCTAAAAGGTAGGATTCCTGCTTGGGAAGGGGTCGTTGGGGGTTTGAATTCCTAATCCACAAGCGAATAAATTTGTTTATTTTGTTTGTTTGTTTTTCATGGACCGTGTTGATTTATGAGGGATCATACTAAAAAGGAGCTTATATCAGCCTAGACCTGTCTAAAATTTATTGGTCCAAGGGGGAATATTGCATCAACAAATTCTCCAACCAGGTGATTACTAGGAAAAGGGGCAGTCAATCCAAAGTAACCCAGTAGTGTCTAAATGGGGTGCAGGGGCGTAATCCTAGAGTGCCCAAAATCGAGAAGATAATGTATATTGGTGGCCAACTCAAGGAGAAATCATGGGGACTCACATCTGCCAAGAGTGGTGTATCCACCGGGTGAGTCACTGTCAACATAGTAAACATCAACCAACCTAAGGTGCCCGTTAGTTTGTGAAAATTAGCCTAGAAAGAAAGCATCGAGGACTCACATCCTCCTACAGCATAACTGATTGCCGGGATAGTCTATCTTCAACTTTATAGGTGTTATTAGGGCAACTACTGAGTGAATGCCATTAGGGGACTTATATCAACTCAAAAGTAGTCGAGAGGAAAGGAGGGACTTATCCTAAACCTCAAATATACTTGACCTAGTCAGTGCATGATGGTTAGTTCAAGAAGGAAGCGTGTAGGCTTGCATCCTCTTAAACAAAGTCAATGTGATGTGGCTTACTGGTTGCGCAGTGAGGCCTACCAAATTAATAAGGTTCTTATTGGTTTGTAATGGTCAAGTCAGGAAGAAAGTGCGGGGACTCACATCCACCAGATAAATGACCACTGAGTGAGTGCCATGGGGCTTTCTCCCACATCAAAAATAGCCCAAAATAAAAGATATGTGTTTTTATTTGTGTTAAAGGAGGACAAGATGCCACTTGGGTTCTCTCACACCTATCCTAAAATACACTTAAAAGTTGATGAAATGGTGCCACAAATGGCAGTTGTGATCCTAGCAAGAAATAATGCCACTTGGGTTCTCTTACACCTAATTTAGCCGTGCTAGTCGAAATAGGATGCCTCTTGGGTTCTCTTACACCTACTCTAGTAGCGCTGCTGGGGAATCATGTTTAATTTGTGTTGGTGTTATGAAAGAAGGATAGGATGCCTCATGGGTTCTCTTACACCTACCCTAAACACATCGCGATAAATTTGTAAAAAAGCAAACAACGCTTCGAATAAAGAGAATATTTTGATGAATTAGAATAGAATTTTTGAAGATAAATTTTTTCAAACATGATTTTAAGGGTAGTATTTCTTCAAATAGAGCCCATTGATTGGAAGCATCGGGTGTTCCCCTTTATAATTTATAAGTTGATAAAATCCTCCTTGGTAGGCCTTCCTTATGACAAAAGGGCCTCCCAAGTGTGTTCAAACTTGCCTCCCATCTTTTGATGGGCAACAATGGTCTTAGAACTAAAACAATCTCTCCAACTTGAATAGTTCTAGGGAAAACCAACTTGTTGTGAGCTTGATTCATCTTGGTTTTATACAACTCGAGGTTCTGGCATGCCTGTAGGCATCTCTCCTTTAAAATTTTGAGCTCTTCTAACTGCAACCTGGCGTTATGCTCTATAGCGATTTTATTACCCATTGCTATCCTTAGTGATGGGAGGTGCACTTCTAATGGTAGGATTGCTTCGGACCATGCACTAAGGAGAATGGGGTAGATTGGGTTGGAGTTCTGTATGTAGTGCGGTATGCCACAAGACTTCAACTAGCTGCTCATGATATTGTCACTTGTTGTTGTTGAATGTCTTCTTTAGTATATGAATGAGAGTTTTGTTTAATGCTTCTGCTAGGCCATTTGCCCTGGGATAGTAGATGGTGGAATATCTCCAATCTATACTTTATTTCTAGTGAAGTTGTTGATCTTAGTGCTCTTGAATGCAGTACCATTATCAAATATAATTCATTGAGGCACCCTAAACTTATATACAATATGGTTCTTGAAAAACTATAGCACATTCTGATTATGACCAATCTAAGTGGGATTGCCTCTGCCCACTTGGAAAAGTAGTCGGTGGTATCAAGGATGAATCGATGACCCTTAGAAGGAAGGATCAATCGGACCCACTATATTCCCAACACTCAAATGGCCATGAATCCAATAGGGTGTAGAAATGTTGGGTGGTTGAGACCACACATGTACTTGATGGCATCTCTAGCTACATCCATGTGTGTAATCATCGAAGGCATAGTATCCTAGTCTCTTGATCTTTGCTTTCATCTTAAACTGATTGATGCACTGCATGAATGTACATTGATCATGATCTTAGCTTCATGTTTGTCTAAATAGTAACCACATTTGATCAAAAAAGGTACAAGGTGCCATCCACAAGAGCATAGGAGAGAGAACTCTCGGCTTCATCGATGCTTGTGAATGGTTTCCTCAATCCGACTCCGTCTTTATTAGTAGCAACCTCCCTTCAAGAGAATCTCGATGAGTTCAATAAGATAAGACTGTCTATTTTGGACCCTTATTGGAATGGACTCATCTTCGGACATGCCAATTCCTTGGCGAGTTTGGCCAAAGCATATCTTTGCATTCTCTCCTCGAGGAACCTTGTAGATGGTGACCTCAAGGATTTGGGCCAACAGCTTCATGGTATACTCATGGTAGTGACAAAGCTTAGATTTAAGAACCTTATAAGACTTAGCAATCTGGTTGATGACTAGTTGAGAATCCCCATAAATGTTAATGCTTTTGACACACATTGTAATAGCTAACTCCAGACCAACAATCAGAGCCTCATACTCAGCTTCATTGTTGGTGCATGGATTGGAGAGATAGTATGAGAATCTCATCACATCGTGATCTAGAGTTAAAAGGATGATTCTATATATGCCTTTTGGAAGAGTAGATTATGGTTCTTCTCCTTTTTGAAAGGAAGCTGCACCATCAAAATACATCTCCCAATGGTGAATGCTAGTGTCCCCTAAGTTCATGATTTGTTCATCGAGGAGGTCATCACTAAGTGGAGAATCAGTAGGAAGTTAGTTTTACTTTTAGGAAATCCACTAGTGTTTGTCCTTTCACAGCACAGAGGGGTATGAATGTGATATCAAACTATGACAAAATCATGGACCAACACACCACCATCCGGATAGTGTCAGTCGTGTCATGAGATATTACAGTTGATTGATTCTTAAAATTAAGTTTATCTTATGAGAGAGCATATGGTGTCGTAGCTTTTGGAATGCAAAGATGAAAGCTAGGAAATGTTTCTCAATAGGTGAGTAATTTGCTTCAGGGGATCGATGGTGATGGTAGTAGAGACATTCTCCTTCCCCTTGTTGGTTTGGGCCAACAAAAGCAAAGTCATCAATGCGATGTAGAGGATAAGTGCCTTGCCGGGATAAGTACTAGAACTTGTGGCTTCACCAAATACTTTGATGTCTTCAAACATGCGCGACACTTGTCATCCCACTTGAACTTAGCATCCTTTTGACAAGTGCTGAAAATGGCTACTTCGTTCGGTGCGTATTGCTAAATAAGTACATATATATACCAACCACCTTGAATGATCAAGTTGAGTTAGACTTTTAGGGGTGGCATTTCTAAGATAGCTTTGATCTTTTGGTCTATCTCTATTCCCCGGTGTGGACAACAAACCCAAGGAACTTCCTAAGTACTCGAATGCACACTTAGGGGGGTTCATTTTGAGGTTGAATTATCTTAACCATTCAAAAACTACTCTCAAGTCAAAGAGATGGTCTTCCTTTTCTTTGCTTTGACTACTAGATCATCAACATAGCATTCAACTTGATGATGAATGAGTTCATTGAAGATCTGAGTCATGGCCCATTGGTATGTAGCCAACATTTTAAAAGAAAGGCATGACCTTATAATATAATTATCGGTTTGGTGTTTCTTTCATCCTCGGGGCCATCTTGATTTGGTTGTAGCTAGATGACCCATCCATAAGGAGAATACTAGAGATGAGCAATGTCCACCATTAATTTAGTATAGGAAGTGGAAATTCATCCTTAGGACATGCCTTATTTAAGTCCCACAATTGATGCATATGCAAATTTGGCCATTCTTTTCTTAACGTGACAATTGGCTAACGGGTAGGTATTTTTCTTCCGATGAAACCAACATCGATTATTTCTTGACTTCAAAATGACCATTTGTTCAATTTTAATCGCATGTCTAGGAGCTTGCTTGATAGGGTTAGCATTAGGTCTATTGCTAGTTTGTGGACTATATCGAGGAGATAATGGGCATCTCTTCATAGCTCCATGCAAGCAGTCCTTAAACTTCAATAGCCTAACTAAGTCATTGGTTTCTTCTTCATTCATGAGAAGATGTATGTGGGGCGTGGATTTTCTTCATCAGGTTGATTTCTTTGAGCTTGTCGATGGTTGAATGGATTTCTTCTTCAAATTCTGGAGGTGCATCTTTAATTTGAAGATCATCTAAAGTTTCTAAATACATATCCTCATAAGAGTTAGTGTGGTTTGAGAAGAACTTATCAGACTCCAGATGATTGGTGACAACTAAGCAGTAATCATCATCATGGACACTTATCTTGAATCTAGTCTGGCTTGATTGTGCATCCACGCCTTTGTTGTTCCATAACTTCTTGAAATACTCGATTATGCGGACCATGTATAAGAATCAAACCTTTCTTTACAAGATTATGAACACAAGGTGAGTACCAATCAAAAGGTAATTCCATTAAATCTTTATATGAATTATCCTCAAGTTCTACATCTACTTCTGGACTTGAGGATGATGATCCCAATAGGAATCTCTTTGGCTTGACATCCATGGAAGATCTAGGGGCTTCCTTAACTACCAAACCTTCAACTTTTTAAGAAGAAAGTGGGGTTAGAGCTAAGGTTCCCAACTGCTTCTTAATGGTTTTATATAATCCTGACTTGAATACATTCATGCTTTGCTTGAGGCTGTCTTCATCACTATCGGCTCTGTCACCTCCAATGAGACCCGAGGGTTGGTCTGGTATGCTAATCACATGAGACTCATCCTCAGCTGGATTCAAGTCTATATGAATAGCGAGTACTCATGAACTAGAACATCCCTGTGGTGGCCTGTGGTCTTCCACTAGAATTGCCTTTATGTCTGCCTCTACTGGTGGAGGTGAGTCATCCTACCCATATGTTGTATGGTGGAATATGGGTGGAATGTAACTTGCGGCTCTACCTCTTCCTCGGTGTCCCTTTCTCACTCATTTGTACTTTCTTTCTTCTTTTCTTTTTCTTTTTCTTTTTCTTCTTTTTTTCTTTTGTATTTGAATTTTGGCCAAATTCGTTAGAATAAACATTTTGATTTTGAGGAAGATAGTAAGTCACATCTTCATATATCTGACCTCTTTAACGAGAATGGATTTTCATCTCCTTTGACATTATTGATTCCATCTTTTCAAACTTGATGCGATGAAGGAGGATGGAACCATCTTGTTAGTGTATCCAAGGCCTACCGAGCAAAGTAGTGAGATGTATTGAATCAATTATATAGAACTTGGCTTCAGTCTTCCGGTCACCTATTTCCAAAGGTAACACTATGGAGCCTAAAGCCCTCTTGCCCTATTCATTGAATCCTCTCAATATCATTCAATCTATTTGAAGCTTAGAGATGTCAATCCTCAAATAGGCAAGGGTTTTTAGGCTCATAATGTTCACCGATGCACATGGATCAACCAACACCCTAAAAAGTATGAATCTGCCCATATATATTATAATGTAGAGGGGATGGTTGTGCTCCATATCCCCCAGAAGAAGGTCTTCATCGGTGAATGTGACTCGCTAGGCTTCCCTTGAATAATGTGCCTCCTCTCCAATAGCATTTAGCTGAGCTAAGCATATTTTTGGATCAAGAAGGGCCTTGATTAATGATTTCCTCATCTCTTTAGATAACATAAAGGACATCATATATGCTTAGTTTAGCTGGCAACTTTCTTAGGTGAGCGAGGACATTGTAGTCAACTTTGGGCTGATCCTCTATAAGCATATCCATGGGTGGAGCATCCTGTGGAGGGGCTTCTTGATCGCTGGAACTAATGACTTGCTTACCCTTATCTTGAGGTGCTACCCTAGGAGGTAGAACTTTGCAACTATGAAGGTTGACTTCGATGACTTCGTGAAATAATTTAGTGGAAAGTTCTACCTGCTCATCAAGCTCACCTATAGCTTCTCCTATAGGACCCTCAGAATCGGATGATTCCAAGTCTATCTCAAGAGGTGAACCCGTATTATTTAGAGAAGGAAAGTTCATCTCTGAATCAGAAAGAGGATGATTAGAGTTGTTATAATTATTAAGACTTGAAGAATTTTCTAAAGGAGTAGAATCAAATAACCCATCAAAAGTGGCATGGATGTAATTCAAACAAGCTTTATTCCTCAATTTCTTAGATTTAAAAGGAGGTTAAAAGGAGGTGCAAAGTAAAAATCTAGTAAAGTAAGTGGGGTGAGGGGTTTGATGCCCTCATTTGCTGATACAAGATGTATACTAGAAGAAGAACTAGTAGTAGTAGAATGTTTATGCAGTGGAATGGTGGTTGCAGCTATCGGTTTGTTTATGCCAGTATGGCCTGGGCCTCAATTCCCTCTTTGAAGTTTTGATGTTTCTTGAAAATATCTTGAAAATAATCTTTTTTTGAGAGGATCACATGTATCCCCAAGGATTACCCTAGAGGCGGATGGTTGTTCTACTGTTCTTAGGGATAACTACAACACTCGACTTATAGCTATTCTCAAGCCAGTCATTAAATGTAAAGCAATCCTCCAAAATATGGTCTAGCATGTGGTGGTAGGGGCAAAAGTTAGGATCATTGCTCCTGCCCACTTTCTCTAGCTTTCTAGGCTCGGGTAGCTAAAAATTAGCTTTCTTTAAGAGGTTCTTAAAGATTTTCTTGACTATCTTCCTCTTAAATGAATAAGTTTTGTTTAATTTATCCAAAAGTGTAGGTGGATGATAGCTACCTGGGGATGAGTATGTATACCGCTGCTTAGAGTGTGGCTGAGGAGGAGGCGGCGAAGGCCATGAAGGCTATTGTGGAAATCAATAGGATGGATGAGGTAGTGGTAAAAGAGGTGGAAGTGAAGGCTATGGAGCTCGAGGTCTCTCATGCTGATCCATGGCCGGTTTCTTCCCTTTATCTAATGCTACTACTGTCCTTGGCTTATTTTCATAGGCTTTCTGTGGCTTTGGCTTTAATGACTGATCTTGAAAAGGCAACTGTTTGGCCTCTCCTTGTAGGCTAGCCGCCTTGTTGATTAGCTTCTCAAATATCTTAATGGTGAAACTTTTAAGTATGAAGGCAACCAGGTCATGAATATTCTTTAATAGAATTTTAATTGCATGCTATTCAGATAGCTGTGGTTTGCATTTCATGCTTAAATTATGCCATCTGAGAATATAATCAATGAGGGACTCACCTGGGTGTTGTTGAGCCACAACAAGATCGCCCACAGTTACCCTTTGCTGAGCTCTAGCTAACCTTTTAATAAAGAGTTGCTCCAACTCAGTAAAATTCTTCACTGAATTCTTGGGGAGTTCAGCATACCAATCAAAAGCTATGCCCGTTAGGCTGATGATAAAGAGATGGAACAATAACACATCACTACCACCAGCATTGCAACAGCTGGCCCTGAAGTGTGATATATGTTGGTGAGGGTTCCCGCTGCCATCAAAACTTTTGAAAGAAGGAGGCACAATACCCTTAGGATATTAGATAGCATCAAATTCCTCTAGGTAGGGTCTACCCTTTGAAACTGATGAACCACCTCGAGCTTGCGCCAATGCTTCCTTCACTTGTTGTTCAACCATGAGTTTGATATTTTTTTTCTTGTATGGAGGTACTATCCACTACCTTCCTATACAAGCTAGTACTGCTTTGCTCTACTGGAGGTGAACTCTTGGGTTGATCCATATGATAACGCAGGTAACCAGCCCACAATGGTAAGTTGTGCTGCTAGAGCTTGATTCTAAAGTGCTAGAACTGTCGCTAACAAATCTTCAAGTCTCTTTTCCAACCTATCAATCTGCTCATCCTTCTACTTGAGTTGTTGAAGGAGGTGTTGGGTTGAATGGGCTATATCATCTTGTTCGGCCACAACACCTTCCAACTATGATGATCTCAAAGGAGAGAACCTCTAGTATCAACTATATGTACCTCTGCTTAGTCTTCCAACAAATCATCTTCATTGGGATCAAAGCTAACCTTCTCCTCTTCGAGGTCAGACTAGTCATACCCTAGGATTTCATTTTTTTTAGTAAAATATTGTGCTAAGATAAATTCCAAAGAGCGGTCTAACTATGCAGGTACAAATACTTGCAGCTGATCGGCGGTGGGATCATGCTCATGAACAGAGATACATCTGACCTCCCCTGCTACTGGAGTGCTAACCCTATGAGGCTATGCTCACTGGAGTACACATGCTCATGACTATCAACTGTTCTGGGTGGAGTGTTGTCCCTCGGGGGATCTATCGCCATGGGTATAATAGAACTATCCCCTTCTCCTTCTATCGCTTCTATGTCCATGATCGATTGAGGTGTTGGTGGTAATAGTACTATAATGTTGTGAGGTCACCACTCCCTCTTCATTGCAACTGAAGTAGGAGGTCGAGCAGGAGAACTCGCCCTCACCTTAGTCAGTGGTGTAGATGGAGTGGGATCCCTTGGTCATAGGGATCACCGTGAGCTTTTTTCCTCGATCTCTCATGGCTTTGGGTGGAACTATAAATGATGAAACCTAGACTAGTGATAGCAGACATGAAGTGGAGCGGTGTGGTGGAGACAACACCGTCTGCCTCTGCACGGGAGCTCTCCTCCCATGATGGGTAGTACCAATGAATAAAATACTATTAGTGTGACTGACACGGGTAGCACACCGATCAAAAAATCTATGAGGCGAGGGCCGACTCTCGGCATACCTTCACCGCTCTATGCTAGTAATATGAACTGATACACGAGCCTCTTTGGCCCTCTCCTACTGGATATGCTCACCTACACTACGAGGAATAACCGATAAATCAAATCAAGTTGGACTGATCATCCAGCCCCACCAACTTGGAGAATTATCTTAAGGCATATGACCTCCTCTATCCTGATTGGTGTCATAAATGGGAGGTGGGGTGATATCAATCCTCTAACATCTTCCTCTCCTTTAGAACCTAAAAGGAGATGAAACTTGTTCTGAGTAATCAGAGGAGAAACTACCCTCGGTGACCCCTCTTCTACGATGTGAGAAATTGCCTCCATTTCCTTGGCGATGCGCATGTGGTGCCGCTTGATCTTGCGGTGCTGGATTCTACTAGGTGGAGTAGTACAAGAGCTAGACCATACCTCAAAGGTAGGCGAGACTATCCCTTAACTCAGGGTAGCCTTCCCCTTAGAGGAAGCAAGTGAGTGGGTACTGGCCGGCACTAGGGCAGTGATGGGAACAATTGAACGCATGAGAACTAGAACTATGCCTGCAATGGGAACCTCTATTACCTTCTTCTTCAGTGAGGGAAACTTAGAGTCTGAGGGCATCTCAACATGGATGACTGGCTTCTGCCTAGCCACCACATTCCTGCTGATAGTGGTGAGGGGTGCCCCCTCATAAGTAATCCTAGGTAATTCGATTCCTCGGCCAAAATGTATCAAATGAGAGAAATCAATCTGGGGGAGGCTGCCCTGATCCAAGGCCAAATCCATCCCAAAGGGGAAAGAGAACACATACTTCTGGGAGTCTATTTGTACTTTACTGAGCAGAGAAAAGTTGAGTGAAACTGAACTAGAACTCTATAATTATTGGAAACAAACTCAAATCATATTTTCTATTTTAGTATTCTTTTGACTTTTTAAGTTTGATTTAGAGTTTGAACCCACACTCAACAATTTGAATATGTTAAGTGGGGGTTCATTGAATTTAGGAGAGATTTTGAATATATTGGAGGAGTGATATATAGTTCATTGAGTTTAGAAACCACATTCAACAAATTTATGTATATTGAATGGGTTCAAATATTTTTGAAGAGACTTTTGATGCTTCCATTGGTTCATATTTGAATTTAATTTTATGTTTGGGGACCCTTCATTTAACAAATTTGAGTATGTTAAATAGAGGTTAATTGATTTTGTTTGGGATTACTCATTTAGAAAATTTGGGTATGCTAAATGAGATGTTTGAAAACAATTTTCTTTTTGCTTGTTTGCCCATGATGTATATCATGTGTGAATTTAGAAATGGAATCTTTACTTAGCAAATTTATATATGCTAAATAAAGTCCAAATATATTTGATTCTTTATTTTGATTTTTTGAAAATGTGGTCTTTACTTAGCAAATTTGTGTATGCTAAATAAAGGCCACATATGTTTGGGTTTCGATTTTGAAAATAGGATCTTTACTTAGCAAATTTGTGTATGCTAAATAAAGTCCAAATGTGTTTGATTTTTTTGGTGTTTTGATTTCAAAAATGGGATCTTTACTTAGCAAATTTGGTATGCTAAATAAAGTCCAAATATGTTTGATTTTTGTTTTGTTTGGTGTTTTTTTTTAATATGGGGTCTTTACTTAGCAAATTTGGGTATGCTAAATAAAGTTCAAATGTGTTTGATTTTAATTTTGATTTTTGAAAATGAGGTCTTTACTTAGCAAATTTGTGTATGCTAAATAAAGATCAAATGTGTTTTGATTTGAAATGGGATCTTTACTTAGTAAATTTGGGTATGCTAAATAAAGTCCAAATGTGTTTAATTTTTGTATTTTGATTTTGAAATTGGGATTTTTACTTACCAAATTTGGGTATGCTAAATAAAGTTCAAATCCAAATGTGTTTGATATTTGTATTTTGATTTTGAAAATAGGACCTTTACTTAGCAAATTTGGGTATGTTAAATAAGGTCCAAATCCAAATGTGTTGATTTTTGTGTTTTGATTTTGAAAATGGGATATTTACTTAACAAATTTGGGTATGCTAAATAAAGTTCAAATTTATTTTGAAAAAGGAGGTTTCTATTTAACAATTATGGTGTGTTAAATAGAATCCAATTTATTTTTCAATTTTCTTTTGAAAAATGAAACTCTCATTTGACAAATTTGGGTATGTCAAATGGAACTCCAATATATTTTGATTTTTCATGATTTTTTTTTTGCAAAGGAGATTTCCATTTATAAATTTGGGTATGTAAAATGGAAGTCAATCATATTTTATTTTTCAAAGATGAAATTTTTGTGTGTGATTATTGCTTTTTGAAAAGAAGGAAATTCCAATTTAACACATGTGGAATGTGTTAAGTGGAGTTTCAAATGGTGTGATTTTGTTTGAAAATATAACCTCCATTCAACAAATTTGGATATATTGAATGAAGAGGCTTATTTTCAAATTTGTACTTTTTGAAAAGGAAGAAACTCCAACTTCAACATATGTGAGATATATTGAAATGGAGTTTCAATTTTATGATATGATTTTATTTGGAAATAAAATCTCCATTTAATAAATTTGGGTATATTGAATGAGGATGTTCATTTCCAAATATGTGCTTTTTGAAAGGAAGAAACTCCAACTTCAACATATATGAGATATATTGAATGGAGTTTCAATTTTTTATGACACAATTTTATTTGGGAAATGAAATCTTCATTCAATAAATTTGGGTATATTGAATGAGGATGTTGATTTTCAAATATGTGCATTTTTAAAAGATGATTTTGATTTTATTTGGAATTGAAATCTTCATTCAATAAACTTGGGTATACTAAATGAGGATTTTCATATGTGCTTTTTGAAAGATGATTTTGATTTTATTTGGAAATAAAATCTTCATTCAATAAATTTGGGTGTATTGAATGAGATGTTCATATGTGCTTTTTGAAAGATGATTTTGATTTTGGTTCTTAAAAGAACCTACATATAACAATCTTGAGGATTGTTAGATGGCTTTGAGTTATATATGCTTTGTGAAAATTTTTGTGCAAGTACTTTATTATGTGAACTTTGGGAAAGTGCTTTTGAAAAGTGATATTTTTATGAATGATTTATTTTTCTTATTCGTAGAATGATCCTTACCTTACCATAGAAATGGTAAGGAGGTTTAACAAGATTTTTTAGTCATTTCTTTGTGGTTAAATTTTATTTTCACTTATTGGGGGACCCAATAGGGGTTTTAAGACCTATAAGTGATGTCCTAAACCTAAAGGATGTTGGCTAGCTTAGCTTAAGAATGAAATGAGCTAAGTTCCAACAAAAAAAAGAATAGTCTCAGACTCATATGAAATAAAAATCCACTATCGATACTTGGAGACAACAATCATTTATCCAAGATGGAGAGAGGAACCATCCCTAGCAAAGTCGCTAGAAAAATTCATGGTGTTTATTTTATTTAGAATACGTGTTGAGGTTATTATTAAGTGTGTTGGGGGACACCAGATCCACAAATGTTCCTATTAGGGTGATCCGGTATGACATTAAGGAATAGTGTATTATCACGAGAGATAGAATTTATTACCCTATAATGGACCTAATCACATAATGAGGTCTCCTAAGGCATGATGGGTCTTCAAATGTACCAGAGATCTTTCCTCTACTTTAGATGGAAAAGTAAAGTAGGGTTTATTAAAATCGAGTTTGTTAAGTTCCCTGTAGAGGCAAGCCCTAATAGTTAATTACATCCTAAGGAATGAGATTCCTTAAGAATACTCTCTATTAAGGTAAATGATCATTGTCTCCAAAGATTACAAACATAGGACTACCAATCAATTGGTTATTTTTTTGGAAATCAAATGGGATTGATCAAAAGGAGGGAGTTATTATCAAAACCAAATGGAATGAGTAGGGGATGCTCATGATGCTAAGAAACCTAGTGAGCATCCCAAACTATCCTATGGTTGGGCTTTATATTTTTAAAATTGAAGAGAATTATATGTTTGATTTTAATTTTTATTAAAAATCTAGGGCTTACAATTCCACAATACAAAATTGTATAAATGCCTAAGAGGTGAGGATTTATGCTTGCAGCCCGCAAAGGGAAACAAAAATCTTAGTTCCTAAATCTAGGGAGCTTTGGCGAGGGCCAAAGCATGACCTAAATCTAAGGTAAAATGGTATATGGTTTACCTCCACAAGAGAGGATAAACCACCCGACTGTTGGACTTGCAACCTTCTAGAGTGGCTGCCAACTAACTCTTCCTATGATTTTAAATACATGTAGAAAATTCTTATGCTTTGCAAGATGGCTAAGCTGTTGTTTGTTTAGAAAGGAGACTAAGTCTTTAAACACACTCCCTAAGAGACTAGATCATGAAGTGTATGAATAATGACTTAAATCTAATGCAAATTTTGTTAAGTTTTATTTTAATTTTTGGGCATTTTTATTTGACAGGCTATGAGATTCCATATGCCTAATGCATGATAAAATTGGTCATGGGCCAAAATCAACAAGAAGGAGGTGTGTTTCCACCATGGCTCTCAAAGGTCAAGCCATTTTCTCTCGTAAAGGTGGAAGCCCTCCATTAACAAGAGTGAGACAATATGATTTATGCATGATATGAGACATATAACACACAGCTAAGGGGTTGCTAAATATTTTATTATCTTGATTTATGCCCTAGGATTTAAGTGAGGTTATGAATTATTTTGTTTAATTTTGAGTTGATTAACTGGAAAGAAAATTTATTTTTTCCTAAGAGCTTAATCACATCCAGGCCTTTCAACAGCCATCAAACAATTAAGAAACTAGGAAAATCATATCATCCTAATTGTGCAATCATAAACATAGCATCAATCAATTTATAAAATTAATGCAAAAAGAAATAAAAGGTCGGTGCGACTGCCATACAACCTGAAACAAAATGTGGGTAGCTAGCTCTACCCTTATACAACCTGGATTACAAATGGATAATTACAATTAGAAGGAATTCATGTCATGGGGGTCTTCATTCTTCATTCTTCATTTCTTCCTTTATTCATTTCTTTTTTTCTTCATTTCTTTCTTTCTTTCTTTTGGTTTGACTTGGGATGCAGTTTGCTCCAAGGCTTCACATGGTATATAAGACATGGTCTTATAACCAATATTCAGCCTAATCCCCCATAACATTCATTCTAAATCTTAATTATAAAATTTACATCAAAATGGAAAACATAAATTTAATTAAACCTGTAAAATAGAGATTAGCTAAACGTACCACACAACCCAAGCAGTTATATGAATAATTTGGACTTAGCACCCCACACATGGGTAACCAAGTCCACCTATTCTAATTTGGATTATGCTTAGGGGTATAAGTAACCTGCATAGTCAAAAGCATTTATATTTTTATTATAGTACCCCTAAAGCACAACCCCCTGTAGGAAAATGATTAGGCTAAGATCGCCCTATCATCCAGTCTACGTGCATACACCCTAACATCCAGTCTAAAATAATACATCAAACAAAATCATGCATCAAACTATGTACCGCCCTAACCAAAAGCTAGAAATGAGAAGTCTAATGTGTGTGCCATTTAAAGCTTGTGTGGCATGTCTTAGCTAGGCTTTAAAGTTGAAATTTTCTAAGTGTGAAAGGTTCAATTTAGAGGGTAGTTTCATTTCAAGTGATTTAGTTGATTTATCAATTTTAGTTGGTGATTTAATTTAGTTTGAATAAACCTACACTTAATGGCTAAATGTTATGAAGAGAAGAAAAGAGAAGAGAACTTCTCTTTCATCTCTACCTTAAAATATTTCTAAGGTAGATTCATTAATGATTTTTTTAGTAAATATTTTATTATGTATTTTAATTAACCCTAAGTTTAAATTTGCTCTAAATAGCCCTATTCAATAAGAAAGGCATCTTAGGATTAGTTAAGGTGGATTACTACCACATTACACACACCCATTTATTTCTTTCCACCATGTATGCCATGCATATGAATAATCCTAAGCATACCAATACATGTAAATGCAAATTTTAGCACACTTTGATGATAAATGCTAAAAGATATGATTTGAAAATTTAGATATTCCATTGATGCATGTCTTTATTATGTAGAAAAAGTGGGATTTCTCATCCATTAACTTAATGCACATTCACATATATAAAAGTTATAAGTGAGTACGGTGCCATTATTTTCTACACCAGAGGCATAAGTTACATGACCTATACTTAAAGCCTCACAGGCCCGGGAAGTCTAGAATAATATACAATTTTTCTTGAATACATGTAGATGTACAAAAAGAACCAAATGGATAAAGAATCATGCAAAATATTATGTTTGAGTTGGTTGTATAATTTACACGTGTAATATGAAGATCCTTCTTAAGTCATAACATAGAATGCATAGGAATAGATTTAAGCAAGTGTTGTGTTCTTTTCAAATGAATACACTTGCAATATGTAAATCCACAAGAGAAGAAAAGAGAGCTTCAAAAAATACATCTTATGCTATAATCACATGCAAGCTTATTAATATTCATAAGTAGCATCACTTTATTCATAATCTTTGATTTATAGGTTTTGAAAATAATTTTTGGTTTAATAGTGATAATAGGCACTCATATTCTTAATTTTAGCTAACACATGCAATTTGACATAAAAGGAAACATTTTATTTAATTAATTTTTTTTAAAATAAATGAATGCATGATTTTATTTAGCAAACAATATTTAGCATGCTTGGAAAGAAATAAAGGGATGTAAACACATAACTTCATTCACCCTAATTAATTCCTAAGGATAATTATATAAAATAGGGTTATTTAAAATGAATCAAAATTCTTTAAGAAGTTTTTTATTTTTGGATTGGATTTGACTTAGGAAATATGAAAAGGGTTTGCTGGTCCTAACCCATTTCCCCTATGTGTAAATTAGTTTAGTTTAATCTTAGAACAATTAGGTTGATTTTATATTTTGTTTAGGTTAACAATGAATTAAATCAATTAATTATCATACAATTTTAACATAATTAAATAAGTAATTATGAGCCAACATATGATATGCAACCACATGGAAGTTAAATCAGCAATGCACCTAAGAAATGAAGGGGCCTAATGCAATTGGTTCATAATTATTGATTAATTAAGTTAAATTAAGTACTTTCATAATCATCCTACACATGTAGTTTCATTATGATTTCCTTTGAAGTTTTCTTAGGTTATTGAACACCTAAGAATCTACCCAAGAATTGAATGATTAAATTTTGAAATGAGTTGGTTTTGAATTTGATTAATTAAATTATTTAATGAGGTGATTAATCCTTTAATTAATTGCAAATTGATTAAGTGTTTATTCAAATGAAATAAACTTAGGGGAAAGATCAGAAAAGAGGTTCTCATCTCATTCCCTATGTACATTCACTATTTTATAATGATTACCAAGTACAATTAATGAATTTATCACTATTTAACATATTAATTAATCATTTAATTAATTATGAAATTGATTGAGGATGAAATAAGCAATTCCCTTAATTAATCTAGCAATAAATTCCAAGAAAATTATGGGAGGCAGAGGTCATCCCACTAATCAACCTCATGAAGTTTGGAAATAATTGTTAAAGTAATTAAGAAGTAATTAGCTTAATTATATTTTTAATAAAATCTAAATTTAGTGAAAATTACTGTTCAAAATCAATTGATTTTAATTTTATATTATTCTCCTCTGAATTATCTTTACAATGAGCCTGAGTTTTCATTTTTTTGTATTTTTTATAATTAGTTTTGATTTTAGAAAGTTTAACCATTAAAATTGAATTAAATTAATTAAATAATCCTTTTGCCATGGTGGTGATGCGGCTCTAAGTGGCATGCTTTGAGAGATAGGTTATTTATTTGTCAAGGTCAATTGAGAAAGGCAAAAAGCATCTTCTGGGTCGTCATCTAAGACCAATGGTAGATCAATCCTACGCTTTAGGGATGAATCATAGGGGGATCTAACATGATTATCACGCCTATTGTCCAATCATGGAACAGATAACGATGATCCTTCTCCTTTGGAGCGATGAGACGAATCGTCATCTCTCTTCGTCATGAGCTCACCCAAGCTTAGATTGGGATCAAAATGATCCCACACCTTCGAAAGGAGGGGGGATGCACATCCAATGGTCAAGGTTTCATGGGATGAGAATTTTCTTCAAAAAGTACCAAGCAAATTTTCCTATAGCTACAGTTTCAAGCAATTACCTTGCTGGAGGCTATCATCAGCCCTTCCAACGGAGGAGGTAGCTTCTCTAGTAGAGATGAAACCCTGTTGAAGGAATTACATCTTGATTTGAAGTAGATGGTTCGGTTGATCAAGCTCCCCTTTAAATTAGGTTAAGTTGGGTCAAATTAGGTTAGGTTGACCAATTGGTCAAATTGGGTCAAACCATGGGTTAGGTCAAGTTAAATGATCATTTGGAGCCTATGGGTATCAATGGTTTGGTTCAATTTGGTTTAGAATTGGTTTTGGTTCATTTAGGTTCATTTAGGTCAAATGGGTCAAGCGACCAATTTGACCCATTTAAATTGTGGGGTCATGGGTTGGTTTAGGCTTGCTTGATCATTTGAGATGTATTGCAAGCTTTGGTTTCAATCAATTTTGATTTGGTTTGATTTCAAGTTAATTTGAGCTTTTAGGTCAAGTTGAGTTCATGGTGTGGTGAAAATTTTATCAATTTTTTTAGAGAATAAGATATATACTTTCATCTTCACCCTATGCGGGATAAAATGAGCATGGAAACATATATGTCTTCTTTTATGCATTTTGATACCACGTAGATCCACAGATATTCTTATTGAGAGTGATCAGGTATGACATTGAGGAGAGGTGTACTATCTCGAAAGATAGAAGTCACCACCCGATAATGGACCTAATCACCTCAACAAGGACTCCTAAGGACAATGGGTCTACATATGTACCAAAGATTCTTCCCCTACTTTATATGGAAAATTAAAGTAGGGTTTATTTTAAACTGGGTTCGTTAAGTTCCATACAGGGGCAAGCTCCCATAGTTAATTACATCCTAATAGATGGGATCCCTTAGGAATACTCTCGATTAAGGTAAATGATCATTGTCTCCAAAGATTTTAATAGGTAGGACTATCAATTGATTACCTTATTTCATAAGATCAAATGGGATTGATCAAGAGAGGGAGTTATTATCAAAGCCAAAGGAAGATAAGTAGGAGATGCACGATGCTAGAAACCTCGAGCATCTCAAACTATCTATGGTTGGGCTTTATATTTTTGAAATTGATTTAATTTATTTCAGTTGAATTTTTCATTAAAAATTTAGGACTTATGATTCCACAACCCAAGATTATAAAAATGCTTAAGAGGTGAGGATTTAAGCTTATGGCTTATAAAGGGGAGAAGCAACCTCAAAACCTAAATCTAGGGAGCTTTGGCGAGGGCCGAAAGAATAACCTAAATCTAAGGAGAAAATGGGTATTTGGTTTTCCTCCACAAGAGAGGACAAACCACTTGACTGCTTGGACTTACAACCACCTGGGGGTGGCTGCCAACTAACTCCTACGGTTTTAAATTCATGTAGGCAAGTCATATGCTTTATGCAAGATAGCTAGGCTGATATCTATTTAGAAAGAGGCTAAGTCCTTAAACTCACTTCCTAAAGAGACTAGATCATATAAGGGTATGCTTCAAATGACCTAAATCTCATGCAATTCAGATTTTATTTTATTTTTATTTTTGGACAATCATTTTCAGCTAATAGGATTCATATACAATGCATGAGAAATTATTGGCCAAAGAAGGGAGGAGGTGTATTTCCACCATGGCTCTCAAAGGTCAAACCAAGTTTCTCTAGCAAAGGAAGCCCTCAATCAAGAGTGAAAATAATATGCATTTTGCATGATGTTATAAAAGAAGTACTCATCCAGCTAAGGGGTTGTTAATTCTTTTATCTTGATTTTAGCCTAAGCTTTAGGTGAGGTTATGAGTTCTTTGTTTTTAATTTTAAATTGTTAAATTTTGGTAAAACATTTATTTTTCCTAAGAGCCTAATCAACATCCAGGTCATACATAAAGTAAGGAAGAAATTAGGAAAAGGATGCCACTTAATGCACAAGCTAAACAAATCATCAATCAATTTATAAAGCTAATCATAAGAGAATAATTGGCCATTATGGTCGGGTACAACCACACAAACATGAATAGTCGAGCTCTACTCTTATACAACCCAGATTACAAATGAATTAAATATAATTAAGCAAGGAACTCATTGTTATGGGGGGTCTTCAAGCTTCATTTATTCATTCTTGTTTTCTTCTTTCTTCTTCTTTTCTTCTTTCTTCTTTGGTTCCTTCTTTTGGATGGCTGGAAGGTGGATGCTCCAAAGGCTTCACATGCTATATAAGATGAGATCTTATGACCAATGCTCATCCTAATCCTCATAACAATCATTCCAAAATTCTAATTGTAAAAATTACATGAAAAGGAAAAGTAAATCTAGCTAACATCTACAAAATAGAGATTAGCTAAACAAACCACACAAAATCCCAAGCATGTATATTGGACTTATCACCCCACACATGGGTGACTAAGTCCACCTGGCCTATTGGATTATGCTTAGGAGTATAAGCACCTACACAACAAAAGTATTTATATTTTTATTTATTACAGCCCAAGCACAATCCCCTAGAAGATAATGGTTAGACTAAGATTGCTACCATTCATTCTGAACATTCACCTAACATCAGACTAAAACATATATCACAAAATAAAAGCAAGCATCAAACCATGCACCGCCCTAACCTAAAGCTAGAAGTGGTGACTTAACCTAATGTGTCTGCTTTAGAGGTTTGTGTGGTATGCTTAGCTATGGCTTTAAATTAGAATTTTCTAAGTGTGAAGCATGTTCAACTTAGAGGAGGATTTCATTTAAGTGATTTAATTATTTTGGGTTGATTTTATTTTATGTTTTGATTGGGTTCAAGTGAATCCTACAGTTAATCACTAAGTTATAAAGAGAGGGAAAGAGAAGAGAACTTCTTTTTCCTTCCCTAACCTAAGTAATTTCTAAAGTGGATTCATGTTTTGGTTTTGTTTAGTGAATGTTTTAATTAATTGTTTTAATTAATCTTAAGTTTAGATGAACTCTAAACAAACCTATTCAAAAGGAAAGGCATTTTAAGATTAAGTAAAATGAACTAAATTCACAAAACATAGAACACTTCATTTCTTTCCCAATATGTATAACATACATATGAATGATTCCTAAAGATATCTATACATACAAATGTAAATGTTTAGCACACTTTATGATGCATGCTAAGTAATTTATTTAAGAAAATTTGGATGTTTATGATGCATGATTTTCATTAAGTGGCAAAGGGGTTTCTTATCCAATTTTCACATGCACATATGAATGTATGAAAGGCATAAGTGAGTACGACACCATTATTAACCATGGGTGTAAGGTACAAGACCTACTTAGGGCTACTTAAGGCCTCGCAACCCCGGGGTTGTCCAGACTAATATACCACTTTCCTTAAATACAAGCACGTGTACAAAAGAAATGAATGGAAAAGAAAGAATGCAAAGGTTTATGTTGGTTGATTTATTTTTGTTTATGTAATTTATATGTACAAGTATAGGTATCCTTCTTAAGTGATATTATAGGAATGAATAGGATATGGAATTAGGCAAGTGTAAGGTTCTTTTCAAATGAACCATACACTTTGCCAAATCCTATTCAAAATTATACTAAAAGAGAGGAGAAGGAAGACCTACACTAAGCACATCCTTATATTTTACTCACATGCAAACTTATAAGTAAGATATAAGTAACACAATTTTAGTTTTGATAATTGATTCATATATTTTGAAAATAATTTGAATTTAATAGTGATAATAGCCACTCATATTTTTACTTTAGTCAACACAGGCAATTTGACATAAAGGAAATATTTTCATTTTAAATTTGATTTTTGAAAAGCATGAATGCATTAAATCGTATGACACACATATTTATGGGAAATAACTAAAGCAATGAAAGCATGCAAACATATTTACTTTAATTAATTCCTAAAGATAATCTTATGAAATATGAAGCTTAAAGTAAATCAAAGTTTGTTTAATGTGATTTTTATTTGATCTTGAATTTGATTTAATTTTAAAAATGTGAATTGAGTTTGTTATTTCTAACCCATTCCCACATGTGTTTGATATTTTTGTTCAATTTTTAGATGTTTATATTCATTTTATATTTTGATTAGGTAAAGGTATGAATTAAGCATGTTAATTATCCCTTACCTACACCACCTTAGCATAGTTAATCAAATAATTATGAGCCAATGAGATGACATAAAGCCACACAAGAAATTTAAATTTGTGATGCACCTAAAAAGAAAGGGTCCTAATGAAATTTAGCTCATGATTAATGATTAATTAAGCTAAGGGGTTTAACTTAAGTAATTTCAAAATACCCCTCGCACATATGAGTTGAGTTTTGATTTCCTTAATTTAACTTAGGCTCTTGAACACCTAAGCATCTGTCCAAAGTAGATTAATTAAGCTCTGGAAAGTTTTAGAATTTTAATAAATTAATTAAGAGGGTAATTAGTGAATTAACCCTTAATTAAGAGAAGATTAAGAAAGAAAAGGGGATTTAAGAAATAGCTTAGGGAAAATGCCCCAAAATTATTCTCTAAACCTCCTATTCACTAAGAGACCTTAATCAACTTCAACAAAGGGTTAAACCACTAATCAAACCTTTAATTAACCTTAATTACATTAAAAGGGAAATTAGGAAATAAATTAAAATTTTCCCCAATTAATCCACCAATAAATCCTAAGAAAATTAGGGGAGGCAGAAGTCATCCCCCAAAATACACTCAAGAAGTTTGAGATTAATCAGTGAATTAATTAGGGAGTAATTAGAAAATTAAGATTTCTAATAAAACCCAAAATCAGAGAAAGACACTACTCAAAATCTATTAAAACCAATTTTAGAATATTCTAGGTTGAATTATCTTTCAATAGCAATTTAACTCATATTTTTTGATTTTTCTTTCAGTGGCAATTTTAGAATTATTTAAATCTTAATTAATTCCCTAAGCCTACGACGTGACATTCATGTAGTTTACGCGCCTGCACTTTACACGCATCACTCCCTAAGTGACCACTTAAACATCACGTCGTAGCACTGCATGGAAGCAGCATTACGTACTTTTGCCTCAGTCATCGATCAAGGATTGGATGGCTTAGATTAAAGCTTCCATTCAGAGAGGATTCAATTAATTCTAAAACATGGCTAGAGATCATCCCTGTTCTTCCCTATGGAAAAATGGAGATCGTCCACTTTCAAAGGGAAGATTGAGCTAAGCTTCAGTTGGATTGAAATTCAACCCATCATCTAAACCTAATGCACATCTACGGTCAAAATTCTATGGGATCAAAATTTGTTTCATAAAGCTCCACACCACATTGAGTTTAATAGTCAAAAAATGGCATACCTTGCCAGAGGTGATCATCATTGCTCGATTCCCTTGGAGAAGCTTCGTCTGGTTGAGATAAAGCTTTGGTGAAAGTTTTATCTCTTGAGGTTGAGTGGATAGCTCTATGGAACAACCCTTCCTCCTAATGAACTCAACTTTTATCTAGGTGAATCCTCCTCTACCTTTGGAGCTTGGGAAAGAGTATGGGCAAGCTTGATGGAGCTCACTAATGGAGTATGCAAAGAGAATTGAGTGGAGTTTGAGTGTGGAGAAAGTTCAAAATCCTATGGAGCTCCCCTGTTTTCACCTTGGGAAATGAAGTTGGCAGTGCTTGAGGGAGCTTGGGATCACTTGGGAAAAGACTCCTCGGCTCTCTCACTCTCAATTAAAATGGAGTGAAGTTTCAAATGAATTAGGGAGTATATCTCTCCCTTTGGCAATCGAGCGATCGAAGGGAGGAGCCATTTTTTGAGCTTGAGGTGGGTTTGTTGTTAGGCCGTTTAGGCTATCCTTGAGTTCTTTTAGAATAGGTGGATTGGTGTGGCCATGTGCTCCATTTGAGTGGAGACATGATTCCCATGTGCCCATTTCAAGCCATGTGCTCGGTTTGGCCCTTGGGTCAAGTTGGGACTGAACCCATTGGGTTATGTGCACCACCCTCCCTAGGATTTACTTGACCTATTAGGAGAGTATCAAGTAGGCATGAAGAGGAATTGATCAAATTCCCCATGGATTTGACCAAAATTTGTTCTATTCTCTAGGGGTAAAATGGTCATTTGGATAATTTTTGAATTTGGATATGTTGGGCATGTTGAGAAAATAGGTTTGGCCAAGTTTCATTGGATTTGGAGTTCATTTGGAATAGTTTGGCTCATGTTGACCCATTTAGGTCAAAATGGGTCAACTTGGGTCAAGTTGACCAATTGGTCAAATTAGGGTCAAGGGTTGTCATATGACCATTTGAAATATTTTAGTGGCTTTGGTTTGATTCAATTTGGTTTAGGGTTTTGGGTTATGACTCCATTTAGGTCAAATGGGTCAAGTTGATCAATTTCACCCATTTGACCTATTTGAGCTAGGTCATGGGTAGGTTTAGGTTAGGTTAGTCATATGAAGTGGATTGGTATCTTTGTTTCTAGTCAATTTTGGTTAAGTTTGAATTTGGCTCAACATGACCCTTTAGGTCAAGTTGGGTTCAAGGTCAATTAGGCTAGGTTAGGTCTAGTTGGCCAATTGAAGCTTTGGTCAAGTTCAACAAGTGATTTGGAATGAACTTAACCCATTGGTTTCAATCAATTTGGCTTAGATCAAGTATTGACACATTTTGACTTTGGGTCAACTTGGGTCAAGTGGCCAATTGGGCTAGGTTAGGCTCAAATGCTAACTTGGTCAAGTTCAAACATTGGTCATGAATGAACTTGATTAATGGTTTCAATCAATTTGGCCTATGGTGGATTCTGGCTATGTTAGGTTTCATTTTGGCTAAGTGTTTACTTGGTCAACCCTTAGGTTTGACTTGGTTTGACAATTTGAGTGATTGATCATCTCATGATGATTGTTGATCATGATGAGAGGCATAGGTGAGTTTGATTCAATCCAATTTGGTTAGGATTAAAATTTAGCTCATAAGGATACTTTAGATCACTTTGGGTCAAGTGAGCCTAAGTGGGTCAAATGGCTTGGTCAAAGTTTGATTTAAGTTTGATTGAACTTGTATATGGACTTATGATTGAAATATAAATCCATTTGCAAGTGGTTTGAAGTCAAATGGGTTTTGGTTCATTTGACAATTTCAAGTTCAAAGGTGAACATGAAATGGATTTTGGCTTGATTTTTGAATTGAGTTTTGGTTAAGTGATTGAATTTTGTATTTATATTTGGATTCATGATGGTAGGATCGATTGAATCATGAAGGAAAATCAAGAGTTTGGCTTGATTTGAAGTTGATTTGGCTAAGTTCAATATTTTGAATTGAAAGGCTTAGGTTGGATTTTCAATGAGTTTGAGTTTGATTTTTGGAAGTGGTTTTGATTGCTTGAATTTATATTTCATTTATATTTGTGAATATAAATGAGAATATACATGGTTTATGAGAAAATTTGATGAATTTAAAGTGATTTGATCATGATCTAGGCTAAGTCTTTAAGGGAAAATTTAAAGAACTTAGTAAAGATTTGGAATTTGGAACTTGAATTTTTGAATTTAGTTTGATTGATTTGAATTTACATTTCATTTATATATGTGAATATAAATGAGAATATAAATGAGTTGTGAGAAAATTCCATGAATTTGAATTGATTTGAAGATGATTTTAGCTAAGTCCTTAAGAGGAAATTTAAAGGACTTAAGAAATTTTGGAGTTTTGGATTTGATTTTTGAATTTAGTTTGATTGATTTGAATTTATATTTCATTTATATATGTGAATATAAATGAGAATATTAATGGGCTTTGAGAAAATTTCATGAATTTGAATTGGTTTGATCATAATCTAGGCTAAGTCTTTAAGAGGAAATTTTGGAGTTTGGAACTCAAATTTTGAATTTGATTTGATTGATTTGAATTTATATTTCATTTATATATGAATATAAATGATATATAAATTAGTTATGAGAAAATCTCATGAGTTTGATTTGATTTGAATTTATATTTGGCTAAGTCCTTAAGAGAGGATTAAGGACTATATCAAAATTTGGAATTTGAAATTTCATTCATGGGTTTCAATCATGAATTTCAATCATGGGGCATTGATTTGAGTTTGGAGAAAATCAAATAATATTGATTTGGAGTTTGACTTGAAGGAAGGAAGGTAAGGAGTGGTTCAAGCTAAGAGTAGGCAAATTTTCCTAACACCCCTAAGGCATGACCTATTCCTATGGCTAACTCTTATAAGTATATAAGGCTAGGTTGAGTGTTCACCTAATCATTAGATGTGCCTTAAGATTAAGGAACTCTTAATGTCTAAGAGAAATCCAATATCTAAGATGTAGGGGTTGAGAGCTCATTCTAAAAATGAGGTCAACATATGGTTAATTGATCTAGGTTGGGTCTAATTGGTCAATTGAAGCTTTGGTCAAGTTCAATAATCAATTTAGAATGAATTTGGCCCATTAGTTGTAATCAATTTGGATTGAATCAAGATTTGACCCATTTTAGCTTTTTAGGTCAATTTGGGTCAACGTAGGTCAAGTGGCCAATTAGACTTGGTTTGGATCAATTGATGACTTAATTATGTTTAATCATTGATTATTAATTGGTTTAGATCAATGAATTTATCATATGGTGGATTTTGGCTAGTTTGGGTTTCATTTAGGTTAAATGTTAACTTGGTCAAAGGCTAGGTTTACTTAGTTTGACCCAATTTGAGTGATTGATCATTCAAGGATGATTGTTGATCACAATGTGAGGCTTAGATGGGCTTAGTTCAATCCAATTTAGGGTTGGATTAGAATTTGGCTTAAAAAGGTCCTTTAGGTCACTTTAGGTTAAGTGAGCCTAAATGGGTCAATTGACTTGATCAATGCTTGATTCAAGTTTGGTTGAACTCACATATGGACTTATGATTGAAATATAAATCCAATTGCAAGTGATTTGGAGTCAAATGGGTTTTGGTTCATTTGACAATTTCAAGTCAAAAAGATGAACATGGGTTTGGCTTGGGTTAGTTTGATTTTGGTTTGATGATTGTAGTTTATGTTTATATTTGGGCATGTGATTGAAAGAGTGATTATTTGAAGAGAAAATCCAATGTTTGGATTGATTTGAGAATGTTTTGGCTAAATCCAAGAAATTGGCTTAAAGGATATAAGTTGGATTTTGACTTGAGTTTTCAATTTAGTTTTGGTTATTTGTATTTATATTTCATTTATATTTGTGAATATAAATGAGAATATAAATGGGTTATGAGAAACATCTTTTGAGTTTGGAGTGATTTGGGTTTGGTTTGAACTAAGTCCATAAGATGAAATCAAAATTGATTTATGATTTGGATTTTGGAATTGATTTATGATTTGAGAAAATTAATTGAGGTAGAATTTATTTAAGATTTGGGTTTTGGAATTGATTTATGATTTGAGAAAATCAATTGAGTTGGAATTGATTTAATATTTAATTTTTGGAAATGATTTATGATTTGAGAAAATCAATTGAGTTGGAATTTATTTAAGATTTGGCTTTTGGAAATGATTTATGATTTGAAATCAATTGAGTTGGAATTGATTTAAGATTTGATTTGGATTGGTTTGGAGGAAGGAAGCAAGGATTGGGTTCAAGCTATAGGGCAAGTAAGTCCTCCTAATACCCCTAAGGCATAGCCTATTCCTATGACTAGAAGTGTCTTAAGACTAAGGAACTCTTAGTGTCTAGAGAGTCCTATGTCTAAGATGGAGAAGTTAAGAGCTCACTCCAAAAGTGAGGTCATAAGCTGTTATCTTTTTGTTGAGTCATTAGATAAAATTCAGATGTTAACTCCTCTGACTCTTTTTTTTTCTAAGAATAATTTTGATGGGTTGGTTAAGTCTGTCTAACTATCATTATCATTTTGGAATAATTGATGTTGAAGAACATCTGATATCATATAAATAATTTGGCATGTCTCTACTGGATAAAATTCACTATTATCTTCTTCATCCAATTCAACAATACAAAGTTTAGGTATAAAGTCTGTAAGCCTAAATGATTATATTATTGGCTGGTGATACTCCTCTAAATTATTAATAATCTTTTGAGTTGTAGCCTTCTTCTTACTCTTCTTTTTCTTAGCCTACTTCTTTGATTTATGAGGCCTACATTTAATAAATTGCTCCTCGTGTTGTGATAAAGTAGCCTTATCAAAATGCCACTGAGAAGCCAAAATGCTTGGTTTAGGCATTTCTTTTAAGTTCAATATAGGTTCAAGTGGTGATTTCCACTTAACACTAGAGACCCCTTTTAGCTGCTTCAACATTTTCATGGTCTTCTTAGAGACTATTATTTCACATTCTTCAATCTGAATTGATTTTTCTTTCTTTTTGTCTTTAATGGATGATACGGAAGAGGACGTAATCATCCTTACTCTCTTTTCGGGTTGACTAGGACACTGTCGATAATGTAAATTCACATCGTTGATACTTCCTCTCTAGCCAATCTTTGAAAATATAACAATCTTCAACAAGACGGCTGATCACCTGATGATAGGGACAGCAATCTGGATTATTGACTTGATCAGCTTCTTTAGGCCTTTTAATTTCTAGTAATTGTAGACCAGCTTTGACTGCTTGTTGAAATAATTTAGCCACACTATCTCATCTAAAGGAATATTCTTTGTTCATCTTTTCCTTAAGAGATGGTCATTAAATCATCTCTTATTGGTTTTTGCTCCCCACCACCTAGAAAAGTCTGAGGTTTATCATTTCCTTCCAATACCAATTTTGGCTATGGATAAGAATGGACAGGTTTCTTTCCCTTATCATCTTTGTATATTAGTTGTTTTCCTTTATCCACATTATAGATTACTCATTTTTCACCACTTAAGCTATAGAAAGCACATGAGTTTCATTTCTTCTTGAATTTGAAGGCTTATTTCTCTTTGATTTATCTATGTAAATTTCAAACTTAGGGTGATTTAGCTTTTCAAATTTGGTCACCCTATCGAGAAAGTCCTAAAATGTTATAATTGATGTCATACAAAAAAATGGTACCATTTTATCATCCATATTGCCCATTAATAGTTGGATCGCATGCTCTTCCTCCAACTGTTGCTCACATTTAATGCTTAGGTTACGAATTATGAATTTTGTCACTGACTCATCTTTTCTCATTTTCAATAAGGCAAGGTCAGCGATCGTTATCTTCTCGGTTGCACTGGTGAACCTTTTCACGAACATTGTCTCTAGCTCAATGAAGGTTTTGATTGAATCATTTGGCAATTCTGCATACCACTCCAAAGCAGTTGAGGTCAGGCTACTGATGAATTGATGGAACATCAGTGCATCATTTCCTCCTGTGTTACCACAAGTAGCCTTGAATTGGGCTATATGTTGCTTTGGATTACCATGCCCGCTAAAAATATTAAATTTTGGTACTGAGTGACCTTTTGGGTATGGCACCTAATCAAATTTAGTAGGGTAAGGGCGACCCTTTCTCATAAGATTTTTAGCCTATTTTGAAGCTATAACTGCTCTAATCTTTTCATTAATTATTATTTCCAGTTGAGCAGCTGTTACTATTCCTAGTGCACTAGCCACATTCTGAATTATAGGTTGAAGAGCTAGTTGATTAACTTCACTCCTCCATTCAGGTATAGCATGTATTAAGGAGCTTGTGGTATCAGAGTGACTGGTGGTATAGAAGTTGAATTATTAGCTACCTATTGATTAGTAGATGAAACATGTGCTACATTTGAAGTGATATTCTTCTACAACATATCCATCATGATATTCATTTTTGTCATCATATCATTCATCTTGGCACCAAGCTGTAAAATTTTCTTATCTTTGACTTCCATTTGATGCTGCATTTATCTTTGCTCTCTAACTAGTGCCACGGCATCAACAAGTACATGCTCTTCTTCTTCCTCTATTTCTCATTGTTGTTCTACTCTGCTCATCTTCAATGGAAGAACTTGATTGTCCTTCTTCTTATATATTTGCAGGGATAGTTATTGTTAGGGTTGAACGATGACACTGATTATAAAATCGTGTATTAGGTTGATCATTTTCTAGTTCAACCATATAAACATATTCAACACCCATGATTACTTTCTCATTTTTATCTTCTTCTTCTTCCTCTTTAGTAGAGATTGGAGATCCACCTTTTGCTTGCTTCTGTAAGACTCTCCTTCATAAACATCAAATTCAGGTTCAAAATCCCTGATTCATGTTACTGATGATGCTAAGCAGAAAGTTCATCCATATCTCTGACCATATAGATGACTTCCACTTTCATAGTGTCCTCTTCATCGTTTTCTCCTTGCACATAAATTTCTAATCGACGTTTGTAGTGGATCTCTAGTTCAGTGTGCGGAACAAACACTTCTTCCATTAAGGGACTGCGATCAAAGTCAACCTTCTCTTGTAGGGGTGAATCTGATCAATGATGGGATCCCCTAGAGGATTCTTCAGGGTGTCAACCATCATATCTTTTATTAGTGGTATCCATTCTTTTAGGTATCCACTTATGATGAATTATTTTTTAGGTATATTTTTGAAATGTGCATCATATGTCACCTCTTTCTTTCTTCAAAGTATTTCATCACGAGGCCTTGGCCTCCATATCTGCATACCCTTTCACCGAGACCTTTCGGAAGTAGATTCTTGGACACATAGTCCAAGTGTCACACTCTGATGCTCATCGTGCGAGGTATACTTTGCTTGATGACTAGTTACCATATGAGATGGCAACCTCCTTGGTAGAATCTTAGTATCTTCAATCATCATAGGCCTCTAAAATTTTCCTTACATTAAGCCTCTCCTTGGCTACTTTAAGGTCATTGTGTACTCTAATGAATAATTTTTTAAGTTGTCTCCTCTGCGGTGGTAGAGCTTGACATTGCTGAGTCTAGAAAGATTGCTTCACCTTAATAGTAGAGCTATTCCTTTTTACCCATTTCAGATTATCAAAGTTATTATGGGTAGGAATACTCGCTTCTGGTGGCAGTATGGTTTGTTCAATGGACCATTCAGGTAGGATTTGTTGAGCCCTCAACTCAGCCTTTTTTCTTCTTGTTTGTCTTCTAGTTAATTTGTTTCTTAATGAGGAAGCTTCAAAATCATGTCTTCTAGGTACAAATGTTTCAGTTGGCAAAGCAGTTGTATTATGAGGCATTAGAGCTATAATATGCCCAATGATAACCCTCTTCATCACAGGAGCTTCAAATTGACCCAATCTTTCAAAAATTGAAGTTCTATCTTAGGAGAACTTCTTAACACTGATTGGTTGTTGAATTGGTTGATGAGCATGATGAGTAGGAGCTTCAGTAAACTAAGGCCTTTCAGCATGACCTCGAACGAGTGTACCATGGGTGGGTACTTCAGGAGATGCAGCTAAAATAGCTGGGAAATCCATGTTACTGAATTGAATGGTAGCTCTAACATCTCCTGTGTTGATGATGGCGTTAGCTAAGATGTTTGCACCATGCCCTAGCTGAACAGATAAATGAGTACTCTGTAAATCCATTCTACATAAGTGAAAGATGGGGATTAGTAATTAGTAATTATTATTTCACCCCATACTTTCAAAATGCAGAGGTATTACAGAACAAAATAATAATGTAATAAAAAATACTCTATAAAATAATTCATTTGATATAAAGTTTCATACATTAGTAATTTGAATTTATTACACCTTTAAATCACCAATTTTTATTTTAAATTTTTAATATATTTTGTTTACTATAACATATATATGACTAACCAAAGATGGAAAGAGAAACTAGTCCCAGTGGAGTTGCCATAAATCTGTGGGCTCCGTAAAGTCATCGACCTTTCAACTTTGAAGAGAGCATGATTTATGTGTCGGTGTAATTTTTAGAAGGCAAATGGAATAGTAGATAAGGCACTACCCAGAGATTTTATCCTCATTTTGTGAGGACTTTAGATCATGTTTTAGGTTTCCTATATGTGCAGGCACCCATAGTTAATTACCCCTCTCAATGCTGAGAAAGACCTTTCAATTAAGGCTAGTCGTTAGATCACTTAATGTGTACCATATAGTAGCAGCATGTGGAGTTTTAGAGTTTGGGGTTTAGAATTCATGAAATTCATCAGTATTAGCTTAAACCCGATGGTTGGGGGAATGATGACGTGCCCGATCTAGATCTCATGGATCCATCATCCCGGGCTATCGTAGTCCCTAGTCTAGTTAGAGGTAGTCGACCCAACTCGAAGGATTCTCGCCACATGAGTTACGTCATCCAAAATCCTTGTAGACTTGGGGTGATGTTTGTCTAAGGAGATAATCTTAAGTCTACCTTAATTGACTGGGGGTTTTTTGCCCTATCAAGTACCCTATGATTCACAACTCAAATGCAGAGCTATTGGGGAGCATATGGGCTACGGTCATGATCATAATATAATGGTGTCATTTGGCAACCACGTCGGACTTCATAACTACATCATATGTGGAGCTTCTTGGCACATAGTGAGGACATGAGCGTCCCCTTTGACATGAGATTGATAGTGAATATAGTAGAACACTTGATTTGATTTTGGCTCTTTGTGAGCTAGAATTTTCTTAATTTTTCACCTTCAATAAACTATTGTGGAAGGTTTATTGATTAGTGTTTGCTTTAAGCTTTTAAAGATTAAATTTTGTTTAAGCAGTTAACACTTAGTAATTTATCCAATTTTTATATTTGTATTGACACTTGATTTTGATTAATTCAATTTGAGCCCTCTGGATGAAATCAACATTCAACACAGCCATCATCAGAGTGAATGTATTGTTTGATCATTTAATTTATTATTTCAGATCCTATCGACTCTATTAGCTTAATAATAGATGATCAGATCTACCATCATATGACATAATTAGCTTCTCAGATATTTTAATAAGTTGAATTTCTTATAATATTATTATTGGATTTTTTAAGTTTTGTTAACCTAGACCCAATCCTAAGACCAAACCGGGTAGTAACCAGTGCAACATCATCAGACACTAAATTTAAGCATTCAACATAATGTCGGGGCCCATGTGAGTATTTAATAATTCAGATAATTTTATGTTTGAATTATGCGATTAATTTTATATTTATTTAATCTCAACTTAGCCTGCGTAGCCCTTTTAGATATTAAAATTTGCACTTTAAATCTCTATGTCCGAGCACATGCAAGTATTTATAGCTTAGATAATTTCATCTAATTAATGAAATTATTGATTTTGAAAATCATAATTATAATAAAATTTCTTAATTTTTTGATTGAAAGAAGCTCCATAATTCATAGAGAATTTGATTTAGCGTCTTACGCCGCATGTATAAAGAATTGCAGATTTGGTGGCGTTTATGGAGCGGAACTAAATTTCCATTTGCAATTCAAAATATTTAACTAATTAACACTTAACCCTTACAGTTTGCTATAGAATGTAAATGAGTTATCAAGCTTCGTCTTCATTCTCCAAGCTTGATCGTGTTCAATTTAAATCACTTTTAATTCACCTAGAATAGGTTATGATAATTGTAATATTTATTGGAAAGATCATTCATTGGTGGATACATAAGTCATGTTCTTCATCTCCCTTATGTAGGAGCGATCAAACCCTATTTGACATTATTTTAAATTCCACATCAAGACCAACACATATAACCAAATTTGAAATTTATCACAAGCCTCTTATGAGTTTGGAGTTAGCTTCAAGCCTCACTTGTATTATATTTGAACACTCCCCTTTATTTCAATATATAAAGCAATAGACTCAAAGCATTTATTTGGCTATAAACTAAGTGAACGAATTAATTTTTTTACTTAGCATATTCTCATATGATAATAATACTTCTTATGCCTCATTCAATTTGGATTTTATAAATTTTCTTAGAACTTTATATCTTATATTTAACTTGTTGTTAAATTAAAATATTTTGGTTCAAGTCCTTTTGACGTTCATTATAATCTCCCCCCTCCCCTTTTTATTTTAATTTGATATTCATCTTTATGTTTGTCTCATTAGAATTTTCAATTTAATATATTTAAATTTCATTTTAAATTATTATATTTTGGTCTTTTAGATGAATTTTTATTCTTTTCTCTTCTTCTTTTTTTATCCAAGATTTAATCCAAAATTCGGTAGAATTTCGGCAGCATTCCGACGTCATCCCCGCTTAGGGGGCTATCAACTATTTTGGCCTACTCGTCACACCCTAATAAGTGCGACGGTTGGGATTTTGAAGCACTTCGGGTGAATTTCAATCTCTTTATGCCCTGATGAGCATAACGAGGCCTTCAATCACATGCATAAAAGCAAATATATATGCAATTTCTATATTCAAATCTCCTCCCCTTTTTTAAGTTCAAAATTTAGTCAAAATTACAGTAGCATTTCGGCATAAGGGTGCCACATCTAACGATGAGGCCTTCAAACCTACATAAAGACAAGCATATGCATATATATATATATATATATATATATATATATATATATATATATATATATATATATATGTACATTGCATCACATATCCACAACTATTTCACTGTATCATTGACATTAGAAGAGCAATAGTTGAAGGAATGGGTATGAGCAGGGAAGTGAATTGAGCGGTTCGGTATAGAGGAGGAGAGAGGGGTTATTTGGCTGCAGGATTTGAGAAGGATTTAAGTCAGATTTAACTAAAATCCAGCCAAAATATCTTTTCAAGTTAAATTTGCATTTACCAAATCTTGTTGGCAGATGGCTCTATGGGATTTAGCAAAAGCTGGCAGTGCGAAGGAGGGTGGGAGATGAGAGAAACTAAGCAGATGAATGGGGTTCGAATGGAGAGGAAGGGATTTCTGATTGGATGGGATCAGGTGAGTTCTATTGACGTGCGGCTAGGTATCATGAAGGAAGGACAGAAGAAGGTTGTTCGACCTTCGATTAGGAGAAGATTGGAGGGTTTACGGCTTTTTGGAGGACGAGCAAGGAAGGAGAAATTAATACCCTTGCTTGTGTGCATGTAGTTGAGGGAGTCGGAGAAGAAGTGGGAGATACCTTCGGTTGAGATGAGTTTTGGCTCGTGGCTTACGGATCACTTGCAGATCGAGGGAAATGAAGGGTGAATGCTAAAGGAAGAAAAAGACCATGGGAGCAAGAGGGAGATTGGGGTTTCCGATCGGATGTAGGCCTTCGGTTCTAAGGAAATCCGGTGAAGGGCTTACCGATTTAGTTCCTTTGGATCTAGGGAAGACGAGAGAGTGTCAAATGGAACCGGGAAAATGGTTGCTTGCTATTTTAAGGGGGCAATGAGAAGGGAGGAATGGTTGCTTGCGGTTGAGAGATCGAATGAGGGAAAGTTAGGTTTTGAGGGAACAAATGAGAGAAAGGCGAAGAGAGGAAGCGGGCTCACGTGCTTTTAGTTGAGGGGAAGAGTGGGTCAACAGAGATGCACAAATTTTAAAATTCACTAACCTTTAATAAACATGAAAGCACACATGGATATTACAAAATATTAAACACAATTACAAAAGAAATTAACAAAAAATATTTAAGGATATGATTTTGATTTTTATGAAAGGTTAGTATCTAGGTTAGGCAATTTAGTGAACTCTCTTACTCAAGTTGTCAGTCAAGTAAGATGGCTTGTGGTGAAGTTAAGTAGAGGAAAGGCTAGGTTTTATAGTAGAGACAACTAGTTGGTAGTAATGCAAATATTCATAGAATTATCTACCACATATATTTAATATGCATTTCCAAGCAAAATCATTAATTATATAAAGAAAATTACACAAAATCCAAACTACAGAACTAGCCTTGCTTGAATTTGATATGTATTATCTGCAAACACATTCTTCCGCGCCTCCAAATCTTAGGCTATGATACCAAAAATTGGTAACATGCCATCACGGAGAGAAGGAGGTTATAGTGGATGTTGAGAAAGAGATGATCCAATGTTCTTCCACTCATCAAAGTGGAGGAGAGATGAAGATCTTCCACCCATCGAAGTGGAAGAAGTTTGAAGTTCTACTCACCTAAGTAGAGCGGTGAGAGATCACCTTATCTTCTAGATGGTCACCACCAAGTTCCAACCAAAGTGTTTTCACTCTGAATTTCACACATAAAGCTAAAGGTTCTTTATTAGGCCAAAATAAGTGTTCAAATATGTACAATACTCAAAGGAATGTGATCCTTGGGGAGAAAACATTCAAAAATTTGGAGAAAAAAGTCACAGTATCATAGCATCATGAACTAACATTGTGGCACCATAGTCCCGCACAAAGGCATCATATCCCAGAGCCAAAGTACTAGCTTCTTGGTTATTAAATGCCAAAACCTACAGAGTGCAGTGCCAAGGCACAAGGAAGGAAGAACCGAGGCACTAGACCCACACTTATGAAATTGAACACTTGAATTCACATGTTTTAACCATAACTCTAATACAATACTTACAAATGATTAAATACACCCATTACTACATAATGCAACACATAAAATACAAATCCATACATGAAGTCTATTAAAAAAAATCATCCTGAGTTCAAGTTTTGGATTGAAACCTAGTGACATGTCCTTTTCTTCTTTGATGTGCTACATCATAAACTTTCAATGATTATTCAAAATATACAATACTCTAAGGGATGTGTCCTTTGGGGACAAAAATATCAAAAATTTGAAGAAAAAAAGGTCAAAACAATTGTTTTGTAGCGTCATGGCACCACGAACTAGCACTGTAGTACTACAGTCCATCATTGAGACGTCATATCCCAGAGCCAAAGTACCAACTTCTCGATCATTAAATGCCAAACCTATAGACTGCAGCGCTGAGGCACAAGAAATGAAGCTCCATGGTGCTAGACTCACACTTATGAAATTGAACACATGAACTCACATATTTTCAACTACAACTTTAATATAACATTTACACATGATTAAATACACACATTACTATATAATATAACACATGAAATATAAATCCATACATGAAGTCTATTAAAAAAATCATCTTGAGTTCAAGTTATGGTTTGAAACCTAGTGACAGGTCATTTTCTCCTTTGATGTGCTACATCACAAACTTTCAATGAATATTTGAAATATACAATACTCCAAGGGATGTGTCCCTTGGGTACAGAACTATCAAAAATTTGAAGAAAAAAAGTCAGAACAGTCATTTCACAGCATCGTGGCACCATGAACTAACACTACGACACCACAGTCCGGTGCTGAGGTGTCATATCCCAGAGCCAAAGTGTCAGCTTCTTGATTATTAAATGTCAAACCTACAGAGTGCAGTGCTGAGGCACAAGAAACACAACACCGAGGTACTAGACTCACACTTATGAAACTGAACACATGAACTCACATTTTTTTCAACCACAACTCTAATACAACATTTACACATGATTAAATATACATTACTACATAATACAACACATGAAATATAAATCCATACATGAAGTCTATTAAAAAAATCATCCTAAGTTCAAGTTTTGATTTGAGACCTGGTGACATGTCATTTTCTCTTTTGATGTGTTACATCACAAACTTTTAATGATTATCTACATAGGCTCACTTTCTTCTATGCTTTGTTGGGAGAGTTCAAGTATAGTTGCTCTCTAAGTCCACTCACTCTTGATAGTAAACCAACAAGTTGGTTTTCATGGTTTTAGACATACTCTATCTTAAAGTATTCAAGTTTTTTTTTTATCTCTCAGTCACTTTATGTAAATATATTTGCATAGATTATTCCCTCACTTTATAATCCAAATTAATTTGATTCACTATAAGTTTTGAATCTAAATGAGTTTGCTTAGCACTAAGTTCTCTACAATCCTTAGTTTGATAAGCAATGTTTCATACTTAGACTAATTTGAATTTTTCTAGTTTGGCAATCGTGATTCATATTTGACTTTTAAGTATATTGTCTTCTCACATTTCTTGTTCTCTAGAAGACCCATCCATGTACAAATGCCAAGATGCTTCTAGGTTTTCCTTACAATGCCATAAATCATTGAAGTCTATGAGGAAGTTAGCGAGTGCTTGCACTTGATCATCATCTGAGACTAATATGATACGTTCAACTTAGGCTTGCTAAATTTTCTCCAACTCTTAGATACAACAACAAAGTTTCACCTTCTTTGGGGCTTTGTAGAAGAGACCAAAAGTTAGTAAGGACTTTAAATAATTAAATGCTTTCTCACACTTTATGTTCCATTCGATCCCTTACTATTTTGAAGAATGTCAAACATCATTCATCTTCCTTAGAGATGTATTTTCAATCTAGTGACTCACATAGTGAATTGTTGTAGCTCCATAGTAGTTCTAAGTGAGAACATGCCAAGTATGACATTGACCTTATCTAGATTAATGTTTATATTGTATAGATGAGTTGGAATCCCAATAATTTGCCTAACTTAGCACCAAATGTTCACTTCAAAGGATTGAGATGCATGTTGTACTTTTTTAATGTGGTGAATGTCTCTTTCAATTTAAGAATATGTTTTTATGTGACTTGCTTCTAACTATCAAGTTGTCCACTTTGACCCTCATGTTTCTCTTTTTTTTCTTTCAAATACTCAATTCATCATCTTTTTATAGGTGGGGATAGCATTCTTTAGACTAAAGGGTATTACTTTGTAACAATAAAGCTCTTATCTATGGTCGGATGCATTCTGATTTATTGGTGACCTAAGAAAGAATTCAAAAATCTCATAATGGGGTACCTCATTACTGAGTCAATGAGTGCATCTATGTGGAGTAGTGGTTATTTAACTTTAAGATATGTTGACTTCAAATTGTTGAAATCAACGTATTTTCCATTTGTTAATAAATTCTACACCATGACACATTTAAGATCCATTCCATGTACTAGACCTCCCTATTGAAGTTAGTTTCTAGTTTATTGGTTTCTTCTTTGATCAGCCTGGCAAGTAAGGTGATGTTAAGTATGTGACAAACAATATTAATGTATCTACCTAGCATCTCAACATTTTTCCAGCAAATACAACTATATCATTTTTTAAGATCCTATATAAGTGATTCATTGTACTTCTTACTATAGGATGAGTTAATTCTAAGTGCTTATCCAGAACCTTCAGTTATTAGCATTTCTTCAATTTCTTTTATGATCTCTAGTCCAATGCACCTAACTTCAAGTTGCAACACTTCTCCTCTTTTGTGCTAGTTTCCAGCTATTAGTAAGTTTCACTTTTTGAATTATTTCAAAGTCACCCCTTATAATTATTTCTTCTATCTCTCTTGGGAACTTAACTGCCATTTGGTATGTTGACACAACTACTCTAAATGTATTTAGCTATTGTGGTGAGTGCCTCCATTATAACAAAATCGGCCATCACTGTGAATTATTTTTCTCCTTCTTCCCAAGTCATTAGGAGAGTGATTATTCCTTTCGTCTCACTCTTTATCTAAAAAATCTATAATGGAGACATAATATAGGTACTTGTCTCAAACTTGATAGATTCATTTTATTAAATACATACTTGAAGATGATATTAATCAAGCTCACCATGCTAATCAAATTACTACCAATTTGATAATAAGTAATTAACACCATGATGACTACCATGTTGTTGTAGGGGTTTCCAACTTCTAGTTACTCTATTTTCTGCAAAATTAGTTTGGATAATCTATATATTAAGTGCTCACACCATGGATGTCAAGTTACTTTACCTCTACAAGTCACTTAAGGCTTACTCACCATGATGAATTATCCTCTCCTCTAAAGATGGTGGGCATTGCTCTAGCAATGTGGATTGCACGAGCCAAAGTAGGCTTTCTTGCTCAATACTGTAGCTTCTTTTTTTGGTCTCCACATTTTTTTTTTTTTAGATTTTTTCTTTTATGAGTTCTTCTACCAAGGTCCTCAAATATCAACACTCTTCAGTTTCATGACCATGATTGTGGTGATATGCATAATATCTCAAATGGTTTCATACTCTGTCACTCTTTATAGAGGTGGTTGCTTAAAATATTCTTTATCATTGATGCCTGCAAAGTGTGATTGCAAGTGGGTGTTGAGGCTAGTACTGACCTTGGGCATGATGAGTCAATGGGTTTTATTGTACTTATGTTTTTGCACTGGTGCTCTATGTAGTTGAGTATATTGTCTTCTTCCTTTATTTTACCTTTGAATCCAGAACCTCTCTTTTGAAAATCACTCTAGGGATGACTTTTTCCACTAAGTCATTTTTATGAGTTACCTTTGATGATTAGGCAACCTCAATTTATTCTCTAAGTTTATGTGGTTGTTAGCCAATTTTAATGACTTAGGCTATTAAGACTAAGGGTGTAGCTAAATGGTCCTTCTCTAAGGCCCTAAGCAAGTGCAACTTGTGAGATTGTGGGTTCCAAGTCTTTCATTTCTAGTCCCTTGGAAGTGTGCAATAAACTTTCATAGGGACTAACTTGGTTCTTATCTCATATATAGAAGGGTTTGTGAACTTTTAGAGGCTTTTGGAACTTGCAAATTGAGTGGTGTATATTTTTTTTTTAATTCTACAAAAGATGTGTGACTCCTATAAGAAGTTGTAAGAACAATCTAAGTGTTAAGTCCTTAAAAGTGATATAGAATAGCCAATATTTCATAGTATCTTGAAAGTGGTAAGAACCATCTGAACACTGACTCTTTGAAAGTGAAAAAGAATAGAAAAAAAAGGTCCTTTGTCCCTCGAGATCCCCATTTTTATAAAAATTAGTGGTTGATTACAAAAGTTAATTGTATGTTGATTTCTATAAACTACATGTCAATTAAATACACTTTAATAAATACAAAAATTATTTATATAGTCACCATATAGTTCATCTGGCTAGTACTATATGTTGAGTAACAATTTCACTAGTATGGTTACCTATGCAAGACATGAAGCTTAGAGTTATAGTCACCCATGTTAGGGCCAGCCCTTCTGAATGTTAGACTAGTGAGCCCTTACTTAAGCTGTGCTACTCGTCACCAAGTAATCTTCAGGCTAGTCTATTTGCTAGGCTCATATGAACACTTTGGGGATACACTTTGTTAGAAGGAGAAATTTTCCTAAGAATTAAGGAGGAAGCAGCTACATTCAGTGTGTTCAAAGTCATGAAGCATCTCCAATTAAGCTAATAGTTATTTAAGAATAAACTCTCTAAACTCACATGCTTATGTTCATTAGAAAATTATTTGAAGATCTTGGGCAAGGGAACACCATGTTAATGCTTTTAGTAGAGAAGCCATGAATTTTGGACTTGAATAGTTGTCTAACCATTTAAAGTATGCATTCTTGAAGGAGATATCCATGTTTTTTGTCATTATCTCATCCAATTTGGATAATGATAAAAAAATTACTTACAGTAATAAAAGAAATGAAGACCACTTTGGGGTGTCCAATTATAAATATCTAAGTATTTGCATACACAGGATTTTGATAGAGATAAACTTCAAGCCCTAATAGAACATCAAAGAAGACATAATCCAAACATGATATAGGTAGTGAGGTTTAGAGTTTTGAAGCTATTATATGCTATAAATATTTATCCAATTTTATATAGTTCATAAACAAGGCCAATATAATCCATGTATAGAAATGGTGGAATCCTTATGGTACAAAATAAAAATAATGATATGTTTATTACATGAATATTCAATAGGTGGAGTGTTTATATAAATTACAAAAAATTGAATAAGGGTATAAAAATGAATCACTTTCCTTTATCATTCATTGATCAAATGTTAGACAAACTTGCTTGGAATTCATTCTACAATTTCATGAATAACAATTCATGATACAATCAATTCTTTAAAGAACTAGAAAGTTGTTGATTATATATCTTATGTATCATAACAAACCTTGTGTGATGAAGACTACTAGTTTCTTTGTAGGTTAAGTTATCCACATAAATTATTATGATTTCCATTATTAATTTGAAATGTTATTGATGCCAAATATATTCTTGAAGCTATTAAATATTTTATTTCAAATGTTTTAGGAAATTTATGAGACCCAATTTATTCAATTAGCTCGAAAAGGTCAAATTACCTTGGACTTGAGCAATTTTAGAATTTCCTTAGGGATTTCATAATAAGACAAATAAAGATAATAAAAAAATTTAAAATTTTTTTAAATAAGTTCATCTCATTTATTTATTTATTTATTTTTGGAATATTATTGCCAAATTTATTTTGCATTATTTTTTAAAATTCATGAAACTATCCATTTTAGATAATTTGGTCATTTGCATTGATTAAAGTATATCCATTACATCTAAAATTTGATTTAGTTCATTTAATATCACACTAATTAAAGAAAGTATTAATTTAAATGTAAATTTAAAGCATGGGGGATCAACCAAGAGAAATTTCCAAAAAAAAATGTATAATTAGTATGAATATTTAATATATTTGTTTTCAAATTAATTCAAACTTATTTCTTAAATGATTATTTAATTAATTAGTGTTTAATTAATTATGCTAAGTGTATTCATATCTCTTCCTTTTATTTCCCTTGGCTAGCCACTTAGGTTTGAATTTGATTTAATTCAAATTCAATCAAATGCAGAATTTTCAAAATCAAATCCTTGTCTTAATTATGTTTCCTCTTCATCTCTCTTTCTCTCTCTTTCTCTTGCTCTGGCCAACCCTTACACTCGATTATTTTCTATTTAATGGGATGCATTTGTAACTTCATTCTCTATTGCAAAACTATTGTTGGCAGACCCTTTGTGAAACCAAAATTTAGTGCTCACTTTGAATCAAGGGTTTAAGATCTCCCTTGTTTTCAACTTGTGCTTACACTTTCAATCATTCAAGAGACTTGAGTAAGATTAATTTAATTTGCTTTAATTAATTGTGCATATTGATTTTGATGATTCATATTAATTAAAAAAGGATTATGTTTTAACTTTATTAAGAATTTCTAAATCTTCTTTCATTCTTATTTCAAGTATTTTGAATATCTCATATCATTATAGTTTTGTTTTTTTTTATTTCTAAGATTACATTTTCAAGATTATCATACTTGTTACATTTCAAAGTTTTTTCATCTTCGAGGTTTTTGTATTTGACTCTATGCAAGTATATTCAAAGTCAAATTTTGATTAAGTGTTTTGCATCAAAATTATTTTTATGTTCATCTCATTTCATTTAAAATTTTAAAAAGAATAAAAAATTTTGTGAGCTCTCTTTTATTTATCTTACTATTGCTTAGTTAGAATTGTGAGCAAAGTTACTTTAAAATTTGAGAGTTAGATTTTCATTCTTGTATTTTTTTTTCTTGTATTTTGAAGTTGTACTTACATGATGTATGAGAGTACATGGTTTGTTTGTGGTTGTACATGCTTAGTGTAAGAGAGTGCATGATTTGAGATTATACTTGCCTAGTATAGGGGATACAAGAGATTCTTTATAATCTTGTTGATTTAATGAATTCTTAGCATTAATTGCTAAGCATAGACATAAGCCGATTTGTAGGTGTAGATGAACTAAATAAAAATCTTGTACTTCTTGTCTCCATTATTTTTTACACTTGTTCTTTATTTTGTTGGTCTTGTTGTTAGATTATTGTTATGCTCGAGTTTAGAATCAACATATTTTTTCATTAACTCTTCTATAAAGTTTAAAAATTAAGTTTTACCTTAAAATTTTTTACAATACTCAATTCACTGCCACCCCACCAAAATACCACTTTCATATTCCCCTATAAGGCATTTTCCTTCAAATGATGCAATTTGAATTATGCAATAGACTAGTCGCCTTTCAACATTGCATAATGTCCATCTTTTCTAATATAGTGGAAGACTTAATGCTGACCTGCATGGATGATTTCTCAATTCTTGGTTTTTTATTTGATATTTGAATGAAAATTTTGGTGGTAGTATTAAAAAGGTGCAAGAAAATAACTTTGGTGCTAAATTGGAAGTATCATTTTATGGTAGAGGAAGGCATTGTGTTCGGCCATATATTATCTATAATAAGTATAGAAGTGGATAAGGCTAAGGTTGAAGTAATTGAGAAGTTTATACTAATATTTGTCAAGGGCATTCATAATTTTCAAGGCATGCAAATTTTTATAAAAGATTCATTAAACTTTTTTTCTAAAATCACAATGCCCTTATACAATCTACTAGTCAAACTACTCAAAGAAGCTCTCATATCTATGTTCATTAAAACAACAAATTGTAGCCTACCATTTAAGCTAATATGTGATGCTAGTGACTCTATGGTTGGGGTTAAACTTCAATAAATAATTGGATTTGTATTCCATAATTTACCATGCTAGCCACAAATTTATGGACACCCCACTAAACTGTGGCAGTTAAGAAATGGAGTTACTTTCCATGGTATTTGCATTTGATAAGTTTATAATATACTTGATTGAACATGAGGTGATTGTGTATATAAATCATGTAGCCATGAAATATTTAGTTGAAAAGAGAGTCGTAAAGCTGAGATTACTTAGTGGGTATTATTATTATAAGAGAAGGATTTAGAAATTCATGACAAGAATGATGTCAAAAATATGATTGTGAATCATTTATTGAGATAAGAGCTTGCAAAATGACCAACACAAGTTGATACTAGTCATAGAGGCTTTCCCTATTGAATACGTATTTGCTTTCAATATAATATTAGTGCTATGATTTGCTAATTTATTAACTACTTAGCTTGTAGAGTAGTGCCTTCAAAACTATTCTATTAAATAGAGATAAAGTTTTTTTTGACAAAACTAAAGCATTTTATTTGTTGTATGAACTAAATTTATACAAAATTTATGCTGATCATAATATCAAAATATGCGTAGTTGAGGAAGAAAAACTAAGCATTCTACAAAATTGTCATACATTTGATTATAAATGACATTTTGGGTCAGATCATACAACAACAAAAACTTTTAACTTAGATTCTATTTGGCCCATCCTATTCAATAACTCATTTAAATTCATAGCCAAATGTGACGAGTGCTAAAAGTAGAAAGAATGAGATGCCACTAAATAACATTTTAAATATGGAATTATTTGATGTCAAGGGGATTAATTTTATAGGCCCTTTCTCATCATCATTCAATAATCTCTGTAACTTAGTGACCATGAGATATATTTTCAAGTGGGTAAAAGCTAGCACCCTACCTATAGATGATATAAAAGATGGAGAGCACTCTTCATGAGTTTGCATCTATATGCATAAGATCCTCTAAAATTATCATGGCAAATGAACGAAGATCAATTAAAAATCTTTTATTAGATTGCCAACACAAGTATAACTCCCTACTTTCCTTTTTAAAAAACCTGAACTATATATCAATGATATCACCTGGGGAGTATCCAAACAAAAAGTAATTCGCAGGCAGTTGAGCATTCTAACTTGCCTAGAAGCTCAAATTAGCTCAAATTAGCTCAAATTAGCTCAAATAAATGCCATAATTTGCTTCATCCGCAACTGGTTGAATCATAACTTAGTATTTTGTTTCATATGCCTCTACTTTGACTCGCAAGTACAAGGCATATGTGCTTAACATATATCAAGTTACAATATTATGAACTAGGAACTTTTTCAGAATTATATGACATGCCACATAAGTTTGGTATGAAATTTCAAATAGCATAAATATCGTGCAAAATTTTTTTTTTTTGGGACATTCGAGTAAATTTACTTGTGCACAGACACACCGCATATAAAAACATAGAACCCAAGGCCGATATCCAGTAGTAGTAAAGGGAGAAGTCCGGCAATGTTTGACTACTTTCCTCCCTCAAAACCAGCAAGTCAACCTCTGTACTCCTAACTGGACGTTTTATATGACCAAACCATCTAAAGACTACTCTCTCTAATCTTATCAGCCACATGTGCTACTCCAACCTTTTCTTCTTTCAGTTGAAAGCCCATAGCAGTGAGAAGGATGCAATTTCTCAACTCCTTTCACATTATGCTTTATGCGAAATAAGTTTTTCTGTTTTTCAATCAGCTTAGTTCTTTTTGAAGCTCCATCAGAAACTGCGATGCTCTTGAAAGAAGCAAAAAATGTAGCTTCAAGTGCGACTATAGTCACCTGAATGGAATGGCAGGAAAAGGTAAAAGTACCACTTCTATTCGAGAGCTAACGTCAACAAAAAGAATCAACTATTTTTTTGAAAGCATGAAACTGTTATCTTTTTTTTTAAGCTTCCTGATTGCAAACTTTGCTTTCTCGGTAATGAGGTTTCGTCATGGATATCTTGAATATCATGAACTCTTTGATCGTTGATTCCTCTGCTGAGGTAAGCTTTTATCATGGTGCTATATGTGATCTTATCAGGTCTGCATCCTCTCTTCTGCATCAGCTCCAATACCTCCCTCATCTCTGATAGCCGTCCTGCCCTCCCATATGCGTCAACCAAGCAATTGAAGAATACAGTGTCTAACATCACGTCTGAGTTCTCTATATACCTCAAGACGGCCTTTATTTTATCAACAGCTTCTGCTCTGCCATATGCTCTGATAAGTGAGCAAAGAGTAACACGATTTGGCTTTATCCTTTCAGATTTCATTAACCTAAAGATATACTCCATCTGTTTCAAATCCCCTGCTCTTCCAAATGCATCAATGACCACGTTGTAGGTGACCAAAGTCCATGTGAAGTAATATTTTTGCATGTACTCCATCACTGCACTCATTTTTTCATATTTTCTAGCTTTGCCATAACAATCTAAAAGTATATTAAACGTTTTAATGTCAGGGGAGATGCCCGAGCCTTGGAATTTGTCATAGCACTTCTCCATCATCTCAATCTGGCCACTGCTCCCAAAAGCTCTTAGAGTAGCATTCATTGTCCAGATGTCAGGCTTGCAATCATTGTTCCCGAGCATTTCCATTAGCGTAAATTCCATCTCAGCAAATCTATCAGAGATAGAAGGAGAAAGCATTTTAGAACGGGTAATATTAAGGCTTGGAGATTGGAAAGTGAAAGCCAAACTATAGAATTTGAGAAGCAGTTGCAGCAATTGTATTATATAGTTCTACACTCCCGATAAGGAATTTTTCATTTCACAATAAAATCTCTTGGCACTTGTAGATGAACACAAAACTAATAACAGTCTATCTAAACCACACTGAAAACTATGCTAAATTAGAAGGTCGTTCTAAATCTTTTGAAATAAAATCAAAATGCATACCTCTCTGCTTTCCCATAAGCATCAATAAGTGTATTGTAGGTGACAATGTTTGGCTCGATTCCCAGGTTTTTCATGTCAGAGATTAGGAACTGGACTTTGTCAAATTCAAGGTAATGCAAGCAGGATTTGATGAGAATAGAGTAGGTTTGAACATCCGGATGACAGCCATCGGTAATCTTCATATTTTCAAGCAGGAAAAACGCTTTATCGAAAAGACCGCTCCTGCTGTAAGCTGAAACAAGAGCAGTGTACGATTCATGGTTTATAATACAACCCTCATCAGACATGGCTTGGAATAGTGCATGGGCTTTTTCAGGCTGTTTGCATTTACCAAGCATCACAATCAGCTTAATATAGATGCCTGGGTTGGGCGTGTACCATAGTTGCTCGCGAAGAAGATCAAACACCTGAGGTAAAGAAAAGCAATTTTGTTATAGAAAGCAAAAATTATCATCGACTAAACATCAAAGGTAGAAGATTAACTTTGCCAATGAGACCTCTTTGTCAACAATTCAGCATGAAGGAGAAAACAGACTCGACTAACATTGAGATTACAACAAAAAAGAAATGACACAATGATAATAGAGGATCTAATGGAAGATAAGAAAAGGTCCATGCAAGTTAACAGTTCATTGTCTATTCTACCACAATTTCTTGTCAAATGAATCAACAGTCCAGTAAACATAGAATAGGAAACCTAAATCCTACCAAGCAATATTAACAATGTCTATTGTCCACATTGTGATAAACTTTTTAGTAACTGATGAAAACAACTTAAAAAATTAATTTATTCATCAATGTATCACAAAATAGCAAATGGCTGAAACATTATTGAAAAGGGGGGAGGGCTTCAAAAATAGTTATTCTGAATTTTTAGGAGGGCAAGTGTTGTATCGATGAATGACTCACTTGTTACAAGCAAAATTCCTAATCCTTTTGACAAAAACATTAAAACTAAATGCAGATTACCATGTTTACGCTTTGCAGGAATAAACATACCGTGAGAGGAGGGTAGTGACTGCTTCCATGTCTGTGGGCAGCAAAACTAAAAAAGTGGTGTAAGTGACTAGAAAGAAGACTTTAGTTGAAAGGAGACTCTGAAGGGGAACAAATATGGATGCGTATGTAGTGTAAAAGAAATTTTAGTTGAGAAAAGGTGGTAACTGCTTCCACAGTTTTAGCCGGCAGAAATAAATGAGCAACGTAACAGAATGAGACAAGTGGTAACTGCTAGCAATGTGTTAGGATAAACATAAAGCACTAGTGTATGTGGCTTGAGAGAACTATTTAGTTAGAAAGCCTCGCCCACTGGCAACGAATATGCATAGAAGTGGAATGCGGATAGGGAAAAAAAAGTAAGGCTTCATGAATTCCCTTCAATTGATTTGGAGCTCACTCCTATACAAGTCAGAATAAGAAACTGCGTTACTATGAGCTGCAAGATATTCTGTTAAATGGAGTTCATGTATATTAAAATAACAATTGAATCATGTCATTAAGAATAAAATGACATTTCAGAAAAATGAAAAATGTCATTAAACATTATTCTGTTTAACGGAAAAGAATGAGAGAGAAAGGATGTGGAAAGAAGTGGGCATGGGATAAGGTGAGCATGGAATAGCGGGGGGAGTATTCAATGTGCAGTTAGTCAATAACTTTTTAAGCATGCATTTTCAAGAGTACTTGTGTCTATGGTGTGCAATTATATCCTAACATCAATATTTTGGGTCTGCCACAACCGACGATCAGCTGGAACCACATCTTAACTATGAGCACTGACAATATTAGCTTTAATTAAATTAATCAAAGTACAATAAAATTCATATCAGTTCTAAGATTTCGCAAGATATTCCATTTAATTTTAAAAGGCGGCAATCAATACAGTCAGTACAAACATTAACCTATAATTCAAAACTTTCTTGTAAAACCTGAGAACTTCCCTTTAAAATGCGATGAAGAATACATTTTTTCCCAGAGCAAATACAAGGAAAAATCGCAACATTAAGCAGTAGAAGAGAAGCAAGATTTCAATGAACATGAAAAAGAAAATGCCTGGGTCCTACTGAGCAGACCTTCTCACAGTGATCAGAGGTATGCACTGCATCAACTCGCAATTTATTTTGCATCAAGTGAAAAATCTTTACAATCACTACTAGTATTTCTCTTATTTTCTTTGCCTACATATAACAGTATCTGATCAACAGCAGAACCATGATTTTGGTGTTGGGAGCGATCAGTAAGGCAGCATTTCTTTTATTCTAGTCGGGAACAAAAATAAAAAAATTCTATGGGGAGGGGGGGGGGGGCATCCACTAAATGTGTCAATGGTGCTAATTCAATTAAGAATTTTGTTTCTCAATCAGTCATTTCAACCTTGATATAGTCAACAAAGTTAATATACTACACTTGATCCTGAGCCTGAGCCTTTAATTGAAATTGGGATTTAGAATAAACCAGCTTTCTGTAATATACTGAGTTGGTTCTTTGTATGGTTCCAAGCATATTAACTCTATTTCAGTTTCATAATGTGTTTTCACATATGATGTGTATTAAAATAATTCAATTCTGATGATGTCTTATTTATGCTATGATATGGTAGGCTGTATGCAATTAATTCTAGAATTTCTAAGTATTAATATTGCACATGTTCCTGTGCTTGATTCTGTATTGATGTTGACTTTAAATTTTATTCATCTTTCAGTAATATAATGGGTGGGTTCTTCCTATATTGCCCTCTTGCAATCTAGATTTTTGATGATGTTAATTTTTTAATTTCAAATTATATGGTGCATGTTGATTTCGGATGGAGTTGCTATCCTGGCTTATCTGGACAAATCCAATGCAAAATTAGAAAATGCTGACACTTGATAATTTCTGCCAAGTCACAATGAACTTTATCTAGTTTTCATATCTAAGTTTATTCTTCTATATCAAATGAAATTTTAGTTAACCCTTTGTTTTATGACCAAGGTGCTGCTGAAATGGAGCTTTTTAGAATAAAGATTAGAAGCAACTTGTTTTGGATGATTGATAAAGTCTCTCAAAATTTTCTCATTATCATGGAGAAAAAATTCCATTAGAAGATGTATCTTTTCTATCAGTTAATATTTCTTTTTATTAGATGTTCTTATGTTTTCACAGGCTTAGTCTTTTATTGTATTTGAATATCAATTCCTATATATTAGGAATTGGTTATTTTTTCTGTTTTCTAAGTCCTCTTGAGGGATTTTTATACTTTGTTTGTTTTATCTTTTTCTTATTAATAAATTGGTGTGGATTTCGTTTTAAAAAATATTAATTAAGATCTTTTTCATCATATTTCAAGTATATTGATTGACTATCCCTAGATCCACAAACACCTATTTTGGAAACATTATAGTAAATAGGTTTTTTAGGCAGATAAGTAGGTTGCTATAGTAGGAGTTTTGAGTGCAAATTACATTTCGTCAATGTTAGCATATTATCTCATGGAACCTGATTGAACAGTTATTGCTAAGGAATTTTATAATTTTTAAATAATTTTGTATTTTTTGATAATTTTTTTCAAGATAAGGTCATAGAATAACTCCTCTAGCCAATTGCAGTAAAGTTGAAAATAAATTTTTAGAAAATGAACTTAGGCTCAATGAATTGATATAAAAATTGTCACTCAAATCCAACAAGTTTAAACACACTTATTGAGTGCCAGGACTAGGTCATACCACAAGAAACCTTAGGACGACCTTACCTAATTAGTTTTAATTAGGTTTTCTTGGATTAAAAACATAAGAAAAATAGGGCATATATATATAAAAGATAAGCTAATCACTCACTAAAGTGACTAGTTGGAAGAGAGCACCAAAACTCTTTTCATAATGAGGCCGACTACTAAGCCAATCCCTCAAAAGTTTTCTCATTCAAAACATTATCACAATAACATCCAAAACTCTTTTTTCATCCCAACAATCAAATAAATACATTTTACAAGGAGAGAATTCAAAAATGACAAAAGAGAGAAAAGAGAGGTTGGTTGGCCAAGTATGTGGATGAGAAGAAGAGAGTGATTACACATGTAACACATGTATAACTACAAATAACCACCCTCCGAATGTGTGGTGGCTTGTCACTCTCAATTAATTATTTTATATGAATTTTATATAATTTTTCACTCATATTTGAAAATTCAAAAATTTGAATTTTAGAAATTCAAATATTTATAATTCAAAATTAACATTTATAAAATTTACAAATGTTCTACAAACATTATTACAAATATATAATCTTAAACAATGATAATAACACTCATCAAGTAAGAGTCCTAATCAACAGATATCATTTTCGCTTATCACATGACTTTGAAGAAGTTATTCATGCTCTAAGTTTTAGTGGTTTATCTACTTTTCGCATTGGAATCATGATTAACTTGTGGTTTAAAATTTTATTTTGAGGATTCTGAAACATATATCTTATTATCTTATATTTAAAAGACATCAGAAATGAATGTCAATTGTATGGTTCAAGTCCTTTGGCATTTTATAGAGTTTTAACGTAACTTGTGAGACTAGGCAACATGGATTCCAAAAAATTCCATTTGACTCTTTTATATTCAATTAGTTATGGTTTAAATGTTTAAATGGCGAATTTATTATTTAGAGATAATACTAACTAGATAATTTAATTTTTCTCTATAATGACAACCTTATGATCTCATTTGAAAATTTCAAATAGAAGCAAACCAATACCTAATAACCCATCTTAACATCATGAGAGCGTTTTCAATTAAGATTAACCAATAAGTTACAACGCTTTATTTAAGTAGCATCAATTTAGTTTGGAGAGAAAAATATATTGTTGTTAGCATAAAGTGGATAGTAAATCTGAAGTTAGTGAAGCTTTAAAGAAAATGAAATGTGAAAAAGCAGTAGGACCGGATAATATTCCAATAGAAGTGTGGAAATGTTTAGGAGATCAAAGAATTTCTTGGCTTACAAATCTTTTTAATGTCATTTTAAAGACTAAAAGAGATGTGAGATGGAGAAAGAGTTTGTTGGTTCTTATATTTAAGAAGGTGATGCACAAGAGTGCAAATTATAGAGAATTAAGTTAATGTGTCATACATTAAAATTATGGGAGAGAGTAATTGAGCATAAGTTACGATGTGATATGAAGTTTCTCAATGTTTGGTTTCATGCCGTAGATCTACTATGGATGTTATACATTTGTTAAGGGTTTGATGAAGCATAGAGAAAATAAGGAGGATCTACATATGATATTTATTGATTTGTTTATGATAAAGTTTCAAGAGATGTTCTTTGGAGAGTTTTAGAAGCAAAGAGTTAATATTATATTCAAGTCATTAAGGATATGTATACTAGATGACTTGTGTCCAAACACAAGGAGGATTGACAAAATATTTTCTATTTCGGTTGGATTACATCAAGGATCAGCTTTAAGCCCTTATCTTTTACTTTAGTTATGGATGTTCTTACTAGGCATTTACAAGAAGATGTACCTCGTGTGCTTTTGTGACATTCTTCTTGTTGCTAAGACTATAGGAGTCCAAGAAACTTGAAAATTATGGAGGTCAACTCTGAGTCTAAAGGTTTTCGTTTAAGTAGATCTAAAATTGAATATATGGAGTGTAATTTTAGTTGTAAGTTCTAGTAGTGTTGTGACATTAAACATTAATAAGAGTGGCGTTTGAGATATTTCATTGTTCAAAATGATGGTGAAATAGATGGAGATGTTATTAGTAGAATTCAAGTTGGATGGTTGAAGTAGAATGCATCGGCTATTATATGACGAAAAGTTCCTTAAACTTAAGAGAAAATTTTATAAGATGGTAGACCAATGACTATAGCAGAATGCCACAATAAAAGAGAAGCATAAGACTAAGTTAAGTACAGATGAGAGAATGCTTAGGTGGATGAGTACTTTAAGATAGAATGCAAAATGAGTATATTTAAAAAAGTTGGAGTCCCATAGATAAGATTGGGAGAGTCGCCTATACCACATAAAAATTTACCGTCCATGACGATTAGAGAGTAGATGCATTAGATTTGCTTAGAAAAGGTAGAGGTAGACCTAAAAAGAGTTAGTTAAGATGTATAAAAATGATCTTAGATACTTGATTTAAATGAGAATTTGACACATAATAGACACAATGGAGACGAAGGATTCATGTATAACCCACCTGGGATTAAGGCTTATTGTTGTTGTTGTTGTTGATGGTCGTGGATGGTGCTTGCATCGTTATTGTTGAGTTTACTTCTCCAAATTGCAATATTTTGATACTCGCCTTCTTGGAGGACTCACCATCGGCTCCGAAGACAGAGGTACAACTCTAACAATATGAACAGTGTGTGCGGATATGAGTTCATTGCCAACTTTGATAACTTATTTATCTTTCCTCCTTATGAACTCTTTGAGATTCCCCACCTTTATTAACTCGTCCACTAAGCTCTTCAAATGGCGACACTCCTCAATGTCGTGGCAGTGATCACGGTGATAAGTACAATACCTCGATCGATCGCACACTCCATCAACCTTCAAGGGTGGCGGTCATTTGAAATAATCTTTATTTTGAATCGCCTCTACAAGCTTGACCATTAACAATCTCAGAAAAGTCACCGGAGTGGGTTGCGCATAGTCGGCTCCTAGATAGCAAGTAACTAGATTTCTAAAACTTCGCCCTAGTACTTCTAGTCGCCTTCTCTTATCTATTCTCCTCCTTTGACACTTCTTCCCTGGCCACTCAAGGCCTCTTCAGCAAGTCTTTAATCCTAGCCAACAATACTAGTTGGACCACTTCATTATGCTCTTCATCATTAGCATGATTATTCGCCAATTCTAGTAGTTTGGTAAGTATCTTAGATTATTGGAGTCTCAAGGCATACCCGAAGATCCCCTCCTTTTGATGTAGGATGAGAGTGCCTTTTATGATATGATATTTATTACACCGATAATTTTTAAATCCTCATAAAAGAGTAATGATAAATTTAATAATTACTATGAAACATTTACAATATTATGAATTTAAGTTGAAAAAATTTATTAAAGTTATGTTAACCACACCAGAGATCCAATCTTATAAGTGTAAAGAAATAACCGAAAAATTGAACGATCTAACCTAGAATGGATTTAAAATAACCAAAGAAGAATAAGTAAAATCTCTCTACAATACTCATTATCAAGATCACGCTCCTTCTTTAAGTTCTTCTTTAAGGGTTGTGCTCACACACTCAAGTACCAAGAGAAAGACATAAGAATAAAGAAAAGAAATTTAAGAAGATAACTTTTATTCACAAATCCAAATGTCAAGCATTACAAGAGCCTCACTATTTATAGATTTAAGAAAGAGAATACTCAAACCTAACTCTAAACTCAAACTTAACATCATCATAACTACACCACCACCACTACTACCAAACTTACCACTATTATCAAACCTATCACATTCCATACTACCCAAATCATACATACTACAAGAATCATGTACACATAAAAATAAATTCAATACATATAAACTCAAGATATATACAAAATATAAAACCCAATAATACATAACCTAAATTATAACAAAAGGCATTGATTTAGTTTTATGATGATGATGTCGATGACGGCGACGATGATGTCAGATCAAGACTTTAAAGGATTCTCCTCTTGAATATAAAAATCCAGGTACTCTTGTAATAATTGTGAGTTTAGTTGATGTAACTAATCAAATGTAAGCTATGAATCTTCAAGTAGAGAAAGACATTTCCAACGAACAAGAAACTTTTGAGTGTCTCCATCAAGTGTGATGATAATTTGGTCTTCTAAAATTTGATTTGACGATGTGATCTTTACTAGATAGAGTTAATGAAGTATAACCAAAGATGTTAAGATATTTGTAGAGGAATAATATTATCCGTGGCTTGCAGACAATGTTAAATCGATAATTCAATATTGGAAATTAACATTCATTAAAGATCTATTTCATAAGCATTATTTATCTTCCTTACAACTTTATACTGACCAAATCTCTTGAGAGTTAATTTCTTAAGAGTTGAAAATCTCTGCCTAACTTTAACAAGAACCAAATCTCCTCATTAAATTTTACATATATTATGATTACTTTATATTTATCATAACTCGAGTAAATTTTTGTTGAATTTCACGATATAAATCAGCGCTTTGTAAATGAAGATGCAAATGCACTAAACTATATATTACGTATTCAACAAGATCAATTTTTCTTTTGGATCATAACTAATTACAGGGACTACTACTAATTTATTAATCAATATAAAGAAACTCAGTAGAAGAACCAGTTCTCAACTAATAAGATGATTGGTCACTAAAATCTCTAAGCTTGTTAATAACTTCGCCATCTGTTGGGGTGTCGAAAATAATTTTGTTTTTCTATAAGATTTTTCAAAAATATATAAACCTTACATCACGCCGACATAATTGTCTGGAAGTCAAAACTAACTATCTCAAAAAAATAATCGCTATACGTGATGCATCTAATATTTCATAATACGTAATGAAGTGTGTCATTTTAGAAAATCCAAACAACTACTGGATAGAGTCAAAACGTTGTACAATGCAAGGTAATCCTAAGATGAAGTCCATAGTAAGATCTTTCCATAGTTTGTCTGGGAATTGAGAGTGGTGTATATGTAATTTTATTTTTTCACTTTGCTAAAAGACGTTATATTGATAACGAACGAGCAACATCTTTCTTAAGATTAGCCAAAAGAACCTATCATCCATCACATTGTCTTATCAATGACCAAAATGACCGTAAATACCCTCATGAATTTTCTCAACAAGAAAATTTCAAAGTGATGAATCGAGATACATAATGGTTACCTAAAGAGAATTCTATTGATACTCGTGACTATTAATTAAAATATCAAATTTCAAAGATTCAAAAAATTGTTGAAAATCTTTACAATTTGGATAATCATCTTTAACCTTTTCGAATCAAGTAACCTTCATACTCATAGTATTTAATAAGGTATATTCTACTTATCACTTTGTTTCACACAGATTTATTTTAAGAACAAGCATATATTTTTGAAGAAATTGAACCCATTTTGTGCACGAGAACTACGTTTCTTTTGGATGTTTAGATATTTAAGATAACAAAGTATAAATTCTAAAGAAGATAATATCACAATAACTTAAATTTTGATGACGATAAAACTCACAATCATGTAATATCGCATGCTTCGCTTTAATTTTTCACTAAAGAAAGAATGATGACCTTCTTATTTAAGAACACCTCCAATACCACCTCCAAACATCAAATGACACCTCAAATACTTTGTCAAAATTTAGCTTTAATATGGTGGACTTGTTAAAGTTCTTTAATTTTAGGCATGAATGCCTTCGTCCAAACAAAGTCTCCTTTTAAGACATTGAGTTATCGGGCTCATAATAGTACTAAATCTATAAATAAACCTTCGATAAAATGTAGCTAACCCATGAAAACTATTGTGATTGGGGTTGGCCACTCTTAAATAGTCCTAATTTTTTCAGGATCGACAGAGATGCCATCACAAGAAACAATGAATCCTAAGAAGATTACTGAAGACATCATAAATGAGCATTTTTTTTAAGTGAACATATAATCTTTCTTTACGAAGCACTTCAAATACTTGTCGTAAATGATTCTCATGATCGCTCTTAGTCTAACTAAAAATTAAAATATCATCAAAGTACACAACTAAAATTTTTTCAATAAACCATAAAGATATGAGTCATCACTATAAATGTATTTGGAGATTAATAATCCAAAGGCATTACTACCATTCATACAAACCATCTTTTGTCTGAAGGATGTTTTTCATTCATCACATTCTCTCATACGAATTTGATGATATCCACTTCTAAGATAAATTTTAGAAAAAATTATTGATCCAGCCATCATATCTAGCATGTCATCAAGTCTAAGTATGGGAACTTATACTTAATAATAATTTTATTTATAACACGACTATCTACACACATACGTCAAGTACCATCTTTCTTTGGGGTAAGAAGAGTGGGCACTACGCATGGAGATAAACTTTCCCTGATAAATTCTTTTGCTAATAAATCAACTTGTCGTTTTAGCTCCGCATGTTCATTTGGGTTCATACGATACAACAACAACAACAACAACAAGCCTTAATCCCACTAGGGGTGGATACATGAATCCTTCGCTCATCAGGTCCTATTATGTGTCAAATTCTCATTTAATTCAGTATACTAAGATCATTTTATACATCTTAACCAAGTCTTTGGTCTACCTCTACCTTTCTTAACATAAGGAAAATCTAATGCATCTACTCTCCTAACGTCATCTGACGGCCGACGCTTTATGTGGCCAAACCATCAAGCGACTCTCCCTAATCTTATCTATCACCTGAGCTACTCCAACTTTTTCCAACATACTCATTTTGCATTCTATCTGGGTAAAGCCACTCATCCACCTGAGCATCCTCATCTCGTAACACTTAACTTACTCTTATCTTTTATTGGCCAACATTCGCACCATAAGTCATTGGTCTTACCACCATCTTATAAAATTTTCCTTAAGTTTAAGTGGAACTTTTCTATCACATAATAGCCGATGCATTCCTCCACTTCAACCATCCAACTTGAATTCTACTAATAATATCTCCATCTATTTCACCATCATTTTGAACATAGAGCCTAAATATCTCAATCGCCACTCTTATTAATGACGCTAAAGTCACAACACTACCACTAAAATTTCTACAACTAAAATTACACTCCATATATTCGCTTTAGATGCTTAAACGAAAACCTTGACTCTAAAGTTGACCTCCATAATTCAAGTTTCTTGGACTCCCTCTAGTCTTATCAACAAGAAGAATGTCATCGAAAAGCATACACCGTACATCTTCTTAAATGCCTCAAGAACATCCATAACTAAAGTAAAAAGATAAGGGCTTAATGTTGATCCTTGATGTAATCCAACCAAATAGGAAAATAGTTTGTCAATCCTCCTTGTGTTTGGACACAATCTAGTATACATATCCTTAATGACTTGAATATAACCAATATTAACTTCTTTTGTTCTAACTCTCCAAAGAACATCTCTTGACTTTATCATGCTTTCTCTAAATCAATAAATATCATATGTAGATCCTTTTATTTTCTATGCTTCTCCATCAAACCTCTTAACAAATGTATAGCATCCATAGTAGATCTACGCATGAAACCAAACCGACAGTGAGAAACTGATCACATCGTAATCTATGCTCAATTACTCTCTCCCATAATTTTAATGTATGGCACATTAACTTAATTCCTCTATAATTTGCACAATCTGTATAACCTTTATTCTTAAATATAGAACCAACAAACTCTTTCTCCACTCATCTCGGCATCTTTTAGTCTTTAAAATAACATTAAAAGATTTGTAAGCCAAGAAATTCCTGATCTCCTAAACATTTCCACACTTCTATTGGAATATTATCCGTCCTACCGCTTTTCCACATTTCATTTTCTTTAAAGCTTCACTAACTTCGATTTACTAATAATGAATCGATAAAATGAAATTCTTTTTGTTTAGTATTAAGGTTGCTAAAATCAATCCTTTTCAGATCCTTCATTGAAAAGTTTATTAAAATACCTCATCCACCTATTTTCAATATCTTTTCTAAGAAAGACTTTATTATTTTCATCCTTAATACTCCTCACTAACTATGTCTTTACTTCTCCTATCTCTTTCTTTGGTAACTTATACATACATCTTTCACCTTCTTTATCTAATCTATCAGATAAATCACTTTAAATTTTTTCAGATCATATATCGCTTTAATCTCTACGCGCCATTTTATATCTTTCCCAATTCTCCGAAGTTTTACATCTAAACCAAGTTTTATAACAACGCTTCTTATTTCTTATCTTTTCTGACACTCCTCGACTCACCACCAACTATTCTTATTAAAAGAGTTTTTCCTTTGATTCGCCAAGACATTTTAAGAACTTGAAAAGATTGATACTTTTTCCACATAACGTTAGCTTATGAACATCCCAAACTTTAATTTCAGTAGCTTTAAAAATATTTTTATTTGATTTTTTTCCCCATCTAATCCTAGACAATAATTAAGTTTATTTTTCTCTTACAACCTTTCATCTTAAAATCTAAAACTAATACACGTTTAAAATTTCACTTGGAATGACCTTACAATCTTTACAATCTAAACGATCTATTTTTCTTATCAAAAAATAATCAATCTGTTTTACTAGATCCATTTTATAAGTAATAATATGTTCATCTCTTTTCTTAAATAAAGATAAGAACTACAAAATCATGTGCAAGAAAATCTAATATACCCTACCTTCTTCATTACCACTCCAAATCCATAACCACCATGAATACTTTTAAAATCTTCTACCACTCTACCAACATGTCCATTTAAATCTCCCCAATAAATACTTTTTCTTCAAGAGTATTCAGATTAATCCTTCTAATTCATTCCAAAATTTTTCTTTTCAACTTACCTCCAAACCTACTGAGCATAAACACTTATAACATTGATAATCTTAAGATCAACAATAATCTTTAAAGTATAATTCTATCTCCACATCTATTAATACTTATAACATTATCCTTCAAACTTTATCTATAATCACACCTACACCATTTCTAGTTCGACTTTTACAATACCAAAGTTTAAAACCTAAACTATCAATCTCCTGCTTTCTCCCCAACCCATTTAGCTAACACATAAAATATTTATCTTTCTGAACCATAATATCTATTAATTCCATTAATTTACCTGAAGAAGAGTACTATATTCCAAGATCCTAACCTAATTCTGTTTCATGGACTAACTTCTCGTCAGATCCCCATAATGTGAACTGCTTATTTAACATCGCTGGCCATACAACGCCAGACATTTTTTCATCATTCGTTTACAAGCCGCTTCAGTGACGCCCAAGATAACACAATGATTTAAAGGATTCATGTCATAATTATTTCGACAAATTTTACGTCATTACTAACGCAACCTCCACTTTTGCATCCCGACTTGGACAATGGTGTTCATAATGATAATGTGATAAATTTGAGTGATGATCCGGAACTTTCATAAGATGGATACTTCTTAATGAGGAAGCTTACTGAAAGGGACAAATATCTTGATATTCTAATAAAAATTCACGTACTTCAGATGAGAATAATTTAACACAAAGTTAATTTTCAGAGGTTATGACAACTAATGCAAAAATGATATTCCCATTAATCTTTTGTTGAAATTAACGTTTATTAATAATATGTAAGGATTTCTTTTCTATGGGAGGAAAAATATTTTGGGGTTGAAGTGGAGTGACCTCTTTAAACTTAGCTGAATTTAAGACAATTCTCTTACCTTGAAAATTAAAAGCATATGTATTAGACGCTATAATTTGTGACATCCATATCAAAAGCGTCTACCTAAAAGTATATGAGCAACATCTATTGGAATAACATCACACCAAATTTTATCATTATATTCTCCTAATTGAATGGGTACAAGACAACGTTGAGATATAGAGATAGAGGTTTTATCTACTCAAGCAACTTTATAAGGCTATGGGTGAATCTCTGGGGTGAGTTTCATCCTAAAGCAAGCAGGTAATAACATTCATACATTGTCACTATCAATGATTAATTTACACGTCTTTTCACCACTCTTAAAATAAGTGTGAAAAATTGATGTGTGCCTCCAATCAATATTAGCTCGTGGGGTAGCTAACACATAACAGCTATATGAGACACATCTAATACTTCTTCTGCATCACTAGCTTCTTCACAATAGTCAACTGCAATTTGATTATCATTATTTTCATTTTGTTGATCTTCATTTTCATAATATAAGTGTAAGTTTTGACGATGACAAATACTTGCATAATGGCTAATTTTATCATATGTAAAACAAGTAATACTAGAAGTCTTAGAACCAGATGTTCTCACTAAAGCTTTTCCTTTTGTTTCACTAGGTCCTTTAAGAACTGCTAAGGTAGGAGGGGTAACACGTGATTGAGTTGTTTCCGATGAAGTTGTGAATCACTTATGTGCGATCTAAGATATTGTTCAATTTGAGTCGCCAAAATGCATCCTCAAGAGAATAAATTTCTTTCATTACGAATATTAGTCAGAACCCGCATCTAAATCTAGAGATTATGGTGCGATGATCCTCTAACATCACAACGGGTCATCAATTCATCAAACCGTGTAATATACTCAACAACAAATAAACATCCTTGTTGCGTTTTATCTATAAGATCATGAAAATTTAATGGTACATATTTTTGTTTTAAAATTTCTTTCATCTCATCCCAAGAAGCAATAGGTGGTTGTGCAAATCGTTAAAATTTTCATGTGAGATTAATCCAATAAGTCTTAGCATGGCTAGTTAGTTTCATGCAGGCAAAATGAACTTGTCTTCTTCCTTGAGCATCCAATCAAAATATTGGTCCATATCTACTAACCAATCTAAGAAAATTTGGGATCGATCATCAAAATGAATCAATTTTAACCCTACCTAATAACATCATCATCGGTTCTCTAAGTGTATGTCGAGGAAAAACTAGATAATGGCTCTTCATAATGTCGATGATAATGCTCATAGGAGTTCGATGAGCATAACCTTCATCTCATCTTAATTGTCTTCCTATTACGAGGTGGGTGAGAAAGTACCTCATCAAACTTGGGATATTCATTAAAGTTGTTCCTAGATGGGTCTAATAGGAGAATGATGGATGAGGAGAAAGAGAAACGGATCGATAGATGACCTTCCCTCTTCAAGTTGGTGTCAGGATTGGGTTAATTTAAATGAATGTTTGTAAGCCAATCAATTTTTTATTCTAAGGCTTTAAATCTTTTGAAATCATTATAGGTTTGTTGGTGCAAAAGGGTAAGCTTTTCTATTTTTTTATAGTAAAAATTCATAGGAATCATGTTTTTTTGATCTTGATATCTAAGACCACTACGAATTGGCATGGTGATATTTTTTTAAAATTTTAATATAAGCAAATATTTAATTTAATTTTTTTTTAAAATATGCAATGTAATGAAATCAAAGACACGATTAAATAAAATAAATAAATGCCCTAAATAAATAAAAATGTTGTGTTTTATTTATTTATTTTTTTAACAATGAATTACAAGATTGCTCTAATGCAAAAATAAAACTCAATACTAAACAAGATGTTCCCAAAGAAACATACTTGCTTTGATACCAAATATAGTGTAGGACGAGAGTGTCTTTAATGGTATGATGTTTATTACACCGATAATTCTTAAATCCTCACAAAAGAGTAATGATAAAGACACTACTATCAAAGACATTTACAATATTATGAATTTAGTAAAATTAAAAGATTGAAAAGTTATGTTAACCACACTGAGACCAATCTTATAAGTGAAATAACCGAAAAGTTATGAACGATCTAACTGTGAATTTAAAATAACCAAGAATGTGATAAGTTGAATTCTACAAACAAATTCCATCGTTGTGGAGATCATGTTCCTTCCTTAAGTCCTTCTAAGGTGGAGCTCACACTCATGTAGTCCACAAGAAAGCACGTAAGAATAAGAAAAAATTTAAGAAAATAACTTTTATTCCCAAATCCAAGTGTCAAGCATTACAAGAGTCTCCCTATTTATAAGATTGAAAGAGAGAGTTAAGAATACTAAAACCTAACTCCAAACTCAAACCTAACACCATCATAACTACACCTATCACCACCTACTATCAAACCTACCACCATTATCAAACCTACCACACATTCCATACCTATCCAAAATGTCATACCTACTACAATGAATTATGGATCATGACTTAAGAATAGCCCAATACATATAAACTCAAGACATATATAAAATATAAAAGCTCAATAATACATAACGTAAATTATAACAAAAGACTCAATACGGATGATTTCTTTATGATGACGACGGTGACGTGATGATGCTCCGATCACCTTCAAGCCTTGAACAACCACGGGTTCAAATCTTTAACTTCCAGATCTCTCACTAGAAGCGAGTAATGAACTTCCTTAGGGACTCATCAAGTTCTTGCCTCATCTGTAGGTGAGCTTAAGAACTCTTCAGCAGCTTCTGAGCACTAGCACACTGCATGGCGAACATCCTTTTGAAGTCAGCAAATGATATTATGACTCCTAAAGTAAGTGCAAGAATCACCTGAGGGTCTACTCTTTGAAAGTGGTGAAGAAGAGCTAGCACTTCATCGCATAATTTAAGTCCAGCAACAATGTGGTTGACTCAAAATATGTTATATGGTCGGTGAGATCTGTCCAACAATTATATGATTCAAGATGCGGAGTATGAACCTATGAGGAGGCCGAGCTTTAGCAATTTTCATAGAGAAAGTATTGGTTGGCTATAATTACTTCTTTGACACACCCTCTTCTTCATTAGTGTCATAGGATTCATCCTTAGAGTCGGAGATCTTGGATGGATGAGAGTTGGGAATCCTAGATGGGTGTCTTCTTTTTCTTCGAGCTCGGTGGATAGCAAATCCCATAAATCCTTCATTCTCCTTTGCTCTGGGTTCTTCATGGTGTGACTTCTTGATGGCGCTTGCACAAGGCAAGTGATCTTGTCCTCCATAACTTACAAATCTTGCTAAGTTGCAAATTGCTGCACATTTTGCTCCATGTCTGCCAAGCGATCTCGCGTTGAAGGTCTTACTTCACTTTGTATCAGACTTATGATTCTTACTCTCATCCATGCTTACCGCACCTAAAAAAATGTTGAATCCAAATAAGTTCATAGATTGAAGAAAAACTTTTTGAGATACCTGAGAAACAAGATTAGTAGAAAGACTGCAAGTAGAAAAACATAAAAGTAAAAAATACAAGAGAAATAATAATCTTCATTGCTTAAATCTCGAGTACAAAGTATAAGGATCTAAAATGAGGGCTAAAAAAGATCCCCCAGTAAAAAAAGAGTCCCCCTTCTATAATGTCAAGGGGTAGCTGTAGATGAAAAATATATATAAGGTAAATTTAATACAAGTAGATTCTAGCCTAAGCTGATGTCGATATGCATGTGAGTGAGTACGACTCTGTCGGTTTATGAGGGCAAGTAGCCCGTCATCGAACGAGTATATGAGTTAGGATGGGGCTAAGGAGAGTAGTAGTCTCATTCTTTCGAATAGTCGTCTAGTGGTGAGTTGATTCTTGCTTTATCCTCTACGATATTATTCTCTAAGTGTTTGGCTCACAGAATTAAGTTGATCATTTATTCTACGAATATACTTATTCTTGATTGTCGAGTACCTCTTATATGAGTATACTTGTCCTGATAAATAGACTCACTTAGGCCTGCCCGCTATTTTAGAAATACAAACAAACTCATAAATCATTAGTTAATTACTCTAAACTTAATTAACATAAATAAGCACCAATAAATGTTTAATGTTTTAATTAGGTCCTTGATTAATCTCTAATTAGTCTGATAATTAAATCAATCATTTCTAAAATAATTCAAATAATGTTTATAAGTGCTTTTACAATTTCAAGAAACAACCCACTTTATTTAATAAATATTTAATATTCTTAATTATATCCTCTATCCACAACTAATCACTAATAAGTCTAATTGTTAAAGCATTCGTTTCATTTAAATTATTTTAAAGTATTTCTAATCAAGAACTATCAACTATTTAGTTTAATCAATATTTAAATTAAGTTTTTATATAACTAAATAATCCTCTATTACACTTTCATATTCTAAGTTAGTATTATTATCTTCCAAGTTAAATATAAATTAATTTTGATGAATAAAATAAGCTCATAAATCTAATTTAAATCATTTAAATCCAGTAATCCTCATATCTGCATGTCTGGATGATGTCAATCTTTTAGTATTTTCTTATCAATTAGGCTTAACTTCACATCATCATCCTAGTAATTTTTTCACTTTCATTTAATCCTAAATCCAGAAAATAACTGTGAAAAATCAACCAGAATTTAGCCAGATTTAACGCCTATCATGCCAAACAAATTTTGAAGATTCAACATACAGGCTTTACTAAATCCAGATTTGAAGGATTTACTAATCCTATTTGTAGCCAAACAGCCTATTTGGGGTTCATCAGAAATTGACTAACTATTCAATACATATTAAAAGCAGAATCAATTGCAATCAGTGTCAAAAATGTTAGTAAAAGATAAGTAAAACCTTGAGAGCAGACTCCCAGCGAAGAGCTGTAATCCTCTCATGGAGTGCCTCCAGGACAGTTCGAGGAAGGAGCTTCCTCGAATTGATCGGCCCCTTCTTCTCGATGACGGCCTTCGTAGCCTCCCGCCTAAGGATTACGGAGATGGCCTTCTGCGAAGCTATTTTCCGGTTCACCTCCTCCTTCCGCTCCCTCGCCTCCATCTCTCTCTTTTGATTACTCTCTCTTTCACCGTTGGATCCTTCTCCTCTTTTTTCGTGCTTGGACTCGGCATAAACTCGGACCGCAGTGGGCATTCTCACGATGGCCAACATTGGTCTATTCTTCTGGCGCGCTCCAAAGTTAGAAGAAGGGTAGGTTAGCGGCGAAGGCTGGCAGTGCGATGGTGACAGGGATGAGGTAGAAGAGGCAGCCATGCTAGTCGCTGGTGAGCGCAGCGATGCCCCTTTGGGAAGGGCTTAGGAAGGAGGAAAAAAATGTGATGCTAAGCACGACAAAATAAAGTAATTATCGTCAAAGGTTATATTTAAATGTTAAGTAAATAGAATTAAATCAAAATATAAATATTAATTGATGAAAATTTAAAGTTAATATCTATGTAGTCATAAAATAATTCATATAATAATTTAAGAGTAATATGAATTTATATGTCCCATTATAATAGATATTAAAGAAATATGGGAGTTATTTATTTTATTGAGACTATATATTTGAACGTTTCTTTATAGTAAAATAACTTCATTTTTTTTTAGTCTATCACTACAAGCATTGCATTGAATAAGTTTCAAAAAGATTCAAACTATGTTGCAACAAAGTTTAGGTCCATGTTCAATACTTAATCAAACCTTCCTTTAAATATGTTCAAACCAATTATGTTGTAACAAAATTTGAACATAATTCTAAGATTGTTCTATTTTGATTTGAAGATTGTTTGATCATCATTCAAAGAATAATTGAATATGATTAGAATTTATTTTAATTAAGTTTTGAGATTTTTTTTATCAAAGTTCAAAGAATGTTCTATCATGGCTTGAATATGATTCGAATACACATTATAATATAGTAGATTATATGATTGATATAATTGAGAGAATGCACTCACACCTAGATGATGAGAGGTATAATATAAAAGCCATAACATAGCAAATGGTATACAAAGTGATATAATATAATAAATATAAGAAAGTGTAATTCAATTATATAATGCAATTTCAAAAGAAATGTATTAATGAATGTAAGAAAAAAATTACATCAAAATTATAAATAGCATTATGAATCTACATTGTTATAAAATCAATCTACACATAAATGATCCCTAAAAAAATTATATGCGATCAGACAAGACTTCTAAAAGTTAAAAAAAAAATTAAGTATATGTTGTGTTGAATCGTATGTGCTCCATAGTTGCAACTATAAAGTTGATGTAAAGCATCATTAAACTATTTATACACTTAAACTACTTCTTATGGTGACATGAACTGAGTTGTAGCTTGATGTGCTTCCACTGGCTTCCTACTCTCTCCTCAAAAAATAAGGGTGCTCTTTTTCTTTTTTACAATTCTAAAAAGAATATAATAAGTAGGAGTATGCACATTAGAAGCCTTTTCATCAAAGTTATGACCAACTTATGATGGATAACTACCTAGAGAACATAAGGTAGAAAGTGCTTGTGAGCAAATTATATATTTACATCCTTCATCACAATCAATGGTGAAAAAATACATTACTGTTCTATTCATAAGAAATGGCAAAATAATCTTTTCCCACAAGCACCATGCTACTCCACTAACTATGCATCCTTGGTGTTCTCTCCTTAAAGAGCTCAACACCTCTTTCCTAGGTCTAAAATGATTTTATAAGCCTAGTACTATAATGATACTTCATAATTATAAATTGCTTAGGCCATTCTTCAGTTGGGTAGTGATCTCTTGGTGTGTCATGATTTTGTTTAGCTATTGTAACGTCCTCTCACGTAACATTCTTTCTCGATGGGTAGCTAAAAAATATCTCATCATCTTCAACTATATGTATCATTTTAGTAAAGAAAGTACTATGTTTTTCATGGTTATGGAGGACACCATCAACAATGAAGAATAGCCTAAGCTTCCACAAATTATTTTCGTTGGCACATTTCATGATATATTTCTAAGTTTGTGCTATTTGAGTAATTATTCCCATTTCAGTAGCTTTGAGTAGCTTGTTGCTTTTTGTCATTTGCTTAAACTTGTAATTAGATGAGAACTCTCAAAATTCAATGTACTCACTAGAGCAAAGTTTGTTAGTAATCTTAAATGTTGTGCTCTTCTCTCTTTTATTAAACATAATGGAATGCTCACCATTCTGAGCATCATCAATTATTTTAGAAATAATTGATGGATGAGATCACAAAGAAATTTTTCTTATAACCTTTAAAGAAGTACCAAAAGACTGATCTCTTAGCATGGATAATGAGGTCTTTAGTCTCAAATTATTTAACCGTTTCTCCATAACATCCTCATCTTTATACGTGACACACATACTATAATACCTCTCAACCAATATGATTAGATCAGACATTTGCATATATATATTGAATGGAAATTCAAATAATTCAATCATAAAAGTGGTAATGAAAAAAATAAATTCTTCAAACAACCATTAATAACACCTTGAATTATAATTGAGCTTTCTTCAATAAATAGTAAATCATTGTAAGAAATGATAAACTCATCTTTAGCCCATCTTCAATGAATCTTTAAACCAACTTCATCCTATGATCATGCAATGTTTGAACTATCTTCAACATATGGCCAAACCATCTTCAAATTAACATCAAACCTTCCTCATTAATAGTTTAATTATGATTGAAGATGGTTCAAAGATTATTAAAAGAATATTTGATCATACATCAAAGATGGTCAAAGGATTGCTCAAGCATGAGCTAAAGGCAATTCAAAGGCTCATTGAAAATAGGTCAATCATTTTCAAAATCGAGAGAATAATATTTTAAAAATATTCAATCATGATTTGAAGATTATTCAATTATTCTATCATGATTTAATTATGATTCATAGATAAATGCAGTTGTAAGATGGTTTTAACATAATTAGTTCTTAGTATGCAAATTTAAGTTTAAAGGTGAAGGGGTTTAGAGTGTAAAGCTTATTTTCAATCTTAAATGTCAAAGTGAAAAATATTACTAACCTTTGAAGATAATAAATAGAGAAGACCATATCTACAAAAAAAATTTCTTGAAGATGCAACTTTATAAGCATTGAAATTAAAGAAGATGATGGAAAGATGAAGGTTCAAGGAGCTCTTATTATGAAAGGTCAGATAATTATTTAGCAAAAGTTCTAACTTAATTTATTATATGCAGTAGTAGTATTTTTTTTTTTATTTTGAAGAAAACTTCCACAAATAAATCCCTAAGAAATTAAATAGGGAGCATAGTTTTCAAAATTTTGTTATTATGGGGCACAAAAAAAAATCAATTTTCTTTAATTTAACATTATACATTCAAATAAAAATGGTAATAATTTCTTAATCTGAATTCAATTACATACATAATAGATTATTAAACATTAACTAAATAATTATTTTAAAATTAAAAAATGTTCATTATCATGATTATATTCAAATTTAAAAATAATGATATAGCCATACACACACACACACAAGCGTGTGCATGCACAATGCAATATTTATCTTTTAATTATAAATAATTTTAAAATTAAGATTTTTTTCTCATGTATTAATTAATTATAACAATCAATAAAAATAAATAATTATATTAGTATGCACTCTAGAAGCTATTGGTTCGAATTAAAATTTGATCTTTTATATATATTAGGAATTTCTCTTATAATATTCTTAAATCATTATGGGGCATATAAAGTAAAATCTCTTTATGTATGAAAATTTTAACTTTATATGCCTCGAATAATAAAAAATGAAGAAATATGTTTATTGTTTATTTTCTTTGGAAAATAAACTTGAAAGTGCATTTTAGATTAAAATAACTTACTTTTGATCATAGAATTTTTATTTAAAGGACATCCTCATAACATTGGGTTGAATAAGATTCAAATCATTTTTCAGCAACGTTGAGCCAATATTCAAATCTTTTTTGAACCACTATTTATATTCTAGCAAAATTTGAACATGATTTGAACAAACATTAAGCATTATTTGAACCAAATTTGAGTAAGTATTAAATATACTTTGTGTAAGAATGGAACTTACTTTAAGCAAAGTTAAAACATGGATTATTACACCGTAAGTACCTGGTTGATGCATCTAAATGTGTATGATATGTGTTAATTTTGTAGCTCTTTGTCCTCTTTCATGTTTGATTTTACATAATATATTTAACTCAATATAAGAAATTTATAGCACTAATTATCATTTTTTGCTGTAGGAAAATATTAATTTTGGTGAATTTTAAGTTTTGATGTGAAGCAAGAGCAAATTTATGGTCATTTGAGCAAAAGACGTGCATTTAATAGATTTTAGGTCATCCTGAAATCTAGGCCTTGGTTTAGAATTGTTTTAGGCACCTAAAATAAAGAAAATAGACAGAGAGCATGGGGCTTAGGTGCTAGCTTATCAGCTATTATGATTCAACTTAATTTTGTAACAAAAACTTGCCTTTTTGGGGAGAATTTGTATAGCCATATTTAAGTAACTCATTAGGACAAAGGATTGGACTTCTCTAGCTTTTATTCCAAGATTTTTCACCCACATTTGAGAATTGAGAGGCAACTTTTGGTAGAAACTTCAACTTTTTGGAGAGGCTATCAAAGAGATTTTTCAAGTGATGCGACACGACCATGAGGGTGGCATTTTAGCGGGTCTTCTGAGTTTTTCTTATTCTCATCTCTTTTTTATCTTTGTAATCATGTTCTTGAATGAAATTTTTATATTTTTTTTCTTATTCACCATGAGCTAAATCTTCTCTTCTAGAAGTTGGATGTAGTTATGTTTGATTTGTGGAGTTTTTTATTTTCAATAAATTTTGGAGATTTATTTATTTAACTACTATGTATTTAATACTATATTTTCTCGACTATTAAATTGACTAGCCACATTTTCAATAGATTTGGAGATTTGCCTGGAATTGAGATGTGTAAAATGCATTCATTGTGTATAAAATAACACCACGGTGATGGATTATATAGGTTAGAGATAACTACAATGAAGTTGTGTAGTTATTTTTAAAGATCTAAAAAAAGCTTTCATAGGTTTTATTTTGCATTGAATCTATCATTGAATTATTTGTGATACAAAGTCATAGAGGTGATTAATGTGGTTTATTGGATCCCACCGATAGGTAGGTTATGCAGAAAAATAAGGACCCTAGTGTTTCAAGATAAAGTAGTAGTCACCTTGATCAGACTCTAGTATAATTAACTCCATGTCAAAATCTAAAATACATAAACTTTTGAAGCTACTAATTATTTATTTCAAGTAATTCAAGGAATTCATCATACTCAACGTGCTTTAGTTAGATTGGAAAAGTCATATTAGCTGGATTAGGACAATTTGGAAATCTTCCTAAGTTATGCAATAATAAGATAAATAAGAGCTCAATAATATGAAAATAATTGATAAAATATCATCATATCATTTATTTTGATTTTTACATATTTTTTATATTTTATTTGCATTAAGTTTTCATTATTATATGAAATTATCCCTTTTGGATAATTTGATGACATGCATTGATTTAAGCTTTATCCATTACATCTAAAATTAATTTTAGTTCATTTATTACTTCATTAATTAATTTCCATGCTTACAATAATTTTTATCTATTTATTTTAGTATGTGACAAGGCTTATTTATTAAATTATTCTTTTTCTCACTCTTATCATTTATTTTCTCTCTCATATCAGTAATTGCATTTGATTTTTATTCTCTTTCATATGGATGTGCAAATTTATGTGATTTATTTAATTCAATACCATATCATTTTCCCTCATTTTATGGATTTTAAAATTTTAAAATTATTTGAATTTCAATACTATGAATTTCAAATTTCATATTGCCTTTATTTGTTTCCAAAAAGATATATCTCTTTTTTGCAAAATTTGGCCGACCATATCATGCTTTAATTAAGTTAAATTGTGTTTATTTAAATTAATGTAAGTTAATTTGAATTTAAATTTAAATGAGTCATGTATTTATACACTTGTCTATTTTAAATTCCTTTTTTTTTTTGGAAAGTACATGGTCGGCCAATTTAATTGATTTTAATTAATTTTAAATTAAATTTATTATTAAAATAAGCTTCTTAATTAATCTACCTTAGTTTAAATTGATTGGAGATTGATTTTATTTTGTAAAGAATTTGGCTGAAATCCTCATACTATTTATTTTATTTTATTTATTTGAATTAATTCATGTGCTTACTTTTTTTAATTCCTCTCTAATTAATTCATTAAATCCTTTATATATCATGCATGAACTTTTGATTGAACCCCATTTGAAATTTTTTGGCCACCCCTTGCTTCTTTCCAAGCTTTTGATAAGTTCACATCAAGTCTTAATTTCATTGTTTATATATATAAAAGGACTAGAGTAAGTGTGTTTAATTCATTTTGATCTTCTAAATCATAGATTTTCATTTGTTTGTTTTGAATGAAAAGATTTATATACTTCATTGTTAAAGGTTTTCTCTAAGCTCTTTTCATTCTTGTTCCAAATAATTTGAAAGGTTCTCTCTTTATTTGATTAGATTGAAATCATATTCATAAGGCTTTTATAAAGAGTGTTTCTTGGTCTTCATATTTTTAAAAAATCATTGTATTTTAATTTCATGCAAGCTTTTATGAAGTTATTGAAATATTGTATTTGGCTAAAGTTGTTTCTTGCATTATTGTTTCAAGTTGAATAATGCTTTAAAACTTTCATATTAGCTTATTTTATTCAAAGTTTTATTGTATATGTTCATTTTATTACTCCTTTTGTGTAAGTGTTCTTAAGGTCAAAATAATTTAAGCATCTTTGTAGTAAATTATTTTCAAGTTCATACATTCAAATCATCATTTCACCTTGTGAAAATATTTTTCAAATAATCATTTATTTCAAGTACTTCACATAAAGATCATATCATTGCATGTTTTTAAAATAAAAAAGAAACATAAACACATTGAGCTCTCCTTCTTATTTGTCTTCATATTATTCATTTGAGCTTGTGAGCAAAATTATTTTAAAATAAGAGAGATAAAATTTATTCTTGTATTTTTTTTTCTTATACTACTTTATTTGGGGTTGTACTTGCTTGGTGTAAGAAAGTATGTGTTAGGGTTGCAATAGAAAAGTATGTGTTGGGACAATGAGAGATTGGTTGTAATCTCATTTCATTAGTGAATATTTAATCAGGATGACTAAGCATGGACATAGGCTTATTTTTGGGTTTTGGCCGAACCATGTAAACAATTTTTGTGCCTCCTATTTTTACTTTTCTGTATTTGATTTGATTGTTGATATGCTCTTTCATTATTAATAACCTTCTATATTTTGTAACTAATTTTTCTATAAAGTTTTAAAAACTAAGTTTTAATTTGAAAATTATTTAAAATACCAAATTCACCACCCTATTTGGGTGCCATAACCTCTTAACAATTAACATTAGTGAAATCTAATTCCTAAACTTAATTATATTGATATTTCCTCTTTGAACTATCATTCTCAATAATTTAGTTAGTCTTTTTAAATAAAATTTAGAATAGTTTTTAGTATTTGCTTCTACACCCACTTTTGATTGTCTAAATAATAGATAGTCAACCTAATTTTAATAATTGATGTTTAATTCTTGAGGGAATAAAACTTTACTCTCACTTTATCACTTGATGCTACCATGTGTTCTTGTGAGAGTGGCTTACCAAGCACCGCATCATAGTGTAATCACAAAACATGACAAATAATAAAAGATATAACGTAACAACCATAACATAATAGAGTATACTTCAAAAGATATAACACAATTTGCAACTCAAGAGCTATAAAATAACATTCATAATATTATTGATATCGATATAAATTCATTAAAAATACAATTTTGCATAAATCTTATCAATGAAAAAATAAATGTACATAATGAATTAATATTTAGAATAGGGGATAGTAATGCACATTTTTATGAGCATGTGGTTATTAGGATGTAAAATATATTGCTATAATGATATATTCTATGAATAAAATACTTCACTAGAAGAGATGGGAAAAGGATCTGAATAAAGTTTTACTTCTCAGTTAGATTTGTGGATTACTCTTTCTTTTAGTGAGATATATCTTCTCTAGTTAATCACACTCACTGACACCTCTATGAGAAACTCTCAATAAATGAATACATGTCTTTATTCAAATTTTGTTTTCTAGGTTTTCCAAGAAGGGGCTCATGATTTAATAATGATTATTATAGTAGGACGATCTATATATTAAGTATTGGTCCATGAGATAGAGGGTTAATTACTATAACCAACTGAGATGAAATCTCAATCTACAGAGTGTCTAATGACCACTAAACCATTATGCATTGAATAATGAGAATGATGGGTTAAAGGGTAAATGAGCATAGGAAGTAGGGGTGTTAATTTGGGTTTGCGGGTCAAGTTTGGGTCTAACCCAAAATTAACCTTATCCAAAATTACTTGACCCAAACCTAACCTAAATATTATATGGGTTTAAAACTCTGACCTCAACCTAACCCAATTAAACTATTTAGATATGTATTTCATGTCAAATTTAAGCCAAAATTAAGTTAATTTTGAGATAACTTGGCATTTTATTTTTTTAATTAACTAATAAAAAATGATAAATCAATGGTAATTAAAAATTAATTACAATAACATGAAGTGTTTCCTAAGGCGTCTTTTTAACTTTAAGATATATCCTATGAGGTTATGAGATCATTTGGACTTGAAGAAATCATAACTTCGTTGTTAATTAAAACATTGCATGATTAACCAAACTAATTAAAATCTATAAAAAATCATTTGTTTGGATTTTTAAAGTGAACCTTCATCCTCTCTCTCTTTTTTTTTTCAAATTTTCACTCTTTTAAGACCATGGTATAACGATGAATGGGCCCTACCCCAAGTGGGGGCTATTCTTTATACTCTTTAAAATATTAAATCCAACTCAAACTTAAATTAAAATTTAAAATCTATCTCTAAATCGTTTATCATTTGCATTAAAATTTCCCAATGGAGATAAATTAAATCTTACTTTTAAACTCTAATTCAAATATTAAAGCCTAGTATTGCCTCACCACACTAGCTTTTACACACACATTACGTCACTAGGTCACCAATTCAAGACTTAGGTTAGGATGGTGTTTGATTATGATATACTAATTTCTTATTTTGTGATGTACTATTTTAGACTCAATGTTAGGATTGTTTATTCGTAGATTGGATGTTAGAGCATTGCTTATTAGACTAATATTGTCTTTTGTAGGGGTTGTGCTCAACAAAAAGGATAATTACAATAATTTTAAAAATTAATAAGTTTGCTTGAAGGTGCTATTTGTATAACCTTCTAAGCATAACCCATTGGGATAGGTGAGCTAGGTACCCACTAGTGTTAATCCCAAATGTATGAGATATAATTGATTGAGTGTATGTTTGTATTAGCTAACCTCTAATTTATTTTAAAATTTTAAATATAATTTTCAACTAGAAATATGCTATATCTATGATTTCTAGGATGAGTAGTGGCTAGAAGTTGTAGATCTAAGAGGCCCTATGAACTCGAAGCACTTTCAACATGAAGATGAAGACAAGAAGACCCCCATAAGCTATTACTTAGTTCTAGGTTGAGCATTATAAAGATAAAGCTTAACTATCAATTTTCTTTTTCTTTTGGAGTTTAGTGAAACCCGATTGCACCACCATTTTGTTATATTATTTTAATTATTTCATGTTGCATTTATATTGTACTACACACAAAAATATAAGAGTTAGTATATATATATATATATATATAATATTTATTGCTCATAATGTTCAAATGTGAGTACATAATGTAGGGGTCTAGAGTAAGAGCCAAATGGGCCCTCCATAAGAAATAAGTTTCTCTTTTATAATATCAAGGGGTGGTCATACATAGAAAGATCATATAAGATAAATTTATTATAAAAAATTCTCACCTAACATGATGGCAATGAGCGAGCATGGGTCCATCGGCTGACAGGGGACAAGTAGCCCATTATCGAATGAGTGTGCGAGCAAGGATAAAATTGAGGAGAGTGGTCGAGTCATTCCTCAGCATAATCGATAGAAGTTGGCAAGTGAAATTATATTTTACCTTTAAATTATTATTCTCCATGCCCAAACTTAGATGAGCCATTAAGTGAGTATTCTTATTCTAGATGGCCGAGTACCCTTTATGTAAGTATCCTTGTGTTGGATTATAGGCTTGTTTGGGCTTACCCACTACTTTGCATATATATTTAGCTTCCTGATTCTTTTGTTCCTTATAGAGGTACCTCATGAGAAGGATAGAAGAATGAATAGAATAATTAGTTATTAAACATTTAATGATTTGAAAAAATTCACACAATTATTAAGAGGTCATATCACCTTTGGACTGATTCAATTTTTCAACACTCTGGAGGCAATAATTGTATACTTTTTCTTCTTCTTTTGTGTGCTCAATATTCTCTTAGCTACTCTCTCAGATAAAATTTCTGCCACATACAAGTCTACTCTACAAAACATATTAAAACATAATCGCCATGGATGCAAAAAGACTTCATGCCGATATTTATCCAACAATTATATGGACAGGCCTTCACAGAAAGGCCAAGAAAGCGAAGAAGCAGGAACAAGCTTCCGCCATTCTTGTAGCTAAAGCGGGCATTTCAACTACTCGAATCGTGACAATTGTCACTCTGACTATTCCTTCTAACCCGTGAGGAGAGTCAAGTACTGCCTATCGATGGTAAGTGAGCGACCAATGACTATTCCTGAAGAAGAGGAAGAAAAGGAGGATGTGCCTTTGATTCGACTAAGAAGGTGTTGGTGAGCTAATTAGTTGGGCCAGCCACCAAGAAGGTGGTCATAGAGGAATATCTCACTGAGGTGAATTTTGCCTATTATCACATACAATGAGTTCCTTTTATTTGACTCTCTTAGTTTCTTTTTTGAATGCAGCTAAGTGTATTCAATGTTCAGGCTTCAATAGAGGATGGCGAGGGGCACTCCTCACTCCATGAGGTCATTTCCCCAACAATCTAAGTAACTTCATAAAGTTTCCTTACCTTTTCATGGGCGATTTGCTGGGCCATTTCCCAAGTTGAGAGGAATTCCACTTATTAAATAGGTGGCTTCCCTTCCCAAGAATCAGACCCATAACAAATCCTCTTATTGAAATTCTTCTCCTAATTTTTGATGATTTTCTTTCTTATCGACTATCGGTAACCCACTTTACCACTATTTTATTAGCACCACAGGTGGGCTTGGCAGAGATTTCTCCTAGCATAAAGCGATTATCGATGTTCCTATCATCGTGACCAACATCACTTCCACCGACATCAAGGAAATGACAGTTGGTTTTGCTTTCCTACTCACAGAGATAACAACAAATCAGAGAAGGGTGAGTCTACTCATCGACTAGGGAAAGATGTAGAAGAAGAACAATGAGTATTCACAGACTCCTTCAAGATCAAAACTCTATGAGGGGAGATCACCCTCTTGAGGGAGGCTTTAGAGTCATCCCAACAAGACATGGGTGAGCTGTGAGCACATATAGAGCTAGAGTCACAATGATGATAGTCCTTGGTGGTGGAGTACTAGCAAGACTTCATGACCGTGAAGGCTAAGATATTATTATTATAGAACTCCATCAAGTTATGAAGTACTTCACTTCTACTTTATGATGAGTTATTTATTTGATTACATCTACAAGAAAAGTGGGTTCACTGAGGACTATAACTCAGACCCTATAATAAAATTATTGAAAAAATAAAATTTTTATGGTTATCGTGAGTGTATTGTACACTTTTCTACTTATAAATAAAGAAATTTTTTCTGCATTTTTTCTACTCATAATACTATTTAAAATTTTACTATTACACATTAATTATTTTAATGTAGCTACTATCGCTAGAGATATCCACGAGATTCAAGTAATCATTTCTCTACTTAATATTTGATTTGATGTCCACGTTACTACATCTTTCTTACTATGTCAATAAATTCTTCTTGACTATAGTAGTTGGGACTTTTATTGCTCTCCTTAAGTAATATGAGTAAAACTTCCTTGCGAGTAGATCTTGATCACATTTTTATCATTAGTGAGTATGACTCTGCTCAAGAAAGCTGCTTCATCTTTCCACCAGGATAAGATTAAGAAGGTTCTTGAGTTAGATCCATTTGCCATGACCTTAGTATTTTATAAATACTATGACACAAATCCAAATTTGACTATGTGAATGGTCAAGAGGACCAAGCGTCTTAACTTGGTGAAGATGCACTAGCTATCCATTCCACTTCTCCATTTTAAGAATGAGTTTTGACTTCCCCTTATGTGCAAGTGGATAGACATCCTCGACTTCTTCAGAGTGGTGCTCACCCAAGTTCTTCCTAACTCAGAGGCAAGCATCACATCCTTCGTATTGTGCCTGTTGGAAGAAGGCATCCTTTGGAGCCTGGATCTCTTCTACTTCTCATTTATGGTGAACAATCACCAGGATGGGATCAAGCAATTTTCAATGACTCTATTGGAAATTCATGGTCTTTAAAATAAAGTATAGAAGTGGTGCTTGTAGCTTCTTTTTGTGAAGAGCATGACTTAGTTGGACAATGTCAACTATTCCTTTTCCTTACTAGCTGAGCAAAGCCACCAAGCTCAGTAAGCCAAGTGTATTGGAGGTGAAGGTAATGGATAAGCTATAGGGTCATAGCCTGAATGTCTCTCTCTACCTTTGCTTTGGTTGGGTTTCTATCATCCTTGATAAATTCTTTTTTTCTTTACTCACTAATTATTATACCTTTGGTGACTTGTTTCTCTAATTTTTTTTGTTTACTCTTAAGAGAGGTGACTCTTACTGCCCACCAAGTTTAGTCATGAAGTGCTCCAAATTCTTAAGAAAGGTGAGCATGAAATTGACGAGCGAGTGGCCTATGACAAGGAACTAACCTCTCTCGAGATCAAAGAGGATGGGAAGCATGAGTAGCTCCCACCGAGGCTATTGATGAGGTGAGGCTAAGTATAACTCATAGGAAGTCTAGAAAGAGAGCAATGAGCTCAACTCCTAGGTTGCCACAAAGCAATGAGTCTACTAAAGAGTAAGAGGAGGAGGAGGGCTTAGAGGAAACTTCTCTCCAAACTTGCATGAGTCCACCTGTGAAGTTAATGAATTGGGCTCCTCTATCTTCTCCCATGATCTCGATAAGCTCTTGTGCAACCTTTTGAATGCTTGCCTGCCACATGCTGTCATGACTACTCAGATAACATAGTGACTTGGGAGGTGTGCCACAAGTTTCTTAGGAAGATGAAGAAGACCTTTTCAAGTAGGTCCAAGATGGCACAAATAAGAAAGAAATTGACAACTCTCAAAGCCCAAAACAAATATCTTTAGGCTGAGGTGGATTGCTAGGAAGAGGAGAAAAAAGGGTGACCATGGAGCTTACTCACCTTATAGAGGTGAAGAGAGAATTAGAGGATGAGCTCTCCCATTGCACTAAAGAGTTTTAGAAGATATAAGCTAAGTTCCCTGGGTTTCTCAATTCTAATGAGTACTAAGAGATCTTGTAGCAAAAGTTCAAGGATTACATCGACTTTGTTATCACCAAATTGGTGATGCATGATCATCTTGATGCTAAGTTTTAGACTTCTAAAACATACTTATGCTTTCAGACTTAGATGATGACGATGAGAGTAGTTTGAGCTGATACATCCTTTCCTCCATTTCTCTATAATAATTTTTTTTAAGAGTAGGATGCTTGTATCCTACGATTAAATGTAAAATATATTGTATGAAATGAAAATTACAAATATATTTTCAATCAAGTATACTTATCTATATAATGAATTGATTTATTTCTTTGTTGAGCATTTATGAAGGAATGAGCTAATACTCTCTAGTTGATGTGCGAATAGTTCTATTTGTAACTTAGAGTATTAAGATCTTTGATTAATAGAAGCTTCTCTTGGTGGTCGGTTTAGCTCTATAGGCTCTTATATACACATTAGATAGATACTAGTTCATTGATATGAGAGCAACTCTAATTATGATGTCGACCATTTGAGAGAATTAAAACTAATCAGTGTATAATCACTAGCATGATACTTGCTTGTTTAAATGAATTTACCCATGGCTTGGAGTATTTTGAGTCGTTAGCTAATAGGAAGTACTTCTTTGAATGGTCATTTTAGAATCATGAGTTTATGTACACTCATCAAATCGATACTCGTTTATTAATATGTGAATAACTCTACTTGACTTAGGATGCCTTATGCAGTCACAACTCATTAGTCACCCCTTTTTAATGGTTAGCCTTGTTGATTAGGAGAATTGATATTTTCTACCAACCTCATTGGGTGTCGGTCTTACAAGATTGTCGTCGATTGCATGGAGTGTTATTTTTTTTTGTAATTGTAAACTAAGAGAGTTGGTCTTCTGAGCTTAGTTGTTGACCTCATGGGGTATTAATCTTACATTATAGTCTCCAACCACATGGGTTGTTGATATTTTTTAGTTTAGTTGTCAACCTCACAGGGTATTGGTCTTAGTGTAGTCTCCAACCATATGGAGTGTTGGTCTTTTTTTAGTTTAGTTGTCGACCTCACTGGGTGTTGGTGCCTTACACTATAGTCACCTACCACATGGAGTGTTGGTCTTTTTTAGCTTAGTTACTAACCTAATGGGGTGTCGAGCATAAACTGTAGTCACCAACCACATGGAGTGTTGATCTTTTTTAGCTTAGTTAATGACCTCATGAGGTATTAATCTTAAATTATAGTCATCAACTACACGAAGAGTTAGTTATTTTAAGTTTAATAGCCAACCATGCAGGGTGTTGGTCTTACAATAAGTCTCAAGAATAGATTGTTAGACTAGTCTTATCGGGCTAAGAATGGTATGCCAAGTTTTCAAGTCTCCTACATGGGCTTTCACTGAGTGGGACTTTTCTTGAGCCAAAAATGGTGCACCAAGTATCATGAGTCATCACGTAGCTACCCCAGTGTTAAAGAATTACTTTTTCTCAGACCAATAGTGGCATGCCAAGTACTTGGATCTTATCAGGCTTTCACTGCTCATCGAGTGGGACCTTTTATTGAGCCAAAAAAAGATGCACCAAGTATCTTGACTCATCACACTTTGAGTATAAGTTTCATTTGTCAGCATTTGAGTAGGCACCTTTGGAAACTATTATTACCTTTGGAAACTATTATTATCTTCAACCTTTTTCTAGAAAATTGAGTAACTTCTTTTTAACAGCTTCTACTTGTCCATTACTATGTGGGTGATGTACTTATATAAATTTTAGCATGATTTCTTGAGAGTTGCAGAATTCCTTTAGGCCCCCTCAGTGAATTGAAGTCCATTATTAGTGATGATCCCTAGTGGCAACCTATACCTACTGCAAATAATATCAATCCAAATAAAATTTTTTATTACATGGGAGGTGATCTTTGAGAGTAGCTTTGCTTCAATCCACTTGTTGAAATAATCAATCATGACCTGAATAAACTTTCTTTGTCTACAAGTGATGAACAATGGGCCTATCACATCCATTCCCAAGCAACGAACAACTAAGGACTGGTTATGAGTTGCAAAGGTTGTGATGGTTTTTGCTGGAGTGCTGCAAATTTTTGGCATTGTATACATCTTCTTGTGAATTCTTCTACATCCTTCATCAGCGTGGGTTAGAAATACCCTTGCCTCAAAATTTTGTTTTGCAAGTATCCTTTCTCCTTATTGACTGTCGTTCTCATTAGAATAAATTTCCTTAAGGACTTTCTTTTACTGCCTTATTTTAAGGTTGGGTAGTGATCATATTCTTTGATCACATTTAAAGTTGATTTTGAACCTCTTAAGTCCTTCATCATTCCTCTAATTTTCTTAGTCTATAAGTAATTTTGATGGATCTACACAACTTAGCAAGTGCTCATAATTTTTTTTGCAACAACTCTTCTTCTTCAGTATTCGGTTGAGTGAGTTGAATGACTATGTGCTCCTTTGGCTCTAGATAATAAGTCACCGAGTTGATTATTTTCTCTAGGAATTTGCTCGATCTTGAAATATTATAGCTGCCCAATTTCTATTTTTAGTTTAAGCAAATATTTTATCAGGTACTTATCTTGAACTTCATATTCTCCATTCACTTGTCTCACCATAAGCTATGAATATGAGTAGATTGTCACATGTACAACTCCAAGTTCTCAGCAAATCTCAACCCAGTGAGTAAAGCTTCATATTCATCTTAATTATTTATCACTTTAAAATTGAATTTAACTTATTGGGTTATGGTGATTCCTGTTGGGCTCTTCTTCACTACTGTTCTTTCTCCCATGGTTGGTTTGTCGGAAGAGCCATCAATGTATAGCCACCATAAGGGCTTTGGGTTGATGTAAACATCTTGTGAACCATTGAAGTTAGAAAGGAAATTCATAAGTGCTTAAGCTTTTATCACAGTTCAAGGTGAATAGGATATGTTGAATTCACTCAATTTTATGGGACACTTGAGCAATCTTCTTGAATGATGGGGCTTAGCGAGGATAAACTTAAGTGAATTGTTAGTGACAATTTGTATGAGTGTGTCTTAAAATAAGGTTGTAATCGCTGACCAAGGTAATCAATGCAAGTGCGAGTTTTACCATAAGCAGGTAGTTCAACTTGGCACCTCACACGGATTTGCCAACATAGTAGATGGGGCATTATTTCCACTTTTGTCTTGGATTTGACTGAGCTGATCGAGTCTTCTCCCACCATTATGTATAGTAACATGACTTCTCTTTGCTTTAGGCTCTACAACAATGGAAGAAATGGGAGTAGAGTATTCAAATCATTGAAAGAATTTTCACATTCTATGAATACTTGAACTTCTTCGCTCTCCTAAGAACTTTTAAAAATGGTGAGCATCATTCTCTACTTTTGAGATGAACCTATTTAGTCCTACAACTCACCTAGTAAGTTGTTGCACTTCGTTCACATTTCAGAGTGAGAGCATGTTGAGTATGACATTCATCTTATTTGGATTTGCCTTGATTCTTTCAAGGGTAATGAGGAACCCCAAAACTTTTTTGTACTTAAAACCAAAACACACTTCAAAGGATGGGTATGTCATACCTTTTAAGAGTGGCTAATGTCTCTTTGAGGTCTCCAATATGTTGCACCGGTGACTTTCTTTTGATGAAAAATTTATCAACATAGACTTCTACATTTCTCTTCTTATGTTCTTTGAACACTTAATCCACAAGCCACTGGTAGGTCGCTCCTACGTTCTTAACATCGAAGGGCATAACTCTATAGCATTATAGTCCTTCAATGATAATGAAAGCCATTTTCTCAAAGTTTGTAGGGTGCATTTGAATTTGATGATATCCTGAAAAAAAAAACATCTAGGAAACTCATCACCAAGAATCTAGCCATCGAATCCACAAGTTTGTCTATTCATAGGTGAGGATACTGGTCTTTTGGATATGTCGAGTTAAAGTTGGTGAAGTTAACACACATTCTCCACTTATCATCTGACTTCTACACTATCTCCATGTTGGACACCCACTCAGGGTATTTAACTTCTCTAATGAAATTAGCTTCAAGTAGTTTAGCAACCTCTTCCTTGATAGGCTCGATGAGTATGAATGTTATTTTCCTTATTTTTTTCTTGACGAGTTGTGCATCCATGCAAACATTCAAGTGATGGTAAGTAATGTTGATGTCAATGTTTGCATCATCATGGTTGTCTAGGTGTACACATCTATATTATCCATCAAAGTTTGAATAATGGTTTTCTTATGCTTTGGATAGAAAATTGAGTTGACCCTTAGTGCTTGCTCGTTACATTGCATGATCAAAATTTCTTGACTTCAATCATTGTTCGCACTAAATTGAATTGTGGCACTTCATCTGCTCTACTCAACCTGCTAACGACCTTCACATAACATGCTCCAGATTGGTTAAGGTTCCCTCTGATGGTAATCTCTTCTTCTCTAGTGGATAATTTGATAGCTATGTCATACATCGACCACTGCTCTGAATATGTTGAGTAGAGGCTAGCCAAAGATAACATTATAAATAGCAAGAGCTTCCACTATAATGAAGTTGGCCAGTGAACCCTTCTTCCTTCCCCAAGTGATAGGGATCTAATCATCCTCCGCTTATGCTCTCCACGTAAAAGTCATATAGCTGTCTTCAAGTGGGTGTGAGTTTGGAGTTCATTAGGCCCAATTTATGAAAGACTGATTTAAAAATGATATTGATTGAGCTCTTTGTGTTAATTATAAAACTCCCTACTTAATAGTTGGTGATCAGAGTCATTAACATAATTATATCATTGTAGGGATTTCCAATAGGGTTTATCCATTTTTAAAAAGTCTTACTAGTGTGATAATAATAGAGGGTGCTTGCATCATGGCTGCTAAGTTCACTTCTTCATATCACAACCTTTTCATAATCACCTTCTTAGAGGACTCACCATCATCCTTGAATATAGCAAGCATGACTTCTACAATGTGGACAGTGTACGAGGATGCAAGCTTGTTGTCAGCTTTGATGATCTCTTTATCTTTCTTCCTGATGAACTCTTTAAGCATTACTTTTATCAATTCATCAACTATACTTTTCAAGTGGAAACACTCTTCAGTATCATGGTCTTGATCTATGATAAGCATAATACCTTGATCGATCATGCACCCCATTTGGCTTTCATAAGTGGCAATTGTTTGAAATAATCTTTATTCTAGATTGCTTCTACAAGCCCTACCATGGAAATCCTCTAGGTTATGCATAGTTGGCTCTTGGATAACTAGTAATCAGGTTCTTGAAACCTGGCCCTGAATCACCTCTTTTTATATATTCTATGCTTTTGATAACCTTCTTTGGATAGTCGCTCCAAAAGCCTCTTCAACATGTCTTTTGTCTTGGTCTACAATATTGGTTGGACCACTTCATTATACTCTTCAGCATTGACATGATTGTTTTCCATCTCTAGTAATTTGGTTAGTGTCTTAGGTTATTGAAGCCCTAAGGCAATACCTAAAGGGGCCCTCCTTTAAACATTGGGTAAGTGCAACTTGAGTGACTGCAGGCTCCATATCTTTGACTTCTAATATTTCTCACTGGAAACAAGTGATGAACTTTCTCAGGGACTGAACTGCTATCTTATCAATAAGAGAGCTTGAGAACTCTTTAGTGGCTTTTAAGCATTAGGAAATTATGTGGCGAACATCCCCTTGAAGTTGGCGAATGATGTAATTACTCTTAAATGGAAGGATTAAGAACCACCTGAGGGTCTACTATTTGAAAGTAGTGAAGAAGAGTCGGCACTTCAGCGCATCATCTAAATCTAGTGGTGATGTGGTCAACTCGAAGTAGGCTATGTGGTCGGTGGGAACTATATAACCTTTGTAAGATTCAAGATGCAGGATCTTGAACCTATAAGGAGGGCGAACTTCTACAATATTTATGAAGAAAGCCTTGGTAGGTTGTTGGTTGGTTTTGGAACACCATCTTCATCACTAGTGTCATAGGATTTCTCTTCAATAATCAAATAATTTGGTGGATAGGAACTAAGGATCGAGATGTGTCTTCTTTTTCACTAGCATGATGAGTAGTAGATCTTATGGTCCTTTTATTCTCCTTTAGCTTGGGCTTTTTATGATGTGGTTTTTTTATTTTTGCCTAGACTAGGTTAGTGATCCTATCCACCATATCATGCAAATCCTATTGCAAATTGTTATACATTTTGCTTCATGTTTATCAAGCAATCCCATATTGAAGGTTTTATCTCGCTTTGTATCTAGCTTCTAGTTCTCATCCTCATCCATGCTCACCATATCTAAAAGAATATTGAATCCAAATTTGTTTGTGGATAGAGGAATAACCTTCTGAGATACATGAAAAATAGGGTTAGGTAAAAAGATTGCTAGCAAGAAGATAGAAAAGAAAAAAAATACAAGAGAAAAATAAAATATATGGCTCAAAATGGTTAAAATGCAAGTACAATATGTAAGGGTTTGGAGTAAGAGCCAAAAGGTCCCTCTTAAGAAGGAAGTCCCAAATTTATAATATCAAAGGGTTCATACATAAAAAGATCATATAAGATAAATTTAATATAAAGAATTCTTGCCTAAGCTGATGGCGATAAGCGAGCATGGGTCCATCGATTGATAGGGGGCGAGTAGCCCATTGTCAAATGAGCATGAAAATAAGGATATAGTAGAGGAGAGTGGTCACATCATTCCTCAGCATAGTCACCAAATGTCAGCAAGTGGAATTATGTTTTACCTTTGAATTATTATTCTCTAAGGGCCCAACTCACTGGATCAAATCTATTTTCCCTTGTTGGATGCTCTTTCTGGTGAGTACTCTTATTCCAAGTCATTGATTAACTTTTATTCAAGTATCCTTATATTGGCTTATAGACTCGTTTAGGCCTACCCACTACTTTGGGTATACACTAATAATATATCAACTCAATATAAAATTAATCTTAGTTTTAAAATATAAAGCTTAACCATAGAATAGGCTGGAATGCTTACTAGCATTTCTAGTATTTTGACACTTCCTACTTATTTTTATTTAGAATCTGAAAAGGATTAATCCTATTTGAGCCATTCTATTTAACTCTTATTTTTAGAAGCCTTGATGCATGTAACTTTGAAATCTATAGAGACATTAACCGACTACTTTAATTGAAACTTATAACTTAGGTAAAATAAACCCTATCTTACTTCACCTGTGTAAGTTAGGGGAAAAATGTTTGGTACACATAGACCCATTATCCTTAGGAGTCTTGATTAAGTGATTGAATCCATCATAGGATGATATTTCTAACTTTGAGGTAGTATATTATTTTTAATGTCATGTTTGATTACCTAATTAATAAGAACCCTCAAGACTTATGTGGTGTCCTCCCATTTTAATCACTACAACTAGATAAGATCTTAATACTTAAATAGAGTATAAACACTCAAGACATAATAAAGCCTAGACAAGTGACCCATGGTTCATAAATCCAAAGTGTAAGGTAAAAATGCTTTATTTAGAAAAAAGAAGAAAAGGGACTAAGTACAAGTGTATTCTTCATTCCCAATGGTGTCCAACCATAGTGTACAATTGAATTATGAAATTACCTTGACATATTTGTTAACTCAATTATGTAGGAATCTAACCAACAGTGGTATTGGTTAGTTCCAAATTGAACTTAATCCAACGGATGCTCAAGCTCGTTAAGTAAATTTAGTATAGTTACAGAGTTCAACTATAACAAGAATGGGCTAGATTATTATCTGTATGATCAGCCTAGGGGGATTCCTCAGTTAGGCATGCATGATTGAGAAGATGCCAAGAGTTTTAGTCCAAAGGGATGAATCAACAGGCAGATAAAAGGGCTTGCTAAGTGTCAAGGAACTTAGCAAACTATTTTGCCAAGTATTTGAATAAGTCAAAGAAGAAGAATAAATATGCAATGATGCTAAAATTTTGACTATAGGGGTGATTCAAAGAATAATCATGATTTAACATATTGTGTAAGCTGATCCTAAGTTGTGTTTCCTTTCAGATTGACTCACCTAATTAGATGGTAAACTTATTTGCACAAATAATATTATAAATAGAATTAATTGATAAAATTAAATCTATGATGAAAAATAAGGTTGAAATTAAACAAATCAAAATAAGGAGCTATAGTGAGAGTAGGCACAATAAATGACTATCCTATAACATTTGATAGTGCATATACATGCTCAAGAAATTTTATCATAAAAGTGTTCTACTATTTTTTACCTAAGTAAGCTTTCATGTCTTAACTTGAATTCAATTGGATAAGTTCTAACATTATTTATTTTTCTATGGTTATTATTCTAAGATAATATTTGACTATTGGCTCCACTAGGGTCACAACAACAATTTAGGGTATTTATCAATATGGTGATGCTAAAAGATTTATTTAAAGGTTTATTAGTAAACAAAACATTCAATTATTTAAAATTTTAAATTATTTTTACTTCTATATAATTAATTTAATTTAATTTAAAATTGTTAATTAATTTGTTATAAATTCTTTTGAGTTTATATAAATTATTAAAATTTAAGATAAATTTTTATAATGTTTTTAAATAGATTAAGATACTTATGGAATTTATTAAAATTTTTATTAATTATTTTAGATTGCCAAATCATAGGATTTTTTTATTAAAAAATTAGTTTAATGCCTCAAATGAATTTAAAAATAATGAAAATTTTTTTGATGATATGAATTAGTATTTAAACATTTTTCCAATTTTTTATAAATTTATAATTAAATTTTAATATTAATAATATTTAAATAGTGATTATTTGTTTTTGAAAACTCATAACTTCTTTAGCATTTGCTACAATTATTATAAAATTTTTATGAGATGCCTCTAATATCAATTGGGACTTTCCCACAAAGTTTAAAAATTTTCTTATGCTTTAGTAATTAAATTAAATTAAATTAAATAGTTAATGAAATTATTTTCAAAAATATAAATGCTCATGATAATTAAATTTTAGCATTTTCATAAATTCTACTTGCATGCTTACATTTATAATATCACTTTTAAGCCAATTGACTAGTAGATTTCTTAGGGCAGAAATAAATTAAAAATACTTAAAATTTCTAAAGGTTGAACCAACATGCTTTCTAACTCATTATGGACCATTGATGATGGTGGTGGGAGATCTCTTTGGTAGTGATTATTAATTTAGATGTTAGATCTTACTTTAAGGTCTTGAGAAGTGATTGAGTCTTTTAATAAAGAGATGATGGGATTAGATGGATTTTGTGGAAGGGATGACAAGACTAGCCAAGCTTAGGCTAGTTTCGGCTGATTTGAAATATCACTTTGGGAAAAGAATTTTGAGTATTCTAAATGACTAGAGTTTATTGTTTATGGTGAACTTAAAATGTTGATTTATGATATGGAGTTGTTGGTAGAAAGATGAGGCCTTTTGGATAGTTTACTAGGGATAAGACCAAAACTTGTCCATATTAAGCGTGTTTGGGATAATTTAAAATATGCCATTTAGAAGAAGCCTTAAAGTTGTCTAAATGAAAGAAAATAATGTTGGAAAATAATTTTAAAATGTAAAATTATGTTCTAGAGTATTTGGTGGATTTTGGTAAGGTTTAAGAATTTTATTGGTGGAAAGATCATGTTGTGATAGTTGTCCACTTAGTTTGGGTTATGAGCTTTCAAGAAAGTTTTAAAGTGAGTTGGAGGACTCAGGTTATGGATGGCTTGACTTAGAGGTTAATTAGCATTTAGGAGGGATGATTTGAGAAAATTTTTGAGAGGGGGTTGGAGAGCACGGACTGATAAAGACCAATCCCATTAAGGAAAAGCTAAGCTAGGCCACCAAGTACTAACACAAAGGAAAATAAATTCTTTAAAGTAATCTTATAATTTCAATGATAAAAATATATCATTACATATCAATCATATTTATAAGGATTATAATGTCCATCATTCAATAAAATAAGAGGAAAATTTGTTGGAAATGAGGTGAGAGGCCATTAATGGAGAAAGGTGCTAAACATTCCATTAAAATTTCTAGAACATAGATTTAAAATTTAAATAATAAAATATAAAATCTAATTATTTCTTCTTGATTGTACTTTTATGATGGGTCTTAATTGGGCTCTAACTTAGGTACTTTCTTGAGCTCTTATAATTGGACCTTCCTCACTTGAATATCTTGTTCTTGAGCTATTGCTTAAAGTTTCCATAATTGGGCCCTCCATATTTGACCTTATCTTATTTCACATCTCAATTATTTTTCATGTAAAATGTAATCTCCATTAATACTAATAATCATGGTTTGTTTTTGTTCTGCTCTTCTTCAAAAAATTTTACATCATGGAATTAATTAATTGATAATAAAAAAGAAAGCTTGTAATATGAGTAGATTAAAATATAAAATAAAAATAAATATTCACTTATTTCATTTCTGACAAAAGAAATAAAATTCTAATCAAATCCACCATTTTAAAAGTTATTAGCAAGGTCACCAAACCAAGAATTAACAAAGATTAAAAAGGTGTTTGGAAAAAATTGTAACATAAAACTGAAGGAGGAAAATCTAATGAATGAAATATTTTTTTAATAAATTATAGTAATTTTTAACCTTTCTACAATTTTAATTTGGTTAGATAAAAATCTGAATTGCATAAGATTAATAATTAACTTATTTTAAATTTGTAAAAGATCATAGTAGGAATGATACTACTTATCAGTATATTACTTGAACACCACATACACTTGTGTACACAACTTTAGCCCGATCAAGTTTTGGTGTCGTTACTAGACATCGAAAAAAAAGTTTCATTAAGTTAATATTATTCTAGTTAAACTATTTTTTATTCAACTTTTGTGTTAATTATAACATGTTCAAGCCAACTTTTACTTTAAACTTATCATTATGTATTATCACATTATTAAAATGTTTGCTTATACTATTTTGTATGCATAGTGATAATAGTGTGGAACTTTTATCATTAAACCTTGAGATTGAAAGAACCTATAAGAAACTTAGGAAAGAAAGAAAAAATCAACTTAAATTTTGAACATTGCTAATCAACCAAGAGAAGTAGAACATCTTATACCACTTAGAGATTATATTATATCTTTAGTAGATAGAATGCATCAAAGCATTAGAAGACTTATAATTCAAGCTAACAACTTTGAGCTAAACCTTTAATAATTCAAATGGTTCAAAATTCTCAATTTTATGGTTCACTTATAGAAGGTCCTACCATGAATATATGTATTTTCTAAAGATCTATGCAACTTTTAAGTATAATGAGGTTAATGATGATGACATTAGACTTAGGTTATTCACATTCTCACTTAGAGGTAAGATTAGGAATGGCATCACACCTTTTATTTAAATGGATAACAAATTAATTTATGAGGCATAAGAGAGATAAATAAATTTATTAAGAAAATATCCACATCACTCTTAGTATAATTGGTTGATTATTCAATCATTTTATAATAACATAGTAAAAGTCCCTTAGAAATATTGTAGATACTATAGCTAACAATAATATTATGTATAAACATTTTGAATAAGCCTATGCTTTAATTAAAGGAATGGCTATTAATAACTTTCATTGGCTATCAGATAAATTAAACCTTATGAGGAAGCAAAGGTGCATACCATTAATGTAATCTCCATGTTGACTTTACAAGTTGCAGCTTTATCTAAGAAACTTTATAGCTTGGGGGTTAGCTAAACTTTGACTCATAGTAACCCTATTTGTGAGAGTAATACATAATTTATGTTAAAAAAGAATAATAATCAATGAGTGAAAATGCTTAATTATGTAGCCAATAGACCCAATGATCCATTCTCAACATTTATAAATTTGGTTGGAGAAATCACTATAATTTTCATGGAACTATGGTACAAATTTAAATCAAAATAGAAATATAAAAAATTAAAATAATAGAAATTTTAATCATTCAAATTATAGACATATGATTCCACTTATATATCCTCCTCAAAACCAACCTAAGGAGTAGAAGCCTTCAATAGAAGATTTAGTGTTACAAATGGGGACCCAATTACAAAGTTATCTCTATAAGAGATTTGGAAAATCAATAAGGTAATTGTCTAAGAAAAGAGTAAAACATAATGTAAAGACATAAAATTGAGAAGTGGAAAAGAGCTCAGAGAAGTAAAAATGGATGAAGAAAAATCAAAAAATAAATTGAAAAAAATATAGAGAATTTAGTAAAGAAAATAAAGAAGGTAAAATTAAGAGTGATAAAGAAAAAGTTGAGAAATAAACATTTAGGAAAAATAAGAGAGAGACCACCACGTCCATTCCCACAAAGTCTACAAACATAGAATTTAGATAACCAACTTTCAAAATTCTTAGATATGTTCAAGAAATTATCCATAAATATTTTATATATAGAAGATTTTAACAAATGGAAACTTATGCTAAATTCTTGAAAGATAAACTTTTAAAAAAATGGAAATAGAAAAAATAAAAATATAGAATTAACCAAAGAATGTAGTGCTATAATTCAAAGAAAATTACCTAAAAATTGGAAGATATAGGTAGCTTTACTATACTATTTACTATTTAAGTTAAATTCTTGGGAAGACATTGTGTGACGTGTGAGCTAGTATAAACTTAATGTCTATGTTTATATTTATAAAATTGGGATTAAATGAAGTACAACCCACTTGTGTGACCCTTCAATTAGCTAATAGATCTTTGACTTATCCTAATGGAATTATAGAGGATGTGTTAGTTAAAGTTGATAAATTCATATTTCCTAGTTTCATTTGTTAGATGAAAAAAGAAAATAAGGAGATCTCTATCATCTTAGGTAGACCTTTCCTAACTGTAGGGAGAACTATGATAAATGTTTAAAAAAGGAATTAACTATGAGATTTCAATATCATGAAATCAAATTGAATAGTTTTAACTTCATAAAAATTTTTAATGATAAAAATGAAGAGTGTTATAGTATAAGGCTTAGTGAAGAGATTGTAGTAGATAATTTGAAGATATCTATGATTGAAGATCTATTTCAACAAGCTTTAGTTGAGAATGATAAAGAGAATGAGTATGCATAATTTGTTTGATCTACACCTAGAGAATTTAAAGAAGAAACTTATCCTTTAGAAGTATATATAAGCATTCATTATTTGAACCCATCTATTTTAGCAACAATAGAGCTAGAATTGAAGCCTTTACCTAGTCACTTGAAATATGCATACTTAGGAAAATCATCAACTTTACCCATCATTTTTTTTACAAATTTGAATGCAAATCAAGAGGATAAGTTGATGTGTGCTTAGAGAACAAAAGAGGCTTTTAGTTTGAGTATAGCAAATATTAGTGGAATTAGCCCAACTATATGTATGAATAAAATTTTAATGGAAGAAAATTGCAAACCATTTATAAATAATTAAATAAGACTTAACTCAATTATGAAAGAACTAGTGAAGAAGGTGACATTAAAGTTGTTAGATGCAAGTATTATTTATCCTATCTCTAATAGTTTATGGTTAGTCATCTTTATTGTGTGTCTAAAAAGGGTGGGATAATAATTATATTAAATAAAAATAATGAAACCACACCCACTAAGATAGTTATAGATTGGTGAATTTGTATAAAATATAGAAAATTATATAAGGCCACTACATATAATCATTTTTCTTAAGAATTCAAAGATCAAATGTTAAATAGATTATCTTGTCATTTATTTCATTATTTTTTAGATGGGTATTCAGAATGTAATCAGATAGCTATTTTACCTAAGGAGTAGAAGAAAACCACTTTTTTCCTTATGGTACTTTTGTCATTAAGAGAATGCCCTTTGGATTATATAATGCTCCTGTTATTTTTAAACAAAGTATGATGGATATTTTTTTTGGTCTTATTAAAAACTATATGGATGGTATTTTTTTATATTTAGAGTGCTATTTAAAAATTATTTAGAAAACATAGAATTGGTCTTAAGGAGATGTGAGGAGAAAAGCATAGTCTTGAATTAGGAGAAGATGTCATTTTATAGTGAGGGAAGAAATAGTTTTAGGTCATAAGATATTTGAGTTAGGAATTAAGGTTGATAAGGCCAAGATTCAATGTATAAAAAAAAATTCATCTTTAGTAAATATAAAATTTTCTAGGACATGTAGGTTTTTATAAAAGGTTCATAAAGATTTTCCAAAATCTTCAAAACCTCTATGTAATTTATTAGAAGAAGATACACCATTTGTGTTCACTCATAATTATTTTTGGAAGCATTTAACTTATTGAAAACTAAACTTATTTCTGCACATATCATTGCAACACTTGATTGGAATAGTTTATTTGAACTTATGATGAGTGATGATAGTGATTATGGAGTAGGTGTAGTGCTTGGGTGAAGAAGGGAAGAGATTTTTTATGTTATTTACTATGCCAGTAAACTTTAATGAAAATCTATTGAATTATTCTACATATAAAAAGTGGTATTAACAATAGAATTTACCTTTGTTAAGTTTAGATCTTACCTTGTTGGTGCAAAATTTATTGCATATACTGATCATGAAGCAATATAATACCTTGTAGAGAAGAAATATGTTAAACCTAGATTTATTAGTTGGGTTCATCTTCTACAAGAATTTGAAACCTAGATTTATTAGATGGGTTCTTCTTTAACATGAATTTGATATAGAGATTAAGAATAGGAGAGGCATAAAAAATCAGGTAGAGGACCATTTATTTTGCTTAGAAATGGGAGAAGAGTTTAAGTCTAGGGGATGAATTAGAGAATAATTCCTTGATGAATGGTTATTTGCATTTGAATATAAGGGTATTTCTTGGTATGCAGACATAATGAATTATTTAATGAATGAGATCTTACTTTATGAGTTAAAATATCATTAAAAAAAATTGTTTTCACATGATGTGAGATTTTAATTTTGGGATGAGCCATTTCTATATGACAAATCTTCAAACCAAACCATGAGGAGATGTGTACCTGATGATGAGATTGATAATGTGTATATGAAGAGTTGTAATAGGCACTAAAGGTTAGGAACATCTCAAAATATCATGAAATGCTAATGTGTATATTTGAGGTTGAGATATTTATGTATGGAGAATTGACTTTATGAGACCTTTTAATCCTTCATTTAGAAAAGAATATATTTTTGGTTACTGTTGATTATATTTCCAAGTGAATATAAGCAATAACTACTCTTAGGAATGATTCTAAGATTATTTTGTAATTTCTAATGAAAAAAGTTTCACTAGATTTAGAACATATAGAGTCATTATTAGTGATAAGGGCAATCATTTTTACAATCAAAATGTTAAAATATTTTTTGGCAAAATATAGAGTGAAACTTAGTATAACTACTATTTATTATCTTGAATCTAGTGGCCAAGCAGAAATTTCAAACAAAAAGGTTAAGAGAATTTTAGAAAAGACTATAGGTCCAATTAGAAAGGTTCGATCTAATAGATTAGATGATGCACTATGAGCTTATATGATAGCATTTAAGACTCCATTTAGTATATCTCCCTATATATAATTATTTGGAAAAGTTTACCACTTACCTTTAAAGTTGGAAAATAAAGCATATTAGGCTATTAAAAAGTTAAATTTTGATATGAATGATGTAGTGGGAGAAAGGAAACTATAAAATGTTTATGAAAAATGCTAGAATTTATAAAGAACAAGTTAAAAAATAGCATGATAAGAATATCCTTATGTAGTAATTTAAGCCTGAATAATAAGTTTATTATTTAATTTTATGTTAAAATTATTTCCATGAAAATTAAAGTCTAGTTGGTTAAGGCCTTTCTTAGTTAGTAAAGTATATCCACATGGTGTTATAGGCATTCAAGATTTAAAAACTCAAAATATATTTAAGGTTAATGGTAAAAGATTTAAGCACTATTTTGGGGAGGTGAATCAATTTAAGGAGTCAATTAATTTCATTTGTAGTGATGATAATTGAGATGTGATTGAGTCAGGATGAAGACTATAAATCAAGCAATTCTTAGATGGAGTCAACCAAAAGTGTATCAATTTGTTATTTAGTTTATTGGTATATGTGTTTTATGTTGATTTAAAGATTTGCTAAAAAAATGTTTGTAGTGCATATGCACTATACTATGCAAAGTTGCAATGTTGGGTCGAGTTTGTTGTAGCTATGATGTTTTTTTGTGTATTTTGCTAAAATTATTAAACAAATTCCCACATCTTTGATTAAGTTAGAGAGCTTAGAAGCTAGGATGACAGGTGTGACAATAATCAATGGTCAAGTCAACTTTGAGAAACCAACAACCATAATCATTAATACAATGGTAGAAATAATTAGAGCACCTATGCACTTCAATGCTTTAATTATGGATGTTAGTTCATTTTTAGTGAATATTAATTACCTTTTGACTTGAATATGAATTGTTCTTGATTGTTGACCAATGCTTAGGAACTACATAGTAGCGCTACTATGCCACACTTGAGAAATTGAAATAATAAGGAAAGCACTTATGTGATAGTATGCTAGCTCTGTGGTGTTGCAAAACATTATAAATAGAACCCTTTGGATAATTTCATTATTCATTTATGCCTTAGCCCTAAACCCTTAGTATTCTTTTCTTATTTCCATAGTTCTTTCTATCAAAATTCTTTCTAGAAATCATGCCAATCAAGCTTATACAAAAGAGGAAGAAGGGTGGAGAACTTATGATTTTAAAGAAGTTTATTAGTGCTAAAGCAAAAGTAACATACCATGCTGCATTTATCCATAAAAATCTTATTCTTGAAAGAAATTTCTTTAATCATGAAGGAAAATAGCTAGTATTATTACACAAAGGGGTTGACAATCCCTTGCTTAAGATACCATTCTAGCATAATGCCTATAGTTAGGGAATGTTTTGCTATTGCTAAGGAGAAAAAGAATAATAGAGTTTTTATTATAGGAATCAGGTTAGTTTTGATAGCACTACCATTAATAAAATTTATAAATTAAAAATATATATATAATTTGATTAATACATTACCTACTTTAATGAAGATCATGATTTTAATGAAATAGTTAGGTTATATACTACTAGGAATCATATAGCCAAAGGAAGAAGAGAGTGAAGAAATTAATAAACTTCCTCATCTCTAGCATAAATAATAATGCAAAGGTTTGACATTATTTCATATTTGGTAAGTTAATGTCTAGTCAGAATGTTAGTGAGGTTACTAAGGATATTTTTATAATTCAAAATGGTTTCTATTGATGTTGGTAGAATTATTCATAATTTTATTTTAAATATAATTAAAAGCAGTACTAGTGTAGGATATGGGCACCATTCTCTTATGTATCATCTTTGTGTTTTAACTAGGGATTTAAGAGACTCCAATGAGAAGCAATTAGTTCATAAGGATCATATGATTATGGAGAGGATTAGGGCACTAGGGACAACAGATAGGAAGATGATACAAATGTAAATAGGAGTCTATTTGCATTGGAAAAAACTTTTGGCAAGTATGTGAGTGCCATATGTGTTAGTGAGTGTAGTGTCACTTGGAGAGTGAGACACCAAGTGAAGTGTGTTAGACTATTTATCTATGATGTGTTCTTGATGTTCATGTACTTTTTGTGTGGAAGATTTAGAAAAGAGAAGATCCAATAGAATAAGATTCATACTGGGAAATAAAGGACTTGGATTAGGAGGAACTTAGATGTCCCTACTTGATTTTCTCATTACTTTCTTTTGATTATCTCAAATATTCTCACATATTTACAACATGCCCATTGAATTTGATTTTGTCTATAAATGAGGTAGAACCTACTTAGGCACTTGAGAAGTAAGGTTAAGAAGCAAAGTTTAGGTAGATAGGACATTAGAGGAAAAAGTAAAAGAGTATTAAAGATTCCATTATGTTAAGAAATTTAAGTGTAAATTTTTTTTTTCTTTTCTTTAAGAGATCATGAATTATTTGAAGGAAATAAGATAAAGGTTCTTCAAGAAAAAAAACTAAATAAAAAAGGCCTAAAAGCTCAAATACCTCACTTTTATAGAGTTTGGAGTGGGATTTTTTCATTTGATCTGCATTCTTAGAGAATGCTGAATAAATAAGATAGACAACTTGTTAGCAGGGGGTGAGTTCACCATGGAAAGATGGAGAGTCCCTTGACTAATGGTCCCAGATTTTTGCATGAAGGTTCGTCCAACATGCACTTGAGATGTGTAGTCACCTATATATGAGTGAGTTATTAGACCGAGGTGAGCAGCTAAGCATTGGATTGCTTAGTGAAATTTAATACCTTATGCGCTCACTTTACATGGGGTAAGTCTTTTCCTCGAGGTGAGTCAATTTGGTCTTACTATCCTGACTTAGGGTGCATTTGGGATAGCTTTTATTTTTTCACAAAGTAGCTAGAAAGCAACCACAGCTACATTTGGCTACTAGCTTTTGGCTACTTTTTAAAAAGTTTTATGATGAAAAATTACTTTTTAGAACTAGAGCTATTAGAGTGTGGTGTCTATCAGAAAGCTACTTTGAATTTTCAAAAAAAAAAATATTTGTAATACAAATAACTTTTCAAGAAATTACTTTTCCCATAATAGCTTTACAATCATCTTTAAAAAAGCATAGCTGCCCTAAATAAATCCATAAATTATTCTCTTGGTTGCCTTACTTATGAGGCACACACACACACACACACACACACACACACACATATATATATATATATATATATCTTATATATCTTCTTGTTTTGCATGTAGAGGTAACTCATAAAAATAATAGGAGAATGAAAAGATAATTCATCATAAATGCTTAATGAGTTTTAAAAAAAGTGGTTTTTTCTCATTAATGTTGCATCACATTTGACTTGGTATTTTTCTTTGGAATTTCTTTGCTCCTTAGGCTACAAAAAGGGTTTATGACTGAGGTTAGATTTCCTCACCCCACTTTGTTGCAAAGTTGATATCATTCTTCCCTTCATTGAGTCAATTTTTATCTATAGAAATGTCATGCTTCTTAATGGATTCCAAGAGCCCTATGGTTATGCTAACCCACCTAAGATCTATGAGAGTCTTCATAGGATGTAGAAGAATAAGATGCTCGTGAAACCCACAATCACCTCTCCAATCAAGATGAGTACTTTGACAACTTTTGCCTAATGTTGCTGCTTTAGCAAAGTGCAAGAATGAGGATTCATAGGTGGAAGTGAGCATTCCTCCTCCTTTGATTGAGGAGAGTGCATCTATCATGGTAGATCCAACTTTTACCATGCCGCAGTGGAGATTCCTAGTACTTGAGAAGAGGAGGATGATGCCCCTCTCATTTGGTGTTGGAATGTCATGGTAAGTGAATTGGCAAGAATCACCTCCATGAAAAAAATAGTGGTGGAATGTCTCATCAATGTAGAACTTATTGTTATTTGGTAATTATATTATATTTCACACATCTCTTAAATTTTTCTTATCAACATAGTTGAGTGTGATAAGTGTGCAACATTGGTGGAAGGTGACAAGACACATCCTAGGAAGTCATCTCTCTAGATTTCCCAATTAGTCTAAGAAAATAATTCATCTAGCCAAGGGGAGTTGCTAAAACATCATCCAGTGATGAGGAAGTTCATTTACTAGAACATCAACTTCCTTTTTTTTAAAGGATTATTCCCTTAGAAGATCACCTCCTAGAAATATTTTTATCATTGCTTGACAAATTTATTTATCATCATGTAGGGGTGACTCCAGCTCTGCTGGGTGTCCCTTTAGAGGATTTGTGTCTTTTATAAGGGTACCTTCATACCAAGAGTGGAATCTATATCCCCTTCTATATCAACCTTCAAAATGACTTGCTTCACCTTGATAGGTATTCAAGAAATGTTGAGCTACTCTTCATC